>CM051352.1:41929265-43190347 GCA_028015215.1 Gynostemma pentaphyllum | reverse complement strand
TAGTTAGTTCAAAACTTCTAAATAATTACTAACCAAAAACATTAACGGTGTAAATCATAACTAGTATTTTGATGATAAAAAAAATTATTTATTGACGGTTTTAAAGTTTTGAAGTGACCATGATGTAGATCTTGAAACGGGGATCTCAAAACATCTTGAATCATCCAAATCGAAGTTTAAACGAATAAGTTATTGTTAAAAGAAAATTAATGGCGTTGAAAGGGAGAGGTCTCATTGGAATAAATTAGAACTTTAGGGATATGATTTAGGGCATTTTCAAATGACAGACGTTGTTCATGCATTTTACAAAAACTATGTAGGGCTTATTTGTATTTTACCCTTAAATTTAATAATTAACTTGGAATAAAATGAGAGTTTTAATTCCTAAGAACTTATTTATATGACAATTATTCAACTAAAAAAAATTAAAATAGCAAATATTAAAAACAGAAATTGTCTCAAATAGAAAATTATATATATATTTCTATTTATGTCACTACTTTTAATTATTTACTTAAAGCAGATTTTTTGTTCACTAATTTATTGAACTTGAAGCAATAAATTAGTGAACTAAAAAAAACTACCAAAATTAAATTAATTATTCAATTCAAAACAAAAGTTAAAATAATATATATTAAAAATAAATAGTTTACTAATTTATTGAACTAGTTTAATAATTTAATGAGCTAAAAGTAATATGCTATTTTGGTAAAATTTTAAAAGGTATGCTATATGAGTAATTATATATAATTTTTTCTACTAATTGAGTAATTTCCATTATTAAAAATCCACATTTCAATAATTGATTGAATTAGAATTAATATGCTATTCTGATTAAAATAAATAAATAATAAATAATCAAATTTAAGTTTTGCTATATAAGTATTTTTTTTTCCCAACCATTTTCAATTCATTGGCTTTCTTCACCCACCACATCAGCCACGTTTTAAATAAGACTGTGATTTTTTTTTCCTTTCACTTTTCTATTTAGCTACCAATTCTTGACATTCTGTACTTTGTGATGAATGAGATTTTTGCTAAATTATGACCTACCCTAAAGTTTTAGCAATTAATTATGATTAATATTGCTTTAATATGTGGATTATGGATAAGTATAAAACTTTTAAGTTTTATGTATAAAGTTTCATCCTCGAGAAATGAAAAGCAATTGACCATGGGATTAAAGTAACTTTTTTTATGTTATATTTGATTAATAGTCATTTTAAAAGTTTTAACTAAAATTGATTTGAGATTTATTTGATTTAGTCATGAATGATATATTTATTTATACGACAATAAAGCAACCTGATTCAAACCATTATTTTATAAATAAAATGTATTGACCATCATCCATAGAATTATTCATTTTCATTCTAATATTTGTGTTAATCTTGAACAATTTCGATTGAAGTGTGATTTTCTTTAAAATAATCATAACTATTCAAACTATTTGATTGATCAAATGAAGTTGAAAGAGATTGTTTTATATTTGTCTTACTTCAATACTAATCTTTGAACAATTTAAAGAGAAGTATGAATCCTTTGAAATAATCAAAATTACTTGATCTATCAAAGAAAGTTGAAAGGATTTACCACTTCTCTTTACTGATTTGAATGAAATTAACTCCATAAGAAGCATCACTATATATCAATTAAACTACTCCTAAGCTCCAAAGGCACATAATTAGGAGGATTAATGGATTTTAGGTCTTAAAAAAATGAAAACAATCATTCAAATAATTTAATTAAAGGTTATATGAAAAATCTCATCTTTAAATTTGAGATTTCATATTACCATATCTTTTACTCGGGCATAGAAGATTATGTCGACCCTCACCTTCAAAGTTATACAGAGTGACTCGTTATTTCTCTATCAGATATAGTTTACGCCAATCTGTTTTTCAAAATCATATTTTTGAAGTATAATTGTATTAAAATCAGGTGGTGTGAAATGGATTTTACTAAGAATATTATTCAAATTTTTCATTTTGAAAAGAGTTTGTAGAAAGAAAGAAAAATCATCACATACTATTGTACTTAAAAATGTGTTTTGAGAAGAGACCTATGTAAAAATTAAAAGTATCCCACATTTTTTTTTTTACAAAGGAATATGGGATAAGTAAAGGAATAGCCACAAAGTGGGGTGAAATAAGAATGGGTAGCTATATCGTCCAATATGTTAGTATGTAGCCTATTTTTACTATTCAAACTTTTAATATTCCAACATTACCCAGGTATAGTCTGACGTCTCTGCCAGATCTGACACTAAACAATTCCGTATATTGTGTACAGTCTGACAATTCCGACATTTTTTCTTTCCCAATGCAAATTTTCTTTCCCCATACATTTTTTTCAAGTTTTTTTAGTATATTCTGTATATTTTAATTATTTTTATCTTTTGATTTTATACCATATTTCGATTTTAATTCAATTTTTTAGATTTGTTTTAGTATAAATGTTTTGTACATCTGATAGATTTGGTATATTGTCCTCCGCTTTATAATGGTATTTGAGAAAAAAAAAATGAGATATATATAATCTACATAATATACATGTCATTTAATCTGCAATTGAAAACAAAAGTGTTAACAAACTTTATAATCATTATATAATTACACAAACGCTTAATATACAAAATAATAATGCATATTCAACTAGACCACAAAATGTATATTACGTATATTGTAGAATGTGTATATTTAGTAGAAAGCATAACACAATTAATATGCAAATAGACCACAAAATGTATATTACGTATATTACAAAATGTATATTAGTATGGAAAAGAAAGTGAGAGATAAAAGAGGAGGGACGGTGAAGAAGAAGAGAAAGTGAGAAAAAGAGGGAAAATAAAAAAGAAAAAGGAGGAGAGGGAGATTTGTTTTAAAAATATAAAAAATTGATTTGATGTGTTTGATGTGATGGGAAGAAGGTAATTTTATCTTCTCACTTGGCTATCAACTTCTACCTTCTACACTATGGCTATCTATCATTTAGTGACCCCTAAAAATGGCTATTTATTTATTTATCTCAAGGAATATCTCTATTAATCTCTCTTGTTGATTCTTCCTTTTTTTTAATCATCAGTCTTATTCACTGACACATCAATGATTAATGAATTATTTGAAGGGTTGAACTTTGAATGTTTCATAATTGGCATTTAGCATGCCAACTTCTTCATGACTGTATTCCACGTAATCAAAACATGGCATTAACATTGCTCCCTCTCTCACACACAGTTTTAGCATAGTTTTCCATGAACAGCTGAGAGATTTCCATGAAATTCCCATATTCCAAGATTTGGATAAAGTAGAAGTATGGAACCATGATTTTTAATTCAATGCTTAATTTTATGATAAATTGGTCTTTTTTTTTTTAAAGGAATGAAAGAACTTATTTTTGAGCCACATTTTCACCTACCATTACCAATCAAAAAATTAAAGAACATGTTTTGATTCCTTAATATATATTGGCAAAAGTTGACAATCTGAACATAACTCAATTGGTTGATCATGTGTACTTATTTCCATAAAATTGAAGGTTTGATTCTCCCCTGATTTGATGTAATATCTAAAATAAAATATATGTGTATTGGCTGAAGTTAAAGATCAATATAACATATGAATTCATTATTATGTTAAGATACTTGCCTAAACCTCTCTCTTTCTGAATTGTGTGTGTGAAAAAATATTGTTTTTTCAGGCAAGGAAGGTTTAAGTTCAATGCTTACCATGATCAGAAAGCTTGGAAGAAAAGCTGACAGTTTTGCCAATGGAGTCCTAGAACATTGTAAGTGAATTGATAATATCATAAAAATATCCTTTATAGTTCTTTCTGACATAACTTTAAAATGATAATATTTTGTTCCCCTTTCATTCATTTCATTCTCTTTGAATTGAGAATAGTTTCACCCATATCTTCATCAAAGTCAATGCCATTTCATGAAATTATGTTCTTCTAAACACTACTCTTCATTTGTTTTTAACGTCATGTTCTTCTGGCTAACCTGAGCATAACTCAACTGGTTAGGCATTAGTACCCTCTTCCATAAGATTGAAGATTTCTCCCCCAAATTTGATGTTTCTCTCTAAAAACAGATATAGGATTAAAAGAGTGCACTGTATTTTCATCATCAAATTGCTTAACAAAGAAATTGGAATCATGCATATGCAGTTAAACTGGCACCAAATATTAATGAAACTGTGAAGGGGAAGCTAAGGTTAGGGGCCAGAATTGTTCAGGTTGGTGGAAGTGAGAAGATCTTCAAGCAGCTGTTCAAAATCAGAAAAGGAGAGAAATTACTGAATTCTTCAAACTGTTTTCTATCTACCAGTGAAGGCCCTATAGCAGGCCTTCTCTTCATCTCCACTGATATAATTGCCTTCTGCAGTGACAGACCCATCAGCATCTCTTCACCACATGAAGAATTGGGTAGATTTAATTACAAAGTATATACTTAATTAAACATTACCTATTAGCTTAATTTATCCCGAGAAGTTATTGAATGAGGCTCCTCATTTATAAACTATTGCATCTATAAAACTGCTCATCTCTCTCCTATCAAAAATACAAATCCAACAATTTACGAGTTGAGAGCCTCATTATTCCCATATCATCCTATAATTTGTCATCTCTTTGTGTTCTTGCTGACAAGTTTTCTGATATCGACTTTGATCAGGTTTTGATCCCACTTATAAGGGTGAAGAGAGTTAACCAAAGAGAGGATGAAAGTAATCCATCAAAAAAGTACATTCAAGTGATTACTGTGGATGATTTTGACTTCTGGTTTATGGGATTTTTGAATTATGACAAGGCATTTAAATTCCTTAGAAAGGGAATTTCTGGAGATTAAATGGAGTGAATAGCTTACCCAAGTTGGTATGCTTTCGACTTTGTTTGGTTAATAACACTTGCCTCCTCACCGACCACCGTTATTGTCTAGAGGATCAAGCTTGGATTTTTTTAGTTAAAAAATATGAGTTATGTTAATAAACCAATAAAGATACGACACATGAAGAGGTAAGGAGGAGTACCTCTTTGCCGATCAAGATGCAAGTATTATTCTTATGTAGTCTTAAATTATTGTACACCCCATAATGAATTTGTATTATGTCCAATTATCATATTTTTCTCCATTTTAACCATCAATTTTTTTTCTTTTTCTTGGTGAAGAGGAATGATGGGATGGGATGGGATGGGATTTAATTCTTCCATGATAAGATAGACAAAGAACAACACTATGAGAGATTCCTCTACATCCCAAACAAAACATCCTTTTAATTCTGTCAAACTTTAATGTTTAAAATTTATCATCAAACTACCATCACGATTCTTTTCTTACTAGTGACAAAATAGAGAACAAGGGAAGAGCTGCATATTGATTAACAAGATGAGTGAACATGAAACCAGAACTAAAATCAAGTTGCTGTGTTGCTTATCAAGCAAAATTATTGAATTCAGTGTTGTATTTCTGATACTTCTACAATCATTTAAGATTCTGACATGCATAATGTTGAGGAATTCTCTGCATTTAGCTAAAGAAATCTCCAAAATCTTCATCATGTCCGAGACTTGTACAAGAATTCAACGGCCACACTTCTACAACTGCCACACTTCTCAAGTTGTGGAAGCAAAGGCATCCAAGCTTAATCCTCTAGATACTCCATATTATTAGAATATTATTAGGATAAATATCCCCACTGTGGTACAAGTTTCATGTTAAAAAAAAAAAAAGAAAGAAAGAAAGAAAAGAAACAAGCAAATGCAATGTACAACCAATATACGACCAAATTCTGAACTATAAATACTTTGGTGGGATTCTTCAAAGCCAAGGATGACACAAGATCGCTTATTAACAGGGTTTCGGCTGAAGGTTGCATACCCAATGAAGCAATCCAAAAAATGCTTTCTGAAAGATTCAGGGGGCTGAATTATTTCATGATGGCTGTGATATTTTAGGACTAGGGTCTCATAGAAAATGATCAGGCTCGCATAAACTCCCAGTAAAATTCACTTTACAAGATTCGGGGAACTGCAATCCAGCCTCCTCACATCCAGCCTTGGTAATATGAGGGCATGACCTCACGTCTAGATATTCAAGAGAATGGCACTTGTCTAAAAGAACGCTTAATGCGGCTAATGTGATCTTTGGGCAGTTACTAACCTTCAAAACCTTCAAATTCACCTCAATTCCCTCATTTCCTAAGGCATGAAAAGCAGCATCTGTCACCTCCTCACAGCATCCAATGTCAAGAGCCTCCAGATTTCCACATTGAGTGAATATGCAGATTAACGAAGGGTCGGAAATATTTAAACACCAGTCCATCCGCAAAGTTCTGAGATTCTTTTTACAAGCATATGCAAGCTTTTTAATAGAATCATCAGAGATGTCCCTACAGCCACCTACAATAAGAGTGCCAAGATTTTTACAGAAGTGGGCAAGAGATAAAATGGACTCGTCTTTAATTTTATAGCAATCCAATAACTTTAATGTCTTGAGAGAAGATGAACAAGCCTTTGAAACACTAGAAATGCCAACATCCCCAACATTGCTGCATTTATTGATATCTAAAAGCTTGATCTTCTGACACCCTATGACAAGTTCTGTAAGTCCAGAGTCAGTTATATTTGTGCATCCAAGAAGACCCAACTCTTCTAAATTGTGACAGTTGCTAGACAGAGTTTTTAATAATCCATCTGTAATTAATTTGCAGCCGGCGAGATTCAAGCTCCGTAAGTCATGACATCCTTCTGCAACAGCTGAGAATCCTTTGTCAGACAACTTTCTGCAGTAGGACACGTCCAATGACTGTAGATTTGAAAGACTAGCTCCAATTGCTGCCATTCCAGAATCTGTAATACCTGAAAGCGCGGAGAAAAGAACAATCAAGACATCGAACATAGACATCACAAGAAGTTATATGATTCACAGACGTATCATAATAACAAATTAAAAGAAAAGCATCAATGACAGTATAAGCACGTGTGAAGAATCTTCCGACCGAGAACAACTTCACCACCTTTATTCTAATCAACAGAAGTTCAGGCATATGGTACGATCGTATCTACCTATTCATGGCACTTGCAGGCATAGTGTTCTATCCCTCTTCAGCAAGAGGTTAAAAGATGCAGAAATACAACTAATCGATTGGATCAAATTAAAATCAAAACTCAAAACAATATTAAACTTGCTTCTTATTTAGAAAACGTTACAAGTCTCATCACTTGTTTAAGTAAATGCCTACTTCAAAATTCAAAATCTTAATTTCTCAAATTATTCCTTTGCCAAAGAAAGGTGTCTTTTAGTCAGGAAAACAAAAAACAACTTTCGTGTGTTTTGAAAATCACAAGATTAATTTTGAAAGGAAAAAAAACTTTACAAAAATTGTTGCTTTTTTTTTATCATATTTCAACTAAATTACTGTGCTAAAAAAGCTGAACAGCTTTTAAAAGGTGCTACCAAGCAAGCATAGCTATCATAGCAAATGGCAGAAAAAGAAAGTAAATGAAAATGAATTACTTTTACAATACTGAAGATTGAGAACTTTCAAGCACTGGAATCCATTGGCAACAACAGTAAGATCTGAATCCGTAACACCAGGATAGAAAGACCTAGAAGTAGACTGAGAAAGATCCAATTCCAGAAGACGAGAAAACCTAGACGCCATTCTCCGAAGCAGATGAGGTCCTGCACGAGCAGAAAGCTTCTTCCTTTCGTTGCTCTGTATCCGTAACCATCTTTTACAGACTAACCCAAAAATCTCCTTATCTTTATCTCTCTCAATCTTGTCTAGTATGGATCGAAGTTCGTCGTCAGTAAGTGCTTCATTGATGCAGATAGTAAAGGAAGCTGAATCCGACCGGAATTCCAATAGCGAACCATTGGAAGCCATGGTTAAGAATTGAAGAAAATTAAAGCGAATAAAAAACCCCAAATCCCAGATCGAAAGAGGGAGGGCGATGATTGAAGAAGAAGGGGATTTAGGGATTAGGGTTAAATAGAAACCCAAGTCTGGTTCACTGTAATTGGCGCCGTAGAGAAGAAGGAATTATTGGGAATAAGAATGCTTATCTTCTGTTTGTTCTAACTTAATCTTTTATTAGTGGAGTTACCAAAATATCCTCACCAAATCCTTAGCCATAAATACCAACAACCACGTCGGATGGAGGGGTATTTTCGGTATACATTTATTTCAAATTGTGGTTGTTCCATAACATTTTCAAATTAATTAAAGAAGAAGAGTTTTTGGGGGATTAGAGGATTTTAATCATTGAAGCCAACAGCCACCCTCCAAATTTTTATTTAATAAAAAACTAAAGAGTCTATTTCAAAATAATCTGAAAAGTAGTTTTTTTTAAATAGAAATTTAATCCAAACATATATGTTTACCTGTTTTTTAACGGGTTATTATCACATATACCCAATATCGAGTCTCAGTTTTCAAAAAAACCACAAACATTGAAAAATATCAAAATTACTCAACACATAATTAACCCATAATTTTTTTATGAAAATTTGATTATAATTGATATATTATTTTTGTAAATTTATATTATTGATATAAATTTAATACTAGAATTTACATTACTGATAAATTATTGTTGTAAAATTGCATCAATGATATATCATTAAATTAATAGAATATATAAAAATGGGTAAATCTGATATAAACATGAAAGTGTGGCATATGTGAAAACAAAACTCAAAAGTTGGCCACCAGGCATAATTTTCCGTTTTTTAACTAACATTTCTTTTATCTTTTAGTTTATTTTCAATGATAACAAAGAGAACAATAGAACCTTTTTTAAAACCATAAATTTATGGACAGTTATTTCAATTACTTGTAAATTTTATATTTACAAACTACTTAGAAGTTAATTCTAAAAAGTTACTTTCAAATCAAAACAAAAAACTACATTTTAAAAACAATTCCCAAAATAAAAACCCAAGTTTTCTAAATTTTCCTTTATCTAGAAATACTATTTCTTTTAAAGAAAATTAAATTCTTCAAGGATATCAAATCATTCTCTTTAAGAAGGTTGTAACTAATAGATAACAAGAGTTTTTACCATGTAAAAGATGCTTATATTTTTTAATAAAAAAATTATAATTTCCACAATTTCCACAAGTGGTTTTTTGCACAATAAACCAAAAGCCGGTTGATCTTTCTTTAGCCGATCATTGATAAGTGATTTCTATAAGTAATAAATTATTAGTTCAAATCTTGATGGTAAAATATCAATAATTCAGCATTGATTAATATAATTAATTGGATAAATTGAATATGAATTATTCATGAATCAATATTCGATTGATCATTCCCAATTAAATTACCAATTAACCCTTGTGTGATCAATCACTCATCAACCGAAGTACCAAAATATTTATTCTTTTTACACCAGTTGACATAATTCTAACAAGATTTACAACAGTTTTAAAATTTCAAAAAAAATATAATTTATCAAGAATAACAGTAATAATAAAATTTAAAACATTATTCTAATTGAGCTATAAAAGAATATAGAGACATCTAACTAGTCATCCCGATTTATACTAGAAAAATTTCAACTGATTGCATTTCTTTACAAGTAATTTTAAAAATAATAAATATTTTAAAATTAAAATTCCTCAGAGATTCCACCAATCTCTTTCTGAGATTAGTCCGATCTCAAGATATGTCATTTTTTAAAATTTTCAAAACTTCTACCTTTTTTTGTCCTTTTTTTAAAAACCTTTATACTAAATATTATTGCTTTGAACAGATGTATAAAATTTGTAAATTTACAAATATCATAATTTTTTCCCCAATAAAATAACATAATTCATCCTTTTTACCACTACTTCATTCTCACTCCAAATAACACATGTAACACACGTTGTAGCGTTCACAAATAATAAAGAGAAGATGCATTCACTGTATAGAAAGTGAATATTAATCTTATTTTCTTCTTCCATGGAAAAACAGAATTTAATCGAAGTAGAATATAAGTTAAGGATCAAAAGCTGAAGAGTTAAAAGGATGAAGCTTGTGAACAAATAAATAAAGGAGTAGGGGGGAAATGTCTATGAAGCCATCAAAATATGCAACAAAGAATTTTGAGTGACTATTTACACTAAATAAAAGCAATAATTGCTTCTAATATCATATTATCAACCTTTATCATGTCTTTAGATCAGTGAAGAATGCTGGTCTCATAAGCAAACTGAAAAGAAAAGGGAAAGAAAAACTCAAAAACAAGCAAAGTTCAAAATGCCAAGTCGTGTTATTGCAGAGGGGAAACGAGAAATTTAAGACACCATGGGCAACAATTGCTCCCATAACTACCAGTCTTACATTCCAAGAATTCTTGTGATAAGCATATCCTAACATGGTTAGATGTGAAGTTGTACAAAATGAATATAACGATCTAAGGGGATGTTTTGTAAGGAGTTGTTGTTAAGCCTGTGTTTGTGAAGCCCGGGTTTGCGTAGCATGTGTTTAGATATGTTAGGGTATGAGTCATGTGTTTGGTAGATGGGTCTTAATATGGGTGTGTGGTTGAATTCTTTAAAAGAATTTAACAAATCCTCACGTTTTACTTTAAAACTCATGAATTTTAGAAAACAAACCCGGAATAATCAAACTTACTAACCAAACATGAGTGCATTAGCTCCCCCCACCACCCGTTCTACCAAACATCCTCTAAAGTTTTGTCAACACAAGGACTCGGACTTGGTGTGCAACAAACTGATGCACTCTTCAACTAAATGTCTCACAATAAACTATTGAAATCCTATACAACGCCAACAAGCGGAAAACTATGCCTTTATCTGTTTCCAAATAAATGTACAAAGAGATAAATATAATAATATCAATCAAAGAATGTGCTGCCAATGATACATAGAGAAATACCTTGGCAAAAATGGATCAAACGCATCTGTCCGATAGCTCAAGAAAATTATTAAACTTTTTCTGCCAAGATAAGTTGTGGAACTTCACAGAACCAGCTGTAAAAGATGGAGCATTATCCCGTCATCCTTTGAGCACTGTTTTGTGTCTGCATATCTTTAGAACATTATTGGAAGAATTGCCTTTAAATGAATCACTTGATTAATCTCCATACCTCACTTGCAACTTGCAAGGGCATTCATGATTATTACTAATGTATGATCCATGAGATAATCTTGTGCTATGTTCATAGCTGCATTAAGTCAGCTGTGATCTAGACACCTGAGTATGCGGATGAGAAATCTCATCAAGTAATTCCTTTGGCCAATAGAAAATATGAGGTGAACTAGACACAATTATGCTCCTTCATCACCAAATTCAACATACAAGTAATCTTGGGTTCCTACAGTATGACATGCATCTATCTGATCTATTTCTATGTGAACATGAGTTGAATCGATAACTACTCTACACGGAATTAGGTTCTCATCAATTGAACAAACAAAACACTTGTTATAAAGACCTTCTTTTGGTGCTAAATTTAACAAACAAGATTTTGGAGCGGACACCCTGCTGCTGCCGCTACTAAATCCCTCTAGGCCATTTGTAGTCAATACAAGTCGATGTCGGCGGCCTAAAAGCTCAGAGACATATTTCATATTTCCTACAGAAAGGGCATAGCGAACCCGAGTAGATGACACCTGTCCTCTCTCCTTTGAATTGGCAAAATCAACAACTTTTTGGCTCTCATCCATCACAGATTTTATAATATATGCCCCTAAGCCATATTCCTCACAAAGTGTCACAAGCTCCGTGGCATCACCAGCCGCTTTATATCCAAACCTATAACTTTCACCTGCCACAATCACCAATTAAACCTGAAAATGACAACATTTACACCAAGTCCTAGACAGTTTATTTTACCAAAGAAAAGCTTGCACTACAAATTAATTCAATTTACCTGCCACAACTCCATGAACACCAAGCTCCTTTGATAACTTCTCAACAAATTCTCGTGGAGTAAGATAGCGAACACTCGAAAATTCAATCTGAAATTCTGATGGAGCTGAATTTCTGCAGTATGGTGCCCAAGAGGAAAGGACTCGCTTCCTGTCACATTGAGCAACTATGGGAGCCCTGTTCAAAATTACTAACAGATAAATAATTAATAAGGCAGGCAAATAAATTCTTTGTTAACAGAGACCAAAGAAATGTTTAGATAAGCAATTGGATGAATTTAGTAACTTCAAGCAAAAATCCACCAGATAATATAACAGCTGATATTCACTTTCCCATAATTTAAGTCGTCGTTTAAAACAGGTAGAAAAAACAACATAAGACGTTTTCAAATTATCTTGATGATACTAGATGAATAACCATTGTACTACAAACAATTGCAAAGGCAAAATCAAAATCAAAGAAACAACCTAATGCCACACCATTTTTTTTTTATAGGAAACATAGATATATATTGATAAAAAGAACCGATTACAAAAGAGGTGATAGCTAAATCACCAAGCCAAAGGGATTACAAAAAACTTTCCTAGTTGACATTAATCAAAAAACTATCGTAATTACAAAAAAACCTAGTGAGGGAGCTCCATTGAGAAATTTTGAACTTCAAGACATCCCACACCTCGTCGGAAGATCTGCTTTTGTTGTTGAAAATTCTGTAATTTCTCTCCAACCACAATTCCCAAACGGTACCTTTAACCGCGAAGTCCCAAAGGGTTTTGGCTTTTTTGGTGAAAGGATGGCCAAGAAGGAGGCTTTCAATGTTCAGACTGGCTTTTTTATGGAGACAAAGTTGTAACTTGAAAGTAAAAGTAAGGGCGTTCCATAAAATTTGGGCAAAGGAAAAAGAGATGGTCTTGGGTTTCATTTTGATTGAGACAAAGGCAGCAAGCATTTGGGGAGATAGAAATATTTGGATTTCTCTTTTGAAGGAGGTCAAAAGTGTTGAGGCCACCTAGAGTAAGGTTCCAAACGAAGAATCTGACTTTTTTAGGAACTCCTCTTTGCCAAATGCTGTTGTAGAGGTTAGGGTTCATCACTTCAAATCTATTGGTTAAGTTGGCAAGGTAGGATTTTGGGGTATAGGAGCCATCTTTTTCCAAGGACCAAAAAAGAGTGTCTTCTTGATCATTTAGAGAATAAGGATGGGTGGTAGAAAGAAGGCTTACAAAGTCATCTATTTCTCTGTCAGTGAGAAATCTGTTGAAAGTGATGTTCCAAGAGCTGCAAGAAAAGTCCCAGAAATGTCTCACCTTGGCTGCTTTGTTGGTGGAAAGTTGAAAGAGTCTAGGGAATTGTCTTTTAAGAGAGATTCCATTTGTCCAACGATCATTCCAGAAACTTGTGTTGTTGCATTACCAATCTTGATGTTAAACAAATCCACGCATTTTTTCCTGCAAAAAGAAATATATCTCCAAGGACTATGCTTTCTAGTTGCGGTGTTGGTGGTAAATCTACCGTTATCGAGGATTCCATATTTAGAAGAAATGATAGTATACCACATAGAGTTTCTTTCTCTAGAGAATCTCCAAAACCACTTTGAGGCAAGAGCCATGTTCTTTTCCTTAAGGTTGCCTAAGCCGAGACCTCCACCATTCTTGTGATTAGAAACTTTTTTCCAGTTTATAAGATGGCTGCCATGATCCACACCCTCCTTAGCCCAAAGGAAATCTCTAATTTTCTTTTCAATCCCAGTAATCACCTTGTTAGGCATCTTGAAGATAGACATGAGATAAGTGGGAATATTCATAAATATGGATTGGATTAAAGTAAGCCGATATTAAATTTCCTGAAATTTTTGTTTTGCACATCCCAAACAAATTCAAGGAATAAGGCAAGCTATAATGTAGAGTGCATTCTGGTGGTGATGGAAAGACCAGAGTACAAACAGGTAGAAGAAATGTGTTAATCCAGGTGCAGTAAAGCTTTGCTTGTTTTAAAAGTAAGTACGCCATGGATAAATCAGATATAAAAAAGGATCTGTTATCCTCTATCTTTCCTTTTTTGGGCGATAACCGTGAGTGTTCAAGCCAATTTACTCGCACATCTTTCCCACCCATATCAATTCATCCAATCATCACTTGAAAAGGGAGATTACAGTGAATTTATACATATTGCTACAAAAACCAATTTTATTTGGATGAATGAAAGTACAACCAAGAGAGGCCAGGCAATACAAAAACATAGGCCAAACCCAAACCGAAGCAGATGAGCCACATAATGAATTATAAGAACAGGCTCCAATTGCTTGGGATGGATTCTTTTCGAGGGGGTGAAATATCAGAATAGGAAAACTCTCCAATGCGGGTATAGACAAACAAAACTACTTTCTATTGCACCTCTCCATTACATAGGAGTACACAAGTTATTGTTTCACTCCAAACTAAAATGAATCGTCCAAATTGTTACCACTAAAAATACCAAACCATTCTACATAGAGATAAATGGTTTATTCCCTTCAAAAAAAAAATTAGTAAAAAGTAAATTAAGGTACAAGGAGTTCCCAAATCATTCCCTCAGACCTCAACTTTTCTTTGGGCAGAGGTTAAAAATCGAATTCAAGTCTTTTAAACTGGTGACTATGCCACTAAACTGCCATATTTTGTTAGTGGCAACACGCAACATTCTGACCATCCCCTTAACATGCAACGATAATTGTTACACCTTTGTAATTGACAAAACTCCCATTGAAAACACAACGTGAATCATCATTACACAAAAGCAGTTAACACATCTTCTTGGTACCTCTTATTCCAAAAAAAAAAAAAAAAACATCTTCTTGGTACCAAAAACAATTAGAACAGGCAAGCCATCCACAAGAAAAGAGAGGAAGTTGCATGAAATTCATGGCATATGTCAGAACCTTAGAAAACAAATCAAAAACTGTAACCTAAACTCTAGTTGTAGTTGTAGGCAGGCCAAAAATAATCTTCATAAATATACATTCCATGACGAAATAAATAATAGGTGACATAAGGAAAAGGCCATACGCTTACCTAGGTTCCCAACCAAGTACTTCAGCAATTCCAACAAATGACAATAGAAATGGTGGCCCAACCTTCGATGCTTGAATTGCAAGCTCTCGATGACCGACATGGAGAGCGTCAAATTTTCCTAAAGCAACTATTCCTCCTACAATTGAGTATAAATAATTTAAAAGTTAGTCCTACTTAAAAAAAAACTGTAAAACAATAGGAGGAACTGATGTTATTCACAAATGAATGAACAATGCAGATGGCTTACAGCTGGTTAATCCTAAAAAAGAAAGAAAGAACTCCCATATAATTACTTAACTGTAGCAGGTAGATAACAGGAGAATACTTATTTTTTGTAGTAAAACAGGAGAATATTTATATAATCACTAAAAACTATTTACATTCTTAATTAAAAAAAATTGATAGAAAGCCGAAGTTTCATTAATCAAAGGAAAAATAAAGTACATAAAGTGCACAAGGAGTCCTCAAAAAACAAAAAAACAGTAAAGTAAGTTTACAGGGAATCTTCTTATCAAAAAAAGTTTACAGGGAATCTAAATGAAAAAATCCGTTATTAAAATAAATAGTCCAAATTGCAGGTCATATACTCAGATGACAGCAGTAATATTTCAAACACTCCCGCCCAAACCTGTGGAGTTAGGAGGGCTGGGTTGGGGTAATATTGTTAAGAAGAATAAATCTCTTCTTCTCAAATGGTTGTGGAGACTCCCCGAAGAAGACGATTCTCTCTAGGCCTTTACTGTTAAGTCTATTCATGAGGTTTCTACTTCAGGTTGGTATTCGGCTCCTAACCACTCTTCTTCTTTTAGGAGTCCTTGGAAAGCTATTGCTAGGCTTCAACTGATGACGGCAGATAGGACAGAAATTAAGCTGGGTAATGGGCAGAATATCAAATTTTGGGTGGATAATTGGACTTCTATGGGCTGCTCTCTTGCCACGGCTTTTCCTTCCATCTTCAAGCTTTCTATCACCCCCTCTGTGTTGGTTTCTGATATGTGGGATAATCAAACTTCATCGTGGAATATCAGACTTAGAAGAAATCTTAAGGATCAGGAAGTGGAGGCTTTTGTTAATTTGATGGACACTATTACAAACCTTAGCCCAAGGAGTGAGCAGGATCGTAGGGTCTAGAATGGAGGAGGAGGGGATAGATTTTCATGTAAGTTTGCTTACAAGTCTCTCTTTGTGGATTCTTCCTCTCTCCCCCATGACTTAATTCAGGCTATTTGGAAGGATGTCTACCCCAAAAAAGTCAAGGTTTTTATGTGGACAATGTTTATGGGAGGGCTGAACACGAATGACAAGCTGCAACGAAGGTTCCCGTTTATGACTCTATGCCCCAATTGCTGTGTTTTGTGCCACTCTAATGCTGAAGATCCCAGCCATCTTTTCTGGAATTGCCCCTTCTCTTACGCTCTATGGGGGAAGTTGTTCTCTATGTTTAATTTGCATGGCCCCCATCCGGTGCAGTTTTTTTATTTCCTCCATGGTCTTTTATGCGGAGTCCACCTTAAGAAGAAAGCCCGGGTCCTCTGGCACAACGTGATTCATGCAATCACTTGGCTGACTTGGTGGGAAAGGAATAATTGGGTGTGGGAAAGGAATAATTGGGTGTTCAATGACATTTCTTTAGATGTTATCTTTTTGTAGGATCGGGCTATTAGCTTTAGCTCTCTTTGGGCTGCTAAACATAAGGTTTTTTTTTGTAATTATTCGCCCTCGGCTATCGCCCCCAATTGGAGAAATTTTTTGTAATCCTTGGGGTGCCCCTTTTTTGTATTCCCTTTTCATTCATCAATGAAATGTTTCTTATCCAAAAAAAAGCCTTGGTAATAAAAATCTGCATAGCTGAGACATCAATCCTTCTCTTAGCACATCACCTATGCATGTAAACTTACACACATTCATATCTACATACACTTATAGCTAATCCTGGCTCGAAACCGGGGAATATTACATAATTACAATGATTAGCATTCGTATACTAAATAAGCAGAACAGCATAAAACAATTAGGGCTGAAAAAAGATAAAAACGATATCGATGGAAAACAAACCTGAGACTGGAGATAATCCTTCGGAAGAAACTTCAAGATCATCCTCTCGCGAACTAAAGCAACAAAAGGAGGAAGAAAAAATGTAAAATTAAATAAATTCGTAAAAAAAACAAAAGAGAGAATGAGAAGAAAACGGAAAGAAACCTAAGAGTCTCGGAAAGAAAGGGGAAATCGCCGGGAGAGGTAGATGGGAAAATGGAACAAGAGAAAGAAATAGAACGACGTAGTGGAGAACGATAAGAAAGGTTTTGAGAAGAAGAGGAGGAGGCTATAGCAAAGGCGGAAAAACCGAGGCCGAAGTGAAAGTCGGAGTCTCGCAGACGGAGGTGCTGAGAAATGCGAAACCCCGTCGCCAACATTCTCACCTCTCCGCACCTCTGGATTCTTCAATCCAGTAACGACAGCCACACAGCTTTTCCCTTTTCCTCCTTCCTTTTGAATCCACCAAAGTTTAGTAAGTAGTGAGGTTTTTTTTTTTTTTTTTAGATATTACATTAATTCGGGATGGGAAGACTCGAACTTTTTAGACAGATGTGTCTAACCACTTAAATCATAATTATTTTCGAGAATTATAGTTATGTATAGATATTTTTTATTTAAAAGATTCATTTAAAATAGGTTTAATTATAAATGGTTAGAGATTTGTTTCAATTTGATCCCTATAATTTTTTAAAAGTTTAATTTTCTCCCTATGGTTTTCATAGCTTTCAATTTGGTTGAAAATGTCTATCATTATAAAATATTTAGCATTTTTCTTACGTACTTATTTCTATGAATAAGACAACCATAAGATTTATATGACAAATTTTAGCATAATGGTAAATAACATGTAAAATGTAATACTTTTTGACGTATAAATATGACGATAACAGTATTAAATCATAGGGATTAAATTGAAACTTTTATATTCATCATGATCAAATTGACATAACTCCAAATCATTGGATTCAAATTAAAAATTCTAAAACCATAACAAACATATTAAACTATGAAACCTTATTACAAAGACGTCAAAATATGGTTGTAAAAATTTTAAAATGAAAAACAAGTAACTGATAATTATATCAACCAATCTGAAGTTTAAAGATCATTATCACTAAAAACCAATTTTCTTCACGTTTTCAAATTTCACAGACTTATAGGGAGTGAGGTTCATAGGGAGACAACTTGAGTTAAAGGGAGCCTCGATATAAATTAATGTAGATTGTCAAAGTGGAAAAATAACAACAAAAAAATATACAATACTACAAATAGTGGGCTCCACTGGTTCTAAATCACTTGGAGCCCTCCCCAAAAAAATAGAATATAACTCTTAGCAGCAATTTCTCCTTGCAACCAATAAGGTTTGCTAGAATAATTTGATAGCTATACCACAACAGAACGTATTTTTATATCCCTATTTGCACTAAAAACAACCTTTTTCTTGACTCACCCAGTGATTAGAAATTCATCATTTACAAGTTCCCCAAAAATCACCAATCGCTCAGAGCAAACAGTGTAATTTCTATAACTTATAATGTCAATTAGCTATACCTTGTGCTGTTCCTCCTTCCCCACCATTTCTTTTTCACCCTATCCATGGCACCGTCATTCCCGAGCTTAGTCAAAATCACTTTAGTTTCACGCAGTCTTGCCCCATAGTCTTTCTTCCATGCTTCAAACATCTGCTTTAACCTCCTGAGTTCCCTATCTGGGTCAAGACTAGCCTCAACTTGACCAGATTTCACCTCTACCAAGAACTTCGAATCGTCGCCGAATACTTGACTTCTTTGTTCAAATTCTTCGGCCAAACGGCTAATAACACTTAGCCCTGCACTCATTGGTCTTACTCCATTGCTGTCGTTAGCTGTATTATTGCTTCCCACTTCCCAACTGTATCCTCGTTCATCACTTGCATTGACTGATGCATCAGAATTTCTCTCCGAATCATCAACTGCTAAACTTTTTTTTGCAATAGAGAGGCTCGACTGTAGGGATCTCATTTGTTTCTGCCACACCTCTTCCATTGACTTCATTTTAAGCTCATACTCTGACCAACGGTTCTCATATTGTTGTAGACGTTGATTGAGGATATCATTCTCCTCTTCTTTCACTCTCAAAGAAGCCTCCGCCTTGAGGACACGGCGTTGTAATTCTGCAAGGAAAGATGACTTGACAAGCACCTCACCTGATTCATTTGCCTGTTGGAAAATTAAGATTTTCAAATAGCCAAATTAGATAAACATAAAGAACACTGACGTTTATATTGATTATAGATCTATTAAATTAAATTCTGATATTATTTTTAGGTAAGTGAAATTAAAATTCCAATATGAAACGTCAGACACTAATAGATAGTTATAACCAAACGATAGATGGAACCAGTATCAAATGACACTTGAAAGATTAAATTGTAAAATTGAAAATAGTATGGATTACTAAAAAATCAGATAACGAATATATAAAAAATTATAAAGCTAAAGCACACCTTCAAGCCACCGGGTTTCAATAATCCTATGTCTCCTGAGCATCTTCTGACCAACCAGCCACGGATAACTAAAGATGGCAAACATCAGATCAAATCAGTAAATGGGGACATTAAAACAAGGCCTGGCAGAGAGAAATGCAGCAGCATCCAGCTCCGAATAGAAGCTAGTCTAATTTTCAGAATTTATTTACCAGACTCTACATTTTTGTGAATGCTTCACTCCTTATAAGTAAGAAGTACATTTGGATTGTTTAGTCAATCCACATTATATAGATTTTTTTTGTCAACTCAGCCTGTTTTACAAGGCCTGGTGGGTACTCAAAATTCTAGTAACCCTTCCCTCGGGAGAAAAAAGAAATAATTAACTTCAAGGGCTTAGCATCTATACCAAAGCAAACTATCTAGGATCGTTGAGCATTATTTCATTTCAAACTCTCCAAACTCTTAACACTTTTTCAGTTGTTTAACAACTCATCTGAGAATGGTTTTTAATACCTGATTGTATCAGAAGCGATGCATCACATACTTTCTTCAAACGTTTTCTGGCAATTCTTCCTTTCACACACCTTTGAATAGAAATAGCAGCCCTATGCCTTTGTATCAAGATTGCATATTCTTTTCTAGTTTTCTCTCCACGTGCAACTGCATAGAAGTAAAAATATATCAGACTCTTCTTCTTATTATAAAATATTTCATTTATCACAAAAACTAAAAGGCAGTCCTATGTTAATGAAGAAGCGTTAATACATGACTGAAGTGTGGAGATCCCTCTTCTCAGCTCTTTAAAGTAGCATCGAGCTAGATGCCCTCTAAAACAGCTTTGAACGCATAAAATTCCATGAAGGGTGCGGTTTCTTGTATCTTCAAGCACTCCAATCTACAACATTATTTATATAATTTGGTTGGAAGCTACGAAAGTTAGAATTATTATATAAAAAAAAACTAAAATACAAAAAAATGAATTCATTAACTATTAAAAAAAATTATGGAAAAATTCGTTAACTATTAAATTTAAACGTTATATAGAATAAGTTTACGTGATTTTGACATCTTAACTGGAATCTTGACTTTTTTTTTCTTTACCATTTATTTCAAACCAAATATATGAGGAAAGTAGCAAATGTCACAAAGAATCAATATACAAATAATGAAGGAAGATTTCGGAATGCAACTTCCGATGAAAATTGCAGTGTGCAAACCCTGATTCAGAATCATGGTACATGTTAATGGAATCAAAATTATCAGTTATTTCTAATCATCGGTCCATGCCTCACTTCTTTACTGTGAGAAAATGAAAATGATTGAACATTGTCTAAAGGAGAATACCTACCTCCTGACCTCCTTATATGTTTCTTTTCTATTGGTTAAAAAATAATACGGGATAACTAACATATTTTTTTATTAATTACATGGGACCCACTGATTTGCTTTTAACCAACAACAAAAAATGAACACATAGGGACGTTAGGAGGAGCACCTATGAGGAGGCAAGTAATTTCCTTGTCTAAATTCATAAAATACCCTTGTATCACTTCTGTAGGGCACTTTTATTTCTTGCTCTTTTTTTATGTTGCTTTCTTCAGTAGTTCAATTCTTATCAATGCTCTTTTTTTTTTTATAATAAACAATGCTATTTCATTGATGTATGAAAGAGCCAAAAGGCAAGAGCAAAAACAAATTACAAAAAGGCCTTCCAATTAGAGGCAATGATAGAGGGGGCATAGTTACAAAAAGTTTTACAACTAGCACTCCAATTGGAGGCATTAAGAATACTAAGCTCCCAAATTTCCTTCCAAAGCTTTTCTTTATCCAAAAAAATTCGTCTATTGCGTTCCAACCAAATATTCCAAGCTATTGATCTCACCGCATTGTCCCAAAGGATCCTTTTATTCCCTTTTAGTAAGGAGCCTCCCAAAAGAGTAATCAAGTTAAGCTTAGGATCTTTATTGAAGACCCATTCCATAACGTAGCTAAGAGAGAGTCCCAAAGAGCTTTCGAGAAGCTGCAATCAAAGAGGAGATGCTCCGTTGACTCCGAATCGTTCCTACACAAACAACACCAATTGGGTTGAAGAGTAATCCACGGCTTCCTTGAGTGAATCTTGAGATTGGAATTAATACCATCTTTAAAGACTAACCACAAGAACACTTTGATTTTCTTAGGATACTTGCCACCCCAAACTAACATATTGTAGTCTTCCGCTCTATTACCATTCATATTCCACAGCAAAGAAAGAGCTGACTTGCAAGAGAAGCCATTACTTTTGTCCGGAATCCAAACTCTAATATCCTCCCTTTCATTAATGCAAACCGGCTCCAACAAGGTCATCAAATTAATCCACTCCTCCACCTCCACATCATTAAGGTTCCTCCTAAAATCAATCACCCAAGAATTCACCTCCACTTTCCAGAAATACTTGATAGGATGTAGCTCGTTCTTAGCAAGATTGAACAAATTGGGGAATTTAACAGCCAAAGCAGCCTCACCAATCCATATGTGCTCCCAAAACAGAATATTGGCTCCTTTACCAGCCACAAAAACAGTATTATCCTCCATGTGCTTCTTGAGTTTAAAAATATGCTTCCAAGGGCTTCTATTGATGCTATTAGCCTTGATTTTGGAGCACCACCCCAAAACATCTAAACCATGAATTCCAGTGATTACCTTGTGCCAAAGAAGGTGTGACTCTAGAGGGAATCTCCACAACCATTTGAGAAGAAGGGCATCATTTCTTTTTCTCAACCCACCGAAGGCCAATCCACCACAACTCAAAGGGGGAGGGATTAAATCTCATTTCACTAAATGATTACCACCTTCCCCATTAGTGTCTTTCGAGAAGAACTTACTGAGAAGTTTATCAATCGTCTTGGTGACTTGCACATGGGCTTTGAAAACAGAGAAGAAGTAGGTGGGAAGGGCATTTAGAATAGAATGGACCAAAGTCAATCTACCACCTCTAGAGATAAGGACATTCTTCCATTTAAAAATTCTCTTTTGGATCTTATCAACCACCGGATCCCAAAAAGACTTTGAAGTAGGATTGCCCCCGAGTGGAGGGCCAAGATAACTCATTGGTAATTCCCCAATCTCAAAAGGGACATTGACTGCAAGCCACTGAATCTCTTCCTCCTCCAAATTGATGCCTACCACTGACAATTTTAAGTTATTAATGAGGAGTCCAGAGCCTTCTTCGAACAACTTCACTGAATCTACAAGTTTAATGATATTATCCTCATTGAAATGAGAAAAAAGGAGAGTATCATCGGCAAATTAAAGATGCGTGACTTCAAATTCACCAGCCCTAATCCCTCTAATCCATTGTCTTGCTTGATTTCTCAAGAGTAATCTAGTGAAGCTGTCAGCCACCATGAGGAACAAGAAAGGGGACAAAGGATCACCTTGTCTAATACCTCTGGAAGCATCAAATTTCCCTTTAGCCTTGCCATTTACAAGAATAGAAAAGTTAGCAGTCTTTAGGCAACCTTTCATCCACTTGCACCACTTTGAATTGAACCCTTTCTTTACAAAAATATCAAGGAGAAAGGACCAATCAACATAATCATAAGCCTTCTCAAGATCAAGTTTAATGAACACTCCCTTGTCCTTCCTTCTCCTACAATCTTCAACTAGTTCATTAGCTATCAAGATTGAATCAATAATTTGTCTCCCTCCAATGAAAGCATTTTGATAAATTGATATTGTCTTGGGAAGCACCAACTTCAATCTATCAGCTAGCACTTTAGCTAAAATTTTGTAAAGACTTGTGGTGAGGCTAATGGGACGAAAATCTTTGCCAGATAAAGCATCGATTTTCTTTGGTATAAGAGTGATGTAGGTCTCATTTACACTAGCATTAATGATTCCCTTCTCAAAAAACTCTTGGAACACCTTCATTGCATCAACTTTGATGATGTTCCAAGAATGTTTAAAGAATTCAATAGTGAATCCATCCCTGGCCCAGTTCTTATCAATGCTGACCATGTAGTGTAGTTTGTTTGCAGTTAAAAAATAAATCAAATACATAAAAGATTATATTGACTCTTCAAAGAACACTCCTTTCTGGAGGGTACAATGCTGTTCCTGAGTTGAGGTGAATAGGCTAAAAAACAATAACCTTTCCTTATCTCGTACAGCAATTAGTTTATCATAGAAGACACAGAAATAATTTACCTGTCCCGTTCGAAAAAACAATTTTGTATAGCCAACTTGGTACATTTCAGGCAATATATTGAATTGATGAAGAATTGCGACTGAGACACTCAGTGGATCCTGAGATGCAACACTTTCTTGTAAAAGGAAACCATACCTGATGCACAGCACCAGAAAGGGAAGAAACATGCACAAATTATACCTCAATAAAAGTTTGTTACATTCAAAAATTTTGAAAAGCATAATGGTGTATATCCAGATATACCTTCGAGCAAATTTCTGATGTGACATCCGGGTAGGAAAACCAGCTCGTGATATCCTAACAACTTCTAGGACCCCACAACATCTCAACTGTTGTACTACAAGTCCTTGCTCATACAATCTGGGAGACTGAAGGTTGTTTGGCTTGATACATCGTATGAAATGGGGTGTTGTATTTTCAAGACGATGCATCAATTGGAACAATTGACCCTGAATAAAACTTAAATCTGTTAATTAAAGCAATATCTTGGGCTCCTTTGGTTGGGTTGGTTTCTCTTACCCTTTTTATATTTTTGCTTCTCACTTATCAATGAAAAGTTTGTTTCTCATAAAGAGGGGGGGAAAAAAGCAAGATCTAGGGCAGATAACAACCATGAATAATGGCTAAAAGATATAACTCTATGAAGAACCTTGTTCATGGTATCTACCTTGCGATAAACATAAAAATCTCAAACTCAAAGACTGCAACACACTATCCTGTAACTCATTGTTTTTTAACTGGATTTAAACAGATGAATGATTTGAGAACAGATTAAATAACATTTTCCACAAAAAGTTATAAAATGTCCATTAGTATTTTCTCTCATCACATATATTAGACCATCTACCTTCTTTGCCTTTTCACTATACATAATTTGCACCTTGATGCCACTACACAAAATATGACACAGAATGCGTTTTGCAAAACTTTGAAAGGGTGAAGACTGCTTTTAAGTGTTAACTAATTAAAAACACTCCTTACAATTCTCCGGCTAAGTAGCCAAAAGTGCTTTCACTTTCAAGTTCTTTTTTTTTTTTTTTTTTCAAAAGCACTTAATTAGTATTTTTTTCTATAAGTGTTTCACTTAAATCTTGAATCTTCTATCATCTTAAATCTTGAGGGTGTTGCACTGAGAGAGGGCTTAGGTAGGTTGTTGTCCTTAAACTCTTCTAACCTTTTTACTTGCAAATCTTTTTTTGAGTTTAGTCAAACACCTTCTTTGACTCCTTCCACCCTATTCTTTTCAAAGCTATGGAAGGTGAAGATCCCGAAGAAAATCAGGTTTTTATCTGGTCGGTGGCACTATGCAAAATTAACACTTTTAAGTTTCTTGAGCGATCTTCCTCATATACCCTCTATCCCCATTGGTGTAGTTTATGTAACCAGGATTCAGAGGATATTAATCACGTCATGTGGAAGTACAATTTTTCGAGGCAAATTTAGCAAAAAAAATTCTACACTTTTGGGCTAACTTGGGTGGATAACGCATCTTTTCGCCAAACATTGGAGGAGCTACTATTATCCCCCCATTTCAAAGGCGGGGGAAAGTGCCTTTGGATAGCGGGTTTTTGTGCTATAACGTGGGGAATTTGGTTGGAAAGGAATAGAATAATCTTTAGGGAGGAATCGAGATCATAGGACTATGTTTGGGAGTTGGCACATGTAAATGCATCCTTTTGGGCGTCAACTTCAAAATTATTTTGTAATTACCCTTTAGGCTTAATTATAAATAGTTCGCATACTTCTAATTAGGTGGCGGTGCGGGGTTTTAAGTACTGGGGTATATGGTATATCATGCTTTTTGTAGCTTTTGGTTTTTTTTTTGCCACTTTTTATTGTATTGTTTTTTCTTCTCTTTCATTATTTTAATGAAATGGCCTTATGAGGTGTTCTTATAAAAAAATTAAAAAAATAAAATAAAAATACACTTACTTCCAAAAGCCATCCCTAACTCACTCTTAGTTTCGCTCCATAAATATCCTCAAATTTTCACAAGTTATTACATTGCAGTCTCACTGGTTACTATAAACATTCTCTAGCCTATTATTATTTGTCTCGCAACTATATATCACAGCATGTGACATTAAGTTGCAAGAACCAGACAAACATATGAAGAGAGCCAACAAGATTATGTTTTCATCCCAACTCTATTTTTGAGCTGTTATTTTCTTTTTTCCTGAATCAATTGTTGATATAATTTCTAACTCTCTTTAGGAATTAGGATATACAAGTCTTATAGATACTGCAAGATGTCATTTATCAAAACAAGAACAAATTCAGGAAATATCATGCATGTTATGTAATTGCACGAAAATTAATTATGAAAAGTGACATACCTTAAATTTTCTTGCAACACTTAGTTTTTGGGATTCTGCACCGCCAGACTTGTGTAAAGGACCAACTACAGGCTTTTCCGATTGATTTAGCATGTTCGATGCAAAAATCTGAGGGAGATGGCACGAGCAAGAGGATAGGAGTTGAATAGAATCTAAGTGCATTAAGTCCCTGTTCTTCTCCAGAAAACCAGTTGTGTCATATGTGACCTGGATGAAAACCCAAGTGCAAGTAGCAAAAAGTCAGGTAAAATGAACAAGAAGAAAAGAAATTGATCACCAATTATTACTAACAAATATTCATAAACTTATTGCACAATGTCAATCTTCTTTGGTTCAATTTAACAGCCTCACAGTCATGCAAAATATTCATCATACAAGGCAAAAAGAAATTAGAAATCAGTCGATTGAATCAAGTCTCGACCCATTGAGGTAGCAACTAAGCCCCTCTCTGTACTAAATAGATAAGAAATAAGAACTAAAAGCTACAAAAGAAGTAAAAAAAAGAAAAGTATCCACTGATGACAATGACAGGTTATACCTCTCCTGCATAGTGACAAACAGTAAAGGCTTTCCCTCGTTCTCCTCTAAACGAAGAATTAGGGCCTAAATGCTGCTTAAGCTTGTTTGCAAAGGTCACATCTGTGCCATTTGGAAAAGTGGACTCCTCATCTAACAGGGACAACAATCCCAAAGGTTTCTGCAAAGAAGTTAGTAAGTTACAAAGATGTTTCAAGCAAATGCCTGTGGTACAAATGTTTCAAATAAAAAATCACACAATTCTTATGTCTGTGAAAGAACTTGGAGCATAGAAGTATACAAGCGGCATGCGCTCGCTGTTACCATCACACCAGATATACTGAATTATAGTAATGTTCTGAAATAGCAAACTAAAACTAATGACTTCTTGATATAGTATAACAGCAAGGTGAAAAAAAACTGGTGCAGACATGTATATTTATAAAATCAGAAGACGAAGATAAATTATCATTAAAATTGAAGAAACAAGAGATGGTAGGAAGAAAATCAAGTTAATAAATACCTTTTCAAAAAGACTTAGACAATCTTGGTTGTCATCAAAATCAACTTTTGCCCAGTCAATGCCATCTTGAATATATTCCTGAAAGAGATTGTAAACTTCTATGAATTTCAATTCGGCACAAGACTATGGTTGTGCTAAAGAAAGTCTAAAAAAAAAGGTGAAGAAATCTAGAAGATTGAGATATGAAAAACTTGTTTTCTTTTACTTTCAATCAGCAAAGATACAAACACTTATATACAGGGCATAATTATATATCATTGATATCAACCATCCAAAATTTAGATTATTTATTTAACATGTTACATTTTGTCAATTGTCTATCCATACTTAATTTGTCCATGGACATCCATACACTCCCCAATTAAACCAAAGCCTAACATTCAAACTAGAGCTGCCAGTAAAGAGAAAAATATCGCCGTTGCTATGTAATATTTTAAACTGGAATCTTAATTTGTAACTTGCTTCACATCTTCAATTCAGAAATAAGGTTAACTGCAAAGTCAATAATGGAATCAATTGTCATCCATAATACAAATCTGTACATTGATTCCATGGAGACGAATTTTCTTGGGAAAGCAACATACCAAGTAAACTCTCAATATGCATATCTAAAAAAATATCTTTTATGCATCAACTATAAACAAATACAAAGATACTTGGGGAAAATATAACTCCAATATAAAGGTAGTCACTATCATCTAGTTTGTCATTGTTAACCAATGTAAACCCAGCTTTACTATGAAATTTTCTACTGCCCTTTTTTCTTAAAGCACAATAGTTGAAAATTTGAATTAAAGTAATTGTGATGCTTGTGCTTACAACCATCCTCAAATCAAATTCATAATTAATAAATGGAAAGCCGGTAATAAGGAAAGTAATTTTGCAAGCTATCTTGATATAATAGTTGCTTAGTCACAATTCACAAATAAGGTAAAATGATGGAAATCGGAATATCATCCACTAGATTCAGCAAATCCGAAAAAAAAAATATGGCTTACACTTTTAGATTTTTTTTTTTTTAATAAGAGACTAGTCATCAAATCTTGAAAATATTGACCATCGATATTTCTGGTCGATATTGTCCAAGTTAAAAGGGAACGTGAAAGGGGAGAAAAAACTATCATATATAATAAAACTTAGTTGCTTAAAAATCATTTAAGCTTAATCGGGATATAATCAACTGGACAGTTACCTCCTGCTCTAGCTTGAATAAATGACGATTGAAATGCTGCTGCAGTCTCTCATTTGCATAGTTAATGCAAAACTGTTCAAAACTATTCCTCTACAAAAGGGAGAGAGACAATATCAGGAGAAAGATATACACACGTGTAGGTTAAGTGGGTCGAAAAAGAGAGAGACATTAAAAGGATAAACGAGATATACATCAAATGATTCAAAGCCATAGATATCGAGAATGCTGATGGATCTGCCAGTGCGTCGCTTGCCCACCGCAAGAGATTTGTTAATTTGTTCAACCAGCCACTCAAACAAACAAGCATAAATTGACTTTGCCAAAGCATCTCTCGTGTCAATTGCCTGCAAATAAAAAGAAAGAACCAATCTAACATTAGAGTTCTTATAAATATCAATTCAAAGTGTCAAACTCAATCTTCCATAATCACATCATTAAGACGTATTTAAAACCTTCTATATTCCATTTACTTCCTATAAACACTTCAACAGTATGCCCTCCATAGGAAAACATAAACCACCTCCTATTTTGAGGTTTTAAAGATTGTACTCTTCCGTTTAGCCTCTTTCAAAAAGAAATAATGTGAAGTAAACAAGAATTGTCAATAAGTATCCGTGCAATTTTGAGTTCAAATTACAATTCATTCCAAATAATTACTTAATCATAACTCAACAGAGGGTGGCTTCCCTTACAAATCTATGTACTCAACAGTGTAAATGAGGAGAGGTTTTCATGCGCGAGTTTCTTGCCTGAGACAAAGTAAGCTTTTGAACAATGCTGTCTTTCCCAACTCTCATTTTTCGAGTTGACAAAGCTAGTTTAAGGTCCTCAATCTCACATTCAATCAGTTTAGAAACAGTTGTTAAACCTGAAATAACAATCCAATAAAAGAGCATAAAGCTCAAGGTAAAACACGTTATAAAAGAAAAGGAATAATTTAATCAACTGCATAATTACATAAATTATATCATGCAAGTAAAAACTGTAAGTGCGAGTAGAAGAATGATATTGTAGATGACTAACATTGAAAAAGCATAGAACAAAGGAAGTCAAAATACAAGTAAGCATATAATTATAACAAGGATAGTGCTAAGTATAAAGTACTTAACTAATCAGTAACATAAAAGTAGAGAAAATCGTATAACAAGAAAACTCCATCAGTGGCAGACTGATAGCAACTCGTTAAATTGTATTATAAATGTCAGTCTGCCCTTCAGGCTCAACAATGGAAAAGAGAAGTACTGATTATTAGAGTGTAAGACAATTAGATTGATACCTAGCTTTTCTATAATAGTACCAGATAGAGCTTACTTGTTGACATAGAAAAAATTTCTGTTGGCATTTAAAAATATATCCTCCTTTATGAAAAAATTTAATAATTTCTGTCAAATCAGCAGTGAAAAAAAAATTAAAAAGAATGTGATAAGAGGTTCCACACAAACATTCCTCTAATATTTATTTTTCTAACTCAAAATCCCATCCAAGTTGACTCCACTTTCACTGACATATGGACTAGATCATGACAAGAAGCTGTTGCCATTGGATATATTTTTGCTTTAGACAATACAGCAGCGTAGAAACTATATCTAATTCTAGGAAGGATGTGAAACTAGTCACCATTATATCAGTTGCCAGATAGGATTTTTTTTCCTTTATAAGCAACAAACTTTCCATTGATATAACAGATTGGACTTGACTTGAATAGCTACTACTTGCCAGGAGATAACAGTGTTCCAAGTTGCTGAGAATACTTGAAGAGTTCAATTTTCTTTAGTCTAACAACTTAAGATTTTAGGTCTAATGGGTGATTTGACATGGTATCAGATTAGGACATCCAAAGTTCAAACTTACATAATGTTATTTTCTCTCATTGTATATGAATAGTTAACATGTCAGGTCTTGTGTATATATCCAAGCCGCAAAGTACCCAAATTCAAACCTTATTCCTATCTAAGTAGACATTATAATGAATTATCCAATTTTTCTCTTTCACTTCTCTCGAAAGAAAACCATCACCAAGCAATCCCAAATTCTCAAAATTATGCCCCTAGTAATAATATTGCATGAAAAAAATGATCCATTATCCATTAAATATCCACTACCAATTCTATGCAAAGTAACATATTTTTCAATCAAATTGTCAACACCAAGACCATCAACTGACTTTGGGTAGAAACAATTTCCCACCATTTTAGATGAGTACTTCCTCCTCTCACTCACTCCAATAAAAAAATTCACATCAACTACTTGCAAAATTTTGGCCACTTCGGTGGGAAGTTTGACAAATAATTCATACTGATGTTAGTTAGCAGTTAGCACAGAACAGAATCAACCAAAGTGAGCCTGACACTTTTAAAAACAAAAGCCATTAATTTTATCTACCTTTGAACCTTTCAAGCCTACTCTTTACTTTTTCCTGGCTCCCAAAACACAACAAATCAGGGGTTCCTCATACAAAAAATTCCCAGATACAAAAGTGGTAGTCACTGTGTGGAGTGGTCAAATGATTCTGGCTTATCCTTGCTATATATTCAAACTTTTGCCTCCCAGATTAACCAAGTAGAATGGAAACCCAGAACCAAAGAGAAAGAAACCAAATGATCAAAGAATGTCGAACAAGAAGAACTGGCTGAAGGGTCCAAATAAAAAATATTCCATCAAAAGATATCAACAAAACCCTCTAGAATTATTAAACAATGAATCTTTCCAAGAGATCAAATAATGTGAACCTCTCATCAAATTTTACTTGGTATGTCTTACCGCTGGTCCGCTACGGCCTTAATTATCCTTGATCCATCCAACCGCCATAACATCATTCTATATTTATTTAGTTTTCCTTTCTTTCTCTTATAAATATCTAAAATATCTACTGTGGTATCCTCCCCTAGATTCAGACCCACAAAAAGTATTTGTGGAATTGTGGTTCTGGTATCCCTCACCCACCTCATCTTCCATGTCTGAGTCATATATAGAAATTTCCTGTTAAATCCCCTCTCTAGTCAATGTTTTCAGATTTTTAACCACGATCAAGAGAATTGAACAAACAGTAACACTCTTCAATAAGTGATGCCACAGTTATACATAGACAGACTACAAAGAATCCCTTTGTCATTATTCCTAGTATCTATAAAGCCTCTTGATTTTACTTTTTCCTCAAATTCCATGAACTTCAAATGGAACTCAATTTTGTAATTAATTGTAACCTTGAAGACTCCTCATCTTTTTTTCCTTTAATCAATGAAAGTTTTTCTTTTTATCAAAAAAAAAATATTCCTAGCATCACTATTTGTTTTATGATAATTTAAACCGTCAGATAATCCTTGCACAAGAAAGAAGCTAACTGAGAGGACAAGGAAAATATCCCGAGTGTGTTTTTCAAGCTCACATATAGGAGTGTATTTGCCTCGGAGTTATAGCAGAGAGAGAGAGAGAGATTAATGCAAGTATAAAAACACTCTATCAACCAGGCACATGTGTAACAAGTAACAACATCAGGAATATCACATCCAGCCTACAAAATATATGCATGTTCCTTTTCTGGAAATTCTTACCTTCATCTTCCACAGCCTCCACATGATTCTCATTGTCTATCACACTAAAGGAAATATTTCCAAGCCATAACACAGCAGCAAGCATTGCAAATACACTGTGCTGATCTTCTTTGCTGATATGGACAACATCTAGTGCTTCCTGAGAAGTTGTGACAAGCATTTTCACAGCAAAAATTCTACTTCAAACATATAAAAATTGAGTAGACGGAACAAAATAAATGGTTGGATAGAATGGATGGATAGAGTCAGAAAATGAGAGAAATGTACCATGACTACACGAAATTCTTCAGCATCATTAACTCTAGTTATTGAAAAACAATTGCTCTGGCTTAAATATTTGTACTCTTCTGCACTTTTCAAGTTTAGCCTCTCTGCACACAAAGATAAATTAGCATGAGTGAGATGGTGCCACAGAAATGAGGACAAGATGTCCATCTGAAATATTAGCTAAATTTGAGTAGGCTAGTTAATACAGAGAGCATAATAAATACACAGTCCAAAGTCTTTTTACAATGCAAGATATATTATATAATAATCCAAGTAATCTAGTTGTACCAAGAAAGGATGGAATATAAATTTTTAGCGTACTTAAAATTTTCCAATCTTTTTCAAGTTCATTCAAACCCATCCAGCTAGTACTTCAACCTTGGAATTTTGGATTTATTCATAAAACATATTGAAAAACGTTTAGTAATTCCTCATTGTGCAAGAACTTTTCAGTCACAGAAGAAAACATAATTTTACAGAATTAGACTAAAATATCAGAATTGTGGGACTGTGGTAGGCAGAGGATGAGCGTGTACACAGAAAAATTATAATTTAAGAAACTATATCCATCACTGGAATACTATGCATCTAATTAGTTTAAGAATTATAAAGACCATGTAACTTTTTTTATAACCATGGCAGCGGTCTAATCCACATGACAGACAATGGGGAGGGGGGAGACCCAAGACCAGCATCTAATCCATCCAAAGTCCAAACATCCCAAGCCCTCAGCCATTGGTGCTGTCTCTTGAATTGAACAACTACATACACTTATTTATATATATGAGAAAGCTTCCCCATTTAAAATAAATTTTAGGTTCAAATTAACATAAATGATCAAACATATTAGAATGTATTGAGCTGCGCACAAACACGTTAGACCAACCTACACATGCACACAGAAAGAGAAGTTATTTTTTTGCTAAAGTTGAAGTAGCACCAGAGACCACATAAGTAGCGAGGCTTTACAACCATTATATGAAAAAGATAAAAAAAGAAATTAAGAGATTCGATGGAATGCAATCCATGTTTAATATTAATAAATGTAAAACTGTTGGGAATACCTCAAAAGATTAAGTTCGCCTTAGCCTATCAGCTTAAGTTTTTGGGTCTATTTGTGATTTGACATGGTATCAAAGTAAGAGGTTCTAGGTTAAAATCTTTGTTGTGTCATTTACTCTCATTTCGTATTATTTGTTCACATGTAGGGCCTTTGTTAAAACCAACCCATCATGTGAGGGGGAGTGTTGAGAATACCTTAAAAAGATTAAATTTGGCTTAACCTATCAACTTAAGCATTTGGATCTATAGGTGATTTAACAAATGTGTAAACCATTAGATAGAGAATCAAAGAAACACTACCAACAAATTGGCACAATTGCTTCCGTAAAGAATAACGTAAAACTTCTAATTGTGATGTTCATCCATAAGTTATGAAATCACTCATATTACAAGATAAAAATAATGCCAACACGAATCGCAATCTTGAACAAAAAAAGTTACCTTTTAGAGCAGGCGGAGCACCCTTACAAAGTTGATAAAATATGTGATATGACCTCTCTCCCTCCATGCATTGGACAACTCTGGACTGTTGGAGGAAAATGTCATTCTAAAATATATTTTTTTTAAATTCAAAACAGACCACATAAAAAGGGTAGACTAATAAAGTTACCTTTTCAAGCAAAACTGTCCAGGATTTATCAATAAAAGCACAATGTAAAAGCAACGTCAGATTTTTCATCTCGAATAAAATATACAAAGAAAACCAATGCAGAGTCCTCGATAAGGGAAAACTTACAAGTTTGAATGTTTGCACCAGATATTTTCCCAGTTTCACTAAAATGGATTTCAATCAATTTTCCCTGCAAATACAAATTAAACATCAGAAAGGCTGTCGCACGCAAGTAACTAAGCCACTTCAATGCAACACATTAATATAAATAAAATTAATGAAATTATATAGGAGCTTACAAAACGGCTTGAGTTGTCATTTCTCAACGTTTTAGCATTTCCAAAAGCTTCTAAGATGGGATTGGTCTTCAGTATCTCATTTTCTATTCCACTTCCACCACCAAGGGCAGCCAAATATTGCATTGCTATCTTTGCTGTTTCAGTTTTTCCAGCTCCACTTTCACCACTGAATAGCAAGGCATTATAAAGATATTAATGATACCAGAATACGCAATCACCTTATGCTACTCACACCACCCACCAGTTACTTTCATGATACAAACTTGGAATCGAGGGGATAACATCAATGCAAAGCTACTACCATAACTATTATAGAAATTTAATCCATCAGAATATGTTCCAATCAAAATTATAACTCCCTGCTAGAAGAATATATAAAAGAACTGATTCTTTTCTCCGTTAAGATGAATAATATGTTTAAATGCAAGGGCAAAAAGAAAAACTTGGAGAGAACAGGAAGGAATAAAAAAAACTATGCCAAAGTTGAAAACACGCACCATCATTACCTTATTATTATTGACTGATTTACTTCATCTGAAATGGGAAAAATCAATGAACTTAGTTAGAACTTAGAAGTAAACCAAATAGCAGCCAAAGCGTAAGTTAAATTTAATAAAATATGAAGGACGTGGGAAAACCTCGAATCATCTCTCTTATGGCTGTATCTGTAATGGCATAAACATGTGGACTTTCAACTGTTTTACGCTTGTATGATTCAATATAATCATTGCCGTACAAATCAACTTTTTTGAAGGGATTGATAGCAACCAGAACTGGCCCTGCTTTTGTCTTAAGTTTCAACAATTAAACCCACGTCATTACCACTACAAAGATTTTCAAGAAAAACGATAACTAGGTATAATATAAAATTTTATGACACTTACATATATAATATCTTGATTATATCTGTATTCAAGATCGTATAATACTGAAGGCTCGTTTAAATAGCTTAGTTGCATAAGATCATCGACGCCATCAAGAATATCGGGATTTGCAGAAACCAAACTATCAGCTTTCACCTTTAAAACCTGCAACCATTCACAGAGTATAGGCAAACAAAGTTGAAAGCTTCATACGGCTAAAGTTTCTAGGAATTTTCAATTATGTTACCTTTCCATCAGGCAGTGAAACTACTGACTCTGTTCCTGCAGTTGACAATATCTTTACAAGTTCCCAATTCTCATTCGGAAGTTTAAACCAGGATTGAAGTACCTGAAGTGCACAGGTTGAGCAAATAGCTCATTGAATCAAACACTAGATATTTCTGTAAGAACAGTTAAAAAATGAACACAATATTGTAGTCACCTGAGAAAATTGTTGGTTTACGATAGCTTAGAGCAGCATATACAAGATCATATATAAAAGTGAAATTTTTTTTTACATGCCAATGGTCTATTTATTAAATAAAATGTTATCAACACAAATAAAATAAATAAAATGGATGCATCAGCTAGTTATCCATGAATTACCTAATAAAGACTAAAGAGGAATTGTTTTAAGTTACATTTTCAGAAAACGGAACTTGACAACAGAGAGTAAAATTAAAAAGGAGGAATCACACTTAAATGAAATTATTATTGCTTGAAAAAACCTGATTGCACTGAAATGGGAACGTGTGTAAGTGAAAAAGGTAGGTAGCAACCCTAGCATAATTATTTCACCAAGAAAATTCAGTCAAATAGATTCAGAAGAACATTATCCAAAAAGGAAACTGAAAGCTATCAAGTTTGAATGTTTCCCCAGTTTTCAACAACTGGCTGGAGCATTTGATTTTGAAGCCTGGAAGAATGGAAAACATGAAGTCTTTTCCCTCTAAATTCTCTCTCCATCAACAGAGAGCAAATAAATGCATGTTTCGGAAGGCGAAGGTCAATTAGACAAGATCCCAAGATATAAATATTGGAAAATGAACATTTAAGGCAAAACCTTTTCATATATCCACCAAGTTTCAGCCGTTAAAGAAACAGGGAAGAAGTTGCAAAGTAAATGATTCTACGGAGATTTTTTTAAAAGAAAAAAAAAATCAGATCTTGACAGGCATGGAGTTAACCTCAATTGCTAAACAAACGCTGCATTAGTTCATATTAGGGGAAGAAGGGAGCAATTTACCTGATGATGAAAAATACACTACAGTATTTTTTTTATAGTAATAAATTAAACAGGGAATTCACAAACGGACATCTGACTGGTATTATTTTTAGGTGCCCTTATTGGTGTTGGTTTTTATGGCCTCTTTTATTTTTCATTCCTCTTAACGAAAGTCGATTTTTCATTAGATAGAAAAAAAAACATGGAAAGAAAAATGAAAGGGAAGGAGAGGAGAGAAAGATAGCTAAAGTAGAACCAAATATGACCAAAATTGTAATGAGATTCAGATATGAGAATGTAGCTGTCCAGTCTAGTGAACTTAAAATAAAATCTCAGCAACCATTATCTTCTGATTATAATGAATTGGAAATTCTCAGTTTCATACCTTCCTTGGCGTGTAGGAGGATGTGTCACTCCACCTGCGTTCAGTATGTGAAGCTGACACTGAAGGTGAAGGTAAAGGCACAAAACCGTCATCTCCATCATCCATGGTAGGTCTGTCTTCAAATGTTTTGGTGTCATAATTATATGGTGAGTCCTCATTGACCTCATCAATATTGTTTATTCCATATTGAACTCTGTCAATGACATCATCCCCAGAAACACCGTTATCACCAACACTTGATGGCCTGGATTCCATGTTTTTCAAATTCAGATTACAGGGAATCATGAACCGAGAATCAACTGGAAGTGATTTGGTGGACTGCAACGAAGGCATCACACGGGATTTCTGAGACATATTCCTGAAAATTTATGCATAAAGGTAGGATAAGCTTTTGCAGACGTCACAGTAAAAGTATTGTGATCAAAAGTTAACTTTTAAGCCTAATCGAACTTTAGTAAGGTCCCACGCACACGACGAACTACATGGCGGGGACCAGGCTCCAAGACCCAAATTAAACTGATCCTTGTTTGTCAGTCACCACCATTGATAAATTCAACACCAAAAGAAGCCTTAATTCCAAAAAGTATCTTGAACTAATACAGGCAGCAGGAAATTTGATTCGAATCAATTCTAAAACTGAAAGGACTCTGAATTAACTCAAATTCACTGAAATTAAAACTTCTCGATCTGGTAGTACGTTCAAATTCCTCAAATGCCAAGTACCGATCAAAATTAGAGGTGTTTCAGAAATGGATCTCTCACTTCAATCCATCAGTTCATTGCTAAATAAAAGTACCTCAAGCGGAAAATGAAGTTCAAAAAAGGAAATAACTAAATCAAATTATAAACTAAAAAAAAAACCTTCAAAAATTCAAGCTAAACCAATTCTCACGAGTCTTGTAAATCAAATAACATAATCAAAACCATAAATTCATTTCCTCTTCAACAAAATCAAGGTAAACTCGACCACATTAATTCAAAAGAAATCCGCTTACCTTGAAATTTAAATTAAGCGATGCGATAAAATCGCCTTGAACCGATTGGAGCGAAGATCGACTTCTCAGAACCATAAACAAGATATTCTCAGAGGCTCAAAGAGTTCAGACATCACGAAATCAAGAATCGGAAGCAAACGCGAAGATTTCTGTGAGTGAGGCTTCAGATGAACCTAGAAAATCGAACCAAAAATACGAGTATGGAGAATGAAGAATCGAGGCGTCGATGGATGCTTAGATTGCGAGAAAGGAAAAGAAAAGAAAATCCAAAGCGTGTTAGAAATGGAGCAGCTTTTGAGCTTTTGCTTTGCTATTTTCTTCTGCTTCACAGAGACAGAGTCACATGAAATTTGATTTTTATTTTTTTAAATTGAATTTGAATTTGATTCGTATTTTAATTCTCTGCCAATCAAAATAAAAAAAAATAAAAAATAAAATTGAGTTGTGGGGGAAAAAATTCAACTGCTTTTGAGTGTCTGAGGAAATTTTGATCCATTGACGATATTAACCCTAACTTTTTTACGAGCTGGCTTTTGTGTCCCTATGAAGATTAGATTCCGTAATTGAATCGGCATGGCGGATGTTTGCTCTAATCCTCCTCGGATTTAATAATATTAACAATATAATTGAACTCTTTAGGTATCAATACTCTCTATCAATTTGATATATTATTTAAATACAAAAGGTTAAATTTAATAATAAGATAAACAAGAATTATAAAGTATGATTGAAATAATACCCTTTTAATATTGGAATGATTACAAATCTAGTAAATTTTTCTATAATGTTAATAAAAATTTCATCGTTAAATTTATTTATATATACAAACAGATTTTAAGTTGGACAATTAGTAATAGTATTGAATTAAGTATTTTTACCATAAATGAATGATTAAGTCACATTAATGAATGTTAAATTTTAATTAAAACAACAAAATTGTTATATTTACCTATAATTTTAAGATGAATAGGGGCGGATGCACGTGTAGGGTAAGGGAGCAATCCCCCCTCAATTTTTAATAAAATGAAAAAATATAGGTATAAAATATAATTTTTAGTGTCTTTTATCTATTTTGCCCCCCTAAAAAAATTATAGCTCTCCTTTTAAGGATGATGATATATTTACCAATATTACATCAAAATCTTTCGCCCCAAATAAATTTGCCTTCATATAGTCGGAGAGATAGATTATTATTTTAACCATTTTCAATTTTATTTGCTGATGAAATTGAGTGTGGTAATTGATTCATAATTAATACTAAATCAATTGTTTGAAATATCCAGCAATAAAAAAAAAAAAAAAAAACCATCATTCCATAATGTTTTGACACGTAGAAGCATTTATTCATCAAGTCCAGTTTTATCTTAATTTTAAGCAACGAGCCAGTGATGGAAAAAAAACCATTTAAAAAAAAAACCGGGGTTCTAAATGTTTCAGATTAATTTTAAAAATCGGATACGGTTTGGGGTAATGTAGGACCTTACTCCTGATAGGATGATTTTTTGGGTTTTCTTGTAGTATATACGCCTTTGCATTTAGTTTTAAAAAATAAATCCTCCAACATTGAAGGATGAAACAAAAAAATCAAACATAAACAAAAACTTAGTTGAAAAAATTAGATTAATAAATATATAAAATTAAAATTAAAATAAAATGATAAATAAATATATAAAATAAAACAAATAAATAAAAAATTAGGGGGAAATAGGGTAGGGGTATGGGATTTTTACTTGTTTTTTATAAGCCTGTTTTTTAGAAGCCGGTTTTAATCGGTTTTAGACGGTTCGGTTCTCGGTTTTTTAATAATGAAAACCGGGATGGTTCGGTTTTTTACGGTTTCGGTCCAGTTTATTTTTATGTTTTTCGGTTTTTTCTTTCATCCCTATTCTAAATGTCTTAAATAGAAAACATAAGGTTTGGGGTTGTGGACCTTACTCCTGATAGGATGATGGCTTTAAGGATATAGTTTGTTCGGGGAATGATAGGATGTTTGAAAACCAGATGTCCATAAATAAGATAAATAATTGTGATTAATTCTGTAGGAGTATTTCTTCGAAAAATCTTCAATAATAATATATTATAAACTAACATGACCGTATGAAAGCTTGCTTGTCATGTTAGTTTTAAAATAAAATATAACAGAAAATAAAAACATTATTTTATATTATTTCTATATTAATTACTCCTATATAATCCTTAACTATAATTTTATGTATATCTTTTTATTTAATTATGTGATGTTTTAAAGTTGATATATAAAACGAGTGAGAGAAAAAAACCGTTTATTATTTTTGAAAAACAAAAATAATAGAAACCAGATTTTAAGAATAGTCTATAAAATAATTTTTAAAATACATATTTTAAGACTTCCTTTTTATAGAGAACACCATGGCATGAGATACAATTTTAAAGAGGGATTAATTGTGAGGGTTACTCCTTATATTTCATCGTCTCTTCAATGGAAATTACAAAAATTTATAAACTACAAAGATGAAATCAACATGAGACGTATTGATTGTCATCATAATAATGAAACAAAAATTAAATAAAGATTTATATTTTTAATAATTAGTGTTTATTCATTTTGTAATCAGATAATGTTTTTAAAACCATACTTAATTTTCAAAACTATAAAAGTACTTTGAAAAAAAATATATTCTTGCATTGAAATTTGAAAGTGTTGGAACAATGAAGCAATTTGAACAGTAATAAAACTTGTATTGATACGTAACTGATTACAACAACAAAACAATCAGTAATAACAAGTAAATAATGAAAACAGAAACGAAGGACAACGTTACTGTAGGATGCTTCAAAGCACGGGCAGAACCGTTGTTCTGAAGTCGATATTGCCCCGCTCAGGTTGTTTGTGGTTCGACGGCAATTCGGCTCAGCGGGATTCGATGAAGCGTTCTTGAATTCAACAACGGAGATTCAAGCCTATAAAATACTTCTTAAATAATATTTTAAGACTCCGGTTAATAGCAAAGAAAGAAAGGAAGAAATCAGATTCAAATTTTTGGTGTGATATTAAGTGAAGGGTTACTCTCTATTTATAGGGAAGGCATCGTAACTCAAAAAAATTAAATTATGAAATTAAATTCCAAAATTTATAAACTACAATGATGAAGTCAACATGTAACATTTACTTGATTGTCATCATAATAATGAATATAAAAGTTAAGTAAATTTTGTGATCTTTCTAATGTGGGACAAGTGATTTTTTCATTTTCCCACAAATCACAACTTCTACTTTTACCTCCACACTTCCACTTACTTTCACTCTTAAATTTTATACTTCAAATTGTATAAAATCCAACAGAAAGTACTACTTAAATGAACATCAAAATTGAACAATTATTAGTAAAACAAATTTAAAATTTCAATTAAAAAACTAGAAATAGAATAATTATTAAATGGGCCTATAATTATAATATTGGATAGCTTTGATACGTTTTTAACAATTCATGAGATAGATACAATGATTGCCACACAAATTACCCCCCCCCAACAAAAGCTTGTCAATATTGTACTTAAAAACCTTTAATATATAAATTTCACATATTTTCCATTTTTTTGACAATTTTGTTTTATTTTCCAATATTTTTCACTTTAAATAGTCACTTAGCACTTGAGTTTGGCACTTTAGCTTATAATAAAGACATTTTTGTCTCGATTAATAATATTTATAAATGAAAAGACCAAGATTAATGGTTACACTATGCATCTAAGAGCTATATATATATATATGACATATCCAATCCAATATATGATTGGCAAATCTAATGATTGGTGGAACCATGGCTTTATCAAATATTACTCTAAATTTATTGAGTTGATATTCAATATTGATATGATAAAATTACATGAGTAAAATCACATTTTATTATCATCGATATAAAAGGTTATGAGAATATATAAATGATTAAATTTACAACTGATTAAGTTTGTAAGTCTAGTGCTTTTAATATGTATCAAAACATGGAGTCGTGATTTCGAACCTTGTAATAATAATTTCTCTTCATTTATTAATGTTTCACGTGATTTAACCTCATGTTAATATATGAACCCCACATATAAGGGGAGCGTTGAGAATATATAAATGATTAAAATTGTCTCGGTCCAACTAATTAAGTTTTTGGTTTTATTGATGATTAAACACGGAAAATTACTAAAATAACAGTAAAAAAAAGTACGTAATTACTTATGTAATACAACTTTTAAAAAATTACCAAAATAGTAATTATTTCCAAATCAATAAATTATTGAAATGGAAGTACATTCCAATTAAAATCATAACTTTTATTTTGAGTTAATAATTATCACCTAAGTTGAGCTTTTGAAAATTAAAATTAAAATTTTATTATAAATTAATTATTAATTTAGTTTTGATAATCTATTTATAGTTTCAATAATATATTGCTTTAATTTCAAAAAATTATCAAATAATAAATCGAGTATTGATGTAAAAAAAAAAAAACAACCAATGCCTTGTTTGTTTCCCCCAAGATTTCTGTAGGGTTTAAATCCAAATCGAATTGAAATCAATTATACTGATTGTTTTTTACTTTAAAAAAAAATTCAAACAAAAATGGTAGGGTGTTATAGGATTTCAAATAAATTACATTTCTAACTTATTTATCAACAACTTCTCACTAACTATTTAGAATCAAAAGATTAAATTTGTAATATCTTAACTTTATTTTCATTTCATACTAACAACATCCAAACATAAAATGGAAATTAAATTCATTTTAAATCCTATTGATTCCAAACACAATTAAAAATTTAAAATAATTTATACTAATTCAAATCACGGAATTTAAAATGATTTCTCATATTTTCTTGGATCCAAATAGTAAGTAAAAGTAACAACATAGGTGAAAATACGAAACACATAAGTTCTTTAAATAAATTATCTTAAAAAACCATTTATCTCAATATTTATTAAAATTTAAAAATATATTATTTTTTAAAGTACTAAAAAAAACCAGTAGGGTATAAATAAATTAATAATCACAATTTTTTTTTTTATAATTTTCAGTTGTAAATGGGCAAAAAAAAAAAAAGAGTGGCAATTTGGTCATTTGGGTGAAGAGTGGAACAAAGATCGCCTTTAACAAAAGAAACGGTTACGGAAAAGCACAAATCGTGGGAAGTAAAAAAAAACACAATCTAACATAGTAAATGAAAACGTCAGCGTTTTGTTTATTATAATTATGGGACGGAATATATTATTGGGCGGCAGAGAGTTTGAAATTTAAGGCAAGATTCATATTTCAGATTTTAAGATACAGCTTGCTTAGCGTGGAAACGGGTGCAGATGATTAATTCTCTCACAGGCCGGCAAATGCTACAGATGCAGTGTTTGTAAAGCGTTACTGTCCCGGCATATTATGGTGACGTGTCTCTCTCTGATTCAACTCTTCTAGTAGGCCCCACTAATCAAAAGTTATATTATTATAACTCACTTCCTAATTATTTTATATATCAAGTTAATGTATGGTTTTAATCCATGTGTTTAGGGGTGTAAGTCAAAATCAATAAATTTGAGTTGGTTCAATCGATTTGGATGTATCGATAGGTCGATTCAATGTTAGTTTAAATTTAAAGAATAATGATCTGAAGTAATTCACCGATTTCACGTATGATTTGATCATTGTAATGTGATTTTAATTATAATATTTTAGTTTTTGTATTTTAGAAATACAATAATTAAGTTTTTACCCTTAAAGTTTTGATTAATAATCTCATACGAAAAACATTTTATCATATTAACAAATAGACTATATTATATTGCATTATATTATACATGATTATCACACTCCTTCATAGACATAAAAGACCTAAGATAATCGCGAGAAATATAAATCTCAATATATAACATGTTAAAATGCACTCCAACAAATCTTACACCATGAAATATTGAAGATTTAATTACCATTGTGGACAAAAGCTACAATACATTCGAGACACTCTAATCTTTACTCGACATCTCAAAGATTGTAAAATACAAAGGAATTAACCTCTGTTTATAGAGGTTACCCATAAACTAATTTATAATAAAAGGAATAAGTAAAACAAAAGGCAAGCTTTAGAAAAATTACAATAATATCCCTGTACCACATCACTAATTTAAGGTATTTTAAGAGGTTGGAAATCAATAAACATCTTGAATGAGATATTGATTAGATTATTTTAGCACAAATTGATGGAAAAAAATATGTATGATTAAAGGAATGTTTAAATCAATCTTGATATGACAATACGATGTTGATGGAATTAGAGTTAGAGATGCATGATAGAGTTTCCCTAACTTATTTTTATGAACACTAATATATAAATTAATACATGTAATATTTGTCTCCGTTTTATTTTTAATTTTTATTTTTTACATAAGAAAAAATATAAAAAATTAAACAAAGTTTTATCAATGAATTAACAATTTTGGATAAGATCCATAAGAAATCAAGCATGAATTATGGGAGTAACAATCAAATGGAGTCAAATGGAAGTGATTGAAGTAGGGAATGGACCCATTTGATTAAAGTGCATTTTTATGTTAAATCCTGTCTTTCCACCTTATTGGCCACACACTCTTGGCCATTTCAGTTTCTGTAAATTGATAACAACTATGTTTTGTAATGAATTTGATGTGAAGTGCCAAAATGAATAAGAGAAAAAAAAAGTGTTATATTTAGAAACAATAAAAATAATAATTATAAGAGATATATGGGTAAATTATTTATAATGGTTTTCTGATATATAAATCATATAATTTTAAAAAAGGTCTTTGACAACTCTCTAAAATTTTGAAATTTATAAATTATACCATCTTGACAATTAATTTTAACCGAATTACTATACACGACACAAAAAAGATAAATCATATATTAATTTCATCAATGTTAGTGGTAAAATATAATAAAATAGTGTAATTTACATATTTGATAATTATAGAGTGGCAAAACCATTTTTTAAATATAAGAATATGCTTTTATATTTCTGATTATAAAATAGACAATTCACAAAATTTGATTTGTAGCTATTCTTTATTATAAGCTTAGAAAATTAGCTTTATTCATTTAGATGACCTACCTAAATTATGTGGCCAACTTGGTGGGGTTTATAAATTAACAAGTCCCCCTCCGTATATATATTTCCTTATTTATTTATTGATATCAATTTTTTTTTTATATTGTGAGTGTCCGGGCCAAGGGGAAGGGAGTATATGCCTAAACAATTCATAGTTTGGCCCGAAATAAAATTTATGGAGAAAAAAAAATGAGAGCATAAAAAATTAAAGAGCTGACACTGTTTGATGCTGAGTCAAAGGATAGAGAGCTGCACAACAAACGATTGGCCTTTAAACCCCTCCCCGGTTCGGTCTGGTTCACCACCGTGATTGCGATTCTGCGAACGATAACCCTACATTTGGTTTATTTTTTTTTAAGGAAATACACAGTTTGGGTCAAATCTTTGATTATTCTATTATTCATGATTAAGATATGAAAACTTATAGGGTGAACTACTTCTCAATATAAAAAATATGGATTATAAGCAGACTTCCCTATTTATAAATAAAAAATGTTTTTTGTAGAGTAACTAGTCCGATTTAACAACATTAGAAAATGTCAGGTTTTTTAAAATATAGACCCTATTCTTTTAAATATTACCTTACAAATATAAGAAAGGGAAACTCAAATCTGCCATCAAAAGGAAAAGAGTACTAACAAATTTTGGACTATATGTGAACAAATTGATTATTTGTAAATATGTCAATTCCCATTTTCTTTTTTTCCCCTAAACCTTGACTTTAAGATCGATCGGTAGATATTCAAGTTAGGCAAGAAATTGAAATTCTTGCCTGCCGCCGCGGCGGTGGCTCCTCACCACCCCACCGCCGCAGCGGTGCTTCTGCATGGTTTTTGGCCTTTTCCAAGCCAAAAACCCGAGAGATGGCGCGCAGTGGGTGTGGGCTGGCGCGCTGGCCCCAGGCGAAGGCTTCTCGCTAACGAGTCCACCGCCGCGGTGACTTCCGCCGCTGGCGTGGCTTACTAATTTTGGATTTTCCATATTTTGCTTTGTATCTTTTCCTTGTATATTTATATTACTTCTTGACCTAATTCTTTGTATAAATATGGGTCTTTGGCCATGAAATTCAATGAGAAAACCTTTATACAAATTTTATCATGGTATCGAGCAGGTTAATCAATGACCTCGCAAGAAGAAATACAAAAGAAGAAGAACATCGAATCTAACATGGGGACTGCCAAACCTTCATTAGATTCATCTTCTCCATACTATTTGCATCCTTCGATGGACCACAAATCACAATCGCCCAATTGTGTTGCGTGGTGAGAATTATAATGAATGGGTCCGATCGATGCGAAATAACTTTCGCGAAAGAACAAATTGGGTTTCATTGATGGAACCATAAAGAAACTAGAGCAGGGATGCAGAGAAAAGAACTTATGGGTGACGGTGAATTCGACTCTTGTAGGGTGGATCCACAACACCTTGGATCCAGGGCTTAGATCTTCCGTCCCTCAACCTGATGATGTGAAGGATATGTGGGATGATATTCGAACGCGTTTCTCGATTGGAAATGGACCGAGGATTCACGAATTGAAAACACTCCTTAGTGGGTGTAAACAGTGAGGCACAACGATAGTTGCCTACTATAATGAACCGAGGAAGATTTGGGATGAACTAGAAGGGTACACAATTGTACCAACTTGTACGTGTGAAGCGGCGCGATCTTGGCTAAAACGGGAAAATGAAAAGGTACATGATTTCCTTGTGGGGTTAGATTCGACCTTGTATGGTAATGCGGTATCGAATATTTTGATGATGGAACCCTTGCCGAGTCTAAATGTCGTTTTTGGGAAGTTAGTCACAGAAGAAAGACATCATACAGTTGCTCGTTCTCAAGAACCAAAACCAGATGCGATTGGGTTTGCTATGCAAGGAGTATCGAATAAGGGAAAACCACAGACTCGTGGTGGAGATAAATCAAAAGTTACTCTATTTTGTTCTCATTGCTCTAGATCAGGACATGACAATGCAACCTGTTTCCAGTTGCATGGGTACCCTAATTGGTGGCCTTCTAATGGAGGGCAAGGACGAGGAGGAGGACGATTCGGTAGAGGCGGAGGAAGAGGTGGTAGTGGCCAGGTGGGCAAATGGCGAACGCGGCCATCACAACAAATTGTGAGAAACAAACACCTATTACGACTCGATCGAAGCGGGTTACATGGACTTTCCGATGATCAATGGGCTACATTGGTGAATATGTTGAATTCAAAAGGTCAATCTTCTACCACCGAGAAATTGAATGGTAAGTCCGTTGATGCCGATTTGTGGATCATCGATCCTGGATGTTCTAATCATATGTCCGGTAATGCTAATTTGTTTTCTAACTTGGCTGATATTTCTCCTATCTCGGTTGGACTTCCTAATGGAAAGCGGACTTTTGCCGAAAAACGGGGATCGATTACTTTGAGCGAGAAATATGAAGTTAGATCGTGTGCTATACATTCCCGATTTAACTTGCAATCTTTTATCCGTCTCTCAACTGCTTAACGATAATTACTATGCTCTAACGTTTACTGACAAGCTTTGTGTTATTCAGGACCGAGGTTCGAGGATTATGATTGGAGCGGGTGATCAATGTGATGGGGTTTATTGGTTTTGTCCGCTTCAACATCAACAAGTGAATCAGGCAGTTGTGACAGATAATAGTGAATTGTGGCATCGACGTCTTGGTCATCCCTCCAGAAGTGTTGAATCTTCTTTATCCAGTTTAATTTACTCTTCTAGCAGTATTAAGAAAAACACTAGTTTGCATCAATCTTGTGATATTTGTCTTCGTGCGAAACAAACGAGAAGTGTATTTCCTTTGAGTTTTAATAAATCAGTTGCTATTTTTGATTTAATACACTGTGATATTTGGGGACCATATAAGATCGCTTCTAGTTGTGGGGCACATTACTTTCTTACTATTGTAGATGATTGCTCCCTGCAGTTTGAGTTTTTCTTATGACTGCCAAATCTGAAGTTCCACAACTATTGCGGGATTTCTGTAAAATGGTGCAAACTCAGTTTAATACCACTGTGAAAGTTATTCGAAGTGATAATGGTAGAGAGTTTACCTCCCTACATCGCTTTTATGGGGACAAGGGTATTCTTCATCAGACCTCTTGTGTTGACACACCCCAACAAAATGGGAGAGTGGAAAGAAAACATAGGCATATTCTTAATGTTGCACGGGCTCTTCTCTTCCAAGCTAACCTTCCTACTTCATTTTGGGGTGAAAGTGTCTTAACGCTTGTGTACCTTATTAATCGCACCCCTACTCCTATTCTTCACAACAAGACACCATACGAAATTCTATTTAATAAATCCCCGTCTTTTACCCACTTGCGTGTCTTTGGTTGTCTTTGTTTTGTGAAGAATCAACCTCGTGTTAAAGATAAGTTTGGTTCTCGATCTCGAAAGTGCATATTTATGGGGTATCCGTTTGGGAAGAGAGGGTGGAGAGTTTATGATCTTGAAACTCATGAATTCTTTGTTTCACGCGATGTAACCTTTTGTGAGCAAAGTTTTCCCTTCCTAGATAATGCTTCCTCTCTCTGACATAGGCTTATCATCTTCCTCACATCATAACCATAGTTATGATGATCCCGTTCAAGAAGAAACTCTTGTTAGTAGTGAGACTTTACCATCTACTTTGCCAGGATGATGATGGTTTATCCAGGTGCCTCCGATTGCTACTTCTAATGTTGTTGGTGATGTGCCCTATCGATTCTTCTTCTTCGAATGTATCTACTAATGCTTCCCCGGATGCCATTCCAACTGGAAGAGGACATCGGATTAAGAAGAGTTCAACGAGACTCACGATTATGTTACCAATACCGTTCGTACTATAAACCCCGTCACATCACCTTCTTCCGCTTCATCATCATCCTCAGGTACTCGTTTTCCTATTGCTTGTTATGTAAATTGTGATAGATTTTCGCACAAACATTCTTGTTTCTTGGCTGCCATTACTACAGGAAAAGAACCAACATCTTTTCACGAGGCCGTTCAGGATGCGGTTGGCGTCAAGCAATGAAAGAGGAGATTGATGCCCTTGAACGTAACAGGACATGGACCTTGGAAGATCTCCCACCTGGGAAACGTGCTATTGGTTGCAAATGGGTGTATAAGATCAAATATAAGTCGATGGATCGTCGAAAGATTGAAAGGTCGTCTTGTGGTTCATGGAAATCGTCAAATTGAAGGTATCGATTTCAATGAAACTTTTGCACCGTTGCCAAAATGGTTCTTACTCGGACTTTTCTTTTCATTGCTATTGCTAGGAAGTGGGAGTTGCATCGGATGGATGTTCACAATGCGTTTCGCATGGTGATCTTGATGAAGAGGTATATATGAAATTGCCTCCCGGGTTTTGCCCCTTTCACACTGGTAAAGTTTGCCGTCTTCGTAAGTCCTTATATGGCCTTGACAGGCTCCTCGAAATTGGTTTGCTAAATTATCTTCCGCATTGAAAGATATTGGTTTTGTTGATCTTACCGGGATTACTCTCTATTCGACTACTCGAAAAATTCGGTTTCTTTGCATGTGCTTGTGTATGTTGATGATCCGATTATTACAGGCGGTTCTTCTAAGGCCATTGCTTCTTTCAAGAAGCAACTCGATGACAAATTCCATATGAAGGACTTGGGTGCATTGAAATACTTTCTTGGTATTGAAGTAGCTCGTGGAACCGATGGACTTTATTTATCTCAACGTAAGCATGCTCTTGATATTATTGGCAGGCCGGTTTACTTGGGGCCAAACCTGTTTCTACTCTCTTGAACAAAACCACCGACTTGCTCTTATCAATGGCAAATCTCTTGATGATCCTGAGAAATATAGACGTCTCGTTGGCCGTCTTATTTATTTGACTATTACTCGTCCAGGAGCTTAGTTATTTGGTTCATATCTTGGCCCAATTTACGGGAAATCCTCGTCTTGAACATTGGGATGCGGGCTGCGCGTTTTGCGTTATTTGAAGGGATGTCCTGGTCAAGGTATTCTTCTACGCGTGGATCGTGATTTTCAATTAACTGCTTATTGTGATAGTGACTGGGCTAGTTGCCCCTTATCTCGGCGTTCTTTGATTGGCTATTATATCCTTTTGGGCTCTTCCCCGATTTCTTGGAAGACTAAGAAACAGGTTACTGTGTCTCGTTCCTCTGCTGAAGCGGAGTATCGATCTATGGCCTCTACGATCTGTGAGTTAAAATGGCTTAAGTCATTGTTATCATGTTTTGGTATCATTCACTCGCAGCCTATTCAACTTTATTGTGATAGTCAGTCCGCTTTACATATTGCTGCTAATCCGGTTTTTCATGAACGAACAAAGCATATTGAGATGGATTGTCACTTTGTTCGTGATGCTCTTTCTGCTGGTTTGGTTCGCGCGGCACATCTTCGAACTGATCTTCAACTTGCCGACATTCTCACTAAGGCTCTCGGGAAAGCTCAGTTTCAGTTCCTTCTTGGCAAGTTGGGCATTTTGTGATCTACATGCTCCAACTTGGGGCGTATTCAAGTTAGGCAAGAAATTGAAATTCTTCTGCCTGCCGTGGCGGTGGCTCCCCCGCCAGGGCAGCCTGCATGGTTTTTGGCCTTTTCCAAGCCAAAAACCCGAGAGATGGCGCTGACGTGCAGGGCGAGCCATGGCGCCCGAAGTGAAGGCTTCTCCGAGTCCATCCGCGCGGCGGTGGCTTACTAATTTTGGATTTTCCATATTTTGCTTTGTATCTTTTCCTTGTATATTTATATTACTTCTTGACCTAATTTTTGTATAAATATGGGTCTTTGGCCATGAAATTCAATGAGAAAACCTTTATACAAATTTTATCAGTATAATAATTATTTAAAAAAATAAATAAACATGGTTCACAATCATTTTATAATATTTAAAAAAGAAAATAAACATGGTGCACCATCATTTTATAACGACTATAATTGTTATAAATATGTTTGAAATCTTATTATGGTTAAAAAAACTTTGTAAACTAACAAATATTTTGAAGGATTTAATTATTATAGTCAAACAAAATTTGGATAGAAGATCCAATTTCAAAATAATAGGAAAAAAAACGACCACGTATAATTGAAAATAGAAAAATTCATCCAAATGAAATTATTTGGAACGACTCAATTTTGGGATTTGATCATAAACAAAGACTTTGGTGGGTCTATGTCCCTTACCAAAATGCAAATGGAAAGCCCACCACACATACACACGAAAAAAAAAAAAACTCATTGACTTGTGTCCTTTTTTCCTTATTTTCTACGTTTGTTTTCCCATTATATATATATATATATTTAAATCAAAGTTTTAAAGTGAAAAATCATTACACAGAATCAAATAGGGTATCAAATCCTTCATTTTCTATAGATGTTTAAAGATATATTAAGAACAAATTTGGTATGATTTTTTAAAACAGATAAATATACTTATAATTAATTAAGAATCCTTTGAAAAAAATAAGTGTTTTTGGAGCAAATATTTAATCAACAATTTTCTCTGAAAAATACCTATATTAAAGAATAAAGTGCTTCACTAAAAAAAATAGTATTTTAAAAATTTATCCCAAATAATGGATGAGGAGTTATCTACTTGAAGTTATAAGCTCTATTTGATTATCTAAATCAGGGGATTTTTCTTTCTTCTATTACCCCTTTCCTTTGTAAGGTCCACTATTTTTTCCATAAAATAAAGTCAAAATTTTCTCAACAGTCATATATGGAATTGATTAGTAAAATAAAAATCTCTATAATTGAAAATGAGGGTGCATATCGTAAATCGTAAATGAAATAAATTTACTTTTTTAATCAATAAAATAAAACAGACATTTCGTCAACCTGAAGATAATTGAACGGGTCAAATATTAATATTCTCTTCTATAAAATTCAACCTCCCCACTTTAATATAATTTCTAAAAAAAAAGACAGTAAAACAAACAATATCAAGATAATGATAAAGAGCGGGAAATATAAATAAAAATGGAAAGAGAGAAGAATAAAGAGAAGATTTTGAATTGGATGTTTTAAAATTTTTGAAGCCTCACTTTTTGTTTCCCATGGTCTTGTGGCTTTCAAATGTCATGAAAAAGAGGGAGAGAGATTACAAAATCATTGACTGGTTAATGAGGAGGAGGAAGAGATCTAAGGTAGGAAGGGGAATTGCCAAAATTAAAAATAAAAAAAAAGGTAGAAAGAAAGAAAAGGGAAGGGACCACTAAAAATGAAAGTGACACTTGTGCAAAAAATAAAAAAAATTAAGTGACAGATAATTGATATTGTGGCCTTTTAGCATTTGGGTTTTTTTTTTTTGTTGGTTCACAGCTTCAAAGGCACTGATACTCTACTACCTATATCTGGTTTATAGGATCAGCCAAATTTTGGAGTTTTGTCAAAGAAATTTTGCCCATTTCTCTTTCAAAGCCATACTCATTTTTGCAAAGGGCGGGAGATTTTCATTTTGAATCTAGCTGATGAAAAAAAAAAAACTATAGGTTTGAATATGATTTTGGTCCCTTTTCTTTTGTTGGTTTTTTTAATAGATAAAATATGAGTTTATTACAGTGTAATAATTTTCAACTTTTTTTTCATAAATATGAGTTTCTACCATATATAAACCCAACAAACACATGCTACATAAATTCAAACCCGCAATCCAAACACCCCATATGGATTGAAACAAAAAACCAATCAACTTCAAAACTATATATAAACCTAAAAAAAAAAAAAGAAATAGAGAATAAAATAGAATGAAAAGCAACCATTAAGAAGCACTAGGAAAAAAAACATACATGCAAAAAGGGTGAAAAGTACATTACATAAGAAACCCATTGATTCAATGTAAATCAAGAGAAGTTATATGGTAGAAAGGAGCAAGCTTTTAGAAAGTGAAGGAATCAGTCATAGTCACAGACACAACTGATCCAGAGGTCACTTGAAATTAGTTGGAATTGGACCAAATGAGAAAGAAGAAGAACAAGATATTAGGACATCAATGTCACCATGTGTTTATTTCCCCCAAATCTTACAATTAGCCATTAATAAAAAATAAAATAAAAATTAGAAAAGGGAAAAAAGTAAAGGGCACTGAGCAGGGCAGGGCCAAAGCACATTGAATTATTAAAGTTCATGACTTATTTGTTTAAGTGTCCCCCTTATCTCTTTTTTTGGGTCTTGAAAAAGGATGAAATAAGTAATGTATTTTTATGCTGTTTCCATCCCTTCTCAATTTCAATGTTTTTATGTGTCCTTTTAGATTAGAATTAGAAGAAGAAAAAAAAGACCCATTTGATACTATTATAAAGTTCAAAATTATTAAATTGGAAATTGGTATTTTTTTTTCTCTAGGGGGGGGGGGGGGGGGGGGGTGTCCTAATCACATTGGGAAAAAAAGGTTGCCTACTTTTACAGCTGATTGGAATTGTTTCAGAATAGTTGAAATTCCATTGACAATCACCACTGTCCCCCACTTTATTTTTCTTCTGAAATCTATGGCAAATTTTCAAAAGGGGAGGAGAAGATTGTGATACAAGAGGAACAATTTTTTAAAGATATTACATTATATTGGAGAGGGTGATCTCGAACCTTCGACATTATAGAAGCGAGTACAAATGTTTTATTAGTGAGCCACGCTCGGGTTGGCCGAAAGGAAAGGTTTAAGTGGGGCAAAAAGCTATTACCTTACAATTGAAGGCCCTTTATTACCCTCTTTTTTTTCACATTTGAATTTGGGCTTTTATTGAATGTTGGTTCTCTTCTCACTCTATTTGTGACTAGTGAGTTAGATATTGAGATGGGCTGTGTAAGGTGGGTGTGGCTCATGAAGAGGCATGTTGAATTGGGCTTCTTGCACAAGGTCTAGGTCTGGGACTTTTGATGCTTGCTGATTCCCTGAAAGCATAAACATAATGTTTGAATTAATTGAAGGAGATAGTAAATGTAATGTGAGCAACTTTTGAAAGAATATCTAAATCTTTGTTCTCTATACATCTTATCCATTTTATATGCTGGTAAATGGAAATACTTGAATAAATCATGTCATTTTATCTTTCATAGAAGTGAGAGTTTTGGTATAAGCAATATATACATTTACATTCGGAAATCTTATGGGGTTCGATTCGTGAGTTTGAGAAATTTGAATGGGTACAACAAGGCTATGTAATATGTATTTGGTGTGAATTTATATAATGTCCAGATCCATATATATTTGACAAATTATTGCTCTATACCAAACCTATAGATTTGAGGAGGTAGCTATAGATTTGAGGTGGTTGTGTGATGTGCTGCAAAAACTTATATACAATAGAAATCCATGAATCAAACCCATGAAACAAATGCGCATTGTGATGAACCGAAACATGACCAATCTATGCACGTGATTCTTCTCTTATATCTCTATCCTACTAAATCCTGGGTCTTTCAAAACCCCTCTATCAATCATTTTTTTCCTTATCTTTCCAGCATCTTCCCAACAACATCCTTCAGAATAAACCTTTGACAACAATACATACGCCGCCTCATCTCCAGGAGCCAATAGAAGCAGCCTTTCAGCAGTCCATTGCCCCAATTCTCTATTCCCATAGATTCTACAACCACTGAGCAAAGATCTCAATATGGCAGGCCAAGGAGGAAAGGGCATTGATTCAATTATATGTTGAGCATCATAAAGGAACCCGTTCCTGGATAGCATATCGACCAAGCAACCAAAATTATCATGTGATGGTTCAATCTTATAGTCTGATTTCATAGTTTGAAACAAAGAACGACCTTGTTCTACAAGACCCATGTGACCACAAGCTGAAATCACTGAGACAAATGTGGCTTGGCTAGGCTGGAGATTAGCTACCTTCATTTTCTCGAAAATTTGCATTGCTTCCTGAGCAAGACCATGATGAGCATAGGCCATGATCATAGAATTATATACAATTATTTCATTGGATTGACAAGACTGTTCAAATATTGGCCGTGCGCTTCCAATGTCCCCACATTTTGCATAGGCATCTATGATTGCACTAGCAACACATACTTGCAAACCAAATCCCGTCTTTTCTATAAGCGAGTGGATTGCTTTTGTTTGGCGATAAGCAGTGCTGTTAGAACAGCCATTCAATATGCTGCCAAAAATAAATTCATCAGGCTTCTCACCAGATTCTCTTAGAGCATTCAGAAACATTATAGCTTCATATGTATGATTTTGGTGAACCAAGGAAGATATCACGACTCCCCACGTCGTCATATCTACACTCTCAAGTTGATGAAAAATCTCGAATGATGTTTCTAGGAGTCCTGATTTGATGTAACATTTTATCAATGAACCGGAAATATACTCGTGAGAACCAAAACCAACTTTGAGTACAGCACAATGAAGTTGTCCACACATATGTGGGTTCTCAGCTTTGCAAGTAGTCTCTAAAATGATGGAGTAAGTATATTCATTTGCTTCAACACCAAATCTCCATAGACTGGAAAAGGTCCTGAAGGCATCCGTGTGTAAATAATTTAAACTATACGCCAAAATTAATTGATTCCATGCAGATATAGGTTTAAAAACTATGCAATCAAATACCGAGAGTACCATTTTCATAAACCCACATTGAGAAAACATATGAATTAATGAGCTTGTGACGCTAGGTTCACCGAGAAAACCCAGCTGTATAGCAAGAGAACAGAATTGAAACCCAAGTTTATGATCAAGTAGCACACCACATTTTCTAAATAAGACAGAAAAAGTGATATGGTTAGGCTTCATGCCTGCTAGCATAAACTTGCTAAACAAGTTCACGATTTCTTCCGCGTCATTTTCATCAGAGAAGCCTCCAAATGCAGTATTCCACGATGCAATGTCTCTGCTTTGCATACTTTTAAAGGTTTTCAGAGCAGAGTTCTTCCTACCATTCATGAAGTACGTATCCATGAGAGCGTTCATTGCCACAGTGGATTTTACTCCATGTCGAAGAATAACCCCATGAAGCTCTTTCACAGAGTTCAAATCCCTGATTATTGAGCAAGCTTTGAGAGCATTGATAATGGTGAACTGGTCCATCTTTATACCCTTGCTATTCAACAAAGACACAACACTTAGGGCTTTCAAACCAAAACCACAGTTAGTATATCCCCCAATCATAGCATTCCAACAACCAATATCTACTTTCTCCATGCAAGCAAAGACCAGCTGAGCTGAAGCAATATCCCCAAGTCTAGCATACATACTCAAAGTCGAAGAGCCTACAAACACGTTCCGTCCTATCCCAATTTTTACAGAAAGACAATGAACAGACGATCCAAATCCATAGGCTCCTACATCAGCACATGCCTTCATTACACTGCCAAGAGCAAACTCATTTGGCATCAACCCACACCTCATCATGTCCAGAAAGGTCTCCAAACACAATTCAAATCCACCATACTCGTTCGAACCCGAGATGATTAAACTCCACGACACTAAATTTCTGTGAGGCATTTCTTCAAACACCTTAAACCCTTCACTGATGACCCCACATTTTATATACATCTTGATCAAATTATTCATGGAGAAAGTGTCAAAAGTGAAACCCATCTTACAAATGTGACCATGAATCTGGGCACCAAGAAAGCATGACTTTTTATCTTCAGAGAGTGAAAGAGCAGTGGCAATGGCAGTAGAATCTCTACCAACTGAGATATTATAACATAAGGACTGCTTACTGGACCTATAAAGTAAATACTGGTGTTTGAAAAATTCATGAAATTTACAAACTTTTTCAGCTAATAAAACAAACCCACTTTTAAATGCTGAGATTTTCATGTCAGCATTGTGGGTAAAAGAGAAACAAAGAGGGAGTTTTAAGTTTTAACAATGGTGATAATAACTTGATTTCATTATTGTTAAAAGTCATAAACTTTTACTATTTTCAAGCAAAAGTCGTGATTTTTCCACGTCATTTTTTGCTTTTACCATGATTTTGAAGAAATCTGAATTAACTCAATTGCTAGAACTGATCCAAGTTCAGAATGTTTCAATTCAACAAATGGGTCTAAAGAGAAGCAGAAATCTTGGAACTTTTTGAATTATTCTGGAACAATTTTTCATAAATTTATGAATTTCTTTAATATATAGGAGAAAGTTGACAAATTCGGCCCCTATAGCTCAGTGGTAGAGCGTCAGTCTTGTAAACTGAAGGTCTGTAGTTCGATCCTGCATGGGGGCATTGGCCTCTCTCCTTTTTTTTGCCATTTTCAAAATATCAGTAATTACCTTTGAATATTATTATTTTATTATTAACGAAAATTTAAACGATCATTTAAATCTAAGAAAATATTCAAATTAAAAAAAAAAAAACAAGAAAATATTTATTAAAAAAATGGTTAATTTCAGTAATAACCATTTAATAAATGAAAATTTCAAGAAAACCGTATATTTTATATATATATATCAAAACTACCCAAAAACCGCTGCCGCCAAATTAAATTACATTATGAAAAGACAAAACATACCCCGATTTAATTTTTCCTTAATTTGTGCAAAATTTAAGGAATTTTTAAAAGGGGCTCTTGCAAAAATAGCAAAAATATGTCCAATATTTGTAAAAATAGCAGTAAAAAAACATATTTGCAAAAATAGCAGAAAAATTAAATTCGCAACTAAAATATTACAAAATTGCCACTAGTAATCAGTGATTAGTAATCACTGATTTACTGATATCCTGATATTTTGTGCAGGAATCACTGATAATCACTGATTATTTTATAAGTCATCACTGATATCTCTGATCACATGAATGAGGGTTTTTAAAAATCTGCTATATTTGCAAATACTTTTTAAAAATGCTATATTTAAAAATATTGCTAAAAATTCTGCTACCCAATGAAATTTCCCTTTTTAAAATCCCTTAAATTTTACAAAATCAATGGAAAAATCAAATCTAAACAGAAATAAAACTATAACAAAAAGTAAAAGAAAATTAAATCTAAAAAATATAAAAATACAAGAAAACAAAATCTTCAAGCTTCTGATTTTATTTCAGGAAATATCGAATTGCTTTCTTCTCCGATCATCCTTTAACTGTCACTGTGTATAATTGATAAATAAAAAAAAGTAATAAGTATTTATTTTCTTTAAAAAAAGTAGAACAAAAGTAAACCAAATACAAATGTTAAATTGAAAAAAAGAACATAAAAAATATTTTTGAAAAACAAAATCATAAATCATTAAACACGTTTATATTTGATTGAAAAAACAATCATTAAAACCGCCATGAAAACTGTATATATTTAATAAACAGTTTATTATTGATAAACAAACATATAACAACACTCATTAACATCTGTAACAGATAGTAACAGCCATATATAAAAAATATTTATATTTAATAAACAGTGTACTATAAATAAACAAACCTGTAGCAGCAAAAACAATCTAAAAATTGACATCATTTTTCTTCTTCGGAAAACCGTCGGGAACCGATCAAGTTGGTTCCCCATTGTCGCTGCTTTGGAGAAAAAAGGGAGGGTTAGCAGAGAGATTGATAGAGAGGATTTTGATTGTTTCTTCCCACTGTATTTCACGACAAGTTGATTGAAAACCGATGTGGTGGAGATTCAAGGGCAGAAATCGTGGAGGCTAATGGCGGTTGATAACGACGGCGAGCGAAGAAGGAGAAGGAAAAGTGCGTGAAGAACGACGACGTACGAAGAAGGAGAAGGAAAAGTACGTGAAGAAAGAGAAGGAAGAAGAAGATTGAATCTAAATTAGGTTTAGTTTCTTATTCTTAAATATTAATTCCTATAATTAAGGAGATTGGTTTTGAAAAAATATATATAATTATTAGGAGAGATAAAAGGATAAAATGGTTTAAAACTGAAAACCACCATGGTCTCCTCTATTATGGGTGGTTATTGGGTAAAAACGAAATAAAAAAGAAACAACCATTAAAAGTGGAGTATGGTGATTTATTGTGGTTATTAGTGCAATTATTTAAAAAATCTAAGAAAATATATGTTATTAGTAAGCACCTAATAACATATATTTCATTAAAGGAGGGAGACTCGAACATTCGACCTCATGAGAAGAGTGTATGATACTTATTTGAGAAATGCTTATGGTGGCTGATAATTTTTTGTAATACTAGTAGAAGTATTTTTAAATGATTATAAATTCTTTTAAAATAGGGGCAATTACTGAAATAACATATTTTTGTAAACTAATTACTCAAACGTCAAAACGTTTTTATTAAAAATTGCCCAATTAACAGTTCAATTCATTATTGAATTACATAGTAAAAAACCAATAAATTCATTGAAAATAATAATGAAAAATAACAAAATAGCTCAATAAACTATTTAACTATAGTTCAGTCAATTAGAAAAGAAAAAAACCCAACAAATTCATTTAAAATAATAATGAAAAATAACAAAAGAGTTTAATAAATAATTGACTATAATTCAATAAATAATTGAATTACTATTTGGGTTAGTTTTTTAAAAAAATTCTAACATTTCAGTAACTATTATGTAACAATATACTATTTGAGATAATTTCTATTCAAAATATACACATATACACTCATTAATTGCATATGGGTAAACTGTTATGATCACACAAAATATTTATGTTGCATACATAAAAAGTATTATATTTATATGTGTTAAACACATTTTCTTTTGAATAACGTGAACTTAACAATAAACATTTTCCTCCCAACCACGTTTTGTGTTTTCAAAATATTGTCAATTTTGTTAAATGTCTCTTTCAATAAAAGTGATCGAACAATCAACTATCTATTGGTCTCTCATACGATTATGTAATCAAAATTATACTATTTTCATAGATGAAAATGTTTTCTTTATAAAAGTTATTGTAATAGGTTAGATTCGAGTTAAATTTATTTGCCTGTAAAACTTTTTTTAGTAAATTTGTAAACATTTTTTTAATATCACCTTTTGTATAGACTATGATTTAACTCAAATGAGAAATTCATTTAAGTTTTTTGTAAACTATCAAATCTAGGATAATGAATATATGTCTCAAATTGATCTTCAAACATTAAAAGTCATATTTCGGAAAATTTAAGAGGAAAAACTGAATAAGAAGAATCTATATACCTTTATCAAATCATGAAAATGAATCACTTGGATTCAAGTGTTGGTGGTTTCTTGAAATTGCACATCAAAGACAACGTAGAATATCTCAACATAATATGTTTGTTTGTCTTCTTTTCAATATTCGTTAAGATCCACCCTTAACAATAAAGATATCATCTATATGACTTATGAGGAATGTCAACATCGTGATTGTTAAAAAATGGTAAACTTCCATAAGTAAAGAATTATTAAATAAATAGTCGATTTTTTTAACTTTACATAACATCAATAGTGATTTACAAATTCAAATATTATAAAAACAATAGCTAACTAGACCAATAATAAAAGATATGTATTTTCATTATCGAGTGGTTCAATCTCCACCCTTACAACATATATAAAAAAAATTAAAAATAGTAAAATGTTTTATTATCAATCTATTATAAAAAGAATTCGGTGGGTCAATTTTTTTTAATTAATTGATCAAAAAATTAAATGTAAATAAATCAATATTTTTTTCCTATGTCATAATATGATTGAAATACTTGAAATATGTAAGATAAATAAATAAATTAAGGCACAATCCCGAATACACAAAAAAAAAGTGTTAAAATATATTGTAATGCGAAAAATACTAAATCTTATAAATGCCTCCCGCCATTTGTAATTTGATGATGTCTTTGATTTGATGAACTCCAAAACGAATGAACAACACAAATGACTTGAATTTATGGAACTTCCTTACTCTTGCTCACTCACAATAGATAGTGTATTAATGGAATGAAAGTTCTTGAATTCCCCAACATTCGAGATGAGTGAGTAAAGGGATCATAAGTGCTATTTATAGAGGATGAAACCATTACACTCTTTCTATAACCACTTTATCATTATCCACATAATAAGCCACTGAATAAGAAGTTAAGTAACTTCACACTACTACTAAAAAATGAGGTAACTTCTCACTAAGTAATGTAACTTCCCATATAACTCCCTAAAAAAATTAATTAACTTCCCACTACATGGCAATAACTTGTAGGAAGTTACTTAATATTTTTACAATGCTGTCAACTATTATATATAATTTTCTTTAAATTTCACCTCATATTTTATGTTATAGAATTTGAAAATTGATTATATCTTTTAAATCAGTGACTATTATTTCACACCTCTTAAATTGCTATATATATGTAAAAAAAATTCCCTTAAATTTTTTAGTTGGCCCAGAATCAACTTCTTAGTTTATGGTTGAGGTTATAAAATATGGAAGCCCAAGGCCCAACTATCAAATCTTCACATTTCCACCGTTTTCTTCAATGTCTATTCATGGTGGGACCTTGATATTTAAATTAAGATTTTATCTGGTATCCTTCTCAATTTATGTTTCTTCTTTCTCTTCTCATATTTTTTTTAAGAAATAGAGTTGTTTGGTAATTTTTTTTATTTCTTGTTTCTCTCTTTTTTTAAAAACTCTTCTTAAAATTGTATAAAATTTTTAGAAACAATAAATTATAATTTTTTTAATATATTAATATATCGTTCTTTTGTCCCTTTTAACTTTAAAATATAATATACATATCAAAAAATTAAATTTATATAATATTTTTGAATAATTTATTTTAAAAATTATTTTTCACAGAAAAATTTATTTCTTTTAAAATGAGAAATAGAAATAAGAAACAGTTACCAGACATGTTTTTTTTTAGGTAAAATACCCCTTTGGTCCCTAAATTTTCACTCCAGTTTCATTTTCGTCCCTAAACTTCCAAAAGTTAAATTTTTCTTCCTTGAACTTTACAATTCGTTCTGTTTTAGTCCCCCGTCCGTGTTTTTCTGTCTGGGACACTATCAAAAGACTTATGTGGCATGTAATTGATGATGTGATATTATATAAATATATAATGATGTTAAATGACGTGGAAAGACGAATATACAGTGAGGTTTAAGACTGCAATTAGGGAGAAAAAAATTAGATTAACCTCACTGCATATTCATTTTTCCATGACATTTAACCTCATTGCATATTTTGATAATGTCACATCATCAATTACATAATCCCTCCAATAGTGTCTTATACCAAAAAACATGAACCGAAGGACTAAAAAGGAACGGATCGTAAAGTTCAGGGACACAAAATGTAACTTTTGAAAGTTTAGGGATGAAAATGAATTTGAAGTGAAAATTCAGGGACCAAAATGGTATTTTACCCATTTTTTCCTTCTAAAAAACAGGAAGCAATAAAGAGTTATCAAACGTGTTTCTCTTTCTATTAAAAAAACAGAAACATGAAATGAGAAATAAAAATAAGAAATAAGAAACAAAAGCTTGGAAAGTTGCAAAACAGGGCCGCCTTAGTGACTAGATTTTCTAGTTTCCATTTTTTTATTATCTTATTTGGCTTCGTTAATGGTTGTTTTTCGAGCGTAAAGAAGATGACGAAGTTAGTTGTAAAGATTTTTACGATATGAGTTTTTGATGAGGGGCGTTTTCTAGTGAGATGATGGTGGCGAGTTGCAGTTTCTAGCGAGTATGGACGTTTCCCAATGTGAGGTGCAGACGTGGGTCATGGATATTTGGTGAAAAAGAAGGATAATTATTGGCATTTGGCTTAATTGACCTTCAAAATTAACAAATAAGGGTTATTGACCTCCATTCTCATTTTAACCTTTTTTTGACCTTTTGATGATGTCATTTTATTGTGAAAGTTCTTTTTTACCCTTAAACATTAATATAACTATCCTTTGGAATTTTATTTTATCTCTTTAAAATTCTCTCTCTAATTCTCCACTCTCATCGAATTCTCCATTAATCAAGCATTTGATTTTTTTGGAAAAAAAATATAATAATACAAGTTAGCTGTAGCTCTTACTTTCAAACATTTATTTTGGAAAAAATAAAATTACTGGTTGCCCCGGAATTTGATTTCTTTCCCCGAAATTTGGAATTTTTCCTCGAAATTTGAATTTTGCCTCGGAATTTAAAAATTTTCTCCGAAATTTAAAAATTATAATGCCTAAAATTAAAATGCTCAGGAAGAAAAAGAAAGAAAAAAAGATTGGTCCCTGGCCAAAATTCCGGTCCGAAATTTTGGGCAGAGTCCTTTAACTTTTTTTGTTTTTTTTTAAATTTTTTGGGAACAAGACACTTTTGATCCCTGAGTTTTGAGTTTATTGACAATTTAGTTCCTGAGTTTTCAAAACCGATATTTTTACCCCTGAGTTTTCGTTTTGCTTTCAATTTGATCCCCCCGTCAAAAACTCTTAAAAAGTTAGCAGAATGCTGATGTGTCGTAATTTTATATATATTATATTAGCTTATGTGACATTTTTTAAATGATGTGACACACTAATTAATTTTATATTAATAATTATAAATTTATGTATTTTTAATTAATTCCCTCTCTTCTCTCACTATCTCTCTTCCTCCATGTTCATCTTCTCTATAAAAAAATGAAGTTGGGAAGAAATGCCACGAGAGGTAAGATTACTTGCAAATAAAATTAACTTGGATCATATTTTTCAATAACATATTCTTAAAAATCTAAGAACCAAAATGGTGGGTATTCATTTCCATTAAAAATTTGAAGACCAAAATTCTGGGAATTTTGTTTAAACTTATGAATGCTTTCCAGTAGAGAATCTCCATGTTTTCATATCTCCTCAACTTTTATTCATTACCCTCTTTTCTTTCTTTTAAATTTGTTGGTTCTTCTTAAGTTCAACCATTATTATCACTTTTTTTAAAACGTGAATGTTCGTGTTCGCCACCGTTCATATCTCCTACCCCCATCTTCGATCTGTTTGGAGCTAAAGTCATTCATCATTTAATTGTTTGTTTCCATCGCTACAGTCCAGTTCATCGAGTTAAAATTCTCCATCACCACATTGTCTCAGATTTGTTCGAAATAACATATCAATGGCAATTGAAGTTTCTCCTTCGGATTGAAATTCTTCATTGCAGATCCGAGAAGCTTTGTCCAACTCTATCCTTCACAAATATGTCTATCGCATCTGCACGAAGAAAAATTTAGACTTGATTTTTTTGGTTCAGATCTATAGCTTGTGTATCTTTAGAATCGAGATTTTCAGATCTAGGTTAAAAAAATATATGGATTTTTGTTCTTCTCGATTTTCAGATCCAAAATAACGAACCTGGTTTAAGATTGGCTGAGACCACGGAATAGGAAAATCTCTCTGCAATTTCCACCCCTTTTTATCATATCATCATCAATTATGAAAAATTGAGTCACAACAATGACACCAACCCATATCTAAAATAAAAAATTGCAAATATTTCAATCTCTATGTTGCTTAGAACGATGAACAGATCTGCAAAGTGTGTTGGTGTCTTTCTCTTCGGAATCGAACCGATCCACAAATTTGGAGAAATATAAATCCATGATTTTTCTTCTATCTTCTTCGATCCCAAAAAAACAACTATACCCAAAAGAAAAAAAGCAAAATTCGTTGAAAATCATTGCTTTGGTATATTTTCATTTAAAAATCAAAGTTTTATAATCCGTAGAACAGATCTAATTTAATAAAAAAAAAAAAAAAGAAAGGAAGGAAGAAGAAGAAGAACAGAATTGTTTCAGATGCGTGAAGATATATGGAAAGAGGAGAGAGAGTGAGGTGTAGAGAGAGAGATTTCTTTAAAATATATAAATAAAGAAATATTAATATAAAACTAATTAAATATGCCACATAAGCCAATGCAATACATAAAAAAATTAATAAAATAATGGCACATCAATATTCTGTTAAGTATTTAACAGAGTTTTAACGGAAGGGACCAAATTGAAAGCAAAACAAAAACTCAAGGGTAAAAATGTCGGTTTTGAAAACTCAGGGACCAAATTGTCAATAAACTCAAAACTCAGGGACCAAAAGTATATTTTTCCCTAATTCTTTTCTTTCTTTTTCTTCTTGAGAATTTTAATTTTAGACATTATAATTTTTAAATTCCGGTGTAAAATTCAAATTTCGAGGAACATTTTCAAATTTTGGGGCACATTCTAAGGTAAGTTTCAGATTTCGGGGCAACCCATATTTTTTTTCCACCATATAATAAGAATCAAAAGCTTGAAGATTACTTGGGTATGTGGAGAGAGTGGAGACGGTGTTGAGGTTTTGGGAGAGATAAAAAATACAAATAAAAAATCTCAAAAACCCAAAGTCATACACACCCAAATCGAGAAAAGAGAGGTTTTTCAAACGTTTTCCACCACCAACCGCAATTGTGAGTGAGGACGATAGAAGAGATAATTTTGAGAAAATAAAAAAAGGGTTTCATGGAAGAAGAGAAGAAAATGGATTTTTAGATATTTCACTACAAAATGACATCATTTGAAGGTCAAAAAGGGTTAAAATGAGAATGGAAGTTAATAACCTTTATTTGTCAATTTTGAAGGTCAATGTAACCAAAAATCCATATTTATTATATTATTTAAAAACAAGTATAATAAATAAAATAATGTGAAATATTGATTAAAAAATCAAATCAACGTGTCATATCATTAGAGCCACTTCAACCATCAACTAACAGAAAACTTAAAAGAAGAATTATAAATATAAGTTTTTAAAAGTCGAAGAGCTAAAATCGTCAATTTTTAAAATCACAGGGACTAAAATAAAACCAAACTCAAAGTATAGGAATTAAAATGATATTTTAACTCAATGAATATCAACGTATAACGTAGAAAATTTAAAAATATTCTTACTGGTGCCCTATATATTAATATCATATTATTCTATTTTTCACTATTTAAGACAAGATCTAATATATACTATAATTAATATAAAAGAATTGTACATACCACCTTTGAACTATAAGGGTTATAACAATTACATCTTTAAACTTTTAATTTAAGCAGTTGGCCCTTAAAATTTATAAATTATTAAAATTGGACCTAAGAAAATTAAATTTCACAAAATATCTCCTCAAAATTATTAATTTATTAATTATTATTATAAAATCTCTTTGGGGTCGTGTCTCTGAGGGCTCTTGTCCCGTCTCAACCTCGTCCATGACTCCAACCCCAAAACCCTCACAGGGTTGGGATTTAGAATTTTTCTCTGATCTCGCTTCTCCCTGCTTTATTGACAATCGAAGTGCAATCTTTCTTTTTATGGTGATTTTTTATTGTCTAAATTTAAAATTTAATGAGTTAATTTATCAAATTAGTTTTTCTCGGGCCCAATTTTAACATTTTATAAAGTTTAACAAATTGAAAATTTAATGATGTGAGTGTTACACCACCTATAACTTAAGGGTGGTTTGTAAAAAATTTCAAAATCATTTTTTTTATTAAGATTTTACTTAATTTAAAGATAATGGTTCGGGTTGAACGAGGTGTTAAATCAACAAAGACAATTTTTTAAAAAAAAAAAAATAATATAATCTTCCAATATTATAAAAATGTTTACGAAGCAAGATAGAGAAAAGAGTTGAATTAAGATAGAAAGATGATTTTCAACCAAAACATATTTTTTTTTTAATACATGACAGTAATAAAGGCCATTGCTTTTACTAGGTAATTCTATTTAAACTCACTTTTGACCTTATAACATCAAGGGTGTTCATCAATTCGAATATTTTTTTCTTCTTCATTAAAATGGATAATTTAATAATATGAACTAGAGGAATCCAATCGAACCATTAATTTATTAAAAAAAGAAAAAGTTAAAGAGGATATTATCCATATTGAAAGTTAAAATTGTCCTCTTACATATCAAATCACAAAATGATTAAAAAATGGAAAAGAAAATGAGAAAGAGGGATATAAATAAATGATAATAAATAAATAAATAAAACCATGGAAGGCAATGGAGCATGATTTGAGCTCTGTTTTCCAATTTGGTTGATATTAATTTTCGAGAACTCAAATCATTTTACCAAAGTAAGTGAGATTATGATATTTGAATTCGAGATGGGTATATCAATAATTTCTTATTCTGTGAAATGGTCATATAAATATGCACGTTTCAACACAACATTGCAACTAAAACTATTACAAATTGAGCATTTATTAATGAGTGAGAGGAAAAATATAAATTTCATCAAATTTATGAGGAAAGCAACAAGAGGAAATGAACAAGCTTTGATACACAATTCAGATGTGGATGTGTCCATTTCAATCAAAATTTCAACTCAAAGAGTTAGATGGGGAATTTTTCTTCAATTAATCAAATTCAAATACTTTTCAAATCCTAATTTATTTTAAAACAAGGAAGGTCACTTCAGTAATTATTTAGTAACAACCCACTTGTCTCCCTCTTTATTTGAGAGAGAGAGAGAGAGAGAGGTCCAATAAAGTTGGCAATTGCAATTGTATTGAATAGAGGAGGCAAAGTCATGTCACCAACTAAAACCTGTTTTGGTACCATGGTTTCCATGCATGTTGCACAAAACACTGTTTATTGTTGTATATATCATCATACAAAACCCCAATAAAAAGGAGGTAAAAAAAGGAAGAGATAATTGGAAATCACGCTCCTGATTTGTGATTCACACCCTTATACTAGTAAGTTTTAATGAATTTAAAACACATGTATATTCTACATCTGTCGATAAATTATCTAAAGAGCAGTTCAATAAATTATTAAATTGTACTTCAATAATTTATTAATTTATTGGACTAAAAAAAGTAAAAAGAAAACAAAAACAAATAAATTCATTAAAAATAACACAATATCAATAAATTGATAATAATTTATTAAACTATAAAAAGCTCAAAAACCAAAAGAATCATTACAAATAGCAATAAAAAAAACAGTTCCAAAAATTATTGAACAATAGTTCAATAATAATTTGATATTTATTTTTTTTTTTTTTTTAAATTCTACATGTTAGTAATTAGTATCTATAAATATGTTATTTGAGATCATTTATGTTATTTTATGTATCAAATTATAATGAATTTATTTAACAAACCAATTTTCAACAGATAGTTAATGCATGAATTTAATTGAAAGATAAACTTCAAAATTGTAATAAAACAAAGGATAAAATCTCATTTTGGTCCCTAGATTTTCACTTAAGTTTCATTTTCGTCCCTAGACTTTTAAAATTACCTAAAGAGCAGTTCAATAAATTATTAAATTATACTTCAATAATTTATTAATTTATTGGACTAAAAAAGGTAAAAAGAAAACAAAAAAAATAAATTCATTAAAAATAACACAATATCAATAAGTTGATAATAATTTATTAAACTATAAAAAGCTCAAAAACCAAAAGAATCATTACAAATAGCAATAAAAAAACAGTTCCAAAAATTATTGAACAATAGTTCAATAATAATTTGATATTTAGTTTTTTTTTTTTAAAATTCTACAGGTTAGTAATTAGTATCTATAAATATGCTATTTGAGATCATTTATGTTATTTTATGTATCAAATTATAATGAATTTATTTAACAAACCAATTTTCAACGGATTAATTGAAAGAGAAACTTCAAAATTGTAATAAAACAAAGGGTAAAATATCATTTTGGTCCCTAGACTTTCACTTAAGTTTCATTTTCGTCCCTAGACTTTTAAAATTGACGTTTTTAATCCCTCAACTTTTGGAAACCTATCTTTTTGGTCCTTCTATTAACTTTTCCGTTAGTTGACCGTCAGTTAGCCACTTACGTGGCATTATTGATGATGTGGCAGGTTGACACGACACTTCAATTTGCCATGTCGACTGCCACATCATCAGCTTGACAGAAGAACTAAAAAGGTAAGTTTTTGAAAGTTGAGGGACCAAAAACATCATTCTTAAAAGTTCAGGGACGAAAATGAAACTAGTGTGAAAGTTTAGAGACTAAAAGTGTAATATTTTAAAAAGTGATGTTACGTCACTTTTAAATATTCAAGGATAAAAACAAAACTCGAGTGAAAGTGTAGGTACGAAAATTGTATTTTACTCCCTGTTAAAATTGTTATTCGTCATTAAACAAGGATATTTATATATTTTATTTTTTTGCATATTGTGATTATTTATCTTCTTTTTTTTCCTTAGGAATTGAAGGTGGGTGGAAAAAAATGTATACTAGATAAATAACCACACTATGTAATTTTTAAAAAAAAATAAATATCCTCATTGATATATATATATATGATACTTCTAACTTTACCATGTTAGTTAAATGTTATTGATGTAAGTGCATAGCTACTCTTAGTAGTTTAATATATATATATATATATATATTCTAATTTTAAGTATAAAATAGCCATTTTTTCTAAACATGCTAGATAATATTTTTAAATATTCAATTATTTGTTACTTCGATAGTGTGTGTATATATATATATATATATATATATATATATATATATATATATATATATATATATATATATATATATATATATATATATATATATATATATATATACATTCGATGACTATTTTTTTTAAAGTTATTTTCTTTTAGATAGTAATATTAGTCAAAGTCATCTAATAGTAGCTATGCACTCATATCAATAAAATTTAGGTAATAGGGTAAGTTAGAAGTGTCACATATCTATCAATGAGGATATTTATTTAAAAAAATTTGCATAGTGTGGTTATTTATCTATTATACTTTTTTTTTATACCTACACTTTCACTTGAGTTTTATTTTGATACCTACACTTTCACTCGAAATTTATTTTCTGCCCTAAATATTCAAAAGTGACGTTTTGGTCTCCCTAACTTTTAAAAACCTACAAAAAAGTCACTTTTTAAAATATTACACTTTTAGTCCCTAAACCTTCACAAGAGTTTCATTTTCGTCCATAAACTTTCAAAAGTAGCGTTTTTGGTCCCTCAACTTTCAAAAACCTACCTTTTTAGTCCTTGTGTTAGTTGCTGATGTGGCAGTATTGATGATGTGGCAGCCGATGTGGAAAATTGAAGTGTCATGTCAGCCTGCCACGTCAGTGACTGACTGACAGTCAACTAACAGAAAGTTAACAGAATGACCAAAAAGGTAGATTTTCGAAAGTCGAGGGACTAAAAACGCCAATTTTAAAAGTTCAAGGACGAATATGAAACTTGATTGAATGTGTAGGGACCAAAATGATATTTTACCCTAAAACAAATTTAATTATAATAGTTTCATAAGCATTTTATAAGCATAACAATTAAAAAATCAGCATGTATAGTAATGCATTTATTTATTAAAAAAGAAAGTTAATCAAACACAATTCCATTGATGAGACACTACTACTCTCATAAATCTTGTCTCCTTATTTATTGAAATGTTTCAAATGGAACAATAAGCAAGATTAATTAGCTGGAGAAAAAATGAGATAAAAGAAGTGGATAAGAAGTAAACATGTAAGCGGATTCTGATAGGATGAGAATCTTCAAGTATCAAAATCAACCGTTTCATTGATATCTTAAAATCTTCATTTCCTATAAAAAAAACTTAGAAAATCCAACAAAACACCCTTTTTATGTATAAGATAGAAAATAGTCGTTTAAGTATAGTAATCAATTTTTTTTTCAGGACTACATTATATAAAATACTCATATCTTATGTTTGTTCCAATTTTACTCCCATCGTTTTATAAAAGTTTTAATTATACCTTAAATCTTTAAATTTATTTCAAAAATATCATTTGTCGGTGAAATTACTATTTTATTTTAAAAATTCTCGTTCAAAAATGCACTCAGAGTTTTGATTTCTACTAAACTTCACATAAATTGTATATAAAGGGTATTTTTTTTGGTAATTTCTCAAAACAAAGGGTATTTTGAAACAAATTAAAAAATTGAGGGTAAAATTGAAACTTATAAAACGTTAAGGGCAAAATTAAAACTAACCTCATAGATTAGCAATATTTTATACAATTTAACATTTTTTTTTAATATGTGAGTGTCCAGACCACCTTGTGTGCAGTGCACCTCGACTAACGGTATAGGTCAATAACATGAACCTTCAACACATAACGTTGAAAATTTTGTAAGATAATATTTTAGTTAGATGACCCCACACATAGATTTAAGAGGGATTTTTCAAAAATGACATTTTAAGAATTGATATTTTCAATTTTTTTGAAAAATAACATCTCTAATTGAGATCCACTAAGATTGTTCTAATCTCATACTGAGATTGGTGGAATTTCAATATAAGAAATGTCAATTTTGAAATATTTCAAAACTTTTACTATTTTTAAAATTAAAAAAAAAGGTTCATATTATGAAATTTCTCTAGATTTAAACCACTACTTCAAGGCTAAAAGAAAATATCCTAATTGGTTTAGATGAAAGGATACCCTGCATTGCAAAAGTAAAATATGATATATTCTTAATATGAAGGTAAAGAGGATTACAAAAGAACAACTAATCCAGAACAATTCTAACTACCAATCAACAAAAAATAAAATACTAAAATGGAAAAATATCAAGCATTCTATTGCAACTTCTGTCCAATAATTGCTAAATCTGAAACAGAATCAATAAGAATATATCCTTAGCTCAGCAGGTTTTGGATCCAATAGTCAATGGTAGGCAAATCAATCACCAACAAGAAAGTTTAATAGATTGTTGTTTTTTTAGGGATGAAGCACTAAGAAATAGAAAGAAAAAATATTCAGTTCACCAGAAATTATAGGATTAGTTTGAATTCGACGTATGAGGTTATATACCGTAAAAACTCATATTTACGACGAAAAAATGGAAAATTACTGCACTGTAACAATCACATAAGTTATTAAAAGTAAAATGATGTAGAGTAGAAACATACGAAACAAACCTGCAATCCAAAACGCAACGCCCCTGGAAGTCATATATGGGAAGTAAAATTTGAGAGAGAGAGAAGTTTCAACAAAAATGGGAAAAAAAGCAGGGATTTTTATTGACATTAGAGAAACCCCAACACAATCCACTGACATACAATAAAACACCATTATTTTTCACACCATCGAATCTAAGAATCATTAAGAATACAAATGGAATTGTTTTTTTTTTCCTCCTTATAAAACAGAGATCTTACAGAAGAGGAATTGAGGCTTCACAATAAGATCATAATTCTGGAAGTGGTGAAAACAACCAGCAGTCAAAACATATCTCAATCAAACTTATGAGGAAAAAATTAAGCCAAATTCCAACAGAAAACCACACTTGTGATTCAAAATCCAAGTCCAGAAATTACCCATCAATTCTGAAGAATTTGGAATCTGAAAGAATGTTGAAGGCTGCGTTTTCAAAATCCTCTGTTTTCAGAAAAAACCCCATTTTCTCTCTATTAGACCAAAAAAAACCCTAATAAATTTCTGAACAATTTCAAACCCTAAAACCTCTAAACTGAACCCAACCCATCATCCAAAATCAAATTCTTAACAAACCCTAATTCTAATTCCCAACCAAATAGAAACCCTAAAAAAACACTAAAAATCACATTTTTTTTTTCTTCCAGCAGCACACAAAGAAAGCAATTAAACCTTAAAACACACGAAAAACATTTGTACAAACAAAAACAATACGACCGACAAAAAAATTCAACGAGGATCATCTTCTCTCCGACCACCAGAACCACCACTGGACAAAGATGCCAACAAATTCAAATGATGTCCTGGAAGGTAATTTCCCACTCTCGCCGCCGATGCCTCTCTCATCTGTGTTTGACCAAACAACGACGCTTGCTGTGATATCCCCATCTCCGCCGGATTCCCCGCCGCCGCCGCAAAGCTCCAAACTTGCCCATAATCCGACCGGGTAGGAATTGCCCAATACCCACCCGACCCAATCGGTCCCATACCCATTCCTACACCTACACCAACACCCAAACCCTCTTCTTTATTTCCTCCACCGCCGCCGCCACCACCTTCATCATCAGTCCTCACGCGTTTCCCGAGAATAAACGGAGTGGGAGCAGATAAAGCTTGGGGACGGGAAAGGGAGAGAGAAGAAGTAGAAGAAGGGGGAGAAGAGAGAGAATTGGAGCCCCGAACGGAGACAGAAACTGAAGAGAAATTAGCGGGAGTGGTACCGGTACCGGTAGCGGCGATAATGGAAGGCTCGGCTTGACGGAGAAGCCATTCGATGGTTTGGCCATCGGATTTATGACCCAATTCACGGGTGAGTTGAAAAACACGGGCAGCACATATTATAGGCATACGGATTCTCCGACCACGACCATCGACTTTACTGTGTCGGTCTTTGGAAGGCGGTTTCTTGACAACCAAAGCACCGTTCGTTGCCGTCGTCGTTACTGTCGGTGGCGGCGGCGGCTGTTGTGTAGTGCCATTTGAGATGGGGTTATTGGAAACTTCTGAATTTGACATGAATGAAATGAAATAACTGAAATTTCTTCTTCTTCTATTACTACTATATGGAGGTGGGTTTGTGAAAGTGTGTGAGCTGAGCTTGAGAATGTTTTTTTTTTCTTTCAAGTGCTGGTAGATGAGGGTGGAAAGGGAGAGAGGGGTAATTTGGGAAGAAAATTGGGGATTAATGATTGAGAGGGGGAGGGAGAGAGGGAGAGTGAGAGGGAGAGGCAGGAGCTGGTGGAGACAGGAAGAAGGCACATGGGTGGTGGGCTCCATTACTCATCCCCCACAGCTCATTCATTACTCACTACACCCACTCTCTCTCCCCCTTCATTTTTATTTTGTTTTTCTTTTCAGTGTATTACACGCGCTTCCCTCACCCTTTAACCTTCTTTGAAATCTATATGAAATAGGTTTTACTTCTTTGGGTGTTTGGTTTGATGAATGAGAATGGGTAATCTGAGTTTGATTTTGATAGAAATATCGACAGATATTCTCACGAAAATTGTGGAAATAATAGAAATTTATAGGAGTGAAGTATCTTCTTAGTCATTTTGAGGTTTGTGTCAATTTAGTTTATACATTTTTAATGTGTCTATTTTATCTGAGTTGTGAAGAAATATGTCAATTTGATCGTTGTTGTTAATATTTTTATTTGTTTACTAATGGTTGAAAAACTAACTTCATTGACCAAATAGACTTTGGGCTAGTTTGATATTGTTGTAGCTTTTGAAATAATTGCTGTCAACTGTGCTGTAGAAAAAATTAGCTGTTCCATGAATCAAATTATTGTTTGGTAAATTCAGCTTATGTAAAAAATTAGTGTTTGGTAAATTCAACTTCTAAAAATACTGTGAGATAATGATATCTAAATAATGTTTAGTAAATTGATTTAAAGAATAATTAACTATTTTATAATGTCATTATTATTATTATTACGAACTTTACATTTCTTAAAATTTTAATTTAAAATCAAATGTGTATTAATTATGATTTTAAATTAAAATTAATAAATATTTGATTTTAATCATAATCTAACTATAAGTTATATTAATTTAATCACAATAATTCATAAAAGCATAAAAATAAAAAACTATATAAGAAAACATAAAGAAATAAAATAAATATTATCAATCTAATTTTTTTAAGCAAAATATTATCTATTTGATAAAAATGTTTATTTATTCTTAAAATTATACAATTATTACAACTATTAATTATTTTTTAAATTTTATTTAAGATCTAATATATATGCTTGCATAAAAATATTGATCAAAGTTTATTACAAATCAATTTTGATTTATATTAATTTAAATATAAATTATGCATAAATATAGTGTACAAACTTTTTTTAGATTTATAAAATAGATTTAGGATTTTCAACGTAGTTAGTGGGGAGAAATTTTAGGGAATTGCTTTTGAAAAGCAAAAGCAGATATCTATCTGATTCTAAAATCTGGCAGTTATGTGATAAGATTTATTTAAAATCTATGAAATTTTCTTTAACCAAACACTCAAAACAGTTTAAATTTTCTAACAAGCTGTCAAAAATCAATGCCAAACAAAGCCTTTATTTCTCAAAACTCGGGAGAAGAAATAGACACAAATTGGAAACTCCGGAACCAAATATACACAAGCCTTATAACTCAGGGACCTAATATGTACTTAACCCTTTTTTTTTTGAGAAATTTCATTCTATGACACTTTTTGAATTGATATTTTCAAAAATAGCAAAAGTTTTAAAGTTTTAAAGTTTTTTTTTTTTTAAAGTTCATCTACTTTTTTTTTTTCTCTTTTTTTTTTTATTTAATGATCAATATTATTATTTTGTTTTATATTTCTCGAATTGGGATGTTTTAAATTAAAAATCAATAATTTTTATTGTTTTGAAATTTAAAATAATGAAAGTGCTATTTCAGAACATTCCAAAAACTGTTACTATTTTTGAAATTTACAATTCAAAAAATATTATTTTTAAAAATACCCTTTGTAAACGAAGATTTTCATCAACTGTCAGTCGTTTGCTTGCCACATGCATTTGTTTTCTTGATGTCACTTCGGAAAGTAGAGGAACGAAAAAACGATCAAAACTCTTAGAATAATAAATATTCATTACCCAATTTAGATCGTGAGAGTCGCCTTTTATACTAAGCTTTAATGGGCTTGCTTTGTGTGGGTTTCACGGGGATCACGGAGGAAGAATCCGCTGACCACCCTACTCAGAGTATTCGAGTTCTATGATTCTTTCATACATCCGAGCTTCAAGTACGTTAGAGATATGTTAACCGCTCTGAATTCAGCTTGTTTGGACCGGTTATGTCGTTTGGAGTTTCCCTTAGAGAAGATCATGCGATCCTAAGCGGACATGTACTGTCGCTGTCCTCACTTGGGTCATGGATGTTAAGGATCCCATATCGAAAAGATGAAGGGACCTAACAACATTTATAAAGTCTAATGGTCCCTCCTCTCATTACCAAATGTTTTTTAGATGGATGCCCACATTATTAATATAGATTATCAGAGCCCAACAAATCTCAAATGAGCATCTGGTCCAAAAATGGGATCCGGCCCAATATTGGTGAGCCCAAAAGAGGCACCAGCTTGAGGGGGCATGTTGAGAATCTCACATCGGAAAGATGAAGGAAACTCACAAGGTTTATAAGATACATGGGCTACTCCTCTCATTACCAATTGGTTTTGAGATAGAACCCCATGATATCTAATATGGTATCATAGCCCAACAAGCCCAAACAGACATTCGGTCCAAAAATGGGATCCGACCCAAGAATGGTGAGCCCAAAAGAGGCACCATCTTGAGGGGGCATGTTGAGAATTTCACATCGGAAAGATGTAAGGAACGCATAACATTTATAAACTCTAAGGGCCACTCCTCTCATTACCAATTGGTTTTGAGATGGATGACCACATTATTAATATGGTATCAGAGCCCAACAAGCTCAAACGGGCATTCCATCCAAAAAATGGGATTCGACCCAAGAATGGTGAGCCCAAAAGAGGCACCATCTTGAGGGGGCATCTTGAGAATCTCACATCGGAAAGATGAAGGAAACTCATAAGGTTTATAAGATACATGGGCTACTCCTCTCATTACCAATTGGTTTTGAGATGGAACCCCATGATATCTAAGATGGTATCAGAGCCCAACAAGCCCAAACGGGCATTCGGTCCAAAAATGGGAGTCGACCCAAGAATGGTGAGCCCAAAAAAGGCACCATCTTGAGGGGGCATGTTGAGAATCCCACATCGGAAAGATGAAGGAAATTCACAAGGTTTATAAGATACATGAGCTACTCCTCTCATTATCAATTGGTTTTGAGATGGATCCCCATGATATCTAAGAGTGGATTCATGCGAGCTATCTTCCCATGAATAGGTTCTGTTAGAGCCAACAATGTCTGAGGATTACTCTTACGATCTAGGCCCAAATGTATAGGCCTGAAAATGAATAAGTTTATTCGAGCTAAATTTACTCTCTACACTCATTTTTTTTTAAAAAATTATACAGTAAAACTTGAATAATTACTTAAAAAATTTATAATTAATTATTTATAATATTTATACCTAAATAGTTTATATGATTACAAGTATATTAATAACTATAAGTTTTTATAAAAAAAATACTTAAATGATTTAATAATGTTAAAAAAATTGAATACATAAACAAAGCAAAAAAATTAAGAAAATAAAGTTAGCATCTCAAGAGAGAGGAAATATAGATAAAAAATTAATGAGGAAAGGAATTATAGAGATAAAATTGGGGCAAAAATCACAATAGCCACTTGGGGGTGCGCATTAGGCTTAAATGGCCATGATTTGAAAAGGTGCAGTAATTAGCCACTTTTTACTATTTAATTTTTTAATATACCAAAACTGCCATTTTCGTATATCAGGTATAGTCAGACACCTCTAACATTCTAACACGTCTGTATATTACGTATAGTCTAATACTTTTAACATTTTTCATTTCCAATGCAATTTTTCTTTCCAGATGCATTATTTCTTCCCTAGTTTTTGGTATATTTAGTATATTGTTCATAATTCTATAGTATGTCTAGTATATTTTGTACATTTTTATTATTTTTATGTTTTGATTTTATACTACATATTTCGATTTTAATTCAATTTTGTAGATTTATTTTAATACATTATTTATAGTTTCCCCTCTCATGTAAAGTGTTCTGTACATCTGGTATATTTGGGTATATCGTTCTCCAATCCGTAAATAAATTTGAGAAAAAGTGTGGATGTACATGATATACATGTCATTTAATCTACAAATGAAAAACGAAAGAGTGTTCAAGACACTTCTCAATGCAACCTTGTCTCCTTCTGCTCTTGCTTTGGTTGTAGGTTGTAAATCTGCTCAAGAGGTTTGGCAAACTCTTGAATGCCGTTATTCATCTCTCACTCATACTAATATTCTTGATTTGCGAACGGAATTGATGAAGATCTCTAAGAAAGCAGCTGAATCTATTGATGATTATGTTCTTCGAATCAAGATTATCGTCGACAAATTGGCAGCTATTTCAGTTCTTCTGGACGATGATGATATTCTCATCTGTACTATTAATGGGTTTGCCATCTGAATATAATGCTTTTCGTACTTCTCTTCGAACTAGGTCAACTACTGTGACTCGTGAAGAGCTTCATGTCTTGTTAAAAGCTGAAGAATCCGCTCTCATTCAGCAACAACAACCTGATTCCTCTCTTGCTATGGCAATGTATGCAAATCAGCGTGGACATAATTATAGACGAGGACAGAATTCTGGTGCATATCGTGGAAACAACAGAGGTAACAACAATAATCGAGGCAATAATACTCATCGTGTATTTCCTGGTGGTTCAAATTCCTCCTCTGGCTCAAGTCATGGTGGTCAAGGTCAGCATTCTGGACCACAGAACAACAATGGAATAGCTCGTGGTAATCCTACTCCGTTTCGTAACAGTATTCCTTCCACTGGTAGTTCGTCTGGCACTTCCGGTTCCCAATCCAATCGAGTACACTGCCAGATTTGTAACAAATTTGGTCATAATGGCCTAGACTGCTATGAGCGATGGAATTATGCATATCAAGGAAGACATCCTGCTGCAATGGCTGCCTCTGCTAATTCACAAAATTCGACATTTGCAAACAATAATGTTTGGTTGACTGATAGTGGATCAAATGCACATTTGACCTCGGATCTTGGAAATTTCTATGTTTCAAGTGATTACACTGGAGCGGACCAAATCATGGTTGGAAATGGTCAGCAGCTTCCTGTCACTCATACAGGTTCTGGTTCTCTCCCCTTATCTTCCAAATCTTATATTCTTCATAATTTGCTGAGAGTTCCTGATATTTCTACCAATTTGCTTTCTGTCAATCAATTTTGCAAAGATAATAATTGTGTTTTTCTCTTTGCTTCTGATTACTTCTCTATTCATGACAGATCCACAAAGTTAGAAATATTTAGAGGTCCCTGTATTCAAGGCCTCTATCCAATACATTTGTTCCACTTCCTTTGGGTAAAAATGTTGTGGGATGTAAATGGGTTTTTCGCATCAAACACAATTCTGATGGTACCATTGCTCGACACAAGGCTCGATTAGTGGCAAAGAGATATCATCAAGAATTTGGGGTTGATTTTGATGAAACCTTCAGCCCTGTTGTTAAAAAGAGCACTGTTCGTCTTGTTTTAGCCTTAGCAACTCAGTTTCAATGGCCATTACGACAATTAGATGTCAAAACTGCCTTTTTACATGGCACATTGGTTGAGGAGGTCTATATACAACAGCCACAAGGTTATGTTACATCTCCAAATATTGTTTGTAAATTGAACAAGTCTCTTTTTGGCTTAAAACAAGCACCCCGTGCTTGGTTTGACTGTTTTACATCTCATATCATGACTGAATTTGGTTTTAGTCAACCCTCTGCTGATACATCCTTGTTCACACGCATTGAAGGGAAATCAATTACCTATCTATTACTGTATGTGGATGACATTGTTCTCACAGGTAATGATATTCCCTATATCAATTCTTTTGTTACTCAGCTGCAAAATCGTTTTGAGATGACTGATTTGGGGGTTCTTCGTTATTTCCTTGGTCTTGAAATCAATTATACTTATTCTGGCCTCTTGGTAACTCAAACAAAGTATGCAAAAGACATTTTGCACAGATTTGGCTTGCAAGCAGTCAAGTCTTGCAAAACACCATGTTCTCTCAAAGAACCTCAAATTGATTCTGCCTTTTGCTCATCCACTGATGCACAACTCTATAGACAAATGGTTGGGTGTTTGCAATACTTAACTTTTACTCGCCCTGATATTTCTTATGCTGTTACTCGGGTTTGTCAACATATGCATAATCCTACTCTTATACACTTTGCTGCCGTGAAACGAATTTTTCGGTATGTCTGTGGTAATGTGTCCAAAGGCTTGCATTATATTCGTGGATCCCTTCGCCTAACAGCATACTCCGACTCTGATTGGGCGGGTGATGTTATTGATCGACGATCAACTACTGGCTATATCATATATTTTGGTTCCAATGCTATCTCATGGTCTTCTAAAAAGCAGTCCACTGTCTCTCGCTCATCTACGGAAGCTGAATATCAAGCACTTGCATCCACAACAGCTGAGTTGTCTTGGTTGCGACAATTGATCAAAGATTTGCATCTTTATCTTACTGATTCCCCTTTACTGCTTTGTGATAATAAATCTGCTATTCAACTTGCCTCAAATCCTGTTTTTCATGCTCGCACAAAGCATATCGAGATTGATTTTCACTTCGTCAGGGAGAAGGTTGTGCGCAAGGATATTCAACTAATGATCAGTTAGCTGATGTCTTTACAAAGTCTTTGCCTTATGATCAATTTGCCTTCCTCTGTTCCAAACTTATGTTTTCTTATCAAGTACCATAAGTTTGAGGGGGAATGTAAAGTATATGTAATATTACTATTAAGTTAGTAGGCCTTATTGATAAGTGGGCTCCAAGTAATGTAGAAGAGTGGGCTCCAGGTTATGAATGGGTTGTAATGGGCTATAAATAGATATGTACTTTACATTATATTTCTAATGAGAAATCATATCTTCATATTAATTACATAATACTTAATGTATAAAAAAATATACTTAATATGCAAACAAAAAAAAACAAAAAGAAATGTATATTAGGCACATTACATAATGTACAGATAACAAAAAAAAAGAACATAATAGAAGGGGTGTGTGTATATCAACACCTCATCATTTTCATATATTGTATATATTAAAGAATGTACATTTAGCAAACAACAGAGTGGACTGAATAAAACAGATAGATATGCATATTACGTATATTATAGAAGTATACATTTAAAAAAAATAGCTATGATGAAAGAGGGTGTTCGTTCATCATTTCAACACTTATGTACATAATGTAATTGCAGAATGGGCCTCGCTGGGCTCCAATACCGGCGCAGAATTATTCTACGTCGGTATTGGGCTACCATTTCCGGTGCGCATTCTGTGCGCCGATGATGGTAGCATTTTAAATGGCATTGCCCGCGCAGTTTGTGTGCGCGGGCAATGCTGACATCGGTAGAGCTCCTGATTCTTGTATTGTTTATTTGTAAAATATAGGAAAAAATGTGATGAGAAGTTTGTAGAAAAATATAAATGGTGAATTTTTTTATTTAAAAATGACATTCATGAATTATGAAAAACAAAAAAAAAATGAAGAGAGTAGATGAAAATGGTGGAATTTTGAAAGAAAAAAGAAAAAGAGAGAAGGAGAGAGGAAGAGGGGAATATAGAGAGATGAAGAAAAAATGAGGGAAAGAAGGGGGGGTTTGATAAGGAGAGAGGAATGAAGGGGGAAATTGGAGGGAATTTTTTGTTTTTGAAAAAAAATCAGAAAAGAGGGAATAAGAGGAAAAAGGGAAAAAATGAGAGAGAAAAAAGGAAACGAGAAGGAAAAAAGGAAAAGAAAATGAGAGAGAGAGAGAGAGAAAGAGAATGAGAAACGTGGGTTTGGGAAGAAAGAGAGAAGATAAGAGAGCGGAAAAAAAGTGATTTGATGATAGAGGTTTATTAGTAAAATCATCTCTTAATATATATAGCTATCTTCTCAATTTTATTGCCATGTAGCTTTAAAGAGAAAGAGGGAGTAAAAATATGGGTGAAAAATCAAAATAGTCACTTTTTGAGGTCAAAGCTAGCATATGGCCACCTTTTGAGAAATGTAATGGGGTAGCCACTTTTTTGTAACATCTCGAAATATTTCCAAAAACATGTAAAGCATAATACCAACAGCGGAAGCAATTTAAATTCAATAAGTCATTTATTCAAAAATCAAAACTAAACATTTTATTCGGACCGGTCATTTCAAAACAAAATTCCTTAGCGTCAGTTGAAACAAACAAAGAATTAAAAACAATACTTCAACCCAAAACATAAATCCAAAATAAATAAGTATTTTCACGACAAATTTTCAAAAGAAAACATGATTCATTTTGACCCATCATTAAAGAAAAGAATAAACACCGCCGGCGTGTAAAATCAATCAATCACTCTCGCCACGAACCCATCATTTGCCAGCTTTCTTCTTTCCTTTACCTGAAAAAAAATAATGTAGCATCATGAGGCTACGCCCAGTGAATAGAAAATTGTTAAAGAAAGAATTATGCCACAGAGAGGTTTTCCTAAGACTTTAAGTCCAAAAACGTCCTTACCGACATCCGATAAATCTCTCACTCCCAAAGAGTCATAAAACTTGCCTCTAATCTTGAAAATCATCTCTATCCGAATTAGTTTTAAACATAATTTTTCTACAATTTAAAACTAATCGAAAACTTTCCCGTTAATACCTTTAATCCCCTCTTTATTCACATTCAAAGAGAGACTACGCCCTTAAGGAATTTAAATATAATTTTTCTACAATTTAAATCCTTTAGGGATATTCTTTTCCATTGTATGGATGGAATGAACCTGCCCTGTTAGGTGTTATTTAAGTTGTGCACACTAAATAATCTCCCCTAACAGCTATTCTTCATTAGGCAAGGCCTTGCCTAATGTGAACCTACAACCATATTACCCAAGGTATTTTAAGGTAATATGATTTTCCACAAAACCAACCACAACGCTTTACAAGCCAAAAAGATCCAACTAACCCTTTTGAATCGAACTCGGTCACTCCCAAAATCCTTTACAAATCTAGAGGTGAGACTAGCCTACGCTTATGTTATTTCACCCCTTAAGCAAAACTTAGGATCTACTAAATAATTCTAAGGAGAAATCGGCGGAATAACGGCTATATTTTCTTAACTCCCAAAAGAAAACATAACCTACTCGTTCAAATAAAGTATCACAATTCCAGAATAATACATCCAGCAACAGTATCTAACTAACCGCCTAAGCCTAAACTTTCCTAATTGGCACTATCATGAATCGGCATCTAAGTTAAACAACGAATTTAATAATTTAACCAGGAGATACTCTTAATACTCGGTAAACATCCAAGGTAAGAAAGGAATCAATTCACAATCGCCAATCATCTCAATCGATATCGATATCTTTCATCTTATGCTCAATTTAAAAGAATCATAATTCTCACTATGCAATACCAATTTCTTGATTTAACTCACATAACCTCAAATGTTCTTTTAACATCCAAATTTAATACCAATTTCAAGAGGTTAAAACTTTTTAAAGAAAAAGGAAAAGCAATCATGGAACACTTCTAACTTTAACAAAATTCTACTCACCTTGTACACAGTAAGAATTTTTCAAAATTCTTTATTCCTTCCACCACACAACTACGACCTGAAAAATAAGTTACAATCTAAAATAAATTAAACCTACATTTATGCTAAGATAAACATAAAACTGAACGTAGGACAGAGGGATTACGGGGTAGGACGATGGTAGGACAATTAGGACGGAGGGTGATGGGTTTGACTTCGGGTTAGGACAGTTAGAACAGAGGGCTACGAGTTTGGCTTCGGGTTAGGACAGACGTAGGGAGGGTGTAGGACAGCGTAGAACGACAGCGTATGATGGACGTAGGACAGCGTAGGACGGACGTAGGACAGCGTAGGACGGACGTAGGACAGCGTAGGACGGACGTAGGACAGAGGAAGAATTTTGGGGTTCTGATTCAATCGTTATCAATCAATTCTACATTAGGTTTCAAAATAGGAATCATTACCTCAAATCAAACTTGAAGGAAAACTCTTCTCAAACTTCTCCACAACCTCACCAAAGAAAACCCTAAGAAGAAAAAAAAAATCACACCTTGAGACCAAGGGTTTACGAATCGATTAATCGTCGGAATCGATTAATTTACAATCAAACGATCAGCGAAACGAGATGAAGAAGAAGAAGAAAATACCTACCTCTTTCTGTCTAGGTTTCACGTACAGAGCAGGATGAGCAAAAGAGATGTCTGTCCCCTTTTCTTTTCCTCCCTTTTTTTTAACGCCTCCCCTTTTTTTTTAATAAAAAAAAATTCATTTATTAATTAATTAAATAACTCCCTAAATTTAAGTCCTAAAGTTAATTAAAAATAACTCTTAATAATAAGAATTAAATTTAACACTTTATCCTTAAATCGTTTATGGAATTAAATAGAGAAAATATTTTTTTTTTCAAAAACTTACCGAAAACCCGAGGCGTTACATTTTTACTATTCAATTTTTTAAAATATCAAAAATGCCCTTTTCGTATAGCAGGTATAGTCTGACACCTTCTGACATTCTGACACGTCTGTATAGTACGTATAGTCTGACATTTCTGACATTTTTTATTTTTCAATGTGATTTTCTTTCCCGATGCATTCTTTTTTCTCCCAGTTTATGGTATATTTAGTATATTGTTCATAGTTCTTTGGTGGATTTAGTATATTTTGTATTTTTTTTTTATGTTTTGATTTTATACTACATACTTCAATTTTAATTCAATTTTTTAGATTCATTTTAGTATATTGTTCATAGTTTCCCCTTTCATGTAAAATATTTTGTCCATTTGATATATTGGGTATAGTCGTATATTGTCTATATCGTCCTCCGGTTCGTAAGTGCATTTGAGAAAAAGTTAAGGATATACATAATATACATGTCATGTAATCATTAAATGGAAAACGAAAAGAGTGTTAATTACACAATGCTTAATATACAAAAAAAAACTTAATATACAAAAAAAAGAACTGTATTTTATGTATAGTACGTATATTACATAATGTACGACTAACAAAAAAAAGAACATGAAAGAGGGGAGAATGTATATCACAAATAGTACGTATATTACCAAATGTATGACTAAGAAAAAAACAGAACATAAAGGAAGGGCTGTGTACACCAACCCTCGCCATTTTGCGTATATTGTGTATATTTACGAATGTACATTTTAGTAACTGACATAGTGGATGAAAAAGCGATGGATATGTATATTACGTATATTACAGAACTATACATGAGAGATGATGAATATAAAACAGACAGTTATGTATAGCACGTATATTACAAGATATATATTTAAACAGACCACATAAAAAGTATATTACGTATATTACAAACAGTATATTAAGCAACATAGAAGTAGAATGTAAAATACGTATATTATAGACTGAATATTAAATAGAACAAAAAAAAATGTATATTGCGTATATTACACAATGTATATTAAGCATAGAAGTAGAATGTATATTAAGTATGTTACAGATTGAATATTAAACACACCACGAAAAATTGTATAATATATATTACAGACCACGAAAAATGTATATTACGTATGAGAAAAACACATAGTTTATGTATATCACGTATATTACAAATACTATATTTAAACAAACAAACAAAAAGTGTATATTACGTGTGTTACAGACTGTATATTAAGAAAAACATAAACAAAACGAGAACCAACAACAGTTATGTATATTACGTATATCACAAAAAAGCTACATTTTAAAGAAACATCACCTTAAAAAGATAAATAAAAAATGTATATTGCATATATTACACGCATCACCGGAACACTATTACGAAATTACGTATATTACATGAAACAACAAATGACATACATGAGAAAAAGATATAAAAAAACTAAAAAAAATAATAATACATTTCGTCAATTTTTTGTTATTTTGGTTTAGATATGCGAGATTCGGAAGAAAAACGGTGAAAAATATTTATGAAAAAACCAGAATGAGAAGAAATTAAGGAGAGAGATACTAAATTAAAAAGTGTAGGAAATTTGTGAGATAAACATTTGTAAAAGATTAAAATGGTGGATTTTTTAAAAAAAAAATGAAAGGAGGGAGAGGGAAGAAATTGATATGAAATGGATAAAGAAAATTAGGAGAGAAGTAATAATAAATGAAATGAAAGTTTGAAAGAAAATGATATGAAATGGATAAAGAGAATGAGGGGGGAAGGGAGGAAGAAATGAGAGAAAAAATGAGGGTTGAAGGGAGAGAATGAAATATATAGAAAAACATGGGAGAGAAAAATGAGAGGGAAATTTTTAAAAAAAAATTAGAGAGATGAATATTAAAAAAAAAAAAAGAAAGAAAAAGACAAAAGAAAGGGACGTGGTGAGGGAAGGGAAGGAGAGAGGAGAAAGGAAAAAAGGAATGATGATTGAAAAGATGAGAGAGAAAATGAGAGATGTGAGAGAAATGATTTGACAAAGGGTTTTTTTGTATTTTTACAAATACATGTGGATATTTTAATGAAAAAATAAAATTGTGGCTATTTGAGTAATTAGAGGCCAAAAAGGTGCCACTTTTATATTTATTCCTAAAAATATGTTATTTATATATTTAATCTGATAATTTTTTTAAAAAAAAAAAGAGAGAGTAGGTAGAGAAAGAACTTTAAAAGGAACAAGAAATGAAGAAAATGGAGATGTAAGTAAAACTATTTTTTAAAAAGTGGCCCCATATCAAATAGTAAATATAGCAATTTACATTTTTCCTAATCCCACGTCCAAAGAAGAGTGAACAATATTTTGACACTCCTTTGCCTATAAAATGCTCACCAACCTACTTTCTCTCGTTGGCCACAGTTTAAACACTGTCAAAAAAAATTTGACAGAAATGGCCCACATTAGTGAAACAATTTGGTTTTTCCTCCACGGCGAGTCGATATTTTGACCATATTGAGAAAAAATTTAATTTGCATTCTCCAAAATATCACATCTCTCTACACGATATATCGAACTACTTATCGTCAACTTTAACAATATTTAATTTACTGATTAAATGAGAACGAATAGTCTAAGTTTATGAGAATATACCGAATGAAAATGAGTAGCCTGAATTCGCGATGTATGTGTTTGATTTGTACAAAATTAAAAATAAATGATAAAAATGGCGTGAATGCATGAAAGTGAGATGTCAAATCCAATAATAAACATGAAAATATAATCTCATTACCTATAGAAAAACAAAAAGGGAACAACATGGAAATATTATCGAACCAAACACCCTCTCAATTTTTTTTCTTATGAGATATGGGAGAAATTATTACTTGTATGGAAGATTTTGTTATACTCCTCCAATTCATATATATCATATTTATTTATTGTAAATAATAAATAGATATTGATATCTACCACTTTCAATTAGTTCTACCTGATTTATTATTGTTAGAATTGTCTATAACTATCGTACTAGATATTTTTCTCTGGATTATGTGGTTGTGATAATCACATCTTGAATTTCATTTTTTTTAGTGATTACATCAAAGTGGGGTAGGACTGAACCTTGACCGCCAAGAAAGGGAGTATATCTGCAGGTTGAAATTTATCCTACGTGTTGACACATCTTGAACTTCTAATGGTAGTATTTGGTCTTTCAAACTTAAAATATGTTAAAATTTTACCTTTAAAATTTAATCTAACTAATTATCCGTTAAATTTGTTAACTTAAAACTAGATGTAAAAAAAATAATTAATTGATTAAACTGTCCCTTAAATTTAACACCTTCTACCTTCTCATGATGTTGCAGGTAAAAAAAGTTGAAATCTCTTCTCCTAAATTAATGTATATATCTAAAAAAAATCATCTTCAAAATTGTATTATTAAAATATTCATATCGACACATTGGACTGAAATATTTGAATTAAATAGAAGATGAACATTTTTTTTTATGGGTGTTTGAGAACCTAATGTATCAAATATGATATTTAAAGAATATTAAAATCGAAAAAAAAAAATCCATTTCTAGTATCTCATCCTTACATTAAAGTCTGCTCTCTTGATCTAGGAATATATATATATATATATATATATATATATATATATATATATATATATAAATTAGAAATATTTTATGATACTTTGTCATTTTTATTTTAAAATTGATAGCAAAGATAACGGGAAAACATAATTCTTGGAATACATTTTTATACCTAATTTTTAAGGTGTGCTTTGATCGCGAGTTAGAGTGATTAAACAAGGTGTTGTTATACAAGAAGTTATTAACTGTGAATTTGTTAAGTTTGAATTAGTGTAAAATTTGTTAAAATTATAAAAATGAATGAGTTTTTTAGGGGAAGACGAGGAGGAAGGGAATTAAGAAACCTTTCATCCTGAATTTTAAAATTGAAGACAAAGGTTGATTAGACTTGTGTAACCCCTAACTCTTTATTTTAATACCGGCGAATCAATATTCTAGTTCGGTCCGTTAACTTTTAAAAACATATTTTAATTAAGTTACTGTCATTAAAATATGAGTTAAGTTGCAAAGAATTAGGAACAATAGAAAATCTAAATGAAATTATTGAGAAGAAGCATTTATTTGATGTTGTTTACTTGAAATTGGTGAAATCAAAATCAAATTTCTATCAACTTGTTTGGAATCCGAATCAAACATATTATAATTACCTCTAGTATATTCATCCCATATTCTAAATCAATAAAAAAGACATTGGATAAAATAAATACTAGTAAATAAACATTATTTTATTTTACTTTATTAAATAATAATGAGTTCTATTTTAAAATTTTATTTGAAACTAATAAATAATGCACAACTGACATTATTGAAGTAAAAAGTGATAATACTCATTGTGGTTAAATAAAATAAGGGATAAAATACAAAATATACCCCGATACTTTTAAGTTGTTACAAAACATACCCTACATTAAATTAATGATAAAATATACCCTTACACTTTATATTTTTCAAATTTATATAGCCCTACGTTAAATAAGGGTTAAAATTACCTTATGTGTGATATTTTTTTAATAAATTAAAAAGGAAACGCAAATTCATTCATCATTATCACCAAACACCCTTTCTTCAAAAATCAATGGCGTCTTTTTTCTGAATGTTGAGCAAACATATATAGATTTTCATCTAAATATGAACCTCATGTTCCTAAAGTAACATCTAAAGCCAAAACAATAGGAGAGAAAAAAGAAAAAGTATTTGCTTCTTCTAAATTGAAAAGCAAATCTCCTCAACTTGCAGTTGTTTTCGGTCTATGTTATTCCATTGCAACATTCACAGTAAGAAGGTTCTTAATAATTTGTTCCCAAATTATTTACTTTATCTATGTTGTCTTCTCTTTTAGGAGCTTGGGAAGGCCAAAACCAAATGAAATAGTTCACCTTGTAGTGTAGTCATAGTGGGCTTAATGACCACAATTTGAACAAAACCATTTCCTTTTTCTTTTCTTAAAAAAAATAAAAAAAAATAAATAACATTAGGTTAGTTCTAACCAGTAGTTAACATAAGGGTACATAAATTTAGAATATGTAAAATGTAAGGATATGTTTTGCCATTAATTTAGTGTAGGGATATGTTTCACAATAATTTAAAAGTGCAGAGGTATATTTTTCATTTTACCCATAAAATAATAATAGAATAAAAGAGAAAACAATACGAAGTAGGAGATAGAGTGAGAATAAAATATAATGAAGAATATAAAAGGTGAGAATGAAAATGTAACCGGATCAAGAAAGTGAGTGAAAATAATTATTATATATATGTGGCTTCAGAAAATTAAAAAAAAAAAAAGAGAGAGATTGATGAGGTTTTTATATGGAATGAGATTCCTCAATTTTAATGGGAATTGTTCATATTTTTTATTTAGATTCCACATCTTGATTATCATTTCATTCTTTAGTAAACAACATCACGAATGACAGAAACAATAAAATTTAATCAACAAATGGTATTTATTGAATAACCAATCAAAGTTAAAGGTTTAGATGATTGGAATTAAAAAAATAAAATAAATTATACTAAGTTAAATTTAGAAGTATAAATAAAAAAAATTATCCGATAAGTTTCGGTGATTAAAAAATATTATAACGTTTTTGTCAAAATATTTTAGAAACTAAATTTAATCATTTAATCCATGATCAAAGAATCAAGATGTTCTAACTTCTAAGAGGGGGTAGATGTGGGCGCGTGGTAATTTCGCCCGGGCGTTGACGTAGTCAAAATTAGGGGTTTGAAATCGACGAGCCCACCATGGAATTGACACGTAGCCACGTGTTTATCATAATTATGCAAGTTAGAGTCAATAAAGGGTAATAAGATTGCATCAATGATCATAATCAATCACTTCGACTGCGTTATAGACTTTTAGGGGGCGTTTGTTCGCGGGAATTGACCATGAGAATGAGTTTTTAATACACATTCCATTGTTTGGTTTAGCCTCTAATAGCATTAGCATTGACATTCAATTCCCATCCAAATCTCCTATATATTTAACATTGACATTGACATCAAATTCCCAGGCATCACATTCCTTCCTACAAACACAATAATCATATTCTCATAAATCCAAATTCCAGCACACTCCAAACACAGACATTATATATTCTCAGACATTTAAATCTCATTCCAACACACTCCAAACACAAGCATCAAATTCCCATCCATTTTATTCCCATACTACTTATTCTCAGACATCTAATTCCCAGAAATTCAATTTCGATTCCCACATACCAAACGCCCCCTTAAGTCCATGTTTATCTAAGGGTGGGTATTCGTTTTGTACTAATTTTGAAGCTCAATCCCTCACTCATCCAAATTATTAGGTTTTGTTTTGAAGATTTTGTCGATGTCTCAATATCAGAGTATTTGTCTCGTGAATTTCAATGAGGAGTTTGAATTATATAAATTTAATTCTTATTTGTTTTTGGAATTTATAATCATGGATGGTAAGTTATCTAAATATATCATCTTTAATAAATTTATTTTTAGAAGAGTTTAAAAGTGTTTTGGAGAAAAAAAATTAGATTTTTTAATTGAAAAATAATTTTAGACCCTTATAAAAGTTATTTTAAATAAACTCTCACTCATACTTAACAACTTCAAACTTAATAACTCAAGATTTAATAGACCCAACCAAATTTGCGAGTCAAATACCTCTCAGATGCCAGAATTCATGACATTTTAGATTAATATGGAAGGGTCATTTTCAATTCTCCCTTGTAATATAATATTGTAAATAAAAATAAAAACGAGAAGGGAGACATTATCTTTCTATATGAGGTTGGGTGGGGTTTAGGATTTGCATCTTGTGATTAAGATTACATATTTTTGTGATTTGATTATTTATTAGTTAAATGTTATATATAGATTATTGTTAAATTATATTCCTATATTTTATTTGTTTTTAAAAAAAACATTACATTTTAATAAAATTATAAATCATACCCTTTTATTAGTTAATTTTAATGAAATTGAGACACACATATATTTACACATATATTTTACGCATTTCATGTATTCTAATTTAATGATTTGCATCTTGTGATTAAGATTACATATTTTTGTGATTTGATTATTTATTGAGTTAAATGTTATATATAGATTATTGTTAAATTATATTCCTATATTTTATTTGTTTTAAAAAAAACATTACATTTTAATAAAATTATAAATCATACCCTTTTATTAGTTAATTTTAACGAAATTGAGAAACACATATATTTTATGCATGTCATGTATTCTAATTTAATGAAAAATAACAACAAAAAAAAAATTGACAGATAAGTAGAAATTTCAGAATAAACCGTAATGTTACTAAAATATAAAGTCTATAAATCACACTCATATGTTAAAACTTTCCGTTATTTTAAACCGTATTGGAACACGTGACATGCGTAAGATATGTATATGTCTCAATTTCATTAAAACTAACCGTATTGAGACCCTTAGCTGCCTTGTCCATCGACCTTTAAGCCAGTTTCGTTTAGAAATAATAACGTTCATTTGGTAAGTGACTTACTAGAGGTTAATAGTCTAAAATGGGATGAAAGTGTTATTAATAATACTTTTAATCCGGTGGATGCCCTTTCGATTCGTTCTATTCCTATTAGTAGTCGTAATTCTCCCGACAAATTAATTTGGCACTTTACTACTTCGGGGCTTTATACTGTCAAATCATGGTACCATTCTGCCTTGGAATTGACAAAAAACCAGAATCAGATTAATTAAAAGAGAGGGGAATGTAGTAATGAAATTGCTCAAAAGGGTCTGTGGAAAGATATCTGGTCTTTGAAGACTCCCAAGAAGCTTCATCATTTTATTTGGCGAGCTTGTAATGGTTTTTTAGCTACGAAGGCGAACCTGAAGTGTCGTAGTATTAATATTCACCCTTGCTGTGATTTTTGCCAAGATCTTGATGAATCGGTTAATCATGTTCTTTTTACGTGCGAAATAGCTAAAAGATTTTGGTTTGGGACCCCTCTACAATTGAATTCAAATCTGTTTGTAGGATTGACTTTTAATGAGAGTTGGGATATGATTAGACTGATGTTGAAGAAGGCCGATAGTGGGGAAAATCTGCTTAATTTATTTGTTTTTGGGGCATGGAGGTTATGGAAGTTTCGAAATAAAAGAGTGTTTTCTGATTATTTCACTCCAGTAGTAGATATTGTTGGCCTTACTTTGGAAGATTGGAAGGAATAATGTTCTTCATCTATCTATACTCCTATCAGAATGGTTCAAGGAAGCTTGTTGGAGACCGTTCCTCACTGTATTAGGTTGTCTCTTTTTTGTGATGCTGTTTGGGATATTAACTCTCATCTTGCAGGTTATGGTTGGCTTTTTAAAGGCCCTCAGAGAGGTTCGTGGGGAGGTATGAGTGTGAAAGGCGAGTTGTGCCTGGATCCGCTTCACGCTGAAGATCGTTGTGTGTTACGAAGCCTTGAAGATGCAATTGCTCGCAATTTTAAGGAGTTAGATGTGTTCTGTGATGCCAAACGGCTTATAGACATTATTAATGAGGTTGTAGTTTGTCCTGCTGATTTTATTTGGGTTTTAGAGTCTATTAAGGCTACGAGGTCTAGGTTTAATTTTCTGAATTTCTTTTTCATTAGTAGGGAATTTAACTCCGAAGCTCATAATTTAGCCAAAAAAGGCTCGAACTTGTTTTTTGTTTCGATTTGATTCCTTTTATGAAAGTTTATCGTTTGTGCCAAAAACTAATAAAAGGATGTGAAATTACAATTTGAATAGAATGTAGAGCTGTTTTAAAAAAAAATAAAGTGTAGAGATATGATTTAGTAATAATTTAAAATGTATAGGTTTATTTTGCATTTAACTCTTATTTATAGGGGCATTTGCAAATCTAGCAATTTTTCTAGCAATATTTGTAAAAATAAAAGCTCAAAAAAATATTTGTAAATATATCAAATTTTGATCAGGTTTATCAATGATAAACATTGAATTACATATTTTTACACCATGTTTATCACTGATAAACACATAAATCAGTGTTTATCATTGATAAACATGATAAAAATTGCTATATTTGTAAATATTTTTTTGAGTTGATATTTTTACAAATATTGCATAAAAATCTGTCACCCAATGAAATTTCCCTTATTTATACTATCTTTGTTGGTTGAGATTTTTGGTGGGATTTTGAAGTAATTTTACGGTTCTACCCTAAACACATGTATAAAATTACATAACTTAATTTAACAAAAAATTAAAATTAAATATATAATTAAATAAAATTTCCTAAAAAAAAAGGGCACACAAAGCCTTTGATTGATACTTTCCAATGAGTTATTTATGATATGAGCCCTTGTCAACAATGATTACCCAAAAAAAACCAATAGTACTTGACCAACATAATCCCGTGTAACGCGATTTATACATTAATTCAACCTTTTGAAAAGTTTAATATTAAAAATAAAAATGATGGAGCCAATGTCGTGTTTGGCTTGTCGCGTTTCATGCTAAGCTCTTTTAAAGATTGATTTATGATTAATTATTGATTACTTTTAGTTAAAATTTTGGTTTTGTTTTTTTTCCTTATAAACCCACTACGTTATATAATTTATTCTATATTTTATTATCACACGGCGATTTTTCAGGATTCTGGCCTGGATATCATGTACTTTTCTTTTAATAATGATATTTTTAATCAATATTTCTCTTTAATTACGTTTGGTGGGAGTGGAACATTCCTCAATCTCCCTCCTTTGTGTCGTAGTACATTATGATTTATCATCACTTTATTTTTTTTAATAATTTTTGTTATTATGTTTTTGGAAATATTTCTCATTCAATTATTCAATATTCATAATTTTTTAAAAAAATTTTATATAAGACTGTTCCCCTTTAATTTTATTTTTTTTTGTCAATTCTAAGTATTCACTCTTAGTTGACTGTGCAGCATAGGGCTTCCTTATCTCTCTTAACTAACGGAAATAGAAATTCTTAGAGGTAATAACAGTTCCTTTTGATTCAATTACAAGAAAACAACCTTTTTTTAGAGTTATCTTAAAAAAGAGTAATGAGGCTGCTTATCAATTTTAGACATGTGCCCCTCACGTTTTAATATGTAATGCAATTGTAAAACTAAAATGAAAGTGATAATTCCGGAAACAATTTTCTTTTCACATAACGGAAAGTAAATAAAAATAAACGAAACTTAACTTTTTTTTTTTTTAGTAAGAAACTTAACTTTTTATTTGACAATAAAACATTAAAAAAAAAAAATTGAGAGTTGAATATATTTGGCTATGTAATATATTTTTAGGTTAATTTAGTGCCTCTAGAGTTTTTAAAGTTTCATTTCAATCTATATATTTTAGTTAAATCTCACATCGATCATCTTTATTATAAAATATCATCAAGTGTCGGGAACTATTTGATATTATGGTTGGTCTGTTTTTTTTTAAAATCTTGAATGTTTTTCTTGTTTGGTAAACTTAAATTTTAAAACAAACGTTTTATCAATTACCTAATTTTTTAAAGTCGTACCTAGGCCGATTTCTGAAATAATTTTGGGTAAAATACTATTTTGGTTCATAAACTTTCACTTAGGTTTCATTTTCGTCCCTAAAGTTTCAAAAATGACGTTTTTCGTCCCTGGACTTTCCAAATTGATTCGTTTTCGTCATTCCGTCTGTTTTTTTGTCTGGGACAGTATAGAAAGTTGACGTGCAGGCTGACATGGTAAATTTTAAATGAGGTGGCATGTTTATTACTATTATATTAATATTTCATTATTATGTGGTATTTTTTATTAATAATCCCTTTCTCTCTTCCTCATCTTCTTTATTTTGAGACTCCATTGATGTAAGAAGAAGCTTTTTTTACAAAAGATAAATCAATGGAGTGATTTGAGAAAATTTGAGTTTTTACCCCCACAACCTTCGCCTCACAGATCTTGCCATAAGAGTGCTCTCACATATCTCGTCGTTTGAAAAGCCACAAAATTCTAAGTCGAATCAAACTCAGAATTTACGGTGTTGAGAGACCCAAAAATCTCGCCATTTACCCAAAAAAAAACTCACTCTTTTCTGCTTCTTCTCAAACTGTCGTCATTAATGCTTGATGATTATAGAGATGGTGAGTTTGTAATTTTGGAAACCCAGAAAGGAGATTTTGATAAATTAAAAATCTTTAACAAAAGTTATTAACAAAGCCACAATTATGATCAACAACACTAAGCTTGGAAAGAATAATTCATGTTTTATTGATTTATGTAATGATAGACTTTCACCTGGAAAAGACATTTATTGTACAAGTTTCTTCCTCTCATTTATATATATATATATATATATATTATTTTTGTTTTTTGGACAAGATCTCCAAAAGTCTGTCTCAAATAAACTTTCATTCTCAGATCTTGAGTTTTATCTTAGAATGAAATTCTTACGGCAAGATCAATGAGGCGAAGGCTGTGGGGTGAAAACTCAAAATTTCTCAAATTACTCCATTGATTTCTCTCTTGTAGAAAACTTCTTCTTCCATCAATGGAGTCTTACAATATTGTTAGTTCTAACCAAGAACAACTCTCTCTCTTAGCAAGAAAATCACTCACAATCTAAGACAATCAATTGAAGAACAAAATCGAAAGACAGAGAATAAGAAATTAAAGCATGAACACAAAGGAATTATAGTGGTTCGGATAGGAGATCCTACATCCACTCTCTCAAGCTTGTTGCCACTTTATTAACCAAGAAATCAATTCTCACAACGCTCTACAAAAGGATTTCTCTCTCAGCTTTTATAGCCAAAGCTTTCAACTTAATAACAAAAAAACCGTTAACAGACTGTTGAGGCAACAAATCCAGCTTTTTGGTTCAATGCTGACTGATTTCCCTTTATACCCTTTTGAGAATGACTTCAAATGTAGAATCAAACTTCACAAATCTCCACCTTGAGTCTAATTTGAACAAACACATAAGCAGCAAGCAAACTTGAGAAATTCTCTTCACTATTAAGGAGGCAGGAACTCAGTCACTCTCAGCAAATTCAGACATTTATGGAATTTTGCTGTAGTGACAGCTTTGGTAAGCATATCAGAAGGATTATCATCTGTATGCACCTTTTCCAGAGCTATTTCTCCCTGAGCAACAACATTCCTGATAAAGTGCACTTTTATATCAATGTGCTTGGTCCTTTCATGGAAGACCTGATTTTTGCTCAAATGAATTGCTCCTTGATTGTCACAGAAAATTCTCACTCTGTCTTGAACCAATCCCAACTCAGACATCAGACCATTCAGCCAAATTGCTTCCTTGACACTTTCAGTGGCTGCTATATACTCAGCCTCAGTGGAAGATAATGCAACAATTGACTGTAATGTGGATTTCCAGCTGATGGTACCTCCAAACAGTGTAAATACATAACCAGTGAGTGATCTCCTCTTGTCTCTATCACCTGCAAAATCTGAATCCACATAGCCTTCAAGGAACATATTACATTCTTCTGATTTCGCATAAAATAAGCCCAAATTCTTCGTGCCAGCTAAGTATCTCAAGACTCCTTTCCTGGATTGGCCATGTATCTGCTTAGAAGACTTGAAGCATGAGCTATATCTGGTCTTGAGCATACCATACAATACATAATACAGCCTATGGCATTGGCATATGGGATATTGTTCATCTCTTTTTTTTCTTCATCAGTTTCAGGTGACATATTTTGGGATAGTTTAAGGTGAACAGGTATAGGGACAGAGAAGGGCTTGGATTCAAGCATGTTGAACCTTTTGAGAACTTTAACAAGGTAATTATTTTGATTTAGATGAAGGGTACCTTTGATTCGATCTCTCACAATGTTCATTCCCAGAATTCTTCTTGCTGCTCCCAGATTTTTCATTTCAAATTCATCATTCAGCGATTCTTCACCTTGTCTATCTCAGTCATATCTGATGATGCAATGAGCATATCATCAACATATAGGAGGAGTATTACACCCAACACATTGCTGGTCTTCCTTTGGTATATGCAACTGTCAAAATTGCTTCTTTTAAAGCCAGTTTTCTGCATAAACTCATCAAACCTGAGATACCATTGCCTGGGGGATTGCTTCAGCCCATACAGAGATTTCTTTAGTAAGCACACCTTATTCTCATCTTCTTTCTTCACAAAGCCTTCAGGTTGTGTCATTAGAATCTCCTCATCAAGATTTCCATGGAGAAAAGCTGTTTTTACATCAAGTTGTTCCAACTCAAGCTCATATTGAGTGACTAGTGATAGGAGGATTCTAATTGAAGTGTGCTTCACTACTGGAGAGAATATCTCATGATAATTAATTCCCTCTCTTTGTGTGAATCCTTTAGCAACTAGTCTTGCTTTAAATCTGGGCTCAATTTCTTCTGTAGAGGTATACTTCCTTTTATAAATCCATTTGCATTGAACTGTCTTTTGCTTTGGTTTGCTGTCTACACGAACCTATGTCTGATTCTTCATCAGTGAGTTCATTTCCTCATTCATGGCTTCAAGCCATTTGTCTCTTTCCACACTTTTCATGGCTGCTTTAAAGGAATCTGGTTCTTGCTCATTTAGCAGATTTGTGACAGACAAGGCAAATGATGTATATTCAGATTCATTGTACCTTGTGGATGGCACAATAGTTCTTCTTTCTTTATCTCTTGCAATATGATATGATTGTGGTTCAGTAATCTCAGCTGTTGTATCAATCTCAGTCTGTTGAGTCATTTCTGTTGTATCAGTTTGAGGATTTAGAATGGGATTCTCCACCTCAATTGGGACTTCATTATTCTGCTTTTTAGTCAAGCTTTCATCAGATGTCTTCATGTACATTTCTTCTTCTCTAAATGTAACATCTCTACTTATAAACATCTTTGATGACTTCCCATCTTCATACCATAGCTTGAACCCTTTTACACCATCTGGGTATCCCACAAACATACATTTTCTTGCTCTTGGTTCTAGCTTGCCCTCATTCACATGGGCAAATGCTACACAGCCAAAAACTTTTAAGTTTTCTAGATTTGGAGGTGTAGCAGTCCACCTTTCTTGAGGTGTTTTCAGATCTATGGCAGTGGATGGGCTTCTATTTATCAGATAGACAACTAAGTGTGCAGCTTCAGCCCAAAATTTATTTGGTAGATTTGCATTTGACAAGACAGCTCTCACCCTTTCCAAGATGGTCCTGTTCATTCTTTCGGCTATGCCATTTTGCTGAGGAGTGTATCTTACTGTTCTATGCCTTATCATGCCTTCTTGTTTGCACAAATTCTCAAACTCTTCATTGATGTATTCAAGACCATTGTCTGTCCTTAATTTCTTCACCTTCTTTTCAGTTTGTGTCTCCACCATAATCTTCCATTCTTTGAATTTGGTGAAGGCTTGGCTTTTGGTTTTCAAGAAATATATCCAGACTTTTCTGGAATAATCATCAATAATGGTCATGAAATACCTGTTTCCTCCTGTTGAATCCACCTTAGCTGGTCCCCATAGATCAAAATGGACATAGGCTAAAGCTTCCCTGGTCTTATTTGATGACTGTGGGAAAGGTTTTCTTGTTGTCTTGCCATATATACAGTGATCACATCCTTGAAGCCTGTCTAGCCTCTCACTGCCAAGTAAGCCTTGCTTGTGCAACTCAATGAGGCCTCTTTCACCTATGTGTGCAAGCCTCTTATGCCAAAGGCTGGTAGATGATTCTTCTTTCTTCTTGGCATAATCTGCAGTAGCAATCAAAGTGCTTACCATCAGTGAATAGAGAGTCCCTTCTCTGATTCCCTTCATTACTACTCTGGAATCTTTCATTATCTTCATGTTCCCATTTTCAGCAGCATAAGTGAAGCCTTTTTTGTCAAGTCTTCCTAAGGAGACAAGATTTTTCCTTAGTTCAGGAACATGCCTTACTTCAGTGAGAATTCTTTCAAGACCATCAAACATCTTCATCCTGATATTTCCCTTCCCTATTACCTTACATGGCTTATTGTTTCCAAGTAAGACTTCTCCTCCTTCATATTTTTCATAGGTCTCAAACCATTCTCTGTTTGATGTCATGTGGAAAGTGCAACCAGAATCAAGAATCCATTGCCTGTCACTTCCCTTTTCTGCAACAACAAGAACTTCTGCATCTTGTTGATCTACCTGATCTGCAATGGCAACTTTGGCTTCATTTACTGGTTCTTTTTCTTTGAATTGCTTCTTCCATTCATAGCAATTCCTTTGAATGTGCCCCTCTTTATTGCAATGATAGCATTTGAAGGTTGCTTTACCATTCCATTTCTTTTTCTGCTTTCCCTTTCCTTTGAATTCTTTCTTATCTGTTTTGAACTTTATAGATAATGCATCTCCATTGTTCTTCCCTTTCTTCTCAATTTGAATCTCAAGATCCTTAGATTTCAGTGCATCCAAGACTTCCTCCATTTTAAGAACTGTTCTTCCATACTTGAGGGCAGTCTTCACATCTCTGAACTTTTTTGGTAAGGAATTTAAGAGTATGATACATTGATCTTTCTCATCCACCTTTTCCCCAGAACTAGCCAAAACACTGATCAACTTCTTGAATTCATCAAGATTATCTTCTAAAGATTTTGAACCTTCCATCTTGAAATTGAATAATCTCTCCTTAAGGTGAATGGTATTTGAAAGTGATTTTGAAAGGTAAAGGTTGTCTAGCTTGGCCCATAAAGCAGATGCAGATTCTTCATCATCGATTAATCGAAGCACATTATCAGAAAGATGAAGAATGATAATGTTATATGCGACCTCCTGCATCTCTTTCTTCACCAGTTCTTTCAATTCTTCAGGCATATCCTTTGGATCTTGAAGAGCTGCTGAAACTTTCTGTTGGACCAACACTGCCTTGATCTTTCTCTTCCACAGTTGGAAATCACCCTTTCCATCGAACTTTTCAACTTCAAATCAAGTGAAACTCATCTTGCACAGAGGGTGTTTGATTCAATTCCTCAACTCGTTTCTTGGAGGCTCTGATACCAATTTGTTAGTTCTAACCAAGAACAACTCTCTCTCTTAGCAAGAAAATCACTCACAATCTAAGACAATCAATTGAAGAACAAAATCGAAAGACAGAGAATAAGAAATTAAAGCATGAACACAAAGGAATTATAGTGGTTCAGATAGGAGATCCTACATCCACTCTCTCAAGCTTGTTGCCACTTTATTAACAAGAAATCAATTCTCACAACGCTCTACAAAAGGATTTCTCTCTCAGCTTTTATAGCCAAAGGTTTCAACTTAATAACAAAAAAACAGTTAACAGACTGTTGAGGCAACAAATCCAGCTTTTTGGTTCAATGCTGACTGATTTCCCTTTATACCCTTTTGAGAATGACTTCAAATGTAGACTCAAACTTCACAAATATAGATGATGAGAAAGAAGAAAATAGAGTGGAGAGAGAAAGGTGTTGTATTTGTGAAGACAAATTAAAAGCAAGCCCAAGCCCACCAAATGAGTTCAAAAGCTTCAGACAAATGTGAATTAAATTGGAAAAAGATAATTGCAATTTGATTTGGTGTGCATCGTGAAACATGTCTTTGAATGACTAGGGCAGCAGCTTTAATTTGGTATATGTATATATAGAATTGGAGAATGTTTAGTCTTCAGCCGTGGGAGTCAATTCAAGGGAAGAAAAATTACATGAGTTTTTTTCTTCGCGGTATATTGATTCGATGTTGAGCGATTGAGGGTTGGTGAGAGTTTGTGAGAAATATTGTAAAAGAAAGGGTTTTCTTTCTTGAGAGCTTTTGGCGGTTAATACACGGTTTAGTGTATTGAATATTTCTCTATTGTAACTCTGATTCATCATAGTGGATTCCGCAGCGGTAGCAACTGGACGTAGCCAATTTGGGTGAACCAGTATAAATTCTCGTCTCTCTCTGATTGTGTTTTATTCTTTAATTTCTCATTTATCTTTTTATTCCTAACGATGAACGTGGGAAGGTGATTTTTCCCAACAAAAGGGATTATTAATAAAAATACCACATAATAATGAAATATTAATGTAAATGTAATAGACATGCCACCTCATTTAAAATTTACCATGTCAGCCCCCGTTACTGTCCTAGACGGAAAAACAGACGGAAGGACGAAAACGAATCGATTTGGAAAGTCCAGGGACAAAAAATGTCACTTTTAAAAAGGTCAGGGACAACAATGAAACTTGAGTGAAAGTTTAGTTACCCAACAATTTTTCATATAATCTATTATATCATAAATTATACTTCTCTTTCCTAATTACATATTTAAGTTTTTTTACCCTATCTTTAATTAAATTTATTTTTAAACAAACTGATGTTCTTACCGCACAATTAGTAACAATTATTTCAACAACTAATTTAAAAAAAAAAAATTCATTTCAACACCTACAATAATACCAAAGTGACACTTAATTTTAAATAGAATGAACATTAATGAGAAGTTAGTCTTAATCAATTTTAATAAATTAACTTTTTTTTTTTGTACAACACCACTCATAAACAACCACAATTACATATCAATAATACAATATTTGTTTTTCTTTTCTCTCTATATCTCTCCTGAATTTTCCTTATTTCTTTGATTAATAGTACAAATAAGAGAGAATTAATATAAAATTAGGCAGAAGCAGAAACAGAAACAGAAACAGGTCGTTTTTCACGGTTTAGTCCAATAACAACATCATCAGGAATATACTTATTCCAGAACCAATGAGATTTCCAAACCCGATTCATTTCTTCAATCGGAACATTCTTGGTTTCCGGCAAGAAAAAGTAAATGAAAATTGTCATTATCATAACGAATCCTCCGAAGAAGAAGAACAATCCGAATTTCATATGGCAAAGCATCGACAAGAAAACCTGTGCGATTATGAATGTGAAGAACATGTTTACTGATACGTTAATGGCTTGACCTGCCGATCGAATCTCCAATGGACAAATTTCACTCGGTACTAACCATCCTAATGGTCCCCATGACCACGCGAATGCCGATACGTATGCACAAACTAAAAACAGAATCCAATTTGCATCTGTTCTTGTTAAGTTTCCGTCTCCGTTGATTCCGAATCGGAGTCCAATTAGGGTTCCGACTGCGATTTGACAGATGAACATTTGAATTCCGCCTTCCAGGAATAGAATTCTTCTTCCGAATTTATCCACGGTGAAGATTGAGACTAATGTGGCGGCGACGTTGACTCCGCCGCTGATTACGGCTGAGATGAGTGAAGCTTTATCTCCAAACCCTAGGGTCATGAAGAGGACGGGAGCGTAGAACATGATGACATTGATTCCGGTGAGTTGTTGAAAGAAAGGGATTATACTACACATTATGAGTTGAGGTCTGTATTTAGGTAAGAGGATGTTTTTCCATGGATTATCGACTTTCTTTGCTGCTTCTGATGCGTCGATTAGGTCTTGGAATTCTTCATGAATGTTTTCTGTTCCTCGAATTCTTTGTAACATTGATTTTGCTTTTTCTTTGTGGCCTCGTTCGAGGATGGAATTTGGAGTATCAGGGAGGAAGATTGCTCCGATTGTCATCATGATTGCGGGAATGGCGGCGAGAGCTAATGAAAGTCTCCATCCCCATCCGGCTTTGATTCGAGCCGTTCCCACGTTTACGAGACTTGCTACTAAAATGCCGATTGTGATTGCCATTTGGAAACCCATGTTTAAGGCTCCTCTGATCTTTGCTGGTGCCATTTCTGATAGGTATACTGGCACAGACTGCATTGAGGCATTTCGAGCTCGGGTGAGAAAGATGTAAGAAGAAATGTCGTGATTTTTAAATGTCGTTTCAATGTCTGTTGTTTTAAAAGTTTCAATTTCACTTAGTTGAAAGAAGAACCATTCACTCGAATCGGGTAAATTGGAACTTTTTGTTATAATTTGATTTCATTCAATCAAATCAAATCAAGCTTTGCGAAATTTAACGATAACATAGTAAATAACAGAGTACCTGATTGGCAAATCCAACACCAACACCAAGCAACAAGCGTCCAATGATGAGGGGGGCGATGCTATCGGCAACGCCATTAAGGACGGAGCCAAGTAAGAAGGAAAGGCCACCCAAAAACATGGAAGGTTTCCGACCGAATTTACGGGTAACGACTGAGGCGAAGAAGGAAGCCACAAGAGCAGCAAGGTAAAGGGAAGAGGTAAACAAGGTAAGGAGCTCACTGTCAAATTTACAGTACTCACTTTCATGAGCACTTTTCATTTTCTCTTGAACAGCTGGGAAGAACTTATGCAAGAAACTTGGCATTGAAGTCACCCCACCTGCCCAAAATTCAAAAATTCAAATCAATTTTTTTCCCATAATAGAAAAAACCACATTTTAAAAATTGATATTTTAAAAAATAGTAGAAGTTTAAAATTTTTAAAAAATAATATTTCTCATATTGAAACCCACAAATCTCACATCTCAGTATGAGAAATGTAATTTTTGAAATTATTCATTAGAAAAATGACATCTATTGAAATTTATCTTTTTTTAAAAAATAAAATTATAATATAGAAATGAAAAATAAAAAAATTCAAACCTGAAATTCCAAGGTCATAACCAAAGAGGAGACCACCCATGGCAGCCACCATACAGGTGATAATGACAAAAACTGTAACTCCACCTTCATAATTCCTTCCTGCTCCTTCAACTAAAACTCCACCACCAGCCATTTTTTTTTTCTTAATGGGATTTTCAAATAATTTCAAGGGATTATATAAAAATAATTTTTTGTATTAATTCTTTTCAGTTTTGATAAGAAGTTCCACAGTGGATTATTGGGATCATTCAAATAAAGCAGGATTGATCCGTACATCCACTGAGACTAAAGAGAGAGAATTAATACAATATAAATGTAAAATCCCCTTTTTTTATGTCATTCTTAGAAAAAAAGAATTTCCCCTTCTGGCCAGAGCTTATTTTTCAAATCCTCAATTTCATTCTTATAAAGGGGATTTAATTGGTTTCTGGCCTTGAAAACCATATGCTATTTTTAGGCAATTTTTGGATTTGGATTTTTAAGGTTTTTTTTTAGTAAACGTAATCTAAAAGGATGGGATTGCCATTTGTTTTTTTTTTTTTTTTTTTCATTATAGAGTCTAAACTTGGGAAATTACTTGACCAAACATCTCATGGCCACTATTTTTAGATCAAATGGTTTGGATAATAAAACAGAGACTCAAGTTTTCGCATAGAATTTTAATGGATTTTATTTATTTATTTGGGCATAAAATTTTCAGATAACGATTCCTTTTTTGTACTGATTAAATCTGTAATTATTGTTATATTTTTGTACGTAAAATGAAAAGAAGAAGAAACTTGGGAAATTGGCTTTTTTTTTCAGATAAAAATAAATTAAAAGAAAAAAAAAGTTCTTGATTGAAAAAAAAAATATATATATACATATATATATATACATATATATATACATATATATATAAAACACGATTTGAAAACCCATGGTCTTAAAACTATATAGATCTATATGTATTAAATAAATGATTTTATTTATGTTTGATGAGATGTAATCTATTGAACATAGAATTTCAGCTATAACTACATTTTTTACCTATTTATGCTATCGTATGTTGAATTGATAATTTCAAGTCGGTTTTATTATTATTAATAATAGTATTTTGCCCAATCCATTTCAAATGACATCTTAAAGAAAAAAGTCAATATATATTAGGGTAAAGTGCAAATAAGACCCTAGTAATTTTTGTCAAATACATGAACACCTATGTAGTTTGAAAATGATAAATCATACCCTAGAGTTCCAAATTATTCCAATGAGACCCCCTCCTATGTGATGTCATTAATTTTCTTTTAAATATAACTTTTTCGTTTGAACTTTGATTTGGATGATTTAATATGTTTTGGAATATTCATTTCGGACTCTATATTATGGTTAGTTTAAAACTTCTAAATCATCAGTAATCAAAAGCGTTAATGGTGTAAATCATATTTGATGGTAATAAACTCTCTTATTGATTAACAATTTTGAAGTGACCATAACGTATAGCTCGAAACAAGGATTCCAAAACAGCTTGAATCATCCAAATCAGAGCTCAAACAAAAAAGTTATATCTAAAAAAAATTTATGACATTGGAGTTGAGGGGTTTCATTAAAATAATTTGAAACTACAAGGATATTAGTTGTTATTTTTAAACCACAGAGGGTGTTCATACATTTGACCAAAACTAGATGAACCTTATTTACATTTTACCCTATATTAATGTTATTTATTTATTTGCTCTACCTATTTCAATGATATTGTCGGTTGAATAAAAGTTTTCAAGTCAATATTTATTTCCTGATTTTGCCTAGTTTTTGGGTTCGAAAATAATTGTTTCATACTGAGTTTTTAAAAATATCAAGTCAATAAATGATAATACGATTGAACCATATTTGAATTTTATTTATCTATAAATCTATCACTTTCATCTACTTGATTAAATTTCGCATCCAAGTTACAATCATATGAAAAGTTAAATTGATTTTTCAACAATGAAGGTTTAACTATTTCATTACTAATAGTAATCAAACTAAATCATAAAATATGAAAAAGTCTATAAAAACAAAAACATTACAATAACTTTATATATATATTTTTTGAGATTACATCTAGAGAAGGAAAGACTAAGCTTTTGACTTTATAAAAGTATTATTGAGTGGAAAATACTTGGCTCCTGACTTGTCAGGAGGAGATGATCCTGACAAGTATTATTGAATGGAAAATACTTGATTTTTCAACAATGAAGGTTTAACTATTTCATTACTAATAGTAATCAAACTAAATCATAAAATATGAAAAAGTCTATAAAAACAAAAACATTACAATAACTTTATATATTTTTTTTTTGAGATTACATCTAGAGAAGGAAAGACTAAGCTTTTGACTTTATAAAAGTATTATTGAATGGAAAATACTTGGCTCCTGACTTGTCAGGAGGAGATGATCTTGACAAGTCAGGATCTCGTCCTACTTCTATTACGTGTATTTTTTCTGTTGGTTAAAAGTAAATCAATGGGTCCCACATAAATAATAAAAATAAATATTAATTATAATTTAATATATTTTAACCAATAGAAATTGAGTGCGGGGGGATCTCCTCCCGATTTGTCAGGAGTCAAGTATTCTCCTTATTGAATATTGATACCTTATCATTAAACTATATTTTGTAAGTGAGTTGTTATGTTGATATTAAACGTAACTCAACAATAACTAAAACTGACATGAAATCAATGGTATGAGCAAAATTTTGAAGCATGTTAATTTTTGACACTACCATATATAATATAATTTCAAAGAAACAAATTAAGAAAGTTCTTTGAGTTGATATCAACAATAATAACATCAAACAAAATCAAAATATTCATCATGTCTTGGAAGAGCTACTTAAAAATGGTTGACAGAAAAAGTTTTTTCAAGACATGAAATGACACAATGAGATTGATTTACTGTGGGTGTTAAAACAAAAATACAAGATCAACACAGACTTCATCCAGATGGGGTGGGGGTAGAAGAATATCCCTAAAACCCGGCATGGCCTCAAAAACCTGATTTTTTCAACTGAGACAGAATACACACTGAAAAAAAGAAAAGTTCAGTGCACTTCAGTGCTTCAAGTGTAATTTTGGGGATTATGGGGAACAAAACGGAAAACAAAGAATTAGATTCATCATATATAATAAACAAGGTAAACTACTCCCCTAAGCATGGCTTACAGAATGAAACCGAAGATTGTACGATCTCACCATAGTTATTTCCATAGGTAGATGATGAGATGCAAACAGAAATTACGACCGCTTCTTCGTGATTTAACTTATATGTAAATGTCGATTTCGTACATGAATAGGACAGCCACAACTAACTGCTCCCACCTGAAGCCAAGGAGACCTCAGCACTGCAAACTGGGCAGACCTGCAGAAGAGGAAAAGCTTTAGTAACCAAGTTTGACCCATACATACCTCATCATTGGCATCAATGCAAGCAAAAACATACCCTTCTAGGTACTGGCAAGATTTAATCTGCTCAAAGAGAGAATAAGCCTAAGCCTTACAAACAGGTAATCCCATATTTACTTAAAATGGAATCATTCTTTAAAGAAATTTTATAACACAAGTTCTTCAAGACAATGTTCTATCATTCATTGAGAAGTGAGAAACCTTAAAACCAACACACTGGCCTTGGAAAAATCCAGTTAGTGAAGGCAGAAAGAAAAGGTTGCACACACATAAAAAAAAAAAAATTATATTACTTGCTGCTGCTCTTTTGAGGCCAGGAAGTGTGGGTGACAAGAGTCTTTCCTTATAAAAAAGGAAAAACAGATCATTTTTCTTTGTATGATATGAAAACACTGTTAGTAAAAAACCAAACAAAAACCTTCAACTCATTAAAATTGATCATCCACCGGAGCACTCAGCCCCAACATAACATCACATGCTTCCATCTTAAAATAAATGATATCACAGCGCTTTCTCTGTCAAGTTCTAAAGCTGATTCCAGCACAGACAAATGAATCTTCAGGTAGAAGAGTTTATATTCTACGCCTAAACGCAATACCATAAAGTAGAAGATTAATGAGATAAAGAGGGACAAGCTACACACATCATCTCGACGATTTCTCAAGGCGACAGTAGAAGGCCAAAGATATGAACACAGCCATGAATAAACTAACCAGTGAAAGATGATTGTTAAATTAACCAACAACTTAAGAGAATAAACTAGTCATAATCTTACCAACAAAACTTAATTATAGCGTAGAAGGTAAATAGCATTCCCAAGGCTTCATTCATAACACAAGTAAAACCCAATAAAGAACCCATTAAAAGGAAATATTAATGACATCTCTGTCGGGCTGTCTACCAAAAAAAAAAAAATCCAGTCTACATGACATCTAAGGAGATTAACATACCTTGTTTATTTTCAACCAATTATTTATGCACTCAGAATGGTAGGAGTGTTTACAAGAAAGAATAGTCAAAGTTTCACCATCTTCAAAATCCAACCGGCAAATGACGCACCTGAAACATAAAGAGCCAAGGCTAAGAAAATATAGAATGTAATTAAAAAAAAAAAAAAAGACGAGACATCTTCAAATCACATGATTACTCACGAATCATTGCTTCCAGTCTGACCGCTTCCTGACTTGAAGGTTACGGAGGGTAATGAAGCAATTGAATCAGCAGAAAGCCCTCTACTCTCAGTTCCGACCACTTCACCCAGTGCAAGTAACTCCTGAAATATTAATAATCCTGTCAGTGCAAGTAACTCCCGGTGCACACTTCAGCACCTCCCTTTAGGTCTACTTGTAAATTTGTCTAGAGATTTTCTCTTTTGGTAAAAAAAATGGGTTTTTTTTTCAACTTTTGGCTTACTCATTTCATTTGACGTGGAATTGTTTTTTGTTTGGCCAAATCTCATCATTTATCTTAATGAAAGTGTTTTATTAAATAAATAAATAAATAATAATAATAATAATCCTCTCAGGAACAAACAAACAGAAAGCATAGGCTTCCTACCAAGCAAAAAACTCACCTCGTATGAAAGTTCATCAGGGTCAACATCTTCCCAAGTATCCTGCAAACAAAGACAAGGTATGAATTTTAATGAAATAATACATCAGTTCAATCATCTAATGTTCATGATTAATAATTTGTAGACTCCGGATTGAAAAATAGTTTACATCCAAAGTATATCCAAGAACCCAAAAATGATTCTAAATATTTAATGACCAGAGAGTCATCAATGCCCTCGACATGTCGAGCAGGGGGTAAGAAATATCTTTCCTGCAGCCAATGAGATATCATCAATAATTGAGAATATTGTCGACATCTCCCAAAATAGGCTAATATCGCACGACATTTTGGCACCGAACGAAATAAAAAAAATATTTATTATGGGCAACAGTTATAAGACTGATTTAAAGCCCAACTTGGCCCTTGAACTAGACTTCTGGTGAGAAGAAATGCCTGCAAGTTGGGAAAGAAAGAAACCTTCTTAGCTGTATTTGAAGAGATCTCTATTCCCTTCCTTTCAAAGGACTTCCAATGTGGGAATTGGGAAAATATATCGATAGCCTTTTTCATGTCAGTATTTTGGTCAATTAAACATTTTATGTCTATGTTAAGTCGATATTATGTTAATGAGTTAACAAATTAAGAGACAATTAAACTTATTTCTAATAATCCAGAGACCATTTAGCACAATATTGAAAACTTAGGGACCAAATAGACACAATATTTAAAACGCTGTGACCAAATAGACACAAATTGAAAATGCAGGGACCACCTAGACACAATATCCAAGACTAAGAGACCACCTAGACACAAATTGAAAACGTGGGGACCAAATAGACACGACTACCAAAACTCAGGGACCAAATGAGCAGTTTACCCAATTTATTTTTACTTTTTTTTTTAACCTCTTTCATTTTTAAGATGTTTAAAAATATCTATTTTAACTTCTTTGTTCGAGTGATGTTCAAAATTAGACCCATATAGGTCTTCATGGCGTTTTTAGTTATGTGTGTTTATTAGTGACTATTGTAATAAATATATTTTTGGCTAGAACACCTTTTTGGTCCCTGAGTTTTCAATTTGTGTTTATTTCATCTCCGAATTTTGAGAAATAAGTCTATTTAGTCTCTGCTCCAAAAATTAGAGTAAAGAAATTCATTTACTGACATTTGGAAAACTAACTTTAAAGACCAAATATACGTTATTTCTCAAAACTTGAGGATGAAATAGACACAAATTGAAAACTCATGGATCAAATGAACCTATTTCTCAAAACTTGGAGACGAAATAGACACAAACCTCAAAACTCATTGACCAAAAAGGTACTTTATTCATATATTTTAGTATGATATTTCAACATAATTTGTTGTACTTTTTAAATTTTGATATGTTTAATATATTTTTTTTTATAGAAATTTGATATGTTTAATATAATAGGTATATATAACTCATTATATGATAGATTATGGCTTATTTAAGTTATTGTGAAAGTTTTATTGATAAAGGTCCAAAAAATCACTTAAAGTTTACATTGTTTCCAAAGTTTTAAATAGAATGTCCGTCGACATCGAACACCTTGCCTATATGTATATCCCAAGAGGTAAATTAATCATCTTGTCTATAGTGTGGTTCTCTGATGAGCAGTTGCAAGTGAGAGGAATCCCATTTGAAAGTGTGGGATTGCGAAGAATTGGAGACAGCTTTTGATAGAGGTAGCAGAAGGCAGCTGTTGGAGTTTGCGAAGAACAATCCACTTATGTTCTCTAAACAGATTGTCTCACTAGTCTGGCCCTGCAATTGTTTCATAAGCATTTTAACATTTCAAGATGTAAAAAACACTTTAAGGAATCCCAAAATGTCAAACACGGGGAATAGTCAGCAGAAGTCTTCATGCTAAACAGTAAAGAAAAGTTGTGTCATGGTTTGGTACCTAAAGGCAAAGACCATGAGGGATGAACAACGAATGATGCTGATTTAAAAGATTTAGAGAGGAAAGGAAAGGAAGACTAAGTGCATATCCATCTAAGCCACATGTAAATACCAAATCCTATGCTGTAGTTGTGCGTGATGAGACCCAGAGAACGGTAAGTGAAAGCAAAGCGTTTGGATTGGAAAGGGGTAGGAACGGAAGCCTTTTAAAAGAAGTCCAATGAATTAACTTGCATTAAAATATGATCATACCAAACTAATAACTGTGGCTGGTGGAGATTGTTTGGAAGCTGTTTTCAAAAGCAACTTTCTACTTTTAAAAATAAAAACCAAGTGATAGTAAGTTTAAATTAGATGACTGGTAAGTTGTTTTCCCTTATTTTCTTTTAGATTTTTTCAAGGACAGCCTATGTTTTTTTTTTAAATAAAAAACAAGGGTAAATTTGAATTTACCACTGTACTATTTGATTGATCAATTTGACCCTTTAACTTGTAATTTGATCAAAACCAACTCTGGGTTGACTTGGTGATCAAAGAGCTTTCCTTAAAGCCTTAAGGTTCTTGGTTCAAACCAAGTGTGGCCACCTATCTAGGATATTATCCTAGGAGTTTTTGCAAAGTGTTGTAGGGTCATATGGTTTCCAAGCTTCGCCCGGACACTCAAGGATATTTAAAAAAGAACAAGAAAGGAAGAAGTAACGGAGGGAAGGAAAGAAAAAGAAAAGGAGAAAGAGAAATGTGAAGGAAAGTGAGGGATAACAATTTTTTTTTTTTTTTTGATAGGAAACTATGAAACTTTTCATTGAAAGAAAAATAATTACAGAAAGGGTGAAGAGAGATCACCCGCGCCAAAAAGGATTACAAAAAACATTTCCAATCGGCGTTAATCAAAAGAACATTATAATTACAAAAAGATTTAGAAAGAGAAGCAAATAAAGAGACTTTGTAACGAATGAGATCCCACACGTCATTTGGAAGGCTTGTTTTATGATTAAAAATACGACGATTGCGCTCCAACCAAATTTCCCAAATGATGACTTTGACCGCCCTTTCCCAAATCCATCTTGCTTTATCTTTGAAAGGATGCCCTACCAAGAGAGAATAGAGAATAACTTTGGGGCAATTACTAAAGCACCAACCAATATCAAAAGTATGCAGAAGATTATTCCAAATGGTAGCAGCATAAGGACAAGCAAAAAACAGGTGAGTCTCATTCTCAGAGGCAGAAAAACAGAGGCAGCAACAAGAGGGAGAGAGAGCAGACTTCGGATTTCTTTTCTGCAACATGTTTGCCGTATTTAACCCTCCAGCCATCAAGTTCCAAGTAAAGAAATTGACCTATTTAGGACAACCTTTAGCCCAAATACATTCAGCCAATTTCTCATCCAAAATACCCTCGTTAGCAGTTAAGTAAGCAAATAAAGAAGCAGTAGAAAAGCCATTTGTATCCAACTTCCAACAAAGCGAGTCCTCCACATGATCAATCCGGTGAGTCTGGAGAAGATTAAGGAGAGAGATGAAGTCATCAATTTCGCGATCATAGAGAGGCCTTTTCAGAATAAGATTCCACACATCAGCATCCTCTGACCAATAATCCCTAACCATGGCCTGCTTATTGCTCGCTAGACCAAAGAGTCTTGGAAACTTTCTTTTCAAAAGAGAATCTCCTATCCACCAATCATGCCAAAATTTAATTCTGCTACCATCACCTAGCTTGAACCCCAAAATATCAGGAAGCTTCAACTTACAACTCTTAACAAAGTTCCATGAACTATTACCTGTAATACTCAATCTCGGATTAGTAAACCAACCAAAAGGATCAATACCATGAATACTTGAGATAATAGAGTGCCACAAAGAATCTGTTTCCACCGGGAAGCGCCAACACCATTTCGAGATTAGAGCTAAGTTCCTCTCTTTCAGTCTACCAATCCCCAAACCTCCTCTTGCTTTTTGCAAAGTCACACGATTCCAGTTTACCAGATGACTGCCCGAAGTAGTACCCTTTTGAGCCCACAAAAAATCTCTAAACTTCTTCTCCAAAAGCTTAATGACTTTGGACGGCATTGGGAAAATAGACATGAAATAAGTAGGAAGATTTGACAGAATAGACTCTATCAAAGTTAACCTACCTCCCTTGGAAAAAAGAGCATTTTTCCATTTATCCAATCTTTGACCAACTCTGTCAAGAACAGGATTCCAGAAATCCAAAGTTTTATGATTACCTCCTAAGGGAAGGCCAAGATAGTCAAAGGGAAGGTAGCCCATGCTACACCCCCATCTAGAGGCGTTAAAAGCAATCTCCTCTGTTGGAATGTTTACCCCAAAAAGAATTGTCTTCTGCCAATTTACCTTAAGCCCTGAGCCCATCTGGAACAAATGCAAGAGTTGGAAGATAGTATCAAGCTCCTGCTCTTCGTAAGCACCGAAGATTAGAATATCATCGGCAAATTGCAAGTGGCTGAGATTGACCTCATTAGTGCCCAATTTCAAACCTTTCAGCGCATTTGAAGAAATAGCCGTATCTAATAATCTACTCAGAACATCAGCAATTAAAACAAAGAGAAAGGGGGAAAGGGGGTCTCCCTGTCTGAGACCTCTTGAAGAAAAGATTCTGCCTCTAGGACGCCCGTTGATGAAGACAGAAAATTTAGTATCAGAAATACAAGAATAGATCTAGTTTTGCCATTGATCAGAGAATCCTTTATTTTCCATAACAGCCATGAGAACATCCCAATCAACTAAGTCGTAGGCCTTTTCGAGATCGATCTTCAAAATCCAAGCTTTTTCTCCAGAAACTTTCAGCTTATTAACCACTTCATTTGCAATCAAGACAGAATCCAAAATTTGTCTCCCATGGATAAACGCAAATTGATTTTTAGTAACAGTTTTATGTATCACCTCCCTCAGCCTATCTGCCAACATCTTAGCTAGAATTTTATAAATACTATTTACCAAACTAATCGGTCTGAAATCTTGCATTCTCACAGCTTCTTTCTTTTTCGGAATAAGACAAAATTTTGGACAGAATAAATGGAAAGATAACATTGCATACTTTAGGGTTCAAATTGATCAAATCAAATAGTATAGGTAAATTTGCAAATTTACCGAAAAAACAATTATTTTTTGTCTCAATATATATAATGAATAGTGAATCCAAATAAACGAAAAATCTAGCCGTTCAGAAATAGTTCTTCAAAACAAGTTTAAAAAATATGCCAAACAAGCCCAAGCAGTTCTTTCACTAAGATTGGAATGAAATTCATGGCACCGTGCGAGAGAAGCCCACACTATAGCCAAATAAAGCTATTATGAGGTGTAAAGATAGGAACATGCAAGTCGTCTTCGTATTCAACAGAAGTGGGGGACAGACCTAGATAAAAAAAAACAGATGAAATTTGAACATCAGAATGCTGCTGCTCATCGGTTTTTTTTTTTGGAGAAAGAAACACTTTTCATGGATTGATGAGAAGTACAAAATCTTCCAAAGGATAAGAAAATCCCGTGAGGAGTTTAAAAAAAAGCACTCTCATTTATATTAATTACAATGGGAGTGTAATTACAAAAAAAAGGAAGGAAAAAAAGAAAAGCCAATAGTACAGCTGTAATTCAGCCAGACTCCAAAGACCCTCCTATTTTTATTATGTTTTAAGGTATTTTAAGGTAAAAATGAAAAAAAAAATAGTTATACATATGTGTGTGTGCACGACTTGCTACGGTCGGGCGACGCCTTTTGTCCCCTCTCGCCTCTAAGGTAATCAAAGACTTGTCGCCTTGATTTGCGCCTTGCACTTTGAAAACATTGGGCTTTTCTTAAAATCTTGAGGTCATGAGTTCAAACCATGTGTGGCCAAGCCACCTACGTAGGATTATCCTATGAGTTTCCCGACGCCAAGTGTTGTAAGGTGGTGTGGTTGTCTCGTAAGATTAGTCAACATCCATGCAAGCCGGCTCAAACACTCACGAATATCGAAAGAAAGAAAAAACTCTAGTCCGCCCCTTTTTTGAAGCTCGTTTCACACAACAGGCCATCCACGTTTCCTATTGCACTCACCATGAAAGACCAAGGGTATTCGGAAAATACCAAAAATATAGTTCGTTGAACAGGCATAAATAGCAAAGCATAGGTGGTTCTAGATTTTCTCTGATCTTTGACAGGGGATTTAAAGAGATACCAAGCTACCTTTTCTAAACTCTGTCTATTGACCACCCCTAAACAAAGGGTCTAAACTAAGAGTTTCACATTCTCAAGTCCCTTTGTAGGGTTCAAAAATCCTCTCACACATTTATATCTCTCTCAATTTCAGACCATGTCATCTCTCAATCTACATAGGCACAATGTGTTGTTTCCATTCCTTTTTCGGACATTGATTTCTTCCCCTACGCTTTTTGGTTCTAGTTGTTAGCAAATTACTTAAAATGTGGAGTAGGGGAGAAAAATTCTTTTTGTTTAATCTTGCATGTGTTAATGAAGAAATGTGGAGACTTGAAACCCATGACCCAACCCAAATTTCACTGAGTTAGTTGGGTTGGATTGGATGGGATCAATGTGTATATTCAAGTTTCGGGTTGGTAATTTAGTCATTAAAGCCCCTGTGCATCTACAGCCCAGGTCATTGAGAATAATGAAGAAATTAGCACTAGAGATGCACCGGATCCATATCTTCCATTTTTGGCCAAACCTTTCACATTCAAAATAGAATAAAAAACCTCCAATCAATTTTACCATACTCAATTTTCCAAGTCCAAGTCCAATTTCATCATAAGATCCTTCTTACTTTTCCTCTTCTACTCATCCATAGCCTCTAAATAACCTTTTCAGTCTGTTCTTTTCAAGGCTATATGCCTTGGCTCCGATTACGGTCGGTCAAGTCTATTTAGCAGTTCTAGAATGAAATTCTGATTCCTGGATGCTCCAATTAGAGAGTTTTTTGCAACTCCTTTGATGTTTAGGTTACATATTCCCATTTCCTTTATTTCATTCTTTCAAAGAAATTACAAAAAAAAAAAAGTTGTATGGCTCAAAAACAATTCCAAGCTTACCAAACATTTACTAATTGAAAAAGAAAAAAAAAAGGGCCACACAAAATTCTTAATAGAGTAAATATAAAAGTCAAGTTTATTCCTAAAACAAATTAGTGAAACAAGCAGAAAATAATCTGCTACATCTTCTCCACCTACACATTCCAAAATCCTTAAAAAAAACAAGTGCATCTTTCATGTATCATAATTCATGGCATGTTTTTCATTCATTAGCATGGAAAAAGAACTACCAATGTTGTGTATTTCTAAATGAATTTGAATGCATTGCGTATTAACAACAATTTCAATGTCACAGAAAGAAGAAGAGGTGAGAAGACAAAAGAAATACCTGGGAATTTTCACCTTGATCATCTGAGTCCTCTGCTTCGTCTGCAACAACATACAGTGACCAAAAATTTTAGTATAACATGATTTCAAGACCTCCACATAAGTAACAATGCACTACAAACAAAACCATAATTGACAATATTAAATATGTTAAATCACCCAATATACCTAAAAGCTTAAGCCTATGGTTCAAGGTAAATTTAATCATATATCTCAACACTCCCCCTCACATGTGGGCTTGGATATTTGCACAAGACCCAAACATGTGGAATATTTAAATGGGGAGGAAATTAGAGCAAATGACATAATGGAGGTTTGATCCCAGGACCTCCTGCTCTGATACTATGTAAACGGAAAAACTAGTGAAATATTGAATTAGGTTAAATTGTTGGAGGTTACATTGACTTATATAGAAAGGCAAACCTAGCTAAACTAGGAAACCAACTTCAACAAATAAACTAAAAGATAATGAAAATATCCCTATTCTAAATAAGGAATAACATAAATATATATTCTAACAGACAAAAATACTCACGGTCTTGTATTCCAGCAAAGGCAAATAATCTAGCAGCCATTTCTCTGTCTTCAGCATCTTGTAAGGCTCTGGCATAAGCCTCGTCACTGGAAAAATTTTCTGGATTGAGAATACCATCTTCACCATCTTCATGAGCATGCACATCAAAAACATCATCATCGTCATCAATAACATCCGTTCCATCAAACTCGTCATCGTCCTCATCAGATTCTGTGTGATCGTGGGGATCACCAAAGCCATCCTCATCATCTAGTACATAACTTCCAGCTTCCCAACTTCCAAAGTCACTACCCTCATTTGTCATTCTTAGCATCAGGTATGCCCTTTCCTACTCACAATTAGTTATTGTCAATTGAAAACGTCTCTATTAACCTGTATGTATATAATTTTTTTTTTAAGGTTTAAAACAACTCAAAAAAAAGTTTTTACACTGCTAACATCCCGTTTTCTTCACAGGTGAGAAAATTAACAGCAACATATCAAGATTCAAACATGTAATCGTTGCATTGCATACATTGGCTCATTGTATATAATCAAATATTCAGAAATTAAAGAAAGGGGGAGAAACAACTTTCCCAATTCTTTCCTAAGCAACCTAGCAAAAAATTCAAAAAAAAAAAAAAAAAAAAACTAAGCTTTCAGAGAACTCAGTGAATTAAGATAAATTAACCAACAAAAGCACAGAATAAAGACAGGATAAAAATGAAATCGGGAAAAATGAAACTTGAAGAAGAAGAAAGGGGGAGAAAAACCTGTTCTTGAAGGGTACGAGCAAGGGCAAGGTCAGCATCGACTTGGGTAAGATTAGTAAAGGGAGTTCTGGAGGAAGAGTTGCGAGAAGGGGTGGGCTGGATTAAGGTCGAATCCGATCCAGTTTCTTCATCTAGGGTTTCCGAAGAAGAAACCGAAGAATTGAAATTAGGGTTTTGTTCTTGATCGTTAGAAATTGAGGTGGTACTTGCTTTTACTCCATCAGCACCCGGTTTGGTGGCGTTGGAGTTGGTTTCATTTTCCATTAGAGATAGAAAGAAAAAGAGAGAGATTTGAGAATTGAGAAATGGAAGAATTGAAAGAGGAAAAAGAAAGGGAAATTTAGAAAGATCGGAGTTTTATTTTAACAGAGGAAATGAAAGAAAGAGAGTTGAGCGATAATCTGAAAATAAGAAGACGACGAAGATATATGTTAAGGTGAGGGAGAGAGAGGGCAACAAACAAAGAGACTTTTTTTTTTTTTTTTCCAATTTTTCTAAGGGGTATTGTTTTTTTCTAAATTCAAACCTACTTTTATTTTCTTCTCCAAATTTTATTTGTTTATTTTTAGATTTTACAAAATTATATATGAAATTATTTATTTTACAATATATAAATTTGAGTATAAGAAATAAGAATGAAGTGTTGGAACTGAAACTCAAATAACAACAATTGAGATTACACATCAATATATATTGATATCGTCACTGTTTACATAATCAAAACAGATTAGTAATAACAAGAATTTAATTAAAACGAAATACTGATGGACAACTTTACAAAGCGTAAATCTTCAAAGCACGGTCAAGCCGTTGTCCTGAAGTCGATATTGCCCCGCTCGGATTGTTTGCAGTTCAATGGCAACTCGGCTCGGCAGGATTCGATGAAGCGTTTCGTGAGAACAACAATCAGATACTCACAAACCTGGCAGAACCCCTCAAGAATAGCTCTCCAAAGCTTTAACAGAAAAGACTCGAGAAAGGAAGAACCACAAGAAAGAAGAGATACAATCAATATTTACAATTGATTTGGTGCATCTCAAAAGGTACAAAATGGATTCCTATTTATAGGAACCAAAAAATGTAACTCATGAATTTGGAATAAATTCACACTTTAATTCCAATATTTAAACCTCAAATTAAATGTGAAAAAAAAAATGTAACCTATATGGAATCAACCCAATTGACTTTGTCAAACAACTTTCAAATTGAAAGTATTATTGAACATATATATATATAATATGTAAAATCAAAACTAAATGTGATTTTAGTTTTTGATTTAGCACCAACTTACTTTCAAACATTATTTTATATATCATATTATATAAAATTTCCAACAATAAGTTTATAATGGAATCCAATAATGTGTTGGGCAGAGTATATGAAAATATTTTTGAGAGGGAAAGAATTTATAAAACTGTTTTTTTTTTTAATGAATGAGAAGTAAAGTAGATAAAATTATATTAAGCCAATTCAATTTTTATATAAATATTTTCTAATCTTTCATTGAAAAAAATTAGGGGTGCAATTGCCTCCATTTTGTATGTAGTTTCGTCTTTAATAATGTGATTCATGTTTAAATTAAAGTTGGTAGCGGCTAAATGATAGGACAACTAAACTTTTAACGGGTCATTAAAATTTTAGTTAAAGTATTGATACAAATTCATAAATAGATCTTTGATATATTATATATTAAATTTAGAAAAGTTAGACTCAAACCTTAAACTTGGGAAAGAATACTAATGCATAATTAATTAAGTTATACTCAAGTTGTCAACAGTGTATTGAATAAAAGTTTGGAATAATATTTTAAAAAATTAAGTTTATATTTAAGATAATAAAGCTATTGAAATTTGCAGGGCTGACCCATAGGGTGTTAAGGTGGGCGATCGCATAGAACCCCGAATTATTAGGGACCAAAAATTTTAAAGTTGACGTTTAATTAAGTTATGTATATAATACTCCGAAAATCATATATAAACAATGAAGGTGGTACATTGGTAACTGGTGTCGCAATTTATGTTACCGAGGAAACGATTTTTGCATTTTCTTTTATTTATTTCAATTAAAAAAATTATCGATCTTATTACCTCAATTTTTTTTTCTTTTAATTAAATAAATCTATTAATTTTAACTTTGTTTTTTTTTTCATCAAATCAATTTTTTATTTATAAATTTTTCAAATAAAATTTAACTCTATTTTTTTTATTATAATAATCAAATTAATACATTAAAAATTAATTAGTTTTTTTTTTGAATTTTTATAGTAAAATTTATATGATAGCGGGCTCGATACTATTTGTTTACACTAGGTCCTTGTTTTTTTTAGATTGACCCTAGAAGAAAAGGGAAGAAAACCCATGAAGAAATTGTTGAATCTTATCTTTTAGGGCTTCACTTGAATTTGGAGAAAAGCTTCAAGGCCTAGATCAAAAGATTTTCCTTGGTGAGAGCGTTCCAACACAAAAAGAATCGAAGGAAATGGAGAAGGGACGAGAAAAACTCAACCCTTGGAATGGGGGTGGGGGCGGCTAGGGTTGAGTTCAGTTCGGTTTTAACCAATACCAAAACCGAACCAATGTATTCGGTTTCAACAAATTAGGAACCGATCAATTCATATTTTTTAGAGGAACCAATTGGTTCGGTTTTTCGATTTTGGGCCTATAAATTTGGGCCTTGAGAATTTTTTATTCTAAACCTATTAATTTAGGCTCGTATCTAAAAAAATATTAAAAAAAATCAGTTTATATAATATTTGAAGCCAATAGTTCAATTAGGTTGATTGAATTATTCACAAATCACCATTCACACCTAATAAAATCAAAATTGAACAAGCAATCCAACAAAAAATCATTAATTATTCACACCTAATAGAAATTCAAAAATTAATGTAAAAAAATATGAACATTTGCATAATGAATATATTTAAATTTCACCATCCACATCATAAAAAAGTTTATCATCAACATCAAAAGTTTAACATCCACATCAAAAGATTATCATCCACATTAAAAGTCGATACAAAATTAAACTAAAGTCTATTCCAAATGAAGTTACACATTCTAAATGAAATGAAGTCATAAAAGTCTTCTCATATTGTCCTCCAACTTCTTAGTTCAAGCCCATCGTTGTCACGGTTGATGTAGTCCCTCCACTTATGATCTCTACAAAAAGAAATTAAAATATGATAGTTAGTACTTATAGTTTTAAAAAATAAGAAAAAAATGTAATAAAAAAGTGTCTATTACCTTTTTCTAATGTGAGGAATTCAATGTCCTCCTCCTCATCGACACTAGTATTCATATTTGGTGAAGAACGAAGCCAATTATGTGTACATATGAGAGCTTCAACAGTTTTTGGTGATAACAAGCTTCGATATGCATCTAAAACTCTACCTCTCGTGCTAAAAGCTGACTCTGAGGCAACTGATGAGCTGAGAATAGCTAAGACATCTCTTGCTACTTTAGAAAGAGTCTTATAAGTCAAAGAATTGTTCTTTCACCATTGCAATATGTCACTACCATCAACATCCAAAACACAAGAATTTGTGAGATATTTCTCAAGTTTATTCATAGTGGCTCGATTATCTTTTTGTATCTTGAACTTAGAAAAATGACCCTTAAGTGGGAGACCCATACTTGAAGTATCTTTCTCATCACCAAAGTGTCAAAAATTGTCGATATCAGCGGAATGTCGCTCGACATGGGGGGTTCGACATCTGATAAGAGGAGAAATAAATTTTTTTACAATTTCCAACGAAGAGCGTAAATATCGTTGACAACGACATGTCGAGAGATATGTCACCCTCATATCGATCAGACGTGGCTCTGACACGCGTGCACTGATGACTTTTCTCCATGTCGCTCGACAAGTCGCTTCAGTGTCGGTCGAAGTCGGATCGCGTCAATATCTTGGAAAGATGAGGAAATGTCGCTGCTGCTTTATTTTTATTTTTTTAAACTGCTGCTATTTTTTCCTTTTTGCAGACTGATTTGATGTATCAGTTCAGTGATGAGTTTTTATTTTTTATGAATGGCTTCATATAATATGTTAAATTGATTATAAATTTTATTTAAAATATAATCTTAATGTTAATTTGATTTTGAGTAAAGTTTATGTTAGTTTTAATAAAATTTACATGTATTGTTAAAAGTTTTATTTAAGCAAAATTGTAGGAAACTATATAATCATATATTACACTCACCAAAGTACAAATAATATTAAATGTTTGAAGATATTTATATTTTATTTGCACTGTATGAATTTTAATATAAATATGAATTGGGGATAGATTATTTAATTTTTGTAAGCAAATTTGGAGTAAAGTTTTAATCTTAATATTAATTTAGTTATAAGTTTAATAAAAATATTACTTAATATTAAATTAATTATTAGTTTTAGTAAGTTTTACTCATAATGTTAAATTGAATATAAGTATGTTTTAGCTACGTTTGTATTCGATTTAATTGATTATCTTAAATTTTGATTACCATTTAAAGTAAATTATTTTTAAAAATGTTAATTTAATGGAGTAGCTCAAACTAAATTATTTTTAAAAATGTTAATTTTTAAAAATATTAATTTTTATACTGTTGATGGACTAGCTTAAAATAAAATTTATAAATGGCTTTATATTAAAGTTATATTTGTTTAACAGTGATAGAAAATTTATGGATGCATTATATGTATGTTTTATCTTAGTTTGTATTTGATTTTAATTGTTTCATAATTTTTCTAAATTGTTGTCAATTTAATTATAAATTAATTTGTTTTTTAAATTATTGGTAGGTTGATATGGATTCCACTAGCTGTATAGATTCCGCATGGGCGTATTGCAGTCCAATTGATGGGAACAAACATGCGACGATTTGTAATTTTTGTCAACTACAAATCAGAAGTGGGGGGATTACAAGATTTAAATATCACTTAATTGGAAAAGACCCTAAAAAAAATACAAGGCCATGTAAGAATGTACCCCCGGAGGTGAAGACGGAAATTCTCATAGCTTTGAAGTTGAAGGAAGGGATGAATCAAAAAAAGGTTGTTAAGACAGAGGACATAAGGCATGAGCTTCGCAAAGGCCTGACATCAAGTAAGGATGTTTCAGGTGATGATTCAGATGAGGTGGAAATGTTTATGGCAGATATGGATCCAGTCGGAAATAAAGAATACAAAAAAAAACAGTACGGGAGTCCATGAAGACGACTATGGAAAAGGAATATGTTCGTAGGGAAAGACTCCAGCGAGGTCAAGGATCAGGAGGTGCAATGCCACGATCTGCGAGTATGAGGGAACCCTCGTATTACAAATAAGAAGGTAGTAAACAGAAAAACAATAAGGACATGTTCAAAAAAGGCGGGATTAAGGAGAAGTTCGGACAATTAGTGTCTAAATTCTTTATTTAGAATGGCAACAAAGTATTATCTTTTGACAATCTATGTAATAAGCATATTTTAATCTTATATTTCAATAGTACCTTTTTACATTTTCATATGTTTAACATCACTTTTAGGTGTATAACTCCATTATATGATAGATTATGACTAAATTAAGGTATTGGGAAAGTTTCATTCAAAATGTCCAAAAATTCACATATATTTCCATCGTTTCCGTGTTTTTTTCCTGTAATGTCTGTCGACATCGATATTTCCATAGATTTGGATCTTGACATTTTCATCGACATCGACATTTTACTCCTTGCTCATCACCACCTGCACCTCCACTCTTCTCATTGTATTCATCATACAATCGTCTTAATATATCATCAATCTTCTTCCTAACCTCTTTTACAACATCTTCTTTATACATAAGTGGAAGTGAATAGTCAACATGCTCAAACTTACATTGAGGGTCAAGAACTATAGCAACATACAAAAGAAGATTTGCTCCACCATTACTTCCACAATACTTTTCAAACTTAGATTCCCTTTTTCTAACCATGGAACATAAAATATAATCTTTAGAAAATGCATAAGTTTGAAGTTCTTCTTGAATCAAGCAAATTTCTTGAAAGTAACAATGTAAAGTTGCACTTAACGAAGCAGAAACCCTCAAAGTAATGTCATGAAAAAGTTTTAAAAAATGCACAAAAACACGTGCATTATCCCAATCTTCACTTAATGGAGGACCCTTTTTTCTTTTCACCACTCGATAGCTCAAACGTATATTGTTCATCTTCAAGTTCTAGTCTTTCAAACGCTTTTTGAAACTTTTCAGCACTATCCAACATTTTATAGGTGGAATTCCATCGAGTTTGAAATTCTTTCATCTCTCACACAAGTCTTGAAAGCCGCTAATCAAGAAGGTGAAGATTTCACATACTTAAACAACATTTCTAATCCTAAGTACACAATCATTCATTTCTCTCAAACCATCATTCCCTATGAGATTAAGGATATAGGAAAAACACCTAACATGCATGTATTCACCATTCAAAACAACTCATTTCCAATTTTTAACTTTCCTAGAAAAATATGTGAGGGCCACATTATTTGATCTAGCATTGTCCATAGTCACAGTTAAAACACTCTCAATCTTGTTTCCCAATAGTATCTCCCTTGTGATTTGGAATTAAAAAAAAAGTTGAGTATTCTCTTTTGCAAATTCCAATCATTATCAATAAAGTGTGCTGTAAGGACCAATAGCAAAGATTTTGAACAGATGTCCAAGTATCAATTGTTAGACAAATCCTTCTATCCTTTTGAACTGAAATTCTTTTAAACTTCTTCTTTTCATCCATGTAAAGTTGAAGACAATTTTTAGAAACTGTTGTTCTAGAGGGCACCACAAATTTAGGTTGTAATTGGTAACAAAAGACACGAAAAGCTCCATGCTCAACAACCCTAAATGACAACTCAACCATTATAATCATCCTTGTAAGCATATTTCTACACTTCTCCAAACTAAAGGTAGTTGCAACCAAACTAGAACTACCCTCCCCCTCTTTGAAAGTAAATGCCAAAATTTTTTGTTGTGTCTCATTTATCCTACTCGGATACTTTTTACACCTCTTAGCTATATACTTATTCATATTCATTGTGCCATTTTTCATACTGTCACATGCATAAGTAATACCACAATAATTACATTGAACTCTAGGTTGTTTAGACTTACCCTTAACTACACTAAAATGCTGCCATGAAGATAAAGTCTTACCTTGACCGGATTTATCTACATTCCTTTTCCTCTTTTGACCAACTTGTGTTTGTGAATCTCCAATTTCCTCAACTGAATCTTCACTCTCCATTTCCTCATTCACGCTTTTAGGAACATTAGTAGACATAAGTACCTAATCGAAAAAAAATACATATTAAATTATTTCAACAACTCAAATCAGACAAAAAAAACATATATTTTAGGGGAAACCCCTGAACGTGAAATGGATTTCATATTCAGGGATTTTCCAAACATGAAATCGATTTCATATTTGGGGAGTCCTCAAACTCGAAATCAGTCATTGATTTCGAGTTTAGTGTTCATAAACTCGAAATTATACTTTTAATTTTTAATTTCGAGTTTGGGGACTCTATTTTGAAATTGAAACAAAAGAACTAAGAATATTAGAAGATTTGTACCTAACTTTGGTTAGAGATGAAAATAAAGAATAAGAAGAGATGAAAGATTTTTTTTTTAGAGAGACTGGCAGAGAAAATTAGGTTTTCTTTTTAATAAATCTGATATAAAAAAATAAAATAAAATAAAATATATATATATATTATTATATATAAGTCATTCGGTTTTATCAGTTAAATCGAACCACCAAGCCGATAAAAACCGAAGAAATTTGATTTTTCAAAATATGAAACCTAATTCGTTACAAAAACGAACCGAACAGACCGTCGGTTCGGTTCTGTTCGGTTCACTGGTTTTTTTGACCATCCCTAGGGGCGACGACGCAAGGAGAGGAGAGGGAGAGTTGATTGGTGACTTTTCTTTTCTTTATTTGAAATTGGAACAACCTTATTTTTCATTTAAGGGTATTTTAGTCATTTTACCAATTTTGATTTAAATAACTTTATTTTTAGTTCTTTTAAACTTTCGTGTCGTTACGGGATCAACGCAATTTACCGTTCTTACATTCGAGTTCTGAGTAAAAAGTTACGATCTAAATACCGTTTATACCCTTTATTGTTATTACTTCTTTTAGTGGTATTTTAGTATTTTCCAACCTTTCAGATACATTAAATGACACTGAAACCTAGGTCAAACTCTTTTTCATTCTTACCAAACTCTCAGCAGCCGTCTTTCGAGTTCTCGCCGAAATTCCGTCAATTCTCGTTTGTTTTCTTCCGTTTCTTCAAGGTAATTCGTAGTTATTCATTCTTATTGTTCAATCATCTTCTTCACGTTGTTAACCGATCAAAAATCCTCAGGAATTCATATTTTATCTCTGATTTTGGAAGCAGTCATGGAGACCAAGTTGATCGCTAAAAACCAAAGATACGTTGAGTTACTTTTGCTTTCTCACGAGGTAAGTTCATCGATTCGTATTTTCCTTCGAGTTTCTATAAATTGCAAGTCAAATACGAGCTTAATCATTGTTGTTTTCACAAGAAACAACCTTGTCAGAGTTGGGGTTTGTCTCATCGAAAAATCAAAGAAAACATCTTTCAATCTTATTGTTTTCATGGGTAATTATGTTGGATTTGATTTAGTTTAGTGTCTCTGTTATTTTCGAGTTAATTATGTGCTAAATGGATGTTGTGTTCACTGCGTTTCGTTGAAAAATTAGGCTCGCTAAAATATGCTTTATCCTCACCGGTTTTTGGAGTTTCTAGCAGCTGTATCTTCGAGTTTCAAGACTTTTTGGTCATTGCGTTCATAGCATTTTGATCTCTAGCTATTTTTCGTTCAAAACCAGTTGATTTCCCATCATCATGAGATTGGATCACTTCGCCGGAATCTAGGTATGTAAAACGATCTCCCTTTTCTGTGTTTTTTTTCTTGTGTGCAGCTACTTCAATAAAGAAGAAACGGTCCAGTTGGACCAGCAGGGCTGATTCAATTGAATCAGTTCAGCTGATCCAGACCGATTTAGGGTAATTTTTCATTCAATTCGAGCCAGTTTCGTCTCGTTAGTCCTGGTCTCACCTAATTAACTTAACTTAATATTATTACATGTCTTGGGCATCATTAGAAGTATTTTGATTTATTTTGAGACCGTTTGTTAGCTCGATTCGAAATTAAAGTAGGTTAAATCCCTACTTAAAGATAAATTTGATATTTTGTGATTAGCTTATCGATTGAATTATTGTATTAATATTATTGGATCGTCTCGATAATTATTTTGATGTTATTAATAAAATTATATATAATAGACATTAATTATTATAAATTGATGCTTGAATGTTTATTAATTAATTTTATGTTTTATTTAGTTAACACTAATAATTAATAACCATTTAATAAATAGTTTTAAATGATTTATTAGTACTTAGGATAATTTTAAGAGACTATTATGACTTGATAGACTGTTAATTAAAAAATATAAATAATAACTCAATGGTTTCTTTATTGTGCTTGATAGTGTGAATTTATTTTCTTTTAGCTATTTGTGATATGATTGTTGAGTTGTTTTAGATATTTTTTCTTTGTTGCTATTTTTTCATTCTTGCGTTATGATTTGGGAGTTATTTTTCAATTAATTGTTGGTTTGAAATCGTTTGACAATATTATTATAGTTGAGATTCTGGATGTGAATGGTTAGGTTGGTTATACTCAAATATGTGATAATCATGTTGGATAATGTAGCACACATCATAGTGGCCAGCATGATACTATATTATAAAGCTGAACACTGTGATTATGATATATCTAAGTAGTTGAGAAGAACTTGAATGGTTGTGTTAGGATATGTGATTATCACGATGGATAGTATGACACGTATCATAGTGGCCACTATGATTGTAACAACCCGAGTTTTGGTAAGGGCATTTTAGTCTTTTCACCATTTTTTGATCCAATCAACGTAATCTTTAGTTTTCTCGAACCGTCACGTCGTTACGAATTCAACGGAATTGACTACGCTCAATTCCGAGTCCCGAGTAAAAGGATATGACCTGATTACCGTTTACGTCCCTAACTCTATTTATTATTCCAGGGGCATTATCGTAATTTCTCGAATCATATATATTTCCACAACCCTAGTTTATTTTATTCTTTCTGCTACGTGAACTCCCTCTGCCAGCCGCACGTCCATCCGAGTTTCGTTTTCCTTTTCGTTCTCGAGGTAAGTCCCGATCCTTTTGACTCGTTGTTTCTTTTCGTTTATTCTGAATCGATACCGACCTTTGGCTGTCTCGTAATGATGAAAACAGTGACATATTAGAGCTCATCAGAAGATCAAGTTTTGGTCTCGAGTCCCTCCGTTTCTTTGGTAATATTTGTTGTTTTCATTCTACTTTGATTAGTTATTGATTTCGAGATTAATCACATGCTAATTGAATGAGAATTTCGTCGGATCACCGTCCAAATAGAGCCTCGCCGGACTACATTCTCCTCGCCGGAATCTGGAAAGATTTAGTCTCGTTTTTGCTCGGGTTTGAGGTCGTGTCTTCGTGCGTGGATTCGAGGCGAGTATTGGGACGGATTTCTGTAGGGTAAGCTGTTTCTTTCTTTTGATTAAATGAAAAAGAAAAAAAAAATTAAGCACAGCGCTGTAAACAGCGCTGCGAGAGGAGGGAGACGACTGGTCCATCTGGACCAGCTGGACCTGGTTCAATTGGACTGGTTCAGCTGGTCCAGACCGGTTCAGAGGCAATTTTTAGTCAATTTGAGCCGGTTTTCGTTCCGTTCTTCCGGTTTTCATAAAATTGACTTTTAATTAATGTCAATACAGGTTTGGGGCACCTCTAGGATTTGTTTTCGCATCGTTTGGAGTTCGATTGCTTGCTTGAATTGCTATTAAGGTAGGTTAATTCCTACTTAAAGTGTTAAATTGAATTTCTTTTTGTATGATTGATTTGCTTATGATTGTTCGTATGACTTGGGAGATGTTTTAATAGATATCTAAGTGTGTTATGTGATTATATGACTTTCGATTATTATTTAATTAATATTATGTTTGGTTTATCAATAGGTGGTAAATAGAGTCTTTAGGATTTACAACTTGGGTTGAACCTAATCATAATAAATATTAAATTTGTAGAGCGCGTCTATGGCACGTATCATGAGTGGCCCTATACCCCACTATGATCATATTTTCAAGCGCATAGTACGACACATATCATGAGTGGCCCTATACCCCACTATGATACATATATGCAAATTTAATTAAAGTAAAGATTAAAGGGGTTGTTGTAGGCTAAGTACTTACTAAATAAATAGGCTAAGTACCTACTAAATAAATAGGCTGAGTACCTACTGAATATGATTATAAACGAGGATTTGGGATTTTGGACTAGTATCCAATAATTATTACTTTTAGTGTGATTTCAATTTAGCCTACTTATATAAGATGAAATTAATCTACTGAGCTAAAAACTCATGGTATTCGAATGCCCTGCAAATTTAAATTTTGCAGGTAACGGTAATGATATTGGGAATCGAGGCGCATGACGAGGATGGTGCTACATGGAGGCCTTAGGACGTATTCATTATCATTCATCTATTTTGACTTTCATTATTGGTCATTTTGCATTTATTTGGGACATTTTATTTTACTATCAAACTCATGTGTGTTATTTATTTTATTTAGGATTTATTTCTTTAAATTGGCGCCACAATTAAACGTTTTGTTTTATCTTTTAATTGTTATTTAAATAAAAGGCTTCCGCATTTATTGATTTTACTCTGATCTATTTATAAAATTAAGTGAGTTTTTTTATCATTTATTTATTTATTTTCATATTGAGTCGGGTCATCACAATGATACTATATTATGAATTTGAACATTGTGGTTATGATCTATCTGGACTAAGTTATGTTATTATTTAGTAAAGTTGTAGGCTAACTACCTACTTAATAATGTCGAGGATTGGAACTGGGCGTGTATCCACATTTGTTTTTGGGAGTTGTATTATTATCTAATTTAAATTTTATGTAATGATTTAATCTACTGAGTTAAAAACTCACAGTATTTCATGCCCTGTAAACTTTTATTTTACAAGTAATTATTTTGGATACCTGAGCGTGTGACAAGGAGGGAGCTCCACTTGATGGTCCTTAAGATTTGTCTTGTTTTTCATTATTTTCGAGAGTTACATTTTCATGGTTATTTTTATCTTTTACATGGATTTTAGATTTATTATTTGTTTTATTTCGTTTTATTAATTTGATTTATTATTTAAACATTGGCGCCACAAATAAATATTTTATTTTGACTTTTTCGTTAGTTACTAAATAAAAGGCTTCCGCATTCATTCGATGTATTCGGATTTATTTCTGGATTTTAATGAGTCCATTTATTATTTATTTAATTTTCGGATATTTTGAGTTGGGTTGTCACAGAAATGAAGAAGATGGAAGAAGCCTTATCAAATTGGATGATTGAATAAAGTCTTACAAAGGGCCCCTCACATTTCCTTTTAGTTTTAAAATAAACCTCATACATCTCCACACCTAAGTTCAAATTAAACTATCCAAACACCCTTAATCTATATAGAAGGTGATTAATTATTATTAATTAGCCCATTAATAATATTTAATGCATCTTGTTTCTAAATGACATTTTAAAATAATAACTACCAAGTAAAAAAATTTAATGTCTAAATTCTAAATTAACTAAGTTAAAATAATTAAATTCTAGAAATTAAATTAATTAAATACTTAAAATAAAAAAAATCCACATGTAAAATAACGGGATGTTACATAAATAAGTTGAAGTATACGCCAATATGGTGTTTTTTTTTATATGGAAGAATGTAGTTTTCTAGATGATTAATTTATAAAAGGAATAATAGATTTTTAAATGGGGCTCTTGCAAAAATAGCAAAATAGGTCTAATATTTGTAAAAATAGCAGTTAAAAAACTTATTTGCAAAAATAGCAAAAAACTCAAATTCATGCCTAAAATATTACAAAATTACCTCTAGTTTTGCATAAGTAATCAGTGATTTTCTCACAAGTAATCACCGATTTCCACACAAGTAATCACCGATTTCACTGATATCCTAATATTTTGTGCATGAATCACTGATTACCTAATAGTTATCACCGATTATCTTATACGTTATCGTTGATTTCTCTTATTCACATGAATGAGGGTTTTAAAAAACTGTTATATTTGTAAATACTTTTTTAAAATGTTATATTTATAAATATTGTAAAAAATTCTACTACCCAATGAAATTTCCTTTTTATAAATGGTAGTAAAAGTATTTTTTAGATTTATAACATTTTTTCACATATGGATTTTTAAAAAAAAAAATTTCATATTTTTAAATTAAAAAATGTGTAAACCAAACTTGAATTATAATGATGGTAATAATTACACTCTCAAACTTTTAATTTAAATATTTAATGTTAATTTTATAATGTTTTAAAATTGGACATATAAGATTTTTATGTGACAAATTATTCTGTTTAAATTATTAATTTACTATTTATTATTAACAAAACTTTAATGGATCAGGTCCTCGAAGGCCTCATTTTATCCTTAATAATCTCGACCCAAAACCCTCTTAGGGAAGGGGACAAGTAGTTCTTCCTCCAATGTCACACTTTCCCATTTTGTAGACATAAGGAATGCATTCACCACCTGCGTGCTGAATTAATAATTTAAGGAGGTAATATATTTTATTGAATCTTCACTGATTCAATTTTTAATAATTTACAAAGTTTTAGGGCTAAATACTGAAATTAAAGTTCGGGAGTGTAATTTATTACATCTATATATAATTTAGTAGTAGTTTGTAACAATTTACCCTTCTAACTTTTAAAGACCAGATTAAAATTTTCTAAATTTAAAACCATCATTTTTTAAGTGAAAAATCATGTTAAAACATTTTCCCCCTAGAATTGGAACATTTAGATTTACCCATTCAACCTTTAACTCTACCTATGAATTATGATTTTTTGGAGTAAGTTCTTGACCCTTGCAATTTTATATAATTATTGTTTATTTAAATATTTTAAATGAATCTATGCATGACATAATATATATGACTTATTACATTCAAGTTATGTAAATACCCCTGCTATTGGGTATGAGACATATTGTAACGTCCCGCTATTTTACAAGGTAATTTTTTATTTTTTTTATTTAAAGCATTTAATTTAATTTTAAGGTTAGTTAACTTTGATATTATAATTTATATTCTTTTACTTGTCGTTTATTACTTTAGAAGCTTAAATTAGAATTAGGCGTATTAATAATTATTAATGGGCAGTTAATAATTCTAAACGGGAAATTAATAAATATTAATCACCTTTTAGCTTGTTTAAGTGTTTTGGGTTAGTTTTTAAAAGTTAGAAGCAATGGAGGGGCTTTTTCGTAATTTTTTTTCTCAACTTTAAATATCCATTCTTATCTTCTTCTTCATTTGACCAAAGCAAAGAAAAAAAAACACAAATCCTTTCTCTTCAAGCACCCATGGCCGACGCCCCTTGTGGGGGAGACTTGAGATCGGGTTTTCTTCGTTTCTTGACCAATTTCGAAGATTTCTTTTGCATTGGATTGCTTGGGACCTAGGCTTTCTATCCATCATACCCATGTGACGTTTCTCTTTCTCCAACGGAAGCCCTAGAAAGTGAGTTTTTAAAACTTTTCCTATGTTTTTCTTCCTTGTTTCTAAATGAGATTTACATGTGACTTAAAAAAGATGACGGTTTTTCCCCTCACTTTTTCTAAAAGGTGCTGGTTTTTAATGACCGTCACCATATACAAAAGGTGACACTAGCATTGGTGACGGTAAAAAAATCGTCACCTAAAGGAAAGTCATCACCTTTTTATGAAATTCTTGTAGTGGCGAGATGGACTAGAGAGAGTGTATAGTTCATAGACTTGTGTATACTTTATTTTCCATCTTTTGATGCCCATTTGTATATAAGCTCATGAGAGCAATTTTACCTTATATTTTTATGATCTTGTATTGTTTTTGAACTTTTTGTAAATATATAATGTGCATTCCACTCTTTAAATTCTCTGTTGGAAAATTGTATTTGTAGGACATTGTGATAGTCCAAGTTTTAAACGTCACAATGCCAAATTTTTATTTAAAAATTAAGTCTTTCGTTGCATTCTTGTTTTAAATGATTTAAAATGAGTCAGGTCGTCACACATACAATAGCATCCGACTCGACATCACATAATAACTCACATTGTTGATATAGCTGAAAGTCCATTGAACTTTCCAGTGAATGTTTCTGAAAAGTTAGTTATGTTCTTGAGATTCAGATTATTCAGGATAAGAAGAAAATGACACTAACACTGTCTTAAGCAATATACATTGATAAGATCATTGCACGCTTCACGATGTAAAATTCCAAGACAGGATTTCTGTTTTTTAGTCATAAGATTCATTTATCTAAAGAACAATCTTCTAATACACCACAAGAACTTCAGGATGCGAGACAAATTCCCCATGCTTCAACAGTAGAAAGTCTGTACAATATGCTATGTACTAGACTAGAAATCTACTATTATAGTGGCCGAGTACTCAGTGGTTCCAATCTAATCCTCGAAAAGAAATATTGGGTTGCAGTAAAAGCGATTCTCAAGTATACTATGTTTGTTTTGTGTATGGAGTTAAGGATGTGATTATTACATGATGCACATTCCGATTTTCAAGGAGACAAATATTATAAGAAATCCACGTCGGGATGTATTTATGTAACAACCCGATTTCCGTTAAATTTTATAATTTCAAAGTCACAGCGGAAGACTTGGTTTTAAAAAAAAAGGGCATGGGTTCGTTTAAAAATCAGATTATCCAAAACTTGTTTACATTTACCCAATTTTCAGAGAAAACAATAAACATGGAATGCGCATTCCAGATTATGATTTAACTTCCAAAAGAGCTTAAAACCAGAAGACATTTACAATTTTTAAACAAATGCCCTTACGAGCTCAAAATGTAAGGAGGATAGAATATGTACAAGCATTTCCAAGAATGTTAAACCAAAAGTGTTTATGTTCCTGTCCATCCATCATCTCGATATGTCACACGACGCCACCTCCTCTACCACGTCCCTTGCGACGAGTCTTACCTGAAAAATTGTAAGTGTAGCAACATTAGCATAAAAATGCTAGTGAGAGTAAAATGAAAGCAAATAATCCTATGAACCAAATTTCATACCGGAAATTGTGTCCAAAGGCCTAATTTGCACTTTACTACCCATTCCACACTTCCAATTTCCACACAATCATACAATAGTAATATACTTCCCATAATAGACTTTCAATACCGTATGAAAATGAAATAGAGACTTGAAGTAAAAGTAATAACTATTACTAAGTCTTAATACACCATTCTAATGAATACATGTAATTGTAATACTAACTTTCTTTGTTACCAAACAAGTTTCATCGTAACGTGTTACTGTATGGATCAACGTCAACATACTACCATGTACGGTTTTACCATACCATAAGTCATCGTAACGGGTTACCGTATGGATCAACATCAACATACTACCCCGTACGGTCTTACCATACCACAAGTCATCGTAACGGGTTACCGTATGGATCAACATCAACATACTACCCCGTACGGTCTTACCATACCACAAGTCATCAAGTTCCCTAGTAAGTTAGATTACTTAAATGAGATTCTACTATAGTACTAAAGAACATAAACTACTTGAATTACACGAGTTATCACTCAAGTGTAACTTCTGAGCCACTTTGACTCCCAAAACACTCAAAGTACCTTAAACTTCCACTTTCGTCTAAAATTTCCTATTTCATCTAAAACTCTTCAATTCATCTTACAAGACTTCCAAACCACTCAAATCTTACCTTTTTCACCCAAATTCATAAGAATTCCAAAGTCACTCCACTCACTTCCGAGTTTAAAGTCACCAACCAAGTATTAACTTCCAGAAGTTAGTTTCCCTCTTAACCTCGATAAACAATATCGTAACAAAACTTAATTCATAAAATTACTAACTTCCATTTTAAACTCACGTTGGATTTTTTTGTAAAGACCTGACTTTTCAAAGTAATAAATAAACACATTTTTAAGCAGCGAAAGACTCAATAAATATCATTTATTGAAAATATGAAATTTAACTTAAATCAAATAATCAATTATTAAAAACGACAACTCCGGAGTTACAATCTTTAAAACAAAAACAATGAACTAATCAAATAACAAAATGTTTTAAGACTAACACGAGTCTCAAATCTCATAAAACAAAATACAGTCAATAAAATTCGAATACTTTATTCTTTATCTCAATGAAAATTAAAGATGCAATTGGCTAGCCACCACGATGTGAACCCTCATCTCTTCCACTTCATCAACCGTCACCTCTCGATCCATTGTTACCTGAAAAAAAAACCCACAGATAGCACTGTGAGGCTAAAGCCAGTGAGAAAACGTATTAATCAACAGGTAAGATTTCAAATAGTCTCTAAACAAACCAAACTGAGTCCGAAGCACTCAACACTCTCCAAAGTCTCTTACGCTCAAAGCGTCACTTAAAACTCGCTCAATCTTTTACATGAATAAACAACTACTTTGATTCCATATTCAAGGCTATTCAATAAATCCTCACTTTACATGGATAGACAACTTTCACTAGTTTCGTACCCAAGACATCTCAATCATACACTCTCACAATCTTTATCAATTTCCCGAACCACTATCATGCTTTAACTTAACAAACAATACAATTCACAAAAATCCACTAAGAAGGCAGTTCCTCAGAACTACTACCACTTCTTAGTACTTGGTTATAGCCTCAAATATAACTGATATTCCCCTAATGTTTCATTCATACGAGCAATGAACATTAGTACTCGGTTATGGACATTTCCATAACTAAAATAACTAAGTGTTGAGCTCGTAGCCTCAACACTAGTAAACACAATCTAACTGATCATCAATATCATCACAAACAACATTATACACATGATAATGTTAAATAAAATTCAATTGGAAGCATGAAAACACAGCAGCCCTAACTCAATATATAAATTTCACAAAACTGCCGAAAACGGGTAAAAACTGCCGAAAAGCCAAAATTCACTAAAAATACATTCTAACGATTCTCTTGACCATAAACAACCTTAAACTCTAAAATAATCCCAGAAAACAAAATATCATCCATTAGAATTGATTTAAACAAAGAATCATACAATTTCCACCGAAAAAGCATAAACTAGCCTTAACCGAAAATTTAGTTTTTTTAATTTATTTCTCATACTTCCAATGATAAAATTCAATCCAAAACTTCCAGAATAATATAAATAAATATAAGAAAACATTTTACTACGGTTTGGGCTTTAGATTTCTCCAAAACCTTAACCGTCAATTAATCCGTTAACTCACCTTTGCCAACGTTTTTCGAATTATTTCCTCAACGGTCCAGACCTGAAACGACCATCTAAATCTATTAAAAACTATCCTAAAACAGTATCAAATAAATCAAAGAGGTTCGGGGTTCGATGACGCGAATAACGGGGCAACCAAACGACGAAAAAGATCGATGTTTGAATGGAACAACAGTCACGACGTTGCTGTCCCTGCCGCGGCTGAACCGGGCTGTTTGGTCTCGGTTTGGTCGTGGATCGGTGGTGGGAACAATCGACTTCGATGGGGCTTTCAATCGGTTCAAGGTAAATCGAAATCGATTAACGATTCGGGTTTCGAATCGGTGGGTGATATTGATCGGTTTGAAATAGGGCCTAGGTTCTTGAAATTCAAGAATGGCTAAAAACATAAAAATTCCAGAATTTAAATAATGAGAAATTCGATTCTAAACTTACCCAAACTCGACGATAACGATTCCAACAATCGCCGGATTCTGAATCAACTCGAACACGCTTCAACCCGATCTCCTATTGATTCAAAATCGTCAAAATCCACCCATTCAAAACCCCTATGGCGTCGGCAAGGGAGAAAGGACAAAGAAGAAGAAAATCTCCTACCTTCTTAATTAAAAACGATCCTCCAACGTAGCTCGAAATTAATCTAACCACGAATCGATCTTTACCGAAACGAATCGACAAAAATCAACTCTTCCTTTCTCTTGGTGTGAGTGGCGACGTGAGGGAGGAGAAGAGAGAGTCCAAAGGCTGATTATTACAAATGGAAATGTCATTTTAGGTTAAAATCCCAAATTGCCATAAGTATGAAACCGCCACTCGTCTTAAAACGTCCATAACTTGATCACCGAGTCTCAGAACGACAAACCGTCAGTTGCGTTGGAATATTGACATTGAGATGATCAATTTCATGTCAAAATATTAATCAAATCATAAGTTTCAAATTCTGAGGTTTTTCGGGAAAAATTACCATAATACCCTTTTTAAAATAACACGATATTTTTGTTCTAATTAATCGATCAAGATGATTAATATTATTTAACAAAATAATATTGATTTTTAACTTTCTCGTGACGGGGCGCTACATTTGTAGTCAAGCTCCCCAATAAGTCGAGAACAAATCCACGCGATCAATCACAATTGTACAATTCAATACACCTAACAATCATTAATTAACCGAAAATCGAGCAAACAACATCTAAACGCATAAAATGACGAAAAACACGGGAAAAGGCCCAAAGCAAGCTCTCGGCCCTACAAGGATAAAAGGGCTCGGGTTTGGTTTTCCGGCTCTTATGCAATTTAGAGGTGTTTCAGGTTGGTTTTGGGTACTTTGAAAGTTTGCTATATCAATGGGTAACTGTATTTTAGGGTTTTACACAATAATCGATTTCCAAAAAATTAAATAAAATACAAAATCATAACAAACTAAACACCCTAGCCAAGGCCAAGTGAGAGAAAATCACACGGAGCGGGTTTTCGACTCAAACTCGGTTTTAGGGTTTAGGGAAGTTTCTAAAATTATTTAAAACGACTTCCTCGATTGAAATCTTCAAGCTTCGGTGTGTGAATTTGAAGATTTCAATCTCAACCTCCATTAAAACACTATTCATAGCTAAATTTAGAAACTTTGTCTTACCTTGAGGCTTGTAGAAAACTGATGAAAACCTCGATTGTTAGGTTGGAAACGATCCTTAGACCTAGGGCTTTTCAACGCAAGTGAAATTACGTCGATCCACCGAGTATTTAAGAAAAGCCAAGAGAGAGAGATGGAGGAAGGAGGGCTACGACTAAGCAAGGAGGAGAAGAAAAGAAAAGATGAAGAAGTTTGACTATTTAAAGAAGAAGAAAGATGAATAGTAAAATGATATTTTTAAGAAATCGGAAAATGACGATTACGTCCTTTTTAAATGATTCAGTTATAAAAGGAAACCCGACGATCTTAAATTAATCTAAAGGTGATTAATAATTATTAATTGTCCCTTTAATAATTATTAATGTATTAATAATTATTAATGTCACCGAAACTAATTTAAAGTAATAAAAGGATTAAAAAGGTTTTCGAACGAAAGTAACTACTAAATTCGGAATTACTAACTTTAAACTAACCTTAAATATTTTAGTTAAATAAATAAATAAATAAAAAATTTACCTCAAAATAACGGGACGTTACAATTTATAATATTGAAAAATGCTAAGCAAGGTTGTGTTGTTGACTTCGCCATAAAAGCCGCATATATTGTTGCTTTTAAAGAAGTAGTTTAACTCCCAAAGATGATCTCAAAATAGGTTTTCAATATTATTTTAGGAAAAATACAAAAAATACCCATGTGGTTTTATTACACACCCCCTGTAGTATAAAAATGAATATTTTTATATCCCAACATAATTTTAAAATTGTGCAAATTGACCTCCCTCTCGCCGTTAATTTTCTTTTGGCCATAACTTTTTCGTTTGAACTCCGATTTGAATAATTCAAGATGTTCTAGAATCCTTGTTTTGAGCTCTACATTATAGTCACTTAAAAATTTATAAATTATCAATATATAAAAGAGTTATCATCATCAAAATATTAAGATCGAGTTGAAGTCATAAACACTTTTATATAGTGATGATTTAGAAATTTTTGGTGACTATGACGTAGAGCTCAAAACGAAGATTCTAAAACATTTTGAATCATTCAAATAAGAGTTCAAACAAAAAAGTTATGGCTAAAAGAAAATTAATGGTGTAGCGGGAAGAGCCAATTTGCACGATTTTGAAGCTATAAGGGTATATATATTTATTTTTAAACTATAGGGTCTGTGTTTGCATGTGACCAAAAACATAGGGGTGTTATTTGTATTTTTTTCCTATTATTTTTAGTGAACTAATCAATTTAAATATTAATTATTCATTCCACATAAAAACATAAAATAAAATATGTGATATCATGAATAATATATATTTTTTAATTATGTATCTCATAAATTTATGGACTAGTAAAAGTTTACGCGTGTTGTAGGTGTTTTTAAAATCATTTACAGAACATTATAAATATTACTCAATCATATAGAAAAGAATAATACATTAATTTTTATCATTATATAAATAATTGATTTTTCCAAAGAAGAATTATATTATTTATCGAAGTTAACTTATTTTAAGAAAGAGAATAAAATAATAATATTATTAAGATGGATACTTAACTTATCTAAAACTAAATTAAAAAATTATTAGAAAAAACTAATAATTATTTATAAAACTTAAATAGGGTGATTATACTATGTCATAGAGATTTCTTTTTATAATAAATGAGTAATATAGAAAGTTTTATAATTAAAATATTAATAAATAGAACCAAAGAACCAAAAGTGATTGGATCAATTGAATTAAAGTGGCAATAAAAATAAATAAAGTTAAAAAAAAATTGATTATGAGTATAGATTTTTTTCTTCTAATATTTATAAAATTTCTTCGAATTATTTTAAATTATAAACCGATGTAGATTTTTTCTTCAAGAGATTATTCTTTAATATGTAAATGTATTAATATAATTTCAATTTTGTTTTTAGATTTATCATGTTCTCAATTTTTAACCATTAAAAATACAAGTTATCTCAATTAATTACTAAAAAATTTTAAATTCCCAGATTTCATTTTTTCTTCTTGAGTGCCTAATCATATAATAAGTGAAAAAAATTAATAATATCGAACATATTTTATAAACATTTTTTTAGCAATCACAACATAAATATGTGTATGCTTATATATACCAAGCATGTACTTCTTACAAAATACAAATCATTAAAAAAAGAGATAATTTAAAAAGATAATAGGTTTTTCAATTTTTGAAAAATTCAAATCTAAAAAGGAAAAGAAAAAAAATCCCTGACACACTTTTTTTTTATTTCGTCATTTTAAATGTATATTACATTATCTAAATAAAAAAAAATACAAAATACCCACTCATATAATCAAGATTGTAGGAATCTACTCAACAATTAAATTGATTAATTCTAATTTACAAATTATACACAAAATTAAAATGATAATAACTAAAATCAAAATTATAAAAATTAGGAATCCAACATTATTCTCCCACATTGAAGATCATTTTCATAGATGACATGATTTGCAATCGCCTCAATTTTATATGAATTGAGTACCTCAAAGATTTCATCAAATGAATGGTACATTGATATGATATCATAGAGACCCTTCACTGGTAAAATTTGGTCTGATAAACCAATTATTCTCTCTTTTAAAATGTTAGTGGCTTTGCAAAAGAAATTGACCGCAAAGCAATTTATATATGAAATGGATACATGTATTCCAAATTAGTATTTTATCCTCATTTAGAGCATCTTGAAAGGTTTTTAAACCCCAAGAAAATCATATTAAATATATTGTGATATAAGATACAAAATAAATATCTTTTTTTTTAAAAAGCTAAAAAAATAAATTTGAAACAAAAAATACTCCCCAAGTCCCCACGTTTCATGTTGTGTTTAGAAAAAGGATTTTTTTAAAAACTAATTCATTAAATGATTAAATATTAATTTGAAATTGAAATTGAAAAACAAATATTAAAAATTAGTATTTTATCCTCATCAAAGCATTTTAAAAGGTTTTTAAACCCCAAATAAATCATATTAAATATATTGTGATAATTAAGATATACCAATAAATATCTTTTTAAAAAAACTAAAAAAATAATTTGAAACAAAGAATAGTCCCCAACAAAATCCCACGTTTCATGTTGTGTTTAGAAATACGATTTTTTTAAACTAATTCATTATTAAATGATTAAATACTTATTTGAAATTGAAAAACAAAAATTAAAGTAAAGGATAAACTTCCCCAGGTTCAATTGATCACTTTTTAATCTTCCTCTTATTATATTCAATAGATCCATTAGTGTATTGGTAATAAATTACTCTAATATTTAATTTTTTTAAAAATAATAGAGTATAAAAAATCAATCAGTATAAATCTAGATTATTGTATATCCAAATTATGAAAAGGTAAATAAAATTAAAGTAGCAATGAGTATAATTCAACCATCCAAAATATATTTTAAAAAATTATTCATATTGTCATTAATTCGAAAAGATAAAAAAAAAAAAATTTTGATAGAAAAATAAAATTAGACAAATGTTTAATAAAGTCAAATATGTAATGATATTACTTTATTTTGATTTGAATCAAAACAATTTTAAACTAACAATAATTATGTGGATGAAGTAAATCATTAAATTGAACTATATTCCATTTATCAAGAAACATAGTAAAATAATTAACTAAAATTAATTACGTATATTGAAAAGAAAATGTTAAAATCTGTACCCTTTTAAAGAAATAATATTAAATAATAAACAAAACTTATATATTCAATAGGGGTAAAAAGGAAAATCAAAAGTTTTTCCTCTTAAACCCCTTTTAGAGGTAGTATTAGGGGTGAAAGAAAAATCCCCCGCCCCGCTTCCCCGCCCTGACCCCGCTAAACCGCTACATAAATGGGGCAGGGGGAAAAAAATTCCCCCGTTTACTAAACGGGGCGGGGGCGGGGGCATGGGCAATGGCCCCGCGGGGCCCCGCCCCGCCCCGTTTAAGAAGTTATTTTATTTTATTTTTTTAAGTATACCCCAGCACCCACCCCAACCCACGCCCAAAATGATGAAGGCCCATCCCATTGCTTATTTTTTTTTTTCTCTTTTCTTTTTCTCTTTTCTTTTTCTTTTCCCTAATTCTTCCTCCTATCCCTACTCCCTATCAGTAGCAGCTTGCCTCATCTCTCTCGACACTCTCTTTTCGCCGTCTCTATCTAATCTATCATCACTGCTTAATTTTTTTGTTCTCTTTTGTTCTCTTTTCTTTTTCCCTAATTTCTCCTATCCCTAGCAGTAGCAGCTCGCCTCTCATCTCTCTCGACGGTCTCTGTCTCGTCGTCTCTATCTAATCTATCACTCACAGTCACAGCCACCGCCACCACGCCGCCATCGCCATCGCCACCGTCACGCCGTCGCCTCTATCTCTCCGACTCTTTCTCTCTCTAACTCTATCTATCTATCTATCTCGATTTTACATCTTCTTATCTGTTTACTTCATTGTTCTACATGTTTCATTAATCTCAACTTGGCCCAAAACAGTTTGTAAGAAACCATGGTAGCCAACTCCACATTAATTAAATCAAACCATGTAATTTTCATCTACTGGTATGAAATAAGAATGGATGGAAACTAGAGTAGATTTTTTTTTTTTTAAAAAAAAACCCGCCCCCGCCCCGCCCCGCCCCCATAAACGGGGCGGGGACAGGGGAGGGGGCGGGGTGGGGTTTTCCCCCTTAAACGAGGCGGGGGATAAACGGGGGACCCCGCCCCCGCCCCACCCCGCCCCATTTACACCCCCTAGGTAGTATAGATAAGTCTTACTTCCTCCGGCCCTGAAAAAAAGCACCACATGTGGGCCAAAATCCAATACCCATCTTTTTTTTTTAATTATTTTCTCACACACCAATGTGAGTAGTGTAGGAGGAGGCTTACTCTTCCAAAGAGAAGGTAAGTTTTGTTCTAAATTTATTAAGGGTAAAGTACTCATTTAGCCCTTGAGTTTTAAAGCTCGTGTCTATTTGGTCTTTACGTTTCAATTTATGTCTAAGTGGTCCATGAGTTTTGGATATTGTGTCTATTTGATCTCTGCATTTCAATTTGGTGTCTATTTGGTCTTTGAGTTTTAAATATTGTGTCTTTTGGTCTTTGAGTTTTCAATTTGTGTCTAAATAGTCCCTGGATTATTAGAAATAAGTTTAATTCTTTCTTAATTTGTTAACTCATTAACATAATATCGACTTAACGGTGACATAAAATATTTAATTGATCAAAATACTGATATGAGATTAATAATTATGTCAAATTTTAGGCTTAGATTTATGAAAGATTTATTCTGATCTTCGTATTTTGACCAATTAAACATGTTATGTCAGCATTAAGTCAATAATATGATAAGAAGTTAACGAATACGTTAAATTAATCACCAATTAAACTTATTTTTAATAGTTCTTGAAAATCTAGGAACCAAATGGACACATTATCCAAAACTCAGGGATCACTTAGACGTCACAAATTGGAAACACATGGACCAAATAGACACGACATCCAAAACTCAGGGGCCACTTAGACACAAATTGAAAATGCAGGGACCAAATAGACACAGTCTCCAAAACTCAGGGACTAAAGGGGTCTTTACCTATTTATTAAAGATTTCTAATAAATTTTTAACAAAATTCTGAATTTTGATCGAAAAATGTTTATAACTTCAATTGGATTTTTTTTTTTAAAACAAAACAAATGAAGATTAAATTAAAATAACATAGGACCCCAATGATTTAATTAACCTAGAAAAACCAACCACCTAGAAAAAGGTGGTCGTAAATAAGCTAATCACAGTGCATTATGGGTAATTTTTCACCCTTATTAATTCATACACAAATAACCAAATACAATATTGCATCAAAAAAAAAAAAAAAAAAACAAATACAGTATTTATATGCTATTTAATTAATTATAATGCAAACTAACTAACTAACAACACATTCATCTTATACCCTAAACACTAAAACTATACTCCAAAGCCATTTTCAGCCTCAGCATGATTTTCCTCTCTCATTCAACAAGTTCTCTAGTAAAATGGCACCAACGATCATACGAATCCTGCAAATTCGGCCAATCCGATACCGAAACCGAGTAATCTTGAAGCCAATTTGTCAATATCACTTCTTGTTCCATTGCTGGTAAACTTCCAATCACTTGATTCACAGCTCTTTCTGTTTCTACTTTCTCATACCCCGTTAAAGCTGGAGAAACCAATCCATTCCTTGCATGACATAACAATGGAAGCCATAAACACAACATTCTGAACTTCACTTCTATTGATACCATCTCTTCCATCTCATCCCTCGTCAACTCACAAAACAACATTGCGGATATCTTCACTAAGAACCCTTGAACTCGTGGACTCGAACCGACCGAAACCGATGCAAGACCGGATAAGAAGCTCCATTGTAGCATTGCTTCATCGACCGCATCATACTCTCGTAGCTTATATGTCATCCATAAAAGCTCTTGGCATAACTTTTCCGCTACTACTTCTCCGCTGTATTCTTCTCCTATCTTTTTATCAACGTTCCACGGCTCGCTTTTGGGGATGATGGAGATGATGGTGGTGACGGCGATATCGACAACTTTCATGTAGGGAAGGACGTAGGAACCGAAGGGAAGAGCGGCGACGATACGTGATGGCCAGGGTCCCTCGTTGATTCGTCGTTGGAGTTTGAGTGTTTGGTGAAGGGAATCGTAGAGAAGGGAAGATGTTCTTGCGAAGCCTGTAGATAGTGCTGTTCTGTTTATTTCTATGAGGTCGAAATAGCTTCCTCTCGCATTTTCCGCCATGATCTTCTCTGCCATTGCCATGGCAAATTGGTATTTCCTTGAGGTCGCTGGCATCTCGTTTAAGATGGCGAAAATCTGCCACATTAATGAATAATCTTGGTTAATTATAAACTTTAAATAATATTATTGTTTTGATCATTTAATTTCTTATATATATAGAATTCGTGTATGACTATTTTCTATTTACTCTTAAGTATATGATCCTATTGTTTTATCCCACACAGCTATTTGTAGGGTAAATCATAAATAACACCTTATAGCTTCAGTCAAAATCATGGATAGTCCATGTAGTTTAAAAATGACAAATCACCCTCATGTCATTTCAAATTATGTCAATAAGACATCTTCCCTCTTACGTTGAAAACTTTGTTTTAGCCATAACTTTTTCGTTTGAACTCCGATTTGAATGATTTAAGATGCTTTGGAATCCTTATTTCAAACTCTACGTTATGGTCATTTTAAAATTTTAAAATCATTAATAGATTAAAGAGTTTATTATCATCAAAATATTAGGTATGATTGAATCCATTGACCCGTTTGTTTATTGATGATTTATAAGTTTTCAAAGTGACCATAACGTAGAGCCCGAAATGAGAGAATTTCAAAACATCTTGAATCATCCAAATTGAAGTTCAAACGAAAAAGTCATGGCTAAAAGAAAGTTTACAATGTTAGAAGAGATAGATCTTATTAGCCGAATTTAAAACTACAGGAGTGTGATTTGTCATTTTTAAATTATAGGGGTTCTTCATAATTTTTACCGAAACCACATAAATGTGTTATTTGACATTTACACTTTTTTTTAAAACATATTTAAGTTACTAAGATTAATTTTCATCTTTGGATAAAGAAATTCTTTTTAACAGATCTTTTATTATTTTAAAAATGATGAGTGTATATATCTATGTAAATAAATATTTTGGAACCACATTTAATGATGTAGAGGTCAGCTTTGGAAAAACTAATATTAAAAATTAATATTTACAAAAATAATATAAAAAAAATATTTCATTTAGAAAGTAAACGAAATAAATATGAAAATTTAAAAAATAAAATATGATCCATCACTAAATTTAAAAAATGGGTTTTCAAATATATTATTTCTATTTTATTATGGAATAGAATATTAAATTCCAGACTACCTCTCCAAGTGGAGGGGTAAAGAAAACTACAAAGTACATCATTGCGACACGTCGTTTCACCGCCGCAACTATTTGACACGTGGCAGTAATTAAAGTATTCAAACCGACACATCCGCCGCAATTTTTTTTTTATAACGGTCGGATCGAGGATTAAGAAAACCTCAAAGCTCTATGTCGGCATATTTTCCTAAACATTTTTTTTTCCTCTCCTCCTCCTCTCTTTCGCTGTTTCAGATATTTTTATAAGTAAAATATTTCAAACTCATTATTCCACTCATCTCGATTTGAGATTACAATAATCACAGTTTAAGAATCTCATTTTTTTTTTAAATTTTTATACTATTTTTAAAAATATCAATTCTAGGGATATCCCTTTTCTCATAATATTAAAAATTAATTGTATAATTTTTAAATTAAAGCGTGTAATTACTTTCTAAAAAAATTTAAAACAACTCAAAGTTTGTTTTATTTGTATTATAAAAAACATGTTGATTTCATTAATCTTTTATGTAAAAGAATAAGCCAATACATAAAGAGCTAAAATATTTTTTTAAGTAGCCAATCTAAACTTTCACTAGAATCCCAAGAAATTAATGAACAACACAACTCCTTTTATATTCTAATATAATCACATACCAACTTACAAAATTAATATAATCATTGTAATATGATTGAAAGAACTTTTATTTTTTTTCAAGATAAATATTAAATATAACATAATTAATATTAAAAAAATAATTACATATTCATCCGTGAGTACGAGCTCATACTTGTTAACGTACCAATGATTGAGAGAAAGATAGAGAGCTTACATGTGAGAGTGACCGGCCAAGAGCTCTAATGGAGGGTCCATCAACAGCCTCATAAGGAACAATATCCAATTTTGACAAAGAGGCAATCGCCGATGACGACGGTGACGGCGATGATGATGATGATAACAACAACGGCGCTGAATAAGAATAATCCAAAGACGATCCACCACCACGACCGCCACTGCCACCGCCACCGAGTAACCGAGAAGGGTTGAGAGTGAAAGGAAACCAATCCATAAAAACCCTAAGAACCCAAACAGTAAGCCAAGTAGTAAGCATGAACATAAAACGGAGGTGATCGGTGGGTCGCCATCTACCACCGTTTTTAGGATCGGAGGCGACGGAGACGAGGGTGTTGGCGGCGACATTAACGGTGGACATGAAGATGGAATTAAGAAAAGAAGAAGGTTTTTTGTAAGGGTAACCTAAATCCAATCTAGAAGCCGCCATTGTTGGAGCTTGAAAAACAAAGGATCAGTTTGAAGAAAGGGGAAGAAATGAAGAAAAGAGAGATTTATAAAAGACAGAAAAAGGAAAAAACGTGTTTGGGTTATAAGATTGACATGTAATAAGGTGAGACAGACAGAATTATAGGATGGATGATGATCAAATGTTTTTTTTTATATTACATCAAATTAAGTGGGAAGAGAGCAAGTGTCTAACCACTTAAAATATGCTCGTGTTGACCATCATCATCGTGTTGGAGAAAGTGTTTTTTGTATTTTTTTTGTTGTGATAACATTGTTTTTCGTATTTTAGGTAAATTTCCAATTTGTGTTTTTATTTATTTCTATTTGGTTATTTATTTATTATTATAACTATTCATTCCAATATTTCCTGCCTTTTCATTCTCCCCAGTATCTTTCTTCGGTTTTAAGTTTTCCAAGTTTCACAGATAAAAGTAATAGTAATAATAATAATAATAATAATAATTTTTTTTATACTAACATCAAAAAGGGACAATTGAACCTTAAATCTGAAAAAAATAGAACAAATGTCTAATTATTTAAATTATGTTTATATTTACCTTTAAGGTTTTCCTCTTATTTCTTTAAATTATTTTTATATAATTTTTATTACCGAAAAATAAATTGGAGCTTTTTTAATTAAAAATAGCATTTTAAAAATTGATACTTTTAATAATGATAAAAGTTTTGAAAATTTTACATTTTTCAGAAATCTCAATACGAGAAATATCATTTTTGAAACATTTTAAACCTTTTATTATTTTTGAAATCATTTATAAAAGAAGTGTAATCTATTTTCTCAAATGAATTGATGGTTCCGCCCTAAAGTCCTCACAATTGTTTTCTAATAAACGTTTTAACAAAAACTCCATTCTATTGTAAAATTTTATGCCCAAATTATTATATTTGATTTCAAACATTTATACACTATATGTACTCATGCTGCGTAGTGGAACTAATATGTAGGGACTAAATATGTTTGTGTTTCTAGATCTTATTTTTTAAACAATGAAAAGACGTATCAATATGATATCGGGTTTCTACTTAATTATTTATAAATAAATAAATAATGTGATAAGAAATTAAAATGAGATACTATTTCAGTAGCTGTCCGTATAAAAAACAAACAAGACCTAAATATGATTTGAATCTAGGGAGGATTCGTGAAAATTATTAATAGTCACATTATTAAAAATAAATTATAAAAGCTAATTTCAAAAAATAAAATACCAACTTGTGTAAAGTAAGCAATGAAGTCCTAAAAGAAATCCCAAAACCCATGCAAAAACCGTTGCGGCAAAAGAAAAGTCTTTTTATTTATATTGAATTTGGAATAGAGTCCATCACGTTTCAGAGACCAGAATTATTTGAGTATGAAAAAAATGGCCCTCTCACTATTAAGCAAGAGTTAACTCCCACCATTTATTGGGTTAATGAAGCTTAAGAAAAATGTGAAATAAACTTAGAAAAATATATTTCTTATCCCTGAGTTTTCACCTATTTATTGGTTTTGTTGTATGTTTTCAATCGTTATATCCAGCCTCTATTGCCACAATCACGAAGTTGTGATTTTCTGGGTAATAAATTGACTCAAATGACAAGTTTTTGATACATAATTTCATTTATGTCATTACGTTTAATTTATTCCTAAAATAGCATATTTATTTTTCATTGAAATCAAGTCAACAAATTAAATGAGATTTTAGAACTGAGATGATGATTGATCTTCATTAAATGTGAACGACAACTAATTGATGGCGAGGGGTGATCTTAATGACTAAATTCCAGCTTCAATTTTTCTTGTGAATGCATTTTGTATATCTAAATAAGAAAATGAAAACAAATAAATTATATGGAAAGTTATAAAAAAAAAATTATTCTGCCATCCATCTCGGTCATAGCGATTCGAGTTCAACCGAGATTGGTCTCCTAGTCTCAGTTTGTCTCAAATCGAAATGAACCGAGATTGGTCTCTCAAGACGAACCGAGATTGGTCTCCTAATCTCAGTTTGACTCATCTCGATGAGATGTACCGAGATTTGATGAGATGAACCGAGATGAGTCAAACCAAGATTGTTTTCAATCTCGTTTTAATTTCACAGCAAAAAACGCACAAAAATCTCAGAAAATTCACTCAAACCCGTTACTCTTGCTCGCAAAAGGGCCTCATTCGCAACAACTTCTCTCTCTATTTTGTATCAACTCCACCTACCTCCACCGCCACACCCTTGTTGACAGCAAAAAGAAGAAGCATCTACCTTCCCACGTGACCAACTTTGTCCTTGGCTAAGAGATCAAAAAAAACTTCGACTCTTCGCACCCAAATTGCGAAAAACCTTCGACTCTTCTCACCCAAATCATCCAAATCGTGATTTAGGATAGTTGTTCACCGTTAGCCCCAAAATCACCCAACGTAAACTCGTATTCGCCGTTCGCTGGTCGTGATTTAAGATAGTTGTTCGAAGATGTAGCCGCCGCCGTTGCTCTCCTGAGGAAGATGAGAAGATTGGAATAATGGAATTAGGGTTTGATGGGTGAAAATAGAAAAGGGCATTTATGTGATTTCACAGGCTTCTGATGATGTCATCAGGTCAATTAAATAAAATATTTGAGGGAAAGGTCATGAAACTGAGAAATTATTCGAGGAGGCCGCCTCAATGTGGCGGTCTCCCCACTGATCAACACGTGGCATTGATAAAACCTACATCAAATTATAATAGATGTAAACGGAAACGGAAACTTGTGTTTTGTTTTTTTCCTATTCTTTTCTTTTCCTCTGAACCGGTAAAGTGGACTTTGCTTATTTCTATAATTTTTTTTTTTAGATATTCTTACTTCTATAGTTATAAATATATAACTTACAGTATAATTATAACATATTTTACATGTATTAAGTTTTTATAACCGTACATATGTTCTTTTTTAATAATAAAGTAGCATTTCTTAATTAGTTTAATATTTAAAAGTTAAAAATATAATCAATAAATTGATATAACCTTAAAAATTGAGAAATTACATCTAACAGTATAGTTGTTTTCCATCTTAGTTTTAAATATTAAAAAATTGATTTACTTTTAAAAATAACAGTTTTTACTTTCATTTAAATCAATAAATAATTTTTTATTAACTTATATCTCATATTACAGAGATAATGGATCTTATAAATTTATTATTAATTGAAATTCAATTTTTTTTTCATTCTTTAATCTTTACTAAAGAATAAACAAGTACTGAAAAATATAGTATTTAAAAACTTACTATTAAGAAATGTCATTTTTTCTAAAATATACATTAAAAAGTTATCACGTTGATCATTTCACTTATATTATAAATAATTTACTTCATATTATTGACTATATTAATAAATAAATAAAAGGAGTAATTGGAAATCTAGTAAATTTTTAAGTAATTTTTATATAAATAGCAAACTTAAAAATCTTTATAAATATAGCCAATTTTGATCATGATAAACAGTAAATTACATAATTTTAGACTAAATTTATCATTGATACACACATTAATCACAAGTAAAAATTGTTATATTTATAAATAGTTTTAAGTAATAATAAATTTATAAATATTACATCAAAATCTAACCTTAGTGAAATTTCCGAAAATAAAAATATAATATGATAAAGTCTAGTTATTAATTTTTCATTATTTTTATATTTTTACATTTTTAATTTATAAACTCTTTCCTTTTTCTCCATACTATAATATATTTAGTCAGGTAAGGAAACATAAAATGTAACAACTTTATGAATAACAAAAAGAAAAAAAAAACATAATTACCCTTCCACTACTTTGTTGGTTTACGAGGAAAAAAAAAGCTTAAAAAATAAAGAGTCCGTTAGTTCTTTTGTTTTCGTCCGCTTCCTATATCAAATAAACTGATAGGCATGTTAAATGAAATACCACGTGTTCATCAGTGAGGAGGCCGCCACATTGAGGCAGCCTCCTCGAATAATTTCTCCATGAAACCTTATTACTTAATTTTGGAGGTCATTAAAACAATTTTTGCTATTTTTAAAAACATTAATTCTTAAAAGAATATTTTTAAAAAAACCCAAAAAAAAAAAAAAAAAACCTCTATTTGATGTAAGAAATAAACACAAGATATTTAATTAGCGATGACATGGAATGGACCTGTCTTCGTTATTTGTTCTGTCCAATTCGTTTAGTAATCTATCGACTGAGAGAGTTTCTCTGTTTAGAAAATCCATTTGCTGCAGATTCGAATGCAAATTTAAATGTTGAATGCATTTTCCTTCTGTAAAAATGCCCTTTTTGATCAATCTCTAATCTCCCTTTTCGACAAATGCAAATCAATGTCCGAACTTAAAAGAATTCATGCTCTGGTTTTCACTCTTGGCCTTTCCCAAGACGACCTTTTTGTATCCAAAATTCTTTCTTTCTCTGCCATTTCATCATTTAGCGATATCAACTACTCGTATAGACTTTTTCTTCATCTTCCCAATCCCACAATCTTCAATTGGAATATTATAATCAGGGGTTTCTCCAATTCTAAAAACCCAAATCGTTCTTTATCAGTATATATCGAAATGCTGCGAAATGGGGTCTCCCCGGATCATTTAACGTACCCTTTTCTCGCAAAGGCGTCAGCGCGTTTGTTGAAGCGAGAGCTTGGGATGGCTGTTCATGTTCATGTTGTGAAGAATGGGTTTGAGTTTGATCGGTTTGTTCAGAATTCATTGATTCATATGTATGCTTCTTGTGGAGATATCACGTCAGCTCGCAAGGTGTTCGATGGTATGCTGATGAGAAATTCTGTATCTTGGAACGCTATGTTGGATGGGTATGCTAAATGTGGAGACATGAATTTGGCTAGGGAGATGTTTGATTTAATGCCAGAGAAGAATGTTGTGTCGTGGAGCTCTTTGATTGATGGGTATGTGAAAGGTGGGGAGTATAGGGAGGCCATGGCTCTGTTCGAGAGAATGCGTTTTATGGGGCCGATGGCAAATGAGGTGACAATGGTGAGTGTTTTGTGTGCCTGCGCCCATTTAGGTGCACTTGAGCAAGGGAGGGCGATGCATCACTATATAGTTGAGAATGAGTTGCCGTTGACTGTGGTGCTGCAGACATCTCTGGTTGACATGTATGCCAAATGCGGCGCCATACATGAAGCTTTAACTGCATTTCGAGCATGTTCAATACAGCGGACTGATGTTTTGATTTGGAATGCTATTATTGGCGGTCTGGCAACTCATGGACTGGTTAGAGAATCCTTGAACTTGTTTTCAGAGATGCAAATGATTGGAATGGCTCCTGATGAGATCACATACTTGTGCTTGCTAAGTTGTTGTGCTCATGGTGGATTAGTAAAGGAGGCTTGGTATTTCTTTGGTTGCCTTCGTAAAAATGGTATGACTCCGAAGGTTGAGCATTACGCTTGCATGGTGGATGCCTTATCACGAGCTGGTCAAGTATCAGAGGCATATGAATTCTTATGTCAAATGCCTGTTGAACCAACATCATCAATGTTAGGTGCTCTTCTCAGTGGCTGCATGAAACATGGCAAACTGGACCTTGCAGAAGTAGTTGGAAGGAGGCTTGTTGAGTTAGATCCTGATCATGATGGTAGATATGTTGGCTTGTCAAATGTTTTTGCTGTTGATAAGCGCTGGGACGATGCCAGAAACATGAGGAAGGCCATGGAAAAGAGAGGAGTGAAAAAGTTTCCTGGTTTTAGTTTTGTTGAAGTACTTGGAATTTTTCATAGATTTATAGCTCATGATAAAACACATAGAGATGCTGAGAAGATTTACATTATGCTGAATTTAATCATAAATCAAATGAAACTTGTCGAAGATTCTGAAAATCCGGAGTATTGTTTGTATGATATAGATGTCTCGTGACATACCTTTTCATCGACGCATCTTATTAATTCAAGAATCTGTGGTACTCGCAAGAGTTGAAAATTATGTTTTTATTCATTTTGCAAGAGAGGTATATTGATCTAAACTGTACCAATGAGCTGAGTGCTGGTTCTCACATCGATTATCTTTCTTCATACGCATACACAGTTCTCCGAGGTTCAGTGAGTTCCAGTTATCTTAATGCCGACATTTTCACATGAGCTGCAGAATTTGTGGCTATCGGTCTTTGCAAAAGGCTCAAAAAGCTTTTGTTGATAACAATGTTCAGAATCTGTCTGGATTTTTTTTCTTTCTATTAAGTTGTTGTGATGATCGGATTGCCACAATCAAACTCCATCAAACTACGAGAGACAAAAGCCATGAATAATTGTACTCGACACTGATATGGTATACACTCCGACGGTCAAGTCTGAAGAGATTAAGATTTTAGGGAGATCTAAAGAGAAAAAGTAAAAGTTATTGTTTTCAACTTTTTCGACTTTTCGTGATTAAGGGGTATTTTCATAGTTGTGATGAAAATGTAAGAGAGCGTAACAATTGTTGACTTTTCAAACAATTGAATCCCTGGTTAGTGATTGAGCTCGCTAAAATATCTCTCCTCCTCTTGTCTTGTTATTGTTACTAAATATCTTCTTACCACTTTTTTAGGGCCAATTTGACAAGCAAAAAGCATCACTCATCTCTCTTATCCTCCAAAATATTGACAAGGAAGAAGATGCCTGCTGCATGGCTTCCTCTGCACATACTCACTGTTGCAACTCCAAGAAAGTTGGGTCCTTACAATTCTCCGACTCCAAGAAAGCTTCATGGTTATGACAGCACTTTATCATGCAGGGCAACTTCTTCAATCTCAGACTTTGATCTTTATGATCTTCTTGGCATCGATAGCTCCTCAGATCCATCGCGGATTAAAGCAGCCTATCGTTCACTCCAAAAACAGTGCCACCCCGACATCGCTGGTCCTGCAGGCCACGATATGGCTATCATACTCAATGAAGCATATTCACTTCTTATCGATCCAAATTCTCGCTTGGCTTACGATAAGGTAAAACATGATGCATGTTTGATAATAATTTTTTTTTTTTTTTTTTTTTTTTTTTTTTTGATTTGAATCACAGTTCCCTCTTAGTTTTTATGTTTTGTTATGATTTCAAATACGTTTTTGAAAAGTAAGAAAACAGGATGAAAGGATCGTTAGCATACAAGCTTACTTTTTAAGAAAAGAAAACCATAAAACAAAACTACCTTAGTGAATTTCAATTGTGAGACTTATTTAAGGACGAGATGGTTTTGACAAAAATGGTGTTTATAGGAGCAAGCGAAAATGGCAGAACTTCGAGGCTACACAGGGAAACCAATGTACTCATTGTGGTTTGGATCGGAAAGTGAACAAAGGGCAGTTTTTGTAGACGAAGTAAAGTGCGTTGGTTGCTTGAAATGTGCTTTATTTGCACGAAAAACTTTTGCTATTGAATCGGCATATGGAAGAGCAAGAGTTGTTGCACAGTGGGCTGATCCTGAATATAAAATTATGGAAGCCATTGAAACATGCCCTGTTGACTGCATTTCGTGAGTGAGATTAATCAAGCAATAGAACTAGCTAATAAATCTTCATTTTTCTTCCCTCTCTTCTAATTTGGAAGATTCATTCTTTTTTCCAAACTAAACCCAGGATGGTGGAAAGATCGGACCTCCCAGCTCTGGAGTTTTTGATGTCGAAGCAACCACGAGGGAATGTTAGAGTCGGAATGAGCAACACAGCCGGTGAACGAGTTACAAATATTTTCACAGATGTGAAGAAGTTTCAGATCAGATTTAATGACGCAAAGAAGAAGGCTTCACAAGAACATTTTAAGGTTAGACAAAAGATAATGCAAATTCTCATACATTACCAGTGTGATAAATATGGCCCATAAATTTTCAGGGAGCGGACGTTCAGAGTGAAGCCAGGTTGTCTGCAATGCATACTATCAGATCAATCTCAAATTGGCTATTTTGGCAAACTGCCAACCCAGGTGGATCTGGTTCAAACCAAAATCTGACACACATAACAAAAAAATCACCAGAAATCGACAGAATTCAAGCAGCCGTAAGTGCAAGGAAACAAGCCAGGGAAAACATCATGAACAGAAATGGATCCGAAGCAAAGTACATAAACAACGATGAATACTGGATTCCTATGGTCCTAGGGCTTCCAGACTCGAATCAAACTCCAAACAGTACAATCGCCAAGCCAAGAGTGGGAACCAAATCTACAGAAGAATCAAATGAGAGATCTCTCAAAGCAAGTGATGGTCAAATAAACCCGATGAGATGGGGATTACCAGTGGCTATATCAATAATTGCAACTGCTGTAATTCAACAAAATGTAGGAGAAGGGGGTGCCAGTGGGTTGAAGGAACATGTGGGGGGTTCCCTAGCATTACAGGTAGTTAACAGTCCCTGGATGCAGCTCATGTTAACAGGCATCACGTGGTTTATCATTGGAATGGTAATGACAGGAATGATGGAAATCGTTGCGAGAAAGATCAAGCCTTGAGAGAGCCACAGATGGAAAAATTTGTCAAGTAGACGATGAATATAGATACAACATCAAGAATGAACAACAGACAAAACACGTCACACAAAATTACACGGGGTGTATTCGATGAAAAAGAATAATAATGTAGATGATAACATCATAATCTGTAAATCCAATTTGAGAAGTGAAGAATACTGTTATGGGCAATAGCTAATGTTACTAACCATCCCAGTAAATGATATAAAGAAAAGACAGATAATGAAAAGGGATAATTCAAAACCTTTGTGATTTGCTCCTATATATCATAGATTTATGTTATGGGCAATAGATTTATCAACCGGGAAACAACTTATTCAACCTTAAAATACAAATATCAAATGACTTTTCCATCAGAAACAATTATATCTCCTATTGAAAGTATAGAGGTACATTGATAGTTTAAGTTTCGAGAAGTCGTCACAAACTGATATCTTCAAAATAAATCACTACCATTTATTGATCAGTGGCCATGTTATATGGTACATATATTCATTCAATTCAAGACACAATCTCATAAATCTAACATAAACAACTTGCACAACATATTAGTAGCGGTACTTGGTCGAATAGTCCTTGGGTGCAATGACCAAACCACGTCCTTTTCTTGCTCCACGGTAGACCGTTTCAATAATGTCAATAAACTCTTGCTTATCCTTGAGTGCCCAGTTAATCTTATTGTTGTTTCCAGTACCAAGATCAATCATAATGTGCTTGTTCCTAAAGAAAAACATGACAGTAGAAGGATCATACAGTTCATACATCGTGTTAAAATCGGGGACCTCCGTGATATCTACAAGGTATATTACGGCAAAGTTCTTAATCGTCTCTGCAACTGAAGCCAGCACTTCATCCATCTAGATTTAAAAAAAAAAAACTAATCAGGTAATCAGTCAATAATAGAAAATGAAAAATATCTTGATAAACTAACTTAGTAAAAATCAGACATGAAAAAAGAGTCATCGATAATTGGTTCAAGAATCCAAACATTGATTAGTTCTTGAAAACCTTGGATATATATCCACAACATTTAAAAACTAGATTGAAAACATCAAGGATTCAAAAGGATAGATGCAGCAAAAAAAAAAGTTAAAATTTTAGCACTTGCCCAATACAAATCATAAGATATTCATCGAGGACGGACAAACGAAGATTAGAACCCCCCCCACAAAAAAACCCTTGACCGAGACTAAGATAGAAACCTGTACTAAAAAAGAAAAATCTGATTTAAAATTAGAAAGACAAAGATTGAGTAATTGAACAAAATTGAAACATCAATGAAATCCAGGAAAAAAAAAGGTAAGGAATTTGACAAAGATAGAGAGAGAATAAAGAAACCTGCATACAGGTTTCGTCCCAATCATGGCCGAAACGGATGACGACTAGACGTTCCTCTTCTGCGAGGATTGCTTGATCTACTGCCCATCCTGAGTGAAGATGCGGTAGCAAATACGACATCTCTCTCTCTCTCTCTCTAAAACAGTAATCTAGTGCCCAGGCGTCAGAAACCAAAATGAAGAAGATGAAGAAAGTGTAATGGGCTTAAAGAGTTTTAGGCCTAAATCTTAGGGTTGCACTTAGAAAATGACGACAAATTGGGCTAGGGTTTCTCAAAACCAAACTCCACCTCTTAGATTAATTAGATTATCGTTAAATCATACCCTTACGCTTTAATTTTTTTTTAAAAAAATATCCTGCATTTTATAAAATTATAAATCACGCCATTTTATCGATTAGTTTTAACGAAATTAAGATACATTCATATTCTATATATGTTATTATAATTTCGTGAAAAAAAATAATCGACAGATGTATAGAATTTTATAATAAACCGTTATATTAATAAGATATAAAATCTATAAATCACACTTAAATGTTCAAATATTTCGTTATTTTTATCGTTTTTGGAACACGTGGTATGCATAAAATATGGATGTATCTCAATTTCGTTAAAACTAATTAATAGGAGAGTGTGATATACAATTTTACTAAGTGCAGAGATATTTTAAAACAATAACAAAAGGTATAGGAGTATGATTTAACAATAATCCATAATACATGAATATATTTTACATTAATTAAATATAAAGATACTCTCCATTTAAAAAATTAAAAAAAAAATTCGGTCAAAAAAATAATAATTAAAAAGAAGACAAAATATTTTAACGTTGACCTTCCAACCATAATTAATTTTATACTTTATGGACAATTATTTTCTACTGCGTCATTACCAACATAACCTCCAACACACTAAAGTAAATATATTGTGCAGGTTAATTTAGGAGCATTTATATTGTTAAAATGGGATTTAATATTTATAAATTATTAATTTATAAAAATATTAAAATCTTAGAAGCCTAGTTATTGTTTAGTGATAAATGTCATAAATACTTTTATTTTATATAAAATATATCAATAAGTCACCGATTTATCATATTATTAATAGTATATCTTAGTATACTAGTGATTGGTTATTATTGATTTACCCTGATATACTATCTCCGCTATATTAGCAACGATCTAGTATCACCGATTTACAAAGTTGGCAAAGGTTTTGCCAAAAAAAAAATCGGAAAATTGGGGCAAATAAGTTGGAAGCTTTTAGATTTCGTCAGATATGAGTTTAAAAAAATAAAGATCACAAATTGGGATGAGGTGTGTAAATTTAGAGGTATGTAAACTTTCTGTAGTAACAACAAGAATTGGGGGACGTTTACCACTAACGATGGAATAATCCGGCAAAGAAAAATGTGTGGTGGAGATGGAGTTGGAGAGTTAAAGATAAACAGTTAAGGTGAAAAATCTTATTTAAAGATCTCCATGAAAGAGTTAAATATGGATTTTTCGTCGTTCCAAATTTGAGAAAATTTATGTTAAAATTACTTGTATATATCCATTATATCCTTTTTTTTTGTTTTATACAAAGTTGGCAAAGTTGGGTATAAACTATATATACTTTATACATCATCAACAAAAAAAGAAATTCATAAATTGGGATAAGGTGTATAAAATCAGAGGTATGTAAACTCTATAAAATTACCTTCTCATACATTGTATATTTATACATATCCACTTTGACTTTTTTATTTTTGTTGTTTATTCTTATAAATTAGTCATGTTATGTATAAATATATACTACATATAGTGTTGTCAAACAAATCAAATAACACTATTTTTTTTTCTTTTTATTTAAATAGTATAACCTATTATTTATGTATTTGTGTTATACAGTTTATACGTTATCCCGGTTGTGATACGGTTTCTATGGAGTTTACTTATGAACAAAAGATTCGGCAAGAGAAAAGTTTTATTTTTTTTGGTTGTTTTTTCATTTTGAATACTTGGGGAAGATAGATAAATGTTTTGTTTTCTTTTGAAAAATCTGAAAAATAGGGATGTACCTCCCTTGATTTTAGGTGGATTTACCTACCTTGAATTGGGTTCCTGCTTTTTAGGTGCAATTTTTCTTTTTGTAATCACTTTAATAAGGGTACGCTTGTTTTATCATATCATTAAAAGAGTCTAGCCCACCATGAAATGGTTATTTTTATTTTGATTTCACCTTAGTGGTTATTTATGTTAAATTTCTATTTTATTTGACTATTCTTGTATATAGCACCCCTTTTTTTTATAATGTTTATAATTTTTTTAAATAGATATTACGTCTATTTAGGGGAATGAAGACTCGAATTTTCGACCTTAAAGAGGTGAAGTAGGTACAGAACAAGTTGAGTTATATTAGGTGCAGAACCAGTTGAGTTATATTAGGTGCAGAACCAGTTGAGTTATGTTAATGTTACCATGTTTTTAATTTTTTTTTTAATGTTATCATTAAAGTATTGATAATTAGAGAATGTGACCTCTAGAAAGAACCGGATGCAACTGTCCTCTTTGAATCGCAACCATGCAAAATCTCATCACGACACCTATTCTCTTTATCTTCTAGGTCCTTCCAAGTTCCAAATTATATCCTCTCCACACGTGTGATGATGATTAAGCAATTGGGTATCAAAATAATGGTGCAAATAAAGAGTGATAAAATGACTTTAATTAAGTAACAAACCAAACCTTAGAAATTCAGGTGGGGTTTGGTTGAGTTAATATTTTAAATATTTGTAAAATAAATATTAGTTTAAGCATTTAATTACCTACTTTTTAAAAATATTTTCAAAAAAAGAAAGAAGTAAAAAGGGTTAAATTTTATGAAATGCTCATAACTTGTAGACCCTTAATGGTTAAATTTTTTTAATTCTACCCTAACCTGTTATTTTGTTTCAAAAATACATTTTAATGAGAAAATCATCCTTTAAAAAAATATAATTAGTGTACAATTTCGATTAAGTTTAATGAAAATTAAAAGGTGGAGGGTATTTTAAAAAAGTATATTATTGTAATAAAAAAATAATTCCTTGAAGAAACGATAGTTTGAAAGAGTAAACTTTTCAACAAAAGGTATTTTTGAAATAAATTGAAAAGGTAGGGATATAATTGAATCTTTTAAAATGTTAAGGACAAAATTGAAACCAACCTCATAGTATAGAAATATTTTATATAACTAATCTTTTACCACATGCACACGTGATATTCTTTATAGTATAGAAATATTTAGGTATGATTACAAATCTAACAAATTTTTAAGCAACATCTATAAAAGTATCTACTCTTAAAAATATTTATAAATATAGCAAATTTTGAAAGGGTTAATCAATGATCAACATTGAGTTACATATTTTTATAATAATTTAATCATTGATTCACGCATTAATCAATGTTAATCACTGATAAATGTAGTAAGAATTGTTAAATTTACAAATATTTTTTTGTAAAGATATATTTACAAATATTACATCAAAATCTACTATCCAGTTAAATTTCCCAAATATTTAAAGGTTCAACTTCTTCTTTTTTCGTTTGATTTTTCTATATGCTTTATAAATCTTTTTTGAAATAATTTTTGTTTTATTAATATTTCATTTATTAAACGTATTATTTTGTTCTATTTTAGATTTAAATCATCGTATATTTTACTAATTCAATGAATCATATGTAGTTGATTTTTTTAAAGAAATTTTTGAAGCATCTTTATTTTTAAAATTTATACTGCCAAATAAAAAATAAACTGTTTGTTCTAAATCTATATACATTTCGTATTTTTTAGTTAATTTATTCATTTCTAGATTATTTGTATCTAATTTTAATTAAAATTCAAGAAATTATATTAGTTTTTTCTATTTTATTTAAAAAAATTTAAAGTGTATTTAAATATTATAAAATATTGTACCCTTAGTAATTCAATAGATTAAATTTTGTTGTAGTTGTATTTTTTATCTTAGCTATTTTTTTAAAAACGATTTTAAGTTTTTTTTCTTCACTATTTTAAAATTAAATCGCCATCAACATCACCTTTATTAAATCATTTATTATTTAAATAGTTTAAATATAATTTATTTTTCTTAAATGAGTGATAAATCTAAACAATGAATAGTTATTCATTTTAATATCACATTCATTTTCATATGTTATACTTAATTTTTAAACTATTTTGTAATTTGATGTTGTGAAAGCAATAAAAGCCAAGAAATTTATTAAAAAAATTGACAATTTCTTATTTATTGAAGAGAAATATTTTGTCTGGACGAGCGATCTCATGGAAAAATTCAAAACAGTCAATTATTGATGCATCTACTTTGGAAGCTGAGTTTGTGGCTTGCTTTGAGGCCATAGTTCATGGATTATGGTTGCGTAATTTTATTTCGAGACATGGAGTTGTCAACACTATTACCAGGCCGATGAAAATTTATCATGATAATCCTGCAACAGTTTTCTTTTTAAAGAAGGATAAATATTCAAAGGGTGCAAAGCACATGGAGATAAAATATTTTGCTGTTAAAGAAGAAATTGAGAAACAAAGAGTGTCAATAGAACATATTAGCACCAATTTGATGATTGCAGATCAATTAACGAAAGGATTGTCACCCAAATTGTTTAATGAACACATTGAAAGAATGAGTGTTATTGGACGTCTCTAATGATATTAATTTTATGAGATTCTGAGCTCGTTTATGCGTAAACTTTATGATATATCTTGTTATTTAATTAGAATACATGATTGAAATAAAGTAATGATTAACAAGAGTTATCTCCAATAAAGTCTATACACCTGGATCATTAATACGCCTTTTTTTACCGATCGTACTATTTAAAATAGCTAGTATTGTAGTACATGAAAGAGACTACGTAATATAAATCGTACAACCGCCATGACTCATATTGGTCAATTTATTTAATTATGATTTATGTTAAACCAATAAAATAAAGATTTAATTTTCTTATGTGCACTTTATGTTTTGATTTATTTATTGAAGATTTAAAGAAATATCATATGGTCCAAGTGGGAGAATGTAAGAATTTAATATTGACCGTATGATAATTATTAATGTTTTAATTAATTAATCAATTATTAATTCCATTATAGTTATTGGTGAAAGGACACTTCTTTAGAATGTGTCCATTGATATAAAATGGAAAGTTATAACTCTTCTATGGTTGTCTTTTAATGGAAAAGACACAACTATACAAGGTGTCAGTCTTCACACCTCTTGATTCTCTATACATAGATGAGTTTGATCCTCTCTCAACTCAGATTCTTTATCAGTACATTTATTCCATCATTGTTGTACGATTATCGGGGTGATGGAGAGAGAAACGCAGATTCTTCATAAACAATTCTCTTCATTGTATTTCTTAACCTTATCATGGAGAAAGGTACGCTCAATTACTTAATATGTGAAAATCTTGTTTTTCAAACATCATGAGATTTATTGTTTCAATTATTACATTCGTATCTTGTTCATTAGCTAGCTTTACCGTGCAAATGAAGCATTTGGTTCATATGTATAGTAAGGTGGCCAATCTTGATCGTTCAAAGGAAGCATTTGGTTTATATTAGATGTTTTCATCTCGTTATTATCATATATTTTTTTCTTTGATTTTTATAATATAAGTTTGGAAATCTAAAGTCTTTTTTATAAATTTTGGTTTATGTGTTATTTTGTAGTTAGTTTTTTATGATTTTGGATTGTTTATAAAATATAAATTTGTTAAACTAACCTAGGTTTTCTTTTATGAAACTTGCAAAAACGCAATGGTGGTTGAGAAATTTTTAGAGAACAAAGGTTTTGAAAGGCACTAGAAATGTTAGTTTATATTTTATAAACTTATTAAACTAATTCTGAATTGGTTTATATAATATAAACTTGTTATGTTATAGTTTGGTGAAAAACAAAGTAATAGCCCAAAGAGAAAAAGAAAATATTAAATAAGAGAATAAAGAATCTCGGGCCATTTATTGCTTAAAGCCCATTTGATTATGAAAGCAAATGAATTCATCATGTAAATAGTTTGCTTCAGTTAGGCCATTACTTGGGTACCTGTCTCTTATTGGCTAAGGATTAAAGTAGGTCAATTATTGCAAGACTATATACCGTGAGTAGGTGAGTTTTGCAAATTATCAATTCGTGGATATTTTTTAGAGCTTCAGCTGAGAGTCATAGACAACAGGGGCGGCATTTCTTACTTCGTCCGAGGGTGATTTTCTTGTGAGAGTTGGTGAAAAATATTGTACAAGAAAAGAGTTTTCTTTCTTGAGGGTTTTTTTTTAGCGTAATACATGTTTGAATATTTCTATTGTAACTCTCTGATTCATCATAGTGAAATCTGCAGTGGTAGCAACTGGACGTAACCCAACAATTGGGGTGAACCAGTATAAATTTCGATGTCGTTTTCTTTCCCTTTTACTTACGTTTATTATTCCTCTTTATCGTTCTTGTGAGAATTTTAGGCCTCACGAACCTATCATTCCCTAACAATTGGTATCAGAGCTTTGGTTATTGTTGAAGAACGATGTCTAATCGGGAAGAGAATTCGAATTTAGGAATTGTAAAATTTGACGGCAATGATTTTATCTTCTGGAAGATACAAATAGAGGATTATTTGTATAGAAAATCCCAGAAGATCAAACTGTTGGCTCACAAATTAATGAGTTGAGTATTCTGATAGATCAGTTAGCCTCTATCAACATTAAATTTTCTGATGAGATTTAAGCAGTGCTTTTGCTTAAATCTTTGCCTGATAGCTGAGATACAATGAAGACAGCTATTTCTAACTCACTTGGTGATCGTGAGTTGACTCTTTATGAAATTAAGAATGCGGCACTAGCAGAAGAAGTTCGCAGGAAACAGAAAGGTACTACCTCCAGTTTTGGTTCAACACTGAATGTAGAAAGAGGCAGAAGCAATAACAGGAATGATAGAGGTAACAGGAATCAGGGAACTCAAAGAATCATATAAGCAAGTCCAGAAACAGTGAAGTTGAGTGTTGGAATTGTGGTAAAGTGGGGCATCTGAAAAAGAACTTCATGGCTTTTAAGAAGAATGAGAACAAAGATGATGGTGCAGCTAATGCAATGACTAAGGAGGTACATTATGCTTTACAACTCTCAGTTGTTTATTCTCATGATTCTTGGGTTATTGATTCAGGTGCATCTTTCCATACTACTTCACATAGAAATATTCTGGAAAATTATGTCGCGAAAAATCATGGTAAAGTACATCTTGCTAGTGGAGTACCCTTAGATATTGTTGGTATAGGTGATGTCAGTTTAAAGACAGCGAATGGCTCAGTTTGGAAGATTTCTAAGGTAAGACACGTACATAAACTAACAAAGAATTTGATTTCAGTTGGCGAGTTAGATAATGCGGGATATACAATATCCTTCAGTAATAGATCTTGGAAAGTTACTAAAGGTGCCATGATATTTGCTCGAGGAAGCATAGAGGGGAGTTTATATTATAGCTCTAGTAGTAGAGATCTGGTTGCAGTGACAGATTCTACAGACATATCTGAATTATGGCATAATAGGTTAGGACATATGAGTGAGAAGAATATGAAAATTCTTCACTCTTCAGGGAAGTTAAAAGGGCTCAAATCAATTGAGCACAAGCTTTGTAAGAGCTGTATTTTCAGTAAACAGAAAAATGTTAGCTTTTTACTAGTGGGAGTAGAGCCAAAGAAAATCAAGTTAGAATTGGTTCATACTGATGTATGGGGGCCCACTCCTGTTACTTCTCTTAGAGGTTCCAATTACTACGTGACTTTCATTGACGACTCAAGCAGAAAGGTATGGGTATATTTTCTCAAACATAAAATCTAATGTGTTTAGTGCTTTCAAAATTTGAAGAGCTATGGTTGAAAATAAGACAGGTTTAAAAGTGAAAAGCTTGAGGTCAGATAATGGTGGAGAATACACTAGTAGAGAGTTTAAGCAGCATTGTGCAGAAAATGGTATTGTGATGGTCAAAACTCTTCCAGGGACGCCACAACAAAATGGTGTGGCAGAAAGAATGAACATAACGTTGTGTGAACGTGCCAGAAGTATTAGATTACACTCAGGGGTGCCTGAGATGTTTTGGTCAGAGGCAGTCAGTACAACGGCCTATTTGATCAATAAGAGTCCTTCAACACCACTAGACTTCAAATTCCCTGAGGAAGTCTGGAGCGATAAGCAGGTAAACCTTTCCCATCTAAAGGTTTTTGGTTGTGTGTCTTATGTACATGTTAATGCCGCTGACAGAAGCAAGTTAAATGCAAAATCTACTAAATGTTATTTTATTGGATATGGCGGTACTGAGATTAGTTATAGGTTCTAGGATAACCACAAAAGGAAAATCATTAGAAACAAAGATGTAATCTTCAATGAACAGGTTCTATACAAGAACAGGGCAGAAATTGAGTCAGGGGGATCAAAGAAAGATGGAAAGTCTACTGAGGTTATTCAGTTAGAGGATCTTCCTGAGATTGAGACAGAAACTACAGAGGTTGAAGACAATATTGCTCTAAAAATAGAAGTTATTGAGACATAATCAGTTCCAATAACTCCCCCTACAGCTGCTAGGAGATCTAGCAGGACTATTAGACCACCACAGAGATATTCTCCTTCACTTGACTATATTTTATTGACTGACAGAGGTGAGCTTGAGTGTTATGATGATGCGATTCACATGGAAGACTCTGTCAAGTGGAAGCTTGCCGTGAAGGATGAGATGGATTCATTAATAACGAATCAGACGTGGCAGCTTGCTGAGTTACCCAGAGGTAAGAAAGCTTTGCATAATAAATGGGTTTACAAAATAAAGCAGGAACCCGATGGTAACAAACAATATAAAGCAATACTTGTAGTCAAATGCTTCCATCAAAAGGAAGGTATTGACTTTAATGAAATATTTTCTCCCGTTGTTAAATTGACTACTATCAGGCCTGTATTATCAATGTGGCAGAAGAGAATCTGTTCTTTGAACAGTTAGATGTGAAAACGACCTTCCTCCATGGTGACTTAGAGGAAGAAATTTACATGGTTCAGCCACAGAGTTTTGTAGTATAGGGAGAGGAGAAAATGGTGTGCAAACTTCAGAAGAGCTTGTATGGTCTCAAACAGGCTCCTAGATAATGGTATTTGAAGTTTGACAGTTTTATGAGTAGTAACGGTTTCCAAAGATGTCAGGCAGATCATTGTTGCTGCATCGGACATAAGGGTAATTTTTACATTATACTGCTTTTGTATGTTGATGACATGTTGATTACAGGGGCTAGCAAACAGGAGATTGATGAACTCAAATGTGATTTATCAAAAGAGTTTGCTTGAAAGATTTAGGTGCTGCTAAACAGATCCTCGGGATGAGGATTGAGAGAATTGATGGTATATTGACTTTGTCACAGGCAGAATATGTGAAAAAGGTTTTGAGCAGGTTTCACGTATAGAATGCAAAACCAGTGAGTACTCTTTTAGCTTCTCATTTTAAATCATCTAAAGAGTATTCACCCACTTCTGACAGAAGAGAGATCACATGGATAGAGTGCCTTATGCTTCAGCTATAGGCAGTCTTATGTATGCTATGTTTTGCACCAGACCAGACATTGCACATGCAGTGAGAGTTGTGAGCAGATATATGAGTAATCCAGGGAAGCATCATTGGGAAGCAGTTAAGTGGATACTCAGTTATTTGAGGGGAACAACTGATTATGCTTTGCATTTTAAAATGTCAGATTTTAAATTGCAAGGTTATGTGGATGCAGATATGGCAGGTGATATTGATGGCAGAAAAAGTACTAATGAGTATGTTTATATTTTGGGTTGAACAACTATTAGTTGGGTCTCTAAGTTGTAGAAGATAGTGGCCCTTTCGACTACAAAGGCTGAGTATGTTGCAGTTATAGAAGCTGGTAAAGAGATGATATGACTTCAGTGTTTTTAAACGAACTTGGTCAGAAACTGGGAAAGGGGACATTACATTGTGACAGTCAGAGTGCTATTCATTTGGCAAAGAATCCTGTCTTTCATGCCAGAACGAAGCACATACAAGTGAGGTATCACTTTATCAGATCGGTGTTGGAAGATGATGTGTTGGTACTTGAAAAGATTCCTGGTAGTCAGAATCCTGCAGATATGTTTACCAAGACAAATCCAATAGACAAACTTAAGTTGTGTGCAACTTCAGTTGGACTTCTTAGAAACTAGTAGAAAGGAATTGCTGCCGTTGCAGTGAAGACATGGTGATTGTTTTGTCTTCAAGTGGGAGGTTGTTGTAGTTTGGTGAAAAACAAAACAATAGCCTAAAAAGAAAATATTAAATAAGAGAATAAAGAATCTCGGGCCATTTATTGCTTAAAGCCCATTTGATTATGAAATCAAATGAATTCATGTAAAGAGTTTGCTTCAGCTAGCCCATTACTTGGGTGCCTGTCTCTTATTGGCTAAGGATTAAAATAGGTCAATTATTGCAAGACTATATATTGTGAGTCGGTGGGTTTTGCAAATTGTCAATTAGTGGATATTTTTTAGAGCTTCAGCCAAGAGTCTTAGACAACATGGGCGGCGTTTCTTACTTCGTCCGAGGGTGATTTTCTTGTGAGAGTTGGTGAGAAATATTGTACAAGAAAGGATTTTCTTTCTTGAGGGTTTTTTTTAGCATAATACACGTTTGAGTGTATTGAATATTTCTATTGTAAATCTCTGATTCATCATAGTGAAATCTGTAGTGATAGCAACTGGATGTAGCCCAACAATTAAGGTGAACCAGTATAAATTTCGGTGTCGTTTTCTTTCCCTTTTACTTACGTTTATTATTCCGCTTTATCGATCTTGTGTGAATTTTAGGCCTCGTGAACCTATCTTTTCCTAACATGCTAAACTCACAAAAATTTTCTTTTCTATAAGTTTGAAGTAGCGTCAATGGCGGTTAGAGGATTTTTGAAGAAAAAGACACGGGAAAGGTTAGTTTATATTTTATAAACTTGTTAAACTAATCTAAAAATGTTGATTTATATAATATAATTTGAAAATGAATATTTATAACCTTATAGTTTCAAAATTATGCAATCAGACTCATCTCCACTAACATTGCCAACGTCTTTTAGTCATAACTTCTTCGTTTGAATTTTGATTTGGATAATTCAACATGTTTTGGAATTCTCATTTCGATCTCTACTTTATGGTCACTTCAAAACTTTTAAATCAATAATAAATGAAAGAGTTGTCATCATTAAAATATTAAGTATAAGTATGATTGAAGTCATAAACTCTTTTATTTATCAGAAGTTTGAAAGTTACTGAATATCTTGAAAATATTATGTATAATTTAAAAAAAAAAATCCAAAATTTCCCCATTTCTCCATCTTACCCTCATTTCCACCGATCAGTCTCTCTCTTCTCTCTCATTCAATCTCAGCTCTCTCTTCACCTGAGACCCACACAAAACCATGGCCTCCGCCGATTCATACAAGAAATACGAGATCCGAGAAAGACGTCCAAATCCTGAAACCGCCGTCCTCTTAGTAATCGATGTCCAAAACCACTTCTCCTCCATTTCCAAACCCATCCTCTCCAATCTCCTCACCACCATCCACCTCTGCCGCCGCTCTTCAATCCCCATCTTCTTCACCCGCCACTCCCACAAATCCCCCACCGATAACCCTATTCTAACCGAGTGGTGGAACGGGGATATCATTCTCGACGGCACTGCCGATTCCGAACTCCTTCCCGACCTCGATCTCACAGCCGACGATGAGATTATCCAGAAGAACACGTACAGCGCGTTCAGGAACACGTGCTTGGAGGAGCGATTGAGAGAGAAGGGTGTGAAGGAGGTGATCGTGAGCGGCGTTATGACAAATCTGTGTTGTGAGACGACGGCGCGTGAGGCGTTTGTAAGGGGTTATAGGGTGTTTTTCTCTACTGATGCAACGGCGACTTTGAATGATGATTTACATGATGCCACGTTGAAGAATTTGGCTTATGGCTTTGCTTATTTGGTTGATTGTAAGAGACTTCAATCACTCTTACATGATTGACCAATTTCGGATTTCGGATTCTCAATTTATTTATTTTCTCTCTAAACTTTTTGTATAATATTGTGTTTTATTTTAACACCCTTGTTAGGCTGTGTATGTTTGATCGTTTTCAATTTGTGTTTATTTCAATCTCGAGTTTCGAAAACATGTCGATTTTTCTCGGTGCGGTTCTATTTGTTTTTTTTTTGGGTTTGTCCTGTACTCTTTATTTCAATGATTGAATGTGAATTGTGAATCGTGATCATTATTTAACGGTAATCAATGTTAATTACTAATTAATATATATATTCATAAATTTTCTTAAATAATAACATATCTATATTTATAAATACTGAGTAAAAATCTACTTGTTAATTTCAAATTAATATTGTTTGTTTCAACAAAAATATAATTTTTTGTATATATTAAATCTACTCAAAAAAATTTATAAAATCCCTTAAATTTTATAAAATTAATGGAAAATTTAAATCTAAAAATAATTAAAACTATAACTAAAAAAATCTTAAAGCTTCTGAATAGTTTTTTCTTCCAGAAAAATTTGAATTTCTTTATTCTTCAATCATCCTCCAACCGTCATTAATACGTTTTCAAACTCTGAAATTTTTAAAAGAGAATCATTGTTAATTTAACAATGTTAAACCATGAATAATTGATAAACAAACAGTAATAAGTATTCATTTTCTTTAAAAAAATGTTTAACAAAACTAAACCATAAATACAAGGTTAAATTAAAAATAAAACATTAAAAAATACAAAAACCAAATCAAACATGTTTATATTTGATAAACAATGTATAATTGAAAAACCAACCTATAGGAACGACTATGAAAACTTATAGCAGTAGTTATAGATGGTTGTCTTTTCGAAAATTACAAAATAAAATAAAATTTAACATGTTTATATTTAATATACGGTATATTATTAATAAACCAACTTGTAGCAGCCATTAACATATGTAGTAGCATCCATATAAATAAAATGTTTATATTTAATAAACGGTGTATTATATATCAACAAAACTGTAGCAGCAATCATGAATAACACGAACAATTACGTCAACATGTTGCAGCAATCAATATATAAAACATGTTTATATTTAATAAACGGTGTATTATAGATAAATCAACCTGTAGCATACACTAAAATGGCAGAAAAGGAAATCACGACGACGGAGATTTCTCCTTCATTTTCATGATTCCCGATCATTCTCCAATCACAATTGAGGACGCCTCCATGGACATCCAGATTCGTCTGTTGGAGAAGAAAACATCGGCGAGAGGGAGAGAGAGAAGAGGAACACGAGATCTACAATAAATCCTAACAGAGATCTACAATAATTCGGCAGTTGGAGAAGAAAACGTCGGCGAGAGGGAGAGGGAGAAGAGGAAGAGAAGGATGAAGTTGTCTAAAAATAAACATATTTAGGTTTTCCTTAAATAAATATTCATAAAATCAAGTAATATTGATTTGAATTTCAAAATAAAAATTATAAATTATAAATTAAATGACATGTAATTAATGAGATATAGTTATTAGGAGATATAAAAGGGTAATAAGGTAAACACTAAAATTGGTATCCACCACCATAAATGGTGTTTTATGGGTAAATATGATATTAATATGAAACAACCATTAAAACTGAAATTAAGTGAATTAAAGTGGTTATTAGTGTAATTAATTCAAAATCTACCGAGTGAAATTTCTCTTTTAAAAAATATTTTACTTACGAAAAATTTCCTCAATCCTTGCTGATGAACTTGTAGAAAGAGTATTTGAAATAGGTCCCTTTTCTTTATGGTCATATGAATCACTTTTTCAAATATATCAATGGTAACATCAAAATCATATATAAATGGTCCATGAAGCCCTGACATATGTGTTTTATAAAATTACAAAAATTCTTTTAACTAATAACTGGGAGATATAGAATTAGTGATCAATGTGAAGTTTTTTTTAACTAATACACCTAAATACACTCAATTAAAGAATCTGATTAAAATGAAAATAAAAGGTTCCCAAGAATGTTTTTGTATTAGTCTTAGAGGTGTTTTGGGGGTTCAATTGGATTGTGAATCCAATTCAAATGTTTAGATTGTAAATTTCTCCAACCTAAATGTCTCTAGTTTAGTGACGAACTTGACTCAAAGCAACCCTACAAAATTTTGGTGGGATTCGTCCAGATTGTTTTGAGTTAAATATTTTGAAAACTTGTAAAATAAAGTGAAACAATAGGTAATTAGATATTTAATTACCTACTTTCATGCATTACCATGAATGGATAATTGCATCACTTATGTACAATTATGAATCACACCCCTATACCAGTTACTTTTAATAAAATTAGTACACATTTTTATTCTTCGTCCACTACGTGTTCTAATTCTATTAAATATATATATATATATATATATAACAGATTGGTGTAATTTTTCATAATAATCCACGTTGTTAACAAAGTGTAAAATCACATGAGAGTGATTTACAAATGAGACAAACTTTATGAGTGTGATTCGCAATTATCTCTTAAATTAAATAGAGTAGTTCAATACTTTTTTTTCATGAAAAAGAGTACTTCATTGAGTTGAACTAGACATTAGATAAGAATTGTTGAAGAGAATTATAAATTTTTTAAGGACCATTAAGTTATATTTTTATGAAGCTCACAAAGTCATGCATAAATATTTTATTTTGTTAAATAAATTCAGATTGATTCGATTCAGTCTTAACTAATTTTACGAGAACACGTGATTAAATCCAACTCATATAATTTTAAATCATTTTAATCAAACACAACTCAAACTACATGGATTAGATTAAATTGTTTTGAGTTTTTAAATCAATGGGTTTTTTTTAACACCGAATTGATTTCGTGGATTCCTCTCTTCTTGTTAAGGGACAACGGGCCACCACAACTCCACATTGGTATGATATTGTCCACTTTGGGCATAGGCCAGCATGGTTTTACTTTTGGTTTCACCCAAAAGGCCTCATACCAATGGAGATGTGCTCTTCCCATTATATTCCCATGATCATCCCCTTCCGTAACCGATGTGGGATTTTGTTCGCTCCCAACAATCCTCCCCTCGAACAAATATCCACCGAGCCTCCCCTCCATCCGTCCACTCTATCCAGGCCAACTCTCTCTTCGGAGCTCACCGCCTGTCCAATAGAGCCCACCACAGATCGGGTTTCCGAGACTCCTCATCTTGTTCGGCACCTGAAGGATTCCACCCACATCGTTAGGGTCGGGGCATGGCTCTGATACCACTTGTAAGGGGACACCGGGCTACCACAACTCCACATTGATATGATATTGTCCACTTTGGGCCAAAGCCCGCATGGCTTTGCTTTTGGTTTCACCCAAAAGACCTCATACCAATGGAGATGTGCTCTTCCCATTATATTCCCATGATCATCCCCTTCCGTAACCGATGTGGGATTTTGTTCGCTCCCAACACTTCTTGGAGTAACTACTCTTGTAATTACTCTCCTAATTCCTCACCACCCAAACTAGAAGAATATTTCTTAGAAACCACCATTCAAACTATGAGTTAGATAGTGTTAGTTGCAATTGCCATATGCCATTGAGGCAGCCAGCACATTTGACTGACAATAGGATTGATTGAAACCTCTCATTGACCCTTTTTCAGCTACAGTTGACTTAAGAAGAGAATCAAACTGACACTGAGGAAGCAAATTGCAGCTTCAGAAATAAGTCAACCATATGCAACTCAATGAGAATATATTCTCTTATTATCAGCATAAAAAATCCATGACTTAGACCATGCAAACTCTCTCTATATATATAGAACTCTCCAAACATAGAAAATATCAAAAACCTCTCTTTTACTAGTACTACTCTATGATCATAACAAAACAAAGGGAGTTTTACCGCGAAAAAGATCGTCGGCAATATTTTCGACGGCAATTCCGCTCTTTCTTTTGTAGTGTGAGAGTAAAAGATAAAGGAAGATGGATCTAACATGAAAGCTTTTGAATCTTGTTTGGTAGCCAAAGATGACTTGCCTGAAACTTAATATTAATTATGTTGAGAGAGTTTCATGTTATAAAACTTGAGACTCTCTTTTTCAAAGGGTATCAGGAAGTTATCTTTGGCTTACCTTATCAGATTCTTCTTTATCATGTTAGATTTTTTTCTTCTTTCTTTAAAAATCCTTTCCATTTTTTTTTTCCCAATGATTGATGTGAAAAAAACAAGAAGATATGAAAGGAAAGAGAAGTATTGTATGAAGTTAAAGAGTGTTATTTGATAGCCAAAAATGACTTGCCTGGTTTCAATTTGATCAAATTATGTGTTTCTTAGAGAGCTTATATTTGATTAGATTATATTCAGGCAGTCATTTTGGCTAAACTGATAAGCTCTTCTCTTTCATATGAAACTTTTTCTTTCTATGATGGTTTAAATATAGTATTGGTTCTTTAATTTCTTTAGTTAAGATTATATGATCGGTCCTGTACTTTACCATTTGTGTCAATTTGATAATTGTACTTCTAAAGTTTTTAATATGCTTCTTATACTTTATCATTAGTGTCAATATATCAAACGATGAAACTAGAGTTCTTTGTGTATGCATTTAATTTACATTTTTTATCCTTGTTTTTCCTAGAAATTACAAGCAATTACCCTTTTTTCTACCTTACTCTAAAAAAAATAACAAAGTTTTGATTTATTTTAAAAACCAATACTTTTTACTTTCATTAAATTAATAAATTCATGTTCATTGATTTTTTTCTTATATATTATAAAATGATGAATCTCACTATTATTATTTTAAGACGGTTAATTAGAATATTTTAAACTAAAATTAAATCATTTTTTTGGTTGGGTTAGTATTTACTATTTTTTAAGAAATGCATTATCAAGTATAAGTAGAAGCAGCACAAAGAACAAAATGGCATACCAGTTACTAGTAAATAGTAATATATATATATATTAAAAGAGAGAATAAGTGGAGAAACTTTACCTTCCATCTTTACCCTCATTTTTCTTCTTTATACCTTTGCCATCTTTGACTAGATTAGTTTAGTTCAATATAATTATAACTTACTCATTAGTTGTGGTGTGGTTGTGTTAAGAATAGATACCCTTTTATTAGTTTCCTTTTTATACAAATATAATTTTGAGGTTTTATAAGGATATGGGTGCAAATAATTGTAAAATGAATTGAAGAATTCCGACAATTTGACATTTGGTTTTTCATTGATTATTTAATTTTGTTTCAAGGATTATTGTGACAATTGGATCAACAGAGGATGGAGAATATAGGGTCTTTGCGTTTCCATGGAGGGATAAAGTTGAAGAATTTGGAATTTTAATATCATACATTTATTTAACTTGATTTCAATTTTGATATATGTATTTGAATTTTAGAATTTTGTGATTATGATCAAGAATTAGCAATTTTAGTAGGTGTGATTTAGTTTGATTTCAATTTGAATTTTAGAATTGTGTCAATTAAATGGTTTTATTTTTAGTTTTATCTTTGGCGCTTCCGTTGGGTATTGATTATTGGATTTTAAGTATTTGGTATTGAATATTTGTAATCAGCATCAATATTGAGTAATTGGCAGCAACATCAGTTTTGACTCTAACATCTGTAACAGTAACATTAAAATCAATATTGGTATCGGTTTCGCACTAACATCTTTCGCATCTATTTCACACTAACATCTACCTCTACAATGGCGATGTTACTATTGAATATGCGTCGGTATTGACATCGACATCATGCTTTAGTTTAGTTTTAGCATTTTATTTGTTTAGTGAACTCTTAATAATTTTAGTAGTAATCATATCATAAGTTTGAGTGCACTCTTAATGGTTCAACTTCCCAAATGAAATACCATTTGTTGGAACGATGAATTTTTTTAACCCTCACTCTTTCAATGAATCTTGCAAAATCCCTTGCTTTAGGCCTTGCTAGAGGTAAGATCTTATATGAATGGAGTTTTTGAGACTCAAACTCATAAACCTCCAATATGGAATGAAGTTTCAAGGTAAACTCATCTTTTCTCAAGATTATAATCAATCAAGAAGGAATTTTAGGTTATTCTTTTTCCTTTTCATTTTTCGCTAAATTTTAGATTTTTATTTAGAGCATACATATTTGATTGTATTCTTCATTTCTTCAAATAGCTCATCTATTTTTATTTTTTTCATTTTTAAGGTGTGTATCATGCGCTAGAATTCATTATCATTTTTATGCTTCTTCCACACAATCTCATTTTATTCTGTCATGTTTTTTTCCTAGATGTTTTGGAAGATGGAACCTAATTTTTCCAAGGAAAAAAATGTAGCTTCATATGAACAAATGACCCACAAATAAAAAAATCTTTTAAATGTTCTAAAAGTGTGGCTAACAAATTTAAATGGGGCAATTACTGAAATAGTATATTTTTACATACTAATTACTGAAATGTCAGAACTTTTCAAAAATGACTCAAATAACATAACTATAGTTCAATAATTAATTGTACTAAAAAAATTAAATTTTTTAACAAATTCCTTGAAAATAATAATAAAAAATGATCAAATACTTCAATAAATTATTGACCTTGAACTTAAAGAACCAAAATAACAAACAAATTTGTCAAAAATACCTATAAAAAATAGTTCAATAATTAATTGAATTATAGTTCAATAATTTATTGAACTATAATTATGCTATTTGAGTAATTTTTAAAAAGTTATGACATTTTAGTAATTAGTATGCAGATTTATGCTATTTGAGACAAATTCTTAATTTAAATTGTATATACATCAATGATAGTAAAACATGTGTTGATCACCACAATTGAACGAGATGGCTTCTAAATTGTAGTGTATATATATATATATATATATATATATATTGTCTTTTCCTTTTTAGTTTGATCGAATATATATACTATATTTATATGTCTTATTCTAATACTACGTTAAAGGAGTTGATGTGTTTTATTTTGTTCATGTCAATTTGTACAATACTAAAAACTTATGGGACAAAATGAGTATGTTAAAATTTCTCTCTTAATTTAGCTTGAACAAGTTTACCAATTGGAGCAAAGCTTAAGAAGTTAGGTTCAACTCTCTTCCTATGAGCTTTAATGTCAGTCTTCTTTCCACCAAATTGGTGTAATATCTCAAAAAAAAAAAAAAAAAAGAAATTTGATAACAATGAGTTGTATTTTAAATAAAAAAGAAGGAAAATTGCACACGTGCAACGCACGTAATTTCGACTAGTATATACAAATGGCATGATATTTGGAGAGGAAAGTTCAAAAAGCCTTTCACTTTTAATAATAATAATAGTTATTATTATTTTAAGATATTACATTAAAGGGTAAAATGCAAATGAAACATGTGGTTTGTTTCAAATGCATGGACACCCCCTGTGGTTTGAAAATGACAAATCTCACCCCTATGGTTTCAAATTTTTTCAATCAGACCTCTCCTTTTCAATGCCATTAATTTTCTTTTAATCATAACTTCTTCGTTTGAACTCCGATTTGGATGATTCAAGATGTTTTGGAATCCTCATTTCAGTATCTACGCTACAGTCACTTAAAAACTTCTAAATAATCAATAACCAAAAGAGTTAACGGTGTCAATCATGCCTAGTACTTTGATGTTAATAAACTCTTTTATTTATTAATCATTTCAAAGTTTTAAAGTAACTATTATGTAGATCCTTCAATGAGGATTCCAAAACATCTTATATCATCCAAATCGGAGTTCAAACGAAGAAGTTATGGCTAAAAAAAACCTATTGGCATTGTAGGGGACGGGGCTAATTGAAAAAATTTGGAACCACTGGGGTGTGATTTGTCATTTTCAAACCACAGGGGGTGTTCATGCATTTGAAACAAACCACAAGGGTTTTATTTGCATTTTACCCTACATTAAATTAGGAAAGGGAAAACTTGAACCTTAAATCTTATGAAAAAAAGAGTATATTCTAACCATTTGAGATATGCTTATATTGGTGTCACTTCTGGTCACTAACCTTTAAAAATCAACGATTTCTTTACAACCACAAACTCCCTTGAAGATACTTAAATGGGCATTAACCCCAAGAGTTTTTGCCTCATTAAACAAATGACCAGCAAAAATTTGATTACTTGTGGAGAAAAAAAAAAACCCAACAAATGATAAAAAGATCGAGAGTGTGTTATAAACCGAACTGATATTTAATAAGATAACAAAGAAGTAACACATCAGTGCAAGACTACAAACTCTCTTAATTATTTACTACTATGCCCTTACTACATTCCTTTCCTCTCATATTAAACAAGTCTTGCTAAAAGGGTAGAAAGAATCTGCGGTTCCTCCTCATTTTCCCAAAGTGGACAGCATCTGGGCTTGAGAGTTTCTGAAAGGGCATCTTCTTTAGGCAACCTATCAAGCTTTCAACGTTGAGAGACCAAATGAAGAATCAAAATTTAACCTTCCAAATGCTTTTGAGAGGAATTCTAGAGGTGCAAGGTTAGGGATTGGATAAAATGGAAAGACAAGGACTTGACAGAAAAAAGGGAAGAAAAAAAGCCAGAACTTTGTAGCTTCCACCACAGCATATCCTCCCTCCCCTCACGGGCAAGTATATTCCATGAGCCGTCTTCCCAAACTTCATTTACTGGTCCATGTCTTTGACGGAGAACACCACAAATATATTAGAAAAACAAAAGACTCAGAGCAAGGTCTCCAGCTAAGGGATCCTTCCCAAAGGAGTGATTAGGCTCAGTTTCCTATCAAGAATATCTTTGATTCACACCTATTTGAAGTTTTAGCACAAGCAACAGCCAAAATAAATGTCTCTCAAAGGTTCATAAAAAACTGTGTAACTTGTATAAAAAGACCCATAAAACCATATTAAGAACCTAGAAACTACTTGGCATATTTGCAGCAACATAAACATGGTCACCTATGAAAAAGACGTTGAAGAGAAAAACCGTGCAGCCGCGATTCTCATCCCAATGCAAAAGACCACATAGCGATTGTTATCAGAGCGAAGCCCTATAACAAACAGGAAATGTTTTCTTTTTAATACTCAGAAATCATACATCCCTTATATTATATGTAAAATGATTTGAAGATGATGGTTACGATATGCGTCTATATGACTTGATATATACATTAGTGAAGAAGCTTGTACAAACTTCCACGACTCTTAAATCAAATTCAAAGATCATTTAATCACCATACTCAACCGTTGGGGTTATAAAATAATATTCATCAACTTCTCAATACTTTTCATGAATGTCAAGTACACCACTGTCAAAGAACCAAGACAGCCCTTATTCATAACAAGTTTGCTTGTACAAATTGTTTATGCAAATCAAATCCTATTTTGATCTAGAGTTAAGTGAAAAATACACCGTAACACTTTAGATTATAGTTAAATCATACCCTCATATTTTGAAAATGATTTTAAGCCCCTTGACTTTGTAAAATTGTAAATCACACCCTTTTGTCCATTAGTTTAACAAAATTGGGACTTGTGTATAATTTCGTTAAAAATTACATAAAATTTTGACAAGTACCATTTGTAGAATAACCCATGTTGATAAGATATAAAATTAAAAATTGCACGTGTTCCAATTTCATTGAAATTAATAGGTAGAAGAGTGTGATTTGTACTTTTTAAAAAGTACACGGGTGTTGATAATCATTTTTAAAATATAGAGTGATGATTTAACAATAACCTAAAGTTCATTAGTGTCTTTTGCATTTAACTCTTTAATCTATCTACAATAAGATTACCTAAACAATCTTATATTGCTGCATTTATCATTTTAACACATTCTTACAATTACTTCACAAGTTCTTCAGTTCAGCTATAAATTCTCCACCACACATAAACGCATCCACTAACAAATTAACATGGCAACTACTTAAAGAATATTGACAGAAAAGTGAGTCACAAAATAGATAAAACAAGCATACCCGGATATTCAGGTGATAGTTCTCCAAGAATAAGATTCAACACCTATGGCATGCCAAAAAAAAAATCACCACCAAACTATAAAATACAATAATCTCATAAACCTTTTAAAACAATAACAAAGAAGTATTGAAATAGAGCCACACACCACAATTCTCCCTGAACTCTTGCAGGCTAAGAAGCAGGATCAAGTCATTAGTGTGTTGCATGCTAACACATTGGATAATATAGATTTCAATTTCCAGGAAAACATGAAATTAAAGGTCAATTTCAATTTAACAATGAGTATTTCTCAGTACATAAAGAAATGTGGAGAGAGTGGAGAAAGCAAAACCGGGAATAGATGCAACTGTACAGTCAAGGGAAGTAGGGGAGCCTGACGAGGAAACCAGGCTCAAATACAAGGGTTGCCTGCATATTTCTCTCCTTCCATTTTCGTATAAAATTTATTGGGTCAATGACTGATCTCAAGGTGTGAGATTACATCTTATCTTGATGAGAAGAATCTGCATTCAATGATTCGCAAGAATGAAGGTTATCATTTCCATGACTAGAAATTTGACAATAACATCAGTCAGCTAGTAGCCAAAATGGAAGTTTCTTCATTAGCATCCCGATTAGGAGATCATTTTTATTGGTCCTATGGGGCCTTAAATTAAACAGTTTAAAGAGCCAGTATACCATCTCGGTAACTGGACTACACCGATCCAAATTGCATCACAGCATTCGTGGAGTTATTGGACTTCATATCATTTTCCCCAGAACTTATTAAATCAATTAAGCTTGACGAGGCGGGAATCCACCCAGACCTATGCATAATGTCAAGAACCTTTAAAGCTCTGTCCTCATTATCTGCCTCATAAAAACCAAGTAACAGAGCCTTACACGTACTTAAACTAAGTGCAAGTTCCTTTTCTGCCATTTCGTTAAGTAACTTGAGTACAACAGAAAATTTTTCTTCCTTACAGAGGTGAAATATTAATGCATCAAATACGTTACAGTCCAACTTTATATCCTTGACCAAGGTTTCATCAAGAAGCTTTAAGGCTTCGAGCGAACTTCCTTCTTTGCAGTAAGCATCAGCCATCACACCATATGTTATTGCATCACATACAATCCCCCTAGCTTCCATATCCTTGAACAAAGAAATCATCTTCAATCTGTTTCCAATACGATCATAACCTAGTAAAAGTGAAGTGTACGTGATAGTATTTGGCATGATATTTCTTCTTTCCATATCTAGAAAAAGGTGCTCCGCCTCCTCCATCATTTCTGCTCTGCAGTATGCATCAATCAGAATTGTGTAAGTCACATTATTTGGTGTCACTTGTTTATCCGTAATATCTTCAAACAACTGTCTAGCTTCAGTTACCCTCCCCAGTTTGCAGAAACCATCAATCAAAGAATTGAAAGAATGTGTGGAAGCAAGACTTCTCTGCAGTACTTCATGAAATAAAGAAAGTGCCTTCTCCAATTTTCCTTCCTTGCAGCAGCCATTAACAAGGATGCAGTAAATGTAACCATCAGGAGGAACTCCCTTTGATATCATCTCATCAAACAACTTAAATGCCTCTGGTAAGTTCCCCAATTTGCAATATCCGTCTACGATTGTCGAATAAGTCACAACATTAGGAACCAAATCTTTTCCGGCCATTCTGTCAAAAAGTTCCCTAGCTTTCTCTACCTCACCAAACTTGCACAGTCCATTAATCAAGGTATTGTAAATGACAATGTCAGGCTTAATTCCCTTAAGAAACATCTCCTCATGAAGTCGGGATGCTTTTTCAATCTCACCTTTCTTACAGAGACCAGATATGAGCAAACTGTATATGAAAACGTCTGGCAACAAACCCTTGTCAAGGAATTCAGAAAAAACACCCATTGCTTCTTCAATTTTCCCATTCCTTGAGAGACCATGAATGAGCACACTATATGCTTTAACATCAGGAATCAACCCTTGTTTAAGCATGCATTTGAAAGTTGAAAAAGCTTCCTTTATGTTTCCCACATGGAAATACCCATCAATCAGTGCAGTATAGATTACATCATTCGGCACTACACCACAAGTTAACATGTCATTGAAATACCTTTCTGCAACTTGAATTTCACCTATCTTACCATATCCATTAATAAAAGCCCCATAAGTATATGCATTAGGCTTTATTCCTTTCTCAACCATTTCAACAAACAACGTTTCTGCTTCTTCCATCTTTTTGGCCCTACAAAGGCCAAGTATAAGAGAATTATAGCAAAATACATCAGGCGGGACCCCAATTTCTGTCATCCCTTTCAATACTTCTATTGCACCTTCATATCTGCTTTCTTGAACATAAGCCTTAACTAGGGTAGTATATATAACAACATTTGGTTTTAAGCCACTATCAATCATTTGCTCAAGAACTTTATTAGCCTTTTGTAGCTGACCACAACGACATAGGCCATTAATTAGCACACTACATGTAAACAATGATGGCATCAAATTCCTTTCTTTCATCTCAACTAGTAGATCATAAGCTTTTACCATATTGTGAGATCTGAAATATCCATCAATCAGTGAGTCATAAGTCCGGGTATCTGGTTCTATGCCAGTCATTAACATCTCATTGAAAAGGACCATTGCTTTCTCCACTTTACCAGCCTTTGAGATTCCCCAGATTATTGTGTTGTAAGTTACAAGGTTCAACTTAAGTCCATGAGTAATCATCTCATCTTTGATTCTCAATGCCTCTTCAACATTCCCTTGTTTCATAAGCCCATCAATCAAAGAATTATAGGTATAATGGTTCGGACTTAAACCTGAATGAAACATGCTTTCCAATATCAATTTTGCTTCTTCTGATCTCTTCTGTTTGCAAAATCCATCGATGAGTATAGAATAAGTATACCCATCTGGAACCAACCCCTTTCCAGTCAAGGAATTCTTGACCTCTAAAGCTTCATCGACAGCTCCAGTTCGACATAAACCTCCAATAAGTACATTGTAGGTAACTGAATCAGGTTTACATCCCCTCTCCTCCATCTCAGAAAGGACCATTCTACCCTTGATAACATTTCCTACTTTACAATGTGCATTGATCACATTTGTGTAAGTATAAACATTAGGAATCATCTTAGCTTCCATCATACCATCATACACTTTCCAAAACCACTCTATCATATTACCCTTTAACAAATCCCTCATCAAACAATTACAGCAAGTTAAGCTAGGAAAAAATCCGCCATTCATCGAAAACAAACAAACATGAACAGCCTCATTCAGGAAACCCAACTTCCTGAAGGTATCAATCAAAATATCAAAAACGATCAAGTTAGAACCATCACATTCTCTATAACACCCAACAATGGAATCCACAATATCCAAAGGGGGGAAACGTGTCTCAACCATTTTCTTAACTACATTAGCCGCACGAGGAAAAAACCCAGAATTACATAAAAGAACTGCAAGAATTGAAAAGGAATTGAGATTTTGCGGAGTACCCATTCTAGTACAGGCCCAAAGGAAGAAACTTAGGAGCCGCACAGGATCACCCACCTCGTTTTTCTGTAAAATAGATCGAACAATATCTGGGTTTAGCTTCCTAAGACTGTCTTGAGTATTCAAGAGGACCATCCAATCATTAAATTTCAAAATATATGAGATTTCTCGAACGGTATCCTCGTTTTGATAGGGAAGATTTGAGGAAGAAAAGAACATGAAATGGATATGAACATTATTCGAGATTCGGAAAAAATTAGAGGTCGGAGCCATTTGCCGGACCAAGCACATAGCTTTTGCCATTTTTTTGGTTCCTTTAAAGATTGTCGAAATCGGGCGAATTACAATTCAGTCATGGATCGAGGGAATTATGATTGAGCTAGAAGATTCGGAGAAAGGGGAGGATACCCTTGAGGGAGAAAAAGGAGCCATTTTTCTACTTTCTTAATAACCATTAGCTAAGGGAAGGGAGGAAATCATATCATTCCATGGCGAAGCTATGTAAAATGTTGGAATCCAGAAGCACCATGATATTTGAGTTAAACAGAACAGTCTGATTAGAATTTGACTTCAATCGATGTTTTAGGGGACAGTACAATACAAGGTTAGGGTGGGGGGTGGGTTTTGATAATCTGGGTTAAGATAGTTTGTGTTTAGATATATAGAGGTATAAGATTCATATGAGGGTTATCAAACTCACCCATGATACTACTTAAATAGATTAAATCAGGATTAACAAATTCACGCATGATACTATTTAAAATCCATATATTTAATAGATTAAATCCAAGATTACTAAATCTACCCAGCAAATGCGGGATAGACTAATGAAGTCAACCTCACCCAACCCTAACCCTTCTACCAAACACCAGTGAATTTGTTCTTAGTTTGGTTGGGCTTAAGGAAAAAAAAGTTAGAAAATACTTTTAAACTATTTTTTAAGCAAATACTCATGTGTAAGTTGTGATAAATACTCTCGAACTATTCTATTAAGTAAATATCTATGAGTTATGTGGGTTGTGACAACTACCTCTCAAACTAATTTTTATAAGTAAATACCCCAGAACTCTAATGTGTGTTTAAAATTATTTACACCCGTTGTTGGTGGAAATGGTGACGATTAAAAGTGGTGGGTGAATGACATGTAAGTGCACATGGTCAACAAATAATAGTAGTGGTGAGTGAGTCTTGTGTCCCACGAGCATAGTTAAAGATAAACTATTTTCATGCATTAAAGAGTTACAAATTATGCTTAATATAAAATCAACTAAACAAAGAGAATAAATGGATCCAACACGTGGTGTAGGATTGTTGAGGTGTTGTGTTAAGAAACTGGGATATGGTTTGCTTTATCAAGTTGAGATTCTTGCTATTGAAAATCAAAGATGATACATCAAACTCATGAGACAAATTAATGCGTGGAACAAGGAAGATATATCTTATTTTCTCAAACATACCTCAATGCAACTACTTGATCTTATTCCTTATCTCTAAAGTCTTTGGACAAGTAAATGCTTTCCCTTTTTCCAACAATCATATACTTATCAGTTTATCCTATTTTTCCACTCATCTCTAAGTGTAAAAGCAAGGTAAATTCATTGATCTTCTTAAGATGTCATACAATATATTTCTCAATATATGCCAAGCTTCCTCCTACTTTATCTTCACAAAACTTTATAGACAGATAAAGATATGAAGATTTCAATGTCAAAAGATGTTGTTGACGAAAATATTAATACCCACAAGCGTACGGAGTCAAGTTTTAATATAGTGATGTGAAAAAGGTTGTCGTCCTCTAGGATTGGTATTTTAATTAATAAGTGAGTATTGTTCTATTATTAACCAAAGTTTATCTAGAAATCGAAATTTAATGATATTTAATTAAATTAATAAAATAATAAAAACTAAGTAACAAAACAAAATAGAAAGTGATGGAGGCGAACCTTAAGGAATGATTTCACTACTCTAGTTTATGGAATAAAATATTAATTCAGTAAAAAATAACAAAATAACATTTCTATAAGTCAAGAACACATAAATTCTTAATTACCTCTCTCGAGCGTCGAATTAAGGTTCACTCCTAATTAAGAAATCAATATTCCTATTCAATTTCAGTAGTTAGAAGTGTATTAATCACAAGTTCTTTTTAGACTTCTAAGAAAAAATCAAGTTTCCCAACTCTAATTTTCTCTTAGTTATGTTCCTAAGTTCTATCCCAAAACCACCTCTCCCAAGTGTTAGATTTTAGAATTAAAATCAATTAATCTATGGCCAATAGATATAAGAACATAAATCGAACAATTAAATTGTATTTAAAACTAAATTAAATAAATCAAAACATAAACATAGAGTTCCTACATCAATTCCCTAGGAAAAGTAAACTAGCAATCCATAAAACTAAAATTAACAAAATTAAATTAAAAAAAATGGTTCTAAAAGACATAGATAGACAAACAGAAAGAATTGGAGAAATTCTTGATGCTCCCAAGCTTCCTAGCCTTAGAAACCTTCAAAAATCACCAAATTCTATCAAAATCTGATCTCTCGCACCTCCAGAATAGTGAAAATGAGGTTCAGGCCTCTTTAAATAAGCATCTGAAGTCGATGGGTGAGAAATGGCTCGCTTAGTTTGCGTCAGACCTTCAATTAAACGGACTAACGACACCTCGCTGATGTCCAAGCGATGGGTCTCTTAACAGTCAAGCAAGCCATCTTTGAAGTTCAAGCTAGCCATCGTTTGACCATATTTTTACCAGCATCTTATTTTTACCTATTTTCTTCATCTTTTATCATGCTGGCAAAAATTAACTTATTTTAAATTTTATTTTTGCCAACATCCTTTCTTTTCTTTTTTAAATTTTCAATCTTTTATCTAAAAAGTTTCTCTTTTCTTCATTAACCTACAAAATAAATAAAATTATAAAGTAAGTTAATTAAAGTCCCAAAAACTAATTAAAATTAAAAATAAAGATATATAATAAGTGGGTATAAAACACACTTATAAGTTGTATTAACTTTATATTTCAATCATGAAGTTCAAATTGTCCCATTTCCTTTTACACAACACCTACAATTATTTTAGCTTGACATGACTAAAGGTGACAAAGATAATACTATGAAATTTTGGATGAAGTTTATGACAATCTTAGAAAGTAAAGACTAAAAATCTAAGAACTAACTACGAATCTTAAAGTGCAAAATGACAAAGAAATTAAAGTCTAACAGTTATAAAATCTATCTATTATTCTTCTTCTTTTCTGCACATCCTCTTTTCTTTTCCCTCTTTCTCTTTTTTCGGCAGGAAGCTTTTTTATCCTCAACTTTTCTCTCTTTTTCCCAGTCAAAAACCAAGTTGAATTCTTCCATGAGCCGTCAAACACTGTAGTCGCACGTCCACAACATTATAGCAGACAACGACCTCAACTTGTCACATCAAACACACCTGGCTGGGAAAGAAAATATATTCAGCTTTTTTCAAGGGCTGCCTTGGCAGCAGCACAACTTACTCTAGACAGGAAATAACTTGCTGCACAGAAAATAAAACCAAAGGAAGCTTCGTAGAGTCTTTAAAACTCAGGTTAACTTATAAATCCTTAAATAATGAAGCAATGATAGGAAAAGAGAGGAAATCTCCATCAAAAACAGTGAAAAGCATACTTAGAGCATAAAAGAATAGGATTTCTACAAAATCTACTGAATTATGTACATATTACAACTAACCTACTAATTTACTTGATACTTACTTATTTTTATTCAACTTTAGGCATCTAATAATTCCCTTTTGAGGAATTATCACTCGTTTAGTTTTTCATTTTTCTTACCACTCATGTGACTCGTCTTCTAGAGATAATTTTTTTGTGTTGAATCGAAGCTTTTATGTTGTATGCCATCAAATTTAAAAGGTGTAAAGAAAATGGTTTATTTTAAACACTTATAAAACTCGAGAGGGTATTTGATTAAAAAAATAGTTAAAGGAGTTATAAAACCGAGAGGGTATTTGCTTAAAAAAATAGTTAGAGGAGTACTGTGACGACCTGATCCTAAAACAATAATGAACAGATATGCTATAGTATGATAAAGCAGCGGAAGATCTTTAAAAAATTTCATCATTTAAATTGATTTCAAATGGATCCCAGGATCCATAGAGTTTAGATAAAACATCATCAAAGCATAACATAAAGATTTCAAGTAGTTATAAAATAAAAACATCCATGAATAGAATGAAAGCATTGTCTAAACCCAAAAGATAATCCTAAAACAAAAGCGTAATAGTAGTCCATCATCTCACAATATGTCGATAATCATCAAGGCTCGGTGTCCCATCCAATACCTGAAATATTTTTGGTAATAATACCATGAGCTACACTAGCTGTGTGAGAAAGAATGTTAAATGTTAAGAAAGCTTGTAAACGACGATAATCTTTACTTGGGAACAATAAGAAAAACTTAAGTTATCTTTTCCTCTTTTATCTTTCATTCTTAGTGTCTTTATACAAACATGTCACCTCGCCATTGAGGCAACTCAAACAAATATTCAAATGAAATGTAGTCAAAACTACACAAGTTAGGAAGTGGTCAAATAATAAGTCTTGCTTGGATCCATCAATCAACTACACAAGTTAGAAAGTGGTTCAATAAGAATAGCACAAGTCCTTGACTGTGATAGCCTTAGATCTTACTAGTGAACGATACACAACCGCCACCTCACTAAAACCAGGGACCATAACTCGCCCTGCGATCGTAGCGACAAGAAAAGTGTACAAATCCTACATTTCCAAACACATGCATTCCCGATTTCATTATTTGCAACACATGTCAATATCCTCTTTCAATTTACCATTTCATTAACAATTTTTGCCTCAAATTCATAATAACGATAATCAAACAATAGCATACAATTAATTCAAAACACCTTAATATACTTACTAGCAGCTCAACGTAGAGAAAGTGATTGTAATCATATCGGGCACAACAACCTTGTCCTTTTCGAAAACTAAATGCAATAAAAAATATTATGAGATGTTCTCCCCATAGATGGAAGTGCAACCTATCTAAAATGAGTTTTTGTGGATATTCAAATATGCAAATACTTTAATAAAGAATAAACACGTCAACAAACAATGAGAATTCAATTAAATAAGCCAATTAAAAACTGGACCATTTTCTTCTAAAAAAAAAAAACTGGACCATTTTCAATCCCTCTTTCCATTTACCCCTCTTACTCACCTTTTCAAATCCCCAAACTCAAGTCCACTAAATAATGGAGTTCCCGACTTTAAAGCTTTGGTTCCACCTACATATAACACCATTCAAAACATTTTATAACCCACAGCTAAATTTGAGAAAAAGTTGTTTCGGTGAACAATGTTTTGTTATCAGTGAAACGTGCAGGAGCATTCTTTGCATAATATTAAGGGTGTTCATGGGTTGGGTTGGTTCGGGTTGAGGTTCTTTTTGAACCCAACCCAATTGTTCGGGTTACAAATCCATACAACCCAAATAACCCTCATATAGTTTTGAACTCAAGCCAACCCAACCCTATAAATTTGGGTTGGGTTGGTTCGGGTTATTTGGGTTGTTTACTTTGAAATTTTATAAAGTAAAAAGTGAAATAATAGGTAATTTTATGTTATAGTTAACTATTTTTATATATTAAATTAAATGAATGTTAAATATTACACTTTATTGAATGGAAAATGATACTTCAAACACTTGAATTAATTATTTGATAAACATTATAAGAATGAATAAGAAAATTCAAAGGGTCGTTAGGATATATGGAATTAATAAAGATATATAAAAAGTATTGGATCATAAATAAATGAGTTATTTTTTAATTAATAAATTTAGGTTGGTTCGGTTCAACCCAAACTAATTTTAGGAGAACCCTGAACCAACCCAACCTATACAATTTCAAATTATTTGAATCCAACCCAACCCAACCCAAATAAGTTTATAACCCAACCCAAACCGCATGGATTAGGTGGGTTGATCGGGTTTTTTAAACACCCTTACATATAATATGGATATTTTAATTGTCAATCTAGTGAGATGTTTAAGGAGACAGAACATCCATGGTGGAAAGGTAATGGATATTGACCTTATTAATAATGTGGGCATCCATCTCAAAACCAATTGGTAATGAGAGGAGTGGCCTTTAGAGTTTATAAAACTTGTGAGTTCCCTACATCTTTCCGATGTGGGATTCTCAACATGCCCCCTCAAGATGGTGCCTCTTTTGGGCTCACCATTCTTGGGTCGAATCCCATTTTTGGATCGAATGCCCGTTTGGGCTTGTTGGGCTCTGATACCATAATAATAATGTGGGCATCCATCTCAAAACCAATTGGTAATGCGAGAAGTGGCCCTTAGAGTTTATAAAACTTGTGAGTTCCCTACATCTTTCCGATGTGGGATTCTCAACAGACCTGAAGATGGAGTTCTCCATTAATGGCTAGTAAGAAAATTTCAAGGACAAAAGAAAAGCGATTACCTTGAGTCTTCACAAATGGTGGTTTCTCCTTAGGATTCTTGATGTCAAAACCTTCTTGAAAAACCTGACTATACCCTCGGTTGAGTTCAAAAGGAAGTGAAAAGGTTGAACTTCGAATCTCTCCACTGCCAATCATGGTGAGGGGAGTTAACCACTTGAAATATGTGTCAACATGAGCATAGATCAATTGGTTAGGCACCAACTCCCTTCCTTTGAGGTTGAAGGTTCGAATCTCCCCTCTCCACTTTGATGTAATATCTAAAAAAAACAACTTGAACTATGTTTAAATTGACAAATATTTATAAAATCAAATGAGGCCGAATAAATTCAAATGTTTAAGGTCAATTCACGCATATTTACTTCAATATTCCTCTCCATAAGTTCAAAATTTATTTAAGATTTATTTGATTAAAATTAGTTTAATTTTTTTTAAGAAAAGTTAATCAAATTGTACATAATTTTAAAGTAAACTTTTCACATATTTTGATTTGTATAAGTAAATATAATGAAAGAATAATTCTTTTATTAAGTTTAAAAATAAAATAAAAAAGATTACCTAACTATATGATTGGTTTCAAGAGCTTCAATCATATATAATATTTTGATCATAACAAATCAAATATTTATTTATAGTTTTAAAGATTTTAAATAATTGTGTTGTAAAATTTGAAACAACCATTCTAACATATCATGAATCATTTAAAATTGGAGTTCGAATGAAGAAGTTACTAAAAAAAAAAGATTCGGTTACATTAGTCATCTAAGGACAACAACATTTTTTACATTTTCACCCGATTTTCTCCCACCCTGAGATCAATTGACCTAGATTTAATGGCTTATATTTCCAATTCTTAAACAAGTTTCTAATCCTGTTAAAAAAAAAAAAAGTTTCTAATCTATTGTTAACCCATTTTGTGATAAAAAAATTATTTTCTCAAACGTCAAGTTCTTATAATTTAAAGGAAAAAATTTATCTTATACCATGAAAATAATTATTTTAAAAGCAATTTACCAAATTACATGAAACGGTATAAATTAAAAATGAATAAAGCTTAGTTGTTGGCTGTTAAACAGTCAAACTTATTCATGTTAGAGCTAGAGGACCTCTTAACCCCCTTTGTGGATAATTATAGGATAAAATGGAAATAAGACTCCCGTGGTTTCGATGAAATGCACGAATACCCCTATAGTTTAAAAATGACAAATTACACTCACATAATTCCAAATTATGTTAATGAGACCGCTTCTTTACAACACCATTAACTTTCTTTTGTCATAACTTTTTCATTTGAACTTCGATTTAGATTATTCGATGTTTTGAAATCCTTGTTTCAAGCTCTACGCTATTTTTAATTCAAAACGTTGAAATTTTTAGTAACTAAAAGATAATTTATTGAAATGTTATTTGAATATAATTTTAAAAAGTTTTGGTATTTCAGCGGCAGAAATATGTTATTTGAAATAATTTCTTTAAAAAAAGAAAATGGTAAGCAATAAATTCCTTTATCCCAACTCAAAGTTATTGAAAGAGAAGGTGTAACATGATAGAGAAGAGCATGTCAGTTAGCCAAAAAGACTGCCTGCATATGAAAAACTATGCTGTGTGCTTGTAGAACAAGATAGCAGGCAGGCAGGCAGGTCATTTTTGGCTATCAAACCAACACTCTTTATCTTCATACTAATACCTTTCTTTCCTTTGATCTTTTATTTGAATTTCTATCTTTTCTTTTTTCTAGAAAGAAGATTAAAAAAAAAGAGTCTATTCAATTAGGCCGAGATGCCGAGGCTCTCTATGCAGAAACCATTGGATCAATGTAACTGTCTATTTCTATCCTACAAAAAATACATATCCAACGGTTTATAAATAGAGAGCATGATATATTAACAAGCAAGTCATCTTTGGCTACTAAACAAGACTCTCATGAATCATGATCTCCATGGTTTGTAGGTCTCCATATTTATAGCCTATAAAATTCAACTGCATAAGAGAATATATTCATTCACATGGTATAATATTATTCTAAGTTGCATGATGGGTTGACTAAACTATATAACATGTGATATTCTTATTTCCTACAAAAGTCAACTGTTATTTATATTTTGGGTACTGAGAACTTTAAGAATTATCTTCAAACAACTACACTCAGTCCAAATTGCAAAAAATGCCCTAGCTAGTGGCTAATTTGCAGTGCCACCTTGACTTTCTCAGTTTAATTTTCTTTGTTTTAAATTTAACATGGGGTTAATCAAATTAGACTGTCTATGTTATAGACGTGAAATCGGTTTCCCACTTGTTATATTGCACGTTGAGGAGGAGCTCTTTGGTAGAAAATGAGGAAAATTTTGAGTTTAATAAGTAAATGACAACCTATCTATTGATATTAGGTCTTTTTAATAAAAATAATTAAAAACAAAAAGTTCATATAGTCTTAAACTTAAAAGTAATATGATATACCAATGTGGAGATTTATTCATGTTCATATCAATAAGAGTAGTCTAGTGAGTATATTAAATTAGATAAATTAAAGGTCCAATTTATTAATAATTTATTGAAGTATAGTTAAATAATTTAATTGAAATATTTTGTTATTTTTCCTTATTATTTTTTCCGTGAACTTATTGGTTGTTAACCTTTTTTAATTCAATAATTATTGAAGTGCGGGTAATTTTAAAAAAAAAAACTTCTTATATTTCAATAATTAATATACAAAAATATGCTATTTCAGTCATTTTGACCCATATATAAACTTATTTTAGAGAAAAATAAAAGTAAAATTATTATAATCAAATAACATAAAAGACATTGAAATTTACTTCCACAAAAACGACGATTGACCTAATTTTTCCAATCGGGAAAAAAATATTACTATTGGCGAATATGAGGTTCAAACCTCCACCCTCACCGTTATAAAAAGTAAATTTTTACCACCCTATCAGAAATATTTTATTGGACGGTTGACATGATGAACGTGAGGAAAAAGTTTGCTTTTACTAATACTTGTCATAGCCAACTTAGGCCTATCATGCAATATAATCATATTTTGCCTGAGATTACATGGATTGAAATCAACCACATCCCCAATTGACCTAAGAGGAAAACGAAATCAAGTATATATCTCCAATTCTATTTTTAGCTAATGAGAATATATTCCTTCAATTTTGACTTTCACCCATATTGGTTGAATTTATTGGCTATAAATAATAGAAACCCAATACCCAAAATTATCAAGTTCTCAAGTTTGAAAGAGAGATAGTGAAGGAAGATAGATCTAACATGAAGATATGAAGTCTTGTTTAGTGCCAAAGATGACTTGCCTACAAATACCTATTAATTAATAGAGTTTTCTTTAATTTAGATGGGAAAAACTCTTATTATTAATATTGTAGGCAAGCATCTTAGGCTAACTTGATAGACTTCTATCTTTCATGTTAGCTCTTTTCTTTTTAATTTATATGATTTTTTTGTAAGGGAGAGGCTCAAAGAAAGAAAGGAAAGGAAAGAAAGAGAGGAAATAGAATGAAGATTAGAGTGTTGTTTGATAAGCCAAAAATGACTTGCCTGCTATTTTTTCACAAACAAAGTTCATGTGGTTTACAAAATTTTGTTGCCTTTGAACCCTAGTTTTTTTTTATATGCAGGCAGTTATTTTTGGCTAACTGACAACCTCTTCTCTTTCATGCTGCACCTTTCTCTTCCAAGAATTTGAAGAAGATACATCCATTTCAACCATATAATTTTTTACACCTAATTTGATAAGTGCACACATTTGATAACGTTCTCGTTTCTTTATTTTAAAATGAAAATATAAACAGGTTTGATAATCATTTCTTGTTTCTCCTTCTATCATTTTTATTGAAAAAGAAACATAAAATTGTTTAGTGGCCATTTTTTATTTTATGAAAAAATTAATTTATTAAAAATTATTTTTTATATGGAAATCAATTTTTTTAGTGATTATTTAAAAATATTATATCAACCTATTTTTTCGATATTTATTATATATTTTCCAGTCAAAACTTGAAAAAATAACAAATTTATTAATGTGTATTGAAAAAATTGAAATTGAGAACAAGAAACCATTTTTTTTTTTTAAATTTCTACATAATTTTGGGAATGTTTCTAATAAACAAGAAATAATGAATAGTTTATCAAACACACACTTGTTTCTCAATATATTAATGTTTTTTAACCATTGAAATTCACACATACAGTTTCCATATCAGAACTATCAAGTTAGATGGGTGCAATGTTTATGTCGAATGAAGCCCTAGTTAATGATATAAATTGGTTTCCTGACTCTAGTGCTATAAATCAGGTTACATGACTTTAAAAATCTTTATATTGGGAATAAATACCATGAAAACACAGTAAGATAAATATAAAGAAATGGTGCATATTTTTCAATGTTTCACTTTGTTTTTTTTTTTTCCAAATAATTTTCCCTCAACTACTTTTACCTTTTATCTCAAAACATTTTACATGTTCCTGATATTACTAAAAATCTTAGTAAATTAGCCTAGATAATAAATGTTTACGTTTCAGCCCTCCTTTTGTGCTGTGAAACAAATTCAAATTGACAAAGCTCAAACTCAGTTTCAACCACTGCAATATATCACATTATCAAATGGTAGTTAGTGGCGGAGCCAGGATTTAAGTCGGAGGGGCATGCTGTGCAACTTAAAATTCCTACATCTATAGAAATTGAATTGAATCCGACAAAAATCGATTGAAATTCAATAACTTAAACTGCCTATGTACCAAAAGTTATTCAAATGTCAATTTCAATTTTGACACATATACGGTTCATTTTCTATTTGTGATTTTTTTCCATTTTTAATCGGACTTAGTGTCGATTTTAACTAAAACTAACATAAACCAAATTAAAAACACCCCTAACATGCAATTATATAATTATTGATTATAATATTAATAACTATGAAAATAAAATTTGTTTATTCATTAGTGATATTTAATTTTTAGAATATTAAGTTGAATAAATAGTAATCTATTTTATTTTTTATGTTCAAAATCGATCATTTTATTTCTATCAATAGATAAGATATAATAAAAAAAAATTATAGGAAAAAAATTTTAAAAAATATTTAATTATATTATGATTTCAAAATCTTGAAATTAGATGAAAATAAATTATTAGAAAGTAAACTATCTATAAAAAAATAAAATTATTAAGTAAAAAGAAAAATATACATAAAACAATGGATTTAAAATTTAAAAAGTGCACAAAACAGGGCTCTTAGGATTCGAAGGTCTTCACCTTTCTGGGAATGGATTTCTGCCAACGCGCCAGAGTCTTATATAAAACTCATTGTTTTATTTATTTATGAATTACGGGGCCCCAATTAATTTTAGAGTAAAATGCAAATAAGACCCCTGTGGTCTTTTCAAAATGCATGAACACCCCCTGTACTTTGAAAATAGCAAATCGCACCCTTGTGGTTCCAATTTTTTTCAATCAGACCCCTCCCCTTCAATGTCAATAATTTTCTTTTAGCCATAACTTCTTCGTTTGAACTCCGATTTGGATGATTCAAGATGTTTTGAAATCTTCATTTCCGGCTTTACATAATCGTTGCTTCGAAACTTTGAAATTATCAATAACCAAAAGAGTTAACGATGTCAATCATACCTAGTGTTTCGATGTTAGTGAAATCTTTTATTTATTAATGATTTCAAAGTTTCGAAGTGAAATTTATGTAGAGCCTAAAATGAGGATTCCAAAACATTTTGAATCGTCTAAATCGGAGTTCAAACGAAGAAGTTGTGGCTAAAAGAAAATTATTGACATTGAAGGGGAGGGGTCTGATTGAAAAAAATTGGAACCACAGGGGTGCGATTTGCCATTTTCAAAGTACAGGGGGTGTTCATGTATTTTGAAAAGACCACAGGGGTCTTATTTGCATTTTACCCTTAATTTTAATATAAACATTATATATATTTTTAATTAATCTAAAAATCGAGGGGGGCATTCGCCCCTGATGGTAGCTACTCAATAATGTCTTTCTTCTTGTATCTCTATACATGTCCTCACAATTTTAATTCTTTACTGATGAATTATATCAGTTTTTGTCTTTTTTTTTTTAATCTACATTTTCTATCTATTTCTATGAGATTTGTATAATAAAAAGTTGGGAAATTTCATTGGGTAGCAGATTTTTATGTAAATATTTGTAAAAATATCAACTCAATTTTTTTTTTTCAAATATAGCAATTTTTACAATGTTTATCAATGATAAACAGTGATTTATGTGTTTATCATTGATAAACTTAGTGTAAAAATATGTAATTCAATGTTTATCACTGATAAACCAAATCAAAAATTGATATATTTACAAATATTTTTTTGAGCTTTTATTTTTACAAATATTACTACAAAAATTGCTAGATTTGCAAATGCCCCTAAAAAGTTTATGAATTATATTTATTTAATATTTATTGTATGTGATTGATATACATTTTTAAAATTAGTGTTAATTTTTATGATTATTCAACACCAATATACTTGAATGATAAATATTTCGACGACTAAAAGTTACAAACATAAAAAATTTAATGTTTGAATTTGACGTACTCATACAATGTCTAATTGATGCACATACTTATGAATTAAAAACATTACAATTGTTTGGAAAAAATAATGGTGTTATTAATTGATGCACATACTTGATACGAAATATGCAATTGATTTACATTTTTAAAATCGGCAGCAAAATGTTCATTGATACTAGAAATTAATAAAATTTATATTTTTTAATTTCGTTGAAAAAAATACGAAGAATCTTAAAAACTAGAAGAAAAAAAATCAAATTTAAAAGTATAAAGTAGAATTGGGAACCGGCAAAACATTTAAATAATTATTTATTGAATCAATAATCTATAAATATACAAGATGGTAGGAAAGTAAAATAATTTAGGAGAGGCCACTGCCATTTCATGCAAAATTGTGCCACATAAATACAATTTTGAGTATTTTTTGATATTTTGAATGACATTGGTTATTTTTTAAAGGAAAATACTTGTCATATTCCTATTGATTAAAACAAGGGGCATTTTCAAATATGTTAGAAATTTTTATAATATTTACAAATTTGTTAGGAAAAAAAAAATATTTACAAAAATGTTAGAATTTTAAAAATTCTGAGTATATCAGTCAATCACTATTAGTATATCAGTGAACTTTTAGTATATCAGTGGTAGTTTATCAATCGATCATTAATAATGTATCACTGATATACTATTATACATCACTGATATACTATTAATTATTGACTGATATACTAATAGATTGACTGATATACTCGACTTTTGAAATTATAACATTTTTGTAAATATTTTTTTTTTCTAACATTTTTGTAAATATTTCACTCAATTATAACATTCATGTAAATTTCCCTTAAAACAAACTAGTGGGTCCCATATAGTTAATAAAAACTAATATAATTATTATCTCTTATTTTATTTTAGAGCAGCTAACTAGCCGAGGAGGTGAATTTACATAATTTCTTTTTTCGAAAACTTAAGACGTTTAACATAGATTAACTTGTCCTTATATATCAGAAAAAAAAAATGTAATTTTAAAAAAAAGGAATAGATGAACTGAAACGATCCTCTCTCTTCTACCTCATGCCTCCTAAGCCTTTAAATTTTGGGATGATGCTAATTTATAGCCTTAAACAAGTTCCTCGTGCTAATTTATTTGAAAAACTCAAATGTTTTCTTCCGAATTAAGGCTTTAATAGAAGTTTAGAAGCATACCAACTAGTCTTTGTATTTTAAGATTCACGTCATCATCTCCAATAAACATTCTAGTATATGTCAATGATAGTATCATAAAAGACATTGAAGTTTCTTATCCACACTAATTTGCTTAAAATTAAAAGACAAGACATGTAATTAGATGCAAATAATCTTGCTACACCTATGGTAAGTGGTCCTATTCTAGCATCATAACAAATGTCTCCATAATAGACATTTGCTAATATTTTTACCAAACCATTATCCGCGCTATATTTTTCATTCAATGGAAGAACAGGACTAGGAGTTTTATCCGCACCAGACATTGATTCGAGGGGGAGTGTAAAGAAAGCTGGTTGAGCTGAAATATATTATGTTATATGTCAAAAGTGTGGTGAAACATAGGGTATGAGGAATATGTTCTTTTAAGGTTGAAAATTATGATAAACTGACCTAATAATATAAGATAATTAACATTGTGGTTTTAAGTCAACTATAGTTGTGATAGCTAGGTTGAGAAAATATGTTCCAATCAATTTTACTCTCACGTACGATCAGTCAGATATATGCATAAATGCCTAGTGGTTGGCAGGACCAGTACTTTTCTTTTTCCCACTCCCAAAATTGATTTCTAATTTATTATAATATGATTACACCTGTCTATATAAAATCAACTTCTTCTAGATTTCCACTTTTTTTTTTTCAAACATCAGAATATATACTCAAAGCATTTAAATTGATTTTTTTATACCCTAATTTTTTGTTAAATAATATGACCCCTTGATCTTAGTTATTTCAGAGTAAAAGTCTAATCAAGTAAAACCAAATCTTAAATTGATTTCTAATTTGTTTATGTTCATAGTTTTGATTTTGGCTATTGTTTAGGCTTTGTGTTTTTGTTTAGGTGTGTTGCCTATTTATTTTGTTTTTAGGTGTTTCGTTGGTCTCTTTCACGTGTTGTTAAAGAGTCCTTTGTTCTTCGATCTCAGATTGTGAGATGTTTTTTGTCTTGTTTCATTATTGTTTTTTTTAAATCAGTTAGTAAAGTATATATAACCAAAGATATAATTAATATGTATATATGGCACCATAAGTTGTATTTTCTCTGATTTACATTCTTTACGTATATACTTCTATCTTAATAAAACTTCTACCGATAATTGTTTAATGTTTTAAAACTCATTTGAGTCATTACATTTTAGAAAAATGAAAATAATATATCACATATTTATGGCATGTCTAATTTTGTAAATCACACTCCTTAATTTACAAAGAAAAAAAATTTAAACACCCTTGTGATTTATAAAAGTACAAATTACACCCAGGGCCGGTCCTAGGTAAATAAGGGCCCAGTGCAAAAAATAAATTTGGGCCCTATAGCATATAACTTTAATATGACAAAATTACAAAATAAAAAATTATGAACTTTAATCAATAAATGATAACAATAAAATAATACAATTTTAACCTTCATTTGAAAAGTGATGTCCTCCTTGAATATTGAGATGCAAAGTCATATATTAAACTTTTGATATCAATATGTAGTTTCACTCTCGATTGATATCAAAGCTAATTTATTAAGTTTCTCTCGTGACATACTTGATCGTATGTCATGACCATCTAAATTTTTATCATCCCCATAATTACCTTGATCTTTTATATGGATATCATGATCATCTACTAATTGATTGTCAACATCATTTTAATACTCTAAATCACTTAAATTTCTTCTACCCTTTGTCTACTTGCCGCCAGTGACATTGTACTTTATTTTATTTTTTTATAAAAATAAAACAAATCGTTTGATTCAAGTAAAGCCCTAATGGGCTTGACCCATTTTATTGTAAGCATAAATATTACAAACTAAATGCAAATAAGATAACTGAAATTTTTTTTCTAAAATTAGGGGCCCCTCAAAATTGGGGGCCAGGGGCGGTCGCACTGCTCGCACAGTGTCAGGACCGACCCTGATTACACCCGTCTATCATCAGTTAGTTTTAACGAATTTTGAATATATGTTTATTCTACATTTGTCATGTATTCTTAATCCAGTAAAACTAACTGAAGAAATTTAGTATATAAGTGTAATTTGTAGAATGTTATCATTAAAAAAAGTGTAAAATCTAAAATTTATACATTTCTATTAAAATTTTCTAATCAATTTCAATGAAATTGAAACACATGATATACATAAAATAAACATATGTTCCACAAAATGCCAGCCAACTAGCTGGGCATTTATGCATGGCCCACTGCATACGGATTTGACTCAAGAGAGTAAAGTGATTGAAATGGAAACCCTTGGCTTTTCAACTATGTTCCTCATAGTTGACTAATTAGGAGAACCCCAAAAAAAAGTATCCAAAATTTATTTAGTCAACCATCCACATATAATGCAACTTAATGAGAATATATTCCTTAAATTTTGACTTTCACCCATATTGGTTGGATTTATAAGCTATAAATATGGAAACCCAATACTAAAAATTATCAAATTCTCATGTTTTGAGAGAGAGTGAATGAAAGGAAGATAGATCTAACATGAAGATATGAAGTCTTGTTTAGTGCCAAAGATGACTTGCCTGCAATACCTATTAATTAATAGAGTTTTCTTTAAATTAGATGGGAAAAACTCTTATTATTAATATTTGTAGGCAAGCATCTTAGGCTAACTTGATAGACTTTTTGCTTTCATGTTAGTTTTTTTTCTTCTTAAAAAAAGCATAAGAAAGAAGAAGCAAGGAAATGAAAAGGAAAAGAGAGGTATGGTATGAAGATAAGAGTCTTGTTTGATAGCCAAAAATGACTTGCCTGCTTGCTATATACTTTATTGACAAGGAAAGTTCATGGGGCATACAAAATTTGTTGCCTCATAACTCTAATTTAGTTTTCTATATGTAGGCAGTCACATTTTGGCTAACTAACAAACTCTTCTCTAATCATGCTATACCTTCTCTTTCAATAGTTTGGGAAAGAATATCATTTTAGTTATTTCTAACTACTTATATTTTTTTTATAGATATTACATCAAATTGATAAAAGAATGATAGAGCTATATTCAATATATATATATATATTTCAGACGATAAGTTAGGGTTGAGGATATGAACTCATTCCCTTTAGGGTTGGACCTTAACTTGTTGTTTTTACACTAGGCCATCTTGTTGGTGTGAAGGTTAAGATATCATTAATAGCCTGTTTGGTAACCTTCCTCGTTTCTATTTCGTATTTCTTATTTCTATTTCTTGTTTCTTGTTCCTGTTTTTTTGAAAAGAGAAACAGAAACATGTTTGGTAACTGTTTCTTATTTCTTGTTTCTAGAAGAAAAAAGAAATAGAAATGTGTTTAATAGCTATTTCTTGTTTTTGTTTCTCATTTAAATTTTTTTTTGAAAATATTACAATTTTAAATGACATATTTAAAAATATTGTATCAATATATAATTTTTGGATATTTATAATATATTTTATAAGTCAAAACAAGACAACGTAATAATTTATCAGTGTGTTGAAAATTTTTAAAACAACAAAAAAAGAAAGAGAAATAAGAAATTAGAATTTGTCACTTCTAAAATTTCTACACAATTTTGAGAAGTGTTTCTAAAAAAAAGAGAAACAAGAAACGAATCAAGAAGAGTTACCAAACAACTTAATTTCTTCAAAAGAGAGAAATAGAAACAAGAAACAGAAATTAAGAAGGTTACCAAACGGCCCCTAGCTATTTCACGTTTGCTCAAAACCATTATTTTAAAGACTTATTATTATAATAATCATTTTTTAAATTATGAACATAAGACATGAAAAAAAAATGTAATTCAAGAAGTTAATTATTATTTTCTTATATATCTTTCATTTCACATCCAAATCTTTTTTTAAAGGAAAATGAGATAGTTAATTAATAAATAAAAATACTTGGAAATTTTTTTTTATGTTATATTATATCAAATTAGATGAAGGAAAACTCAAACCTTCAACGGTATTTTTTTCTCATATAATTTAGCTTATTGTTTTCACACTTTAGCAAAACCATTCTTTTAGATGGTTGTTATTATAAATTACCATTTTTTAAATCATAAATATATGATATATGTTAAGACCTAATTCTTGTGATTAGTTTCGATTAATTTCGTTTAATAAAATAAGTTAATAAGATTATGCAAAACAAATTTTTGTCTCACGGAATTCACTATTGCAACGCTTAATGCCAAGACAGAAATAGAAAAGACAGACTTATAAAGCACAATCAAATGATTAACGTGAGAAACCTTCAACTGGTAAAAACTCACGGGGCCTAGCCCGGTAAAAAAATCCACTAAGTCCGTTCAATACAAAAATCTAGTTGTTCAATACAAAAATTTAAAGCAAAGTAAAAGCCTGATTGCTCTTTGCAACGACATCTTATTCGGTGAATTCGATCACATGCTATCCTTGTGAAGTCGGATTTAAAAGGCCCCCTCTCTTGAATGCTAATACAACAAACTCCCCCTGTTGAATTAGAATGTCAATCGAATCCCTCTTCGATGTATGTTGGTGCTATGGTATCTCTTCGTCAAGAATCTTCAAATTAATGTTTGATATAAAAATATCATAAAATCATAAAGAACTCTCTACAAAATAGATAAAATAAATAGAGAGGTTATACAATTAAACTTTGAATCAATAGCAATGAAAGAGATGATCTCAAGAACAACCAAGGGCCTCTCTAAATAATGAAAGTACTCCTTTAAGGAAGGAGAAGCAAATTGCATGAATGAAGGAAGGTAAAGAATGTCCAATTAAAATCCGTCAAACAATTCATATGGAGTCAAAAGGTGTTGAGAATCTCACATTGAAAAGATGAAGGGAACTCACAAGCTTTATAAGATACATGGGCTACTCCTCTCTTAGCCAACTATTTGTGAGATGGAACTCCATGATATCAAGATGGTATCAGAGCCCAATAAACTCAAACAAGTATTTGGTCCAAAAATGAGAATCCGACCCAAGAATGGTAAACTCAAAAAGACACTTTAAGGGGACATGTTGAGAATCTCACATCGAAAAGATGAATGGAACTCACAAGGTTTGTAAGATACATGGGCTACTCCTCTCATGCCAATTGGCTTTCAGATGAAACCACATGTTATCATGAAAAGGAAATTAGAGAAGGAAGGCCATCAGTGAACCAATAAAAAAGTTGCAGATATATACAAGTTGTCAATTAGATCAAATCAAATTGAAGAGATTTTAGCTACAATAATATACCATATGTAAAGAGAAATTGTCAACAAGGAAGGCCATTATGACTTTCCTTCACACACAATGAAACTTACCAAATCAGAACCAAGGGAGGAGGAGTTTACATAAGAATAGGAAACACAGAGAATAGGAACCAATAACCCTCTCTTTTAAAATTGTCCAAATAATTAATTTATCAATTATCAAGATTTATTTATTTTTAATTTAGTCTCTCATAAAATTAGAAATCACATATGGTATCTATGGTTATAAAAATTCATAGAATTATATATTGCTCTTTTTTTTTTCTTAAAGTCAATTATATCTTACTCTATTAAGCCAACATTAAAACTTTAATAGATCACTTTATCTAGCTAACTAAAGTTAATATACACATTTAATATTTACTTTTATGGTCTCAACTATATTGAATTTTTCCAACATAGACATCCAATCATTTTAATAAAAAAATTATGAGACAATTAATTAATATATAAAAATACTTAGGAAAAAAAAAAATTGTTCGTGAGAAATCCTTCAACTTGGTAGATAATTATTTTCTTTCCCCGTTTACTTTGTATGGGATAAGAAACAAAAAAAAAAAAAAACTAGTATTTTGTCCCTGCAATTCTCAAGAGAGATGGAATATATTCTAGTCACATTCAATGGATTCAACCTAAAACCAAAAGTACTTATCAAGGAAAATCAAAAATTGAAAAGTTTAATCTCTGTTTCAATGCTGTTTTCAAAAAAACAATTTTTTTTTTATATTATATATAATAAAATTTCAAATGCAAACATATATTTTGGAATCGACGGTTTTTAAAAGATTGACTGTTTTTATTTTTGGCTTGTTTTCACTTATGATCTATTTTTAAAATAACTAAAGTTATTTTTTATTCTAAAATTATAGACTTATAAATAATAATTCTAAATATACAAAATCTAGTCATTTAAAAACTATTCGTTAAAATTAGTTTGAAAACAAAAAATAGAGAGTTCAAATAATAGCATATTACATGGTTCCACTTCCTATGCATTTGCCTATTTCACTTTTTTGTCATATTTCTTCGTATGATGAAAGTGAAATATATACGTTAAAATATATTTTTGAATTGGTTTCTATCAAAAAAAAAAAATTGTAATTTTCAAGTAATCAGATTATTTTCATAGAACTAATTTATATAGAACTTCCAACGACTAATTCTTTTTTTTTCTTTTTTCTTTTTTAATCTTAATCCTGTACTGATTAATGATTTCCAAATTATAATATTAGTGGAAAAAATTGATTGATTTTTTTTTTCCAAAATCATTAATTGATTTTTTTGCCATTCTTATATTTATGGCAAAATCAAGTTATTTTACTATTTTATTAAAATCCATTACAATTCAATATTATGAGCACTTTACATGTTTTATATGGAAACTTATATACAGATGTTTATTTCCTTTATTACATATGTAATTGGAGTGATCCATGTTGTAATTACCTCCATGTATGGTGTATAAATCAGACAAACGTGTAATGTAAAGAATCAATCCTTTCCAAATCGTTCTATTGTCTTTAGTTTCCCATGTTAATTATTGTTTGTGTCATCTCCCCTTTGATTTTTAAGTCGATGACCTTTACTCACTGTTTTTTTAATCTGTCGACGAAGTAACTTTGAGTTGGTTGTTTCCACTGTGTGCGTTAACCAACGATTTTATTTTTTTAAATATTCAATTCAATTTTTTGTGAATAAATTGTAATAAAACGGACTTTTATTAATAAACACGAGAATTAGCAAATTTTGATACAATATTTAAAAAATAGCAACTCTAAAAACTATTTGTAAATATAGTAATTTTTACTATGTTAATTAGTGATTACTTTGTTAGAATTGCTATTTTTATAAATAAAAAAAATTGTTAAATTTGCAGTTGCCCATTTTAAAACTACATGTACTAAAATATTGATTTTAAAACTACATACACTTGAATGGAAGCCTATTTAAATTATTCAGAATTAAATATCAATTATGTATTTTTTTAATATTAATTAAGGTATATCCAATTGGAAATCAGGCATGTGCATTTTCCTTAAGCTTCACCAGGTGTCCTTTGAGGTATGAAGCAGCAACTTCTACCACGTGCAAACACACACCAACCACACGAATGAGCCAATAATCCCACATGCCCATTCTTAATCTCTCCAAATTCTGCGCTTGTTTTTTTGCTAATCTCAATCAATAATGTCAAATTCATCATAATTTAAAATGATGTTAAATAATTCTTCTCTTCATTTTTAATTTTTAATTTTTAGGTTTAAAACTATTCTTAAAATAGCCTTATCTAAACCATTAATTCATAAGAACAATTAAAAATAGGGAAATTTCATTGGGTGATAGATTTTGATGCAATATTTATAAAATATCAACTCTAAAAAGTATTTGTAAATATAAAATTTTTTATTTATGTTAATCAATGATTAATGTGTGTATTCTTGATAAACTTAGTGTAAAAATATGTAATTCAATGTTTATCACCGATACGTCAAATTAAAATTTTCTATATTTACAAATATTTTTTAGAGCTGATATTTTTACAAATATTACTAAAAAAATTGCTAGGAAAATTATGTGTGGTAGCCAACTTTTGAGTTTTTTTTTTCATATATGTCACACTTTCATGTTTATATCATATTTATCTATTTCTAGATATTCTATTTATTTAATGATATATTAGTAATGTAAATTTACAACTATAATTTATCAGTAATGTAAATTTACGACAATAATATTAAATTTACATCAACAATGTGTAAATTCTAGTATTATATTTATATCAGTAATGTAAATTTACAACAATTCAAATTTTCATAAAAATTTGTGGGTTAATTATAAAAAATGGATATTATGGTAATACCTCATATCTCCATATATATGCGCACATCCTCCTGTGCTGGATAATTTTGATATTTTTCATTTTTTATGGTTTTTTTAAAAACTAAGGCGTGAAAATATTACATTTGTAAATGCCCCTTAAAAATATGTCATAGGGAATGAATTGTCTTGGTTGTGTCCAAATTCTAAGCACACAAACTTTGTCCAAATGCCAAAATTTGCCATGAATAATACCAACATGTATGTAATTATATCCCTTCGAAAAAGCCAAAAACAAACTTTCATTGTCTCTTTATTGGGGTTCCCAATTAAAGAGTTGACTTTAACTGATTTTGGTAAAGAGAATTTAATAGCTAGCCACATTAATAATCTAATTACATGAATGTCTTTAATCTTAATTGTTTAAACCATTATTTCAAAAAGGAAAAAAAAAAATTGTTTAAACCATTCTAGATTAATAATTTATTCTCATAGGAGATTAAAGAATTAATCAAACTTTTTATTAATGACTCAATTATTAAAATCTAATTGACAATCATAATTCGGTTTTTCATTCCCGCCTATTGTATAATTGATTTATTTTATTTTATTTTTATCAAAAGTGGTTTCACGATGTCAAATATTATAGATTGTGAGCTTAAACTATGCGATTAGTCAAGAAGTACGTTGGTCCAAAAACTCACAAATGTAAAATTAATAATAATAAGAGAGAAAATAAGTAAAAAAAATTAATCATCTATTTTGAATTTTTTTAGACTATAAATCTAGTTAAAATATATATTGATAGTTGTTTATAATTATTTTTATAAATTAAAAGGATTTTTTTTATCCTAGAGTGATAGATTTATAATGGAGCAATTATTTTTTACATACTAATTACTGATTCATAACTTTTTAAAACTTACTTAAATAGCAACCTACTATTTCAGTAAAATAGCATTTCAATAAATTTATTGAACTAATAAAAGGGAAAAAAGTTAACAAATAATAGTTCAATAAAATTATTGAACTTCTGAATTGTTATTTGAGTAATTTTTAAACATTTCAATAATTAATTTGCAAATAACAGTTTTTTGATTTTAAATATATAAAAAAAATATTAAAAAGATAATTCTAAAAGGGAAAATTTCACTAGATAGCCGATTTTAATATTTTCACATCATGATATTTCTATAAATATTACACAGATTTTTACAAGATTTACAACCATCTCTTCCAACAAAATTATTTTCAAACCGTTATTAAAAATATACCCCTAAGTAATCCAAAATAAACCAATTAAACGTCAAAAGTATCCCTTCCACTTGGTATTGAAATAAAAGAATGAATGAATAATGGATGGTGATAGAATGAAGTACTCATCAAAATGTCAAGATCTCCTGCATGATCCTTGCAGTGTGCACTTTATCATTCCTCCAATGCTTCATTTTTATTCTAATAAAGTCAACTCAATTTCGACCCCACTCAACACGTGGCAATTATCATTGAATCACTGAATTAATTACCATGATAATCTCCGTAGGCTGAGAGACATGAATCATGCATCTTTCTTAAACGAAGTTCAGAACAGTTTTCATAAACCTTCGAATGATGCAGCCATATATATTAAAAAAATAATTAAAAAAATTGCACTAATCACCTTGATTTTAAAGATTCTTATAATTGCGTCTTGAAATTTTAAATATGAGCAATTATATATTTATAATACGAAAGAAAATAAAAATGATCACTTTTCAATTTCAATAACTCGATGTTTAAAGGAGAAAATATGTTGAGAATATATAAAAGATTAAATTGACCTTTAACTCATAAATATGGGGTTATTTAACATAACAAGAAAAAAGAATATAACAAATGTTCAATTTATAAAAACTAAATGACTGTCAAATCATATTAGAGTGATCCAATATGCATTTAACTAAGTTTAAGGTGTGATAGTTTAAGTTGGGTTTAATTAAAAACTTGATCCCTATGGTTCGAGAAGTGTTTAATTTAGTCTGTATGATTTTAAAATTTTCGATTTAGTTCCTATGATATGATAAAAACTATAAAAAATATCTTTATTTTTACCACAAACTAATACAATTGTTTATATGACTGTCACGTTCATAGAAAACAATTATATAAGTGACCTGGTAACTAATAGTAACGACATGACGTATTGAAGAAAATGAAATGATAATCAAAGATAGAGAATTCTCATTAAGATGAATGATCAAAATAACTTCTCCTTATACACAAGAGAAGGAAGCCGAAAATGATAAACAAACTATGATTAACTAAACCCTATTACAAACAGAATTTGTAACCGATTATAACATAAATATATAATTGAAAAGTAGAATTAGCTCAATGAGCTTCCTTCACATAACGTTTTGTGAGATTTTATAGAACTATAGAGACTAAATTAAAACTTTTAAAATTATAAAAATTAAATTGACACACAATCCTAAATCATATGGACTAAAATGAAACTTTTTTTAAACTATAGGAGATAGAGATTAAAATTATATTCAAACCTTTAAGTTAAAAATTCAAGGCTACAATTATATCAATCTTTTATATTTTAGCTTAGATAGTTTAATATTAAAATAATAAGAAAGGAAATTAAAAAAACATTATTTAAAAACCCAAGTTAATACCTTTGCTTACGTGATACTATGCTTTGCATTCCTTCATTCCTCCCTTTAAATAGATTGATTCCCATGACGAAAACTATCCAAAATAACAAAACAAACAAAATCCAAAGTTAGAGAGAGAGAGAGAGAAAAAAAAAAATGGATAGAAGAGAGAGAGTTAAAGAAGATTCTGAAGGAAAAGTTGGAATTTTGAGAGCTGCCATAAGGGTTTTGCTGTTGATTGTTTTTCTGGGTTGGCTTTTGATATGGATTGTGATGCCAACAAACACTTACAAGCAAAATTGGCAGCTTAAAATCCGACAAAAGAGTTACTATTCTCCCTATTTTGGGACAGAAGGTTCTTTAAATTTTAACTAATCTTTTTTTTTTTTAAATAATAATCTATGGTTTATTGGGTGTTTGGATTTTAATCATGTTTTTTTGCCACAGGATCAACAATTTTGATTTTCACATTTCCTGTTTTGTTCATGGCTGCTTTGGGCTGTGTTTACATTCACTTGGGGACTAAATCTAAACACGGTAACACCGAAAGGTAACTGTTTTTAACTACTTACTAGTAAACATCTATAAATATTAACTATCGAATATTAAAAACTGTCATATGTTTAGTTTTGAATTTATATTATTATTTGATTTTTTTTTTTAAATAATATTTTGTCTCTTCTCTCTTGAACAAGTATTTATAACTGTTTAATATTAGCACATGAGTTTTTTCTTTTTATTATCCGGTGACTCGAAATTATGTGTTATGGTCTGAATTGAGCTCGAATGATTTTTTTCTCAAGAATACTTTTAGACGACATTCCTAAAAGTTATTTCAAACGGATACTGAAAGTTAAACATTGGCTTGTTTTTGACATCAAAGTCGTTTCACTTAAACTAATTTTTTTTTTCCGTTTATATTAAATTTCTTCTTCTCTATCCGTGATTTTTTTTTTCCGTTGGACAGCAAAGGGAAAGACCATCGTTTGGCAGTGTGGAAGAAGCCAGTGCTTGTAAAAGGCCCACTTGGCATAGTTTCTTGGACAGAGCTAGCCTTTTTGATCATGTTCATTGCCCTTTTAGTTTGGTCTTTTGCTACATATTTACACAATAGCTTCGTCAAGATCACCCCAAAAACAGCAGCACGCAATGGAGAGGAAGTGTAAGAAAATTATATCATCACTTGTAACTCAATTCAATCATTCTTACATTATCTCGTCATGTAATAATTAATATACGAATAGATTTTTAGATCTAGTGATGATTTAATATATTATCATGAAGTTTTTTCATTCAGATTTCTATAAAATGATATATATCGTAAAGACTAAGAGTTCAAACCTCTGTTATGTGTTTTTTACTTTTATGGGGTTTTATAATATTTGACAGGTGGGAAAGTAAGTTGGATTCTGCAGCTTTGAGGTTGGGACTTATTGGGAACATATGCTTGGCGTTTCTTTTCTTCCCGGTGGCTCGTGGCTCGTCGGTGCTGCCGCTGCTCGGCCTGACATCGGAAGCTAGTATTAAGTATCACATATGGCTTGGCCACATTGTCATGTCTTTGTTCACAGCTCATGGTGTTTGCTATATCATCTATTGGGCTGCTACAGATGACATCTCTGAGGTCATATTTTTTTCTATTTTAGTAATTTCTAAGAATATTCTATTTTATTCGTTCATCACTAAACTCTTTTAAACGTTTGTTTTTTTGTTGCATATGCTAGAAAATTTTCACCATAAACTTTTAAAATTTAATCATTGCATTGCAAATTTTAAATACATTAAAGATCAAGATAATAGTGAGAATACCTCATAAGTATCAGAAAAAATTATGGAGATAAGTGTGCAAATTTAGAGACGTGAATATGATTAAAATAATTGAATAAATATCGAGAATATATAAATGGTTGATGAATTTTATATTTTTTACTTAAATTTGTAATTAAAAAAAACAAGTCATTCCTTAGATTTCTTATATAATACCTTATTTTCCATGCATGAAAATATAGCTATAGTGGAATGAGTCCCCCCCAAGTAGGAGTGTTCATGCTCTATTATTGGAGGATTGACCTTTACTACTTTTAGACCCACTTGACCTTTTTTAGATTGGGGAATCTTTTGCCAGTCATATCAATGAAAACCCACTTTGGAAATCCTTTGGTTTTCTTTAAAAACAAAAAGTCAAACAAAAATCCACTTACTTGGCACTTTGGAAGTGAGATGGGCCTACATAGGCCCACTGGGTGATCTTGCTCAGGCCCAATTGAACTTCAACAATGGAAAAGTTGTTTCAAAGAGATATCATATGAGAACCCACCCACACCCACTTTGATTTAATTAAACACATTTGCCTCATTCCTTTTTTTGTCATTAATGTGAACCAATACCGATATCGAATGAGCTCAATTAATTAGACATCAGTATTCCCTTTAATAAGATCAAAGGTTCGAGCTCTACTTAAAATGCTTGTTTTTTGAATGGGGCATGATTATGCAGATGTTAGAATGGTCAAAAACAGATATATCAAATGTAGCAGGAGAATTGTCTTTATTAGCAGGACTTGTGATGTGGGCAACAACTTTCCCTCGCATTCGAAGGAAAGTCTTTGAGCTCTTCTTCTACGCTCATTATCTCTACATTCTATTTGTTGTATTCTTCATCTTCCATGTTGGAATCGCCTACTCCTGCATGATGATTCCTGGTTTCTACCTCTTCGTTGTCGATCGTTACATTCGATTCTTACAATCTCGACGACGAGTTCGTTTACTTTCCGCTCGTCTTTTGCCTTGTCAAACCGTTGAGCTCAACTTCTCTAAGAATTCAGGTTTGATTATTATTTGTGTGTTTTCTATTTTTAATTATTTGGAAAATCAACAACAATAACGACAAAGAAAAGAAATCGACACATTATTTTCTTGAAAAATCTTTTCCTGAATTACTATGATGAAAATTCAGTGTTTGTGGATGTATAATAAAATATTAACTCTCGTTCGATAATCATTTTGTTTTCTGTTTTCTCTTTTTAATTTTTGATAATTCTTTAATTATTTTCATCAATGGTTTTCTGGTTGAAAAAAAAAAACCAATTGGATTTTCTTTTAAAAATTCTGTTCTTTTTAAATGAAAAACTAAAAAGTGAAATGATTAACAATAGGTAAGTACCTAAATAAACAAAATCTATTAGCAAGATCAATCCACACAAAATACAAACTTCAATTATTAATCTCACACTCTGAGAACTCGAGTCAGGTTAAAATAGAATCGAGGACACCGATTAATAACGAATACTTTAAGCATTATCTATTGTCATGGTTAGTACTAATTAAAGTTGTTTTTTAAGGGTTGAAATATTTCCCAACAAGCATCATGTTCATCAATATACCAAGCATTTCAAAGCTCCAATGGCATCCATTCACCATAACTTCAAACAGCAACTTGGAACCAGAAAAGCTGAGTGTTGTCATCAAAGGCGAAGGAAGTTGGTCAACCAAGCTTTACCAAACACTTTCTTCTCCTTCCTCCATTGATCATCTCCAAGTCTCTGTTGAAGGACCTTATGGACCTGTTTCTTCACATCTTCTCAGGTTTGAACCTTCATCGAAAAATATCAATCCCCGTTTGATAACGATTTTAGTTTTTTTCGTTTTTTATTTTAATTTTTTTTTATTGGTTTTATAATCCACTTTTTAATATCACAACCAAAATTTAAAAACTAAAATGATTATCAAACGGGTCTAATAAACTGGCATTGATGGTCAATTTTTAAATGTTTTCAGGCATGATGCTCTGATAATGGTGGCAGGAGGAAGTGGCATAACCCCATTCATTTCCATAATCAGAGAACTCATCTTCACCACCAAATCCTTCAACTCCAACCATACACCTAAAATCCACCTCATTTCAGCATTCAAAACATCCTCAGACCTAACAATGCTCGACCTCATCCTCCCGTTCTCCGGCACGACGATCGACATTTCCAACCTAAAAATCCAAGTAGATGCTTATGTAACAAGAGAAAAATCATCTCCCCCATCATTAAATCAAAATATTCAAACCATATTTTTCAAGCCCCATCCCACAGATTCTCCAATCTCAGCCATTTTAGGCCCCAATTCCTGGCTATGGCTCGGGGCGATAATCTGTTCGTCATTCGGGATCTTTCTGATCTTGATTGCAATTATTACAAAATATTATATATACCCAATTGATCATAATACAAATGATATATTTTCTTTGTCTTTAAGGGCATTTTTGAACATGCTTATTATATGTATTTGCATTGCCATAACTGGAAGTGGAGCTGTTTTATGGAATAAGAAACAACTCTCAAAGGAAGTGAATCAGATTCAGAATATTGAAGGAGCTACCCCAACTGGATCACCTTCTCCATTGAGCTTTATGTATGAGAAGGAATTGGAGAGTTTCCCTCACCAATCTCTTGCTCAATCCATCAATGTTCATTATGGGGAAAGACCTCAACTCAAGAGTAAGAATATATTCTATAACTTTCATTTTTATTTTATTTTATTTTATATTACTTTAAATTTGGGGAGACTGAAACGTTCTATATTATAGAGTGAGTACTGATTTCTAACCAATTGAATTATATTCAAATTAACATAAAAAAATCTATAATAAATAAAACTTACCCGTATCATCTAGTAAATTGTTCCACTCACACTATGAATGGAAAATCAGTCATAAAAATAAATTAGTCCACTCACACTATGAATGGAAAATCAGTCATAAAAATAAATTAGTTTTCTTTTTAGCTAGAGTCTCTAAATGCTAGATCTCTTTTCAAATTTATACTTAGATATTAATTATATAATTTGGTTTATTATCCAAAAGCTTGTTCAAGTTCCTTGTATTTTACCTTTACAAGTTAAAAAAATAGTGGAAAAAAATCTTATTAAAAAACCATGAATTTAAAGATATATTTTATGCATAGCTATAATAATATAGTATTAATTTTTTATAAAGATAATTGATGATGAGGAATTCAAACACAGAATAATTACTTTTATATTAAACTGATTTCTATGGTAGTTAAGTTGTTTTTGGAGAGAATATAGTAATAATAATGTTCTTTCAATATTTTAATTTATATAATGTAAATTTAAATCTTAATCATCATTTCCTAAAGCTTAATATGTGATTAACTATAGTTTTTAGAGCTAAATTATATGATGATTTTTCATTTTTATTTTTTTGGCAGAAATTTTACTTGAATGCAAAGGAACAAATATTGGGGTTCTTGTTTCGGGTCCAAAGAAGATGAGGCAAGAAGTTGCAGCCATTTGCTCCTCTGGTTCGGCTAATAATCTCCATTTTGAATCCATCAGTTTCAGCTGGTGAAATTGCTCAGTGAAATAAATAATTTCCTACTTCTATTATCTAAAATATTTCCCTTTTAATTGGGAATTTGAAGCTTGTATTTATGCTTTCGTGTGTTTTCTTTTTCACCACATTTTTGTCTTTCTTTATTTTATTTTATTTTCCCTTTTTTGTTTTAATTTCATTTTTCATTGTCTGCATTACATTGTTGTCATTATATCTTCGTATTTTTATTGTAATATTAACTTTTCCACTTGTAAATAACGAATAAATAATTTTTTAGTGCGTAAGCACAAACTTGTCAATTATTAAAAATATATTGTAATTTTTTTATAGATATTATGTCGAATTAAGGAGAAGAAACTCAAACATACTTACGTTGGCATATTAAATATAGACATTGTACTTTCAATTATTCATTGAGAAATTATCTAATGAAGAATATTTGATTTAGAAATTGGAGATTCAAATAACATGATTACATTTAAAGGGAATATTTAGTGGATAACCACTTTTCAACTACTCCCTTACAAAATTTAACCACCATTTTAGGAATAAATTATTTCAATCACTTTTGGTGTTTCCACGTAGATTTAGTTTTTTTCATTCTTTTTTACCCTTTTGGTCTTAATTGTCATTGGCTGGAGCATTAAATATTTTTTATCAGAATATTTCAGCTGCATGTGGGGATTTTCAACTCCATCGTCGATTTCCCTTCCCTTCGATGATTATTTTTGTTTTCTTTTTATCCTTTTTCCTTTTTTATTTTTTTCAAGGGATAACGACACGTCTAGACTATTTACAAAAAATATTTTCTAAGATGTTAAGAATCCAATTCTTACGAAAATACCCTTGAATTAATTATGTAATTACAAGTTAACATTTTAATAAAGACATAATGTTTTTTTTTATAAATTAGACATGGAAAGAGAGTATACTTAAATATAGAAACATGTATTTATAAGAGTAATTTGATATTTTCATTTAATTATTTAATTTGATAACGGTTTTCTGTTGCACAATAACAACTCAAAACGCCATTGATAGATCTATGAACTCAACGAATTTACAGTAAAAGAAACAAGAAGAAGAAGCACACAAGAATTACATGGTTCGGCGAATGGTGCCTACTTTCACGGGAGAACAGAGGCCATTGATTACTCTCAAGCTTTCATAGAAACGTTACACACTCACTCTCAATGGCGTTTTGACCCGCGCTCTTTTTTTTTTTTGTCAAGCTTATACGCAGCACCTTTTGACCGTTTTTTTTCTTTTCTTTATTTCTTTCTCTTCTAACCAATTTCAAATTGGTTTTCGGGAGTGGCTTGTTGTTGAGTTTTGACACAAACTTGATTGATTTACAAGCCCTGCACTCTTCATTGACTTAGAATTTTTTTCTTCGTTTAAAATTCTTTTACTAGGTGTGGCTCGTGCGAGCCTTACACTCCTTATGGAATTTTTTAGTCGTTTAAATTTTTCTACAAGATGCGGCTCATGCGAGCCCTGCACTCCCTAGTAGACTTGGAATTTTTAGTCATTTTAAATTCTTCTACCAGGTGCGGCTCGTGCGAGCCCCTGCACTCCCTAATAGACTTAGAATTTTTTAGTCGTTGTAAATTCTTCTACTAGGTGCGGCTCGTGCGAGCCCTGCACTCCCTAGTAGACTTATAATTTTTTTAGTCGTTTTATATTCTTCTACCAGGTGTAGCTCGTGAGAGCCTTACACTCCCTAGTAAACTTAGAATTTTTTAGTCATTTTAAATTCTTCTACCAGGTGCGGCTCGTGCAATCCCCTGCTATCCCTAGTAGACTTAGACTTTTTTAGTCGTTTTAAATTCATCTACAAAGTGCGGCTTGTGCGAGCCCTGCACTCCCTAGTAGACTTAGAATTTTTTAGTCGTTTTAAATTCTTCTACTAGGTGTGGCTCGTGCGAGCCTTACACTGCATAGTAGACTTGGAATTTTTTTAGTCGTTTTAAATTCTTCTACTAGGTGCAGCTCGTGCGAGCCCTGTACTCCCTAGTAGACTTAGAATTTTTTAGTCGTTTTAAATACTTCTATCAGGTGCGACTCGTGCGAGCCCTGCACTCCCTAGTAGACTTAGAATTTTTTATATAGAGCACTCCCACCTTGATAGACTAAGAACTTTTTCATTTTGCTCTTTCACCTTGGTGGACTTAGAACATTTTCATTTTGTTCTTCCACCTTGGAAGACTTAGGAATTTTTGCTCTTCCACCTTGATTGACTTAGAACATTTTCATTTTGCTCTTCCACCTTAGTGGACTTAGAACATTTTCATTTTGTTCTTCCACCTTGGTGGACTTAGAACATTTTCATTTTGCTCTTCCACCTTAGTGGACTTAGAACATTTTCATTTTGTTGTAGTAGATTCACATAGTTGGCCCTTACTCGAGTAGAGTTTTATGTTTTAATTCTAACTCGATTCTATTTGTTCTCGAATGATTTAACTCTCATAGATGTAAGAAGTAGAAAAAGAATAATCTTATTCATTTTATTGTCAAATCTCTTACAGTAAAAGACTTTATTGGAAATAAAAACTGCAATAAATAAAATCGCTGAAATAAAATCTAAGTTGCTTGACATCTTCATAGGTATTGTAGAATCTTTTAGATGAGTAGAATCAATGTGTTGATACCTTGGCCAATACCTCAGTGACCCGGTATGGTCCTTTCTAGAGCTTGGGCTCTTTTTCAATAGTCGGGCCCCTAAAATATGGTTCTTAATTCTCAAATTGGAAAATCTTGATTATCACGGTCCTGATCTTGCTTATCTCTTTTACTTCTCACAAACTTCTTCAAGTACCCTCTTTGAATAAGGGTCTCAATTTCTTTCTTGAGATCGAAGCAATCAGAGGTGGTATGGTCGTGGTGTTTGTGGAAGAGGCAATACTTGTATTTATTCCTTTTGTTTGACCCCGCTTTCATCCTAGACAGCCACCTAAATAAGTTTTTGTCTTTGATCTCCAAGAGTAGTTGTTCAATAGGGACCGTGGTGGGAGTGTATCTTTTAAACTTACTAGGAGGAAAACTCAGGTTCTCAAGTCGATCTTCCGATTTAAATCTCTTGTCATCCTCCTGATGGTCAGTCCCCCAGACAACGTCCTCTGTTCGGTCTCTTTTCTTGTGTTGTTATCGTTTACTACTACCTCCTTCATCTAAAGTATTTCTTGCACTAAGTAATTCTTCGGCGCTCATATATTTTTACGCTCTAGCGAGGAGCTCGGTATATGTAGCAAGCGTCTTTTTGCCAAATGACCACAAGAATTTTTCATCTTTCAAGTCGACCATCACAGCAGTCAGAGCTATGTCGTCATTATAACCTTTCACCTTCAATGCCTCACTATTAAATCTCACTACATAGTCACAGAGGCTCTCACAAAGGATCCAGTCGAGCATGTTGATACGTTTCAAACCTGGATGGAGCTCTAGGGAGTTTGAGATGCTATCAAGTGCAGGGCATTCCCTCTTACATTAGGAGGCCCTGCACACGGATGGTACAAGCAGCTCAAGCCAAGTTCTATCTCTTCATTCAAATACCTTACTCGATCATTTGTAACTCAATTTTTTGGTGGAAGGGATCACAAGAAACTAGCTACGCATCTTTTGACTGCGTCAGAGGTCATAGTTGGCATTTTAATCTTAGTGGGAAGTTTCACCTTCATTATATCATCGGTGAATGGCGGCTCAGTTTGCTCAAGAAGATCTTTTAGTGCAAGAGGAGTCTTTCCTCTATACTCTTTCTTCATATGACCAAGTTGATCTTGGAGTTTTTTCAACTCTGGCGTCCAAGGCTGGGCACTTTCTGCAGTAAACTTCACAACATTTTCATGTTCTTTTCTCTTTTGATTGAGAACTTCTCTAAGGTCAGACTTTCTTTTATGACTAGCTTAGTTATTGCGAGAAGAGTTATGAGAGGAAGATGAATTGTCCTGGATATTTAGCTTTGACTTCCTCTTTGAACCATCCTTCTCATGATTCCGCAATTCACCTATGCGCTCTATAGGTGAATTGTCTTTTTTAGATTGTACTTCCTAGTTGTCAGTAAGGGATTGATGATCAGTTTTCTGTGTAAGAAATTTGAGTACTTTAGCAAGATCTCGATTCACACCTTGAACTTGCTCTTCTAGAGCATCTATCCTTCCATCTGGCATTAGTATAACTCTTACCAGTTCTTGATTTTCATCGGCTTGTTGTAGCTCCCTAGTGCTACGAGTTTGATATCTTTTATTACGGGGATTACGATTTTCTCCGTCATCTATATCATCACCGTGTTGACTTCTTCGATTCATCCTTGATGGTAGAGCACTTAGTTATATACTCTTACCACAAACGACGCCAGATGTTGTTACCTAAAAATGGAGAGCTTCCACGTAAGCAACGAACTTAGTATATGGGACAAGTTGGAGGTAGTGCGCTGTCTTAACAGTGTACTACGTAGGTGTTAGGAATGGTGTCCTAGAACTTGTAATTATTTAATAATAATAATTTATTTCGAATAAATTAAATAAATAAACATAAGTTTTTTATATTATCTAGATTGATTCAATTGACAATATTAGGAATATATGAAAATATATTAATATCAAACATTCAAATAGTAAACCCTAAGTTACTCTTATGAAATCATGACTTAGTATGTGAGTCATACGAGAGGATTAAAGTCGAGATGGGTAACTTAAAAGTGTCTACAGTAAATGGATAACATTTGGGAACCTTATCCTGGTAACACTGTTGATAGCTTCGCATTTTATTTATAGACAAATGATCTAATCCTGATCATTCACGTGGGAGACATGAAATGGAAGGATCATATGCAATGTTGATTATATAAGACAGGACCATGATGTTCGATCAAATTTCTCCTTAATACTGTTTACTAGAAATGATCGAATATCAAACTAAGTTTATCAACCGTGATATATCTCAATCCTGAGTGAAATGTGGACTCCTATTTATGAAGTTTTGTTCAAATGGTTGAGAGAGATCTGTAAGAACGCTCAATACACTTCTGTTTTGGGAACATAACTAGATAAGTAGCTGGGAACGCATCTTCACGAGATGGAATTCATAACTTTCCTATAAATTAACGGTATCAGTGCGATACCTAAACATTTTAGGAACTTTAGGAAACTCTCTTGATGTACTGATTCGAGATATGAACAAGTGGCGCCACGACTTCTATTGATCACAGAAGTATATTATCTCTAGTTCGACTAAATATAAAGTTCATTGGAGAATCAGCGGGAACACAAGGATAAAGCGGTAATTACAGGGGGCAAAACGGTAAATTTATCCACCTGTAATTATGAGGGTTCCACGTGAAGGATATATCACATATATAAATAAAGATAAACTAAATGGACATAACTCATCTATAGTGAGGGGAGTTCAACTATGAATCTATAGTGGAATTATTCATAGTTAGATAATAAGTAATTAACTGATTATGAGTTAATCACTTAATTGACTAATTATTAAGCCCATGATCTATAGGTCCATCGGGTCCCTATGCTAGCCCAAATATCATTGTATTAAACTAAGTTATTAATTTAACTTAGGAAGAACAAATAATTTAAGTAATTGAACTTACTTAAAATTAGGTAGTATTAATCATTTGAATAATGAGATTATTTAAATAAAAATTAATATTAATATTATTGATATTGGTACAATATTAATTGTTTAAATAAAGAGTTTATTTAAATGGAAATTAATATAACATTATCAATTATAATATTTTAAGGCAAAATTAATTGTTTAAATAAATAAATTATTTAAACGGGAATTAATGTTAATATTATTAAGTATTTAAATAATGATTTTATTTAAATGTAATTAATAATTAATATTATTAATTAAATAATGAGTTTATTTAATTTAATATAAAATAATAGAGAGAATTAAACACAATTTGGTTTAAGAAACAAATTGGTTTTAGCCCAAAATAATTAATTAATTGAATAAGATTCAATGGTAATTAATATAATAATTTTCGGCTACATGTGTTTAAATTATAAATTATTATTTGATTTTTTTCTAATTTTAAATACAAAATACATAATTATTAAATAAAGAAAAGTATAAATATATATATATATATATATATATATATTTTTTTTTTTTTTTTTTTTTTTTTTTTTGGTGGGCTTGTTGGTGGCGTCCCTGTTGCACGTGAAGTGGGAATATATATGTATAATTATATATATTATTTTGATTTCGTCCATATATATATATATATATTTGTCTTTTCTATTATTTAATAATTAGGAGATAAGCATATCTAATTAGATTAGATATCATATTTTCCTATAAATATTACCATTGAGATTCATATTTTACACACTTCTCACTTTAATTAGAAAAGTGAAAATTCTCTCTCAAGTTTTTTCCCAATTGCCGATTTTCCTTAGGGAAAAATTTAGAAAAAATTTCTTCTTCTATTGTTCTTCTGGTTCGATTCCCACAAATAAGTTTTGATTTCGATCGGGATATAGCATAGAAGATCCGGTGTTGCTGAGGATTGATGCTGTAAAGAATCCTCCAACCGATTCTCCATTAATTACTCAATGTAAGTAACGGTTTTAATTTTCAAAATTTAAAGCATGAATCTACATGTTTTATCACAAATTGCATGATATTAATAGATCCGTAGTTAAATGTTAATTAGTTTACTAAATAAAATTCCGCTAATTTGGTAAATCATCCCTTCAGTAGGTACCTGCACAAGAAAGGAACAAAGCACTGATGTGGTGTCGGCCTATCCGATGCTAAAGTCAGAGCAAGCAGAGCTAGTGTGGCAAAGAGAATTTTAGTATAAATTAGTTACCTAATGAATGAATTTCTTCTCCTATTTATAGGAGAATATGTTGATAACATCATCGTGCCACATGTCGTGTTAGGATTGGACCACGTGTTACTTCTCAATTACGTGTTGCTTGCGGGTTACGCCATATGTCATTTCCTAATCGGACACTTGCATTCGGTTTAAATATGTAGGTCTATGTTGGAGACTGCGTAACCAGGTCTTTTCAAGTGCGTAGACTTTATGACTAGACACTGTGATTAGACGAGGTGTCCAAGTACTGCAGTCAGACCAGGTGCCCTGGTATTGCGGTCAGACCAGGTGCCCAAGTACTACGGTCAGACCAGGTGCCTAGGTACTGCAATCAAACGGGGTACCTAGGTACTACGCTCAGACGAGGTGCGTAGACATTTTTATCAAGTTGTAAAATTCCACGTGTAATCTAATTCCACCCCACAACACAGAATCTGATATTTCTCAACAGGCCTTGTTTATGCATCTCCAGCAGGCCTCTCTCAGATATATGGCCCAACCTTTTATGCCATATATCTATTTTTTTCTTGGTCAGATTTAGCAGCAACTAGAGCTTGCCATGTGATTGCTTCTCCCTGTAAAAAATACAGTCCATGTCTCGATGTAGCTTTCAGCTTTACCAGTGATCCCTTTGATACCTTGAGTATGCCATTGGTTGATTTATAAGAATATCCTATTTTATCAAGCAGTCCAAATGAAATCATGTTTCTAGACAAATTAGGTACATATCTCACATTCGTTAGAATTCTCTCCATATTGTCATGAAGCTTGAACTTGACTGATCCAGTACCTTCTACATCACATTTGTGATTGTTTCCCATGAATACTCCCCTTCCTTTACTTGGCTGATAGTCAAACAAGTATTCCTTATTAAGGGTCATATAGTACATACAACCAAAATCAAGAACGCATTCATCAATACGATTTTGATCTTGAGATAAGAAATTCTCTCCATCATCTATATCAGTGGCTAATAAAACATCTGCACTATCATATCCCTGTGTCAAATGAGCTAAATCTTTATTGTCTTTCTTCTCTTCGGACTGCTTTAGGATTTCTCAGTCTCTAGACAATTTCTCTTTATATGTCCCTCTTTATTACAACCATAGCATCTTTGAGTTTCTTTTCTATTTCTTGATTTTGATCGTGACTTGCCTCTATTTCCTTTCCACTGTTTCTTGTCTTCTCTTCCTCGTGCCATCAGAGCTTCATCTGATTTCTTCTCTGACTTCAAATCTAACTCTTTAGATCTTAGTGCATCTATAACCAATTCAAGATCTAGACTATGTCTTCCATACTTAATCGCAACTTTGACGTCACTATAAGAATCTAGAATGCATTTAACAAAATAAATCAATTGGTTTTCAGAATCCACCTTTTCTCCAATATTAAACAAATCAAGAGTTATCTTGATAAATGCATCAAGGTTCTCCTTCATTAATTAACAAACATTTATCCTGAAGCCAAACAATCTCTCTTTCAGTAGGATCTTATTAGGTAATGACTTCACTAGATACAACTTATCCAATTTCTTCTATAGACCTAAAGTAGTGTCCTCCTCACTGACTAATCTAAGCACATTATCAGATAAATGAATAGTGATTAAGTTATGTGCGATTTCGTTACACTCACCTCTCTGTTCCACAGAAACATTTTCAGGTATATCAATTGGATCTCCAATTGCCTTTGCAACCTTCTAGTGAATGAGCATAACCTTCATCTTTCGTTTCCAGATGCTAAAGTCCTTTTGTCCATCATATCCTCTACATCTATCTTCGTCGAAATTTTTCTCTTGATCTTCAATTTTCAGAGATCAAGTTGATCTTCAATTCACAGACTGAATAGTTCAATTTCTACTCTAAAATTTACGAATCCAATCAATGAGCTTGTTTCCTAGCTTTGATACCAATTGTTGCACAATAACAACACAAAACGCCATTGATATACCTATGAACTCAACGAATTTACAGTAAAAGAAACGAGAAGAAGAAGAAGCACACAAGAATTATGTGGTTTGTCGAATGGCGCCTACTTCCACGGGAGAACAGAGGCCATTGATTACTCTCAAGCTTTCATAGAAATGTTACACACTCACTCTCTCTCATACTATCAGTGAACAATTTATATTCTCATCATTAGAATATTCCAGAAGCTTAGCTAAAAGTAATCATACTCATTGATTACTAATGATGAGCTGAGCTGTCATAACTTAACTCTGCCACATCAGCTGAAGAGTAGAGCTACTCGAATGTCAACGTTTTCCACTATATTATATTATGAAAAATAGAAGTATTTTACACAAATCAAATACTTATACTTCGATACAACATACTAAAGTGCTTTTTTATTGCTTATTTATAACAAATTTGTATTATTTAGATTTGATTTATACAAGATGCTATAGTAAATATTTAATGCACCATTTAAATTGAAATATATTAATAATATATAATTTATGGACATTGATTATATTATTAACTAGTTTATTAAATATACATAGTAAATAAGTAATGTACAAGCTAATTTTTAAGAATGAAATTCAAAACCGATGTAATAGTAAATAGTTAATATACTATGTAAATAAATCACAATAATTTGAAATATATATATATTGATTAGAAGTTAATAATTTAATTTAATATATTTGGTAGTTAATTAATATACATGTTAATTTTTTAGGACCAAAATCAAAATATACTTTAGAAGAGATGATAATAAATAGTTAAAATATAATGTAAATATAAAAAATTGTAATTTATATGTATTGAAAAAGTTATAGTATTTTCTTTGATAAACTAAAAGAACAATGCAGAAAACGATTTGAATTTATTTTCTTGAACCGGCGGAGCTAAATATTGAAAGAAAAAGCTTTGAAAAAATGGTAATAAAAGAGATAATTACAACATAATCTGGAAGCAAAATGATAAAGTCATTAGTGTTTGTGTTTGAAAAAAAGATAATTACAATTTTTATAATTAATATTATTTATGATTTCCAACGTAAATGATATATATAGTTGTCAAATGATAATCATATATAAGGTAATGAAATTGATGGTCAAATAATTGGTTCAGTACTCTAATTTTTTTTTATAGATATTACATCAAATTAAAATAGTAGAGACTCAAACCTTCGACTTTCTAAAAATGAAATAGATTTCTAACAATTTGAGCTATGTTTATGTTAACATTAATTTTTGAATCATACAAATGAGAATTAAAGCGAGAATTATTGACAAAAGAAAACATATTTTTGGAAAATGCAACGTTAAAAAAAAGCCTAGCACATGCATTTTGTACTCGCATTACTCGCCACTTAAATGGTTCGATTCAAGCTAGTTATTCAATCCAACGAACAAAGTGGGGCAAGTCTCCACCTATCCCATCCGTTCGCGTGAGGCGCTTTTTCCAACATCTTCCGAGTTGAATCAGCTTACGCCACGCGTCACGCAGTGTCCAATGTCTTGACATGGCCTGCTACCCAATCGTGGTGTGACAGCTGTCCCAGCTGAGAAACTCTCAAACCGTATGAATGGTCTGTTTTACCCCTCAGGTTTTTGAAAATACCTACGACGTTCCATAATCCAAAAGACACTCCCCGCCCCCACTTTCAATCCTTGTTCAACAAGAAACACATTTTGACAGAATTTTTAGGATTTTTTTTTTTTTTTTGAGATATTATGTTTTGACTTTAAGAATGAAACATCCTATGAGATTTTACCACGTGTCCAACGTTTAGAAGTGTTATTTTATTTTATTTTCATCAAGTGGCCAAAAATGAATCAACAAAATGGGGAGAAAATTTTCATAAAAAATACTCGTACAGTCGGCAAGTGTTAAATTTTTTTTTTTATTTTTTTATTTTTGTTTGGATAATATTTTATATCAAAAATGGTTTCTGGTTGGTTCTTGATCAGTCAAGAGGAACTTTTTAAGTTTTAAATTGATTGTGATCTAATTTTCCATCCTTATTAAAAATTAACTTACTTTATTAAAAAAATTAGTATAAAATTCACGTTACTAATTGGGGGAATTTCTGAAAAAAGAAAAGAAGAACAATCACACATGTAACACAACTTTTAAATTTTTATAAAAAATAACATATTAGTTCTAAACTTAATTATTGAACTACTTCAATAAATTAGTTAACTATTTAATTTTATTTTTAATATTTACTATTTTTATTTTTATTTTGGGTTGAATAATTTTCATCTAGATGAGTATTTAAGAACTAAAACTCTCATTTACTAAATTGGTTATACTCCATATCATCAAAATATCATATTTCTTAAAGTTTACTAGATTATTGAACTACTTCAATAAATTAGTGGACTGATATTTAAGTAAATAATTAGAAGTAGTGACATAAATGAAAAAATATATTTAAAATATTGGATAAAATGTTTTTGGTCCCTATAGTTTTACTTTGGTTTCATTTTCGTCCCTATACTTTCCAAAACCCACTTTTTTCGTCCTTCTGTTAACTTCTCCGTCTGGGACATAAACGGCTAGCTTATGTGGCATTTTTCTTGCTTATGTGGCATAAGTTGTTGGCAGAATTAACTGATGTGGCATAAACTAACAACATGTGGCATATATGAATAAGTTTTAGGGTTAATCAACTACATCATCATCCTCACGAGGGCTATGGAAAATGAAGTGAAGTTCATCTTCCTCACGAGAGTTAGGGCAAACGGACGATGATGAACTAAACTTTCAACGAAATAGGAAGACAAAGACGAAGCAGTGGAGAATCAAGGCTTTGAAGTCGAGCAAGCAGATGTCGACGCAAAATAGTCTGGATTCCTCGAATCAGAGTTCAAACAATGATTCAAGGAGGAGTAATTTGAATCGAAGATTGGTGTCGTGCTATTGTGGAGTTCGAGGTAGGTTACAAACGTCGTGGACAAAAATCAATCTCTAAATCAAAACAAACAGCATAAATATAGCTGGTGTTTCTTCAAAATCAAATCCATCAAAAGTAAATATCAGATTCTGCAAATCTATCAGCAAAATCTACATAAATATAGCAGCAGATTCTTCAAGTTCCTCTTCCCCTTCTCCTTGTTAGAAACGTGCGGCCTATTCCTCTTTCAGATCTAGTCCATCCTTGTTCAGATGCAGAAGCAGATCCAGATCCAGAGGCAGAGGCAGCTTCAGAAATATGTGTGATACCCAAATCAGTTTCAGAAATTTCAGATTTAGAGTTAATCATAATATTTACAATTTCTCCTTCGATAGTTCTCCTTCGATACTTTTACTTCGTTGCTACTCATCTACTTCGTACTTCGCCTGCGTACTTCACCTGAGACTCAGATCTTCTCCTTCGATTTGTCCTTCTTCAATTTCTCCTTCGATTTCTGCTTCACTTCGTCCTTCTCTGAGATTTTAGGGCAGTTTATTTTCTCAATTAGTTACTAAATTTGATTTCTAATTCAGTTTATGCCACATTAGTTAATTCTGCCAACTTAATGCCATATAAACAAGAAAAATGCCGCATAAGCTAGCCGTTTATGTCCTAGACGGAGAAGTTAATAGAATGACGAAAAAAGTGGGTTTTGGAAAGTACAGGGACGAAAAAAGTCAGTTTTGAAAGTACAAGGACGGAAATGAAACCAAAGTGAAACTATAGGGACCAAAAACGTATTTTACCCTAAAATATTTTATTTAAGATAATTTTTATTATTAATTTGAGCTTAAAAGTTTGATCAACTTATTATTTAGAGGCCCTATGTGAAAAATATTTGGGGCTCTTGTAACAATAGTAAAATTAGGTCGAATATTTATAAAAATAGCAGAAAAAAAACTTATTTACAAAAATAGCAAAAAACTCAAATTCGCGCCTAAAATATTACTAAATTGTCATTAGTTTTGCACAAGTAATCAGTAATTTCCTCACAAGTAATCACTGATTTGCACACAAGTAATCACTGATTTTACTGATATCGTGATACTTTGTTAATGAATCACTGATTACCTAATAGTTATCACTGATTATCTTATAAGTTATCATTGATTTCTCTGATAAACATGAATGAGAGTTTTTTTTAAAAAAAACTAATATATTTACAAATACCTTTAAAAATGCTATATTTATAAATATTGCAGAAAGTTCTGCTACCCAATAAAATTTCCCAAAATATTTTTAAATTGATCATAAACCTTCTCCATCCTTTCCTAGAGTTGTCTTACAAATCCCATTAAAAAAATTTATTGGCTATTTAACTCATTACTCACAAATTTATGCTTTTGAAAGAAAAATGAAATTAGAAAATATGATTAAAAAAAACTAATTACAACATTACAATTTACAATCTAAATAAGATTAAATTTTTTGTTTTATTGTTTTTATTTACACAAACTTCTTGTGATGTAAATGAAAATAACATTACAATTACAAAATTTCTTTACATTTGAAAAGTCAAAAAGTAAGAAATTAAGACTTCAACTTCTTCTTCTTTGTTTATATATTTGATTAGTTCACGCCGGTCATAATGTCATCCACCTCACCTTCCATATCTTCAAAAACTCACTCACCGGAAGAAAAAAAAATACTCCACTCACCGGAATATGGCGAATCCGTCCAACAATTCCCAATCCAACCCTCATCGGAGCTACCAACCCAACAACACCGACGACGGCGGCGGAGACGGCGACGGTAACATTTTTTCCAGAAACACTCCGATGAAGCTGAACAAAAAGAGATCTCTTTCTCTCTCCTCCACCGCCGGAGCTGAAAACTCCAACTCCGACGACGAAAACATCAACCTTTCCATCACCTGTAACCTCTCCCCCGCTCAAACCGCTCGAATTACTGAACAATTCGATCATTCTCTCATCGCCTGCGTTATCGGCAGAAAGATCACCGCTCAATATCTCGCCGATCGTCTTCGCCGTCTTCTTTTTCTGACCGGAACTCTGATCGTGACGGAGATTGGCCGTGGCTATTTCGTCCTCAAATTCTCAGAGTCTTCTGATTGTAGAGAAGCCATCAAAGGTCGTCCATGGTCAATCCCTAACATCTGTATCTCCTTTTTTCCATGGAAACCTAATTTCAAACCCTCGGAGGCTGTGATTTCTGATTTTGATGTTTGGATTCGATTGCCGGAGCTTTCAATTGAGTATTACGATAGGGAAGTACTTGAACAACTTGCTGGAACAATTGGTGCTCTTGTGAAGATTGATCCTGTTACTGAAAAACGGGAGAAATGTAAGTTTGCTCGTCTGTGTGTTAATGTTAATTCGAGTAATCCGCTACCATCTGTGATTGAACTTGGTCCGATTAGGCAGGAAATTGAGTATGAGGGTTTGTTGTTTTTGTGTGCTCGTTGCCGTCGTGTCGATGACTTGAAACAAAATTGTATGAATTTGAGTAATGTGTCTGCTGATCACAGAGTTTTTACTTATCGGCATCCGAGTTGTCGGCAGGATCAGCCAGTGGTGGTGGTTCCTGCTGAACCGCCACCGTCTGGTTCGAGATTTCAAGCCCTTGGAGAAGAGTTGGATGAGAAGCCAAGCCTTCCAATGGGTGAATGTGAAAATGAAACATTAGTCACAAGTACAAGTACTTCACTTCCTTCTGTGAATGTTGGTCTGAAATTTGCTCAGAAGAAACAAAATTGTTTAAATTCGAGTAATGTATCTACTGAGAACAAAGTTTTTACACAGGATCACGTGGTTGCTTCAAGTTCGAAGCAGCCACAGGTGGCGGTGGCGGTTCAAGAACCACCAATGTCGGAATCGAGATTGCGAATCCTTGGAGAAGAGAGGAATGAGAAATCAAACCTTCCAATGGGTGAATGTGACAGTGAAACAGTATCCACAAGTGCAAGTTCTTCCCTTCCTTGTGTAAATGTTGGTCCCAAATTGGCTAAGAAGAAACTTCACGTTTCTGGATTGAAGCCTGAAGCAGCTTCGGGTTTCAATTTGGGAAAACAAAAGGAGATATCTGGAGCGTCTGCTCAAAAAGTTGAAGCATCTTCAAAAACCATCACTTCAAAAACCATCAGTGATCTTAAGTTTACCCATCAGAATGATACATTAGCAGCAGAAAGAAGTTATCAGTCATTGCCGGTAAGCATTCCGTATACATCTCCACACTCACCTCCACCTATTTCAGAAGCCAGCCTCAACTTTTTCTCCGCCGCTATCCTACACTCGACGATAGAGAAAGAGATGAGCAGCACACCATCTACTGAATTCACTGCAAAAACTTGTCCTATTGTTTACACATTCAATCCAAAGACCACAAATCTTGAAATTGGTTTGTCAGAAGCTACAATGTCGAACCAGCACGTTATCCATCTCGCACCGACTACACGAGGTGGAAATGAGTATGGAATTGGTTCAGGAGCAAAATCAGGATCATGTTCTAACAAACTGTTGTGCTGGAATTATCGTGGAACAGATGGCATCAAGTTAAAACGAGCATTGAAAGATCTAATTCAACTCCACCTACCCTCTGTTGTGCTAATCTTTGGGACGAAAATCAGTGGTGCTGATGCAGATCAGGTTGTAAAGGAGCTTGATTTCCGTGGTTCATACTGCAGAAAACCGGATGGCTACAATGGTGGTATTTGGATGTTATTGTCCCGGCAAGACGTTCAAGTTGAAGTCAATTCATACAGCCCACAGCAGATTTCTGCATCAGTACAATTCGAAACCTCATCGCAACCATGGGGGCCGAGTTTCTTCTATTCGCCATCGAACTTGATTGATAACACATTGGCATACTAATGGAAGGTTTAAATTTGAAAAATTCTATTGCTTTTTTGTTTCATGATTTGCTAGCAAAGTCATAACTTCTGTGAGGAAGTTTTTATTTGGTGGGAGAGTGAGAGGATGATGTGATCCTTGTGATTTGTGTTTGCTGATATAGTGGATTTTTGGAAGTGGATTAGGCATTTCTTATGCCTATCCACGTTTAATCTTGTGCCTATTCTTTTTCTTACCCTCTCAGTATTTCAACATTTAATTGCTTTGGTTAGCTTATTTATTATTTTTTGTTTTGTCTTCGGAGGCATTTGCATTACAATCTTCAAGGGGATTTATTTTCATGATTCCTATTCTATACATCACTTCAGATCACGCTCCTATCTCGACGCATCTACTAAAGATGACACATGGGATAAATGGAGGAATCTAACATTATTTATAAAGTTTAAAACAACTATATGGAAAAAAAAAAGAAAAAAAATATAATGGATTTTTCAAAAAAGACATTTTATGAATTGATATTTTAAAAAATAGTAGAAGTTTTAAAAAAAATTTAGAATAATTTTTTTTTTCTTATCAACTAAAGGAAAGAAATGTGAAATCCAAATGAATCATATTTTTAAGAAAATGTCATTTTTGAAAATTTTAATTTTTCTTTTTTGTTATTTTTTAAACATCAATTAATATAATGCTATATAGTGAGATATATATATATATATATATTATGTTGGGACTTGGTAAGAAATGGAAAGTAAGCAGATCAAACATATTAGACGTTTTCCCCCTTACTATTATTCTAATGATTCAATCTAATCCTTCAACTAATTAGAATTTCAACATCATTCTTTTTTTTATAGGGGAAGAAATAAAAAACAGCGACCTATTGAATATATCTTCCTTTATCAAGAAGAAAAGATAAAATGGTTTGGGTTTGACTTTGACAAATCTTATAACAAGATTAACTTGTCAATTCCACTTCAAACAGGGAATGTTTCATGTCTTAACAAAACTACTCATGCAGACTTCTCCCATTGTTTTTCTCTTTTTAAAATACTATATATATATATATATATATATTAAAGAGTATTTACAAAAGAGGAAAAACGAAGAATTTATAATTATAAGCAAATTTGTAAAACGGTTTTTTTTTCCCTTCCGTTTTTGTTTCTTGTTTTTTTGTTCTCAATTACAAAAAAAAAATGTTTTGTTTTTATTTCTCGTTTCCTGTGCTCTCTTTTTTTTAATTAAAAAAGGAACATAAATGTGCCTGTTAACCAATTTTTATTTATTGTTCTCCAAAGTTTTTAATTAAATAACATAATTTTATTTGAAAATTAAAATTTTAAATGAAATATAATTATATAAATTTATTTTGATATTTATTTTATTTTAGAACTCACATGAAGAGAATAAATACCTGATATGTTGATAGAAAATGATATGTAAGAAAGTAGGCCTTTTTCTTATATATAAAATAATACTATTTAGCCTCCAAAAATATAAGTGACACTATATTTGGCTATGCATAAATTTAGGAAGAAGAGAGATAAATTATTTTGACAAAAATACCCTTATAAAAAAACAGAAAAACATTTTGAAAATCTACCTTAAATCAAGGAGGAGTAAATCAATGAAACATTAAAGAAAAAAGAAAAGATCAATAAGGATTTAAAAAATATTATAAAGGAAAAAGAAAGGGCATAACTTAGGAATAAGAAAAAAAAAATTTAGCACCGATAATAATTTTTTCTAAAAAATACATTGATTCCATTTTATGGAAATGGTTTTAAAAAATGTATAGCATAGTGTTTATATTTATGTACAATACGGAAAAAATGTCCAATGAAAAAAAATACGTACAATATATATATTACATATAATATGTATTGTACGTAATATAACATATTTTATATAAAATATGTACAATTAGAAGGTGAAAGAGAGGAAAAAATGGAGGCTAAAGAAATGAAAAATAAAAATAAAAAAATATATAAATATGGTATAGATATTATTTATAATATGTAATGTATGTAAATATAAAATAATTTATATACAATATGTACAGTAAAATGTAAAACAGAGGAGATAATGGAGGCGAAGGTAACAAAAAAAAATAAAAAAATTATATATATATAGTATTAATTAAATTAATTAATGGTTAAAACCCAACTAAATATAAGGAAAATTTCATTGGTTGACAGATTTTTATGTAATATTTGTAAAAATATCAACTCAAAAAAGTATTTGTAAATATAGCAATTTTTATCATGTTTATCAGTGATAATTAATGATTTATGTGTTTATCAGTGATAAATATAGTGTAAAAATATGTAATTCAATATTTATCACTGATAAACTAGATAAAAAATTACTATATTTACAAATATTTTTTTGAGCTTTTATTTTTACAAATATTACTAAAAAATTTGCAAATGCCCCTAAATATAATTACCAATATTCCACACGAATTAAGACATATAGATTACTATGCTTTATAACTAATAGGTAAATCTTTGTTGGCTAAAAAGCTTAACTTTCAACACTCCCGCGAAAATGAGCTAAAATATTTACGAATAAAACTTCACTCCTTACTAGTTAGAAGGAACTCCTTCGAATTTACTCACGTGTCACGTTTCTATTACATAATATACATATAGTTAATATATATAGGATCTATTTAATAAATACGTAGCCCGGCAGTCGCGGCTTGCAGAAAAACACATTTTGGGCAAAAAATCTGAGAGTGATGGTTGCGGCAGTGAAACATGGTGGCTGCGGCGATGTGAAGAAATGAGATAAATTTAATATTGGGTGATGACGTCACATAATGAAGAAATTAGTGCACGCTGACATCAGCATGTATATAAAGCTGTTAGAATGAGGAGTGGCGTGTCACTCTCTTGAAGCGACAAGTCGCTTCGTTGACTGAAGAAAGGAAGGAGGCGCAGATGACTTGTCCACGGGTCGCGCGATGGTTCGCTGGAGCCTTATCTTAAGCAGATCAGGTGGCTTGGCTCAACATTTGGCTCGGCTCCGGACGACTCGTGACACAGATTAAACGCACACGACTGGATGGCTCGACTCCGGACGGCTTTGCTTCGCGGCTTCAACAGATTAAGTTTTTATGCACGATTTTATCTAGTTTTTGGCTATTTAAAGCCCCATTTGCTCCTAAATTCATAATCCCTTCTCCCTCTATTTTTCTTAGGACTTTTAGATAGTTTTTAATATGTTTTCTAGCTAGTTTTTTTTATTCCAACTAGAGGATTATCGAGGTTTGGTCATGAATTTGTGAGGTTTTGTTCTTAATTTTTTTCTTCCTATTTTCTCTTTATTCATGCTTTCCTTTTACATATTTTATTGTTGATTAATTGTTGTGTATAGTTGTCATATGTTCAATTGTTAATTTATCATATCGCAAGTTAGAACGTTAAATCTGTAATTGTTCAATTGATCTAATACAAGTAGCATAATAACGTAAATTGATTGGGGATATTTCTGTGATCATGCTATGAGAATTTATGATCTAACTTAAATGAATCGGTTGTACTGTGTTTGTTGGTTAGAATTGAGTTCTTCTCTTCTTAATGTTGTTAATGAGTTAAATCTTATTATCATATTTTAGGGTTATCTGTTAATTAGGGAAATAGTCAATGATTATATCTTGGCTATCAAATAGTTAAGGAAGAGCACTTATAAGTTGTTGAATAGTTTTGGTGACTTCCAATCAATTTAGGGAAGAATTTAGGAATGAATTATCGTGGAACAGATAGCATCAAGTTAAAACGAGCATTGAAAGATCTAATTCAACTCCACCTACCCTCTGTTGTGCTAATCTTTGGGACGAAAATCAGTGGTGCTGATGCAGATCAGGTTGTAAAGGAGCTTGATTTCCGTGGTTCATACTGCAGAAAACCGGATGGCTACAATGGTGGTATTTGGATGTTATTGTCCCGGCAAGACGTTCAAGTTGAAGTCAATTCATACAGCCCACAGCAGATTTCTGCATCAGTACAATTCGAAACCTCATCGCAACCATGGGGGCCGAGTTTCTTCTATTCGCCATCGAACTTGATTGATAACACATTGGCATACTAATGGAAGGTTTAAATTTGAAAAATTCTATTGCTTTTTTGTTTCATGATTTGCTAGCAAAGTCATAACTTCTGTGAGGAAGTTTTTATTTGGTGGGAGAGTGAGAGGATGATGTGATCCTTGTGATTTGTGTTTGCTGATATAGTGGATTTTTGGAAGTGGATTAGGCATTTCTTATGCCTATCCACGTTTAATCTTGTGCCTATTCTTTTTCTTACCCTCTCAGTATTTCAACATTTAATTGCTTTGGTTAGCTTATTTATTATTTTTTGTTTTGTCTTCGGAGGCATTTGCATTACAATCTTCAAGGGGATTTATTTTCATGATTCCTATTCTATACATCACTTCAGATCACGCTCCTATCTCGACGCATCTACTAAAGATGACACATGGGATAAATGGAGGAATCTAACATTATTTATAAAGTTTAAAACAACTATATGGAAAAAAAAAAGAAAAAAAATATAATGGATTTTTCAAAAAAGACATTTTATGAATTGATATTTTAAAAAATAGTAGAAGTTTTAAAAAAAATTTAGAATAATTTTTTTTTTCTTATCAACTAAAGGAAAGCAAATGTGAAATCCAAATGAATCATATTTTTAAGAAAATGTCATTTTTGAAAATTTTAATTTTTCTTTTTTGTTATTTTTTAAACATCAATTAATATAATGCTATATAGTGAGATATATATATATATATATATTATGTTGGGACTTGGTAAGAAATGGAAAGTAAGCAGATCAAACATATTAGACGTTTTCCCCCTTACTATTATTCTAATGATTCAATCTAATCCTTCAACTAATTAGAATTTCAACATCATTCTTTTTTTTATAGGGGAAGAAATAAAAAACAGCGACCTATTGAATATATCTTCCTTTATCAAGAAGAAAAGATAAAATGGTTTGGGTTTGACTTTGACAAATCTTATAACAAGATTAACTTGTCAATTCCACTTCAAACAGGGAATGTTTCATGTCTTAACAAAACTACTCATGCAGACTTCTCCCATTGTTTTTCTCTTTTTAAAATACTATATATATATATATATATATATATATATATTAAAGAGTATTTACAAAAGAGGAAAAACGAAGAATTTATAATTATAAGCAAATTTGTAAAATGGTTTTTTTTTTCCTTCCGTTTTTGTTTCTTGTTCTTTTGTTCTCAATTACAAAAAAACAAAAATGTTTTGTTTTTATTTCTCCTTTCCTGTGCTCTCTTTTTTTTAATTGAAAAAGGAACATAAATGTGCCTGTTAATCAATTTTTATTTATTGTTCTCCAAAGTTTTTAATTAAATAACATAATTTTATTTGAAAATTAAAATTTTGAATGAAATATAATTATATAAATTTATTTTGATATTTATTTTATTTTAGAACTCACATGAAGAGAGTAAATACCTGATATGTTGATAGAAAATGATATGTAAGAAAGTAGGCCTTTTTCTTATATATAAAATAATACTATTTAGCCTCCAAAAATATAAGTGACACTATTTGGTTATGCATAAATTTAGGAAGAAGAGAGACAAATTATTTTGACAAAAATACCCTTATAAAAAAACAGAAAAACATTTTGAAAATCTACCTTAAATCAAGGAGGAGTAAATCAATGAAACATTAAAGGAAAAAAAAAAAGATCAATAAGGATTTAAAAAATATTATAAAGGAAAAAGAAAGGACATAACTTAGGAATAAGAAAAAAAAAATTTTAGCACCGATAATAATTTTTTCTAAAAAATAGATTGATTCCATTTTATGGAAATGGTTTTAAAAAATGTATAGCATAGTGTTTATATTTATGTACAGTACGGAAAAAATGTACAATGAAAAAAAATACGTACAGTATATATATTACATATAATATGTATTGTACGTAATATAACATATTTTATATAAAATATGTACAATTAGAAGGTGAAAGAGAGGAAAGAATGGAGGCTAAAGAAATGAAAAATAAAAATATATATAAATATGGTATAGATATTATTTATAATATGTAATGTATGTAAATATAAAATAATTTATATACAATATGTACAGTAAAATGTAAAACAGAGGAGATAATGGAGGAGAAGGTAACAAAAAAAAATAAAAAATTATATATATATAGTATTAATTAAATTAATTAATGGTTAAAACCCAACTAAATATAAGGAAAATTTCATTAGTTGACAGATTTTTATGTAATATTTGTAAAAATATCAACTCAAAAAAGTATTTGTAAATATAGCAATTTTTATCATGTTTATCAGTGATAAATAATGATTTATGTGTTTATCAGTGATAAATATAGTGTAAAAATATGTAATTCAATATTTATCACTGATAAACTTGATAAAAAATTACTATATTTACAAATATTTTTTTGAGCTTTTATTTTTACAAATATTACTAAAAAATTTGCTAGATTTGCAAATGCCCCTAAATATAATTACCAATATTCCACACGAATTAAGACATATAGATTACTATGCTTTATAACTAATAGGTAAATCTTTGTTGGCTAAAAAGCTTAACTTTCAACACTCCCGCGAAAATGAGCTAAAATATTTACGAATAAAACTTCACTCCTTACTAGTTAGAAGGAACTCCTCCGAATTTACTCACGTGTCACGTTTCTATCAAATAATATACATATAGTTAATATATATAGGATCTATTTAATAAATACGTAGCCCGGCAATCACGGCCTGCAGAAAAACACATTTTGGGCAAAAAATCTGAGAGTGATGGTTGCGGCAGTGAAACATGGTGGCTGCGGCGATGTGAAGAAATGAGATAAATTTAATATTGGGTGATGACGTCACATAATGAAGAAATTAATGCACGCTGACGTCAGCGTGTATATAAAGCTGTTAGAATGAGGAGTGGCGTGTCACTCTCTTGAAGTGACAAGTCGCTTCGTTGACTGAAGAAAGGAAAGAGGCGCAGATGACTTGTCCACGGGTCGCGCGATGGTTCGCTGGAGCCTTATCTTAAGCAGATCAGGTGGCTTGGCTCAACATTTGGCTCAGCTCCGAATGACTTGTGACACAGATTAAACGCACACGACTGGATGGCTCGACTCTAGACGGCTTCGCTTCGCGGCTTCAGCAGATTAAGTTTTTATGCACGATTTTATCTAGTTTTTGGCTATTTAAAGCCCCATTTGCTCCTAAATTCATAATCCCTTCTCCCTCTATTTTTCTTAGGACTTTTAGATAGTTTTTAATATGTTTTCTAGCTAGTTTTTTTTATTCCAACTATAGGATTATCGAGGTTTGGTCATGAATTTGTGAGGTTTTGTTCTTAATTTTTTTTTTCCTATTTTCTCTTTATTCATGCTTTCCTTTTACATATTTTATTGTTGATTAATTGTTGTGTATAGTTGTCATATGTTCAATTGTTAATTTATCATATCGCAAGTTAGAACGTTAAATCTGTAATTGTTCAATTGATCTAATACAAGTAGCATAATAACGTAAATTGATTGAGGATATTTCTGTGATCATGCTATGAGAATTTATGATCTAACTTAAATGAATCGGTTGTACTGTGTTTGTTGGTTAGAATTGAGTTCTTCTCTTCTTAATGTTGTTAATGAGTTAAATCTTATTATCATATTTTAGGGTTATCTGTTAATTAGGGAAATAGTCAATGATTATATCTTGGCTATCAAATAGTTAAGGAAGAGCACTTATAAGTTGTTGAATAGTTTTTGTGACTTCCAATCAATTTAGGGAAGAATTTAGGAATGAATGTTTATGAATCGATGATCAAATTAATGAGCCATAACAAAGATTAAATCTTTAGTTGGAAGCCTATCTTTATTGATTTCTTATTATTTTTGAAACAACAAATTCAAAACGCCCGTTTTTCACTACAAAAGGGTTTAGTACTACCGACGCCGAGTAATGTCGGTAATAATCATCTTAGCATCGGCAAAGAGCAAAGTCGATGGTAGGCCAACGTCGGTCGTGATGTCGGCAATGGCACGTCGACTTTGCTAGTTTTTAGTATTGCCGACGTCCCGTCGATGATAATGGTCTTATCACCGATATCAACTTGTGGCATCGGTGATACTATCACCTACGCTACGTCGGCTTTTGATAATCACAATACCGACGCTGCGTCGGTAATGGCCTTACCTAAAAGCCCAAAAATGACCCAATGCCTACGTTATGGCGTCGACAATTCACTTTTTTTTTTTAAAAAAAAAATCTGCTTCTATTTATACCCCTACTAAAGCGATCTGTTTTAACAATTATAAATTATAACTACATTCAAAATATAAATTTAATGTGACTTAACAGTTGCATGCTAGTGCTACTCAAAAGTATACATTTATAGGTTGTCAATCTCTCCTTTCCTATGAAATCAAGATTTACTTATGATCAACGGATGTAACGAAAAGTTTGCATACACTAGACCTACAATTAGAAACAAACCTATCAAAAAAGGAGTAATCAACTTCTTTCGACAATAATTTTCCTACAGTCATTTTTCTGGAGCCCATTATTCCTGCATTTCATAGATAGGATGATTTAGATCAAATGTTTAGACCCAAAGTTGAAGTACTCCGAGAAAAAAAAACTCAACAACAAGATATATACAACGGTCCATTTAAATATGGCTCAATCTCCTAGGATTTTTTCTGCAATTGTATGATCTAGTAAGAAAATAGCGAAAACTGTTGATAGGAGAACTCATATCCCCTTTGTTATATCAAAAAGAAGTAATTCAAGGACATTATAGATTCCATATATCATAAGAAAAACAAATACAAAAAACTACAAGCCAGCCAAAATAATAATTAAAAAGAGAAATATCATACCTTTAAGATCTGGGATTCGTTGATAGGAGCATAATGATTGATAGATTCCAACACTAAACCACAAAAGCAAAATTTAAGATTTTAAGTTGATTCTTATATTTTTTTTTTTCAAATATTAGTATATTTGTACAAGTGAGAAAAAAGGGATCCAAACTCACGTCAAGCACTAGGGAAATTGAAAAAAGCAATGCTACTTTACAAGCCAATAATAAAAGGATAAGATAATTACAAAAAACTTTTTGGTATCAGAAAGCTAAAGAGAATTAAGATGCAATCTATCTAAGAAGTCATCAAAGTCCCAGTAATTTCTTATTTCTATAGTATACCATTTCTAATAAACTGAAAACCAAATTTTTAGCTTATAAAGGAGAAAATAGAATGTTTATTGGAAATTGATATTTTGATAGATAGTAGCAAACCTGTAGAATTCTTGTAAGAACAGGAAACCTTCAAAGAGACCATTCTTTGATTATTTGAAGGCCTAGCAAGTTGTAACTTGAACGAAAACAGCGAGAAATCAACGAGACCTTCAGTTTCGCTGCAATTTTCCTCGAATCGATTCATTAAGAAAATTGTTTTTGTTGTGTAACCGTAGCCTTCATAGCATCTTAATTCACCAATTTCCAGAAAAAATGCTATGATTTAGAGTTTTTTGACACATTAGATTTCTCAAATCCATTCATCTCATTGAAGAAAAACACTACTAGAAAAACCCTAAACATCTAATCACACAAATCTCCAATATTTTTTAGAAATAAAACATTGAAACATACCTAATAATGTCGAAAATCAAAACCTAAGCCTTCAAACGAAAGAAATCGGCTGAAAAATGATCAAAATCAGAGAAAGAATGGTGAAAATTGCCATTTTCACGGGCTGCTTGCGCTGAGGTCTGTTCTGTGAGAGAGGAAGGAAAATGGGGAAGAAAAGGGGCTTGTTCCCCCTTTATGCATCTTGGTATTACTGACGCCACGTCGCGTCGATAATAGTGTAAGTGGAATGGTGCGTTTAGGCTAGACCGATGCCATGTCGGTTTAGCCTAAATGAAAATATTACAAAATCGGTATTGCCGACGCCACATCGGCAATACCCTTGCTGGAGTAGTCTATATGGAACGATGCGTTTAAGCTAGACCGATGTCACGTCGGTCTAGCCTATTTGAGAATTTTGTAAAATGGGTATTGCCGACGCCGTTTTTTTAAGTTTGCTACATCAACGACGCCACGTCGGTGATGGTTATCTCTACCGACACAACACGACAACGTCGGTAATAATAGCGTCAGTAGAAGTGCTATTTTTTTTAGTGTTTATTAACTTTAATTTAATTCATCATTTCTTGTGGAGATCGACCCTATTCGCCGCTACTACAAATTTCTAAATTCCAAGAGTTCACATTTATTTTTTGTGGTTTCGACACCCATCATATTAAGTTTTATAAATGACATTGGGTTGTAAATGGATTGTAAATTGGGTGTAAATCAGTTTTGAAAAAGAAAAGAACGAGAATGGTATTCGTATTGAACAAAAAATGAAAGAAAAGAAAATAATAATAATCGGGGTCGGGGTCGGTGTCTCGATGAGGTCAAATACGATCGCCCCGACCCGTTTAATAATCTGGGCATAATGTCTCATACCGAACCGACCTCGATCCCGATTACACATTTAAATGGGGCGGCACAAGTAGATATTAACCCCTATTAATGGTAGGATGAACAAATCCAAACCAAACCAATTGTCCAAACTAAACCAAACTGGTTTGGTTCAGTTTTTAAACCTTTGTTTATCCAAACCAATCCAAATCAATTAATAACGGTTTGGTTTGGTTTGATAGATTTTTGTAGCGATCCAAACCAAACCAAACCAATACATAATATATTATATATATGATATATTTAAAATTTTGAATATGAATCAAACTTAATAAAATGAAAAAAAAAAAGAAGAATCTTTAATATTATGTGTTATGGTGGTATAATTATAACAAAATTTTATAAAATTGTTATGTTTTGTATGTAGAGCTTTTAAAAGTTATTTTTTGAATTTTTCTTACACTCATCATGAAGCAAATGAATAAATGAGAAAAACAAAAAAATGTAAGATCTAGTTTGGTTTCGTTTGTTTATGTTTTTTTTTTGTCAAAGTTTGGTTTGTTTATATTGAACGGTCAGTTCGTATAATCTAAAAAGAAAATTCAATCGGATATGAAATCTTAGTAAATTTAAACCAAACCAATAGAATGTTTACTCTAGTTAGTGGCAATAATATGCATCTAATCTTGTGCCGTCATCTTCCCCTTGGAAAAAAATGGGGATATTTGCGTATATGACCTCGAAAATTGAGTTTTAATGAACCAAATCCTCACTTTCTATTTCTTATATTTAAGACCTTATGGTGATGTCACTAAGGTGTGAAAAGACCAAAAACCCATTTTTTATATTCATAGAACTCTCATTAACCTTACTATATTTTTTTTCTCTCTCTAAATTATATATTTTTACCCAAAAAATCAAGAAGAATTTAGATTCAATGGATTGATCCCGAAAAAACGTATGAAATCAACATCTTATTTGCGCGAAACGGAGTCCAGATAAAGAAATTAACGTCAAAATACTAAATTTTGAAAGAAAAAAAAAACTATGTTTTTATCGTTGCCTATGATCTGACCGATCATAAGCAATGATCTGTCAGATCATCTAGTAACAAAAGATCCGAAAAGAGTATTTTACTCCAAAACTTAGATTATCATAAATTTATATTCAATTGATAGATATCGAAAAAAACGTATGAAATCGACATCTTAAGAAGTTATCATCAAAATACTAAATTTTTTAAGAATGAAAAACCTGGAAAAAAAAAAAGAAAAAAAAACCGATCGGTCTGATCGGACCGATCATGGTCTGGGATCAGCCCGATCCCAGATTTTCAGTTTTTTTTTTCAGAAAAATTTCCAGATCTTTTTTTCTCCAAAAAATTAGTATTTTGACGTTAATTTCTTCATCCAAACTCCGTTTCGCGCAAATAAGATGTCGATTTCATACGTTTTTTTCGAGATCTATCCATTGAATCTAACTTTATGATAATCTAAATTTTGCAGAAAAAGTTACGATTTCATACGTTTTCTCCGTTTTACGCGAATCCTTTGTTAATCAATGATCTGACCGATCATTGTCTATGATCGGTCAGATCATAGGCGACAAAAAAAATTCCAGATTTTTTTTTTATATTTAGTTTTTTGGCGTTATTTTCTTCATCCGAAGTTTGTTTCTTGCAAATAATATATCGATTTCATACGTTTTTTCGATACCTATCCATTGAATCTAAATTCATATCAATCCCAATTTTGTAGAAAAGTTAAGAGTAAAACACATCTTTTCAGATTCTTTGATAATCAATGATCTTACCAATCATTGTCTATGATCGGTTAGATCATTGCTTATGATCTGACAGATCATTGTTTATGATCGGTCACATTATAGGCGACAAAAAAATCAGATTTTAATTTCTTCAAAAATTTAGTACTTTGGTGTTAATTTCTTCATTCGATCCAACTTCGTTTCGCGAAAATAAGATATCGATTTTGTCATCTATTCATTGAATCTAAATTTGTGGCAAGTAAAATAGTTTTTAGAGAGATATTTTTGAGTTTTTTTGGTAAAAATTTAGAGTTGAGAAAGAGAAAATATAGAAAGAGAGGTAGAGAGACTTTAGAGTGAGAAGGTAAAGTGGAATGTAATAGTGTAGTTCATAAATGACTTTTGGTCTTTTCACCCACAGATGACATCAACATAAGGTCTTAAATATAAGAAATAGAAAGTAAGGATTTGGTTCATTAAAACTCAATCTTCGAGGTCATATACACAATTTTCCCAAAGAAATGAGATGGTCGAGGAAAAAAGAATTAATTTTTTTCAATCTCTATGCCGATAACGGAAAAATTGCTTTTTTAATATTATTATTCGGTAGATCAAAACCGCTAGATTCTTTGGTGTATGAAATTGGAATTGGTGGTTCATTTTCACTCTCTTTCGCTTTCATGATTTGATTAATTTCCAACTTTCACTAATTATCCCTAAAAAAAAGTAGAAATTCTCAGTCATTTCAAATGCTTTGACATTTTGCACCACTGCTAACCAGAGTATCAGTAGATTCCACCAATTTTTTTTTTTTGCCCTAACTTATCGCATTCATTCAAGGTATGATTAATTTCTAAGTTCTGATTAAAACCCATATTTGCTTCTTCTTATTTGGATTTTGGAATTTGAATTTTTTTTTCTCTCTTCATAATTCTCAATCTGGGTATTGATTAAATTGCTAAATTTGGCTGCTTTTTATCTTGACTTGGGGTTTCCTCTGTTTCTATTTGAGTGTTGGAAATTGTATGGAAGGTGTTTGATTGTTGGTCTTGGTTCCAACTCTAAATAATATTTGGTTGAATTTGGCTTGCTTGTGCTGAGTTTCAGATAAAGTGAGATTTTTTGTGTGATAGTTGTTGCTTTGTGTTTCTGGGGTTAGTTATGAACATTATAAATTTCTGTTTTAGTAGAGTTGTTATTTCTTACCTGAGTAATTCAACCATTTATGAATGTATGTAATGTTTTCTTGTCATTGTTCTGCCTAGGAGTGAAAGTTAATCCTATGAAATTAAGGTCGGTTTAACCGGTTTCTCATTAGTGTATCTAAGCAGATTTTGAACAAGTAAAATTGACTGAAAATCAAGTGGAGGTTGGAAACTGAGGTTGATTTGATAGATCAATCTTTTATCTTGCTATGCTTGATGATTGATTTTAGTTAATTTGTTAGTAAATTCGACTTTATTGATTCAATCACTTTTGGTCGACTTCTAAGAGTTTTTAGTGAATAAAACTGAGCTTATTAGTTACAATGAATCTTTTACCATATTGATGGCTCTCAGTTATTTTTAGTGCTTTTTTACATCTAAAAGTTTGCAGAGAGAATTGCAGTTTTAGCAGTTTTTATGGCGTATAATTCTCAATTGAAGTAGTGTATAGGGAATCATGGATGATGGGGAGGTAGAGCCTTCAGATGATGCCACTCAACAAAATCCACGTTCTTCCTGCGATTTGCAGAATTCATTATATGCAGATTCATTGTTTGAAGACTTCCTCAAAATCACTCAAACTTGCACACACACTCACACTTGCAACCCACCCGGCCCAGATGCAGCACACACACATTCATGCTATCATACGCACACGCGAGTTATTGCATCTGAAGAAGATGATGAACACCGAAAAGATAAAAAGCAGACCAGGTCGAAGCTAGGCAGGCCTTCAAGAAACAGAGAAGCGGTAAGAAAATACCGGGAGAAAAAGAAGGCACATGCAGCTTACTTGGAGGAGGAAGTTAAGAAACTGCAGTTATCAAACCAACAACTGCTTAGAAAATTGCAAGGGCAAGCAATTCTTGAAGCTGAGGTTTTGAGATTGAGAAGCCTATTGATGGAAATTAAAGGAAAGATTGACGGTGAATTGGGTGTCTCGGCTTTCCAAATGCAGTGTAGCCTCAGTCCTGCCGACATATTCAGAGAAGGATGTTGCGGAGTGCAGACAACTGAAGCGGGAATTGGCCTGAAGTGTCAAGGAACTGGTATTGCCAACAAAAAACAGTTGAAAAGATGATGCCATGTGCCATCAACATAACAAGCTGAGTGAATGTCTTTGAATCTGCTGGTTTATTTAGCTTAGTTCTAATTGGTATACTCATTTTCAATACTGCATAATCTTATTTCTATTATGATCAGAATCTATAGGAAAGAACCTTTTCCTTATAATTGGCATGAATAAATTGTATACTTGGTCCTGTATAAAAAACTATTGCAAATACTTTTGTTGAGAAACTCATCAATCTGGAGCGATAATCGTTACAAAACTCGGTTTTCGTCTCTTTTTCGTTTGAATCACCTAGTTTGATTTTCTTAAGTTCTTGATTGTGGATTCAAAGGTAATGGAATTTTCAAGCTATAAAATATGTTTATATTTTTTTTTTCGTCTTGATGAAAGAGGAAAGAATCAATTTTTTTTCGCTCTGATAGAATGAAGGCTGAATCTGATTTTCAAGCAAATTCATAATCAAAATTGGTGGAAAGGCAACGGCAGAGAGAGGATAAAAACATACCAATTTTGTAATGGGATTTTGCGATAACTAAAAACATATTTTTTGAGACTTTTAAATAGATTTTTTTTGCAAAAGACTTTTAAATAGATTAAATACGCAGTGTTTATGGTTTATTATCTATTTAAATTTAGTCATTATAATTTAAATTTTTTTAATTTGGTTTCATGGTTTGAAATATGTGTCAATTTAGTGTCTATAATTTTAAAAGTTTCCATTTAGTTTGGTATATAAATTATGGATAACGTATATCCGTGAACATTTGAGGAAATATTAATTTGCAAACGAATAAGTTGGACAAGATCTTTGAAGAAGGCAAACATATTTTTTGAACGATCAAAATGCAATACTTGTTCCATTTTACGGTTAAAATTCAGGAACAATTACTTAAATAGAATATTTTCACACACTAATTATTGAAATGTCATAAATTTTTAAAAATTACTTAAATAACATAATTATAATTCAATAAATTTATTGATCCATAGTTCATTAAATTTATTGAACTAAAAAAAGTAAAAAGAAAGCAAAAACTAATAAATTTATTGAAAATAATAATGAAAAATGATCAAATACTTCGATTAATTATTGAACTTGATTTTTTTTTTGAGTTTATTGAACTTGAACTTAAAAATGCAAAAAAACAAATGAATTCATTAAAAATACCCATGACAAATTTATTGAATTATGCTATTTCCTGACATTTTAGTAATTAGTATCCAGATTTATGCTTTGAGACAAATTCTTTAAAATTTATAAAATTAAAAATCGAAGGATTAAATTTCGAATAGTACATTGGTTAAATGCAAACACACGCTTGTAGTTTGGAAATGAATATTTATAACCTTAATGATTTAAGATGTTATGGAATCCACGTTTCGAGCAACACAATTTTTTTCTAAATCATCAGAATATAAAAGTGTTTATGACTTCAATCCGATCAAATATTTTAAATTAAGTTTTTAATAAACAAATCAATCAATCCAAAATAGTAAACAAATTAGTTTCATTTAAAACTCGTTAACAATTAATCCATTCGATACAGTCAAATCTAATACAAAACAAATTTGAAAAAAAAAACAACATATAAGAAAAACTTCTTTTTTTTTTTAACAAGACATATGAAGAGTTGTTAGTTGTGCAGGTTGTTTCAAACCCGCTTTTGAAGCTTTATGAAAGCAAAACACAAATTAGAGTTATTTCCCTCTAAATTATTATTAGAACCCATCCTAAACTTCCAGAGTTGGATTTCATCATTAGCTTCAAGTTTGGTTTCTTCAACAAACGAGTTCCATTGCGTAACCAAACAATATAACGGCTTGCTTCCAACCTTCCACTTCTTCAAACTAATACTATGTTCTCTTAATTCCTCATCGAAAATCCGAACATTCATTCCCTTCTTCTTCTTTTCATTCTTATTGTACTTTACCAATATCTCCTCTTTCTCTGTCAGATTTAAATCACCTTTCATCTCCTTCCTTGGAAATATTACTCGCCCGTGCTTTGTACTCATATCTGTCTCATTCAATACTTTTTGAATCACCAACTCGATGTCTCGCCCGCCCATCGCTTCTATTTTCTCTCTTCTTGACGCCGGTAAAGGAACGATGGGACCGATCTTCATCTTCTTCTTCTTGATTTTAGCCTCCTTCGTATCTGTCGTCCTTTTCCTTTTCCTTTTCTTATCCTCTTTCACAATCGCAACACTAGTTTCTTGGCCATCAGATGTAAGCCTCTGTATCTCTTTCTCGATTTCTACGGAGTCGTCGTCCTCCTTGCATACTATGGCACAGTTGATTTTGGAAGTCCTCTTTTTGGTAGGAATGTGAAAGTTTTGAAGTAGGGCTCTCATTCTCTCAGATATCAAATGCCTTCCATCATCATATGACATTGCCATTGTCGAAATTGTCTTCGATTGATCGATATTAAGCGATAACCAATCAGGTGGAAGGGCGTCGATGATCGGCATTGGCACTATCTTTGATTCGATATTCAGCGATAACGAATCAGACCGACGAGCGTCAGTGATCAGTAGTGGTAGTGGCATCGGGATCGACATTGGAGGCGAATCGATGCTTAAGGATAACCAATTTGGCGGAAGATCTCTCATAATCTCCATCTTCAAAAGGAAGGATGTCAAATGATAATTCAGAAAATAAAAGACAAGTTTTAAGAAAGAGAATAATGGTTGAATGAATGAATGAAGAATGGGATGGGTTAGGGTTAGGGTTTATATAAAAACGGAATTTGAAAATTTTCCTAAAGAGAGAGTTATCTTATGTTTCCTAATTCATGTCTTTATCTCTCATTTTCTTTAGTTTGAAATTACAAACTAAATTATCTCATCCTTATTGAAGTTTCCTAATTCATGGTGTGTTTATCTCTCATCTTCTTTAGTTTGAAATTACAAACTAAATTATCTGATCCTTGTTGAATTTTCCTAATTCATGGTGTGTTTATCTCTTATTTTCTTTAATTTTTAAAAGGTATTACATTTTTGTAATTAATTAGAATACAAAAATATGTTATTTCAATAATTGCCCATAAAAAAAGTAAAAAAATCAATAAGTTCACTAAACAATAACAATGAAAAAAATATACATATTTCAAAAAATTATTGAAACCCAGGAATTATTGAACTGCTATTTGAGTAATATTTTAAATATTATGATATCTTAATTATTAGTATGTAGAAATATTGTATTTGAGATAATTTTTTAAATTTGTGTCGGACTATATTAAAAGTAAATATAAATATTACGAAATAAAACTGTTTTTTTAAACTAATATTTAGGGAGGTTTTCAAAATTAGCATTTAAAGAATTGATATTTTTTTAAAATAGAAAATATTTTAAAAAAATTCAAAGGGAATTATTTTTTGACTCAAATCAAGCAGGAACTCAAGTCACACATGTCTTTTAAGGAAAAGGTCATTTTGAAAATTTTCCAAATATTTTCAACTTTGAAAATACCTATTTAAAAATTGTTATCATGCTGAATGTCTCTAAATTTTCCATATATTTCCCCACAAAATAAGGTATACTATTTTAACTAAATATTTAAAAATTGATATCGTATTTTATAATATCATGCAGGGACGAGGCCACTTGTTGCAATTGTGAAAAATATCTCTTATTAAATTAAAAATCTAGTTTAGTAAAACATTCTTTTCTTTTCTCTAATTTATTGGTATAATCCATTTAAAAAAAAAAATCACTTATTTGAATTAAAAATTAAATTGATATTTATTGATATATAACTTTTTAATTTTTCATTCTCATAATTTTACTTAAACTAATTTTAAAAAATATTTTAAATTTTTTATTTTATACTTATTAATTGTTATGAAAATTAGTCTTATCATTCTACCATATAAATTTAATCAAACTGTGATTTCTGCCGCATCAACTTTCATTTCTGTTTTGCATTTCTATTTCAGTTATTGCATGTAAAGAATGCAACTTAATTCTGTTTTCATAATTGAGCTCTATAAATACCTCATGTAATCTTGACAAATCAAACTTTTTTAATACAACAATTTTATTTGTCAAAATCTATTATTTCTCTAGTTTTAATAGTTACAAAACCATGAATTCAATATCCATAGTAAAATAAATTGTGATTCCTAAAATAATGTATTACTATTTGGATAATTTTTAAAAAATTCTGACCTTTTTGTAAATTAATCATGATGCAATAATATGTTATTTCAGTAATGCCTCTAAAAAAGGTCAAAAACCAATAAATTTACTAAACAATAACAATAAGTGAAATATGACCAAATATTTCAATAATTTATTGAAGTTCAATAATTGTTGAACTGTTATTTGATTATTTTTTTATAAATATTCCGACATTTCAGTAATTAGTATGTAAAAATAAGCTATATGAGATATTTTCTTTTAAATTTGTGACCGGCCATATTAAAAGTAAAGAGAACCAGAAATCCTTGTCATGACTCCCAAATAGACGGCAAAAAAATGACATAAACCCTAGCAATCTCCCAGTTAACACCGCTAAGCCTATCATCACCCAAATAAGCTAGGACATGATCTTCCAGCTTGTCAAACGTCTTCTCAAACTTCGGAGCTGCATCAAGCATCATATATACAATTCTATCTTATGACACAATCCCACTTAACAAGTTAACTGTATATAAAATTGTTCTTGACTAATAAAATTACAAAATCATTTTAAAATTTGTTCCCAAACGAACCCTTTTAAGATTATGTTTGAGAGTGTTTTGAAAAATCGTCAGTTACTTCTCTAGCCTCTCTCTAACAACCATCTAGCAAAGAGGGATCTCCAAGAACAAGAAAAGTGTGAATTAGTAAATGCAAGTTTTAAAAGCAAGTCCTCCTCTAACACCACTTTAGAGAAGAGCAGATGAAAAACAATGAATAAACCCTCTTTAATGACTATTAATTCAGAGGCCATACTCAAAAGTTTAACAGGAAAAATTCATAGCAGAAGCAGCACGAAGGTGGCTAGTCTCATCACGAAGAACAACACATCGAAGCCACTAGCTTTAAAAGAGAGATAGTCCACTGCCTCATCATGAATATTTATCTTTATAAAACCAGCAGGTGGGAGTGTCCAAGTGCTGACCTAATCTGGATTTAGAATAGAGTTCCTAATTTTGTTTGCATCTTTGAAATCATTCCAGAAATTGAGTATCCACCAGCAACAAAAGGCTTTTTTTTTATGAACAAAAAAGTATTCCTATCCTGCCAATTACTCTACGAAGTAATACAGAAAATCTCAAACTCCTCCAATTTGTGATCCAAATTGAACGACATCATTCTATCACGAAATCTTTGATTAAAATTTATGCCAGCCACTTCAAAAGGGAAGAGAATTTGCCAGATTTTAACAAGCATTTTGATTCCAAACAAAGCATGATTTGTTGTCTCATGATAGACTTTCCTCAACAGAGACAACCATTGACATCAGAAAGACCACACCAACACACAAAAACATTAGAAGGGGGTAAATTATTAAAAGCTTGTCATATAAAGATCTTGATTTTGTTTGGAATTTTCAGGTTCTATAGTCTTCTCCACTAAGAATATAAAGAACAGGAATCTGAAGACACTGGAGGGACATGTAGTTGAATTGACAAAAAGCTTATAGCCACTACAGACAAAATAGATACCCCATTTTGTCATAATTTCATATCCAAATGTCTGAGTTGCGAGCTGGATTTATAGGAATCTATTTGGTCATCTCTACATCATCCTCAATAAGCATATTATTTTGAACAGAATCATTCCACAACCCATCCGCAGTTATAAGGGAGGAAACCAGAGCTACACCATTGATTAAGAAAGAAGAAATAACTTTGAAAGTACTCACCCTAAGAATCCATTTATCATGGAAATTTTTTATAGAACTGCCATCTCTCAAACGCTTCCTAAAACCTTTTACTAATAAGTCTCTCCCCCAAATGATACTTGTCTATGTATAGGAGGGATTAGTACTTAGGGGGGGGGCCTCGAGAACGGGTAGTATTTCTAAAATACTTACTTTTTAATAGTAAAGCCACAAAAGAGTCGGGAATATAAAGGAGTCTCCAAGCCTGTTTAGCTAGAAGGGCTTGATTAAAACCTTTTAAATCTCTAAAAACAGACCACTAAAATCTTTTGGAATTCACATTAACTCCCATTTAGCCCAATGGATATTTTTCTTCTTAGTGGATGGTACCCCGTAAGAATTTTGCAAAGAGTCTGGTAATATCAGAATAAAAAGACTTTTGAAATTTGAAGCAACTTATACCGTAAGTTGGAATTGATTGAGCAACGACTTAATCAAAACCTCCTTTCCCCTTTAAAGAAAAATCTCCCTTCTATCTTTTAATAATTCTCCCCACACTATCTTTGATGTAACTAAGATCAACACTCTCATTTCTCAACGGAGATGAAGGAAAGCCTAAAGTTATTCCCAAGAACACTTCACATTAAGGATATCATGAATTGAACTAGAGCAGGCAAAAGAAATACTAACACTCTCAAAATCAATGAAGATTTTGAATAGTTGACAGATTGGCCTCAAGCTGCTTCATACTGTTGTAGAAGCAAATTTATTGCACCATTCTCATTGGATGAAGCTCGAAATACCCTCAGTACATAGCAAGAATAGATAAAGGGACATTGGGTCTCCTTGACGAAGACCTTCTGATGAAGTAAAATCCTTTTTTGCTTCTTTATTCATTATAATGAGAAATTTACAGTGGTTAAACAATTCATAATGAGGCCAACCAAGTTCAGATCAAAGCCAAGCCTTATTAGAATCTTTTGCAGAAAACTCCATTCCACCTAGTCATATGCCTTTCTTATATCAAGTTTAAAGTCTGCAAGTCCCCTTTTCCCAGATTTCTTATTCTTTTTATGGTATAGACATTCAAAACCTATAAGAATATTGTCAAAAATCAATCTCTATTGGGACAAATGCGCTTTGATATGGGGAGATTACTTGTGGCAGGATAATTTTGAGCCTATTTACCTCAGTTTTGGAGATTAGTTTGTAGGACATATTATAAAGATTGATTAGCATGTGTAATTCGCTGCACAAGAGGACTTTCTAACAGAGTTTTTTTTTTTTAATATTGTATATTTTAATAATGTTTAGAAAAATATTGTAAAATGGAAAATATTAGGAAAAATATAGTAAATCGCATATGGGGGATGCGATTTTAATACAAAATCGTATCCTTTGTATGCGATTTCATGTTTGTTAATGAAATCGCATACACGGATGTGATTTTAAGATTTTTAATAAAATCGCATACAGAGTATGTGATTTCAGACCCCAGTCTTTTTTTTTCTTCTTCTCCAATCTCTCTCTCCATCATCTTTTTTCACCCACGTCAGAAAGCGTCGAGAACCACTGCCGAAAAACACTGAGACCGCCGTCGGATAGTTTGCCAACTCTCTTCGATTCTTCTACATCGCTTCCATTCCCCATTCGCTAGTAGATATCTCAATCTATTTTTATATTTTAAAAGTGTATGTTAGATTTATTTCCATAGATGCTTCAATGAGAAAAATTTAGAGATTTTGATTTAGAGTAAAAGCTTGTTGACGAAATGTTTATCAATTACCCACAAGTGTACGGAGTCAAGTTTTAATATAGTGATAAGAACAAAGGGTTGTCGTCCTCTGGGAAAAAGAATTAAGTCTACCTAAGTACTAATGTATGACTAACCCAATTTTATTTAGAAATCATAAAATAATGAGTGTTGAACTAAAATAATAATCAAAAACTAATAAGATAAGACAAAACTAAATGCAAACAAGTTGAATTAAATCAATGGAGAAAGGTCCTAGAGGAATGATTTCACTACTTTAATTTTTGGAAATAATATTAGTTTAGTTAATAACAACAATTTCATATTCTATAAGTCAAGAACACTAAAATTCCTAATTACCTCTCTCGAGCGTCAAATCAAGAATCACAATTAATTAAGAAACCAATATCCCCATTTAATTTCAGTAATTAAAAGTGTATGAATCACAAGTTCTTTTTAGACTTCTAAATTAAGATTAAGTTTCCCAACTCTAATCTACCTTAAGTTATGTTCCTAAAATCCTATCCTAAAACCACCTCTTCCGAGTGTTAGATTTTATAATTAAAATCAATTAATCTATGGCCAGTAAATCAAAAGAATTAAGAACATAAGAACATAAATAGAATCATAAAATTATCTTTAAAATTAAAACTAAATACTCAAACCATAAAAATAAAGTAGCTGCATCAAACCCCTAAGAATTAGAAAATTAGCTATCCATAAACATAAAATTCATCAAAATAAATAATATAGAAAACATAAAAACAATAAACTAAGAATAATACGAAGAACTCGTGTCGACTCCCAATCGCCAAAAACTGCTCTCCAAAAGTGTTTGCCTCTCAAGAATAATGAATGAATAAGCGTCAACCCCTTTAAATAGGCTTCAAAAGTCGGTGACTGAGATAAGGCTCGAGTGATGCCTCGCTGATGGGCAAGCAATGGTTCGCTTGGTTTTCACAAGGATTTCATTTAAACGGACGACCGAAGGGTCGCTACTTTCTAAGCGATGGGTCGCTAGGCTAATTCTGGATATCTCCTAAATGTTTAAGCGATGACTTGCTATAACTCAAGCGATGGCTCGCTTGAGTTGATTTTTGTCGAAATGTTTTCTTTTTCCCTTATTTTGCAAATATGTTTCCAAACCTACATAAAAAGATAAAAACTAATTAAAGTAGCATAAAAAACCAATTAAATCAAAGTTAATATTATAATATGAAACCATGTCAACAAATACCCCCAAACTTAAAGAATTGCAAGTCCTCAAGCAATCAAAACAATCATGAAAATTTTAGACTTCGGCCTCTCTAAGATTTTTCAGAAAAAACAAGAAAAATAAGATGCAAAATGTTGTTTATAAATAAGACTCACAATTATGCTCCAAACCATAAAAAATCTCAAATGTGTGTGTGTGATTGATTTAGCCTACTTTGTCAACCATCAACTAAGAAAACTCTCACAAGTTATACAAAAGCAATCACCCTAGAATCTCATCAAAATAAAAGACAAGTAGGAAAAATATACTCTCACATGAATGCACTCAATACGCTCAAAGTGTTTAGGGCATAGTAATACTCTCAAGTCAAAACATAAAAAATCTTTACAATGAGCTTGCAAATATATTATATCATAACCAACAATTGAGAAGTTGAATATAGGAATCTAGGGTTTTTTACCGGTTGTAATGGGGCTTAGGTGAGGTTTGATGGAAGGAAAGTTTAAGCTATGGAATTTAGAAATTATTTGAACCCTTATAAAAAAGCCTCAACTAAAACTACTACAATCACAACTTAGTGACTTTTTTTTTTTCAATCTTTCTTTATTTCCTTTCTTTTTCAAATAAATCAAACCAAAATCAATAAAAAATATATACCACTCAAAAACACTATTTTTCCCTAACATGATCAACTTGAAGAACGAATAAGCCTTCTCTATAAGAATTCAAACAACCTCAAATTCAAGGTTGAAAGGGAATTAACATGAAGGATAAGGATCATTAAAATGTGGTTAATTTTCAAACAAAGAATTGAACAAGGCTCAAAGTAGGCTTACTAAGGATAATGATTAAGGTCGGGTCTTTTTTTTAATCTAAAAATTGGTTCACCTAAATTCCCAAATTATTCTCAACAATCAATCTCAACAAAAGCAGTAGCAATATGCATAACAATGCAAGATCCAGAAAAATCAACTATGTACGACAATCCCTCAAAAGAAGAAAAATAGAGTATGATGCAGTGAATTTGCTCTTTGGCCCAAAAATCTCACAAGGTAGTATGTATCAGATCCTAAATATCTCTCAATTAATTCGATTCTAAGGAAAACTACTTAAGATATAACAAGTGAGATTCTTGTATCAAGTTAACAGTGATAAGTATAAATCTAGTGCTCAGAAAGCTGCAAGTGAAAGTTAATAGAACAGAGCATGCATAGAGTCTGAAAGATAAACAAATTTAACACACATTCTCTTTAAGTCTAAAAGTTCTAAAGAACTTATCATAGGCCATCACTATCTCATTTTTTTAGGGGGACTAAAACTAAAACAAAAATACGAAAAGAAAAACAAATAATAAGAAATAAATAAATAAATAAAAAGGTCCAAACACCCCCAAACTTAAACTAAACATTGTCCCTAATGTGAAGAAAACAAAATAGAAAACAAAATAAAAGAAAAAGTAAAAGAAATGAAGAAACTTCCCTGAAAGTGGAAAAGCACTAAGCATCATCAGGTGGAGAGTCTGGCGGTGGAGCAAGAAACGGAAAAAGATATGATCCAGGATGAATGTTGGACTTATTCAAGAATTAAGACAAAGAATTGTTGAAGTTGATCTGATAGAAAATGAAGTGCTTCAAGCGTCGATCTCATCTTGCTGACTTTAATTCTAACCTGTCCATTCTAGATGCTAATATTCTTGAACCACGGGAAGGTGTGGAAGCGGGCCTGGAAGGAGGAATAGATGAAGAGGCTCCAGGAGCTGTGTTATCCCAACACACATAATCATTGATGATTTTCATAGTTATAATTCCTTTAGAAGCAGCATGCTTCTCCCCTCGAGACCAAGGTACACCTGCTTACTTACATAAAGTAGTTATAAGAGATGGATGTGCTAAACCCCATGTTGTGGCTGCCCGACTGGTATGGAGAATTGAATATCTAATGACCCTACCTACATCGATTGATTTTCCTCTAATAATGGAGTAAAGAAGGATAGCTCGATCTTTAATGACTACATCTAAATGGGTTACAAGCATTAGATTAGAATTGATAAAGCTATGCCAAGCTTTACCGTAACGGTCAAACCCAGAAGCTTTAAAGTGTTTTCCAGTTGTGCCAATAAGTTCCCATTCGGTATTAGGCTCACAAATGGTCTTGATGACCTCATCTAGATCCAACTCCTCATCGATATAGGTGTTGTACTCATCATCATCAATGTTAGGATGGTGATAATAGCGGTTGGTGGTACAATGGTCACAAGGCACCCATACCCCCCTCACAAGCACGGTGGTGCTAAATTCATCTAAATTGGCATAAAAATCACGCACTAAGGGTGTTATGGTGGCCTCGGGTTGTTTAACAAACTCTTCCCAACCCCGATTAACTATAGTCGTGTAAATAGCTTGATGCCTATAAGGAAATAATTGAATTCCCCTCTCTTGAATAAGACTTTAATTGTGGAATCTTATAAAAGCGTTTTAAGGCTTGAAAATTAACGAATTTTTTATTATCAAAATCTCCTAAAAAGTAGGAAGTGGAAGCTTTTCTTCTTTCAGACATAATAAGAAATTAAAACTATGCTAAAATAGCCCAACAAGACATAACTTGAATCAAGCTAGGAATTAACACTTCTAAACCAAACCTCAACCTAATAAATAATTAGAACTTCCAAAAGCAATTTGCAACAAAATTTTCACACTATAGGATTTATCTATCTCCAAATCATATTCAGGTTTGAGGAAGTGATTTGGGGTTGCAATGGGTTTAGGGTTCAAATTTTTTAGAGAAAAAGAAAGGAATTGCGAATTGGTGTTGCTGCTGTCGAAGGGGAACACATCTGTGTGTTCTGTTTTTTCGTTGAAACGAGGCATCGCTTGTATAGTAGAGATGACTTGCTTGTTCTTTTTTTGTTTTTGAAATTTTACAGTAGCGAGGCCTCGCCTGAAGCAGAACGATGCGTCGCTCAGACGGAACTTTACCTTCCGGAATTTGTCAAAGAGCTGTCGCTTAAAGGCTGGCGATGCGTCGCTCCAATTTGCCTCTGTCCCTCTGTTCTGTTCTATTCATTATTATTATTATTATTATTATTATTATTATTATTATTATTATTATTATTATTAACAAAAACAAAAATTAAATTAAATTTAAACTAAACTAAACTAAAAAAAAATGAATAAAGTAAAGGGTTTAGAGATTGTGTTGCCTCCCGAAAGGGCTTAATTTAACGTCGTGAGCTAGACGTTTCATGGTCAGTTAAGTTGACTTATGAAGAGTGACGCTTGAAATTTTTTGTTCCTCATCCCCAAAGTAATGCTTCACTCGTTGTCCATTCACCTGAAATTTTCTACCATCACTTGTTTCTAATTCAATTGACTCATATGGAAAAACTTGAGCAATCTTGAATGGTCTCGATCAACGTGACTTCAATTTACCTGGAAATAATTTTAATCTTGAATTGAACAATAAAACGTGCTGACCTGGTGAGAAATGTCTATTTAAGATATGTTTGTCATGCCTTTTTTTCGCAACTCTTCAATTTCATTGAGTTGGAGTAAATATTTGTGCTCTCATAAGAGTCATTCTGCAACTCTTTAAGATATGTTTGTCCTTGTAAATATTTGTGCTCTCATAAGAGTCATTCCGCAATTCTTCAATTTCATTGAGTTGGAGTAAACGATGTTGTCCAACTGCTTGCATGTCAAAATTCAGCTTCTTGATTGCCCAATATACTTTATGTTCAAGTTCCACAGGTAGATGACATGTTTTCCCAAACACTAATCGATATGGTGACATACCAATAGGTGTTTTGAAAGTAGTTCTATATTCCCAAAGTGCATCATCCAGCTTTGTAGCCCAATCTTTCTTTTTTGTGTTGACACTTTTCTCTAGAATCTACTTGATTTCCGTGCTAGAAATTTCAGCTTGACCATTAGAATGAGGATGATAAGCTAAAGCTAATCTATGTCTAACACCATACCTGGAAATAAGAGAATTAAAAAGCTTATTGTAAAAATGCGAATCTTCATTATTAACAATTGCGCGAGGAGTACCAAAACGTGGGAAAATATTTTTATGAACAAAATTTAGTACAACTCGGGCATCATTAGTTTTAGTTGCAATGGCTTCCACCCACTTAGAAATATAGTCAAGAACTAATAAAGTATAGACATACCCAAATGAAGATGGAAAATGTCCCACGAAATCTATCCCTCAAACATCCAAAAGCTCTACTTCAAAAATATTAGTTAGGGTAGTTCATGGCGCGAGAAATATTACCTGTTCGTTGGCATCTATCGCAAGTCTTAACAAATGTGTAGAAATCACGAAAGATAGTAGGCCAATAAAAACCATATTGTAATACCTTTGCTGCAGTTCGAAAGTGACCTTCACACGGTGAAGAATGACTCAGACTCATGATATCCTAAAATTCATCACTAGAGACACATCTTCTAATGATTTTATCATTGCAAATTTTAAACAGAAAAGGTTCATCCCACAAGTAAAATTTTACATCATGCAAAAAAAATTTCTTTTGATTCGAATTCAAATTAGATGGTAAGTCTCCCCCTGCAAGAAAATTCACAATATCTGCAAACCAAGGAATGTTAGTTTTCACCACATATAATTTTTCATCGGGGAATGTTTCGCGAATGCTAGAATCCACAAAATTATCAGTGTGCTCTAATCTAGAAAGATGATCTGCGACCACATTTTCACAACCACGCCTATCCCGCACTTCAAAATCAAATTCTTGTAACAAAAGAATCCAATGAATTAAATGTGGTTTAGCATCCTTTTTACTAAAAAGATAGCGAAGAGCTGCATGGTCAGTATGAACAATAACCTTAGATCCTAAGACATAAGATCTAAACTTATCAAAAGAGAAAACAACAGCAAGCATTTCTTTTTCAGTAGTGGTGTAATTTTGTTGAGCACTATCAAGGGTTCTACTAGCATAGTAAATGGCTCAGAAAAATTTATCTCTTCTTTGTCCTAAAACTGCACCTAAACCATAGTCACAAGCATCACACATAATTTCGAAAGGCTGACTCCAATCCGATACAACAATAATAGGGGCATAAGTCAACTTTTCTTTAATCAAATTGAATGCTAATAAACAATCATCAGTAAAATCAAAAGATGCATCTTTTTCCAATAAATTACACAAAGGTTTCACAATTTTAGAAAAATCTTTTATAAATTGCCTGTAGAAACCTGCATGTCCAAGAAAACTTCTAACACCTTTCACATTTTTAGGGGGTAAAAATGATTCAATACCAGAAATTTTTGCTCTATCAACTTCAAGGCCATGAGATGAAATCTTATGACCTAGAACAATCCCCTCAGTAACAATAAAGTGACATGTTTCCTAATTAAGCACAAGGTTAGTTTCTTGACATCTTTTCACGACCAAAGATAAATTATGCAAATAATGTTCAAAAGAATTACCAAAAACAGAATAATCAACCATAAACACTTCTATAATCAACTCCACAAAATCAGAAAAAATAGACATCATATAACACTGAAAAATAGCATGAGCATTACATAAACCAAAAGGCATTCTTCTAAATGCAAAAGTACCATAAGGGCATGTAAAAGTGGTTTTCTCTTGGTCTTCAGGAGCTATGGAAATCTGATTGTAACCTAAATAACCATTAAGAACACAATAATACTAATACCCTGCAAGTCTATCTAACATTTGGTCAATAAATGGAAGTGGAAAGTGATCTTTTCTAGTGGCCTTATTCAATTCAACCTGTCACAATTCTAGTAGAAACAATTCATTTTTATCATTTTTCACAACAGTCATTCCCTCCTTTTTAGGCACAACTTGAACAGGACTCACCCAAGGACTATCAGATATAGCATAAATTATTCATGCCTTGAAGAGTTTTGAAACCTCAGCTTTCACGACCTCTTTCATGGCCAAATTCAATCTTCTTTGTGACTCAACAGATGGTTTAAAAGTATCTTCCATTAAAATTGTATGCATGACAATTGATGGACTAGTACCCTTAATATCCCCTATTGACCAACCTAAAGCAATTTTATATTCTTTCAAAACATGCAACAATTTTCCCTCCTCAACATGACTCAAAGCAGAAGAAATAATAACAGGAAAAGTAGAAGACTTACCTAGGAAGGCATAACGAAGATGCTCTGGTAATTGCTTCAATTCAGGTTCAGGAGCTTTTTTATTGGCTCATCCTTCTTCTTATCAAGTTGTAAAATCTTTACTTGGTTTTTCAAAGACTCAAGTGGTAAAATCTTTGCTTGTAAAAGATCATTGAGAATCTTGTTTCCTACTGAATTAGATAGTAAAATTTCAAGAGCATCAATCTTATGGCAAGTACTAACCTCACTAGGAAACTTCAAAGAACAGTAAATATTGAAGTGTACCTCTTCTTCGTTGACCCTTAACTTACCTTGCTAAACATCAATCAATGCACGTCCTGTAGCTAAGAATGGTCTCCCTAGAATGATAGGAATCTCTTCATCTTCTTCCATGTCTAAGACTACGAAGTCAGCTGGGAATATGAACTTATCTACCTTTACCAAAACATCTTCAATGACTCCACGAGGGTAAATGAGTGATCTATTTGCAAGCTGAAGAGATATAGTAGTAGGTTGAACTTCACCTAATCCAAGTTTCCTGAACACACAGTAAGAGGCATTAATTAATACTAGCACCTAAATCACATAAGGCTCTATCAAATAAAGAACTACCAATAGTACAAGGAATAGTAAAACTCCTTGGATCTTTTAGTTTCTGTGGTACTTTCTTTTGAAGTATGGCACTGCATTCTTCTGTCAACCTTATTATTTCAAAACTCTCCAACTTCCTCTTCTTAGACATTATATCTTTTATGAACTTCACATAATTTGGCATCTGTTCCAGCGCATCTGCAAAAGGAATGTGAATTTTCTTTAAAATATCTAAAAATTTAGAAAATTGAAGATCAATCTTTTTCTTTTGAAAACGTTGAGGATAAGGTAAATTAGAATGTGCAACGGGAATATCATAAGATAAGGGAATAGAAATTGGCTTTTCTGCCACATTAGGTGTAGCCTCCTGTTGTTCTTCCTTGCTCTCAACTGTTTCAGTGATGGAATCTTGTGCTAATGGTAGAGTTTGTTCCTTAAGCTCTTTTCCACTCCTTAATGTGATGACATTGTATTTTTCCCTTGGATTTACTTGTGTATCACTGAAAAACTTTCCATTATAAAGTGCATTCACTGAAGTAGCTATTTGTCCCATCTGGACCTCTAGGTTTTTCAAAACAGCACCATGATTGTCAACTTTCGCTACTAAATTTTCTATCATAGTTTCATTTTGGTTAAATCTTTTCCTAGTTTCAGTAATGAAAGCACCAAACATGTTCTCCAAAGAAAGCTTATTATCATCCTGATTCTGTTGAAGAGGTAATTGATAACTATTATTGTTATTAACTAAACTAATATTATTTCCATAAATTAAAGTAGTGAAATCATTCCTCTATGACCTTTCTCCATTGATTTAATTCAACCTGTTTTCATTTAGTTTTGTCTTATCTTATTAGTTTATGATTGTTAGTTTAGTTCAACACTCATTATTTTACGATTTCTAAATAAAATTGGGTTAGTAATACATTAGTACTTAGGTAAGTGATAACTCTATAAAACAGAGTTATTTGGTCCTATTTTAATGCCTATGTGATGATTATTTGATTGAACTTTGCTAATATTTTGCATACTTTGAATTCATTTTGCATAATTCTTTAATTAAGCTTACTTTGAGAAAACTCGGGTTTTTAGCGCTTTAAATAATATGTTTGAAGTGTTTTTGGCTTTGGGTATTTAATTTTGTCAATTTGAATGAAAGAGAGTCCTAAAAGAATTGCAAATTTCATGCAGAAACAAAGAAAAAAGTGCAGAATTTTGAAAAGTCTTGTGGCGATCTTTGCGCAAAGACACCTGGCGTAATCGCGCAAGAAGCAGGATCACGATTTTTGGCCCAAAAAGTCATCTTTTTGGGCCCGTTTCAGCCCAAAAACGTGAGGAAAAATTAGGGCAAGCCTTGGGATCCATCAAAGAGCATATTTTGGATAGTTTTAATGAAGCCCAACCCGAATCTTGAAGGAAAGTCATCATAAAAAGAGAAAAGAAAAGAAAGAAACCCTAGTTATTCATTGGAGGCAAAAATCAAAGAGGGAGGAAGATGTAGCGACCATGGGAGAGGAGAAAAGCTTCGATTCTTGGAAACTCGGATTTGATTCTTTTCCTTTTCTCTTTATGTTTTATTTTATATTTTCTTTTTCTTCTTCTTCTTAGTTTCCAAACTCCATTGTTGAACTCAAGTTATGTTAGGCTTACTTTTTATTTTGTTAAACTCTTTTGTTAATTTGAATTTCATTATGAACTAAATTTCTTAGGTTGGAATTGATAGATGAACCCTAAGGGGAATTAGTTTTCACAAGCTTTAATGAATTCAATTTTTATGCTCAATCAATAGTTTGATATTTCTTGTCTATTTGCTTATGCTTGATCAACCTAAGTAAATTGTTTAGTTTAATTTTAATTCTGAAAAGGTTAAAATTGAATGGAATAATATTGATTGATAGGGGTTAACGATTCTTGAAATTGTTTTTGGTAATTGCATAGACATATGTAATTACACCTTAAGGCCTAAACCGGAACATTAAAACATATTTCTTAATCTAATTTTACCTAGACATAGGATTTAAATTGGATTAGGAATTAGAATCATTTAGGCTTGACGAAGTCACTTGAACAATTGGGTTTGCTTGCATAAAAAGTGTCTTTATTAATACAGTTTGCTGCAGCACAGCCACAGCACTGCTGCAGCATTTGTGAATTCTAAGACTTTTTAGGGGGATTCTTGACTTTCCAACCGTTTGTCTCTACATAGTTTCATCACTTTATTATTCTTGCATATTTTAGGAGTAATTTAAGCCACTTTAGACCATCACATTTATTTTCCATATTTAATTTAGAATTTAGTCATTTAGTTTTGCATAATTTCACAATTTAAATTCTTTAGTTTCATAAATCACATCATCCCAATTTATCATTGTTTTTATTTTCTTTAAACTATTTGTTAAACGCCACTTTAAGTCACTAATCCTCGTGGGAACGATATCTTTCTTATCACTTTATTACTTGTTTGACTGCGTGCACTTGCGTAACACGATTTCACACAACAAGTTTTTGGCGCCGTTGCCGGGGATTAGTTAGGTTTAATTGGTGTCATAACATTTAGTTTTCTTTTTGTTACTCTTTAGTTTTTAATTCTATTAATTTTTTTTTCTTTTTATCTATGGAAAATATGACAGGATCTTTGGCTAATGCACTGAAAAGATGGGCTTTAAATGTAGAAAATCAACAAAGTGCACTTTCTGATTCTTGTGTCTATTGTGAAGGAGGTCATCGTTATGAAAATTGCCCAAGCAATCCAGATTCAATCAATTATGTGGGGTTTAACCAAAGTTTCAATTCATATTCTAATTCTCATAACCATGATTGGAGGTATCATTCAAATTATTCCTGGAGAGATTATTCCTATGAATCCTCTTATACTGAAAATTATCAATTTGAACCTCAATCTCAACCTTACCCAACTCCTCCCTTATCTCAACAACAACAACCAGAAGATGAAGATTCCATAGTCGTCCTTACCAATTTGATGAAAGATTACATGGGTAGGACCGATGCAATGCTCCAAAATCAAGGCGCGTCAATAAGGAATTTAGAAACTCAAATGGGACAAATGGCTTCATCTATGATCAATCAAGCTCAAGAAACCTTGCCTAGTGATGCCGAAATTCCTAATTATAATGAAGGCAAGGAAACATATGAAGTGGAGACTTTTCAAAGTGAAGAAGAATTGGAGCCATCCATGGTTAATTTGAATAATCAAGATGTCACTTTGGAACAAAGGGATGAAGAAAAAGAGCTTAAAGAAGATGAGTCAAAGAAGGTGAAGGTTTGTGATCCAAAGATTATTGTAGTAAATCTACAAGAATGGGAATTAGAAAAAAAGTCTTGAACGGCCTCAACCTATTTTTTCTCAATATTTTCAAGAGAAGACATTCCACATGGAAAAGAAAAGGAAGCATAAGAGAGAACAAATGACGTGGTTTACTTTTGCTTCATATAAAAAAGGTGGGTTGTTGAAAAAGAAAAGGATGATAAAGAGGAAAAAGAGAGGAAAAGATAGGGGAAGTGCTTGGCAAGGAGGTCAAAACTCAATTCCATGGAAAGTCCACTAAAAAAAAAAAGTGGCAAAGTCGGGCCGTCGACTTTAAAGCAAGGCGCTTGTTGGGAGGCAACCCATCGAAGTTAAGTAGTTCGATTTCGTTTTTTCTTTCTCGTATTAGTTCACTTAATTTAATTTCGGTTTTAGTTGCATTTTTTTTTTTTTTTTATAGAAATAGGTGCTGCTGAATTTTTCTCTTTTATTTTGTTTTTCAGGACATATGAGAGCCATGAATCAAAGCTTGAATGAAGAAAAAGATATCCTACATTGGTGGACATTTGTAGTGGCTGTTAAAAAATGAGAGAGGTTGTGCAGCTTTTACTCTTAAGTTTGTTAGTTATTTTGAATTTAAAAAAAAAAAAAAAAAAAAAAAAAAAAAAAAAAAAACAGAAGCTTCCCAGACCCGCGGCCCGCTTCACTGACCCACGGCCCGCCCACAACCCGCCCAATTTCCCCAGACCCGCGTCCCCAAAACTCGACCCGCGCCCCGCCCCGCATCTCCCCCCTCAACCCGCTTCCCATCCCAGACTCGCGACCCACCCGCCCCAATTCCCCCCTCGCCCCGCGCCCCAACCCGCGTCTCCCCCCCAACCCGCCCCAGTTTTCCCCCTCCCTTCCCCTTTCTTTTATTTGATATTTTTTTTTTTCGTTCGTTTTCTCTCTTCCTACCATCGCCCCATCTTCCAAATACCCCCCATCTCAAATAAAAACTAGCCGTTGCTGCCATCACCACCGCATCTCTGTTTTCTCCATGCCGGTTGACCCAATTTCGACTCCGTGAGGTGCTTTCCATTTTGATTCTAGGGTTTCAAGTTTGGGGGTTTTACCGCTGTCATTTGTGCTTCACGAGGGAGGAACTCTTATGATTTTTGAGTTTATTCACCATGACTACACCCTGCTCAATCCATAAGTTTCGTTTTCATATTTGTTCGTATTTTGATTCTTCTTGGACTGATTATTTTGGTGGGTGAGGGCAAATGCTTTTCTAATATTGGGAAGCGGAGAATATTTTGCTATTAAGTCGTTCTGATTTTTGAATTTTTGAATCATTGTTGGATGTGAGACTGATGAATTTGATTCGGATATTTTTGGTTGCTATGTGACTCCGGGCTTTGCTTTATATTAAGTTCTGATTACGTGGGGTCTGCAATATATGTTTTCTGGTTTCGAGTGCACTGATTAGTTAGGGTGGTTGATTGGACTGTTTCTTTGGGACTGCCTATTTTTCATTTGTATAAGGATGCCACGCTGTTCCGTCCTCCGCTCGAAAGGTCGCCTCTCGCCATCTTTTTCCTGCCACTCACGTTGCTCTATGGTAACCGCCGTCTGCAAATGTTGATGCTGCTCACGCCGCTGCTTGGGGGAGTTCTCTAAACTCTTACTTGTTTTATTTTCATTTGGCCTGCTCTTCTGCTCTTTATTTTCATATTATTTTGTCACTGATTTGGGTCTGCTGCTGTCTCTATTTCATGCTGTTTTGTGCTATTTTGCTGTGAGGACACACCAACTTTTAAGTTTGGGGGTGATTGTCCATTTTATTAGCACCAATGTACAATTTTCATGTTCTTAAATGATAAATTCTTTGGCTGGTTAACTTCAAATTTCATGTTCTCATTGCTTCTTTGGTTAGAATGGTCCAAATGATATAGTTGGCTTTTGCATGATTTTTAGGATAGTTCTAATTTTGGTTAAGTGCGTTTTGGGCTTTAGATTCTTCTACACTTCCCCGTTCATGTCAGCTCATGGTAAACCCATTTAGACAGTTTAGATGCTTGAGGACTACTTCCCTTAGTGAGGAGGAAACATTGAATGGCCAATCCTAGTGAACCAAAGTAGAAAACTCTTGCATTCCTTCTTAGTGAGCTTCCAAATAAGTGTCTCCATAAGTTTGGGGGTGACATAGTTACCCACCATTTGAAAAAAAAAAAAAAAGAAAAAAAAGAGAAGTACTCCAATGTCTTGAGGTAAGTCAGGATAAGAGTATGCTTCGGCGGTTCGAGTTATCTAGTGGCTAAGTAAAAAAAAAAGCACTAGGGATACAAGAACTTTCAAAAAAAAAAAAAAAAAAAAAAGAAAGAAAAGAGAAATGTTCCAATGTCTCGAGGTAAGTCGGGATAAGAGCATGCTTTTGCGGTTTGAGTTATCTAGTGTCTAAGAAATAAAAGGCATTAGAGAAACAATAACTTTCTTGCACATAGTGCCTTTTCACAAAAAAAAAAGTGAAGTCAATTAGTTTGCTAGCCTCATGAAAGAAGTAGTCAAGAGTTCAAATGGAGGGAATCTAGGTGAGGTTGTGATTTGTTGAGTTCAAGCTTAGGAAAAAGAGTCTTAGGATAACTATCTTTGCTTGCTAGATGGATTTTACCATGAATTGTTTGATTCGGGATGCACACACCTTCACTTGAGAATCTTTTGCCCTTTATGTACTTGGCTAGTTTTAGGTTTGTCTTGAAGAGAATTGCAAAAGTCTATGATGGAAAAAGTCCTAACCAAAAGTTGAGAAAAGTGATTTGTTGTAAGCTTGTGTGTCAAAGTTTAAATCTTCATTCAAGTCAAAGTTTTCTTTTTGCATCACTCGAGGACGAGCAATGAGTCAAGTTTGGGGGTTTGATAACTCTATAAAACAGAGTTATTTGGTCCTATTTTAATGCCTATGTGATGATTATTTGATTGAACTTTGCTAATATTTTGCATACTTTGAATTCATTTTGCATAATTCTTTAATTAAGCTTACTTTGAGAAAACTCGGGTTTTTAGCGCTTTAAATAATATGTTTGAAGTGTTTTTGGCTTTGGGTATTTAATTTTGTCAATTTGAATGAAAGAGAGTCCTAAAAGAATTGCAAATTTCATGCAGAAACAAAGAAAAAAGTGCAGAATTTTGAAAAGTGCTGTGGCAGTGCTGCAGCACACTGGGCAGAATCTGGCAGCAAGCAGGATCACGATTTTTGGCCCAAAAAGTCATCTTTTTGGGCCCGTTTCAGCCCAAAAACGTGAGGAAAAATTAGGGCAAGCCTTGGGATCCATCAAAGAGCATATTTTGGATAGTTTTAATGAAGCCCAACCCGAATCTTGAAGGAAAGTCATCATAAAAAGAGAAAAGAAAAGAAAGAAACCCTAGTTATTCATTGGAGGCAAAAATCTGAAAGAGGGAGGAAGATGTAGCAGCCATGGGAGAGGAGAAAAGCTTCGATTCTTGGAAACTCGGATTTGATTCTTTTCCCTTTTCTCTTTATGTTTTATTTTATATTTTCTTTTTCTTCTTCTTCTTAGTTTCCAAACTCCATTGTTGAACTCAAGTTATGTTAGGCTTACTTTTTATTTTGTTAAACTCTTTTGTTAATTTGAATTTCATTATGAACTAAATTTCTTAGGTTGGAATTGATAGATGAACCCTAAGGGGAATTAGTTTTCACAAGCTTTAATGAATTCAATTTTTATGCTCAATCAATAGTTTGATATTTCTTGTCTATTTGCTTATGCTTGATCAACCTAAGTAAATTGTTTAGTTTAATTTTAATTCTGAAAAGGTTAAAATTGAATGGAATAATATTGATTGATAGGGGTTAACGATTCTTGAAATTGTTTTTGGTAATTGCATAGACATATGTAATTACACCTTAAGGCCTAACAGGAACATTAAAACATATTTCTTAATCTAATTTTACCTAGACATAGGATTTAAATTGGATTAGGAATTAGAATCATTTAGGCTTGACGAAGTCACTTGAACAATTGGGTTTGCTTGCATAAAAAGTGTCTTTATTAATACGGTTCTTGTCAAAGACGACCACAAAGATCTTCGGCAAGATTTGTGAATTCTAAGACTTTTTAGGGGGATTCTTGACTTTCCAACCGTTTGTCTCTACATAGTTTCATCACTTTATTATTCTTGCATATTTTAGGAGTAATTTAAGCCACTTTAGACCATCACATTTATTTTCCATATTTAATTTAGAATTTAGTCATTTAGTTTTGCATAATTTCACAATTTAAATTCTTTAGTTTCATAAATCACATCATCCCAATTTATCATTGTTTTTATTTTCTTTAAACTATTTGTTAAACACCACTTTAAGTCACTAATCCTCGTGGGAACGATATCTTTCTTATCACTTTATTACTTGTTTGACTGCGTGCACTTGCGTAACACGATTTCACACAACAGTAAGCTTAATTCTTTTTCATAGAGGACGACAACCCTTTGTTCTTATCACAATATTAAAACTTGACTCCGTACACTTGCGGGTAATTGATAAATATTTCAACAAGTTTTTGACGCCGTTGCAGGGGATTAGGCAATTTATTTTTACTTAATACTATTGTGCATTAACTTAGTCTTAATTTAGAATTTTTATTTTTTGTTTACAACTTTCTGAATCTTTTAATTATTCTTTGCTCACTTGTTTCTTTATTGTTGTTATTTTTGCAGGTTATTACATATTATATGCGAAAGGACGGAAGTAGTAGTCTTATACCACTAAATCCGGAGATTGAGAAAACCTGCAAAGCTAATTGTAAGCAGAAAAAGCTTCAAGCCGAGACAATGGCTAATGAAGATGATCAGAATACGCTTGCTCAGAATAACACGAGGAAAAATAAGGATTCTTTCAAACCCGTTGTTGCTCAGAATTTTTCAGGCATAGCTAGGCAGACCATCAATGCTAACAACTTTGAATTGAAACCCGCTCTTATTGGTATGGTTCAACAACATCAGTTTGTAGGGACTGCTTCTGAAGATGCAAATTATCACTTATCCAGGTTCTTAGAAATTTTTGATACAGTTAAGATGAATGGGATACTAGAAGATATAATTAAACTACTCATTTTTCCTTTCTCACTAAGGGATAAGGCCAGGGGATGGTTACAATCAGTACAACTAGGAAGTATCACTAGTTGGGCAAACATGGTTGAAAAGTTTTTGACAAAATTCTTCCCACTATCGAGGGCCACTCATATGCGTACATAAATCAACACTTTCAAGCAACAAAATTCTGAAACTTTATATGAGGCTTGGGAGAGATTTAGGAAGTTTTTGAGGAAGTTTCTAAATCATGGACTTCAGGATTACTTACAGATTCAACTTTTCTATAATGGGTTGACGGGGCATACTAGATCGAATGTTGATGCTTCAGCAGGAAGTTCTTTGATGTCTAAAACTGTTGAAGAGGCACTGGAATTACTAGACAAGATTACTGAAAACAGTTTCCAATATCCTAATGACCATTCTATGGCTCCAAAATTAATTATTAAAATTATTTAAAATTAATTATTAATTTTTTTTTAAAATCTGAATAATTAGCGACGAAATGTGTCTCTATATATTTAATTTTTTTTTCATAACTACTTTAGAGATGAAATTCGTCGCTAAAGTCAACTAATTGACTTTATTAGAGAACTAATGCGTCTCTATTTTAGAGATGCAATTCGTCGCTAAAGTCAATTGGTTGACTTTATTAGAGAGAGACGCAATTTGCTTCTACATATAGAGACACATTTCGTCGCTAATTTTAGTGACGAAATGAGTCTCTAAAATAGAGGCGTAATAAGCCTTTTAGTCTCTATTTTCAGCAACCAAGTTCGTCGCTAAATAGTCAATATTTGTTTAGCGTCCCATTTTTTTTATGTCGCTATTAGCGACGAAATGTATCGCTATTTTTCTCAAGCGACGCCCTTTATTGGCGATCAACTTTTTCGTCGCTATTTCCATTTAGAGGCGAATTTCGTCGCTACAGCCGAGACTCCAAATGCAGTTTTTCTTGTAGTGTTAATCTGGACACATCGCAGAAAAGTAAATAATAGAAAGAAAATATTTAGCTAACGTAAATAATTTATATATAATATACTTAATTTGAACACTTCAAAACACATGAAAAATAAAAAAGGTAACTATTTATCATAACGTATATAATGTACAAAATATACATAATTTGGACATATAGCAGAACAATAAAAAATGTACATAATATACCTAATATACATGCTATTTTTTTAACCTGCATTTGAAAATAAAAATGTTAATAGAATATTCAAAACATAGAAATATACGTAATATACAAAACCTAGTAAATCCATAACGTAATGTACAAAATAAGCCTTAACGAACATAATGTACAGATTATACTTAAACCGAACACATCAAAGTACAATAAAACCCAAAAATTTCATGAGAAAATGTATCAAAACTCAAAAAATAGAGGAAAATAATTTAACAAAAAAAAAAATTCAAACATTTGGTCAAATCTATGTTTTTCCTCGTTTTGATATTCAAGATCCGTGTTAGATCTTTGATTTCATTACGAAAAATGGTGGGAAAGAAGTAGTTAGTATGGAAGAAGAAAAACCACCATTTTTTACAAGAATCTCTCTCTCAGATCTAGGTATTTTCGGCCTGAAATCTTCAAATATCTAGAATTTTTAAATTTTTTTGATAAAAAAAAATGGTAGTGAATCTATGGAAAATGGTGGGTTTTCTAAGGAAAATGGTAGTTTTTAGGGAGAAAAATAGAGAGAGAGAAAGATGAGGGTAGAAAGAAGAGAGAGTGAAAAAGGAGAGGAGTAATTTTTTAAAGAATTGATGTGATATGTGTGATGTGATGAGAAGGGTTTTTTTAGTAATTTGATATTTTTTGTCTCTCCATATGGCTAACTAGCATCATATTTAGAACAATGGTTATCAAGTGTTATTTGTGGCCTTTTGATGGCTGTTTATTTACTTATCCCTTTGAAAAAGGTACTTTAAAAAAAAAACCATTAATCCATTTGATATAGTCAAATCTAATACAAAAACAAATTAAAAAAAAATAACATAAGAAAAGACTCTTTTCAGTTCACTTATTTACTATATAAAATAATATCCCTATGAATTTCAATCCATATGGAAAATTTCAATAAGAAAAAACTGCATTTCTCTTGTGTTTTGCTGACTATTTGAATTTAGTCCAAGTATGAAGATTAATTAAATCAATACCAAACAAGTAAAAATTGAAATAAGGAAGATTTTTTTCTTTCAAATTACTCCAATAGCACTGCTTTTAAAAATTTACTAAAATATTAAATTTCTTCTAATCCAATTGAACCAAAAGTTTAAGCCAATGGTTCAAGGTAAATTTAATCATATATCTCAACAAATATCTATTATTATACCTTTTATTTTGGGTTGAATAATTATCATATAAAATAACTTATAGTAACTAAAACTTTGATTTTATTATTTTAGAGTTTAGGGTTAAATTAAATTGTTAATTTAACCTTAATAGACCTAATTTTCTAATAAATTATAAATTTTCTATTACAAGAAAAAACGAAAAGTAATGTCAAAAATTAAATTACGTATCTAAAATTTGTGGAGTGAAATTAGAAAATGGAAAAAAAATGTAAAACAAATTAATGTTAAAATTCTTTCAAAATCATTATATGAATTCATCCAATCAATACAATCAACACCTATATACAGAAAAATCAAACATGAGAAACTTCTTAGCTCTTACATGAGAAACAACTGCTAAATTTTTTAACATCATCATTGAAAATACAAACATTCATTCCTTTCTTCTGTTTATCATTCTCATTGTACCTTAGCAAAATCTCTTCTTTTTTAGTGAGATTTAAATAAGCTTTTAGCATCGTATCGGAACAGCAAGACTGCCATGTTTTTAACTCATATCACTGTCAGTCAAATTTTTCTGTATGAATAACTCGATATCGCCGACACCCATCGATTTGATTTTGTTAAGAATCTCACATCGAAAAAATGAACAATACATGGATTACTCTCTAGGGGTTGCTCTAAGCGAGTACGAAGCGATCGCACGGGGGCCCAAAATTTTAAAATCGGTGTTAAATCATGATTTATATTTTTGAGGACAACAATAGAGTTTTCATTCCTCACTAAAGCAAAGTGACTTCATTTTCTTTATGTATTTATATTAAAAAGATGTTTTTTTTTAATAAAAAGATTTATCAACCATAACTCTATTTTTTTTTTCTTTTAATTATTTCAATTAAAAAAATTAATCAATTTTAAATCTGTTTTTTAATAATTTTTTATAATTTTTAAAATAAATTTTAACTCTAATTTGTTTTCATTATAATAATCAAATTAATACATTAAAATATTAATTAGTTTTTTTCTCAATATTATTGTGATTTTTTTATTATAAAATTTATATGATAAAGTGTCTGAAATTTTATTTTCGCACGGGACCTGTTATCTTAGGACCGGCACCCTGCTACTCTCTTTTATATTGTCGGGGTCCTCTTATTCTTCTTAGGAAATTGGAAGTTTGGAATTAGATCTCTCATTCTCACAGATTCTGTATTAAGAGATAATGAATGAGGTGGAAGAACGTCCATTTATGGATTGACATTGGTTCGATTCAATATTAAATGATAATTATATTGGTGGAAGAGCTTGAAGATCTCCCATGTCCATCACAAAAACAACAATTAATTCAGTAAACAAAACAGTGATAAGTGATGTTTTTCAAAGAGAAACTGAGATATTATTTGTGTTTGATGGCTCAATGATGATTGATGATTATTCATATAAAATAATTTGATTAGTTTAATTGTTGATTAACATGACTTACTAATACATGAATTCAATATCCATAATAAAATAAACTTTTCAATATCCATAAGAAAATAAACTGTCTTATTCCAATCAAATTTGAATTACTATAATAACATATTAATCTGCATTCTAATTACCACAATTTCTTTAATCAAAAGGCCAAAAAACAACAAACAAAACAAAAACAAAAACTGAAATTGTCTCAAATAACATATTTTTCATACTAATTACAAAAATGTCAAAACCTTTTTAAAAATTAATCAAATAACAGTTCAATAAAATATTGAATATAACTCAATAATTCATTAGACTATATTTTCTTTTTTATTGTTATTTTTTAGTAAATTTATTAAAAAAAATTAGTTCAATCAGCTATTCAACTATAATTCAATAATTTATTAAAGGCTATTTGAGTGGTGTTTAAAACTTTCTGACGTATTACCAAACAATAACAATAAGAGAGAAAAACAACAAAATACTTCAATACATTATTGAATTGCTATTTGAGGTTTTTTTTTTTTTTTTTTTTTTAAATATTCCAATATTTTAGTTATTAGTATGAAGAAACAAGCTATTTGAGATATTTTCTTTCAAATTTGTGACGGGCCATATTAAAAGTAAATATTAATATTGCGGACTTAGACTATATTTTTTTACTAAATTTTAGGGGTTTTTTCAAAAACAAAATATTAAGAACCGATATATTCAATAGCAAAATTTTAAAAAAAATCAAAGAAAAGCACACATGCCTTTTACAAACATGTTATTTGCCAAACTCCAAAATCAGAAGAAGGATGGGCTATCCATGAAAGATTATCTCAGCAAGATGAAAGCTTACTCCAATGCACTTTCCTCTGTCAAACACAAAATTACGGAAGAAGATTTGATTATGAATGTTCTTGAAGGACTTGGAACAGAATATGATTCAATTGTGTCTGTTATTACAGCAAATTCGATGAATCCTTCATTCAAAGAGGTCTCTGCCTTATTACTCTCTCATGAAGGACGAATTCAAAGAAAAATATTCCTCTACTGATTCCACATTGCCTTCTGTTAATTTGTCTGTCCAAAATAAACAAGAGAATTCTTTTTCTCAATCTGGCTAGAATCATGGAAATCAGTATAATCGAGGAAAGGGGAAGTGTTGGAAAAAACATTATTAATGTTTAGGTTAGTTGGAATAAGACTCCAAATACCTATGTTAATGATTTTCATTTAATATAACCAAACATTCGTTATGGTGACAATGATATTCGAAAGGGCCCTCGAATAGTCACATGTATCGCCAATAGTTGCATTGATATGAAGTAACCATTGGATATGGTGGTTATAAGAATGAATAGTTTCCAATACAATTGTGACTTATCACAAAGTGACTTTATGAATGGATGTATCCGTTGGATGGGTAGTGATTGTTGAATAAAAGTGGTTATTTATTCAATAGATGCAACCTTCCATAAAGGTAGTTATTTATTCAATAGTTACAACTTTTCATAAAGGTGGTTACTTATTGAACAGATGCAACTTTTCATAAAAGTAGTTAATTATTCAATAGTTACAACTATTGATAAAAGTGGTTACTTATTGAATAGTTACAACCTTTGACATAAAGTCACAATTAAAGGTCACTTTTAAATGGTGGTTATATTCTAAAGGTAGTTATTTACTAATAGATATGACTTTTCCCAAAAGTTACTTTTAAGAGTCATGACTATGCCTATAAATAGGCCTCCACATTTCAGAATAACACACTTGAAAAATACAAGAGAGAATTCTCTAATATTTCTCTCTACTTTCACAAAGTGTTATTCTGCTGGATTTACTCTGCAATTTCGGGATTGAGTTTCGTTCAAGTTTTTGGTTCGACTGTCAAGGTTAGTAAAGTGCTTTATTAACTTTGGTTAGAAGTGTTGTATCTTGGGAGACTATTGTCCATTATCTGTAGCACCTAAGCAGTGGGCAAATATTGTCTTAAGGAAATTTGCATATCTGCATACCTCACTTCGTTTTAAATTTCCTTCGCTTATATTTATTTGATTTACTGTTCCTATATGCAATTCTTCTTTTATCTATTTTTTAGCAAATCGTTTAGAAATTTTACCAACAATCTTAAGACAATATCTGTTTCGTTTATATTTTCTAAATGTTGCTAAATTTCGGTTCGTAATTTTGCATGTCGTTAAATTAAATAAGTCAATCTCGAAATTCTTATTTTGTTATATATATTGTTAGTATATATTTTGCAAATTTAGAGTTTATATATTCATTAAAAATTAATATTCTATTCCGAATATTATGGATTCCAATCTTGAATCATCACAAATGGTCAATGGTTCCGTACCATTAGCACCAATTGCACTGTTGTGCCCACTGCACTGTTGTGCCTATTGTGCCAACGCCGGTAATGCCTCCTCCTTCTCGGTTTGAAAAGCCGGAAAAATTCAACCAGGACCGATTTCAAACGTTGGCGGAAGAAGATGTTATTTTATTTGACCACTCTAATTTGGTCAAATTTGCGTTCGAGGATTCTCCAAAATTGTGAAGCAAATGCTTCGATCAACCCACTCTCTTGGCCATAGAGGCATGGAAACATGCCGACTATCTATGCAGGAACTACATTCGAATGGGTTGGAGAATTCGTTGTACAATGTCTATAGCACCATAGTTTCGCAAAGGAATTGTGGAGTTCCTTAGACAAAAAGTACAAAACGAGAAGATGCAGGCACAAAGAAATACTTTGTTGCGAAATTCCTGGACTTTAAGATGACCGATAACAAATCATTGTCGGTCAAATTCAAGAATTTCAAATCATTCTGCATGACATCGAAGCAGAGGGTATGGTCATAGGCGAGTCTTTTTGTGTGGTCATGGCTATCGAGAAATTACCTCCTAGTTGGGATAATTTCAAAGATAATCTTAAGCATAAACGCAGAGAGATGCGACTTGAGGAACGATTGTTCGTCTTCGCATTGAGGAAGACAATCGGTTAAATCGCCGAAAGACCTCCAAACCCGCAATAGAGGCTAAGGCACACATCGCCGAACATAGTGGGCGAAGAACAAGAAAAGGAAGCATATCAAGCATCTTCCTCAAAAGGTGCAAGCAATAATGCGAAGAGATTCAAGGGAAATTGCTACAATTGCAACAAACCTGGGCATCGTGCAAAAGATTGCGGATCTAAGAAGAATGATGCCAAAAAGAAAGCCGCCCAAGCCAACATCGCCGAGGTTGAACAAGTCAATACAGGTGTTGCTGAGTTGAGTTTATCTGCTGTCGTCTCAGAGGTCAATCTTGTGATCAACAACAAAGACTGGTGGCTGGATATTGGAGCCACTCGCCATATTTAGGCCGACAAGCATCCTTCACGAGTACAAAGAGATCAACCATGATGAGAAGCTCTACATGGGTAACTCTCTGAATCCGTTGTCAATGGCGTTGGAAAGGTGATTCTGAAATTCACCTCTGGCAAGGAAGTGACCCTCAATGATGTGCTGCATGTTCCAGACATTCGCAAGAACCTGATCTCCGGATCCATTCTGAGCAAGAAAGGTTTCAAGATGGTTATAGAGTCGGACAAATTTGTTCTGACTAAGGGGGGCATGTATGTTGGGAAAGGGTATATGTTAGATGGTTTGTTTAAGGCCAATGTGGCCATAATATCTAAGAACTCTAAGTTTATGTATCCACAGGCTTTTGCTATTAATAATAATGCTACTTCTTCTGCTTACTTGATTGAGTCTTCTTCTTTATGGCATAGTAGACTTGGACATGTTAATTATGCATCTCTAAAACGGTTAACACACTTAGGCTTAATTCCTAGATTTGAAATTAATAATAAACATAAATGCGAAATTTGTGTTGAAGCTAAGTTTACTAAGAAACCGTTTAAATCTATAGAAAGAAGTAGTGAACCATTATCTTTAATACATAGCGATATTTGTGATCTTAAATTTATTCAAACTCGGGGTGGGAAAAAGTATTTTATTACTTTTATTGATGATTACACTAGATATTGCTATGTTTATCTCTTGAGTAGTAAAGATGAAGCTTTAACTACATTTATCACTTTTAAGAATGAAGTTGAAAATCAACTTAATAAAACTATAAAGGTACTAAGATCCGATCGAGGTGGAGAATATGAATCATCAAATTTTGATGAATGTTGCTCTAAGTTTGGTATTATACATCAAACTACTGCACCGTATACTCCACAACAAAACGGAGTGGCAGAAAGGAAAAACAGAACTTTAAAAGACATGGTTAACGCTATGCTAATAAGTTCTGGTTTACCTCATAACTTGTGGGGGGAAGCAATTTTAACTGCTAACTTTATCTTAAATAGAATTCCTCACAAAAAGAGTGGTTTAGTACCTTATGAGTCATGGTTTAAAAGGATGCCCTCGTATAAATACATGAAAGTGTGGGGGTGCCTGGCTAAAGTGGCTGTACCACTACCTAAAAGGGTAAAGTTAGGACCTAAAACTATTGACTGTACTTTCATTGGGTATGCCACCAATAGTAGTGCCTATAGATTTTTGGTACACAAATCTTGATATAAGTGATATACATGTCAATACTATACTCGAATCAAGAGATGCTGAGTTCTTTGAACATATATTTCCTTCTAGAAAGGAAAATAGAGAGTTAACTCTTAAAAGAACTCAGGATGTTCTTTATGAACACGATACAACACATTTAGAAACTGAACCTAGACGAAGTAAAAGATCTAGAACCGAAAAATCATTTGGTCCAGATTTCTTGACCTACATGGTAGAAGATGAGCCTCAAACCTACAAGGCGGCTATGTCTAGTTCCGGAATCAAATTTTTGGAAAGAAGCTATAAATAGCGAAATAGAATCCATTTTGAGCAACAACACTTGGCAAATTGTGGATCTACCACCCTGGATCCAAACCAATAGGTTGTAAATGGATTTTTAAAAGGAAGTTAAGACCGATGGCTCTATAGAAAGGTACAAGGCTAGACTTGTTGCCAAAGGTTACGACCAAAAGGAAGGTCTTGATTTTTTCGACACCTATTCACCAAGAATAAGAATTACCTTCATCAGGATGTTAATTGCTATACCGCACTCTATAAACTAAAGATACATCAAATGGACGTAAAGACCGCATTCTTAAATGGTGAATTAAATGAAGAAATATATATGGAGCAACCTGAAGGATTCAGGAAAGAGAGTGAGAAACACAAAGTGTGTAAACTCATTAGGTCATTATATGGCTTAAAACAGGCTCCTAAACAATGGCATGAAAAGTTTGATAATGTTATGCTAAGAAATGGCTTCACCATTAATGAGTGTGACAAATGCGTATATTCAAAGAAATTTGGATACGAATATGTCATTGTATGCTTGTATGTGGATGACATGCTTATTATGGGTGCTAATATTGATGTCATAAACAAAACCAAGAAAATGCTTACAAGCAATTTTGATATGAAAGATATGGGAGTAGCAGATGTAATATTAGGTATAAAAATATCTAAATCATCTGAAGGTATATCCTTGACACAAACCCACTACATTGAGAAAGTTGTAGAAAAGTTTAAGGGACACGGAATCAAGGAAACAAACAATCCATTCTTGCCACATGTAGTACTACATAGGAATACAGGAAATGGAAAACTCCAATTAGAATACTCCCAGATAATTGGAAGTTTGATGTATATCATGAACTGCACTAGGCCTGATATTGCCTATGCAGTTAGTAAATTAAGTAGATATACAAGTAACCCAGGAGTTGAACATTGGAATGCAATACTAAGAGTTTTAGGATACCTAAAACGAACTAAAGAGTATGCATTGCACTATGGAAAATATCCAGTAGTTCTAGAAGGCTATAGTGACGCTAATTGGATATCCGATTCGGATGAATCAAAATCAACAAGTGGCTATGTTTTCAAACTTGGGTGGCGGAGTCGTATCTTGGAAATCCTCTAAACAAACATGTATAGCCCGTTCCACAATGGAATCGAATTTATTGCATTGGATAAAGTCAGAAGAAAGTTGAATGGCTTCGACACTTTTTAGAAGATGTTCCAGGATGGTCGAAACCGTGACCGCTATTTGCATACACTTGTGATAATCAGCCGCAATAGCTCGTGCACAAAATTTCATATACAACGGGAAGTCACGACATATACGTCGTCGACATAATACCGTTAGGCAGTTACTCTCGAATGGAGTGATATCCATAGATTTTGTTAAGTCAAAAGATAATCTCGCGGATCCATTTACAAAGGGATTATCTAGAGAGCGATCGATCGCGATCGAGAGAAATGGGATTAAAACCTAAACCCAACGAATCATCTTAATGGAAACCTAACCAAGCGATTGGAGATCCCATGGACTTGGTTCAATAGGAAAACTAGTTATGAATGATTCACAAGAAGCACTTAGGAGTAAAAAAAAAAAACTCCTTCCCATTTTTTGATGCACCGAAGTGCTGTCTACTAAGAGTTAAGGATAAGCTTTGCTTTTAATGATAATATATCTTGTTAAACAAGTGGAGTATAGTAGAATACTCTTGATATTAATCACCTATGTGAGCGAGAACATGGCCGGTTCTATGAGAATTGTAATAGGCAAATTCTCTAAAGCGCTTACAGAACCCAAGAAGTTCATGGTCGAAATAATGAACACAATAGAGAACCAAATTTGAATATGAAAGTTAATGTGTAAAATTCATTGTCTAAACTTACACTAAACGGTAAACAGTTCAAAACGTAAGTTCACTGATTTACCTAGTGAGTTCGATGGATCTTTACTAAGGAAGGTTCAAGGCGAAAGCTACCTATCTGGACAAGTTATCTTTCAGTAGAAACTTAATTATTATTTTTTGTAGTCTTTTCCATGTGGGGGATTGTTGGAAAAAACATTATTAATGTTTAGGTTAGTTGGAATAAGACTCCAAATACCTATGTTAATGATTTTCATTTAATATAACCAAACATTCGTTATGGTGACAATGATATTCGAAAGGGCCCTCGAATAGTCACATGTATCGCCAATAGTTGCATTGATATGAAGTAACCATTGGATATGGTGGTTATAAGAATGAATAGTTTCCAATACAATTGTGACTTATCACAAAGTGACTTTATGAATGGATGTATCCGTTGGATGGGTAGTGACTGTTGAATAAAAGTGGTTATTTATTCAATAGATGCAACCTTCCATAAAGGTAGCTATTTATTCAATAGTTACAACTTTTCATAAAGGTGGTTACTTATTGAACAGATGCAACTTTTCATAAAAGTAGTTAATTATTCAATAGTTACAACTATTGATAAAAGTGGTTACTTATTGAATAGTTACAACCTTTGACATAAAGTCACAATTAAAGGTCACTTTTAAATGGTGGTTATATTCTAAAGGTAGTTATTTACTAATAGATATGACTTTTCCCAAAAGTTACTTTTAAGAGTCATGACTATGCCTATAAATAGGCCTCCACATTTCAGAATAACACACTTGAAAAATACAAGAGAGAATTCTCTAATATTTCTCTCTACTTTCACAAAGTGTTATTCTGCTGGATTTACTCTGCAATTTCGGGATTGAGTTTCGTTCAAGTTTTTGGTTGATTGTCAAGGTTAGTAAAGTGCTTTATTAACTTTGGTTAGAAGTGTTGTATCTTGGGAGACTATTGTCCATTATCTGTAGCACCTAAGCAGTGGGCAAATATTGTCTTAAGGAAATTTGCATATCTGCATACCTCACTTCGTTTTAAATTTCCTTCGCTTATATTTATTTGATTTACTGTTCCTATATGCAATTCTTCTTTTATCTATTTTTTAGCAAATCGTTTAGAAATTTTACCAACAGGAAGAACTATCGTGGAGGAAGATATGACAATGGAAATCGTCCTCAATGTCAAATGTGTGGTAAAATGGGTCACACAAGTCTCAAATGTTACTCTAGGTTTGATCCGAATTACCATGGTCCAAATTATAATGGTTATGGTAATATGAATCATCATCAATCTGGAAATAATCAATCTGCTTCTGGTAATTCTTCTCAATACTCCTCCAATGGCAGATCCTTCTATACTAATCAGTCATCTCCTTCACATTCTAGTCCAGCTACTGCTTACTTGGCCTCAAATGATCTTCCTTCTGACTCCAACTGGTGTCCAGATTCAGGGGCTACGCACCATGTAACCAATGACTTGAGCAATCTGAATTTGGGTAATGAATATCACGGAATAAACAGAATTCAAATGGGTAATGGAACTGGTTTAAACATCTCTCATACAGGTAAATCATCAGTCTTTTGCCCTAAAACCTATCATTCTTTTCAACTTAATAATATGTTTCATGTTCCTCATATTACTCAAAATCTCCTTAGTGTTCATCAATTCACAAAGGATAACAATGCTTACTTTGTTTTCTATCCTAATCATTGTTTGGTTAAGGATCAGGTTACCCACAAAATTTTGCTTGAAGGACAATTACATGGAGGGCTTTATAGGCTGCAACTCAAAAATCATCACAAGACTAGCAGATTTGCTCATTCTACTACACACACAGTCCCTGCTACAGCTTTTACTTGTACTAATCTGTCTTCTTGTTCAATACTAGATTTGTGGCATAGGAGATTAGGCCATGCCAATCTATCTACTGTAAAACAAGTATTACATCTTTGTAATATTCAAATACCAAATAATAAAGAATTTACTTTCTGTCATTCTTGCCAAATCTCTAAAAGTCATAAGCTTTCTTTCCCTTCTTCAAATACTGTATACACTAAACCTTTACAGCTTATTGTAGCTGATGTCTAGGGACCATCTTCTTGTCTATCTCGAAATGGCTATAGATACTATCTGAGTCTTGTAGATACTTATTCCAGACATACATGGATATACTTTTTGAGAACCAAAGCTGATGTTTACAATACTTTTCTTCTTTTCAAATCACAAGTAGAAAATTAACTTAATACATCCATTAAATCCATTCAAACTGACTGGGGAGGAGAGTTTAGATCTCTTTCAACTTACTTTCAGAAACAAGGCATAATCCATAGAGTCTCTTGTCCACACACTTCAGCTCAAAATGGCCTAATAGAAAGAAAACATAGGCAAATTATAGAGTTTGGCTTATCACTTCTTGATCAAGCTGGAATGCCTTTTTCTTTTTGGGATGATGCTTTCAACACTGCTGTCTTTGTGATGAACAGGCTACCTACTAAATCTCTCCAAGGTAAAATTCCTTTCAATCAACTTTTTAATTCTTCATTTGACTATTCCTTTCTAAAAGTGTTTGGTTGCTCATGTTACCCACTGTTAAGACCTTTTAATACACATAAACTTGATCCTAGATCTAGTCACTGTGTTTTTCCAGGCTATAGTAGTCATCATAAGGGATATAAATGCTTAGACCCTTCTGGAAAAGTGTATATCTCAAGACATGTAAGATTCAATGAAGCTATCTTTCCATATAAATCTCCTTTTCAGTCCACCTATGAAGTAGCTAATCCTTTTATTTCTATGTCTCTTATCCCGATGTCAAATACCTACTTTCAACCATCTTCTGAACCTTCTATTCTTGGTCCTTATCCTCACATATCACCATCCAATTTGAATTCCAACCAAACCAATAATTCAAACCACACCAGTAGTCCCACCATCAATCCTTATTCTGTTACCTCTTTACTTGAGCCATCATTACCAATTTCAGAAACCCAATTGAATTCTACTATTCCAGATCCTCATTTATCCAACAATCATCACATGGTTACAAGAAGCAAAAATGGAATTTCAAAGCCCAAGATTCTTATTTCTGATTATATAGAGATAGAGCCAACCACAGTGAAACAGGCTCTTCAATCTCCACATTGGGTTCAAGCTATGAAGACTGAGCTTGATGCATTGCATAATAATGATACATAGACATTAGTCCCTCAGGATGCTGATTGCAAAATAATAGGCTGCAAATGGGTTTTTAAAATTAAAAGAAATTCAGATGGTTCAGTGGCACGATACAAAGCTCGATTGGTTGCAAAGGGCTATCATCAACAGCAAGACATAGACTACACTGAAACTTTTAGTCCTGTTATTAAAGCAGTTACCATTAGAGCAATAATTACAGTGGCTTTAGCACATTCTTGGTCTATTCGACAGCTAGACATAAATAATGCCTTTCTTCATGGCTTATTAAGAGAGAAGGTTTACATGGAACAGCCCCCTGGCTTTGTCAAATCATCAGGTTCTATTCCCTTGGTGTGTAAACTTCAAAAGGCCATATATGGGTTGAAGCAGGCTCCAAGAGCCTGGTTTGATAGATGAAGCTCCTTTTTACTGTCAAAAATGTTTATTCAGGCCAAAGCTGATCACTCTCTCTTTGTCAAAGTGGATTCAGAAGTCTGCTTATATGTTCTTATATATGTTGATGACATTTTAATAACAGGGAATTCTTCATCAGCAATTCAATTTCTTATTGATAGTTTACATCAAACTTTTTCCTTGAAAGACTTAGGCAAACTTACATACTTTCTTGGCATTGAGGTATCCTATCTGCCAAATGGGAGTATTCACCTCTCTCAATCAAAATATTTATCTAATCTTCTTGCTAAAACAGATATGACAAAAGCTAATCCAATCTCAACTCCAATGATAAGTGGAATAGTGTTATCTGGCTTTCAAGGGGAATCTTTCTCAGATGTGCAGCAATATAGAAGAGTGGTTGGGGCTTTACAATATGCTACAATCACAAGACCCGAATTAGCTTACTCTGTTAATAAGGTCTGTCAGTTTATGCATTCCCCAACGCTTAATCATTGGAAGGATGTCAAAAGAATTCTTCGCTATGTCAAGGGAACACTATCTCATGGTCTTCTATTCAAGAAACCATCCACTCTACAACTTCAAGCTTTCGCAGATTCTGACTGGGCTTCTGACCCCGATGACAGACGATCTACATCCGGATTTTGTATTTATTTTGGAGGCAATCTGATATCATGGAGCTCGAAGAAACAGCCAATTGTATCTAGATCCAGTACTGAAGCTGAATATAGATCTTTAGCTCTTGCCTCAGCTGAAATTTTATGGTTGCAATCCCTTTTTCGCGAAATGCAAATCTGTCTGCCTCGTGCGCCAATTCTCTGGTGTGATAATTTGGGAGCCGTACATCTAAGTGCAAATCCAGTTCTTCACTCTCGAACTAAGCACATGGAGCTTGATATCTATTTCGTGCATGACTTAGTCAAAAATCAACAACTTGCCATTCAACACCTTTCTGCCACAGATCAAGTAGCTGATGTTCTTACCAAACCTCTATCTGCTCAAACATTTATCAAATGGAGGGAGAAACTAGCAGTGTTTAGTTTAGCAGATTTGGGTTTGAGGGGGAATATTAAGATAGCTCATTAAGGAATGGTTAAGTTAGTTAGAAGTTGTTATTACATTAGCTGGATTTAGTTGAAGTTGTTAGCTCTCTATATATACTGTACATATCAGGTCATAACAGTAATGAAAAATCAATTCTTCTCTGACTTCCTCTTCTTCTCTCTCTATCTTTCTCTTAACAAAGTGATAAGCAGAAAGATTAGCAACAAAGGAATTAAGTGTTAGGTAGAGGTTTCGAGACGGAGCTTAACCCGAGTCTCGGTTAAGAATGGTGATGATCTACATTTCACACGACACATGATTCCATGATTAGTTTCATTTGAGATCGTGATGGAGGACATAGCTTACGATCATCGACTTTGATCATGCACTAGGCATTTGATTAGAACATTGCTCAATGATTCGAACACTTTGTCGCATCTCTTCGAAATGGATACAACAACGATTATAACGTTCTCTCCTTTTGGTACCTACAGGTACGTCAGGATCCAATTAGTCATGAACATCATAGATGTTGTTATACGCAAATCCCAACATACTTGGAATGGGTAGGCCACCACTTCACTTTCACTTAGGATATATATATATATATATATACTTGTCTCATTAATAATATGCTATATGTATTTATTATTAATTGTATATAAATAATGGGTTTTAATTAATTTCACATTACTTGATATGAGTAGTGTGAAAGTAATTTTCCACAGTTGAGCATGTGACAACACGCACTTTTGTCTTGCATAAGATAAAATTATTTGAGATAAAAGAAATCATTATTAGTCGAAAGGTACCATTGTCAAGTCAGTTCGATACTATTGATCGTGAAAAAAGAAAATGTTGTAGCAAAAAATGTTAAGTTGGTTTTAGGCATACCTAATTTGATAACAAGACTTGTTTTATATAGCAGTCAAGTGTTTGGATCATGGGATGTTGGTCGTGTTAGTCTGAACTAGACTTATTTCTTTATGGTTTGATTGCACTTCGATGGGCCGCTTATTGCTACAAGTAATCTATTTAAGCCGGACCTTTTGGTGGTTGAGTATCCAAACTGTGTAAAGCTCGAGTTTAATCAGTGTTGTATCTATATGTGATTTTTACCCTCTACAAATAGAAACCTACAATACAACGAAGTAATACATACAGTGTTGATCTATATTTGCTCTATATGACCAATACTTATTTGCAAGAGTACATACTCCAAGTGTCCATGACTCTTTTTTTTTCCCAACAGGTGTACTTAGAAGTTTTCCCATAATTTAGTAATAAATATTGTATTTATAAATTTATTAAATCTTAAAGGATTGAATACAATACTTCTAAGAATGATGGTATCAAATAAGAAGCATGGGAAAAATTTATTAGGGATCAAAATTATATTTTACATTTTATTGATGAGAAAGAGAGCTAGGAGGGAGGGGGAAAAACCCAGAGAAAAACAACCCTAAAAGAAACTCCACATACATAAATAGAGTATTGATCAAAAGAATATATTTACCTTCTGACCGATCAGGAGAAGCTCCTCCTAACTTTTCTACGTCTCTCATTCCTATTAAATAAATTTTACTAAAAGATGATATATAAATATTATTTTAGAAAATACATAGGACCCATTGTTATATTTTATCCAATATGAATAAGACATACTGGAAAGTCAGAATAAACTTCTCTTAACCGATCAGGAAAAGGGTATTTTCCTTGATCAAAGGCTATATGGGACCTTGTGGATCACTAATGGCTGCAATTGCTGTGGTTATCTTCATCTTTAGTTCATCTTCACCCACTTGGTCTGCCTGCAATATAGCCACAAACCCTAGGGACTCAATTAATTAAAGATGAGAGATTTTTTGTATCAAAACTTTTATTTATTGATAGTAATTTAGATTTTGGCTTTCTGTTTTTAAAAATTAAGCTTGTTTTTTAAAAAGTGTTTCTCGTATTTTAAATTTATTTAAAAACACTATTGAAACCCTTGTCAGATTATGAAAATAGTTTTTAAAGTTTGATTGTGATTTTAAAAACACTTTTAGAATTTTGATTATAAAATGAATAACTTACTAATAGAGCAATCTTAAGTTTTTTTTTTTTTAAAAAAAAACAATTAAGATAAAATTGTCATCAAACACAACTTTGGATCTAATTAATGAGTATGATCCATTTCTTTAGTATAATTTAATTTAATTGGACAAAGAAACTACCCATTTACTGAGTGTTCATATTAGAAGTGTAAAAAAATTATTTTTTAACCAAAGAAAACAAATTGTCTTTGCTTTAGTGTGTATATATATATATATATATATATTATTTTTTATTTTTATTTTTTTTTTGAATAGACGCTTTAGTATATATTTATTATATCTAAAAATAAAGGTGTATGCTTTTAATCATATTTTTTTGTAAATTTTTCTATAAAAACACCATCGATTAAAAATGTTTATAAATATAATAAAATTTGAGCAGGTGAATCAATTATTAGTATTAAATTACATATATTTTATAATAAATGAATCACTGATTCATATATTAATCATTATTATTCACTAATTAATGCAGTAAAAATAATTATATTTACAAATAATTTTAAATAATAATATATTTATAAACATTACATCAAAATCTACTATTTAGTGAAATTTTCCATATATATAAACAAATTCTTCAAAAGAAACTTTATGAGTATTTTCAAAAAGCATATAATTGAATGTGGCTTTACAAAATTGTTGTAACCCTTTTTCCTTATTGCAGAGACACAATTATAATTATTTTTCTTTCTAAAACTGTCTTTATTTGTCTTTGTAGTAAAAGACAACTTAGAAATTTCTTTCTTTATTAATTTAAAAGTAAAAATTAATTTGAAAATGAAAAAAAAAAACATGGAAGTTTATTACATGAGTGGTCCTAAACACTATTATAAAAAAATGTTTGCTTAAAAAGTAATTTATCTACATTTGAATGTTTAATGAAAAACAGAAATAAAACTAATTAATTATCCACAAGTGGCCCCAAAAATCTATACGGCGAAACATACGGGAAATGTTTGATTTTGTCTGCATTACAATTTTTTTTTTCTATAAAATAGAACCAATATAATACTATTTTAAGTTAATTTTAATATTTTATATACAAATTTTGTATCCATCCAAAAACATTTAAGTATATAAAAAAAATTATAAATATTTCATAATGAAAAGAAATAGATGATTACAAATCTAACAAAATTTTAGGTAATATTTGTAAAAATATCAATTCTTAATTATTATTTTTTTTGTATATATAGCAAATTTTGAGTAGGCTAATCAGTGATTAATATTGAATTACATATTTAATCACTGATACATCATATACCATCAAAAAAACGAGAAACAAAAAACGGGAACGTTTGCTAACCTCGATAAATAGTGTGTTGAGAAGTCTTCCCGAAACAACAGTAATATTTGCTGTAATGATTTTGAGTTTGAGAGATTCAATCACTTTGCATAGCTTTAACATGGTGTCTGCTCTTCTATTACAAGTCAAGCTCACCACAATTGTCTTCTCTCCCATGTAATTCACGCTAAACTGCTCCCATCCAAGTCCCCACCATTATTTTATAAAATGAAATTAAATATTAATAATTGCAATTCAATATTTCCACTTTATATATTTTATATATTATATAAACTATATTATAGCTTTTGTTTCTAAATTATTGATGAATTTTCTATTTTATTAGATTTTCAAGAGATTTAAAAGTTTTAAATCTTATGTTAGTCAACGAACCTCTAGATTTATTTTCGATTTTAAATGTTCTATTTTAACTCCTAGTGCCTAAACTTAACTTTAAATAAAATACTTTAGTATTCTCTTTATTATTTAAATGAAATTAATAGAAAATTGATAGGTGTGTCTTTAGTTTATTTTAACTTGATATATATATATTTTAAGTTTCAAAATAAATCAAACTTTTTGTTAAATGATTTATAGAAAATCAATGGTGGATTAAAATGATTTTTTATTCCAAAAATAAGATTTTATATAAGGAAAAAATTATGGTTAAAGTGAGAAAAATAAAAAGGAAAATTGCAATGCACAACATTTATAAAAATATATTAATAATATAGCATATTTTTAACACGTAAATAAGGACATTCAAAAAATATTTTTTATTAAAAAAATTAAAAATTTATTTAAGGAAAAATATACGAATAAGGTGAAAATAATTAAAAGGAAAACTCAACGCACAACGGTTTTTTAAATAAAATAAAAATAAATATAACCATTTTTTACTGTGTAAATAAGTAATTAATCGTGATAACTAATTGTGATGTTCAAAATGTGATATATTTATAATTATTAAAAAAAACCTAATTAAGAGAAAGAGACTTACATCAAGAACTTCTATGGGGAAAGATGCATTGGCTTCTGTGGAATCTTGACAACCCAAATGTGTGTTAAATCTCTTATTTTTGGAGTTAAGAACTTGATAATTGAAATCAAAGACTTGATTTTTATTGAAATTTCCAGATTCAAGATCTGATATCTCTTCTTCAATTTTTTTTTCTTGTTCACGAAGCTCTTGTATATAGTCAATCGCATCTTTGATTATTGATGCCTTGTCCATCTATACAAATATATATATATATATATATATAAATTTCATCATAATCTTTTTTAAATAATCAATAACCTGATTTACGAATCTCTATAAATAGTCTTTAAAAATACTTCTCGTGAGAGGGATCTAATTTGGCATGTGTGCTATCTCACTTAATATATTTTTCAAATCTATTTAGACCTTTAGGCATTCCTTGGGATGTGATATTATTTTTAAATCAATTTATGTAGGTAAACTCAGATTCTCAAATATATACTCTAAAATATTCAAATAATGACAATTATCTCTTTTAGGTAATATTTGATTCACGAGTTTATATAAGTGGTATGAGCTACACAATATAAAACCCGTTTGTTTTCTAATTTTACATTTTGAATAAATGAGTTATCTAACTCATCATTCTTAACAAAACTTGTTCAATCTCATAAACATTTTACATTAATGATGCTAATTTGTTTATAGTTTCCTTCCTAAAACAGTCTTATAAAGACCATTTACCCTAATTGAAAAAAACAATGAAACTCATCTCCCATAATTATCTATATAAATAAAAAAATCCATCTACCATGACTTTCATCAATATTTACCTATCTAATAAATATAGCATATTTCGAAGAAATCTTACCTTACCCAACTTGTGGATCTTTGTTGTTTTCTATTATTATTTTTAATATGTAAGTACAAATCTGAGTCAAAATAAAAGTTAAGAAAATTAGTAATATTTAGGAAGGAGGTCTCGTGCCCAGGGTAAGTATCTCTCAGTAAATCAGGAGGTTGTGAAGTTTTTTAAATGAAAAAAAGTTGGTAAAATTTCAATAGATATTTAAAAGGTATTTATAAATATAAACCTATTTTTTTTTATGTAAATTAATGGACAGAGTTAATCATATATTATATTTACAAATGCTTTTAAAGCTATGTTATTTTTTAATTTTCCCTATAAAATTAAACTTCACACCAACATATGAGAGGTCATATTTAATGAGTTTAATTTATAAATATTAATTGCATCTATACATTCATTAAATATAATATAAACATATTGATAAAAATACAAAAATAGGTGTGGAAGACAAATTTTATCTTCTAAAATAAGAAAGAGGTTCCTTTCAAAATAATATACTAAAATGGAAACTGGTTTGAAAGTACATTTAACAACACTGACATCCAGTATTTTCCTCATGGAAAATAATATTTTCCTATAAAAAAAATGAGGAAATTAAATGAGTGGATGGGATGGGGAACAATCTTTTTTACTTTCTGATATGATTTATTTCTGTTAAATTATAAAAATGATACCACGTATTTAGTCATTTTAATATAATATAAATCGATAGATAAATATAAAAGTGAATAAGAATTTATAGCGATCGGTTTGGAGATAAATTTTATCCTTATTTTATTATCATAATTGTGGATGATAAAGAAGCTTAAAAAAAAAAGAAAAAAAAACTCACCTTAGTGATGTTAGGAACCACAGCTCTAAGAGCTAGAAGCCTGTCATTGAGTTTCTTCCTTCTATTCCTTTCTGATAAGATGTTTTTCGACGCCTCCAACGACGACGACATCCCGTCCGGTGAGCTCGAGTCGTATGACCCGTAAAATGCTTCATCTAATCCCCATCTTCAATCACCAAAAAAAAAAAAAAAAAATCAATCAAACTAATCTTATAAATTTCTCAACTAAAAAAAATACATCAATGAGTAACAAAAACAAAAAACATAAAACCTGTCGAACTCTTCGGTTTGGAGAAACATATTGGTTTCCCAATAGTTGTTATATTCATCGAAAATGTTATCCATGACGGCGGAGGCGGAGACGGCGGTGGAGGAGGAGGAGGAGGAGACAATAATTCCGATGATGAAGGAAGAGTAAAGAAGAGAGTGAATTTATAAGGGAAAAAAAGTCTATATTTGTTAGGATTTACATTTAATAAACCCACGTGGGTAGTAATTAAATTAATAATGTTTTGGTCTTTAAGACCGTGCTTACTCTCTTTCACAGCGCGTGGGCTACACTTCACTCCAATTATTGAAACGGTCGTTAAGTGTTTAACGGCAGAAATTGGAAAAACAAAAAAACAAAAAAAGAAACAAATTGGAGATATAATGTAATGTAATCGACCGATCATCTCTGAGATTCAAGACTGAAAATTTTCATTTATGTATGGAAACGATGCTCAATAATTTCATGGATATTCAATAATTTTATTTTATGGATGTTCAATAATTTTATTGATAAAAAAAAAAAAAAACAGGAGTGATTAGGAAAGCGGTTGTCCACTTAAAATAAAGTTTGGACAAAAATGTCATAAAAAGATATCCTATGATCATTCTATTTTAAGAAATGAAGATATTGGCCACTTTACTTTTTATGTGTAAACATAATAAAACATAATAAATGTATAAATTTGGAAAGAAATCAAAATTAATCTTTGTGGGATGGCATGCCTAAACATTTTACAGGTTAGTAGCCGTTAGATGTTACAATCCATATAGTTCAAGAGTTGTTTATTCAATTTTCTCATAATAATATAGTGAATGCAATAATGATCAACTATTATTTTATTAATTATATTGTAATCATAATCATATAACTTATATTAATTTTCCTGCCCCCTCCCAAGATCATGTTGTTAACATTTAAGATCTAAACTAACAAATAAATAAACAGTTAAATGTAAAATACAAAATTGTATTTTAAATTATTGTTAAATTATACCCTACATTTAAAAATGATTTAAAAAACACCACTGCACTTTATAAAATTTTAAATAACACACTTCTATCTTCTAGTATTTATAAAATTAAAAAGAAAAACATATTTTACGCATGTCACGTATTCTAATACTATAATATGAGTATGATATAAAGATTATATCTTACTAATATAAGAGTTTATTCTATAAATGTTACTTATCTGTCAAAAAATTCAGTTATTTTGAATGAAATTGGAACACGTGACATGCATTAACATACGTGTATGTGTCTCAATTTTGTTAAAATTAATTGATGGAATGTTGTGATTTACAATTCTACAGAAGTGCAAGAGTATTTAAAATCATTTTAAAAATATATTTAATAATTATCTAAAATGTAGAGTTGTATTTTACATTTTAATCATATATATAAAATAAATGCCGGGCAGGGTAGGGCAGAGATTCACTAAAAGTGAAATATGACAGTGGGCAGCGAATCAGGATGGTTGGATTTCTGATGTTACAACTTGCACGGTCAGGGCGTGGGTGTGGTGTGGACTAAGGGTATATCAGAGAAAAGAGATGAGACTATGGGGACCAATCAGAATATTTAAAACAAAATCTTAAAAATTAGGGGGAAAAACATTTTTACCTTTCTATTTCTATTTTAAATGTTATATATTTAACTTTAAATTATATAAATACTTGTAAGTTTAATATTTTATTAATTAGTTATTAACGATTTCATGTTTAAAATATAAACAGTATTTGTTGTTTGTATAGAGAATAGCAACATATTTAAATGATTTGGGGTGAAATAGATAATATTAAAGCTAATGAAGTGAGATTTATGAGATAGAGTTACATTAATAGGATAGAGATGTGTTTTCTTATCTAATTTATTTTCTTGAATTAGATATTTATTTATATAATTTTATGGTATAATATTTCTTAAATTTTAGAAAACTAATGAAGTACGATATGAATGATTATAGAGATGTTCTCAAATAGTTAAATTCGTAACTATAAATACAACTTAAAATTAAAATTGCTAAAATTTATAATTTAAGGTTTAAGTTGAATAATACCGTTTAAAGGTAAAAATAGATTTTTCTCTATCAATAATTGAGAAAAAGACAGTGATTATTAACCCCATATTATCAATGAAGCAAAGGACAAAGTAACTACCCCATGCATTCCTCTTTGTGATCATTTCATATGTTCTTTTTCTTATTGGAAAGTTATCACATTTAACAAATAATTAAAGATTAGATGATTGATGGAATATATGATTATTATTTTTCAATTTATTTGCTTATTAAGTGAATTATAATATGTCATTACCAAATAAAATATATAATATGTATGGTCACTTTTAAAAGTTAAGTGGATGACGTGGAGAAAATGAAATGATACCTTTCTTTTGTCATCTTCAATTGTTTAATTATACATTTTTTTTCTTTTTAAAAAATGTGCTTAATATCAAAATATTTATTAAAAAAATTAGAAAAACTTCATATCAAAATGTTTGATGGCTTGATTTCTTTATTTTCTTGAACAATAGAAGATTTGAATAAGAACAAGAAACATCTAAGATTTCATCTAATTAATCTCAACCTACTTTAGTGTTAAGATTTGACCACTCCTTGATCGGCTCCTTCCTTAAAAAAATTATTCAATAAAACTATTGCAATGTGGTTCCATTTTATAATTATAGAATTTGTGATTTTAATGGGTGATAACATGTAACAACCCCAAATTCCCAGAACATGGAAATTGCAAAAATAAACAGCGGAAGCTAAAATTTAAACCAAAGACTCTTCTCATTTAAAAATCATAGCAAAATTCATTCACAATCGATCGATCTTATTTGTTTAAAACACCAAAATCGATTAAAAACGTCAATTTAAAATTCTCAACCATTCTCAACTTTTTAAACATAAACAAATGTTAAAATGAACAAATATCCAAAATAAAAAAATCCAACCCAAAATACTAATGAGAAGAAATAAACAATGTCGGCGTGTAAATCCTCCCAACTGATCCACCGATCACGAGACATCGTCAGTTGCCAGCTTTCTTCTTCTTTTGACCTAAAAAAACAGTGTAGCATCATGAGGTTACGCCCAATGAGTAGTTATGTTAAAAGATGAGCAATGCCATGAGAAATTTTCTAAATTCCTTTAGTCCATATACGGCCTCACAACTTCCAAATAACTCTCAACTTCCAAGGCATAATATCAACTCTAGAGAAAATCCCATTCTTTTATTTTTGTTACCCAATGCCTTAGCTCCACTTTATTCGCAATTAAAGTGAGCCGCACTCTCAAAGCACTGAACCCATGTTACCACGATTCGACTTTTGAGTTATTCTTCTTATGAGTTTGCAAGACTCAGAAGCGAACCTACAAATTTATTCTCTCCCATTGATCAAATGGAATGAACCTACCCCGCTAAGTGTAATTAAGTTGTGCACAACTCTAATTAACCCCTTAACAGTTTATTCTTCATTAAGTATGGTCTTACTTAATGAGAACCTACAACCACATTATCTAAGGCATCGAATAATGTGATTTTAAAGAAAGCGTCACTACCAGAATGCTTGACAAAGCCTAGGTCCAATTTCTAGCCAAGAAAAACCCGTTTCCTCCTAAAACTGACCTTAAATAGGCTAAAACTTAAAATTCCAAAATTTGGAAATTTATTATATTTTCAACGTTAATATGGTCTAAAAACGCCCAAAATTAGATCCATAACTCACGGGAAGGTCCCCCAAAGAAAACTCACTCGAAAAAGCCAAACTAGCCTAAGTAGTGTGGTTTTACTTTTTTTTCGGCGCCTAATCGATAGAGAAATTTAATAAATTTTTCCAACAGCTTTTTAGGCCTAAAAAATTAATCCCCCACCTAAACTCCCAAGAAAAGGGGTTCGACTGGACTAATTTCCACATAAGGCTCTATCGTTCCTACTTTTCAACATAAAAATCCAGTAGCTTTTCTAGGCCTTAAAACATCCAAATTAGGGTATAAAAATCCTACAATCATCAAATAATCCAACAAAACATATAATAGAATTTATAGGTAACAACAAATCCAAAGGCATGCATGCAAATCACTTTAGTACTCTCATTAAACTCCAATTTGATGTAAATATTGGTTCAGCCCAAATCATGTAAAAATCATCTTAAAAAGTCTCCAAATTCTCACAAAATCATATTTAAGAGTTCTTATAAAGAAAAAGAAAATAGCGCATGATTTCGATCAAAGTTTAACAAAACTACTCACCTTAGATTCTTGAATTTTTTCAAGAATTAAAAATCTTCTTTCGAAGAAAACTTGCAACCTCTCTTGTAAGTTGAATAAACCTTTCTCAAATCTCATCCTCACTGCAAGGAAAAGTCTTTCTACATCTATACGAAAAATTTACAAAATAAATCGATCAAAATCGGATAAAAACCTAATGGATTCGAACTGGTTTTGGTTCATAATATTTTCTACATAAGTCTGATTTCTATGAAACTAAGCTCAAAGGAAAGAGAACGAAAATCAATCGAAATAGACAGCTTACTTGCGTAAATCGAAGTCCGGATGAGGAAGATATGGCCAAAATACTCTGGAGAATTTTATTTGATCGAAAATTGGAGAAAAGAAGATTAATTTTATTTGATCAAATGTAAAATTAAGTGAGAACACAAAACAATAAAAGCAAAACGACCTAATAGAAAAAGGTCAAATTATACAAAATACCCCGAACCTATAAGGTTGGTTTCAATTTCACCTCTAACGTTTTTAAAGTTTCAAATTTACCCTCAATCTTTTAGTTTGTTTAAAAAATACCATTTATTGAGGAAATCACCCTTTTAAATATATTCTCTGTTTGTAATTTCAATTAAGTTTAACAAAAATTTAAAGATTGAGGGATATTTTTGTAACAACAGGGTAATTTCTAAAAGAAATGATATTTTAGAAGAATAATTTTTCCAACTAAGGGTATTTTTGAAATAAATTAAAAGATTGGGAGTAGAATTGATACTTTTAAAACACTATGGATAAAATTAAAACCAACCTTATAGTATAGGAGTATTTTATATAATTTAACCTAAAAAAAAGTGATTGAAATATGAAATAGTGTATGGTGACGCACTGACGTTTATTTATCAACATGGGATAAAGATGTAAAACTGATTCAATCATGGGTTCGGCATGCTTTTGGAACTGTCTCATTTATTAGTTATGAGTGTTATGACAACTATCTAATAGTAGAGATGTAAAGGTTTTTTTTTTCATAGTACAATTTTTTCCATCACACATCCTTTTAGAGAAAAAAAAACTTAAAGTATTGACAATTTTTATCTTCTTTTACATTAAAAAAAATATTTTTCAATTTTAGAATAAAGAAACAACTTTCTAAATATTTTTTATTAAATCTACATTCATTAATTAGATTAAGTTTTTAGGTCTAGTGGTGATTTAATCATATATCTCAACACTCACTCTCATCATGTAGGTTTGAATATTTTCATAAAACCCAAACATGTGAAATTTAAATAGGGAGGAAATGTCATTAAGTGACGGTCAAATGCTCCATATTTAGCCTCAACTGTAGAATGAGAAACGATATGCTGCTTCTTGAACTTCCATTGTTTTGTTTTGTGATAATCAAGCAGCCATTCATAACTAATCCATCTTTTCATGAGCGAACAAAGCATATAGAAATCGATCGTCATTTTATTCGAGATCGGATTGCGGATTCTACTGTTCGTTTGATGCCTATACGGACAACCAATCAACTTGCTGATGCTGTCATAAAACCATTACCTGCAGCACAACTCAAACTTTTACTATCCAAGATATATGGATAATTCTCAATTTACATAATCCATTTGAGGGGGTGTATTAGATGAACTAACTATTGTACTTTCATATTTAAGTTGCACTTTCATTAATTGTAAAAGTGAGTTAAGTTAGAAGATATATTTCCTTTACTTTTTTTTAGTTACTTTAGCTGGTTTATATAAATACCTTATTCAGATATTAATAAAGCATATCTTCCCATTATTACAGATGTATGAATAATATGGTATCTCACAGGAAATCTTGAGTTCGAACCCCTGTACTAATATTTCCTCCCCATTTAAATTTTATATGTTTGGGTCTTGTACAAATATCTAAGCCCACATGTGAGAGGGAGTGTTGAGATATATAATTAAATCTACATTTACTCATTAGTTAGCTTTGGGTCTAGTGGTGGTTTAACATATTTAATATTAACTAAAAAAATTTACTACACCAAATATTTTAAAACTCATTAAGAAGATTATACCGGCCTAAAACAAAAGTGTTAACCACAATTTTAGCACCTATTTTTTTACTTTGATTCGCGGGTTTAGATAAGGGGGTTTAGGCTACATAAACTTAACCCACACTTGTCTCTCTATTTTACAACCCTAGATGTTGGATTATCTAATTCCATAATCCTTAATAAACTCATTTCATTTTCATTATTTAAACACATTTTACACACTTATACTTAATAAATTCACTATTTTGTATAATCCAAACACATATTTAACAAACTCAAGATTTAATAGATATTCTGTCTAAATCTACAAGCCAAACGCCCAATAGACTACAGATATAACACCTTTTAAAATTAAAAGAGCAAAATAGAAATACGGTATCTTTTAACTTTAAAACTTAAGGAACGCATCTTATAAAAAATCGTGTCACTATAACAACGTTTCATAGATGTCCCACATTGTCAATTTGAGTTTAACTAAACTTGTTCATGCATCAACTCCTTTCATAAGGCCGAATGATCGAGTCTCTACTCTCCAATTTTATATGTTATCTAAAAATATGTTAAAACCTATATGATACTATTTTCCGTAGGTTTACGAGACGATAATAAGATCATAGTCCCCTTACCCTTGCTCTTTCATGTTTTAGAAGACGTATCCCACCGTTTCTATTTCAATTTTTTTGATCGGACAAGCACAATTATTCTTGTGGTTTTCCCATTTTCCGTTTAGTTCAAATATAAATCTCACCTTACTATCAAACTAAGAAACCTAAACATTTAGTCAACATTATAAATGAAAATTTTGGAATTTTTGGTTAAAAAGTAGACAAACTGATAATTACAGGGACTAAATTTTAAACTTATACAAAGTTTAAAGACAAACATAATTTTTGAAAGTTTAAGGATTAAAATGAGATAAGGAACCATATTTTGGGAAAAATTGTAATAATTAATGTTTAAGCTAACGTGGAAACCGATCTTCCACATATATTATTTTTAATTAATTGGATATCAACCTGGAGAGTATATCCAAATTTTGATATTTTAGATTTCATTAATTACGAATCTGAAAATAGTATAAATTATCATACATTAATGGTACATTTCATTTATTTTATTTATAGATATAAGATACGCCACTTACTGCTAATATGTAAAACCCCAATTAGTTAGACACGTACTCTATTCTCTTAGAGAAATTCTTCAATGATTCAACCTCAATGAAGCTCTTACCATATTTGATGTTTTACAATTATAATTTCACCTTTCTCTAATTATTGCCCAAACGGAAGTCTAAATCTCCAAATGGAAAGTTTTTTTTTTTAAATTCTTTTCTTAAATATTGTTATTCTTTGGTTTTAAAACCAATCAATCCTCTCTCTCTATATAACAACTTTTTAAAAATTCTGATTTTTATTTTAGGAATCATCCTATCAATTTTAATTACAATACTAACAACATGAACTATGTAGATGGAGATTTATCATATGCAAGTCAGGTACACAATATATTTTTTAATAATTAAAAGTTTGTCACTTTATTTGATCTTTTATATATTAAACTTTTCTTATAAGACTTAACATGAATTAAATTTTGGTAATCTGTATAATCTTCAAGGCGAAGACAATCATCTCCCAGAAGAGAATCCGTAATTCTACACCATATTTTGGATATTATATATGACAAACTGTCTTGAATTATTTTATTTTAACTTTTATAGGGATGTACTCCTCTGAATCTTATAATTTTTATAATCGACATTTTTTGGATTATTTACCATTGAATTATCATATTAATATCACTAGTATCCTGAATAATTCACCTAATTTCGATATTACCGATTGTTAAGATTATATTTCACTTTTACCCAAATAACACCTATTCATGTGGCGCAACCATTGACATTAATGATACCGTTTACATTTTTGCCCTTCGTTATTCTGTTTTTATTTTTTACTTTTTTAAAAATCCTGTAATCATTTATGTCTTTCCGTGATTATTGGGATTTTATTTATTTACGTTATTTGTTGCCTTTTTTTATCCATTTAATTTGTATTTGATTTGGCAGTAACCAAATCTTAATTATACAGTTTCTTTTTTTGAATCTTTTTTTTTTCATACGTCTCCTTCTTCTCAATTTCATTTATGTTTTTTTCGATTTCATTTCTTGTTTTTGTGTGTTTATTTTCAATTACCTTCTTTTCCGTTATGAGTTCCAGATCTATTGATCTGTTATACGCCGATTCTATTACATGTATCATCACCGTCACTGGTTTTCTTTACTGGGTTGCTTTTCCGGTCATGATTCAAATTCATTGTGAGATCGGAGAGTTTAAGAACAATTCAGATCCTCATTTTTCCTTCTTCGATTTTCTCAATTTTGAAACGAAATCGGCCTTCTCTGTATATGAGAAATCGGCGAAGGTGATCGTTGTTGTGGCTCGTGTTGTTGTTCAATCGAGGAAGAAAACAGCAACAAAGGTACTTTTAAGCAAATGTTTATTTTTGTTCAACATTTATTTTTATTTTCTATTTACATATCTATAGAAACTTTGATCTCTTTTTCATCTCCAATTTTGTGCCTTCGCTCTATCTCTGAATGAATTGTTTTTCTCTTTTGTTTTTACTTTTTATCTCTATATTTTGTAAGAGGACGAATAGGAAGGACATTCGAATTTTCCTAAATAAATGTTTGCTAAAAGTAAACTGTTTATAAAAAAATTTACCTTTCAATTCTCGGTGAACTCGCTTTCTATGTATTTTGTAGATAAGTTACTTTTAGTAAAATGTTTATTTTTATTCAATGTTTATTTTAAAAGCCTATTTACATATGCTTTCAAAACTGTTTCATCGATTTTTGTGTCCGGTATCAATTTTAAGTGCACATTAATAAACTGTTTACTTTTTATCTCTGTACTTTTTAGGATGACGAACAAGAAAGATATTCAATTTTTCCTTCAAGAAGAAGTCAGAATGTTGAAGAACAAGTTAGAAGTTTGAAGATTTTTTATTTTATTTTTGTTATAGTTTTTATTTTTGTTTAGATTTGATTTTTCCATTAATTTTGTAAAATTTAAGGGATTTTATAAATTTCCTTAAATTTTACACAAATTAAGGAGAAATTAAATCAGACGTATGTTTGTCCTTTCACAATGTAATTTAATTTGGCCAGGTGGCGGTTTTGAGTACTATTGATATTTAATAAAAACATTCGGTATATTTGACATATCCATAATTTTTTTGATTATTAGTGAAATTAACCCTTGAATTATTATGTAATTTTTATTTAAGTATAAATAAGTTTTAAATCAACACTTTTTTTAAAAGCAATAATTCTATTGATTTTTTAAAAGCAAAGAATAACCATATGTAGATACCGTATTTTGTCCGGCTCAAATTTTATTATTATTTGAATATGAATTCTAGTTTTTTTAAATAAAAAAAATAAAAATAAAAAGAGAAAAATGAATTTAGGAATTATTTGATGAAGCTTTAATTTATTGATTAAACCTGTAGATATATGATACTCATTTATTCCTAGCTGACATGGCAGAGAGAGATTGGTCAAGATCAGTGGCTGTAATTGGCAGAAGTTGTTGAAACAGTTGGGGCTAATTTACAGACCACGTGAAGCTGTTTTGAGCTGAGAGATTAGTTGAATTTCTTAGCTTAATAAGTTTGAGTAAGATGCTTAGTTTGTAATAAGATTAGGGCTAATATATAAAGCCTTATCTTGTTTCTTTTGGAGAGTTCTTCTTCATTGTAAATACAAGTTTTTCATTAACAGTAAAACTTTCTTTTCTTAGTTCATTCACTCTTGATTTTGAGTTCTTAAGACTAACAATTTGGTATCAGAGCTATTGGCGAGAGGAAGGGAGATTTCAGATTGAAGAATCAACCTATTGATTCAATGTCAGAGATATACAGTAAAGGCATTTTCTTTTCTTGAGAGAAATCAAGATCCACGAAGGAAGATGACTGCCAGATTTGAAGTGGAAAGGTTCGATGGGAAAAGGGATTTCGGACTATGGAGGAAGAAAATGAAAGCACTCTTGGTTCATCAAAAGGTTGCAAAAGCTTTAGATGAACCAAAGAACATCCCTGAAACAGTGACTGCAGCACAGAGATGGATGAAATTGCTTTCAGCCTCATTATCCTCTACCTATCAGATTCAGTGCTAAGGCAAATTAATGAAGAATCAACAGTATCTGGTTTGTGGAAGAAATTGGAAAATTTGTATATGAAGGCCTCTCTATCAAATAAGATTCTCCTTAAAGAAAGATTTTTCGGATACAAGATGATGCCATCCAAGACTCTTGAAGAAAACCTGGATGAATTCAACAAGGCTTGTCTCACTACAAAAAAACTGTCAAAATGCGACCAGAAATTTGCGACCAAAAAAAAGTGGTAGTTTTATGGTGACCACCTGGTCACTTTCTTTGAAGGTTGACTTTAAGTGACCATCTGGTCACTTTTTTTGCGACCAGATTGCGACCAAAAGTAGAAGTAGTCATAAAAAATGGTGCGAAATTATGGCGCAAAAGAAGCGACCACTTGGTCACCTAAAAAAACGACCATTTGGTCGCATTTTTGTGACTAAAATATGCCTTGGTAGCAAAAAATGGCGCGTAATTTTGGAGGGAAAAAAGCTACCAAGTGGTCACAATTAAAAGTGACCACCTGGTCGCAATTTTTGTGACCTTTATTGAGCATTGGTAGCTTAAAATTGGAGGGAAAAAAGCTACCAAGTGGTCACAATTAAAAGTGACCACCTGGTCACAATTTTTGTGACCTTTATTGAGCATTGGTAGCTTAAAATTGGAGGGAAAAAAGCTACCAAGTGGTCACAATTAAAAGTGACCACCTGGTCGCAATTTTTGTGACCTTTATTGGGCAATGGTAGCTTAAAATTGGAGGGAAAAAAGCTACCAAGTGGTCACAATTAAAAGTGACCACCTGGTCACAATTTTTGTGACCTTTATTGGGCAGTGGTAGCTTAAAATTTTGGCGGGAATTAAGCTACCATATGGTCACATTAGAAAGTGACCGGATGGTCGCAAATTCTGTGATTTTATATGACCAATAATTTATAAATAACTAGTTTTTTAACACGTGCGATGCACGTGGAATTTTTAGTCTTATTTTACAATTCAATTGTATACTTTAAGAGTTTTATGTGTATTAGTTAAAATGTTTGTTAATCAATTTTTAAATTATATTTATTTTATGAACAAATAAAATATTTAATGATTGTTGATTTTTTCCCACAGTATTTATGGGGTAAAATAGATAAAGTAAAAGGAAAATTACATTATAAGCTTAAGAAAGAAAAAATAAAAATAAGAATAGATGATTGAAAAAATTACCAATAATTCCAAAATTTCAAGATGTGGTTAATTTTATTGATTACATTTCTTAACAATAATAATAATGTCAATTAAATAAAAATTATTCACTTTCGATTAATATAAAACTCTTCAAGATCAAGAAACTATCTAAACGCCTTTAGATTTTTCTAAAATTTGTGTAGAGTAAATAATAATATTTAACCTCGTCTTGAAAATATCTGAATTTCATACAAAGAGAGAACAATAATATTGTACAGAGAAGAATTATATTTTCCTTAAACCTCTAGTTGAATCTAGTCCTTTTGACTCTTTTTTGTTCAAGTAAAGCATTTACAATTATGAATAAAGCAATAGACCAAACTTAAAATCAAAAGATGATGAAATACGATGAAAATGAAATTAACTTTTTTTTTTATTATAAGAAAGATTCCTCTTGATTTCAACGTTGACATGTTTATATCGAATTCTGCAGTGGAATTGCTTCGAATGAATATGTGGATGTAAATTATATATAAATATGTACATCTTCAATAGTCTATTTGGTTCCCTTCTAGCACTTTCTATCTTGAAAAACAAGAATAAAATTATCTATATCTATTAAAAAAAACTCTTAAATAGAATCAAATAGTTCCAAATCAAGAATTACAAAAATTTATCTTGAAAATCATGAAGAAACATATCAATGAATATAACAACATGGAAACAAGAGTTCCCGTCATATGTAAATATCAGAAAGTAACCCAATATAAAAAAAAAGTATATAAATATTAATATTTGTGACCAAGTGGTCGCAATTTCACAAAAAAGATGACCACATGGTAGTAATTTAGAAGGGAAAGGCGACCAAATGGTCGCATTTTAGGGTTTAGGGTTTAGGGTTTTTTAGGGTTTAGGGTTTTGGAGAGAAAGGCGTCCAAATGGTCGCATTTTTGGAAAAGTATAATGATATATTTTTTTTTAAAATGCAAGTGGAATTGCGACCATATGGTCGCAAATATGAGCGGTAAGTTTAAATTTTCATGAAATTTATGGCGGTGAATTTAAACAATGCGACCATCTGGTTGCAATATTTGGCGGTGAATTTCATTATTGCGACCAGATGGTCGCAATTGTTGATGGGACTCGTGATATGACAGCTGTTCTTGGTAATGGTAACTGGGCGACCAAATGGTTTCTTTTTTAATAAATGCTACCATTTGGTCGCAAATCTCTCTGAAAATGCGACCATATGGACGCATTTGCCCCAGCACGCGCGACCTTTCGTTTCTTGTCATAATTACATATTTGCGACCAGTTGGTCGCAAATTATGATTTAAATTCCCATCCCTTTCCTTTCCCCTGTTTCTTTTTCTTTTCTCCGTTTCTTCTTTTCCTTTTTCCGCCTTCTTCTTCTTTTTCGCCTTTCTCTTTTTCTTCCTCTCTTTTTGTTCTTTTCTCTCTTTCCCCTCTCCCGTTCCCCGTTATTTCTTCCTCGTTCCGTTCCCATTCTTACTCTAAACCGAAAACCCTCAACCCCAATCCCAGTTTCGATTACGAGGTTAGTTTTCGTATCAAATTGAAGTTTAGTTTAAGAATTTAGTTTACTTAGTTTTAGTTTTTAGTTTTTAATTAAGTAGTTTAGTTTAGTTTTGTTAATTTAATTAGTTTTAGTTTAATGAATCTAAATTTGTGTAATCAATTACTTAGTTAACTTTTGTTTAATTCATAGCATTTTAGTTTACATTAACTAATTAATTAGTTTACTTTAATTTTATTACTTTAAGTAATTTTAGTTTAATTAATCTAATAGTTTAATTAATCTAACTTAGTTTACTTTAATTCAATTTAAGTAGTAATTAATTTAATTACTTAATCTAATTTAGTTTAATTAATTATTTAGTTTATTTAAGATAGTTTACTTTAATTTAATAAAATTAAACTAAATTAATTTATAATTACACTAGTTTAACTTTTAATTTTAGTTTAATTAATGTAATTTAGATTACTTTAATTAAATCAATTAATTTAAAGTAGGGTAATTAATTCAAATAGTTTAACTTCAATTATACTTAAGTAGTTTAAATTAATGAGTTAAACTAATTTAATTAATTAATTTTAGTTTAATTATTAAATAAAAATTGTTTAATTACTTAATTTTAGTTACATTTGATTAAAGTAAAATACAATTAGATTAATTAATTAGAATAATTTTGTTTAAGTATTCTAATCAATTAATTTGAAATAAAGTAAATTAAAATTAGGTTAATTGAACTAAAATTAATTCAATTAAACTTAAGATTAATTAATTAAAACTAAAATAAACAAATCAATTAATTTGAATAAAAGTAAATTAAAATTAGGTTAATTGAACTAAAATTAATTCAATTAAACTTAAGATTAATTAATTAAAACTAAAATAAACAAATCAATTAATTTGAATAAAAGTAAATTAAAATTAGGTTAATTGAACTAAAATTAATTCAATTAAACTTAAGATTAATTAATTAAAACTAAAATAAACAAATCAATTAATTTGAATAAAAGTAAATTAAAATTAGGTTAATTGAACTAAAATTAATTCAATTAAACTTAAGATTAATTAATTAAAACTAAAATAAACAAATCAATTAATTTGAATTAAAGTAAATTAAAATTAGGTTAATTGAACTAAAATTAATTCAATTAAACTTAAGATTAATTAATTAAAACTAAAATAAACAAATCAATTAATTTGAATAAAAGTAAATTAAAATTAGGTTAATTGAACTAAAATTAATTCAATTAAACTTAAGATTAATTAATTAAAACTAAAATAAACAAATCAATTAATTTGAATAAAAGTAAATTAAAATTAGGTTAATTGAACTAAAATTAATTCAATTAAACTTAAGATTAATTAATTAAAACTAAAATAAACAAATCAATTAATTTGAATTAAAGTAAATTAAAATTAGATTAATTGAAACAAAAATTAATTGAATTTTAGTTTAATTCAATTAATTTTAGTTCAATTAATCTAATTTTACTTTACTTTATTTCAAATTAAATGATTAGTTTATTTTAGTTTTAATTAATTAATCTTAAGTTTAATTGAATTACTTTTAGTTCAATTAATCTAATTTTAATATACTTTTATTCAAATTAATTTGATTAGTTTATTTTAAATTATTTACTTAATTTATGTTAGTTTAATTTACATTATTTCATTAATTAATTAATTAAATAAACTAATCAATATTTTACTTACGTAATTAGTATTAAATTAGTTTATTTTGGTTGTAGGATTATGACGAGGCACGAGCGTCCTCCCCCGGTCAGACGAGCCTGACGACGAGGGTGACGAGGGGTCTCCGCAGACGCCTACTGGCGTTGCCCCTTATGCGGACCTGACTATGGAGGAGTTGGACATCCTCTTTAGTTACGAGACGGGACTTGCTGCCACGCTCGATGATGGAGTCCCTGAGACCGAAGTCCGCGACACCACGATCGTCGCAGGACTCCCTTGCCACGACTCCGGGCTTAGCATCGGGGTGCATCAGGGTATGCGTCCGGTCGCATCGGGTCGGATCCAGTGCCCTTCGACTTCATGCACGCAATGTCTCGGCATGAGACTTACCCTCCGGATTGAAGGGGATACGTAAGTAATTTTGTTTACTATTTTTCAAAGTGTTTTTTATTCCTTTTAACTAATAGTTTATAATATATAGCACAATAATTTTTTTTGATTTTGCGAGTACAACCGATACGACCATTTCAAAACGGTCCACGAGGTCCTCCAGGAGCATGCCTCTACCCAGCGACCTTCATTGGGACGAAGATTCCGACGACGGAGAAACGCTTGGATGTACGACAATTGGAAGGTAAAACCATCATTCATTTTCATAATTAATTAATTTTGAAATTTATAGAAATAAATTTATTACTTTAACAATTTTTTATTTCAATTTTTTCAGGCAAGTTCAGTTTCTCGTTATCGATCCCGATATCACCGACGGTAGATTGTTCCCTCATGGGACAGCCACGCCTGGGATCGATTCAAGGACCTCATGTTCCTGGGCGCGAAAAACCGCCCCGTGTGGATGAGCCAGGAGGACCACGCGCGGCTTCTCGCGAGCTTGAGCACTCCTGAGGGCAAGGTAGTGTCAAGCAGGAATAAGGCCAACCGCGCGAAGAATCCCACCAAACACACAGTGAGGGCGCGGACCCACGACGAGCACCATCGTCGATTGGTATGTTTTTTTTTCGTCGTTTTCTTACTTACGTACTTTTTTTCTCGTTTTCTTTTTTCAATTACTTATTAAGTTATTATGTTTTATTCTTCACTCTTTAATTTTTTAGGAAGCGAAGCACGGGCGCCCCGTCCCGCCCGATGAGCTGCACCGAGTTCTTCACTCGAAGAAGGACGGGACGTTAAGTCGACGATAAGGCGAAGCGACAGGTATTTAATAATTTTTTCAATTATTATTTTTTCTTTAAAATTTTTCCTACATTATATATTAACCATTTTATTTTCTGAATTTTAAATGTTTAGGAACGTTTCACGGAGTCCTTGACTCAGCGGTTGCCCACACCAGACTCGCAACCGACTCAGGAGGACCGTATAGAGGCGTTCTTGGAGGCTGCTGGAGGGGTTCGGCCTGATGGGTCAGTTCCTGGGCTCGGCTCGTACGGGCGACGCCTTTATGCAGATGTGCCTCGTCCTCAGCGGAACGGAGCGAGCACTAGCTCCGGCCCTTTTCCGGGTGAGCAGCAACTGCGCGCGGACATGGAGGCTATGCGCGAGGACTTCGTTACTCGAGTAGCTACTATTGAGGCCGACATACAGGCACGAGTCGACGCCCAGGTTGCATTCGCTTTGGCCGCGTACTTTTGATCTCTAGGCGGCGGACCTTCATCATCGACGCCTCCTCCCCCACCCCCCGCCCCTCCGCAGTAGTTCTAGGATTCTTTCGAATGTATAAAACGTTTTTTTAATATTTGATATATATATATATTTTTTTTAATTCCAATTTTTTTTTATGAAATTTTAATATTAATTAAATAAATAATTAATAATTAATTAACTAATTATTGAAATTTAAATTTTAAAAAAAAAATCTTATATGCGACCAGATGGTCACTTTAAAAGCGACCATCTGGTCACTTTTTTACTTAGTCTAAAAGTGACCATTTGGTCACATAAAATACGACCATTTGGTCACTTATCTTTCACATAAATTATGACCAGATGGTCGCTTTTTAGGCGACCATCTGGTCGTAATTTAACTGAGCCTAGAAGTGACCATTTGGTCACATAAAATACGACCATTTGGTCACTTTTTATGTGACCAAATGGTCACTTCTATTGAAGATAAAATGCGACCATATGGTCCCTTTTAATGCGACCATCTGGTCGCATTTTTAAAAGTTTGACTTTTTTGCGACCAAAAATTTTTGGTCGTATATTTGTGACCATCCAGTCGCACAAATTCAGGACCGACCAGCTTTTTGGCCACCACCTAGTTGGTTGCATTTTGTCGCATTTTAGGTAGAAAACGACCATTTGGTCGCAATTTCGTGGTCGCAAATTGACAGTTTTTTTGTAGTGTCTTGATTTGGCCAATGCTGGAGAAAGGCTTGATGATGAAAATCAGGCAGTGATAATCCTTAACTCATTTCCTGATTCATTCAAGGAGGTGAAGACAACAGTCAAACATGGTAGAGATACACTAACACTGAACATGGTCCTGTATGCCTTAAGATCAAAAGATCTCGAATTGACAAGTGAGAAGAAAGATGCAGAAGTCCTTATGGCAAGAGGCAAAACTGATTGGAAGTCTGGCTAGAACTATGCTAAGGCAGGGAAATTCAAGGCCAAGACTAAGCATAAAAGTTGTTTCCTATGCAATAAAGAAGGGCATTGGAAATCAAATTGTCCTCAAAACAGATTCAGGGAGAAGAATCAAGGAAATGAAAACCAAAATTCAGCAAATCTACTTGAAGGGTATGAGTCTGTTGAAGCCTTAATGGCCACTGATACAAAAGGAAAGGGTTGGGTTTTAGACTCAGGATGCTGCTATCATATGACCCCTCACAGACATTATCTCCCAGAATTTAAAGAATTAGAAGGTGGAAATGTAATGATGGGAAATAATAACCCATGTACAGTAAAAGGTATAGGTTGTGTGAGATTAAGGATGTTTGATGGCAAAGAAAGGCTCCTAAACTCTGTGAGGTATGTCACTGACCTCAAAAGAAGTATGATATCCCTTGGTACCTTTGACAAAGCAGGCTATAGTTTCCATTCCAAGAATGGAAAATTGAAGATATCAAAGGGGTCTGAATTGAAGATTTCATGGACTTTAGAAAAGGGATTGTATTATCTAGATGGTACTACAATCATTGGAAAGGTTTGTGCAGCAGAAGAGTCACAATCTGATGATACTCAATTATGACATTGTTAAACCTTCATCAAAGTATAGTCAATCTAATTATGTTGCCTATGCTTTGAACTGCATTGAAAGTATGTACACTGAGGTTTATACATATGAAGAAGCAATGGGATCAGAAGAGAAGAAAACATTTTCTACTTCGAAAAAGCTATTTAAAAAGTGTCATACGGTAGAATGTCTCTAATTTTTTTTTTAATAGTATATATGGAGGACATTATTTTTGGAGATAATTTATTCCCCTTAAAACCTTTGAAAATGTAGAAAATAAAAACCTTTTTGCTTTTTTATAAAAAGATTACAATACTATCCCACTTTTATAAGGTAAGAAGAGCAATTGTTATTAAATTTTAGGAAAAAAAATCAATTTACACCCCTGAACTTTACATGTTGTGTCAATTTAAACCCTAAACTTTCAATTGAATCAATTTACACCCTAAACTTTAATAAATGAATCAATTTACACCCATTATTAATAAACTTATTATTATTTTTGAAATTTTTTAATTAGACATAGGCGTTTTTATATCAAAATAAAGTTAATTTTTTGAAAATTAATTTTAAGTTTATGTTAAATATTTTTATGGTTAAATTTGACCATTTTGGTGTCGGGTTTGAACATTTTTTTACCGTTTAAATTGGTAACTAGGATTTGAGTTTTTTCATAGTTGAGGTTGGACGTTTTTATGATGAGGTCATAGACGTTTTGTTATTTTTATCTTTCGGTGATTTGGTAATTGAATTTTGATTAATTTTATAGTTTTAGTATTATGTGGGTTTAAATTGATTCACTTAAAAAAGTTCAGGGTTTAAATTGATTCAATTGAAAGTTTAGAGTTTAAATTGGCACGACATGTAAAGTTCAGGTGTAAATTGATTTTTTCCCTAAATTGTAAAGTTACAAAACTGGTTTAGTAAAACAAATTAATTTCTTTTAAAACTCGTTAACAATTTAATCCATTCAATACATCCAAATCTAATACAGAACAAATTTAAAACAAAACAAAAAAACAAACAAATTAGAGACATATGAAGAGTTGTTAGCAATTTCCTTGAGGCGCCTCCTCTTCAAACCCGCTTTGAAAGCTTTATGAAAGCAAAACACAAATTAGAGTTATTTCCCTCTAAATGATTATTGGAACCCATCCTAAACTTCCAGAGTTGGATTTCATCATTAGCTTCAAGTTTGGTTTCTTCAACAAACGAGTTCCATTGCGTAACCAAACAGTATAACGGCTTGCTTCCAACCTTCCACTTCTTCAAACTAATACTATGTTCTCTTAATTCCTCATCGAAAATCCGAACATTAATTCCCTTCTTCTTCTTTTCATTCTTATTGTACTTTACCAATATCTCCTCTTTCTCTGTCAGATTTAAATCACCTTTCATCTCCTTCCTTGGAAATATTACTCGCCCGTGACCTTCACTCATATCAGTGTCATTCAATACTTTTTGAATCACTAACTCGATATCGCGCCCGCCCATCGCTTCTATTTTCTCTCTTCTTGACTCCGGTAAAGGAACGATGGGACCGATCTTGATCTTCTTCTTCTTCTTCAGCTTCTTGATTTTAGCCTCCTTCGTATCTGTCGTCCTTTTCCTTTTCCTTTTCTTATCCTCTTTCACAATCGCAACAGTAGTTTTTTGGCCATCAGATGTAAGCCTCTGTATCTCTTTCTCGATTTCTACGGAGTCGTCGTCGTCCTTGCATACTATGGCACAGTTTATTTTGGAAGTCCTCTTTTTGGTAGGAATGTGAAAGTTTGGAAGTAGGGCTCTCATTCTCTCAGATATCAAATCCCTTCCATCATCATATGACATTGCCATTGTCGAAATTGTCTTCGATTGATCGATATTAAGCGATAACCAATCAGGTGGAAGAGCGTTGATGATCGGCATTGGCACTATCTTTGATTCGATATTCAGCGATAACGAATCAGACCGACAAGCGTCAGTGATCAGTAGTGGCAGTGGCATCGGGATCGACATCGGAGGCGAATCGATGCTTAAGGATAACCAATTTGGCGGAAGATCTCTCATAATCTCCATCTTCAAAAGAAGGATATCAAATGATAATTCAGAAAATAAAAGACAAGTTTTAAGAAAGAGAATAATGGCCGAATGAATGAATGAATGATGGGATGGGTTAGGGTTTATATAACAAAGGAATTTGAAAATATTTTCCTAAAGAGAGAGTTATATGATGTTTCCTAATTCATGGTGCGTTTATCTCTCATTTTCTTTAGTTTGAAATTACAAACTAAATTATCTGATCCTTGTTGAAGTCTCCTAATTCATGGTGTGTTTATCTCTCATCTTCTTTAACTTAATATTTTTTATTTGTTTAGATTGTGATATCTTATTTTTCTTTTCTTTTTTAATATAATTGCATTTTAGGTCAATATTTTGTTTTGTTTCCTATAGTTATTATTTTTATTTTTTTATTTCTATAAAATTTATTTTAATTCCTCAAACCTTAAAAAGTTTCAAATCCAATCATTATTATTAAAACCAAAGTTAAAATTTCCACAATCCTATATTATATAGTATATTATTGAGATATTTTCAAATTGTTATCTTTAATATGTAAATTTCATAAAACAACAAAACTTTTTAGAATTTTAAAAAATAATACTTTTTTAAACTTTAATTTGTATATTAAAAAAAATACAGATTTAGAAATGTATTTTCATTTGTCACTACTTTTAATTATTTACTTGAATAATTAATTCATTAATTTATTGAACTAGTTCAATAACTTAGTAAGTCGGAAGAAATATGTTATTTTCATGACATGATGTAGGACCAATTTGGTAAATGAATCTCTAAAAACTCATTTAGATGACAATTATTTAATTCAAAATTAAATAAAAACAGTTAATATTAATATTAAAGTAAATAATTTAATAATTTAGTGAACTATAAGTAATATGTTATTTTGATAAATTTTTAAAAATTGTGCTAAATGAATAATTATATATAACTTTTTCCTGTTATTTAAGTAATTCTCCATTAAATATATCAAAATCATGAAAACTCGAGTTCAAATTTAACATATAAATAATTTATTTCGTTGAAATTGTTGATTAAAACGACTAACTAAAACATGAACCCAATATCCATAATAAAATAAACAGTGTTATTTTCCCATGAAATTTGTTAAGAACCATATTAAGAGTAGATTAAAATATTGCGTTTGAGAATTTTATCTTTTTACTAAAATTTAGTGGTTTTTTCAAAAATAGAATTTTAAGAATTGATATTTTAAAATAGCAAAAGTTTTAAAAAAATTCATAGAAGATTATTTTTTTCCCTCTCTTGAAGCCAATGAATTATTTTAAAATTGATATTTTAAAATAGCAAAAGTGGACAACCTATGAACAATAACCCTTTGAAATAATACGAAGTCTATTGGAATTATTTAGTTCAAAAAGAGTTTATTCTTCATTGTGACCACCACTCGCTCTACATCTTAAATTCTCATAAAACTTTAAAACGCATTTATGCGCGCTGGGTAACATATCAACAAAAGTTCCAATTTGTCTTTAAACATAAACTAGGTAAGCAAAATGTTGTACTTGATGCATTGAGCATGAAGGTTTGCCTACTGGTCACACTACAAATTGAGGTAGTGGGATTGGAATGTTTAAAAGACCTCTACGCAACAGATTCAAACTTTTTATGTTAGTCTTTATTTAGTTATTTTTTGGCCCGTTTTCCTTTCTTTTGTTTTCAGCTGATATTTCTCCTTTTCTAGTTTAAGCATTTGTGTAGGGCACTTGAAAAGAAAATTTGTATGAAATATTAGCTTGGCCTCCAAGTTGTTAGTAGTTATTCCACACTAGTTTGTCTTCTTCCATGGTCAAAATTACAGAGTAAACATTATCTCCAAAAAAATCCTAGTATTTAATCTTTTCCCATCAAAATTTTGATACTTATTTCATACTCACCTTGATACTCATCCATTTCTCTTTGATTTTTACATCTTTTAAATCTTTCTTCTAAGCCATCCTCAAAATCTCAATCTCCATCATTGTTCTCCCTTTGACTCTAAGCTAAAGCAAAAGGTCGAACCTATAGATTATGTATGCCTGATTTACCTTGAAAAAACAAAAAAATTCTAGTAAACCTTTGCTTAGAAAAACAAAATCAAGTAAATATTTCCTCTAATTTGGACCTGCTACTGCAATGGAAAAGAAAGGGTCAAGGGAGAGGAGAGAGAGAGAAAGCAGGAGGGGTAATAATTAAAATGACATAAAAAAGTTAATTAAAAATAGTGAATATGCAGCATCATTTAAAAACATACCACATAAACAATTAAAATATAATATAATTAATATTTTAACGCCACATCAACATCAACCTCAAAATCAAATATATTATGTGACGTCAGATTTCTGTTAGATATTTAACAGAAGTTTGATGGCAGGGACCAAACAGACGGCTAAATGAAAACGTAGGGGGTTAAAATATTGAGTTTTAAAACTCAGGAACTAGATAGAAAGAAAAGTTAAAACTAAGGGACTAAAATTGTATTATTACATTATAAAATTCATAGTATGTAAGGGGACATTATTTTTGGAGATCATTTCTTCCCCTTAAAATCTTTGAAAATGTTAAAAATAGTTATTATATCAAACATTTTTAATAAAAGATTAAATACTATCTCACTAAGTGCATATAAAATTGTTTTTAAATTTTAAAAATACGGTCTTGAAAAATAATTTAAAAGACAAAATCGTTTTTAAACATTAGTTTATGTTTGAGAGAGTTTTGGAAGTTACTTTCTAGCCCATTAATCTATACTATCTAAAAAGTGGTTTAGAGGAAAAAAATTTGATTTTGATTTTCATTTTTACCCTTATAATTAATTTAAATTTCTATAATGCCATCATTCAAAATTAATAATTATTTTATTACCAATTAATTAAATACAATACCAATTAATTAAATACAATACATGAATTTTATACTATCTAAAGTTTTCTAAATATACTTTTTTATTATTAATAATGGAATATTATTACCAATTAATTAAATACAATAAACAAATTTTATACTATCTAATTTTTTCTAAATATACTTTCTTATTATTAAATTAATTAAATATAATAAACTAAAATTGTCTTCGTTCAATAAATATTTCAAATATATTTTATCATGAGCTTATTTCAAAAATTAATTTAGTAATAATTTATTGGTCATATTTATAAAATAAATAATTTCATAGACTTATTAAATTTAAAATCAAACCCAACAATCAAATTAATTTTTAATAACTTTTCTCTAACAAACTTTTCCCTTTTATATTAAGACTAGGTCAAACAGGGGAAAACACACACTAAAACAATTCTCTCTCTAATTTAAATATATAATTACGTTAGTGTGATTATTTTTTAAAAGATCAAAACCAAAGGACATAGCATATCATCTTGTAACACCCCAAATAAATGAGTAGTAGAAAAGTTTTGTAACTCACTAGATGAATTAAAAATTTATTGAAATTTTCACTTTTAATTTACTATATATATACATGTAGTAAATAGAGATGAACTAACACACCAATTTAAAAAACAAAAAACCAAATGTTTGAGGATAGAGTTATGGAAGGAAAATGAATATTAGGAATGAGAAACAAGATGATATAAAATCATAATTAATCTTTAGTCATCTATGTGTATCCATCACCATGAGTAACAAGATGATATAAAATCATGAAATTTAAGTTTTTTTTCATCTTAAAGATTTCTTTTAATATGAGTTACGTTAATTTCATTCATTTCATTATAAAATTTGAATTTTCAAAATATTAGTTAAGAAAATAACTTCATAATAATATTGACATTTTTTATTATAAAATTTGAAAGACAAACCACGTGCCCCACATGCATGACACGTGTGAAAAACCTAGTTAAATAAAAGGAAACTTAAAAAATTACTTTTTCAAAATTATTTTTCTTAACAAAATTATAAATATATAAATAGTGACTCAAATAAAACCAACTATTTTTAAAACCATGACAGACAAAACAATATTTGTAGATATTGAATTGAATAATTGATACTGATAGTACTTCTCAATTTGTATATGCTTTTAAAACATCTAAATATTTTATTGAAAAATTTGTCCAAACAACCTCTAAATTTTCCTTGTAAGCTTATTTGTCAGCCTCTCCACCCCATTCTTTTTATTTTCTTGACCTCATAACCTATAAAAATACCCTTATCCCCCATGCCCACCCAAAAAAAAAAAAACTTTCATCTCCTTCTCACTCTATTTTCCCTCCAACCTAAACTCAGCTCTCATTTCTCAGTTATTAAATATCTCAACACACTGTATTTCTCTACAAACTTTTCAATCATATAGCTAAGATTCACATCTACATCAAAATTCCATCTTTCGCTCTTGCTAAAAAGTAATACAAATATAAATATTTAATCATGTACAAATTCATCTAGATTTAAGTGATTTGTTCATTAAGAAAGAAAGCAAGAGAAAAAATTGGACCGAGATGAGAACTTTAGGCAATGATGTGTCGACTGATCTCGATCCAAGATAGATTTAGATTGTTCTCATCTCGGTTCATCTTGGCCATCTCGGTCCAAGAGGTTTGATATGGCCAAAATGGATCTAGATGGTTCTCATTTGTTTTTGTTTTTTTCAAGGAAAATAAAATCTGGAAACAAAGGGCAAATAAATTATATTCGAAAATGTCAAATATGGGTAAAATACCATTTTGGTCTCTGAACTTTCACTCAGGTTTCATTTTCGTGCCTAAACTTTCAAAAGTTACATTTTTCATCCCTAAACTTTACAATTAGATCCATTTTAGTCCTTCAGTCTGCGTTTTTCCATCTGGGACATTATTGGAGGGCTTATATGGCATATAATTGATGATGTGACATTATATAAATATACAATGAGGTTAAATGACGTGGAAAAACGAATATATAGTTAGATTTAAGACTAGAATTAAGGGGGGGGGGAAATGAGATTAATCTTCTTTTATCTTCGTTTTTTATGGTATTTAACCCCATGATATATTTCTAGAATGTCAAACATCATCAATTTCATGCACAAGCCCTCCATTAGTGTTCTAGATGGAAAAACAAAATCTGAAGGACCAAAATTGAATGGATCGAAAGTTCAGGGACGAAATATGTATTTTTTGGAAGTTTAAGGACGAAAATGAAAGTTAAGTGAAAGTTCAAGGACCAAAATGATATTTTACCCTAAATTCAGTCTCTCTCCTATCCTTTCTCCTTGTCTCTCCGAACCAACAAGCAACTTAGGAATGAACAAAGGTAAAACCACAAATCAAAATAATATACTTATTTATGATTTACAACATCAATACGATTTTTAACAGAGACACTTGAATAATAGTAATACTAGTCCAAATATAAACAAGAGTATTTATTAAAGTATAAGGGTTAACAGACATGTCAAGGGTTTTTGTTTTTTTGTTTTTTTTTTTTTTTTTAACTTTAAAGACTGAAAAATAGCATTTATTAAAGTATAAGAGTTAATATATCACATTTTAAACTAGAGGAACTATATAAAAACCAAACTTCAAACTATACAAACTAAAAATATATTTTACCCTTAAAAGTACTAGTAACATGTCACGTTCCCACATGGAATATAAGCTTCAAATTAGAAGTTTGATCATAAATTTTGATTTGAAACTTGATAATGAGAAAAATATAATATTTGGGTAAAATATCATTTTGGTCCCTGAACTTTCACTCAACTTTCATTTTCATCCCTAAACTTTTAAAAATTACATTTTTCGTTCCTGAACTTTCCAATTCATTCCGTTTTGGTCCTTCATATTTTGTTTTTTTGATCTAGAATACTAATTGGAGGGCTTATATGACATGTAATTGATGATGTGACATTGATAAGGAAAAACCACCAATTCTTGGAGAATTATCCAATGTACTCAAAGTTTATTCAATTATCAAAAGTTCTAAAATACAAAAGACTAAATTCCTATTTATAGAACTAAGCTAATTACTAAAATGACTACAATTACTAAAATAGCCTATCCTACTACATCAGACATTCTAGAAACATACCGTGAGGTTAAATACCATAGAAAAACGATTATAAAGAAAGATTAATCTCATATTTTTCTCCTTAATTTCAGTCTTAAATCTCACCATATATTTGTTTTTCCACGTCATTTAACCTCATTGTATATTTATATAATGTCACATCATCAATTATATGCCACATAAGCCCTCCGATAATGTCCTAGATGGAAAAACACAGACTGAAGAACTAAAATGGAACTAATCGTAAAGTTCAGGGATGATAAATGTAACTTTTGAAAGTTTAGGGACGAAAATGAAACCTGAGTGAAAGTTCAGGGACCAAAATGGTATTTTACCCGTAAATTTAATATAAACAAAAATTAGAAAATAATATAAAATGCCAATTTAGATGCCAACTCATCAATTGTTTAAGTTTTCTTAACACCGAGGACTAAAAAAGCATTTATTAAAGTAATATGTCACATTTTAAACTAGACGGGCAATAAAGGCACAAACTTTAAATTATAGAGACTTAAAGTATATTTTATCTTATTTTTTGAAAAAAAAAATTATCGAATAAAATAAAGGGAGATTCAAACTTAAGATTACATAATTTTTTTTTCCCTTTTTGATACAGAGTATCCGGGTGGGGATTGAAGCACAATCTTTAGTGTGAAATTACATATCTTAACCAATAGGATATGTCCTGGTTGACAGGATCAGATTTTAATTACAAATTTTATAAGGTCGTTTGGTTATCACATGAGATTAATTGAATAGTACAAAACTGATCCGAACACTTATGGATATTATATAGCAGTTGATTTAATTGAAATGACAAGTCATAGAAAGGATAGAGCCGGCAATCAGGAAACATCTCTGTGTCCCTCATTCCGCTGATCCGCCATGCCTAACTACCAGCACCTGCAAACCTCACTTCGCCATGGCCATGGCAATACCCAAGCATCTTATACTTCAAAGCTTCTTCTTCTCATAACTCTTCTTCCTCTTACTTTAGCAGCTTTAGCTTTCATCCTTCAATGGCGTGGTGGAATCACCGACCCTTCCTCACGGTGGTCCCCACCTGGATCTTACCAATTTCCAGGAATGGAAGCGTCTCCTCTCTCCGCGATCTCTCGTCACTCTTCTCCTTCTGATTGTGTCTCTCTTGGCCGTAGTGTTTCTCCTTCCGTTCCCTATTCTCAGGATTGGAAGTTCGATCAAGGATCCAATTTGAAGCCTAAGGTTTTTTTTTCTCTTTCTCTTTTAATTGGTACTTTAAAGTTGAATTTTTATGTTTCTCATTGTTAATTATCAATCTGTGGATGAGCTTAGTATTGAGAAAATGTAGAACGAGAAAATCAGATTTCAATAACATTGCATAATTTGGACTTGGGATTCTCCACTCTTGCAAGATATTTAAATTACTATTGAACCTTTAAGTTATTCAATTAGGATGAATTTGATCATTTAATTTATTCTTATTACATCTTTTGGAGAAAGGATCCGTGAATTTTTTAATGTTGCTATTCTTGTAGGATCGTGTAGTTGTCTCGTTAGATTAATTGAGGTGCGCAAGCTAGTTCGGACACTCACGGATATTAAAAAAAATATAGCTATAGGTTGTTCTAAGCCTTTTTCTTTTGGTTAAAACCATGATCTAATCCTCCCCCTTTCCAATAAAATAAAGGAAAAAAAGAGATATTTAAGAACTAAGCCATGTAAATGTAGTGTTGGTTCTTTTGAAAATATTCAAGCCAATGATATGGTGTGAATTCACTTCCTTCTCGGGGTAAAAAGAAATAATGATATTTCTCTTTCTTCACTCAATGGTAATGAATAAACGAGCTTATTCTCTTTTTTTCAATGGGTAGATATGCATTACAACGAGTACGTCAGCAGGACTGGAGCAAATTTTGCCCTGGATGTTTTATCACAAGGTTATCGGAGTTACAACGTTCCTACTTTTTGTGGAGGGGAAAGCTGCATCTCCTAATGTCACTAGAGTTTTGGAGTCAATTCCTGTAAGTTTAACAACATCCAGCAAATTCTGTCTTCTTTCCTCCATTCTAGTTGAAGCTAGCCTTCACTAAATTTGAGTTTTTCATGGTCAGTAAACTTATTAAGCATGAGTTTTACATTGCTTCTCAGGGAGTGAGGTTGATATTCAGAACAAAAGAGTTAGAGGAGCAGCAGGCAAAAAGGTGTAAAATTTCTGCCACTTATTAAAGGACAAGTTTTATATTGCTGTCTAAAAGTGTGAAAGAAGTTCTTATTTCTTCTATTAAATTTGTTTAGAAATACTGTAGTGGCTAACAAATGCAAATATTTGTTTGTAAATCATTATCATGGTCAATGTTTTGAAAAGCGAGCGCCTAGGTGCACATGAGGAGCCTCGCTTATGTGAGGCAAGGTGATTTTCATGAGACAAGCACCTAGGCATGCTTTTTGTGTTTTTACTGCTCTTTTTTTGTACACTTGTGGGTTTTCATTTTTTTTCCCGTTAATATGATATTTTAAAGGGGGGAAATGGAAAAAAATAGTTTTATATGCCTTTATTTTAAATAATATCTAAAAAAAGTCCTCATTTAAAAAAAAATTATTTATTATATTATAACTTTCATAGATAAAATATATATTATAACTTTGATAGATAAAATATATATTATAACTTTCATAGATAACATATAAAATCTTATATCCTTAAGAAAAATCACTCGTTTTTTTTTGCGCTTTGCCGTTAAGTGCGCTCATCGCTTTTTAAAACACTGATCATGGTTACTTAAGGATATTTTCATCAGCGTTCTATATCTTTTTATTTCTGAACTTGTTTTAATGTTAATGTGTGGTGTTTTTGCTACCCTCAGTCGGATCTGGAATGAAACATGGCTTTCGGGTTTCTTTTACAAACCTTGCAATTATGAACTATTTGTGAAACAATCTCTCAATATGGAGATGGCTATTGTTATGGCAAGGGTATGGAAACTTTTATTCTCATGGCCATTACTCTCTTGCTATTTATTAATTATTCCCTAATATACCACTATTTAGTTTCTCCCCACTCTTTGTTACAATATTAGGATGCTGGCATGGATTGGATAATTCATCTTGATACTGATGAGTTGTTACATCCAGTTGGTGCTCGGGAGTACTCATTGAGGCAGTTGTTGCTTGATGTGCCTGGAAATGTTGATATGGTTATTTTTCCTAACTATGTATGTATTATTATATCTTTTTGTTCTGTAAATTTTATTTTGGTTATGAAACTTTAAATCTACTTAAAACTTGTGATTTTATTTGTCTATATTGATATTGTTGTGAGCCACGGTGCTTGGTGGACTGAATATAATGGAGATGTTGGTGTTGTATAGGAAAGCAGTGTTGAAAGAGATGATATAAAGGAGCCTTTTACTGAGGTAGTTTATTTCATTGTCCATTCTTATTTCTTATTTGTTTCAGCTGATCAAATCTTATTTTTGATTTTATCCATCGTGAACTGCATTTCTAAATGGTCCAAAATACATGGAAACATATAATCTGCATGAAACTATTATAGTCTGCAAGCTCTTAAATCAATTTGTACTATTTTGTATGCTAGAAAGATCAATATATTTCTGGGCAAATTACTTAATTATCTGATGTTAAATGTGTAAGTAATCACTTTGTTTTAGAAGTCTATTTATGTAAAACTCGTTCATCCTGCCTTTCAAAACCATCTTTTTGATATTACATCAAATTGGGGGAGGGGAGACTCGAACGTTTGACCCACAGGAAAGAAGCAGGCACCTAACCAGTTGAGCTATGCCCCTGTTGGCTTTCAAAACTATCTTCTGCAAGCGGAATGATGCCTTTACGTATTTGAACCCTCTGTATATGAAGATAAGAACAATTATTGAGAGTAATTTGATTTTTGTAGAAATAATTGAAAGTTTAAAACAACTTAAATTATTCTACTCTTCTAACCGTTCATTAAAAAAAAAGTCGGCCTTAGTAGTTTGTTGGAACAGTTGTTCATTCAATTTGACCGGTATGAATGTGTTGGAATGGATTGATGACATTCAATTCACCATCACAGATAAAGATGGTGGTAATGAGGTTTATGTTATGATCCAAACTTTATTAATATGAAAATAGAACATTTACACTATGCATTCAAGAGGCTTGAAATTCTCCCCTTAAAAATCAGATTTTGGGTTGATAACTGGTCTCACTTCTCCAGACCTTTAGCGGTGGTGTTCCCTGCTTTATTTCGACTTTCCCTTGCTCCCAATGCTACGGTCTTTGATTTATGGGATCAAGAGTGCAACTCTTGGAGCATCACTTTTAGAAGAAATCTCAAAGATAATGAGTTTGAGGAGTTTGCTTCTTTATTGGAGGTGGTTAGTCACTCTAAGCAAGGACTTCGCAGGATGTTAGAGTGTGGAGTGGGGATGGAGGTAATTATTTTTCTTGAAAAAATGCTTTTGGCTCTCGTTTTAAAGATGGCCCCTCACTTCCCCCATATCTCATCAAAGTTATTTGGAAGAATCGTTACCCGAAGAAAGTCAAGGTCTTTCTGTGGACTTTAGTTCAAGGAGGGTTGAATACGAATGATAAGGTTCAGAAAAGGTGCCTCACTTCACTATGGCTTCAAGCCCCAATCAATGTGCTTTGTGTAATGCTAATGTTGAGGATTTGAACCCAACCATCTTTTCTGAAAATGCCCTTTTACTTCTCTGCTTTGGAGCAAGTTGCAAGATATCTTCATGATACATGGCCCGAGCGCTTCTCAATTTCAACCTTTTATTCACGGTTTGCTGTGTGGTGTGATTCTGAAGGAGAAAGCCCTTGTTCTGTGGTGCAATGCAATGCTGTCCGTGCCCTTCTCTGGCTCATATGGTGGGAAAGGAACAAGAGGGTTTTTCAAGACGAGTCTTCGGATGTTAATGAGCTATGGGATTTAATTATTAGATTTACCTCGTTATGGTCTGCTCATTCTAATCTCTTTTGTAATTTTGGAGGCATAATTAATTCCTAAATTTTGAACCAGGAAAAGAATATTCAAAGATCTGCCCACCTTCCTAGCGTTTTATTAGGTCAGGAAACAACTTGAGCTATTGTAGTTGAACGAGACCTCAAGCTAAGGAGAATGAAATAGGGAGTGGATCTGATTTACAGGTTAGCATGCATGAGTGGGACAGCTGCGGTTGCACATTTGAAACAGAAAATAATGTACATTGGAATGGCCATTTTGAGTGTCATATTTTCCCATGAATTTATTGCTACCACTGATATTTCCATGTTAAAGCGGAAGTATTCTTGTTGCAATTTGTGATTAGTCTTATGTTATCACTATCAGGATGAAACTTGTTTTAAGATAATGATTTTTCTTGGAGAAGCACCTATTATCTCACGATAATTTTTTGTATGTACTCAGGTGTCAATGTTCAAGAAAAATTATGACCACCTACCAAAGGATACATATTTTGGCATGTACAAGGAATCAACTCGTGGTAATCCAAATTACTTTTTGACTTATGGAAATGGGAAATCAGCTGCTCGAATTCAAGATCATCTCCGTCCTAATGAAAACCCCAAAGTAAATTGTTTAGTGAGAAATTGTAGTTTCTACATGGCTTTTTTTTCAGCATTAACTATAACTATGTAATTTCTGCCAGTGAGATCAAATTGGAGGAAGCTGCTGTGTTACACTACACATATGCAAAATTTTCTGACTTGACCTCTAGACGTGATCGCTGTGGCTGCAAACCAACCAAAGATGATGTTAAAAGATGCTTTATGTTGGAATTTGATAGAGCTGTGAGTTTAGAGTTCTCTTGAATCTTGATTTTTTTCCTTCCGTAAGCTGTTGTCCCACTAAGAACTTCACAGGATTATACAGTAGTAGCAGCCCCCCCCCCCGTTTGGACCAATTGTCTAATGAGATATGGTGGTTCAAGAGATGTTTGGCATAGTTACTAACTGCTTACATATATATGGAAGAGATGGTTATGGATTGCTAGTCAAACAAATTTCGTCTAGAAAACTGTGTTTGCCATATTTTTTGACTGGTTGTAGTTGACATGAAGTTATTGTGACTTAGCTTCAGTTGACTCGCATTCCTACCTTTTCCTGGCACCAGACCACATGAGAGAACTGTCAGCATCAAGCTTTTATTGATACTGCATAGTCTTAAATGGGAATAAAGTTTTCATTGTATAAGCTAACATTCCAAAATTAGAATTTGTTTCTAGTTATTATGTTTGATGGCAATGTTTTATCATTTTTAACTTTCTAAGCAACAATATGCATTGCAGGCATTTATAGTTGCTTCTACTGCTACTGAGGAGGAAATGCTAAGCTGGTATTCTTTTAATAAAGAAATGTCTTGTTTGTTTATTTTTCTATCACCATTTATGGTTTCTTTTTATAATAACAAATTCTGAATATTTTAGCGATGCATTTAATTATTTGTATTTTTTTAATATTACATGATCTAGATGTGATGGATTCCTTCTTTCCTAGGTATCGAGAACACATTGTGTGGGGTGAAAAAGATCTAAAAATCAAATTGTTGAGGAAGGGTGTTTTAACTCGAATATATGCTCCGATGGTAAGTATTTTATTTTGTCTGTTAGACAAATTAGAAAGAGGTAAAGAAGAATTTGTTCGTTTGATAATGATTTTGTTTCTGGTTTTCTGTATTTAAAAACCGTGTTTAAAAATTATTTCATGGACTAATATTTTAAAATTGTTTTCAATTGTTTTTTATGACTTCTTTTGCATATTAATTTAAAAAGAGTATATATATGTAACATGTTTAAATCAAGTTATATTAAAAAATAATTAATGTTTATATATAAATAGTTAATATTGAAGTTTCGTTTTCTAAATTCTAAAAACTGTTTTTAAAAAAAAAATCCTGGCAAACAAGTTTCCTATATAAAAACATTGTTCTTAATTTTAAGGAAAAAAAATAGAAATCTGTTTTCAAACATACCCACATGTACACTAAGAAGCGCCATCACAGATACGATACGGATCAGATACGGCGATACGCCAAAAAAACTAATTTATAGGAAATGTTGATTACAATATACAATCTTTTGGTTAATTAAATTATTTTTATACATTACAATGATTTTCACATTAAATTTGTTTGTGTTTAGGGTTTAGGGTTTAGGAAAGACAATAAGAAAGAAATGATCAAAATAAATAAAGATTTTGACGTTTTTCAATCTCAACTCTTATTAATTTTCTCCGAGACGTATCCAAGAAGTATCGGAGTATCCGATACGGATACGTCACCCAAGTTGAAGTATCTGTGGTTCATAGCATGTACACAACAATTTCTTCATCTAGTCTTCCCAATTTGGATAAACTCTTTTGAAACCTTAGCCAAAGTAAAAATTTAATACTTTTGGAAAATTATATTTTTCCTTAGATTTTAAAGTTTCGCAGATTTAGAAAATGTTTTTAAAATTTGGATTACAAAGCAAAACAAGGGGTTAAAAAGAGAACAAAAACCAAATTTGTTACCTTGCTAGTTCTAATTTGTTTCAATGGAAAAGCAAATATGTTCAGGTACTAAGAGATGTGGAAGGAACATTTGGGTTTTTCTCATAATGAATTATCTATTTCATATGTTTCTTCCCCTCCCTTCATTAGCTTGAAACTGCCTGGAAATGAGGATTCCGAAATGCAAACAGAGAATGTGAATACAAAATTAAATAGATTTAGCTTCGGAGGGCATAAATAGAACCGAATAAAAAGCATTTACTTTTCTTAAAACTGATCGCACGTATCAGTTGATTTTAATTGATAATGTTTGGCAGTTCATGTGTCTGGTACCTCATTTTTTTTTTTTTTTTAAATTTCCAATTATGTATAAATTAGAGATTTCAGCTATACCTTGGAATAGGACTTGATGGGCCAAAATGTAAAATCTTCCCCTTTTTTAGTTTTGGGAACTAGAAGTTTTCAAATGCCAGGAAGAGCTTCTTTCCTGCTGTCCTTGTATGTTAATATTGAAATGTCTACTGCCGTCTCTTTGGTTCAGGTAATTATACAGGGATTAAGGGAGAGTGGTGTCTTCGACTCCATTATTGCTTCTGCTCCAAACACTCTTTCTAAGGAGAACTTTTTATCCTCCATTGCCGGTAGCAACTCAACCAAAGCCGTTGCTTCTCAATCTCTGCCATCTAGGAGGATAGGAAGAAGCAAAGAGTATCTAGCAACTGCAAGGAAGGCCTTGGACATTGAAGTTGATGTGTGGCATGAAACAGCTGTTCCACCTCTATCTCCTCCTGGAATCTGAACAACTCGTCACCTGACTGTTGTTGCTTGGTCTCCTGTCTTCTGGTGTGAATAGAGTCAAACAAATAGAGTGAAAAGTTGGGAGAGAATGACTAGGAGCAGGTTGGGTTGCCCTTGGCTTTCTTTCATGGGTTGTAATACTAACTGCCATAAGAGCTGGAATTTAGCCCTCCTCTTATAAAAAGAAAAGAACAGACAAAGATCATTCTTTCTTCATTGTATACTATGTATGTCATTTTTCGATTATACAAGCGAGTTGAGTAAATTTTCTGAGTACATTTGTTATGTATCTGTCTCAAACATTTTTCACCAGATATTCTACAGTTGGCAGATGTATAAGAGTTGAGATTTTTCATCGTGAAGATTGAATGCGCAGTTATGTGAGTGAATGCATTACAAATTGTAGAACAAAAGCTGGAGAAACATTCATAGTTTTAAAGTTTATTTCTCAGAACAGGATTTACACCAATGAATATATCGTAGCCAAATTTGACCTTTACACACAACCACCCTTTCCCCCTCCCAAAGAACAAAACAAAGCAGCCATGAATATGAACATCAAAGAAAAGAATTTAACCTCAATCTGTTTACTGATTAAACATTGGTGGAATTGTCAGGTTTGAAATGGGGCGGCGACGTTGAAGTAGTAGCAGCACCGCTACCAGGGGGCGGAGTGGGCATTCCAAATACCTGGGCATTCGTCTGCATGTCTTGTCTCCCTTTCGCTCTGCCTAGAAAGTAACAGCCGAAACCGAGTAATATGCAGAAGAGAATTAATGGCAGAGAGATGATCACCACAAGACCCATCTCCGAGCTTGAGCGTCTGAACACAAGCAGAGAAATAGAGAGAGAATGGAAAGCAACGAAGAAACTGAAAATGTCTAAGATATATATACAGATTAAAGAAGGAAAGGAAAGGAAATGGAGGTGAGGAACTTGGCTTATTCTAGAATTGCGTGTGGAAACTTGGGATTCCTTCCAGCAGAGCAAAGCAATGGTTTGATATTATAGGTATCTTCCAAATTCTACCAACGGTCAGCTTAACGTTGAAGCCTCCAACGGTCACTTTTCAGGCTTCCCACAGCTAATAAATAAAATGGTAAAGTACATTTGTACTTCTGAGTTCTTTCTTAATTTTCAATTTGTGTTTATCTCGTTACCGAATTTTAAGAAATATGTCAATTTGGTTTCTGTCATTATTTTTTTTTTCATTCATCAATGTAAAGGAATTTGTTTATTAATGGTTTGAAAACTAATTTCATGTACAAAATAAACCTTATTTCTTAAAACCTGTGGATAAAATAGATACAAATTGAAAATTTAGGGATTGAGTAAATCTATTTCTCAATACTCAAATGTAAATTGAAAATTCAGGGATCAAAATTGACACAAGCTTCACGACCCATAGACAAAAAAATATTACCTTAAATGAAACCAAATTTTACAAATGAATAAAATCACACTGGTAAGGATCTTTCTTACTTTACAACTTAATTGCAAATCAAAGCCAACTTCTTCACAATCCCCTCCAAATCTTGAGGTCGTTTGGTTGTCAAGTTAGATTTGTTAAGCAGGATGTTGTTAAACAGAGAGTTGTTAAATAAGAGGTTGTTAGCAAACCCGTCATATTGGGTTTCAAAATTGGAAAATAAACACTTGTTAAGGTAATGTACCCTCAATTCACTAGTCAAACCTGACAATCAAACGACCCCGATTCTATTATACCCAAAATTATTAGGAATAGAATGACAGTTCCTTAGTTTCAAAATTCTATTCCTCCAAATGGCAAACTACATGCATCCGGTTTTCTTTTTCTTTTGGATAAATATGATAGTTTGATATTTTCATCTTAATCCAACTCAAAAGAATCGAGAGAATTTCCGAAACTTTAGTTATATTTTTCATACTATTTCTTATAATAATGTTCTATGTATTGAATACAAATATCAAAAGAATAATTACATCCGACACTTCTACGTAATTAATTATTATTAAGAGAAGTAATAATCCATATTTTATACAATATCATATTAAATATCTATAAAGATGTTTTTTTTAATTTTTCTATTAAATTATTATAAAGATTAAATAAAAAAATTTAATATTTTCAACTATAGACTAAATTTATAATTAAATATATGAAAAATACTTGAAAATAGTGAAATAACTCCATTAGGGGCTGTTTGGTTGTCAGGTTTAGATTGTTAAGTAGAGATGTTAAACAAAGAGTTGTTAAGCACGGGTTTGTTCAAACCCATCATATTGGGTTTCAAAACTGGAAAACAAACACAGGTTAGAGTTGTTTAACCTCAACTCACTACCCAAACTTGACAGTCAAACACCCCCTTATAGAATTAAAATCGATAACTATTTAGTTTTTTTTTTTCTTTTTTTTTTGAGAAAAGACGTTCAAACAAACAGGAACCAACAACGAAAAAAAACAGAGGACGAGAAAACGAAAAAAAAAGAGGCAGAAGGGGGAGTCTTGATGGTATATAATCTTTTGACTTCAGCCAAGCTTCACTTCCATTCCCACCATGGTGATGGTGAATGATGAAAAACTTCCATGCCCATCAAACACATAATTTATCTCCAATAACTTTCTTCTTTACCTTTCGCAGTTACATCTTCTTCTACACTCCCAACTTCTTCATTCTCACCATTCCCCTTCGATTTCAATTTCCTTCTCCACAAAATCTTCACATTCTGATTCAACAGACGCGGATTTCATGGTGCTGATTCTTGCTATGTCTTTGCATTCGTTTTCTCTCTCTCTCTTATTGTCAGCATTCACAAGATCGCACGAGACTTTCTTTACGAGGTAATTTCTTTATATGATTCGAAGTCATTTGTGCTTGTGGTTTCAATTCACTCACTTAACGTTCATTTCTTCATTACTGTCATTATTTTTAGCTTCGATTTATCTGGTTATATGCACTCTTACTGTTTGTTTTAGTGTTTTTTCGATGTCAGAATTTTTGGGTTACGCTAAAGATTCAAAATTTATTACTCTTTCAATCGATTTTTTTTTTATGTAATGAATACTTGTCTTAATTCCTAGTCCTACTTTTTCTTTGCGTATCTAAGTTAAAATTCGTTCTATAGGAAACATTTGGATCAATTATATGTCCAGTTAATCGTCTCTGGATTACACAAGTGTGGTTTCTTGGTGATCAAATTTGTTAATGCGTGTTTGCATATTGGAGATGTTTACTATGCACACAAGACTTTCAATGAAGTTGTTGAACCGGATATTTTGTTGTGGAATGCCATCATTAAGGGTTATACTCGGAGTAATATTGTTGTTGATGCTATTAAATTGTACATGAGGATGCAAGTGTCGAGGGTCCATCCGGATTACTTCACATTTTTGCACGTCCTTAAAGTGTGCAGCGGCATGCCAATCGAAGGAGTAGGTAGACAGATGCATGGACAGACATTTAAACATGGTTTTGGAACAAATGTATATGTGCAGAACAGTCTTGTGACAATGTATGCTAAATTTGGTCAAACCCATTATGCTAGGGTCGTGTTTGATAAGTTTCATGATAAAACTGTTGTTTCGTGGACTTCCATCATTTCTGGGTATGTTCAGAATGGTGATCCTGTGGAAGCATTGAGAATTTTCAAACAAATGAGACAAAGTAATGTGAAACCTGATTGGATTTCCCTTGTTAGTGTCATGACGGCATATACAGACTTGGAGGATTTGGAACAAGGAAAGTCTATTCATGGCTATGTGATTAAACTGGGTTTAGAATTTGAATCTGATCTTGTGGTATCACTCACTGCCATGTATGCAAAATTAGGACAGGTGACAGTTGCCCAATTTTTCTTTTATCAGATGGGAACACCAAATTTAATTATGTGGAATGCAATGATTTCTGGTTATGCAAAAAACGGTTATGGCGAGGAATCAATTAAGCTATTTCAAGAGATGATTGCGAAAAATATCAGGGCGGATTCTGTTACTTTGAGGTCTGCCATTCTGGCTGGTGCCCAAGTGGGGTCTCTTGATCTTGCAAGATGGTTGGATGACTATATTTCTAAGAGTGAGTATAGAGCTGATGCTTTTGTAAACACAGCCCTTATAGATATGTATGCAAAATGCGGAAGTGTATCTTGTGCTCGTCTCGTTTTTGATAGAATGATTAATAGAGATGTTGTTTTATGGAGTGCGATGATTATGGGATATGGATTACATGGGCATGGACAGGAAGCCATCAATCTTTACCATGCAATGAAACAAGCTGGAATTCGTCCAAATGACGTCACTTTTATAGGCCTTCTTACAGCTTGCAAAAATTCAGGTCTCGTAGAAGAGGGATGGGAGCTTTTCCACCACATGAGAGGCGTTGGGATTGAGCCACATCACCAACATTACTCTTGTGTGGTTGATCTTCTTGGACGTGCAGGCTATTTTACTCAAGCATATGATTTTATTATGAACATGCCAATTAATCCTGGAGTTACTGTATGGGGGGCACTTTTGAGTGCATGCAAGATCCATCGCCAAGTGAGGTTGGGAGAATTTGCAGCAGAACAACTTTTCTTATTAGATCCATATAACACCGGGTATTATGTGCAGCTCTCAAACCTATATGCTGCTTCACACTTATGGGATCATGTGGCAAAGGTACGAGTAATGATGAGGGAGAAAGGACTGAGTAAGGACCTTGGATATAGTTCAATTGAGATAAATGGAAATCTTGAAATCTTTCACATGGGAGATAAATCACATCCTAGGTCGAAGGAAATTTTTGAAGAGCTTGATAGACTAGAGAGAAGATTAAAAGCGGCTGGTTATATTCCTCATATGGAATCTGTTCTGCATGACTTGAGTCATGAGGAGATTGAGGAGACTCTTTGTAACCACAGTGAGAGGCTAGCAGTTGCTTATGGCCTTATCAGTACTTCTCCTGGAACCACACTTAGAATAACCAAGAATCTCCGAGCATGTGTGAATTGTCATTCAACAACTAAGCTTATATCAAAGCTTGTTGGTAGGGAAATAATTATTCGAGATGCAAAACGTTTTCATCATTTCAAGGATGGAGTGTGTTCCTGTGGAGATTATTGGTGAGATGTCTGGCTGGCGTTTTTATATGTAAGGAAGGTATTCTGAATTCAATTCAACTATATGCCCGTTTCCTTTACCAAAAAAATGTACACCTATTTAATTGCTTGGATCCTCATTGGCAATAAAACTATCTTGACTTGTGTATGATATGAAATTGTAAAAAATCATTTTAAACTGATGCCAAGGCAAATTAATACTATGTGGAACTTAGAAGTTCAGTAATTATTGGAAACAATTTAATAGTTTGTTGGGACAGGAATGTGTAGTTATATACAAATTTAACAAATAATTTAGACATATGTAATGGAGCCCATTCCATTGTTTCTTCATGTGCTTTTTTCGTTAAAATGTTGACTTTTAGAACTTGGTTTTTTTTTTTTTTTTTTTTTTTGTATTTTGTATTTGATATTTATAGGTTTCCTTTGAAACCTAAAGGTCCTCGGCACAAGATCATTATTGGCAAATACAGGCTGAATGCTATTGGATGAGGTTCAAATAGAGTTGTCAACAACACATGTGAGAGTCATTGGAAGTTCATTTCCTAGGACATCTTGTTCTGCAGTTCTATGAGTTGGTTTGTTGGAAATGAGGACCACGGGATAGGTGTTGAGCCTCTTTTTGTTTCTTTTTCTCATATCTATCATCTCTCTTTTATTATTAACATCTTTGCGGATTCCTTTTATCATTTCTAGGTAAACTCATCTTTATATAACTTTAATTCTAGAAGAAATCTTAACACTATAGACACGGTTTTGGAAGTCTGATTTCATTTACCTTTTTTCCCCAATGGTGCATTCTTTGCAGGGAGGCCATAGAGGACTGAAAAAATTTATTGTTGTGTTGCTCTATCTTGGCCAAGTTCTACCAAGTCTTTTGGGATCACCTCATGCCTTATCTAGATTGTGGTAAGTTATTGGAGGATTTTATTGTAACCTTTCCATTTGGACATAGATATTTCTAGCGAGCTAGCTTACTGTCTATTTGTGAATTATTTGGCTTGAGATAAATATTGGGATTTTTGTCGACGAGTATTGTCTTTCCTTTGGAATTCGTTTAAATTATTTATGATATCCTTTTTTGTTCTGTTATTATGATGGTTGTCTCTTGTAAATTTGGATTTGTTTTTGTTTTGTTAGATGACTACTCCCCTACATGGGGATTGAGTTTCTACTACATGAGAAATTCTAATCTTTGATTGTTGGAATTTTAGTTACCCATTCACAAGCAAATTCTCACTTTTCATGGGGAGACGATAAGGATTCATCCGTAAGAGGAATTGCCTCCAAATCTACATTCTACGGTATGCATAGACTTATATTAGTGTGAATCGGTTACAATACAAGCATTACTTCAATGGACTTGCCTTCATTCAGGTTGCTCATGATCACTGGTAAATTTTCTTCACTAAATCTGATGATGCACTCCCTATACTTATTGGTTAAAAATTGCACTATTTCTTCAACAGATTAAACACCCTCTTATTCTCTAATCAATTCGTGCTAGAAGCTACAGTACTTGCCATCGTTAGCATGTGTGGGGAGGCTGGTTTAGAAGCTATTGCCTGTCCTCTACTTCTCTTGGTTTGCCTCCTACATGGGTAATTTTTAAAGCATTGTATACTTTTCGTTAATTGCTTTTTTTTTCTTTAGATTTATAGTTAAAGTCAAAGTGAGTATATTTTTATAGCTAGTTGTGTCAGTGTTGAACATTTTTTTAGGGTTAAACTAGGCTATTTTAGGGTTGAGATTGTTTTTATTTGTTAGATGTTTTAATGATTTATTGAAAGCTGTTTTTGGGGAATTTTATAGTTTTGTTTTGAAGAACAATCTATTCAATTTTAAAGTCAATTCAATGTAATAAAATGACTTGATTAAATACCGTGCAACTTTTTTTAAATAGATATCACATCAAATTGGGGGAGGGGTGACCCGTAACTTCGACCTCAGGTAAAGGGTTAGATACCTAACTAGTTGAGCTATGCTCAGGTTGGCACCACAAAATACATCTAGATTCTAGAGGAGTGGTGAAACCTCACTTTCTGTAACTAAGGTTCGCCCTTTATCAATGGTAAAAGAAAACTTAGTATACGGGGAAAATGATTTTTTTTTTAAAAAATAGCCAAAGGAAAATCTTTGGAAAAATAACGAAGTGAAAGGATTTTACAACTCGTATGTTCAGCCTAATCTTAGTGGTCTTGATGTTTACTTGTGGTTTAGCCAAGCCCAGCCCAGCCCATGTTCTTAATTTTAAATTTCAATTAAAAATCTTGAAAAAAATATTGTTAAGAAATACTTGAGTCATTTTACTGTACAATCACGAAAATTTTTCATTATATAAATACTCATAAAAATAATTCAAAATTAATTATTTAGGACTTTAAATTGACATCAGTAGAAGATAAATACTTAGCTGCTTAAGCAGTCAAAGGTGCTTAAGGGGCACTCCATTTACTTTAATTGTTCTTTATGAAATTTATTATATCATTTTTCTAGAAGCGTGTCCATTTTATCAGTTTTTGGCTCTGTAAAATATCACATACATCTTAAAATAAGTTTCTTATTTTTTTTTTGTTATTAAAGTTAAATACAAATACACCACTAAACAAATTTTTATATTAATTTGTTAACAACCATAAACAAATTTTCTCTCTCAAAGAAACCTACCTGACCCACACAAAAGATAATAATAATAAATCCAAAGTATAGCCAGTAGTCAACAAATGATTGATTTGGTTTGGTATTTTATCGAACTATAAGAATCGATCGGTTTTATTTTTAATAATAGGAATTGAGCTAAATCAATCAACATAAAGAAATCAAACTGAATTGAAGCAAATGGTTTTGTTTGGTTTGATTTAGTTCTTTTTTTTTTCCAGTTATTCTTAAATACTTGATTCACATTATAATTCCATGATAAATGTTTAACAAAATCTCAAAATTAACTTCTAAAAGTAATAGGGCTAATTCAATTCATCATAAGTTCAATATAATAAATAAAGCACATTATAAAGGGGTATTTTCAAAAATAATATTTTTTAAATTGTAAAGTTCAATAAAAGCAAAAGTTTTCATAATTTTAAAAAATAGTACTTTCATTATATATGGAAAAAATATCATTATTTTAATGAAAGATTCAAAATCATAAAAACTAATCAAAACTTAAAAAATTATTGATTTTTAATTTAAAACATCTTAATTAGAAACATAAATTAAAATAATAATATTGATAATTCAATAAAAAAAAATCAATGAAAATGAACTTTCATTATTTTAATGAAAGTTTCAAAATCATAAAAACTAATTAAACTTAAAAAAATTATTGAATTTTAATTTAAAACATCTCAATTAGAAACATAAACTATAATAATAATATTGATCATTCAATAATACAAAAGAAAAAAAATTAATTGAAATGAGAACTTTCATTAATTTAATGATATCATTAAATTAATTAAAGAAAAAAAAAGTGTCATTTTGAAAATTTTAATTTCTGAATTACAAATATAAACACAATAAAGTCTATAAAGTTTTGTTATAATTATATAAACTTAACAAATAAAGGGTTGGTGATTCTCCATTTTATTAATATTTAAAAATTCAAATATATTATACATTGATTTAGTTTGATTTTGATCGTTGTAAAAATCTATCGAACCAAACTAAACATTATTGATTGGTTTGGATCTCTACACCCCTTAACACATAAACTACCGATACTCTATCCCAAAGTTTCTTTTAGGAGGCAAACCAAGAGAAGTAGATATATTTAAAAATAAAAAGAAGAAAAGAATTACATAATGATATGATGGGATGGTCAAATAAGACTCCTTTAGACCAAATGAATTAGATTCAATGGCTCACATCAAAGCTTGTTTGATTCAATTCTTCTATGCATTCAAAGAGTATATAATGCTAATAATAAAGTATGAATATTGTGGTTTTGGTTATCACTTTCTTCAAAGGTCAATATTCAACTCAACATCCACACACCACACACCACTCACCACTCACCATAGTATATTTATTATTTAAGCACACGCTGATATATATTCTTTCATTTTTATTGACATGTAGACTACAAAAATTTCATTGAGATGTAGACTTATTGTTACATCCTCTCTCTTTTTTTTCCCTTAAAAAAATAAGTTTCAAAATCTATTTTAATCTCTAAACTCTTACACCTTCTCCATTTGGATCTCTAAACTTTCAAAAGTCCTATTTTTATTCTATTACTCTCTTCCACTCTCTTTATCTATTTTTCAGTAAAAAAAAAAAAACCTTGTGTGACACAAATTTTTATTTACTTAGATGTTAAAGATCATAATACTCTCACTTCTTATTTTCCAATTAGAAGTGCTTGCAGGATTTGATTGGTTCGGTTAATGAACCTTTTTAAACTCTAACTCAATTATTCAACTTATATAATCCAAATGACCCTTATTATGATCCAGTTCAGCCCCTATAAAATTTGGTGGGTTGGTTCAAGTTAATCGAGTTAACTATTTTATTTTTTCAGAATAAATAGTGAGGTAATAGTAATTTAAAGATCTAATTACCTGGGTTAAAGGTCAATTGCAAGGTCTGAGACGACTCAGAAAGCATTTGAATATGATCTACTTTGTAAGCCTACTTGGGTATAACTAAAATTAATTACTTAATAAAATTTATTGGAAATAAAAAAAAAGGTCAGAAGTAATATGGAATTGATAAAAACATATTTTGATAGTAAATAAAATAATCATTTTATAAATAAATAAATTCGAGTTCATTTGGTTCCAACCCAAACTAATTTTAAGAAAACCAACCTAAACCTAACCCATATAATTTTAATTTATCTAAAGCTAATCCAACCTAAATAAATTTGTAACTAGAGGTATTACCGGGGTCGGGCGGGGGCGAGGAATGGCTTCCCGTCCCCATCCCATCCTCAATTTCATTCCCCATCCTCATGAAATTCCCCGCTTAAAGAGGGTGGGAAATCCCCATGGAGACTTCGCGGGTTTTGATCCCCATTTACACATCCTAAATTTGAATGGGGATTCTCCATTAGAGTTGGGTAGAAATGAATTTGATTTGATTAGGCTAGCCTAGCTTGAGTTGGGCTTGGGTTATTAGCAATTATTTGATAACTTAATATTTTTTATTTGATAACTTAATATGAAATATATTATTTATATATATAATTATATATTCAGGGAGTCGGAGTCGGGGCGAGGTGGAGACAACATTCCCCACCCCTTCCCCATTAGTATAATGGGGAATATTTTCCCCCATCACATCCCCACGTAAATCGGGGATTCCCCACCACCGTCGGGCTCGCGGGGAAAAGTAGCACCTCTATTTATAACACATCCCACCTGTATGAGTTGAGTTAGGTAGGTTTGGGGAAGTTTTTCCGATCATTGAGTTTTTGAAGGGATATTTAAGTAGATAGCCACAAAATAGAGTAATTACGTTTTATAGACATCAACAAAAAAAATTATAGAAACTTATCATAATCTGCAAGTTAGGAGAGAAAAATTCATGGTAAAAAGAAAAATTAAGAAAAAAAATAGGGAACCTATTATTTGACAATTAAAAATACAAAAAAAAAATCTTAATAGATACTACATGATCAACCAAAACCGGAAAACATATTGTTTCAGTTTGGCGAAACTTGACAACATGAGCATGACTCAAGTGGTTAGACATCTGTTCCCTTCCCATGAGATTGAAGGTTCGAGTCTTCTCTCCCACAATTTGATTTAATATCTCGAAAAAAAAATTAAAATAAAGTTCAGTGAAACTTCTACTATTTTTTCAGTGAATCTTAAACCATTTCTTATCTATAGTCGTATCATCTTTCAATATAGCTTGTACAATAATGCATACATGTAATAATATGTACATATTATACGACATGTATATTATACAAGAAAAACTATATTGTTCTGTCTCAAACCCAACGTGGCGATGACGTTTTCAATGAGAAACCTTCAAATTTGGCGCGGTAGTTATTTTTTCAGATGAAAACCCATATTTGGTGGAATAACATGTACATGTACTAACTGTAAAACATTTTATTTTTAAAAAAAAAATTAAAAGAAAGAAATTATTAATAAACCAGCTTAATTTTTAAAATCAGAAGGAAAAAAACAAAAATCGTTATCAAGTTAGCCTTGGGTTTTAAAATCTGACTAGATTTTTAAATTCACTTTTTTTTTAATTAGATAAACACACTTATTTAAATAAAAAAAAAAAAGTGAATGTAAACTTAACTTTGTTTTAAAATTGGACTAAAATTTTAATAGAGTTTTTAACAAGTATGATGATAAGATGGAAATTAAAATCGTTGGGTTTCTGTCCTTGTGGATTCTTATTGCAATTGTATCTAATTAGCGTATTGGCTACACAAGCATTTGTATTCCATGAACCGTGAGTATTTCTTTGACCTTCAAAATTGATATATTTAATATATGACTAAGGTTTGATATTATTATTTGACAACTTCTGTATGATTTCATTTGACAACCCATTTGTAATTTTACTTCATTCCCAATTAACAACTATATGTTTAGTACACAATTAATAACATTGCCAAATAGTTGTAATCAGGATATCAATTAGGACTGTAATTTTACTATACTTTCCTTTTATATTTTAGAATTCTTGTATCATATTGTATCAAGCAAGTTTTCGGTGTCTCATTTGATATTGTTGGCATAATTTCATCTGAGTTCTTCATCCACTTTCAATCTTTGTTGAATCTTTTCTCTCTCACTCTCACTCTCTCTATGTTTTGAAGACTGTGATAGGAACGTGCAAGGAGAATGTTTTTAGTTCTGAGAAAATATGCATTTTCTTTACACTCATGTTGGTTGTTCCACTCGAGTAAGAGAAACTTCCCATCATCTCCAAAACCATAATTGTTTTCCACTATTGTTTCTTTAGTTGAATATTCTTCTTATCATGAGGCTATTTCTAACCCAATTTAGTAGCAAGCAATGACTGAGAAACTGCATACCCTAGAGAAGACTAATACTTGAGATCTCGTCGATCTTCTTCCTGGTAAACGACTTATTGGTTGGGAGTGGATTTACAAGATAAAAACTCGCTCTGATGAATTTGTGGAACGTTATAAGGCCTGTCTTGTCGTAAAATGATATTCTCATGATTATGGTATTGATTACAATGAGACATTTGCTCTGGTTGCTCGTATGACATCCATTCGAAGTCTTTTAGCCGTTGCAGCTGTCGACTAGTGGCTTCTTCTCCAAGTGAATGTTAAAAATGCTTTTCTCAATGGGTACTTTATCTAAAAAGGTGTTTATGAAACCGTCACCCAGCACTACTCATCCTCCTTATAAAGTTTGCCTTCTTCGTCGTGCCTTGTATGGTCTCAAACAGATTGAGATCTCCCATTTTACTAAATTTGAATATGGTGCTCTTGTCGATGGTACATCTGACTATGGCTTTGTTGATTACTTTCTGATAAGTGTGTTAGTCAAGAATCTGCTACCATCTTTCATTGTGACAATTACACTGCCATCCAGATTGCTCATAACGATGTCTTTCACAAACGCACTAAGCACATTGAAAACGATTGTCACTTTGTTTGACAAGACCTTCAAGGCAACGGTCTTCTTTTACAATCCATTTCCTCTACAAATCAACCAACATATATATCTTCACTAAAGCTCTTCTTCCTGGCCGTTTTACTCTATTACTTGACAAATTCAAGTTAGTTTCTACTATACCATCATGAGTTTGAGAGGGGTGTTAACAGATACATTGTCAAATAGCTGTAATTTGGCCGTCAAAAGATCACAATTAGGTTGTCAATTATGATATCAATTAGGGTTGTAATTTTGTTATACTTCCCTTTTATATTCTAAATGTTTTGTATAAAAAAATGAAACTATTTCAATACAAATTATAATTATCAGATAACATTATTAGAATCACTACAAAATAATTGAGTTTTTTAGATATTACATTAAATTAAGATAAGGGAGATTTGAATATTCAACCTTATAAAAAAAACTAATACCTAACCACTTGAGCTATACATGAGTTAGAACCAAAAAAAGGTTATGAATTACATTAGAATTTTATCATATCTCTAGAATATAATGAAATGAGACGACTTATGTTAAAAATACCATAAAAAGATAGACGTTTGGAAATTCTTAGATTAATTCAAAAGGCAAAAAGATGTTCAAACAAGTAATCCAAAAATTATAATAAAAGTATCAGCACACAAGTTACTTTCAAGTTTAGCTATTGGATCCATACCTACCCCAATTCATTAAAAATGCAGCACATGGCATTCATAAACAAGCTATACATATATATAATAATAATAATAAGAAGAAGAAGTTTGTATACAACGTCGGTAGAGGAAGTGATTTGATGGGGGGAGAAACAAATGAGTGTTAAAATGATTTAGAATTTCAATTGAAAAAAATCATTAGATAAAAATATTCTTCATTCAAAATATATTCTCCATAAACAAGCATTTGGATTGGACTAGAGGGAATCATTGCATATAACAAAGAAAACGACATTCAAAATTTGAACTGTCTTTGTATTTTTATGGTATCTTTTAAAAGGTGTGATTTATTGCCACTCAATTCAAGAGCTGAGTTTCCATGTGACTTTGCCACGTTCATATAAGCATGAAATCTATTCATCTTAACAATCACTTCTTTCTAAATGGACAGTTCAAAAACCTATAACACATGATAAAGACATCCACCAAGATTATCTAATATGTTTGCAAGAGAGTTAAGGATAAGAAATTATTAAGTTCATAAATATTTACATAAAAAAATATCATTAGCTATCGTTTTTCTATTTATTCATCTTCATTTTTTAATATAGTAATATAAATAAATGAGATTTCTAAATTTTTAAAACTCCTATATTTTTTTCACATAAAGAAATAATTCTTAAATATTAACACCAACATTTGATGACCAGTAATGGGTTGGTCTAGTAATCAAATGGGCCTTGAAGTCATGGTTTTAAAATCATGTATGGCCTCTTACCTAGAATATTTTTCTACGAATTTCCCGCACCAAGTATTATAGGATCAAGTGGTTATCTTATGAGATAAGTCGAGATATGCGCAAGTTGGCTTAGCCACACAAATATTTAAAAAAAAAAACTCCAACATTCGATTTTAGAATTTAATGTAGAAACACTTTTTTAAGTATTTCATTGCATACACAAATATGACATACGGAGAGTTTTGAGTTTCTTAGTGTAAATTAAATTAAATTTGAGATTTAATATAGTTTAAAGATTTTTGGCACATGACTATATGTAATATGACTTAGCTACTCTAGCAATTAGTTGGCAATATCTAGATTGAAAGATCCTTTTTCACCTTAAATCTCAAAATTAAACAATTGTGACAAAAACATTAAGAAACACATTGAGTAATATATGTTGGTGCTGCACAGCCATTAAATTTGGCATATTTCTGCCTGTTTACGTAAAAGGACCACTCCTAGTGAAAGTTTAGCTCAATCCCATTTTGAATTTCTTCCACTTTCATTTTCAAATCAAATACATAATAAAATAAAATAAAGGTAAAGTACCTTTTTAATCCCTGAGTTTTAGAGGTCGTGTCTATTTGGTCCCTGCGTTTTCAATTTGTGTCTAAGTGGTCCTGAGTTTTGGATGTTGTGTCTATTTGGTTCCTGCGTTTTCAATTTGTGTCTAAGTGGTCTATGGGTTTTGAATACTGTATCTATTTGGTCCCTAGATTTCCAAGAACTATTAGAAATAAGTTTAATTGATTCTTAATTTAACGTATTCATTAACTTCTTACAAAATTATTGACTTAACGCTGACATAACATGTTTAATTGGTCAAAATACGAAGATAGGATTAAATCTTTCATAAATCTAGGCCTAAAATTTGACATAATTATTAATCTCTTGTCAGTATTTTGATCAATTAAACATTTTACGTCACTATTAAGTCGATATTATGTTAATGAGTTAACAAATTAAGGAAGAATTAAACTTATTTCTAATAATCCAGGGACCATTTAGACACAACTTGAAAACTCAATGACCAAATAGACACAATATTTAAGATTCAAGGACTAAATAGACACAAATTGAAACGCAATAATCAAATTTCATTAACAGGCACATGCATGTATTTGTTGACTGTCTAGTAAACAAAAAAAAATGAAGCCAAATTAAGCAATAAAACAAACAACAGCTATCAGAAAGATCGACCAAAGATCGAAAATGGATGTTTCAAAAACATTACAACTACTGATCTTGACTACAAATGAGCACTAAAACATGGAGAAAAGAAAAAACAAGGATGGATCAAAACATAAAACCCCATTTGACCATTTCTTTTATGGAATATCTTGTGTCTCATTATTTGATGGGTCATTTTCAATGGAGGATTTTCTTGTATTAGTTCAAATTTCTCAATCAATCTTCACAATATATGCAGTAAGTTAATCATGGGAAGGATGTACTAAAGAATATTATGCACATGTTGAAGATTCACAAAAAAGGGTCCAAAAAATCAATGATAAAAAAAGTATTCAAATACCATTTGAATGGCAAAAGGTATAGATCCACAAATGGTGAATGATTCACAAACTGAAGATAAAGAACCTAGTTTTTGTTTATAAAAAGAAATTTCATACTCATGAGATGCTGTGGGGTAAGGTAACTCCAAAAAAAAAAAAATTTTAAAAATCCAAAACTTGAGTGCCTATATCTTAGCTAGGCACTGCAAAGTAAGATCTTTGCATATCAACAACAACAAAAAAAAAACAATCAGCCGTGAAATTGGACAGAAAAATCATTCAAAACAATGATAAAAATTTGTCACAATTTTGTTCACATTTAGAGAGAGGGATAGTTCATCTTTAACCAATGTTTAAAGATGGGAACAAAACATAATGATAATAAGGCAACTAACTAAATTTTTAAAAAAAAAAAAGATATATTAGTCAGGTAATGGGGGACAGTTCATATCCCAGCCTCCCCCTTTCACATCGCAAAAGTGACTGTTAAATAAATGCATATTTCACGAAATAATTATTCTACAAAACTAAATTAATTACTAAACAAAACGACAAAGATAGGTTCCCTCACTAAAATAATTCTGATAATTAAAAATATAGAATAGGATTCTAATTACACAATTGGTAAGTGACAAGATATAAAGTGATTTTGTAACTGTGCTTAACATCATTTTTTTGGAATGGCTACGTGTGGTTTCTTGGCATTTACGATAATGATAAAAGTTCATTACTTTTGTTAGCATTTTAGTGAGGAAGAGAATCTAAGATTTGTCAATTTTATAATCAAAACAAGGTTTTGACAAAAATGCATCATTGAGGAAGAGATACTAAAAATAAAAAAAATAAAAAAAAAGGAGGATTATATACATATGGGAAGGGGACAAACAAACAAACAATGAGTGAAGAGGAATATTAAAAATGGAGATAGGGAACATGATAAGAATACACAAATCATTCCTTAGTCTCAATGGATTTGAATATCCCATATCAAATCCTATTTCTTTGGTTCTAATAGCTTTTATAATGAGGCCGGTGACCGCTGCACCGTGCCGTGCCAATATCCTACTTGTATCATTCATTAACATTCATATACAATGAGTATTGGAAGAGTGAGAGAAACTAATCTTGTATGATCCACAGTTGAGATCTTTGTAATGGAAAAGGTTTTTTTTTTTTTTTTTTTTTTTTTTGAGGGATTAGATCCATCAACTTTTCACTGCTAAAAGAGATTTTGCATTCCCAAATCCAACAAATGGACAGGAAATGGCCCATGATGTGATTCCATTTGTTTGTGTTAAAGTGGGAAGGAATGGAGGATGGGGAGGTAGAGCTCCAACACAATTAAGACTCCACTTAAACTTATAATATAGTAAAAAAAATTTATCAACATAGACTAATTCACTAGTGGTCGGTCTCCTTCTAGAGAACATGTAATCATCAATTAGGTTTTTCACCACAAATGAGATTACTTTTTTTATGTTGCTTGAAAGTCTAGAATTCACACTACAAACTACTATTTATATATTTGTAAAAATAAAATAAAAAGACTAAAATATCCATTCCAAATTCACATTACTCACAATCTTGTTTTTATAATCAGAAAGGGAGAGACTTTGCATTGGGAGATGACACTTGTATAAGGGGGAAAAAGAAGTCACAAAGCTGTCTCAAATGTAGTTTTTTTCAAATGAAATTAGTTTATAATGCCTGTCCATATGTAATAATTACATGTCATTTTCACTCCAATAAATGCATGAAAATAATAAATTTGCTTTTGTTTTCATTTGCCTACAACTTCTAGCAACCTTAAGAAGCTTCCTCTTTTTGTATCCATGATAAATTTGAGCCCATTGAAAACTCTAGAACAGAAGGCTGTTTCTTTTACAAAAGGGTAAAATAAAAACCATTAGAAACAATAAGCAATATTTTCATACTTGTAAAAAATTGTTGGGGACTTGGGCTTCAAACCTGTAGAAGTTGATAGGCGGAAAAGAGTAGGCTTTTCCAACCCCATGTCCATGTTCACTCTTCCCTTCACCATATGACATGTAAGAATGGGTCCCTTTCCCTTTAAAAAGAATGCAGGCAGTTGAACTTCACGTGTATAATGGACCCTCTCTCACTAATCCTTCTGTCCTCGTCTCAACATGGGCCACTGACTGAATCTGAAACTAGATACGCATTGTTAAATTCCGACAATAATATGATTCATGGAGAGAGTAGCCTCATCATTAATGTCAGTGAGACACGAGCATATGCATATACAAGTCATACAAGGCAGAGGAATACATTTTCTTGGCCAATCTCCTTACCCTTTTTCTTTTCTAAAAATGGGAAGAAAAAATAAAAATAAAAAGTATCCTTAACAAGGTTAATGAGAGAGAGAAATTGTCTTTCATGAAAAATAAAAAAAAATAAAAAAAAAAAGTTGTGGTCTCTCTCAACTGTATAAAAAAAGTGCAAAGATTCATGAAATCTTTCTTTCTTGTGACTTTTCTCTTCAACTTGTCATATTTCTGATGGCTTCTTCTCTTAACAATTGAAACAAAAAAAAAAAAACAAAAAATCCACCTAAGTAGGCAGTTTTCATACGGATTCTCTTTTAACTGTAAGTCTAGTTGACTCAGCCACCATAAATCTTGATCCCCCTTTAAATCCTCCTCCACTTCTGTATTTCCATAGGCACTCTTATACCTTTGCTGCTTTTGCTCATTAGAAATAACAAAAAACATGCTGCCTCTCCTTTCATCTTTAACTTCACAGACTTATCCTCAGAGAAAAATAAGATACCCACCAGTTAGATTCCTCATACAAAACAACATGCTTCTCATTAAAAGCTTCATGATTTTGTTTATCATTTGTATTGCTGTTAGGATAAATCTATGTCTCACTTGTATCCCTTCTTCATTAAAGATGCTATCCATCGACGGGCATTTCGATTTTGAAAAAGTGCATAATGCTGCAAGAGATTTTGGTAATAGATACCAATATTACCCTGCAGCAATACTACATCCATCATCAGTTTCTGATATTGCCAAAACTATAAAGCATATTTGGAAGATGGGTCCTCAATCAGAGCTCACAGTTGCAGCTAGAGGCCATGGCCACTCACTTCAAGGCCAAGCACAGGCCCACCAGGGAGTTGTTATCAACATGGAATCACTACAGGGCCCTCAAATGCAGGTTCACACAAGAAATTTCACCTACATGTACATCGATGTCTCTGGAGGTGAATTATGGATAAATATCTTGCACGAGAGCTTGAAATATGGATTAACACCAAAATCATGGACAGATTACCTACATCTGACGGTTGGGGGTACTTTATCCAATGCAGGGATCAGTGGACAGGCATTTCGGCACGGCCCTCAGATCAGCAACGTCGACCAGCTGCAGGTTGTAACAGGTTGGTTACCATATACATTATACTATTATGTGTACTGTGTACATGAGTGTCTCTGTGCATGTAAATTGTAAAGAGTGATGGGGTGGGGAGGGGAAACCATGCAGCTAATAATTGCACAATGAATGATAAGCAAATGTCGAGGAAGAGCAAAAAATGATTTTTTGGCCAACTATTGACTTGGCTCCACTCCATAAGCTGGAATTTTCTCATCTCATAATGTATTTCTTCACTTAACTATTCAACTGATAACTCGAATGAAACAAAACTCAGGAAAAGGGGATGTGGTGAACTGTTCAAAAGAACAGAACAGCGATCTCTTTTACAGCGTTCTTGGAGGACTAGGCCAGTTTGGGATCATTACACGGGCGAAAATTCTGCTCGAACCAGCACCAACGACGGTAAGATCATTTTTGTAAATTGTGAAGGCAACTTTGAAGATTTAGACTAAAAGTAAATATAGAGTAAGCATTGTTCTAACACAACACAATAATTCTATCTTGGACAGGTCAAATGGATAAGAGTGTTGTACTCAGATTTCACCACTTTTTCCACAGAGCAGGAGCGACTAATATCTGCAGAAAACACATTCGACTATATTGAAGGATTTGTGATCATAAACAGAACCGGTCTTTTAAATAATTGGAGATCATCATTCAATCCACAAGATCCAGTTCAAGCCAACCAGTTCAAGTCTGATGGGAAAGTTCTATACTGCCTAGAATTGGCCAAGTACTTTAACCACAATGAGGAAGACGTTAATCAGGTTCAGTAGCCCACCATTAAATCTATATGAAAAAAAGATTAAAGAAACAGAAGATATTACATAAGAAATTCAAATACAATTGCTTTTACAATGCAGGAAGTTGAGAGCTTGTTGTCTCAGTTGAGTTATATCCCATCAACACTTTTCATATCAGAAGTTCCATATGTTGAATTCCTGGACAGAGTTCATGTATCAGCAGTCAAATTACAGTCAAAAGGCTTGTGGGACGTTCCACACCCATGGCTGAATCTCCTTATTCCAAAAAGCAAAATAAAAAAATTTGCAGAAGGGGTTTTTGGCAATATCCTGAAGGAAACAAGCAATGGGCCCATCCTAATCTATCCAGTTAACAAATCAAAGTAATGGTTTACATGAGCAAGCTATTGCTTCTTGACTATATAATTAATATTCTTGCAGTATTTATAATAATCATTCATTGTTTCTTATTTTCAGGTGGGACAATAGAACTTCTGTAGTTATTCCAGAGGAGGAAGTTTTCTACTTGGTTGCATTTTTAACCTCTGCAGTTCCCTCTTCTAAAGGAAACGACAGCTTAGAATACATCTTAACTCAGAATAAAAGAATTCTGGAATTCTGTAAAATAACCAATCTAGAGGCCAAACAATATTTACCACATTACAGTACAAGGAATGAATGGAAGGCCCATTTTGGCCCAATGTGGGAAACATATGTACAGAGAAAAACTGCATATGACCCTTTGGCAATACTTGCTCCTGGTCAAAGAATATTCCAAAAGGCAAAACCTTTGTCATGATGGTGCCCACATACACTACACTTCAATCACAAAATGCAGGAGCCATAGATGCTGTGCTGTAGATTTTGTAGAATATTTCTGCACCTCTTTTTTCCCCCCAAAAAATATAGGCTTAACAAGGTAACTGCAGAATGATTCAAATTTTATTAAAGAAAGGTGTCAAATAGAATATGGATTTATTAACTTAATTTGAAAGGGGTGATGAACAGTGATTCAACACAGATGTAGATATCACATTTGTAATATCATAAAGCATATATCATTTCATTACCTATGATAAATCCTGTTTTAAAGACAATGTCATTCATCATCTAGTTTAAATAGAATTGATAGTTCAGAACAAGCTAACCTTGATTGGAAAATTTACCAAATTTAAATTGATCAGGAGCAAGTAAATTTCCATTTTGAATAAAATGGAAATTCTATGAACCTTAAAAATTTGGTTTTTATTTTGCTTTCTAATAATTTTAATCAAAGTTCCTATCATATGGCCCTTTATAAACTTATTTTCACATGAAATTGGCCTGCAAGTGCATAATGTAAATGTATGAAATTATTTAAGTATAATCAATATATACAGTTCAAATACATCCAAATACATCAGACTAATATTAATATACGTACTATATACACAAAAAAAGGGACTTGATAGACCACAGTAATTACATTATGATTCATTTGATGAGAAATTTTCAGTACATGTAAGTGTAGTATACATGGTTTAAAAATTAAAATAATTTTTTTTTAGAACTCACAACAATTTTATTAAAAATAAAGAATATACATGAGGTTGAGAGAACCTCCAAAGAAATTACGCGGATAAAAAGAAGTTCCAAGGTAAATCTAAGTGCGCAGTATTTTTAGACCATAAATAAATAAAATACAGAAGGCGATCCCAGATATGATGATGATCACGAGCCATGTTGTTGAAAATGCAGTTGTTCCTCTTGATCCAAATTACCCAAAAAAGAGCTGCCACCACACAATTCCAAAAAGTGCCCTTTCAATTTTGCCTTGAACCAAAAGGGTAGAAAGAAAAGAGAGAACAAATATCCAAAGGCATAACCCAAAAAATATCAAAATGAGTCAAAAATAAAATAATTTTTCATGGACTTCAAAAAAAATAAAACTCTCCTTTTGCCCTACAAATATTTTATAAATAAGTGAAGATCTTAGACAACAAATTGCTTAGAAATTCCAGTCTCGCTTGCTCCTTAGTCCTCACTCTTTCATAGAGGCGTAAGGCAGAATCGAAAAAAGAAATAGAGAAAACCGGCTAAATCAAATAAATTAAGTCGGATTTGACCAACTAATATTCGTCAGTTTGGAATTGTAGAATTTTATTGCTGAAAATCGGACAGGTTAGTTTTGGTCATTTTTCAGTTGATTTTTTCATCTTCAGTTGGTTTGTTTTGATCAGGGTGATTATCTTGGGTTTCAAATTTTCCAAAACCAAGTGCCTTCTTACATAAGGACCACATTGGATTAATTTTTTTGTAACCTTTGGGGTGCTTCTTTTGTAAACAGCAATATGAATTTCTTTATAAAGAAATAGGCCAACTTTTCATTGATTTATGAAAATAAAATAAGCCAAACACTAAAAAAATACACCAATCAGAGCTAATAACATTTGGAGTATAGTTACAAAAAGTATTAGACGAGGCACTCCAACAAGTCCCCCGATATTTGATAAAATCTAGAATTCCCAAGTGTTTGTCTTTGAAGATCCTTTGATTTCTTTCCAACCAAATGCCCCACTTAATAGCTTTGACCTCATTGTTCCATAAAAACTTGGCTTCTTCTTGATTAGTAACCCACTGAGGAGTTGGCTAACATTATCTTCAGCAGAAAAGAGGAAGGTCGAGGAGCCTCCAAACAAACTAAAGAAAACATGCCAACAGTTTCTACTAATAGAGCACTGAAAAAAGTGGTGAGCCTGTGAGACAGAAGGGGCATCTCACAGGACATCTCTTTTGAAGCCTCTCATTAGTATTGTCGCCTTATGCCAAATCGACCAGGCAAACACTTTGACCTTGATCCCCCACGAATCCTTACCAAACTCAAAACAGGAAGAGACATTCGACATTGAGATCTCCTTACAAAGTGAGTCGGTAGATTACTCCCCTAGAGACTCCACCACATCCTATCGTTCCTATCACATAAGCTGAAGTCATTAGCGCCATCAACAAGTCAAAAAATTCAGCCACCTCTCCCATGATGAGACTTCTTCTCTAAATGATGTCCCAAGATCTGGTAATGCAATCCCAAGCATATCTTATTAAGATATATCAATTGCTTGGCCAGACCAAAAGTTCTGGGGAAGCGGATGTAAAGAGGTTCACCCATCTATCATACCAAAAGCTAGTGCCACCCCCATTGTATCTAAATGATAAAAAAAACTTCCAAAAGACTTTCTAAACTTGGAAATATTCCCCCAAGGACTGATCAAACTGCCATTTTTCCTGTCTTTGGTCATCCACCCCGAATCATCTTTCCTATAGATATTCACAACCACTGTACGCCACAACGCTTCATACTTGCACAACAATTTCCACAGCCACTTAGTAAGTAAAGCTTCATTTCTCTTCTTTTAAGTTAGGCCCAGTTAAATGACTACATTTTCCGCCCTTACAACCTTCATAAAACCTTCCTAGAGGAAGGAACTCGTGTTCTTTTCAATGTTGTTAATCGCTTTCCTAAGAATAGGAAATAAGGACATAAAAGTATAGAGGGAGGCCAGAAAGCACCGAGTTACAAAAGCCATCCTATCTCATTTGGAGAGACGATGTTGGCTCTATTTGTCAAGCTTCCGTTGAATCCTTTAAAAAATATGATTCCAAAACTGTAGCTATCTCAGATTTCCCCCGAAGGCATTACCCAAATAAGTAAATGGAAGACATTCCACCTTACATCCGAGGGAGGCAGCAAAACTAGCCATTCTTTCATCTTTTATTTTGACACTAGGACAGCTGGCTTCAACCAATCCTTGCAAAAAAAACAATCAAAATGTCAGTTTAACATCAATTTTGGCCAGAAACGCCCCACTCATACCTGAAATTCTCTGTATTCAAAATGAAGTTTATTTCTTGATTGATTGCCCATTACATTGAGTTTAAGGGATAAACCTTTTAAGATAACTTCTTGATTGATATATATATATAGATATATATATATATATATATATATATATATATATATACCTTTCGCTCCCATACCCCAAACTAACAAAAGAAAAATTGGGCCAAATGCCACATGACCTAAGAAACTTAAGGAATGATGGAGGAAATAAAAGAACAAGCGAGAGAAAGAAAGAAGGGAAAAAGTAAAATGAAGAAAAAAAATTAGACTTACTGCAATACACCAAATAAGCTTGGCCTTTCTTTAGAGGAATGCCCCAACAAAATTTGTTAAAAAAATAGGAACCTAGAAGCACCACATCAACCCAAATCTGAAAAAATGAGAGTTCAAGAAATAGTTAGAGAAAACACAATGAATAGACACATGGTCCATTATCATCATTTTGACATTTGCAAAGAATGCACCAGCTTGGGGGGAAAATTGATTTCTCTTTTGTTATTTTCTTTCATGTAATTAACTTTCACTCTCTTGATTTCGCAATCTTCCGTTATATTTAACTTAAAGATAAATAATAGGGAGCTTGGCTTAGATGAGATATTGTCCCTTCTCAATTTTATTTAGGTCATGGATGGATACTAACCCTGAGGTTAGTTATAATTATAAATTAAAATGGAGTTTGAAGTCTCCCAGAACCTTCACATGCAATTCGTTCTTTAACTTTCTGATAAGTTCAATTTTCACTTCTTTTTCTTCAAGAGAAGTTCGGAAGTACTTTTCCGCAAGAGAGTTGCATTTGTTGCCTAGTATGTAGCTCTTGTTGACTTCATACAGAGGAGATAACATTCCTTTTGTTACTCCCACAGCAGGGTGTCCTTTACAAGGAGGCATCCGAGAATCAGGAACGTTTATTTCTCCATTGCTCTTTTCCTATTGATTTCTGGGAGACATCCGGAATAAGTCACTTTTAACCAGCGTTGTAAGGACCTATGAGATGAGACAAGTTTTCCCCCTACATGCTGGTCCCTAGTGTGGGCATTTGGATAGAAAGAAATGGAAGAAACTTTTATGAAAAAACTTGGAGAATTATGGAGATTTGAAGCTTGATTCATATTTATGATATGCTTTAAATTTTTTAATATCTGTAATGTCGCTATTCTTTCATAGCTAAACTAATGTATGTACATTGGTAGAGTAGAGTTTTGTATAGGTTCATGCTGAGGTCCTTAATATTTTCCCCCACTTCCCCGTTCCCTACTGCCTTTTTGCACTCCATCCATATTTCTTGATGAAAACTTCATTTTCTTTATCCAAAAAGAGCCATTGAAGATTAAAATATTATATACTTGTAATGGTTTACCTCAAGTAACACAGAGAGGATGATAGATCCTCATATATGACTAACAAGCCTCATGGTTATAGAAGTTATTGAAGTCTGCACACGTGATATCAGAGCCAAGATTAGAAAACCCCGACACTCTGGAATATGTGGATTCTGAGAAATGTATTTAGCTCCCAAAAGAGACCCTAATTACTGTAGAAATACCCTATATCTTCTAGATTACTGTGATAATGCAGGGACAAAAAGAAGGCTTTCCTGTGACTGATTAAGGATGGAAGACTTTGAATCAAAATTCTGGATGTCCTACCAAAAAGTCCCACTATTCAGATTCCATCACACAAACAGAAGGAATGGAATTTCCACAATGAGTAGAGTTGTGTGAATCTTTTGTTTCTCCTTTTGAAAAGAAACTCAAAAGCTCAATTCACTAAAATAATGAATGAAACAGTTTCTTATTTTAAGAAGAAAAAAAATATATCACATGAGGAACTACATCCTTCATTCCAGGCATTCACTCTTAACCTTCCAGTGGAAGCATACTTGAAAGAAAATTTTTAAGAGACAAGCAACAATTATAAAGGAAAGGAAAGGTCTTTAAATGAATGAGACTTAGAAAGTTATTGATGATGCTATTGAAATAGAATATGACTTCTGCAATAACACTTTCTTTTCATTTTCGCCGACCAGATTCCTTTTCAATAAATTCCTGGCTATTAGCTTGGAAGGATTTCTAATCCTCCCTACCACCTTTTGTAATCTTCCTCACATTAATATACAGTTACTTGTCTAAGAAAGAAAAGAATAAATTTGAGATAAAAGACTTCAGAAAATGAGCAAGATCAAAACAAGTAGAATTTTTTATGGGTGAAATTTTTTTACTCATTTTGATGCTAATCTCATATTTCATATTCATTTAGTAAAAAAAAACACAAAACTAAATGATAAAAAGATAGAGGAACAGTGTTGTAAAAAAAAAGATGAGAAATATGTCCTTTTTTAAGATAAGAAAAATGTCCTGTCTTTCACACATCTTTCTTTGTCAACAAATATATGTAGGGCACATTGGATATTTTAATGGGGTAGATGTAAGTTACACAAACAACGCAATTGATTTCCATAATCTCAATACTTCATCTTTTTAAAAAAATAGCTCGATTGAGCTATGTTTAGGTTGACGTCTCAATACTTTATCGAACTCGAACCCGATATTTAATATTCCCCTTTTAACTCAATTTTTTGAAATCAAACATGGCGTCAATCAAAAATCTTTTTTTTTTTTTTTCTGAATAGAAATCCTAAATTTATCACTCGTTGAATTTGGCTAAATAAATAGGGCAAAGACAGTGGCATGTATCGTAATCGTAATAGGAAAAAGGTCACAAAACCTAAAGAAAACGCAAAGAAAGATTCAGAATGGCATTGACATTAATCATAAGAGAGATTCGATAAAAATTTCTTCAATACAAAGAGTGAAGAAGAAAAAGAAAGAGAAGAAAACCCGAATGGCGGAAACTCGCCGTCATCAACCACGGCCACCGACTCCGGCAGAGGAAAATACAAAACAGAGAAAGATAACAAATTCGCGGGAAAATCACACTCATCTAATGTAGGGATATCAACGGTTCGGAAAAAATCAATTTATAGCTCTGAATTTTAATTAGTAGTTCAATTTATACATTATATTATTATTGATAACATTAAAATATTATCATTTTTCGAGATTTTTAGTGAGCATTTTTATATTTGAATGAAGTTAATTTTTTTGGATATTAATTTGTATACTTGTGTGAAAAAATTCTTTCAGCTGGATTTGAATATTTTGGTGTCGAGTTTGAGATTTTTTTTATCGTTTGATTTGGTAGCTGGATCTAAGTTTTTTATAGTTGAGATTGAACATTTTTAATGTAAGGTATAAATGTTTTGTTGTCTTGATTTTTTTTTTTTTTTTTTTTTTTTGATTTACCAATTAACTTTTGAGTAATTTTATAGTTTTATTTTGATGTGGGCAAATTGAACCACCTACAAAAGTTTAAGATTTAAATTGATAGATTACAAGTTTAGGCTTTAAATTCATGGTTTTCTTTCTTGATTCTTTTGTCTTCACTCGTTTTATTAAAAATAAATAAATAAATAAATATATTTAGGTGAGGTAATGTGTGTACATAGAGATAAGTCGGAGAGATTAAGTGTTAAGAAAAATTATGGATTTTGTTTGATAGTTTAATTTTTAAGATAAAATTGAATTATATGATAAAATGTATTATACCACTTGACAGGAATACATGTAAAAGGGAGAATAGTTTATCTATGAATAAGATACCACATCACATGAATGTAATATTTATGCTCAATTTAACTAAACGACATTGAAGTGATTTTTTTTATTATCGTCATATTATATTCTTGAAATGCAAATGTAATGTCTCGGGATTTCCGGTATAAAAAAATTAGTTTAAATGAGTATTAAAAGTTAGAATTACTTTGGGAGAGGGAATCAGACTAAGACCTATTTTAGTAATTGGATTTAGTTAATTGAATGTTTTTAGAGCTTGGTTAATTGTAGGTGTTTGGTCATCGTGTTTGCCCCGGATTCGCTTCTAGCTAATTTTTTTATTAAATTTAAAGGTGAGGATAAATGGGAAATTAGTAGTTTCAAAGGATTAAGTTATCAATCAACAAATTGTAAATTTTGGATGATGAGCATTATAGAATTGGGTGATTTTAGGATTTTATGTGCTTGGTGGAATCTAATTATTATGCGTCTATATGATAATCTTGAAATTTGAGATGTATTGAGGGTTTAATTGTTGCATGTGTTAGAAGTGTTGGTTTTTTTCTGTTAAATGGTGGGCGTATGGATGATTTACAATGTTGTTGATCTATTAAAAGTATTATAAGCATGAGACTTCGTGGTTGAATCGAAGAATGTTTGTTTCCGTTAGGTTGATGATATAATAAACTGTAATTGCTTGTTGGTGATTATGTGTATCATTGTGATGTGATAAGAATCTCGTGTTTGATTTAATGATGTATTGGTTTATGTCAATGTAAGGTGTATTGGCATATGTTTAGAAATAAATGGTGTAATGCATAATCGCATACCCTTGATGAGAAGTGTCTACTCGGTTTACAATCTGAAGCTACCAAAAAGTCTTCTTCAGTTATGCAAGAACAACTTGTAGGCACCGACCTTCTTTGAAAAAAAAAATGAGGTAAAGAAACAAATATTTCCTCACTACTATAGAACTGGCGACAACTAAGATGAAGAGCAAGAAAAAAAATTCTCTATTTTTATATCACACGCTTCAGATTCTAAAACTCTTTCTTATTTGTGGGTAGAGAATATTTTTAAATTAAAAATCAAATAAAAAATTGATAATTATTTTATTTAGATTTCTAAATCATTCATTATAAGGTACCATATTTAAATTAATCAAATTAATTAAATTAGATATTACTATGTCTGATACCATATTCAAATATTTAAATATTTCAAGTAATTAAAATGTAAAAAATATAACTACTTACCACTTCACATCTTGGTCTCGGGCCTTTGCGCCTGGGCCTATTAAAGTGATTGGACATTTTTGTTTCATTTTAATTAATAGATACAATCTATTATTTAATTAAATAGAACTGTAATTTCCTTTAAAATAATTAGACAACTTCAAATTAATTATTTAATGAGCCTTTAAATTAATTTAACAACTTTAAATTAATTATTTAATTTTCTAAAAGAATTAACTAATTGATTTAATTAATTAATATTCTCATTAACATGTGTTAACTTGCAAACTTTATGAACCTACTAGTATTGAGCTTCAATGATTCAAAATTTAATTAATTAAAACTCAATTAAATAATTTATTTTCATTCATTATCTCGGATAACTTGCACTAAATACCAAGAGTTGCACTCTCAATCAAATAGACATTGTTCGGTTTATTGGATATAATCACTAACTACATGATTGACTATTCACAAGTGATTCGTTATTAAAACACGGTGATAACATCGTGATACAATTTATTAAAATACTCGGATATTTTTACCTGATATCACTAGTTTAAGACACGTACCCTTAAAAATGGAATGAGTTTAAATCCTCCCAACCTCAACTTAGGGTCCGCTTGGTATAACTTCCCCTAAAAATGTTTTGAGTTAACATTTTAAAAGAAATACTAATTAAGTGTTTTATCTAAAAACACTTGAGTGAAATATTTTAAGTGAAATACATGTTTATAAACATTTTTTGAAGAATCACAAATCAAGTATTTTCTCCAAAAACATATGTTAGTATATTCAAGTGTTTTTAGATGAAACACTTAATTAATATTTATTCTAAAAAGTTTCTCTCAAAATACTTTTAGGGGAAGTTGTATCAAATGAACCCTTATTGTCGGAAAAAAATTTGATGATTACTTTTTTTAAATAGGGATAATCCACTATATAGCCCATTTTGACTACACCATATGTTTTTATAGCCTCTTAAATTCCTTAGGTTTTTTTTGCCATTTTAGAGTATATGTTTTTTAAATATCCCCGATTTACCCTCATTTATTTTTGTTTTTAATTGTTCAATTATGTCTGATAAGGATTTTTTTTGCAATTATAATTGTTTTCCTTATTTGATTTTGTTTCTCTTTCCAATCTTTCTTGTTCTATTTTAATTTTTCCTCAAATCATGGGATTTTGTTCTTCTTTTTCATAGTCGTCCAACTCTCCTTTCTCCAAATTCTCCATCAGAATTCATCTTCAAATCATCTTCATCCACAAAGTTTTTTTTTCATCTTCTTCTTCTATTGGCATTTTACCCTTCCTTTTCATCTCTTCATAGTCCTTAGATCTGCAACTTTCGGATTCCTTAGATCTGTAATTTTCGGATTCCTTAGATATGCAACTTTCGGATGGCCAAGGTCGAAGGTCTTTCTTCTTCTTCTTCTCTTCTTCTTTTTCTTGTTTTTTTTTCTAGGTTCGCTATACAGTACAAATTTATTTTTTATACTGTACATGAATATGGTTTTTCTTCTTCTTCTTTTTGTTGGGTTCGCTGTACAGTTTAGTTTTTTTATTATACTGTACATGAATATGGTTCTTCTTCTTTTTGTATTGCACTATTATATTGTACTATTTTTCATCTGTCATTTTTTTTAAAGTTTGTTTTTATTAAAGTACTTATATTTTTAGTACTATACCTTATTTATATATATTATTTACTTTAATTTTTAATGTATAGTATTTGTTTATTTAATATATTTTTGTAATTTTGTTGTTGTTATTATATGTGTTTTCTTCTCTTTGTTTATTGTATAATTTGTTTTTTCGTTATTCTTTATTGTACAATTTTGTTTAGAATAATGTACTTTATTTATATTTATTATTTACAAAATGTTTTTAATGAATATTATTAGTTTTTTTAATATATTGTAATTTTTTTTTGTTTTTTTCGTGTTTGTCTTTTTATTAATGTATTATTTTTATTAATAACCTCATCTTCTTCGTTGTCATTTGTTGTTTTCCTGCAATTTTTGTTTTCTTTGTTGTTTTCCTATAGTACAGGTTTAATTTTTCCTATAAATCTGCCAAGATTTTTTCTCTTTAATTTCAATTTTTCTCTCTTATTTTCTTATATGGTTTTTTCATATTTAATGTTTCCTTGATTTTAGTATATTCAAATCTTTTTCTCTTTCTTCTTTATTTTTTTCCTTAATTTTAGAAGGGCATTATTGTATTTTCATTCTCATTTGAAAATTCTATGGACCATTTTGTTTTATTTTTTTTCTTTGGGGCTATTATGCTTTAGGTTTTATGAATTTGGACTATATACCCAATTTTCCCTTTTAAATAATCAAACCCACACCTTCAAATAAAAATAGTGATCATAATTCAAATGGAAAAGTAAAAACAAAATTATGGTTTAGTAGGAAAACAAAATTGTTCGGTAAATATTATAAACTTACATTGTACTTTTCATTGAAATTTTAGGTGAATGAAACTTTTTTCTACCTTAATTTTAAAATAGTAAAAAATTGATTTTTTTAAATAGTACTTAATACATTCATTAAATTAATGAATTTATTTTTTTATCATTAATTATTTTATTTCGTATTGTAAAAATAACAAATCTCATTATTTTTTTTATATTGTGTATTAAAATGTTTTAAATTTAAATTAAAGTAAAATTTCAAATTACTATTTCAAAAAATTCATTATATAATGAATTCCTTTTAAGTGCTATTTATTTTAAATTCTGAAAAAAAATATTTTAGGTTAATTTCAGTAATAACCATTTAATAAATAAAAATTTCAAGCAAACCGTATATTTTATATATATATCAAAACTACCCAAAAACCGCCGCCGGTGAAATAAAATTACATTGTGAAAAAACAAACCACCCCCAATTTAATTTGCAAAATTTAAGGAAATTTTTAAAATCCCTTAAATTTTACATAATTAATAGAAAAATCAAATCTAAACAGAAATAAAACTATAACAAAAAGTAAATGAAAAATTAAATTTAAAAAATATAAAAATACAAGAAAACAAAATCTTCAAGCCTTTAACTTTCTTCCATTAAATATCGAATTGCTTTCTTCTTCGATCATCCTTTAGCCGTCACTGTGTATAATTGATAAACAAAAAAAAATTAATAAGTATTTATTTTCTTTAAAAAAAGTAGAACAAAAGTAAACCAAATACAAATGTTAAATTAAAAAAAAAACATAAAAAAACATTTTTGAAAAAGAAAATCATAAATAGTTAAACATGTTTATATATTATAAAAATTGTATAATTGAAAAAACAATCAGTAAAACTGCCATGGAAACCGTATATATTTAATAAACAGTTTATTATTGATAAACAAACATATAGCAGCAACCATTAACATTTGTAGCAAATAGCAGCAGCCATATATAAAAAATATTTATATTTAATAAATAGTTTACTATATATCAACAAACTTGTAGCAGTCATGAATAACAAGCGGTGAAAGTCGATCTTGGGCAATTTCTGTGCAATGAAGAAAACGGAAAAGGGAAAACGAAGGAGGAAGAAGAAGAGAAAGAATTTTGATGCAATTTTAGAGAAAGAATCGAAAGAAGAAAGTAGATCTTAAGCACTAATAGAATCCAAAAAAGGCACGAGCATAAATCAAAAAAAATGATAGCACCAATTTGAGCTTGGACTAGCCGAAGATCTCTGCTCTACGAATGAATTTGAATTTGGGTGTTTTCCGGCAATGAAGAAAGTGAAAACGTATGAGGAAGAAGGAGAATAATCTAATTTAGGTTAGAGTTTATTATCCTTAGATAGTGATTCCCAAAATCAAGGAGATTGATTTTCAAAATTAAAAAAATAAAATTATAAATAAAATGATATGGTTATCAGGAGAGATAAAAGGGTAAGATAGTAAACTATCAAATCGAAAACCACCAGATAACCACTATAGTGGTTATTGGGTAATTCTGAAATAAAAAACAAACAACCCTAAAAAGTGGATTTAGGTGAATTAATGTGGTCAGATGTGCAATTATTTCTATATTTTAAAGTGATTTTTTATATTTAGTATTTATGTAAATTATGAGTAGTATTTTCTTTTTCCCACTCATCAAGTCTACTTATCATAATCATTTGAAACACTAATTTCTTGAAAAACAAATCCTCCAAATGATTGAAGCCCCTTTATGATTTTCAACAAGATGGCACCTAAATTTCAAACCCAAACTTCAACTTTGCTTAAACTTTTATTATTCTAGTTTTGTCATCATTATATTTAGTATTCGAATTTTTATATAATGCAAGTCCCGTAAACTAATAGAACTCTTATAGCTATCAAAGTTCTATCAGAAAATTGTCTTCATCGTCTTTGATTAAGACCAAGTTCCATGAATTCCTGCGTTTTAATCATCCACTTGATCTTCAACTTTCCAAGAAATTAAAAAGTAATTTAAAAAATTAGCAAAATCGTCTTATGAATATGGATGGTAAAAATCTCCACGGACCTTGTCCTATTTGAAATTGGCATGGGATCAAGGAAGAAAAATTTTCCGAATATTTAATTGATATATTATATAACTTTTTTGTTTTATTTAGTAATTAACGATATTTTAACTTAAAATTATACATTCAATGTTATTTATTTAAAAATAAAAAACAAAGAATTTCCCCCTTTATAATCCAATCATCAAACGGAAATTATTCGAATTAATTTCTGATTCAAACAATAGATGAAAAATGAGACAGAAAAATCCCGTAAAGACAAGGACAAAAGAGTGCATCCCGTGGCGTCCCCACTTAAACCTCAACCTCATTACCACCTCTACTTATGTCACATTGTATTTACAATAATAAAATATGATCAAAGATTCAAAGTCCGTTATCAATTATGCATCCTTGGTTGATAGAGAGAGGAGGATATGTTTCCTTTTGTATTAAAATGGTCCGAATTCCTTCAATTATATAGTATTAACTGTTGTTGAATCAATAAAAACAAAATTTAAAAAGAAGTGTCAAACCATCTATATCAAACTAAAGAATAATTCGTAATAAATTTTTTTTTTTTTTTTTTAATTTCTTCTGTTCATATGTTATTGGTTTCTAATTTGACCCACTACCCGTCAAAAATCAACGGCTCAACGAAAATTGGTGCTTATCAACTGTATCAATTAATTATTATTTTTTATTCCATCCATTTAAACTATTAATTTTCATAAGTAATTCAATTTATATCCTTATTGAAAACTAAGTCAATAAATCACCAAAAAAATCCAATAACAATCCATCCATAATATAATTATAAAAATCCTCAATCTCAATCACAAAAATACTTAATTCTAATAAAAAAAATCAAACGGTAAGAGAAAGTTTATTACTTAACATCAAAATAGTTCAATTTAAACATAAAAATATTTAACCTAAGTATAGAAGTGTAGAATGATTCTCCACCTTTCCCAATTAGGTTTTTGAGCAAAATGTAAGGTATTTGACTATTGTTCTAGGGGCGTTTGATTGGGGTTTGGAAATTGAAGTCTTGGTTTGTGATGTCTGAGAAAGTGTAGTATGAGTTTGGATTGTAGGAGAATGTGAATGAATAGTGAAAATAATGTGAGTGTATTGGAATGAGAATATCAAATATAATAGTAAATATGAGAAAGTGATGTCAATGTCAATGGAAAAGAATTGAGAAACAAACATGAGAATAAGTTTGTGAAGTTCATTATCATTCACTCGTTGGATAAAATTTAGCCCATGAAAATATTCAGTATGTAGATTACCGAATGCGGAAGCATACCTGAATTGATGAATTGAAAGCAATGTCATACGTGTTTTGTATCTTCCAAGTCCCTTGTGCAAGTCACAACTTGTTTGTAGTGTTCCAGAGAGAACTTCTTTAATGGGAATGAGGACCGTAACCCTTATAATTATAACTTATCATAAGCCTTAATTTCTAATTTGCCCTTCATCAAATTAGAAATTTCAAATGATATTTATACTGAGATAAATCTATGCTATTATGTAATTACTCTATTAAGCCAATATTTAAATTTAAGTAGATCATTTTATTTGAATAATTAAAGATAGCATACACATTTAATATTTACATTTGTGGTCTCAAATATTGAATTTTTTCCAACATCTATCACATTTTTATTCTCAAACCCTCAATCAAACACGGTAGATTTTTTTTGGGTGCCTGATTAAATAAAAATCACATAAATGATATCACGTCACTGTTTAATATGTCTAGGTTGATGAAGGGTAATTGACTTGCAAATTGACATAGATTGTAAGTGTACGGTTAAGAATGTTGGTTTTTCACGGCATGTATTTGGATTGCAAAAAATATAGGGACACTTGCAATGCAAATCTAGCCAAATTTCCAATAATATTTATAAAAATGTCAATTCTTAAAAACATTTGTAAATATAGTAAATTTTGATCAGATGAATTAGTGATTAACATTGAATTATATATTTTTACACTAAGTTAATCACCGATATACACATTTTTCATTGTTAATCACTTATTAACACAGTAAAATTTGTTATATTTACAAATAATTTTAAGTGATTATCCATTTACGAATACTGTATCAAAATCTGCTATCTAATAAAATTTTCTAAAAATATAATGAGTTTGAGCAAATTTATATTCTATAGAATAAATTTGTATAACTTATATTTGGAGGATATGTTTTGAGATTTGTAAGGTTAATTTAGAAATTTGCATATTAAAATTTTCATAATATTTTACTTTAAAACAATAATAACATTTTTAGAATAAAGATAATATATAATAAATAATTATCTATTTAAATATTAAAAAAAATACTTATTAATCATTCTCCATCAATCTCAAACTACACGTACTCATTAGTCATCGATGTCAATAATCCTCCTCTTCATAATAAGTCATATAGAAGTGGTAAAAAAATACTAAACTCCACTATTTATTTATTATTATTATTAAATTACATACAACATATTATCAATAGAAAGTATATGAAAAACTTTCCATACAACAGAAGTATTAAAAAAAATTCTTCATTACGGATTTGGAAAACCAAACCAAAATTACAGACCCGAGGTTAAATTAAGCCTCATTTTCTGAGTGATTTTGAAAACCTCATACACGTGTGTATATAATTTTTTTCACGTGCCACTTTTACTTGTTTACAAAATTCAAGGTAACAGTTAAAAAAAACTGTAAAAAAAGAAAAGAAAGAAGGCAAACAAAATTGGGAATAGGACACAGTAAAGGACACTGTCAAATTTAGCCCCACAAACCCACATTACATTAAGAAAGAGGAAAAGGATTCTCTGAAAACCGTGCACTTTTGTCATACGTGTGACAATTAATTAATTTTCAATTCCCAAATAATAATAATAATAATAGTGAGATAGAGAATCAGAGAAGGGTCCATCCATGTCCTTTCCTGTTTTTTACAGACAAAAAAGCTGAAGAAGGAAAAAAAAAAAAAAAGTGATTTTTCAATTGCATGTAGAGACAGAGAGGAGCCTGGAATCACTCACATGGGTAGGCCCCACTTCACAACCTGGCATTTTTATCCCATGTGATCCTTTTCCTTTCCCACTCTAATGGGTCCCTCATCTTCTTTTTCTTTTTTTTCTTTTTTAATAATCCCCTATTACAAAATGTTAAATTACAAAATCATCAAAGATTTTAGATTACGGGTTTGAGAGGTCTGAGTAGTAAGTACAACTTGTGTTTAGTGTTGAAACATTATATTTGTATAAAAGAAAAGTTGATACAAACTTAGGGCAGGTTTGACCCACGAGTTTGAACAAGATTGTTAAACAAATATTCTGATTGTACAAAACAATGAATTTTTTTAAGTATAAAAACTATGAAAATGAATGAGTTTGAAAAGATGATGGATTAAAAAACCCATGAATTTGAGAGACAAACATCGATTAGACTTACGTTACCCTCAATTTCTTACTCAAACACGTGAACCAAAAGTGCCGTTACGGATTAAAAAGGATAATAGTAACATAACATACCAACCATACCATATAACTCATGAAAAAAAGTAAACCCATAATCCAAACCTACTCAAATTAGGTAAAAAGAAAGTTAAAACTTTTTTATTTTGCTTTTTATGGTACTGACAAGCTTGATGGAAAGTTAGGATCTTTTTCCAGCCAGCTATGAATGGAAAAAAAAGTAAAAGTAAAAAAGACAAAAAAAAAAAAAAAGTAAAGAAAGAGAATAACAAAAGTGGTAGATTGATTTCATTCCTCTTTAAGACACACTAACCTCACTACAACTAGATTTTGGCATTTTGATATTTTTTTCCCCTTACAAAAACTAAAGGGAAATGAGAAAAAAAATTACAGTGCCATTTTTCCTTTTCCTTTTCTTTTTTTTTTTACCACTACAAATTGACTCTGTGACTGACTTCTTTCTTTCTGTGTCCTCTCTCTCTTTTTTTTTACCTGTAATTCAAATTTAACACTACAAGAGATAGAAAATAGTACTACTGCTACAACAACAACAACAAATAACAACAAAGAAAGAAAGGAATGGCTGACGCCATTCAATTCACTCTCTTTTACTGCCTCTCTTTTAGTAATGCCTTTTTTGTATGGTAGCATAGAGCAGGTATTGTTGTAATTTTCATGATGATGAAAGATGGATGGATGGAGGTTGTGGATTGCCTGATGATTCTCTATAGATATTGTTATTTTAGATATTGGGTACTAGTCTGTCTGTTTTTGTTATACTTTCTTTCTTTCTTTATTTTTCCTGTAAAAGACCAAACATGATGGTTATAAACCAACCAAACCTAATTTCTTTCAATGGAGACATGATTTAATATTTTTACCTTAGCTTAGGATTGATTACTAAATTCCAACTGGGCAAGTCGGGCCACCGGTGTTGCCATACATTCCGATCGCTCCGTGGCCAGACGAAAACCTGCTTGTTTCGTATTTGAATTTAGTATGTGCATTGAAATGGATTTTGTTTTGGTGATGTGTTTTTGTAAATACCTTGGCATCTGGCAATTATATGATTTGAAAGATGCTACATCCAGGGAAGAAGTTGATGCAAGGATGGATGATGCTGCTGCTGGATTGCCATCGGTGGCTGAGTCATCGGCTGCCTCGCTGGGAGTGGTGTCGGAGAAGTTGGAGGTGTAATCACTGACAGCTTTAGCAGGAGATGCAAATGGACTGTCAGGAAGATTATGCTCAAAACTGCAATATTTCATATCATCAAAATCAGTACCACAATCTAAATATGTATTAAGACATTCAATTTCGAATCACTCTTTGGACACAATGAACTGATTAAAAAAGGATCATGAAGATAAAAAAATTTGTGAAAATTTAAACAGTACCATTCAAGTAAATCGCCGTCCTCGAGTTGGGATCTTTCCTTATAGCTGCCACCGTGACCATTAGTCAACATTTCATTGCTGATACTCACATTATGCGCTGTCGATGGCTGCAGCGAGATGTCGATCGTCGAAGACATCACAGAAATAGGTGGCACTGGTGGAGAGCCATTCTCTGCAAGCAACAACAAACAAGCTAGAAATGAACTCACAAAGTCCAACAATTACAGTAAAGTTGATTACTAAAACTACTATAATCACCATTATACCTCGGGATATGTCTAAGCTGCTACTGCTACGAATGGAAGGAAAGATGAGGTTTTGAGTAAAAGGGTTGGGAGATTGTGTCGGTGATGGAATCGGGCTGCCTGTGGAAAGAGTGCGGTGGTGGTGGTGGGGGCTGTGGTGGTGAGGGGGGAGCTGGTTTTTCTTGACATCAAGAAGTTGCAGATTCAGTAGCCTTCGACTTTGGAGATCGAGAGTTTGCTGAAGATCAGCAGCTTGTTGTTGTTGTTCTTCTAATTTCCTCCTCCAAAGCAAATCTTGATGAGAATTATAGAACATTCTTGATCCAAGTTGAAGATGATCATAAAGCTCTCTAGATTCCAAACCAGTTGGAGTTCCACAAGGCGAGAATTCTCCCCGCTCGATTTGCTGCTGCTTCCTGTCAAAATCCATAACAAGTAAAGCAAGATTAGAGAAAACCCATCTAGTAAATCAAGTGAGAAAACCAAGTTTTAGAGAAAGAAGAGTGCCTGTACTTGTCTGGGACTTTGCCTTTCTCCTTGTAAGGTTTAACAAGAACACGAGCATCGCAAACGAAATGAGGGTTTCCTTTAGCAAGAATAAGCTTAACTGTTTCTGGATATACAAAAGTAACAAAACCAAACATCCTCTTCTGCTGGTATGGAATTCTCACATCTTGAACAGGACCATAAATGCTTCATTTTTCCCACAAATAAAAAGGAAAAAAAGTTCAGAATATATTTGCCATTTGGTTCATAAGACTCTCAATGGAAATTATCAAAAGAATTAGATCAAGAACCTGAAATAATTGGATACGTCTTCCTCTTTGAAAGTGCTATCAGCAGGGAAAGTCAAGTAGATCTGTCTTGAAGCCGGGTTTACAATTCCTGCACCACCATTCAGTGAAAAATCGTTTCTTTCCAACCGGGGCCGCCCGAATTTATGCAGATCTTCGCCTATCATCAACGCCGCTGCAGCTGCTGCTGCAGCCCTGCATACATAGATATTGAAACATGAATTGTCTTTCAATCAAGCTTCACTGTTTTCGCTGCGGCATAATAGTAAATTACATACCTCTGAGTATCATTTTGCTGCTGTTGAAGAAGAAAATTAATGGACTTAGGCGAGTAAGGGAAGGAATTAGCAGAAGCCATAGCAGCTAGTCTCTGTTGCTGAGCAGCAGCTGATGACTTAGATCTCAGAAGCTCATGGCACTGCTCCATCATCTCCAGCTTGCTCGGTGACCCCACAATGGCCGCTGCCATTCCATCAGTCGTCGAATCACCGAAGCCGCCATGAAGAAACCTGCAACTACTTCCATTCTTACAAAATCCTCTAGCATAGTAAAGACAAGGTTTCCATCCCAAACCACAATTCAAATCCTCAGTTCCCAAGCAAGCATCATTAACCGAGCAGCTTCGTCGATGTACCGGACCGCCCCAAGCGCCATCTCCAACATAAGAACCGAAGCTGGTCGGACTGGACGACAAATCAGCTTGGGGATAAAACAAGTCAGGGTTTTTAGAGTCATTAAGGAAGGAAAGCTGGTCTTGAAGCTGAAACTCATCCATCATATCAGCTTGTGAAGTCCCATAAAAAGGCAAAGATGAAGAATTCATGGAAGAAGAAGAAGAAGACCCAATTGGTAAATTAGCAGGACTAATCAAATGATCATCAGAAGGGCTAGGAATAGTAAGAGGAGGAGGAGGAGGAAGATTGATTCCAAGCCTAGAAGAAGAACTCTGCCTTGAAAGAGTAAAAGGAGAAGAAGATGAACAAGGAGGAGTTGAAGGAGTAGAAGGAGAGTTAATTGAAGAAGGCAACCCCAAATCTTTCCTAGCTTTAAGGATAATAGAGTGAACTAAAGATTCAGGACCAAAAGCCAATCTAATCATTTCTTTCTCACCATGATCTTGAATTAGAAGAAGACCCATGATTTTGGAAGCATTTTCAGGGTCTAAGCTTTGAATCTTTGAGAAAACAATTCTTGTTGCTTCATAAGAATCCATGGTTAGGCAAAGTTTCACACCCACCAACTAAAATTGATACTGTCTCTGGTTTTCTATGATAAATATTCAGAGAAAAAGTAGTAAAGTTTGTATCTTTTTTTTTTATTTCCTTTTCTTTTCTTTTCTCAACCTTTCACCTACCAACTTGTGATGAGCAAATAGCTTAGCTTTACTTTCTCTCTCTAACGCTTCTTCCTGGAAAAATCAAACCCAAAAACAAAAGTTAAAGAGCTGAAAGAAGAATTCTCGTGGGGTTGGGGTTGGGTAGATGAAAAAAAGAAAAAGGAACCTTTAAGAAAAACAGAGAGAGAGAGAAGTAAAAGAGTTGCCTTCTATCAAGGGAAAACCAGAAACCCAGAAGAAAAAAAATAAAAGAAGATAACTTTTTTTTCTCTTCAAAATCAAAATAAGAGACTGATTCAAAGGGAAAGTTACCAATGAAAGAAGGTTTGTTCTTAATCTTCCTCAAGCAGTTTTGTTCAGTTTCTTCTTCTTCTTCTCCTCTAACCATAATAATAAACCACCGCCTTTCTATCTTTGGTCTCTTCTCTCTTTCTTGATTCTGAAACTGTTCTGCCAAAAAAAAAAAGAAAAGAAAAAACTCTGCTTTCTGGGTTATGTGCAGTGTAGCTAAAATTAAGCTGAGCTCTCTCTTTCACTCACTCACTCTCTCTCTCTCTCTAAAAAGGTTCTGTCTTTCTCTCTCCTTTGAATTCAAAAAAACAATAAAAACCAAACAGTGAGAAAGAGAGAGTGGAAGCTAAAGCAGCAAAATGAGTGAGAGAGAGAGAGAGGAATGGTTTGGTTTGGTGCTTGGGAGTGGATCCAGATCTGTGGTTCAAATAGCGCACGTTCACTTGCCCCGAGCCTCAGACATTGTTCTATATTTTAAATTATTATAAAAAACCAAAACCAAAAAAAGTGGAATATACTCGGGTAGTGATCGGTCCGGAAGAGTTCCTCCTGATTTTCTTATGGTTGAAGTTCTTTTCAACTCTTTTTTTTCATTTTTTTTAGATTTTATATTAAATTAATAGAGGAAAGACTTAAAATCTTAACTCTATAAAAAGAGTCGATTTCTATCCACTTGAACTATGATTATTTTTTACCCTCTCTTTGTAAAGTATGAAGGAATTTAAAAATAAGAAAAGATATTTAGAGAGAGAGAGCTCATTTTAAAAAAGACAATACTCAGTGAAGAAGGAGATAAGAGCACTCTCTATTAAAGCGCGTGTGTTGGACGTGCAATAGTTGTTTAAAGGGACATGATTGGGACCCGCGGCACATATTCAAATCAGGGAGTGATAGAGTGGAGAGTGACAACCACGATGTCCTATGGACAGGGTTATTATTTTATTTTCTAGATTACGTATCTTTTTTTATTTTTATGGCCAAATATATCATTAAAGGGACGTTTAATATATGGTATCAGAATGTGTTTTTTTTCTAATATTATATTAAATTGAGAGGGAGAGACTCAAACTAAAGACATCGGACCGATGTCCAGGGTGTTTGTGATTAAAAATTTGGTTAAATTATATAAATGTATATGATTTATTTCAAATGTTTCGATTTTGATTTTATTCATCGAGTTATTTTGCTAAGGTCAATCTATATAGGGTTGTAAAGACGAACCGATAAAACTGTGCGAACTAAACTATGTGTTTTATTTAAATAGGGTAAACTACAAATAGGACATTTTTAGTTTGGGTCAAATGCATGAACATTCTCTGTGATTTAAAAATGAAAAATCACGCTCGTGTAGTTTTATATTATGCTAATGAGACCACTCACCTTTAATGTGAAAATTTTCTTTTTAATCATAACTTCTTCGTTAGAATTTTGGTTTATATAATTCAAGATATTTTGAAATTCTTATTTCGAGCTCTATATTATAGTCAGTTCAAAACTTCAAAATTGTCAATAAATGAAACGGTTAATGGATTCAATCATATCTAATATTTTGATGATAATAAGCTCTTTTGTTTATTGATGATTTTGAAGTTTTGAAATAACCATAACGTAGAGCTCGAAATGAGGATTTCAAACATCTTGAATAATCCAAAATCGGAGTTCAAATGAATAAATTATGTCTAAAAGAAAGTTAATGACGGGAGAGGTTTTATTGACATGATTTTAAACTATAGGGTGTGATTTGTCACTTTTAAACTATAAGGAGGTTTGACCAAAACTACACGAGACTCATTTTCATTTTAACCATTTAAATATTTATGTGTTATTTATTTGAGTTTAATAATTTCAAACTATTTTTTTAAATATGGGTTATATATAGTAGATTTATTAAACTCTTTGAAGAGAATTAAATGACATAAAATCTAAAATGAGACTCACCTAACAAATTTTAGACTACATGAATTAAAGTTGTGTAATTTATTATCATGCACATCTAACAGAGACAACGCAAACTAAAATCTCAAACTATCTACATTAACCTAGGTTTCAAAACATCTTCTACCTAACTGTATAATCTGCTTAAAAAAACTTTCATTTAGTTTAGAAGAAATTGAAAGATTGAGGGTGAAATTAAACTTTTAAATTGTTAAGAGTTAAAATTAAAACTTTCAAAAATTTAGGGGGGAAATTAAAACCAACTATATTTTGTATAGTTTAATCCAACATAACAAATGAAAAAGGGAAGATAAACTTGATTGAAATAAAAATTATCTACAATTTGAAATTTTTAAATAAGAATTGAGATTATAATTCACTTAGAGAAAAATTTGATTAAAATAAAATGTTATATTTTATTAAAATTAAAAGATTAAATTTAATTTTGAAGGATTCAATAGTGCGTTCGTCTTTATATATATATAAAGTGTTGGAGATTGAACCACTCTCATAAGGGTGGGATTCGATAGTGTCTTTGTCTTCTTATCTATCTAAACCTCCTTTCTAATTTGATAATGAAAAAACATAATATTAACTTTTTTAAATTTAAGTTAATCTTTTAATTATACTCCTTAATTAAAAACTATAACATTTTATTTTATCAAAATCTTCCTATAAAACCATCATAATTTCAATCTTGATTAAATTTCTTTAAAAAGTTTAGATAATTGTCCAAGTGATGTCTGTCTTATCTCATTCTTTATTACTATTACTATTACTATTACTTTAAAAATATATATATATAATATAGGTAGTTTCAATTTTACTCATAATGATTTTAAAACTAACTTAACTTTTAAATTTTGTTTAAACTTAGAGGAAATCCTTAGCGGAGGTTTTTTTAATAGACAAAAAAATCGAGGATGTAATTGAAACTTCTAAAATATTATAAGTAAAATTGAAACCAAATTCATAGATTAAGGATATTTTGTGAAATTTAGTATTAAAATATATAGAAATATTATTATTTTTGCTTGATATTATGAATGTTAATAGAGAGATTTATAAAACATTATTTTTATTTTTATTTAAATACTACCTCCAACCTGATTATATTTTTATAAATTAAATAACTGCATAAATTTAATTAAATTTATAATAAAAAAAGTTATTTCATTATAATTTAAAATTAATTAATTAAAAATAAATAAATTATATTTAATCACAAATTAGATTGGTCATCAAAACGAACGCAAGCGAACTAATTAATAATTAAATTAAAATTTCAGTTGAAACATGACAATCAGTGTAAGAAGATAAAAAGTATTCGAAAAAAGAAAACTTAAACTTCAAAATCAAAATCAACAATTTGTGTATTCAATTGAACAACTACAAGACATCTCAACTATAATTTCATTTTAGGGACGTGATTTTGTTATTTAGTATAGATTTCTTCAAAACTTGGTTTCTTTAAAAACAAAATCATAAATCAAGTTGCAGAGAGACAAGAGGTGTCGTTGATGCATGAAAATCACAACTCATTGATCCACTTTTGGTCGTAGTTTATATGTGGTATTTATTCGATTCCCTATAGTTTATATTTGGTGTACGCTCTATTATTTAAGAAATACACGTTTTTTATCCCTACTGTTAAATAATTGTTAAGTTACTGTTAATTCGTTAACGTGATAAATATTACATATTTTTCTTTTAATGCCATAACATCTAGACCATCTAATTTTTTAATGATCATAACATTTATATAATAAAAAAACGAGTATTTTTTAAACATTAGAGACAAAATAAAAATAAATAAACAAAGAAAAAAGGTATTTTATTAAACCAAGGAAATTAATTTATCAGATCAAATCCTAAATTATAAATACTAAATAGACATAAAATACAAATGATAACGATCAAAATATATTTTACCAAACCCTTTTCGTATATATTTAAAATTTTATAATTGTTATAAAAAAGATGCCCCACCACAAACTATGTTTTTTATTACTGAAATTTCTCTCCTTATATATACAATAATATTCACTCAAAATATATATATATATTACATGTAATATATGGTAATGATTAAGAGACAAGGAGATGGCTCAATCAACTTTTTCTTTTTCTTCTCTGTACACTTTTTATGTGCTTAGTAGTCAGAAAGGAGGATTAAGTATTGAGTATTGAGTGTGGTTCCCACTTTGATTTAAATTTTTCAAAAAGTTTATTTATTTATTTATTTTTTGTAAGGAAAAAAATTCCCCTTTTGCTTTATAAAGTGAAAATGAACTTGGCTTTTTCACGTGGGTTGGAGAGGCACTCATTGTTTTGCCCTTCATATCAAATTATTACTAACAATTATTTTAATCTCACTCTCCATACTCCATTATTATATATTCATGTTTTGAAGCTAACCCAATTAGAAGTGTTATTATTGGAAAAATATTAGATGTGTTATAAAAAAAATTGAAATGAAAACAAAATCTTATAGTTCGATATGAGAGAATGATTATTTATAATAATTCTCATAGATACTATAATTTATATCTATATATATTTTGTAAATCATTTGATTGACTAGTAAAAAAATATCATAAAAAATTACAATGTGATATTTTTTTTAGGGTAAAATATAAATAAGACCCCTGTGGTCTTTTCAAAATGCATGAGCACCCCCTGTACTTTGAAAATGGCAAATCGCACCCCTGTGGTTCCAATTTTTTTCAATCAGACTCCTCCCCTTCAATGTCAATAATTTTCTTTTAGCCATAACTTATTCGTTTGAACTCCGATTTAGATGATTCAAGATGTTTTGAAATCTTCATTTCCGGCTTTACATAATCCTTGCTTCGAAACTTTGAAATCATCAATAACCAAAAGAGTTAACGATGTCAATCATACCTAGTGTTTCGATGTTAGTAAAATCTTTTATTTATTAATGATTTCAAAGTTTCGAAATGACATTTATGTAGAGCCTAAAATGAGGATTCCAAAACATCTCGAATCGTCCAAATCGGAGTTTAAACGAAGAAGTTGTGGCTAAAAGAAAATTATTGACATTGAAGGGAAGGGGTCTAATTGAAAAAAATTGGAATTACAGGGGTGCGATTTGCCATTTTTAAAGTACAGGAGGTGTTCATGCATTTTGAAAAGACCACAGAGGTTTTATTTGCATTTTACCCTTTTTTTTAATGATATGATATTTTATAAACATGACTTGTTAATCTTATTTTATAGACAGTTTATAATTATGTCCAGTTTTTATAATTTTTGTGAATTTAAACATATTTATCACATGTTGTCATATACCCTCAAATTTCTCTCTCATTCAATTTATCTAACCCCTCCCTCCCTCCCTCCCTCAAACCAATTTCTTGTTTCAACTTTTCTCAGAAAAAAGGTGTGAGACAAAAGGTTACTTCCTTTGTTTGAAATAGAAAGCCCCCTCTACAAGACAATTTTAGGAAAACAATATACAAAGTCATTGAAATTAGAGTTAGTGAGAGCAATTATACGATGAAAGTAACAACTACATTTTTTTTTAAATCTCATGACAAATTTATTACGTATATAGTCGAATTGTAAAAAAAAAATTCAAAAAACAATCAAATTGAAATAATTAATAAAAATATAGACTATTTTCATATAGAAACTAGTTTAATTATAAATTTAGTTTTTGTGACTTGGGTATGTGTCAATTTAATTTTTATAGTTTAAGACTTTCAATTGAGTCCCTATAATTTAAGTTTATAGTCAATTTAATCCTTGTGATTTTAAAATTTCACTATAACCTCTATGTTTTGATAAAATTTCACAAAATGTTCATATCATTACCACAAGTTAATACGATTGCTTATATGACTAGTGCGTTCAAAGAAAAAAGTCACATAAATGATTGAGTAATTTAATGTAAAGAGACATTCTAAGAAATTTTATCATATCATAGAGACAAAATTGAAATTTTAAACATCATAAGGACTGAATTGACATAAATTTAGGGGTAAAATATCATTTTGCTCTTTGAACTTTCACTTTAGTTTCATTTTCATCCATAAACTTTCCAAAGTGACATTTTTCGTCTCTGAACTTTACGATTTATACTGTTTTAGTCATTCCATCTGTGTTTTTCCGTATGGGACATTATCAGATGGCTTATGTGACATTATAGAAATATGAAGTGAGGTTAAATGACATTAAAAAACAAAAATACAATGAGGTTAATCTCATATTTTTCTCCTTGATTGCAGTTTTAAACCTCATTGTATATTCGATTTTGCACATCATTTAACCTCATTGTATTAAGCTCTCTGTTAGTGTTCGAGACAGAAAAACACAAACGGAATGATTAAAACGGAATGAATTGTAAAGTTCAAAGATGGAGAATATCACTTTTGAAAATTTAGGGACGAAAATAAAACCTAAATGAATGTTGAGGGACGGAAATGATAATTTACCCTAAATTCAAATTATATGAACTAAATTATAACTTTTAAAATTATAAGAATTAAATTTACATAACACCAACCTTAAACCTTAAACCTTTAACCATAAAAACAAAATTAATAATTAAAAGGTAGATATTATCTCGAAAAAGTTAGAAAACAAAGCTAGAATTGACAAGTGACAAATAATGATAGGAGGGTAGGAGTATAAAAAAAATGGAAATTAATTCAACAAGGTGCTCACTAATGAGTGTAAATTAATTCTATATTGTGGCTCATTGACTGCCCACTTCTCGTTTACTTTTCTCTATTCTTAATGTAAGTAACCAATCTCCAATCAATGCCTGATTTTGATTTTGATTTTGATATTTCTATTTTATATTTCCAATCCCACGTGTCACTCACCCATTGCTCCTTCTTCCTAGACCTGTTATTTTATTTACATTTATAGCCGTCATGTTGAAATTATATTGCAATTTCCAGCCTGACAAGACAACTTATTGTGGTTCCAAACCATATTTATCTTCTCCCTCATACCCTTTTTGGGTCTTTTTCATCATTTTTTTTTTTAAAAATTTCAAATTAAATAATGGTTCTTCTTTTATAGCTTAGCCGGCATTTTTAGGCTTTAATTAATTTAATGATGCATTAAAAGAAATTATACTATATTTGACATTCAAAGATTTTATAGCTGATTTTTGTTTATGTTATTTAGTAAAATGTGTGTATATATTGTGGATAAACTTCTTTTTGGTTGACAGATTTTATAGCTGATTTTTATTTATGTTATTTAGTAAAATGTGTGTATATATGTGGATAAACTTCTTTTTGGTTGACATTGGATTTATTCAATTTTACTCTTTCATATTATATATGTTTTTTTATTTTGCAATAGTTTATAAATGATTGTTCATCTGTTTTTTTTTTTTTGAAGAAATTGTTCATCTGTTATTAATTTATCTTGTTGATCACTAACAATTTCTTCCTTTGATATGGCTCTTTTTTTATAAAATACTTTTAAAAGTTGAGTCAAATATCTCTTTAACAAAAAAAAAAAGAAGAAGTTATTTTAGCTTTTAAAATTTATTTATGATTTCAAATACTATTTTATAAAAAAAATAAAAATAAAGAAATTATAAATAGACAAGTTAAATTTTTAAAAATGAAAATAAAGGTCAAAACAACCTTGATATGGTTCTACTCTTTTTAGCAAATTAAACAATATGATCCCTTGCTTATACGTGCACCGTCACTTATGTTATTAAATAGGTACTTAAAAAGTATAAATAATAGTAATTAATAAAGATTGTATGATAACTTAATTAAAAACACAGATGAATAATATGATTTATTCACGTTGAACTACTATTTGGGCCTAAATGATCGGATGAGAGCAATGAACAAGGTTGATCAATCACTTCTTGTTTACTGTTTTGGCCACTTGAATAAGTATGAATTGGATGAAAAAGTATTAATGATACGATAATAAATTAAACATCATTCGTTCTTTAATGAATTAATGTATTAATGTATTAATTATTAAATAATTTTGATCCTTTTCATATAAATGGCTTTTTGTGCCCAATTAATTATGAATGATTTATTTATATTTTTACGTCTTGGTCTTTGTTTTTCATTCAATTTTAACATCATTCCATCTGGAATTATTCATGGTTACAAAAATATTACAAAGAAATATTATTTAATTCCCAAGAATTCTAAGTATTTATGATTAAGAAAATTTTGTTTAATTATAATTTAGTCATATTAGCCCATTTACTATTTACAATTCATAATCAATCAAATAAATAATTTTAAGTTAATCAATTAAAATGAATCGTATATATACATAAATATATAGACAGATATTTTTTTTAAATTCCTTTACTTATTTTTAATAAAATATAGTTGAATGTGAGAAAATTCAAATCTTTGATAAATACATCAAATTAATTGATTATTTTCAATTAAATTATCACAAATCGATAATTTCATTCATATATACAATTTCAAAAATTTCTTCACAAATCCCAAATTTAATCTATGTTGAGCCAGATTTAATTCTATTTTTTTCTTGCTTCATGTTCATTTCATCATCTGCAATTCTTTCTATCTTAGGTGGACATTTTTTTTACAACTTTTTCTCTATTCAAGAAAAACAAAGAGGCTAAACATCCTTTGATTCTTACATCACGAGAGGAATTATCCTCCTTGAATACAAAGATTCCTTCATTGCATGATGGGTGCTTCTTTGGCTTTGGAAGATGATGTGTTGTCGGATTTCTTGTTGGAGTGAAGAGAATGATTGATGAGATTGCAAGAGAAGAAAGGGAGAATAATGTACAATACAAATGTTAAATATATAGTACTAGTTTATTAATAAATGTGAATATATAACACATTAGTATTTTGTTTTATTACGTTGATAAAATTAATAATAAATCTAAAAAGTGTTATTAATTAAAATAGTTATTTTTGGGTCTTTATTATCAGCTAACAGTCACCTCTCTTATTTTTTTTTCACTACATAGTCACACTTTTTGCTTTTCACATTTTTGATATACCAAATTGTGATATTTCTGTTTTTCCCTTCTAATGCATAAAAAAAATTCCCTATGTAGAAACAAATTCCTTTTACTATTTTCTCTTTCCCTTTTCATTTTAAGATTTGAAATTCATTTCCCCCCATTTATTCTCTCCCCTCCATTTTCATTTCTCTCTATTAATATTATTACTATGTTTTTTTAGTATATACGGTACATTTTGTACATTTTCGTTATTGTTATGTCACGATTTTATACTACAATATTCCGTTTTTAATTCAATTTTGTACATTTGAGTCATTTTTCTAGTTAATGTTTGTACATTGGGTTTGTGAATTATAATCAGATTTGTGTATTTCATTTGAAGAATGTACATGAATTTATACAGAAATAATACTAAACAAATAAGGAAAGAGAGGAGTGATTCCCGTAATTATTGAAATTAAGCTATTCTAATTGACAACTCATCTCATTGACAACTGTACAATGTATCATATGTTAACACCCCCCCTCAAACTCAAGGTGGTAGCGTGGAGACCAACTTGAGTTTGTCAAGTAGATGAGCAAAACGACCAGGAGAAAAAGCTTTGGTGAAGATATTTGTTGGCTGATCTGTGGTGGAAATGGATTGGAGATGGAGAGTATTACATTGAAGGTGTTGACGAACAAAGTGACAATCATTTTCAATGTGCTTGGTGCGTTCATGAAAAACATCATTATGGGCAATCTGTATAGCACTATGATTGTCACAGTGAAAGATAATAGCAGAGTCTTGAGAAACACCCATGTTTGTAAGCAGCCAACGAAGCCATAATAACTCTGATGTGGCATCAGCAAGATCACGATATTCGGACTCAGTGCTGGAACGAGAGGTGAGTGTCTGCTTCTTACTGCACCAGGAAATGAGAGAAGTACCCAAGTAAAAGCAGTATCCTGTGGTGGAACGACGATCAGTGCGATCACTAGCCCAATCAGCATTAGAATATCCCGATAAGACCAATGAAGACTGGGATGAAAACTGAAGTCTATAGAGAAGGGTGACTTTGACATAGTGTAGAATGCGAAGCACGACAATGAAATGAATAGTTCGAGGGGCAGCCATGAATTGACTGACAATATGAACAGCGTATGCAATATCTGGGCAAGTTAGGTCAGATACACAAGACTGCGAACAAGTTGTCGATACAAAGTAGGATCCAAGAGAGGTGTACCATCAAACGGAGTCAAGCGAATATTAGGATCCAAGAGAGTGGATACCGTAGCAGAGTTAGTGATTCTAGAACAAGCCAGAAGGTCTAAGGCTTATTTAGCATGAGATAAGTAGTAGCCATCCGAACGGGAGGAGACCTCAAGGCCTAGAAAGTAGCTGAATAAGCCCAAATCTTTCATCTAAAAGTGTTTTCCAAGATACGTTTGCAGATCAAAGATAACCTGAGGATCATCACCTATAATAACCATATCATTAACATAAAGAATAAAAAGAAAAATACCATGAGAAGTCTTTCGGGTAAATAAGGTTGTATCGTGAGGACTTGAAGTAAAGCCAAGTTGGGTGATGGTTGAACTAAAAGTCGCAAATTAGGCTTGTGGCGCCTGTTTGAGACCATACATTGGAATCTGTTCGTGCCCAACTTCTCTCTTCTTCTTGTCTAAAGAAGTTTTGGGGTGAGGCCACTCTCAACTCTGTTTATATTATCAACTGTCTCCCTTCTTCTGTTCTTCAGAACATATCCTTGTTTGATAAATTATATGGTATTTCTCCAGATTACTCTTATCTTAAAGTTTTTGGTTATGTTTACTTTTTCCTTCCTCACCCTCATGAGTATACAAAACTTGAACCTCGTGCTCGATTATTTTGTTTTCTTGGCTATGGCCCTGAGCATAAGGGTTTTCAGTGTTAGGTTCCCATTTCCAAACGATTACGCATTACTCATCATGTTATTTTTTGGGAGCACACTATTTCTCCAGTCTCTCCTCCTTCCATACTTCTCTCTCTAGTCCTCAACCATTTTTTACTGATCCATCTAGTGCTATATTTCCACCTTTTGTATCTTTATGAAGCCACCTCCTGACACTTCTCCTCCGGCTTAGAAAGTATATCCAAGTGAAACGAGAATAATCATCAATAAATAAAACAAAATATCGATAACCACTCACTGTAGAAGTAGGAGCAAGTCCCCAAATATCATAATGAATTAAACGAAAAGGAGTGTCACATGAAGAGGAAGAAGTGGTGAAAGATAAAGCAAGTTGTTTTGAAAGCTTACAGTTTAAGCAATCAAAAGAGACAAATTTTGAAATATTACTTAAGTTTCCAAGAGAAACTAAAGTACACAGTTTATCAGAAGAAGCATGACCAAGACGAAAGTGCAACTAATATATTGGAGAATCAGTGACAGAAGCAAGAAATAGAAGGAGAAATAGGGAGTTGGAGTGAAGTGAGCTCAAACAATCTTCCCACTTTGCGAACCATGCCGATTGTCTGTCCTGTCTGTGGATAATGAACCTGAAAACCATGAGGAGAAAAGATAACATTTAGGCCAAGGTCACATAACTGGCCAACAGATGCCAGATTAAAACTTAAATTGGGAACACAAGAAATGTTGGGAAGGTTTAAGGTTGAGGTGACAACAGTGCCACTATCGGAGATAGACATACAATTCTCATCAGCGGCTTGAATAGGGGGGAGAGATTTAGTCGTGGTGGAAGAAGACAGAAGGGAAATATCAGAGGTCATGTAATTACAGCAACCATAATCAAGAAGCCAAGAATTACCTGGAGTGACAGCTAATGCAGAAAAATTTGAGGATAATACCTGTTTGAAGATAGCCTGAAGATTACTTAGTTAAAAAATAGGAGAAGATGAGACATGGGATAGAGCGGTAGCAACAGACGAAGAACCAGCGTGAGAGAAAGATTTTGGTTCCATAGATTGTCCCGAAGGACGAGACGGTCGAGTGAGGCAATTTTCCAAAATGTGACCGTACTTATGACAGTATCTGCATTCAATTGTAGGAAAATTAGCAGATAAGTGACCCGAATTCTTACAATGCATGGAGAATAAAGAGCTAGTAGAAGTATGCGGATGACGGAAAACAATATTTTTCTTCATAATAAACCCAAAAAGATTCTCCAAAAAGGTTTAGGCAGCAGCGGGGTAGCAGGGTAGAGGCGCGGACAAGGGTTTAATCTGAGCAGGCAAGAGGGAGAAGGTGTTCGGGCAGGGGTGTTTCAGGGCCGGCGCGGGCAACTAGAAGGACTTTTGGGTAGGGACTCGGGCAGGGGTCTCCGGGCAGGCGCGGGAAAGCTTAAAGACTGGGTTAGGGACACGGGCAGGGCTTAAGGACTGATGTTGATTTGCTTCCTAAAGCTCTGAAATTTATCTTACAACCGACATCATTCCAAAAAAAATTCATTAAAGACTCAAGTGTGTTCCAAGAACATAAAATAAAATTGAGAACTCCTTTTGATTTCATAACGAACTAACTCGAACGAAGGCTTGAATCGGGATCAAACGACGGTATCAAAATGAATAGACTCATACGAATCATGATGGTGATACAGATCTAGAACGAACGGCGAAGCTGAATGAATCAAGGTCTACAGGTCTTGACAACGAAACTACAAGACATAAACGAATAACAGAATCTTGAACTGATGTCTACGAATCTAAGAGCACGAAGTCATGATTCTAAACGACAGAGTCGTGATGATTTAGGCGAAAGAGGATTCAGAAAAGGCAAAAAATTATCAGGTGAGATCAAAGGCGCTAGTGTTCAGGCGATGCTATAAGAAATTAGGGAAAAATTCAAAGAAACGAGGCCCTGATACCATGTGAATTGTAATCAGATTTGTGTATTTCATTTGAAGAATGTACATGAATATATATAGAAAGAATACCGAGCAAATAAGGAAAAGGATGAGTGATTCCCGTAATTACTGAAATTAAGCTATTCTAATTGACAACTGTACAATATATTATAAATTAACAGAGTACATCGTCATTCGCATTGTAATTGCATTTGATAAAAAATATATATGTAATGTACGTAGTATACATACTATTCAATCTGCAATTGCAAACAAAAAGTGTATACAAAGAGAAGATACATTATGTATATTACATAATATACATCTAGTAAATCCGAACACATCAAAGTATAAAAAAATCCATAAAAAATTATGAGAATTATGAAAAAAAAACCTTAAAATTTCAAGAAAAATGGAGGAAAAGAATTTAACAAAAATTAAAATCATACCTTTTGTCAGATCTATGCTTTTTTTGTTTCATATCTTCAAGATTCGTGCGAGATCTAGAGAAGAAAATGGAGGAAAAAGAGAAACTATATATTTTTGTGTGCAAGATTTTCGTTATATTTGTGCCTTTTCAAAGTTCTGTGAAGGAAAAATGAGGGAATAATGTGTTTGGAAGGAAGATTTATCTAAAAAAAGAAATGAGAGAGCAATGGTGAGCTTTGAAAAAATGAGAGAGAAAAGGAAATAAAAATGGGAGATTTGATGCGTGTGATGTGATGAGAGAGTTTTTTTTTTTAGTAATTTTATCTCTCCATGTGGCTAGCTACTCTTATTTTATGAACTATGGCCAACTACTACTATTACCCACTAAAATGGCTATATATATAATTATCTAATTTATATTTTACTTCAAACCAATTAGGGGAGTTTGGATTGCAGGTTTGAGAATATTGGATTTGTGTAGCCTGTATTGTGAAGTATTAATTTGTGTAGTTTGTAATGGTGTATGAGTTTGTGACTTTTAATCCCTGACTTTTAGGTTAGCTAACAAATTGGCTCTTACTTTTCAAACCCAATAAATAAACCCATATCTTTTAAAAAATACGCTAATTTCGTCTTTGTCGTCTAACTTTCGCCAGTTCACTAAGCGACAAGTTGAGATGGACTTCATTAAATGAAGTGGCAGCTTACATGGACTATTATAGCTGGCATGATGAAGAGTAAAAAAGAGAATTTAGTGTATGCTAATCTTACTCTCTCATTTTTTTTATCTTTCTACTCTTCGATTAGGTTTAGGGCACTGTGCATAGAGTTTTAAAGTTTTCTAGTGAATACAATTTCAAGGGATCAAAGGCTTCAAAGATGTGGATGATAATTATCATGAGGATGAAAGTGACAAAATTTTGGATCATAAAGATGATGTTGATGGGGATGATGAACTGGAGGAAGATTATGACTTGGAAAAAAGACACTTTTGGTCCCTGAGTTTTCAATTTGTTTACCATTTGGTCCTTGAGTTTTAAAAACCGACATTTTAGCCCCTGAGTTTTCATTTTGTTTACCATTTGATCCTTGCTATAAAAAATTTGTTAAATATTTAACAGAACGCTGACGTGACATTAAAATATTTTGTTTAATATATATTTTGTTGCTTATGTGGCATATTTAAATGAGGTGGCGTATTAAATGAATTTTATATTAATAATTTTAATTTATATATTTTAGATTTTATTTATCTCTTCTCTCTTCTCTCTCCTCTCCATCTCCTCCTTAGAACCACCACCGACTCCTCCCTCTTCACTCTCCGGCCATGGATGTTTCCGATTACAATGAACCCTTGTTAGGATCTAAGGCAACCCTAGAGGGGGGGGGGGGGTGAATAGGGTTTTAAATAAATTTATAAAACCTTTTCAATCAATTCAAAAATTAAGGTTTCTAATTAATAAATTAATTAGACTTTTTAAGCTCAACCAATTTATGAGAAATTTATACTAAAGTTCTCTTTAGCAAAGTAAGCAAAAATGATATAATGATAGGAAATATTTTATCATAATTAACTTCTAACCATTTAATTATACTTCGATAAATTATAATAATGAATATGTGAAGCAATAATAAAGGAGTAAGAGTTAGAAAATGTGACACCAAAATTTATAGTGGTTCGGCCAAAAGCACGGCCTAGTCCACTCCCCGAGCGCCTCTCGAGAATTTGTATTCAACACTTTTTGCGGGAGCAAGATCTTACCCAACAACGACCTTTTCCACGGAGCAAGGACAACCGTACAACACACTCTTTTTATCAAGGTTCAAGAGTAAACCTTTACAATTGTAAATCCGCTCAAAGGATAAATATTTCAAATTTAAATCTCACAAAAAGAGAGAATCACTCTCAAGAAAATAGCCCTTAACAATGGCTAGAAAAACACAAGTGTATGCTCACATATAGCTCATAAAAAATGGTGGGAAAATGAAAATTCAAGAGCTCAATAAATCTGGAATTTAGCCTCTTTTCCTTGGTTTTAATTCTGCCATTTTCGTCCAAATATATAGGTAATAAAAAATATTACCGTTTTACTATTCATCATCACCATTTGCATGCATGGTTTCTTCTTCTTCAAAAAGTCTTCAAGTATTTGTGCATGGAGGAGAGAAGATTGGAAGAGGAGATGACTTTGTGTGCATGGAGGAGAGAGGGAGGGAATTTCGAATTTATTAAATAAATTCTGAAATTAAATTAAATGCCAAAAGACCAAGACACCCTCATAATTCCATGTGAGTCCAAAATAAAGTAGGGGTAAGTTCGTAACTCCCCATGTAGCAATTAATGCTTTAGGAGACAAGGAAGACATGTGTCATAAGAAGAGTGGCTGAGTAAAAGGTGTTGGGATCCACTTGTCATAAAAAGCAAATATGACTTTAATGATGCATGGAGAGAGAAATAATTGTGTAAGTACAAAATTCATGTACTCTCTCTTGATAGCCTTTGGATCAAAGATATGGATGGCTTATATGGCGCAATGGTGTGGCTTCTTTATGGATGTTAGATTAGATAAAACGAACGACTAAGATGGAGAGTGACGTCATCCGAGAGTACAACGGTCATATTTCAGATTTCCTTTTCTTTTTGAAATAATTTATGTTTCAAAATTCAAGGACCGTTGGATGAGAAGCTTTGAAGATCGAACGGCTAGAAGAATTACTTCTATTTCTCTTTTTCCTTTAAATCATAATTCCAAAATTAATCTGAGCCACTGATTTCGAAATCCATCCGATCGACGGTTGAGAACTTGAGCGCACGAAATATATAATAAACTCGCCACATACGATCCGAATGAATTAATTAAAATTAATTCCAATCTTCTAAATTCAATATCTTGCTCGTTTGTAGTCCGATTGAGTCGATTCCAATTGTGTTGGACTCGTTATAATTTTCTCTACAATATGGACTATAAAACATAGAAAATTGATTAGTAACAAAAACACGTTTGTTATCATCAAAATAAGAAATAAGATTAATTGAATTTGAATGTCAACACCCTTCACCTCCTCCACTTTCGCGTTCTCCGGCAGCTTGAACATCCTTGAAAACTTAGCAGAACTCCTCTCCACACGGTGCCGTCTCACCAATCGATCTGAGAGTGAGCAAACGATGTCATCTCAGAGGAAGGATGGGAGAGAGTTTAAAAGAACAAAAAAGTTTCAAATCTGGTTTTGTATCTTCATCTCCTCTAACACAATATTCAGACGTGGATCTAAAAAATATAGATTTGATTTCGTCTCTCTCATCCCTTTTAATGCAACTATCAGATTCAAAAATAGAATTAGTTTTGTCTCACTCTCATTCCTCTCAAGACTCAGATCTAGATTCATGGAGCAATATCCATTAGATCTGAGCCCATATTTCCACATCTAAGATGAGAGGTCATTTGAATTAGAGAAATTGTTACCAAATTACTAAACCCCACAAAACCAATTCCTTCCACAATCCATCCAAAATATTTCTCCGCTTTTGTTTTAATTCGTGTTTGTTTAATTCCTCAAATCCCACTTTCCCAATTCAAAACTTTTCAATTCTTACATCACATTAGTTAGGGAAAAAATCCAAAATTTATAATCCCAAAAGCTACAAGATCAAACAGTTGATATTGGGATTTAGGAGATCGAAAACAGTTCTCTGAACACTGTTTTGAGAAAGTTAGGGTTTGGGTTTCAGAAAAAATATTTGCTTTGTTATTTCAACGATAATGGGTGATGAGAAATCGACACTTGAAATGGCGAGCATAGACAAAGAACGAGATCATTTATTCATATAGCGAATTCTATTGTTGATGGCCGGAGAGTGAAAAGGGAGGAGACGGTGGTGGTTCTAATGAGGAGATGAAGAGGAGAGAGAGGGGGAGGAGAGAGAAGAGATAAATAAAATCTAAAATTATTCATATAAAATTCATTTAACTTGCCACCTCATTTAAATATGCCACATAAGCAACAAAATATATATTAAACAAAATATTTTAATGCCACGTCAGCGTTCTGTTAAATATTTAACAGATTTTTGACAGCAGGGACCAAATGGTAAACAAAATGAAAACTCAGGGGCTAAAATGTCGGTTTTTAAAACTCAGGGACCAAATGGTAAACAAATTGAAAACTCAGGGACCAAAAGTGTCTTTTTCTCTTATGACTTTGATTCGATTAATGATGAAATGGAGTATGATAAGGTTTCTTATAAGGGTGGCGAGTTTTCCACTGATGGAAGATGAGTAAGAATGAAAGAATCGGTTGGAGAGGGATCGGGTTTGGAAGAACTTAATACAAGTTACCCTTTTAATGTCAATGTTTCCAATAGGGGTGTAAGACGGAACCAAAAAACTGTACCGAGCCGATTATCGAATCGAAACCGCACAAAACCGAACCGAACCTAATCGGTTCAATTTCGGTTTGTGCATTAGAACCGAAATCCTTATCAGTTTGGTTCGGTTTACTCTTAGAAAATCGAGTAAGAACCGAACCGAACCGATAGTGTTAAAAAAAACATTAAGGTTGAACCCGTAAAAGGTTCATTTTCCCTCAGCCAGCCTCTCTCTAAAGTCTTAAGCGAAAATGAAAATGAAGGCTCTCCCTCATCGCTTCGCTGCCGCCTTCTTTACCGCCACCGCTCGCTTCTCTGCCGCCGTTAGCTTTGATTCCTCGGTAAATCATATATCCCTTTCTTTCCATCTCTGCCTCTCTGGTTCGCTGATGGGAAAAGGAAAAAAGATCCCCGCCGTTTCTCCACCGTTGCGCCACTGCCGTAGGTATTCTTTCCATCTCTCTATCTATCACTTTCTTTCCCTCTCTTTATGAATCTCTTTCTTTCCCTCTCTCTTTCATTTTTAAGGTTTTGATTTTTCTTTTCAAGTCCAACCCGAGACCGAAACTGATAAATTATAGGTTCGGTGGCTGTCGGTTTGTTCATAAGTCGGTTCGAGGTCGGTTTGTAATATCTCAGCTCCTTCTTGTCAGTTCGGTTTCGGGTTCAGTCCAAAACCGACGGAACCCGACCCGACAACACCCCTAGTTGCCATTACTTTGGATGCTAAATCATAGTATGAAAATGAAAGTGAGCTAAACTTTTCAAAGAATTCATTAGATGAAAGGGGTGTCAAATGAAGTTGGTTTCAATACCCATCAAAAAAATTTAAAGGATTTTTTGAGATATTATATAAAATTAGGTAAGGGGAGACTCGAATCTTCGAACTTATGGGAAAAAAACAAAGCGTCTAACCACTTGAGCTATGATCAAGTTGACAAACGTTAAAGGATTCAAGATTGTGGAAAGAGAAAAATATATATATTAAAATTAGAAAGCATTTCATTTTTGTATCCGCAACGATAACAATTAGGGTAATTTGGTATTCATGTATCATATTTTAATGCCAAGAAATCAAAATCTCATGGTACTATTGAGATTGACATCATAAATCCACTATAGATAATTAACAAAAAAGAATTATAGAATTAATTTTAATTGTCCAAGTTTTAAATTAATAATAATTAGTTTTTATTTATTATGAAGTAAGTAATTTTAAAATAAAGATAATCGATAAATTTTATTTAAATTTATAAAATTAAATTGATTTTTAAAAATATAATTAAAATTTAGATAATAATTAAATAAAAATATTATATTTCCTATATATCAAACACATCCATCTTATTTTTAAATATTCATTTTTCAAACGTCTAAATTTGATATCTGTATACCAAATATTCTCCAATGAGTCTTATCTTATCTTTTCATGTTATTGTTTTCTCTTTCCTTAATTTGAATAAAGTAGTGTGAAAAGCCACAATATTTACTGCCTAATATTATGAGAAAAAAAAATTAATAGTTTTTAATTTAATGGGTATTGATGGAAATCTACTTTATAATATACATGCATTTGAAGAAGACAAGTAAGCTAGCTGGGGAGGGACACCTAAAAAATCAATGGTATAGATGTTGAATTTATATGACTTAATGATTGAGTTTGGGACTTTAAGAGTAAAAGAAATTCGAAAGGTCAAGTTAGCTTTTTTTATAAATAGGAGTTCCAAAAGAAAGGGTTCATTAAATCAAAGCATTAAAAAAAAAATGGTTTCTTGTAATTTAAATGATGCCAAAGAAAGGGTTCATTAAATCAAAGCATTAAAAAAAAAATGGTTTCTTGTAATTTAAATGATGCCATCATTTTAAAATTGGCCTCCACTTTAGTCTTGAAACTAATTGGCATCAACAAATAATTACCACCCCCACTCAATTTCATTATATGTTAATTTATACTCATATGACTAATTTGTAATGTTTTGGAGTAAAATTGAAGCTGGTGAGTGGATTTGATTTATAGCGAATTTGGGATGGATTTTAAAGTATTTTTCATTGACTAAAACCATTTTTTGTTAAAGGAAAGAAAGTTAACATTTATTTGTGATTTGTATTCTGTGAATTGATAGAGACTATTCAATCAGAATTAGAATTGCATAATTGTAGGATATTGATGCTATATGTATTTTCCTAATCTATCTTAGAGTAGTCATGTACATTTCTATATAACATAAGCTTATATAGAGATGAATATACACAGAATTTCTACCTTCAGGTTGTTTATAGTATTAGAGAACTCATTCTGGTGCTTCTAGTTCAACACCTTCCGCTACAAACATAACTCAAAATACCACTATACTCACCAACATGATGAATCCCATCATTAAAGATCCAGAACCATCAAAACAAAAGCTCACACCATAAGGTACAGAGGAAAAAAATATTAACTTACCAGATCCTTTGTCCTTGCACCAATCAAACACACCGAAACTCATCTTGGTCACCACACTGCTGGACGTAGGGGTGAAAGAAAAACCCCCCGCCCCGACCCCGCTAAACCCGCTTCGTAAATGGGGCAGGGGTGGGGCGGGGAAAAAAATTTCTCTCGTTTAGTAAACGGGGCGGGGACATGGGTAATGGCCCCGCGGGGCCCCGCCCCGCCCTGCCCCATTTAAGAATACTATTTAATTTTTTTTTTAATATTTAATTTTCTTTTTTTTTCCTTTTCTTTTTTTTTTCTTTCCTTTTCGTTTTCTTTTTTTCTTTCCTTTCCTTTCCTTTTATTTTTTTTCTTTTCTTTCCTTCCACTCAGCCCCTGCCTCTCACGATTACAGTACCCACCCAACCCTTGCCTCTCTCTCCCATCCCTCTCGCTCTACCTCCCTCCAAGTCCACTCGCTGTCGGCGCCGCTCCACGCCGCCGTTCCACGCTTTCCCTCACCCGCCCCCATAAACGGGACGGGGACAGGGGCGGGGTAAAATTCTTAATGGGGCGAGGGAGGGTGGGGTTTTTCCCCTTAAACTGGGCTGGGGATAAATGGGGGACCTCGCCCCATTTACACCCACAGCTGGACGGAAACAACTATGAGCAATGAAGTCGATTACTACGCCTAAGTCTCAGCGCCAAGAACAAGCTTGGTCTCATTGTCGGGTCTATACAAGTTCCGCCAACAACTTACACAAGATTCGCATTGTGGCAATGTTGTAATGATTTGGTGATATTTTGGATCCTCCATTCCATTCAACCTGACATAGCTCAGAGCTTTCAGGCGGACAAGGTGTATGTAGCAGAATTGATATTCTTGAATAGTAGAGGTCATGTTAATTAAGCCAAATGTAAAACAGCTGTAGGCGAGATCCCATTATCGAATTAATGCCCTCAAAACTGAATAATTGATCGACACATATAAGAATTGAGCAATGTGACCATATTTCTGGACAAATTCTTCCTTCTTTTATGGAGTTAGGCTCTCTCAAGCTTGCTTTAGAGGTGATGAGTCTATGAAAGTAGAGTTATAATGCCCTTATCTTGTTAATATTTCAAGAGAATAGATGAGTAATAAATAGATTTTAGGCAACTTTAGCTTAGTTTTAGGACTTTTATAATTTATCTTTTATTTCATAACTTTTTACTCTTCTTTGCCTTTTTGATGTAAGTTGAGCTTAAATGTGTTAATATATGTCTTGATAGGTCTAATGTTTATTTTGGAGCTGAATGGAGATGTTTTGGAGCAAGAAATTGAAGATAAAGCAAATGGAACAAAGTTGTTTTTGGTACAGGTCTGAAGCAGCTTAGTATGCCAGTTCGTGAAGAATTCTTGCCCCAAGTCTGAAGCAGTGAACAGTGCATCTGCCAGCTCATTTAATGAATTCGTTTTTGTCTTTTCTTCTCGAGTTCCAGCCCCTGTTTTCTTCGATTTCCAGCCCTAAAAACAGAGTCTTCTCATGCTATATAAGAACCATTGATGTCTTAGAAGAGAAGCTTTTGGAGGAGGCTGATTCTTGACCTAGAGAGAAGGCGATCTTGAAGACAACTTCCACCGTTCTCGTAATGTAGGAGTAGGAGTAGGATAATCTTTTTTGCTTGTTTTATGCTGTTTTTCAGATTATTAGTTAAGTTATTTTAGATTTACAGATTTTGTTTTAGTTGTTGCATATTTACTTTATGTTCTTTACATTTCCTTAAATTTAGTTATGATTTTGAATTTAGTTTTACCTTATGCTTTGCTTTTCCTTTACATTCTGCCATGAGTAGTTAGATCCCCAAAGTGGGAGTTCATGGAAGAAAGGGGTTGAACACGAAGACTCCATTTAATGTAGCTTGTGTAAATTAGCTACGGTAGGAAGAAGTTCTTGTCTACATTCCCTTGTAAGGCTTGATGAGAGTTAAGTTTATGAGCATCTAAGTACCCTGAGAGGTGGAAAAGAGATTAATCTAACTCAAGAACAACTACCCTTTACCTTTAACCATATTGATTTATCTTCACAAAACATATATCTTAATTATCTTTTGATGCTTAGAGATGAAATTCATGGATACTTAAGGTATGGGTAAACTGTTTTGAGAAAAATAGCACGCCAAGTGTTCGATAAATGTTTTATGTGAAAAGTTATTGAAGCTTGATCTACATTTGCTACACCTCAATATTCTAGAATTGGATACATGTATTTTTAGCCCGTTGCTCACATGAACTCTCACCCACATCACACCAACACTCCATTTCCATGTAGATATTCTCAACTTACCCTTAGCACATCTTGCACCAAAGCAACCCAAATATCTATCCTCGTGGGACACGACACTCACTTACCACTACTATTACTTGTTGACCATGTGCACTTGCATGTCATCCACCATTCACCATCTAAATCTATCCATCACCGTTTCACCCAACAAAAGGTTCGAGTTTGAATTTTGGAAAGGAAATGCCTTTGAGAGATAATACGACATTTTCTAATAGACAATCTCCGTGTGTTTGCTGTGTTGTTGTGATGGCCCGTGTTCCTGGTAAGCTTCATTTAAATAAATATTATCTTTTATCCTATAATATTTATTTATTTTGAGAAGGAAAATGGTAACTAATTTTAATTCTTATTTTCAGGAATTAAAATATTAGTTTTACCATTTATTTGGAAAAAAAAGGATTAAGACACATGATGTGGCGTGGGAAGGGAAAAAAGAAAAAGAAGGGAGACGTGAGAATTCCTCAGTTGAACGTGAAAAGCACAGAGAAAAAAAAGAAAAAGGTAGGTTTTCTTCTCCTTCCCCCTTTCTCCTCAATGTCGCCGCCCCTAGGGTGTTAATTGGAGATAATTTGATCTTTTTCTCCTTCCGTTGTTCGTGGTAATAGGTGTGACAAATCTTGGTTTTCAAATTTAAGATGAATTGGGGTTGTTGGATCATTCTTCCGAATATCCAAGAAGAGGTAATTTGGATCCTTCCTTTAAAAACTCAGATTTATGTTTTTATTAGAATGCAAATTTGAATTTCTTTATTCTTTCTATCCAAATAAGGCATTTACTTTGAAAATTTACAAACCCTAAAAACCCTAACCCTTCAATTGTTGAAAAACCCATCATCCCAAATCGTTGTATCAAAACGCAGCAGCAGCAACCTCTTGGGCTTCTTCTCGCCGACAGCAAAGGCAACCCAATTAGGGGGCTGCTTTGCGTTTTTGGTGCCGCTTTACCGATCCGTGTTGACCCTTGTTGTTTAATTTATGTTATAAGTAATTTTAGGAAGGGTTTTGAGTAGTTTTAGTTAATGTTTGAGGTTCATGAAGTTTGTGAAATTTGGACTCGTGTTCTTGGAAAACAAGTTTCAAGGTGAGTAAAACTGTTAAGGGTTAAGTAGTATTATGTGCTGTTTTTCTTTTTCATTAAAAAGGAATATTTAAATTCTGATTATGGGGTTTTAAGAGACGTTTTTATACATATTTTTGGATGTTTGAGCTGAATGTAAAGTTGTAGAAATTATGGGATTAAAGTTTGTAAAATTGGAAAAAAACATGCATGTTAAAGACTAGTTTTGTGACCTTTTATGGACTTTTGTATGATATTTTAATGTGATTTTTAGATGATTTAAAGTCTTAAAATGTTGCTGTAACTATTCTACCTTTTAAGTTTAGTGCCCAAAAGAATGGAAAAATAGCCTAGGTGGATACTCAATTTTTTTGTGAATTGAATTGTGAGATGTTTTTGGGAGACTTCTAAGCATATTAGAATGACTTTGGAGGTGTAAATAGGATTATTTTGCTTCTGGATTTTATTTCGAAAAATCACTTTCTCCTAGTGTCTGAAATTAGAGCAAAACTACACTAGTTTAGGCTAGTATTGCTCTTTTGATTAGAAATTCTTTGGGTGATCGTTTTGTGAGTTAGGGTTGTGATCTTGTGTGATTTTAGATCATTCTAAGGTTTGGAAATTAATACTTTTTCAGAATTTTAAATTTTTAAGTTTAAGCCTTTCAAAAGTCGGTTTTGGGTAGACGGTATTTCTAGCCTAGAAACTGAACTTAGACTTGTAAAGCATTCTGCTAGTGATGCCTTTACGTAAATCGCGTTATTTTGTTGCATTGAATAACGTGGTTGGAGGTTAATATTAAGTAGGGCCATACTTAATGAAGAATATGTCGTTAAGGGGAAAATTACAGCTGTGCACGACATAATTTCACTTAGCGGGGCATGTTCATTTCATTTGATCAATGGGAAAGAATATCAAAGTAGGTTCGCTTGTGTGTCTTGCAAACACATAAGAAGAATACCTCAAAAGGCTGAAGCGTGTAAACACGTGTTTGATGCTTTTAAGCGAGAAACTCACTGTTTTTTGCGAACAATAGATGAGTTAAGGCATTGTGTACAACTTGGACTTATTTAGAGTTGAGGGAACTTGTTTAGGGAAGTTGAAGAAATTTTTTGGAATGATTTTGATTTAAAAATGTAGTCGGCCGATTAGAAGGTACTATCTGGAGCGATGAGATGAAGAAATTTTAGATTTCAATATCCCTTTCTTCGTGGGTTTTTTCTTCCTTTCTATATATATATATGTGTATATTTTAATTCTAAGAGTGAATGCTCTTGCTTATAGCAAAAATAGAGATATTTCAAATAGAATGAGATAAATTTATGACACTACTAAATATTTTTAAAAGATTAATTCAATCTAAATCAAATAATATCTCTAGGATGTTATTTGAATTTATCCCAAATCACAATTATCTTTGACCATTTCAAAATTGATTTAAAATTAAATATTTTATCTCCAGCATAATCTTAAACCACAATTTCAAACAAAACCTTTTAAAATAAATAAAATTGAAAATCACTTTATTTTTAAAATTATCTTTAAAATTAAAATCGTCTTCATCATTTAAATTTAAAACCAAATTGAATTCTAATTAATTTTTAAAATATAAGGATCAATTTTATCTTTAAAAATAATCAAATTTTAATTTTCTTTACTTCAATTTATTTTAGTTTATTTGTTTTTTGAAAATGAGTTATTAAATCATAAATTTGGCCTGAACAATATACGTATCTATACCTGCAGTCAAAACTCTGTTAAATATTGAACAAAAATCATATTTGACACTAAACTATTAATTTTGTATTCTTAATATTTCTTATAAAGCATATTTTTAATGATGTTGCAATATTTGAGTTATTTTAATATTAGTATATATTATGCTAACAATTTCTCTCTCTTCTTTTCACCTCGCTGCATCTCTCATCGTCAGGCGCTGCTGTTCGCTCCTCCTCCAACTCACTTGAAATCTAAAAAACCTTAGCTCACTTGATTTCATTTTCATTCAAGCGAATAATCTTTATTATTTGAGAAATTAAATTAGTAATTATCATCTTCTTCTTTATTTTCTCTGGTTTTTTTACGTTAATTTCTTCGTATCAAAATCAAAATTAATGAAGATTTCAATTTACATGAACTCTTAATCAATATCGAAATTGAAATCAATATACTGAAGAGCAACTCATGATTGGACCTTTTAATCTATGGTGATTCCAATTTTCACAACCTTTAACTAGAGTTTAATATGCCTTTTGGGTTTTGCTAAGATCTGAGTTTTGGGTTTTATGGAGTCGAGGAAGGAAAGTGAAGTGGGGCAAGTGGAGAGAGAAAGAGAGGTGAGATTGTGGGTTCGTCGCCATTGTTGTCAAGGAGGAGAGAGAACAAAGTTATATGTTTTCTGGGTTTTAATGGAGTCGAAACGAGCAGGGGGCAAATATGATAGAGAAATTAAGGTGAATAAAGGAGATGGAAATAATTAAAATAATATCTAAACATAAATACTAATATAAAAATGACTCAACTATTATCACATCATTTGAAATTTGCTACATAAATACCATTTTGGTTCCTACACTTTCACTCAAGTTTCATTTTCGTCCCTGGACTTTTAAAATTGACATTTGTAGTCCCTCGACTTTCAAAAAGTTACATTTTCAGTCATTCCGTTAAAATTTTCGTTAGTTGACCGTTACTCTAAAAAAGTTACCTTTTTAAAATTATTTAATTATTTTTCTTCAAATAGATAAATGACTAATGACTCTAAATATTACACAAAAAGCTATCTAAAGAAACTTAAACTATAAAAAATTGCTTTCAAAACAGTACCTAAACATATCATTAATTTATACTATGATGATTTCAAAATTGCTAGTGGAAGTTATTATAAATTATATGAAAGAGTAAATGTTAGAGGATATAGTAACTTTGGCACGTAAGATAATGTATGATTAACTTTGGCATCTAAAATGGACAAATTATATTTTTGGTCCCTAAACTTTTACAAGAGTTTCATTTTCGTCCCTAACGTTTTTGGTCCCTCGACTTTCAAAAGCCTACGTTTTTAGTCCTTCTGTCAGTCATTGATGTGGCATTATTGATGACGTGGTAGGCTGACGTGTAAAATTTTAAGAAATTTTAAGTGATGGTGATGTGGAAAATTTTTAAATGCCACCTGACTTAAAATTTACCACGTCAGCGGCTAACTAACTGTCAACTAATGGAAAACTTAATGGAAGGATTTAAAAGGTAACTTTTTGAAAGTCGAGGGACTAAAAACGGCAATTTTAAAAGTTTAGGAACGGAAATGAAACTTGAGTGAAAGTGTAGGGACCAAAATGATATTTTACCCTAGGCAATATTAAGATTATAAAATTAATATTTTAGTGCCACATAAGATTTCTGTTAAATATTTAACAAAGTTTTGACAGCAGAGATCAATTATACAGCTAAATGAAAACTCGGGAGGTTAAAATGTCGAGTTTTAAAATTTAAGGACCAAATAGAAAATAAAGTGAAAACTCAGGGACCAAAAATATATTTTCCCCCTAATTATATTATGATTTCAAATTCTTGAAATTAGAGATATTAAATATATTGAGCTATTTTATTTATATAAATTAAAAAATATTAAAAGTAAAAGACTTTTATTTTTTTTTATTTTTTTTCTAATTTAGAAATTAAAATGAATATAAATAAACTACATATTTTAATATATTAAAAGTGTGAATGAGAGGAGAATCTTTCACTCTACTTAAGGGAACGAGGCGGGGCGGAGTGTAAACGGGGGGGCCCCGCCCCATTTATTAAACGGGGGCTGGGGATAAACGACGTGGAGAATAATGTGAAAAATGCTTGATTTAATATATTTATTTAATTGATTTTTTTAATTATAATAGTACTTTATAGACCATCAAAATAAACAAGTAAAACTATATATCATAATCCATATACAAATAAATCTAAGGAAACTAAATTACAAAAAAAAAAAAGTAAAGTAGATAAACGGGGAGGGGCGGGGCGGGATGTAAATGGGGAAAAAAATCCCACCGCTCTGTCCCGTTTATTGAGCTGGTTTAGCGGGGGTTAGGGCAGGGAAGCGGGGTCGGGATTTTAGCTTTCACTCATAATTCTACCTCATTCATATCTAATTTAATCAATAGAGAAGAACTTTTTTTTTATTATTTTAATAAATAATAAAGAAGTGGAGAAGAAATGAAATTCTTTGAATATCAAAAGTAGAAAATAAATGAAATTCATTGAACGCATAAATTTGAAGCCATGAAAGATAAATTCTTTGATTATTTTAATAAAAAAGAAGTGGAAAATAAATGAAATTCATTGAATGTATTATGGATGAGTATGTGTATAATAGAATATAGGCAGGTTCCAAATTTTCGTATAAGTTTTCATTTTGACTAGAGAAAAATTTAACTTTCATTCGCTGGCCATTAGTAATTGGTTTTAAATTTTACTTTCATTCATTGCCGATTAGTAATTGGTTTAGTTTCTTTCATTGCCCATTATTAATGGGTTGATTCTCCATCGTGTCCCCAACCCTTCATCACTGTGTTATTGTTTGTAAAAACATTTTAGTTGCCTTCAATTTTATTTATTTTGATATATGTGAACCAAATTCTAAAAAAAACAAAAAACAACGTTTGAAAGTATATATAATTAAATAGGTGTAGATAAGTCTCCCAACATACATTATTTTTAACCAGCGCATAGCTCATTGGTTAAGACATGTAATTCCACAGTTAAAAGTGTGGTCCAATCCCTATCCCGACACTTTGTATGAAAAAAAAACTTACATTATTTTTAATTCATTATCACCTAAAATATCTCAAGAAAGTGATTATTCAAATATCAATGAGCTTACGCCTTTCATGAGAAAATGAAAAATCAAGTTTGGGTACTTCGCAAAAGAAATAGGCAAATTTTGAAGCCCATATATCCTTTACTATCAAATCAAAGCAAACACCTATAAATAACACCTTTATTAAGTAAAGACCAATTAATTTTATTATCTTGTCCAAATTCAAATTTATAGACAAGATAATAAAATTAATTGGTCTTTACTTAATTAAGGTGTTATTTATAGATGTTTGCTTTGATTTGATAGCAAAGGATATATATTTAGAAAGAGAATAGGATGATTGAAGATATCTTTGCTTCTTTGTTTGGTTGACCCTACAAAAGGGGTGGGTGAAAATATTTGGTTGGAGCAAAGGGAAAGCAAAGCAAAAGGTGTCCTTTACTTCCAATTGTTAAACCTAAGAGGCTCCACCATTATTAAGTAGCTCCTCCTCTTTCCTCTTTTAGTCCTTATAAAGTTGTGAACTCAAAAGAAAAATGGCCCATCTTTTTTATTATCTTGGCCATTTGCCTTACGCATGCAATTTCTTTTTCGTTATAAATTTATAATTCCCCTTTCTATATTTCAAGTATTTAAGATATTGTTTGTTTTTTCTCACGGAAAAAAAACTATATTTTTATCCATACACTTAGTTAATTACATGACTTAATTTTAATTTCATCAAATTTTAATATGAACTTAAATATTTGCTGTAATTACTATCTTTCTTGAAAAAAAAATCTTAAAATTAGTCAATTTATCAAAAAATGAAACCAACTAAAATACCTATGATCTAATCATATAAACATCTAAGTTCATTAAAAAAACGCAGTCTTATAAATGTTGTCAAACATAAATATTACACCTAAGAAGTGCTTTTACCTATTTAAAAGTACTTTTCACTTGACAAAAACACTCCCAAACACACATTTAAAAACATTTAAAAGAGTTTTTAGAAAAAATGTTTTACTAAAAAGAGAAACCATTTTTAAAGGATTTCTTTTAAAGAAAATAAGATAACCAAATTGCGTAAAAAAAGTGATAAAAGTGAGTGAATTTATATTTAGATTCCCCCATGAATATTTAAATTTAAAAACTTGTTTTTCTTATCGAATGTTTGGCTCATGGGTTCGAGCAAGGGGTAACTGATGTCTTTCTTCTAATATTGAAACTCGTGATGATGAGGTTCTTTAATAAATTCATTTCTTTTCATAATTTCAACACATTTTTACACTAATTCAGACTTAACAAACCTTCTGTTTTATACAATCCAAACAGACTTAATAAACTCCTGCTTAACAACCATCATGTCTAACCCCTAGAGCTGAACGCGCCCTATGAAAAAGCACCTATCAATTACTTCTTAAAAAATCACTTTAAATTGTTTATTGAAATTACAAGGTTTTAATGATAAAAAGAACTAAATAAGATCTAAATTTTTACTCAATTAAATTTTTTAAACATTATTCACTCATGTGTATTAAATTATAATCACAGTTCGGATGACACAAATTCGCATGTAAATATCAAACTAAAATTATTAATAACTTTGCATGTTTTTCACGAGCCCCTTCAATTATATATATATATATATATATTTTTAAATTGATCTATTAAATAATAATGATAATAATAATTGGAGTAGTAGGAAAGATAAAAAGATGAGGTGTGGAGGGTACGTTTGGTTATAATAAAATTTGGTGAGGGAAAGGAAATGAAATCCAAGTGTGTGGGGGAAAGGAAAGCTATTATTCATGCTCGGCTCCATTTCATGCAGAAATGGTCCCAAACACGTCCCTATCTTTGTTTTGAAACAATTTTCAGCAACTTTTCCACTCTTTTTTTTTTCCATCCAACCAATCCCCATATACATGGATTTATTTATTAATATGGGCATAAAATATTTTGAATGTATTAGTTGTCGCTAAGGATCCTTATTTCTGTTTATCATTTTTTAAGAAAACCAGTTGTTTGATAACTTTTCTTGTTTCTTGTTTTTTTTTTAAGAAATTCTTCCTAAAATTGTATAGAAATTTTAGAAAACAACAAATTCTACTTTCTTGTTTCTCTTTTTTGTTTCCAATTTTTTTCAATATATTAATATATCGTTATTTTTTTTTTCCATTTTGACTTTAAAATTTAATATACATTTCTAAAAATAAAATTGATATAATAGTTTTGAATAATTTATTTTGAAAATTAGCCTCGTTTGATAACCTTCCAAGTTTTTGGTTCTTATACTCATTTCTTGTTTCTGTTTTTTTTAATAGAAACACGTTTGTTTTGGTAACTCTTTCTTGTTTCCTGTTTTTGAGAAGGAAGAAAAAAAGAAACATGTTTGATAACTGTTTCTTATTTATGTTTTCTTATTTCAAAAAAATAAAATTTATGTGAAAAATTAATTTTTAAAATAAATTATTCAAAAATACTATATCAATTTTATTTTTGGATATGTATATTATATTTAAAGTCAAAACGGGATAAAGTAACGATATATTAATATATTGGAAATTTTGAAACAAGAAAGAGAAATAAGAAACTGGAATTTGTTGTTTCTAAAATTTCTACACAATTTTGGGAATAGTTTCTAAAAAAAAAGAGAGAAACAAGAAACAAGAACCAAACAACTTTATTTCTTAAAAAATGAGAAAGAGAGATAAGAAACAGAAATTGGGAAAGGTTACCAGGCTATTTTCACATAAAATTTTATTTAAAAAAAAAAAAGAAAATTAATTATCAAACATGTTTCTCTTTTTTTTTTCCCTTCCCAAAAACAGGAACAAGAAAGAGTTACCAAACGTGTTTTTCTTTCTATTAAATAAAAAAATAGAAACAAGAAACGAGAAATAAGAAACAGAAACTTGGAAGGTTACCAAACGGAGATTAATTTTTTTTTATCACTCTATCTAATTAAAATATGTCATAGATGCCACAGGTCATTTTTCGTGTGAAAATGGTATTAAAATACGTATGAATCAAAGTTCACTTGATTATAGGTTCTCGTATGAAATAAAATTAATTTTAACATAACTCAATTGGTTATCCCATAGAAACAAGAAACAATAAATAAGAAACAGAAATTTGGAAGGTTACCAAACGGAGATTAATTTTTTTTTATCACTCTATCTAATTAAAATATGTCATAGATGCCACAAGTCATTTTTCGTGTGAAAATGGTATTAAAATACGTACGAATCAAAGTTCACTTGATTATAGGTTCTCGTATGAAATAAAATTAATTTTAACATAACTCAATTGGTTACCACATGCACTTGTAAAAATTCGAGGCTCCCAGCCCATTTGGATTTTTGACCTCTAAAATAGACACTTAAAGGGTTGACCTCCATTCTCATATTTTAACCTTTTTTCGACTTTGTGATGATGTCATTTTACTTTGAAAGTATATTTTTACCCTTAAATTTTATTTGTATTTGTTTATCTCTCCCAAAACCTTAGCAGTCTCTCCACTCTCTACCTCAACACTTTTTTATATAGCCTCAAGTGACCTCCAAACTTTTGATTTTTATTATAAGGTAATACAGGTTATCATTTAGTTTCAAATGTTTTATCATTTACAAATTCGACATATTTATTTATTTTAAAAAAAATTCGGGTTGCCCCGTGATTGGACCGAGATTTGATTTTTGCCCCGAGATATTTGTTTGTGAATTCACCTTAATAAAAGTGTTTCGTTCAATCTCAATATCTTATTATCTATTCCTATTTGTATATGAAAATAATTTATCAAGAACTTATTTTTTAAGAGTACATATATAACTCTAAATCTAATAGTTAGACTGTGTTTTTGAATAATGTTGCTAAAAGAGTTAATTTATCAATTTTTTTGGGTAAAATAAAAAGTGACATCTTGCCAATTCTTAATATTCTATGTATTAAAAAAACTACTTTTTTTATAGAAAGAAAGAAAGAAAAAATTACTTGTCCTTTTCCCTTACAATGGATCCAATGATAATTTGGATTGTTATAATGAGATTTCAGACTTTTAAGTTTAAAAGAAAACTCGTCTATGGTTTCCCAATGGAATGATGGCTTATATAATATTTATAATATGAATATTGAATAATTGAGAATTCATTTTTAATAAAAGCCAACTCAAAAAATGACCTCTTTATTGGGCAGGGCCCTCAATACCAACTACCCCTTTAAAAGATTTTTTTTAGGTTATTAAATTTGAAAGCTAATAATGTTGGAGAAATAAACTGAAAGGACAGGTATTAAAGCAACTGGCATGCAAGGGAGCAGGGAAGAAAAGGTCAATTTTCCACAATACTTGCTTAGTGGGTCTAGATTTTACTTGCACCCCATCCCTAGGTATTTCTATTGTTTATACAGGTCTCTTAAGTTTATCAACCACGCCTAAAACCAAGTCTTTTTTTGAAAAAAAAGCAGTTGCAAATCTAATATTTTTTTTTTAGTAATATTTATAAAAATATCAACTCTTAAATATATTTATAAATATAGTAAATTTTAATCGGTTGAATTGATGATAAATATTGAATTACATATTTTTATATTAAATTTATCATCGATTCACACATTAATCACTGATTGACATAGTAAAAATTACTATATTTATAAATAGTTTAAAGTGATGATATATGTACAAATATTGCATCAAAATCTACTCACTACAAGAAATGTTAACTTTCCCGGCGAAATGATCCCGACGCATTACATTTCGCCTAGAAACCATAAGAATTGCCGGCAAAAATTTATATTTCGTCGGCAATTCGTTTCAACATGAAAATTGCCGACAAAATTGTCTACTTCACCAGCATTTTCTTTAGGCTTTGCTAGTGAAATTGTTAATTTCGCCGGCAAAGTGTGTATATTAATTTTATATTAAAATTAACAAAGCCGACAAAATCATACATCGGCTTTGCGACTTAATGTCCGTGCTTCCCATGAGCAATGCCGGCGAATCTATTTTGTCGGCATTGCCCCTGGGAAGTTTATCCTCAACCTGATGCTAGCTTCCCTCTTTCTCCTTCTTTTTTTTTTCCCTTTTAGTTTTCTTTCTTCTCTCGACGGCAGCAACCTTCGACACAGCGACAATACGTTTTCTGGTGAGTTTTCTTCTATTTTTTCCCTAGATTTCACATCTGGATCATATTTAGAGTTTGTATAGTTTTTTTTTTTGTTCAATTTCAAGGGTTTGACAAAAGTTAGAGCATGAAAAGAAATTTGAGGTTTATTAATTTTTAGTTTAATTTTTGATTAAAATGAACAATAAGTGTTTAAATCAACACAATTTGATTGTATTGAGGTGTTTTATGTATTTAATTTGAGTTATTAATGTGAATTTTCCATAGTTGTTAGGGTTAGGATTTGAGATTCAATTCGGGGATTTTAGTTTTATGATGTAACTTTTTGAATTAGTTGATGTATTTGTGTTTGTATTTATATAATTTGGTAGATTGTAGGAGTAAGTTCAAATAATTTGTAACGTCCCGTGTTCTCGTAAGTTTTAATATAAATAAATATTATTTTCTTTTAATAATATTTATTGAAGTCAAGAAAAGTGATAGTAATTAATATTTTAATTTCTTTTTTTAGGAATTAAATATTATTGCTTTTTAAATAATTGGAGATAAAGGATAAAAAAAAGGAAGCCAAAAACGTAAAAGAGGAGGAAGGGAAAAAGAAGGGTTTGGTCTTTCATCAGTTCTTTTACGTTAAGGAGGCTACAGAGACAAAAGGTAGGGTTTTCTTCTTCTTTCTTCTTCTTCCTTCTTGTCTTCGATTCAAGAGGCCATTGAGTCTTATCGATTCCTCTTTTCTTTGGATTTAGGTGTGTTTGGTGGTGGACATCTTATTTAGAGAAAGTTGGTGAAGTTTGGAACCAAGATTCGGAGTTAAGGTAATGATCTTTCTTTCTTTAAATTCTTGAAATTCGATTTAATTGTGTTTAGAAAACCCACCAATTTCCTTAAATCATTATTCTTCCCTTCAAATTCTTCAATCCTTCAAACCCTAGAAACCCTAACTTTTCTATCCCTTGAAAAACCTTTTACCCTTTCATTCTTGTGTAAACCAAAAAGGTTATAGGAACCTCAAAATTCTTCCCCCGTCATAACCGTCCTACGTCTGTCCTACATCCGTCCTACGTCTGTCCTACACCCGTAGCCCTCTATCATAACCGTCCTACGTCTGTCCTACATCCATAGCCCTCTGTCATAACCGTCCTACGTCTGTCCTACATCCGTCCTACATCTGTAGCCCTCTGTCATAACCGTCCTAACTCGAAGTCGAACCCGTCATTCTCCGTCCTAATACTGTCCTAATTGTCCTACCCCGCAATCCCTCCGTGTTGGGTTGCCGCGTGTGTCCGTTGTTGTCTTCTCTTATTTGTGTGGTATTTTTAGTGTAGATATTAAGTAGTTATAGGTTTGTTTCAGGTTCTTGAAGTTCTTGGAACAAAGGCTATAGTTTATAACTTTGGAAGTTAGAGGTGAGTAGAAATTTGTTAAACTTTAAATTATGAATGTTTGCATTTTTCTATTCTTTAATAGTTAAACCTCTGAATTGTTAAGCATGATATTGGGTGATTTAAAGTAAGATAAAGAGGTTTTGGGGCTGTTCTTAATGGAATTAAAGTGTGGGTTAAAGGAAGTTATAAAATTGGACTAAGCATGCTTAAAATGACTATTTATATCGGGTGTTGCCTAAGTCACTTCCTTATGATTTTTGACTTTGATATTGGGTGTTTAAACTTGTTTTTGGATGTTTTAAAGTGTTCTAAAGTTGCTGGTTATGATTTTCCTCTTGATGAATTAGTGCCCACTAAGCCAATAATTAAGCCTAGGTGGCTAGTTAGCTATTATTACATTGCTCTGGACTTTTGGAATGCTTTTCTCTATGTTTTAGGACTGTTTTGGGAGTCGTTTTATAGGCGTTACTTCGTCGAATTTTAGTTAGAATTTTAGTAGTTTTAGATTGCCCGAAAAAAGAGTGAAACTACACTAGTTTAGACTAGTTTCGTTTCTAGACTTGTAAACCGTTGGGAGTTGTTGGAAGTGACCCAAAAATGATATGTTGGGTGATTTGGGTCATTTTTAGTGTGATTTAAAGGTAAATTTTCCAGAAATTATTCTTAGGAAAATTTGGCCTAAAGGGGGAGTTTTTGAGAAAAGTAAGCTTAGGCTTTCTATGAGTATCTTGCTTGTGATGAGAGGAATCATATTACTTAAATACCTCGGGTAATATGATAGTAGGTTTGCTTTAAGCAATGACCTTGCTTAAAGAAGAATATTGTCGTTAAGGGGGACTATACAGTTGTGCACAACTTTATAGCACTTAAGGGGGCAGGTTCATTCCATCCGTACAATGGAAAAGAATATTTCTCGTAAGGATTTAAATTGAGAAAAGAGTGTTTAAATTCCTTACTGAGCGTAGTCTCTCTTTGTTCGCGGGCAAAGAGGAGATTAGAGGTATTAGATGAAAATTCTAAATCGAAAAGTTTTAAATTGAGAAAAGAGTGTTTAAAACTGTTTCGAATACTTTTATCTCGATGAGATGGGAACTAAGTGTTAGGTATATATTGGGGTGTTATAATTAAATCCCGAGTGTTTGGAGTAAGTGAACTTTCGGAAGAAGGTGAGGTCGAATATGAACTTAAAGTCTTAGAAAAACCTCTCATGGCGTGATTTTTAATTTAACATTTTTCTACTCATTGGGGGTAGCCTCATGATGCTACACTTATTTTTTTCAGGTAAAGGAAAGAAGAAGCTCGGTGGCTGATGAGGCTCGTGGTGGTGATTCGGTTGGCACGGATTTGCATGCCGGCAAGATTGACATTCTTCTATTGATTTGGGATTTTGTTGGGTTTATGATTTTCATTTTGTTTTAAATAAGTATGTTGAATACACTTTGTTTTGTTAATTTTCTAAATACTGTTTTGTGGTTATTTTATTTAGATGTTTTGATTTAAACTAAAAACCGATTGGTATGGATTATGTTGAATTTGATTGTTTTGAAATAAAAGACTGAATGTTATTTGATTTAAATGCTTCCGTTGTCGAGTCTTGGTATGTTTGTATTTTAGAAATTTTGGGGTTGTTACATAATTAGTGGTTATGATTGTTTTTTCTTACTACTATGGTTAATAAACTAAATAATCATATGTATTTTTTTAGGGACCATTAGTTGGAATCATTATATGTAAAGCATGAAGAACAACGATAGGTAAAATTTATATTAACCATTTGGTTATTTTTACATCAGTCGTCGTAGAATTTTTTGGGTGTCGCTATCCAGCAAAGTTAGTCACACATATAAAAATTATTCATCTTGTATTATATGTTCGTGCATTCTATTGGTGTGGCTATCCTACAGCAAAGTTAGCCACACACATAATTGATTACCTCATTTCAGTTGTTCATGCATATAATTAATTTGGGTGTGGCTATCCTGCAATAAAGTTAACCACATACATAAACTTGTGCTATCGTATTAGCCATTTCCACATTATTTATGTGTAGTTATGGGTCATTTCTTACCTACCTAGTCACGATTATAATATGTAACCACTTGAGACATAAATTATTGATACGTTAGACGATATCACAATTAAAAGATTTATGATGTACCACCTGAATTAGTAAATGTTGATATTATGAACCAAGTTATAAGTAATAATGATTCTAAACAAGATGATTTCATTGAAGATCATGCTAACAAAGATGATGATGACTCAAAAGATGAAGTCATAGACATATTAATATCGGAATATGAATTTAGTGACTAGTTCATGTTAGATATAGCCTTTTATAAATGCTTAGTGTAACTACACGTCTTAATTTACGAAATGTACATATTGTGAATTCTCAATTCATTACATATATATACAGGCCTTCTCGTGGTCCTTGTAAGACCTGTATGGGTTTGGTATATCCTGCTACTACGTCTGGTTCAGAGTTTGAAGGGAGTAATCAGGCTTTAGGTATGTATTTTAACAAACTTTATCATGTTGCACTAGACTTTAGTTTCAAGATCATGTTGTGTAGTAATCATGTTATAGCCAGGTAAACTTTATTTTCAAAACCATGCTATATTATTTATCAACTTATACATTTGTAACATGTTCACGTGCATTGAATCGTAGAAGGGTATAAAAAAGTCTTACACTTGCCCAGGTGGTTCGAAACAATGGAGGGAAACTACCAGCCTGACAATTTATGTGTTCCCATTGGCATCAATGCCAAATTATTCATCAACAAGGTTAGGGTTTTTTGTCGATCTTATATTCCCATTCCTCATATCACGAAGTGGAAGCTCGTTACATAGGAGGACAATAACAACATAATCCACTGGCTGGTAAGTACATTCTAAGTACTTTTTGGTAATTTTGTAACGTATTTATACTCATTAGTTATTTGCGCAATGACATAGGATAACTTCAATTTTGACCATACTAGAGAGGCGGTCAATGTTTAACTTAATCACAAAATATTCAACACATTGAACCAGTTTTGTGGGAAATTGCACAGACACTATAAGAAGATCAAAGATCATGACGACATTCAAGTGAAATTTCCAGAAAAAAATTACGTATAAGTTAAGTGGTAGATTAGAAATAAAACTACGTGGTTTTAGTCAAATGTAAAAACACTATATGATAAAAAAATGAATGTTTATGCTGTTGTGGTTTTTAAAATTACCAAATTACATTACTCTCACCTTAATATCGTTAAATAACGCACATACCTACTTTTTATTTTATTTTCTTATTTTTCTCATTTATAAGGAAAATTATACACTCATAGTTTCAAATTAATTTTTTATTATACCCAACCGTTAACTATATAAGAAAAAAGTAGGAAAAAAATTAAGTAAAAAAAAAAAAAAAAAAGACAGGACCATTAACTATTTAAAGTTATTAAGAGGGAGGAGTTTGTGTTTACATTTGCAAAACCAATTTACATTTTACCCTAAATTAAAATGCTTATAAAAAAAAAAAGTAGAAAATAGAGATATTACTAAAAACATGCTTCTTAAAGATAACTTTTTGCGATGGTTAAAAAAAAAAAAAAACCAAGGTTATTATGAATTTGAAATAACTATCGTTCATGATTTAATAATTTTTAAGGAGATAGAAAATTTAGTTCAACTAATCATACGTGAAAGAAAATTAAGATATATATATAAGAGGAAACATATTTCATTCCTAAGGAATAAATAACTATATCTATGAATAGCTCCCGAACAAACACTTATTTCAAAATTGAAAGAAGTGAACATATTTGCAAGAAATCCAAAGTCATTGTTTCATCCTTTTATCAAAAAAAAAAAAAAAAAATCAACATCCTTTTACTCACAAACCGTGTAAAAAAAAAAATCGTACGTTACCTTGCTTGCCTATTATCATTAACCATTTGGAGGTGTCGTCACTAAACTAAGTCCCACTAATTTATTATTATCAGTAAAATTTGCATACGACATATCATATAAGATATATAATTATTAGAGAAAAAGGACTATTTAATTTCATTAGGTAGAAGATATTTTTTTAATTATCAAACTTACACCTAAATTTTTTGAATAAAAAATGAAAATATTCAAAGAAAAAATTAAATAAATAAATAAATAAAAGATAGAAAGAAAGAAAGAAAGGGAAATGAAGAAGTGGCTAAAAAGAGACAAGAAAGGCTAAAAGAAGACAAGAGATGAGAGAAGGGGAAGAGGAAACCCACCCCATGTGCATGTGCTGACTGTCTTTCTTAATTTTCCTTTGTCTAAGAAATTGAAAATATCCCAACCAAAGTTTAATGTGCAAACAGAAACACACACACACACAAGAATGAATATGTCAGTCACCACTCATTCAAGAGAAAGAGAGAGTTTGTCTACGTGGATTTGATGTGACGATCGACCACTTCCTTGGACTTTTCTGTCGTTTTTCTTGGTCTCATTTTTAGCCAATTTAATCTCTATTTCTTTTTATGCCTAATCGTGTAATCATAATTAATCATAAACCTTAAACTAAAATTTTCTAACTCCAATACAAAACAAAAGAATCTCTAATGGAGAAGAAATCCAATAAAATAAGAATTTGGTAATAATTTTTATATTCAATACATACATCAGTATTAGTTTAAGATTAATTTTAATCTCCACATTAAATTATAAGGGAAAATAAATCTTGAACCCATCGGATAAAGACTACTTAACATGAGTTCATTTAATTTATTGTCTTATATTTATCTTTTTGCCCTCGATAATATATTTAATTATCGAGGGTAAAAGGATAAATATAATACAATAAATTAAATGAATTCATATTAAGAAGTTGGAATATATATATGAAGTTGGTTGCAATCTGCCGTTAGATATTCTGGTATACTAAATAATATGTAGTATATAACTCTTCCTATTATGTAATGAAGAGATACATGCAATATATACTTCTTCATTATTCAATAATACTTAAAAGTCAATCTTTATAATATGGCATCATAGTATTTTATTTAAAATACACAGATATCTAAGATACAATTTCTATCTTGATCGAATCCTACTACCTCTTACCCAATTTCTCAATTCCATAATACTACAGATTTTGGGTCAATTTAAATAGAATTTAAGTCACCCATCAATAACACATTGATAACAAGAACTATGAAGGAGACAATCTCCTTGGTATTTAGTCAACATTTGCTTCTTATTCTTCTCACACATAATATCGTGTTAAGAATTAAATGTAGCCTTTCCTATTTGTAAATAAAACAGCGTTAACATTTTTTCAAGGCTAGTTTCAATGTCACATATAACAAAATTAACATGAAAAAATTGAATCAAATATTCAAATCTCATACCGTATCTTGTAATTGTAATCTCTCAATTATCACATACTATCAAAGAGGGGACCGAATAAACAACGATAGCTACGTTTAAAAAATAGGATATTTGATGGGGTACCTCATTTGTGTGTTTCTTCTTTAGGGTTGTAATATTTCATATATCATATATACCATCTATGTGTGTAGTCCATGAATCTTTTCGTTATTATTTGACTATTTAAAATTGATCAGTTAAGGTGCTTAGGATTAATAAAAAAACTGCCACATAAACAAAATTTGAACGGAAAAAAAGAGGTGTAAATTTTATTCACGTGACAATTTTTACACGGATTCTAAACCGCTTTAGCCACTTAATTTTAAGCAGTCAAATATTCCTCTATTTATTTGAAGTATATTTAAATACTCCCCATGTTTTAAACGAAAGTCCGTCTCCCGTTTGAAATGATCTAAGTTGGATAATAAATAATAATCATAAAATTAAATCAGAAATGGTTTAGATTACAAACGGACACAATGAAAGTAATTTTTTTTACAAAAAAGAAAAATATTAGAAATACCCCAGTCTGTCCACTAGCAAGTATCAATTATAAATGAAAATATTAATGTCTTACCAATTTAGATGTGTTCATATTGGGTTTTTTTTTTTATAAATATTTTTTAAGATACTACATCAAATTAGATGAGGGGAGAGTCGAACCTTTGACTTGATAAGAACAGAGCACTTATCTAACCACTTGAACCTTCAAATTGTTTATAATCTATAAAGAGATGACTTTTCATATTTTCACTAATATCCTAAGGTATTTTAATGAAGAACTAATTTTAAATTCAAGGAAGAAAATAGAAAAAAATAAATCCTATAATTAGGGGCTGTTATAATTTTTTTAGATTACATGCTTGGGGCCGTTTCATTAGTTGCCTAGTCACATTGGGCATGTATGAACATAGCTTGCTTCACATTGGGCTTCAACGGGCTCACATCTTTTTGGACCTTTAATTTAACCTATAAAGCCAATTTGGACTAGCCCTTTTCATATCTATCTCAATTTTATGGACTTGTTTTTCCAATTTTGAATTTCAAAATTACATCTTTATTAAAGAAATTTGATCATAAATGTCCTTTATTTAAGGATGGTTTTCAAAACTAGCCTAATAAAAAAATTAGTTTCTTTTTTGCCCTTAATTGGTAGTTATTACATAGTTGGTTATAAGATTTCACCAATCAATTTTAGCCACTTGTTAATTTAGGGTAGTTTTGAAAAGTCTAATGATATTAGGGTATTTTTGATAACTTAAACTATAAAAGGGGTAGTTATGAAAATTACCCTTTATTAAACAACGCGTCATCCAAATTAGATCTATTCTATCAAATTTTAATAACTACGGTGTCTTTTATTTATAGGAAATGAGAATTAAGAAATAAGAATCAATTCTTTAATTTCTTTTGATGTTGTTTGTCAAATAATGAAATGAGAATAAACTTGTACATCCATCGAAAATTTGAGAATATTCTCCTAAATAAGGGGTAATCTTGAATTTTTTTTAATACTCTTTGTACCTATTCGCTTAAATAATAATATGACATGTGGAAATGATTAAAACCGTCTCAAATAGCATGCATATTAATTACTATAATATCACAACGTTTTAAAAATTATTTAAATAGCAGTTGAATAAAGAGAGGGAAACGCACAAAAGAAAGGACATGGAATCAAAGAAAAGGAAAACATATATGTATAGTAATCGGGATGCACCATCGAATATGACCTTTATTTGATTAAAAACAGGGGTACAGACCCATCGTCCAACATTTTTTTTAACAATTTTTCCAATATTTTCCATTGTCTGAGATTTCAATTATGTGTGGGAGATTTTTTCTTGTGTGAAAGATTTTTGCTTGGTCTTGTTAAGTGAATATGTTTCTTTCAAGCCTAATCAATTGAAAAAAAAAAAAAAAACCTAAACTTTGGAACAAGACCATAACTAAAAACCCAAAAATGTTTGTAGAAAATCGTTCAAAGCATTGTTCGTAAGTGGTGGAGATTTCTTCCGACCTATTCGTTTGTTGCTTGGTCTTTGTTCGTCTAGCCTCTTCGCCGAGGGAAAAATGTTCTCAGGATCATTTCCCAGATGAAAAATCGTGAAAGAGAAATTGATTAGAGTCAAAATAATTTTCTGTATCCATAGTTTGAAATAATAATAAAATAATGAGGTTTGTTTAATGTTTTTTTTTAACAAAAATTGGCTTAAGCGTGTAAATTGAAAAACGTTGAAGGTGTAGGGGTCATTGGTGCATTTAACCCTATAATTTTTATAATTCAAAGCAACGAAAAAAATGAAAATCTTATATAATTAAAAAATAATAATTCAAGTAGATTTCTAATTTCAATATTAATAAATAAATATATTAGTTTGTCTCTAAGATTATTACTATTTAATTTTTAAGTATTATAAAACTTTGAATAAAATTAGTACGAAGAATCACAATCTAAATTGATTAAATTTATATTGTAGGAATGATATGACTAATTTTCATAACAATTGATAAGTATAAAATAAAAAATTTAAATAATTTTTAAAATTAGTTGAAGTTTCATTATAAGAATGAAAAATTAAAACAGTTATAATATAATAAATATCAATTTAATTTTTAATTCAAATAAGTAAATTTTTTTAAATGAGTTATACAAATAAATTAGAGAAAAGAAAAGAATATTTTACTAAACTTGATTTTTAATCTAATAAGAGATCATTTTTCACAGTGGCTCATTTAAAAAAAATCACAAGAGATATATAAATACAGATTAAAACTTTTTTTTTTTAACTAATTTTTAGGGGGGTTTTCTATATTAACATTTAAAAAATTGACATTTTTAAAAATAGCAAAAATATTTCAAAGAAAATTATTTTTTTGACTCAAAGCAAGCATGGAACTCAAGTCACACATACCTTTTAAGAAAAATATTACATTTAAAAAATTTCAAAATATTTTCAACTTTTTAAAATACGTATTTAAAAAATGTTATCATGTAGAAAGTCTCTAAATTTTCCATATATTTTCCCACAAAATAAGGTATCCTTTTTTAACTAAATATTTTTATTTGTTGAGATTGTGATATAGTATTTTATAAATGGGACGAGGCCACTTGTTGCTCCCCCTTGATTATCAAATTCATATTATATGTGTAAGTTTTTTAGAGATAAAAATATGAATGGTCATTTTAATTCTTTTTGTGTTAAATTGTCCCCTTAAGATGAAAATTTTAAAACCACAGATTTAAAAAAATTATCTCAAATACAATATTTCTGCAGACTAATAACTAAGTGTCATAATATTTAAAATATTACTTGTTCAATAATTCCTGAGCTTCAATAATTTTTTGAAATATTTTATTTTTTATTTTTATTTTTCATTATTATTGTTAAGTGAACTTATTGGTTTTACCTTTTCTTTATGGGAAATTATTGAAATAACATATCTTTGCATACTAATTAATTATATAAATGTCTTACCTTTTTAAAAATTACATAAATAACAGTTCAATAAAATATTTAATTATAGTTCAATTGGGTAAATTATAAAATTTTAAGTTGGGTTTTAATAATAATTAATATTGATTGGATTTGAAACTTTATAAGGTTTGAGGAACTAAAATAAAATTTATAGAAATAAAAAATAACTATGGGAAACAAAAACAAAATGTTGACCTAAAATGCAATTATATTAAAAGAGGAAAAGAAAAATACGATATCATAATATGAACAAATGAAAATATTAAGTTAAAAAATAAAACCTTATTTTGTGGGAAAATATATGGAAAGTATGAGCGTTAAATTATCTTTTGTGGGTTAAATTAAAAAAAAAAGAGAGAGATAAAGACATGAATTAGGAAACATCAGATAACTCTCTCTTTAGGAAAATTTTCAAATTCCTAAGGAGGTTGAAATCAGAAAGAAGAAAAAGAAGAAGATCAAGATCGGTCCCATCGTTCCATTACCGGAGTCAAGAAGAGAGAAAATAGAAGCGATATCGAGTTAGTGGTCTGTTTTTAGAGATTTAGAAGGTTTTAATCAAGCCCTTCTAGCTAAACAAGCTTGGAGACTCCTTTATATTCCCGCTCTTTTGTGGCTTTAACTCTTAAAAAGTAAGTATTTTAGAAATACTACCCCTTCTCGAGACCCCCCCTAAGTACTAGTCCCTCCTATACATAGACAAGTATCATTTGCGGAGAGACTTGTTAGTAAAAGGTTTTAGGAAGCGTGTGAGAGATGGTAGTTCTATAAAAAATTTCCATGATAAATGGATTCTTAGGGTGAGTACTTTCAAAGTTATTTCTTCTTTCTTGAACAATGGTGTAGCTCTGGTTTCCTCCCTTATGACCGCGGATGGGTTGTGGAATGATTTAGTTCAAAATAATATGCTTATTGAGGATGATGTAGAGATGACCAAACAGATTCCTATAAATCCAGCTCGCAACTCAGACATTTGGATATGAAATTATGACAAAAAGGGGTATCTATTTTGTCTGTAGTGGCTATAAACTTTTTGTCAATTGAACTACATGTCCCTCCAGTGTCTTCAGATTCCTCTTCTTTATATTCTTAGTGGAGAAGACTATAGAACCTGAAAATTCCAAACAAAATCAAGATCTTTATATGGCAAGCTTTTAATAATTTGCCCCTTTCTAATGTTTTTTTGTGTTGGCGTGGTCTTTCTGATGTCAATGGTTGTCTCTGTTGAGGAAAGTCTATCATGAGACAATAGATCATGCTTTGTTTGAAATCAAAATGCTTGTTAAAATCTGGCAAATTCTCTTCCTTTTTGAAGTGGTTGGCATAAATTTTAATCAAAGATTTCGTGATAGAATGATGTTGTTCAATTTGGATCACAAATTGGAGGAGTTTGAGATTTTCTGTATTACTTCGTAGAGTAATTGGCAGGATAGGAATGCTTTTTTGTTCATAAAAAAAGCCTTTTGTTGCTGGTGGATACTCAATTTCTGGAATGATTTCAAAGATTTAAACAAAATTAGGAACTCTATTCTAAATCCAGATAAGGTTAGCACTTGGATACCCTCACCTGCTGGTTTTATAAAGATAAATATTCATGATGAGGCAGTAGACTATCTCTCTTTTAAAGCTAGTGGCTTCGATGTTGTTCTTCGTGATGAGACTGGCCACCTTCGTGCTGCTTCTGCTATGAATTTTTAGTGTTAAACTTGAGTATGGCCTTTGAATTAATAGTCATTAAAGAGGGTTTATCCATTGTTTTTCATCTGCTCTTCTCTAAAGTGGTGTTAGAGGAGGACTTGCTTTTAAAACTTGCATTTACTAATTCACACTTTTCTTGTTCTTGGAGATCCCACTTTGCTAGATGGTTGTTAGAGAGAGGCTAGAGAAGTAACTGACGATTTTTCAAAACACTCTCAAACATAATCTTAAAAGGGTTCGTTTGGGAACAAATTTTAAGACGATTTTGTAATTTTATTAGTCAAGAACAATTTTATATACAGTTAACTTGTTAAGTGGGATTGTGTCATAAGATGGAATTGTACATATGATGCTTGATGCAGCTCCGAAGTTTGAGAAGGCGTTTGACAAGCTGGAAGATCATGACCTAGCTTATTTGGGTGATGATAGGCTTAGCGGTGTTAACTGGTAGATTGCTAGGGTTTATGTCATTTTTTTGCCGTCTATTTGGGAGTCATGACAAGGATTTCTAGTTCTCTTTACTATTAATATGGCCGGTCACAAATTTAAAAGAAAATATCTCATATAGCTTATTTTTACATACTAATTACTGAAATGTCGGAATATTTATAAAAAATAATCAAATAACAGTTCAACAATTATTGAACTTCAATAAATTATTGAAATATTTGGTCATATTTCACTTATTGTTATTGTTTAGTAAATTTATTGGTTTTTGACCTTTTTTAGAGGCATTACTGAAATAACATATTATTGCATCATGATTAATTTACAAAAAGGTCAGAATTTTTTAAAAATTATCCAAATAGTAATACGTTATTTTAGGAATCACAATTTATTTTACTATGGATATTGAATTCATGGTTTTGTAACTATTAAAACTAGAGAAAGAATAGATTTTGACAAATTAAAATTGTTGTATTAAAAAAGCTTGATTTGTCAAGATTACATGAGGTATTTATAGAGCTCAATTATGAAAACAGAATTAAGTTGCATTCTTTACATGCACTAACTGAAATAGATATGCAAAACAGAAATGAAAGTTGATGTGGCAGAAATCACAGTTTGATTAAATTTATATTGTAGAATGATAAGACTAATTTTCATAACAATTAATAAGTATAAAATAAAAAATTTAAAATATTTTTTAAAATTAGTTTAAGTAAAATTATGAGAATGAAAAATTAAAAAGTTATATATCAATAAATATCAATTTAATTTTTAATTCAAATAAGTGATTTTTTTTTTTTTAAATGGATTATACCAATAAATTAGAGAAAAGAAAAGAATGTTTTACTAAACTAGATTTTTAATTTAATAAGAGATATTTTTCACAATTGCAACAAGTGGCCTCGTCCCTGCATGATATTATAAAATACGATATCAATTTTTAAATATTTAGTTAAAATAGTATACCTTATTTTGCGGGGAAATATACGGAAAATTTAGAGACATTCAGCATGATAACAATTTTTAAATAGGTATTTTCAAAGTTGAAAATATTTGGAAAATTTTCAAAATGACCTTTTCCTTAAAAGACATGTGTGACTTGAGTTCCTCCTTGATTTGAGTCAAAAAAATAATTTCCTTTTAAATTTTTTAAAATATTTTCTATTTAAAAAAAATATCAATTCTTTAAATGCTAATTTTGAAAACCTCCCTAAAAATTAGTTAAAAAAAACAGTTTTATTTCGTAATATTTATATTTACTTTTAATATAGTCCGACACAAATTTAAAAAATTATCTCAAATACAATATTTCTACATACTAATAATTAAGATATCATAATATTTAAAATATTACTCAAATAGCAGTTCAATAATTCCTGGGTTTCAATAATTTTTTGAAATATGTATATTTTTTTCATTGTTATTGTTTAGTGAACTTATTGATTTTTTTACTTTTTTTTATGGGCAATTATTGAAATAACATATTTTTGTATTCTAATTAATTACAAAAATGTAATACCTTTTTAAAAATTAAAGAAAATAAGAGATAAACACACCATGAATTAGGATAATTCAACAAGGATCAGATAATTTAGTTTGTAATTTCAAACTAAAGAAGATGAGAGATAAACACACCATGAATTAGGAAACTTCAATAAGGATGAGATAATTTAGTTTGTAATTTCAAACTAAAGAAAATGAGAGATAAAGACATGAATTAGGAAACATAAGATAACTCTCTCTTTAGGAAAATTTTCAAATTCCGTTTTTATATAAACCCTAACCCTAACCCATCCCATTCTTCATTCATTCATTCAACCATTATTCTATTTCTTAAAACTTGTCTTTTATTTTCTGAATTATCATTTGACATCCTTCCTTTTGAAGATGGAGATTATGAGAGATCTTCCGCCAAATTGGTTATCCTTAAGCATCGATTCGCCTCCGATGTCGATCCCGATGCCATTGCGGCTACTAATCACTGACGCTTGTCGGTCTGATTCGTTATCGCTGAATATCGAATCAAAGATAGTGCCAATGCCGATCATCGACGCTCTTCCACCTGAATGGTTATCGCTTAATATCGATCAATCGAAGACAATTTCGACAATGGCAATGTCATATGATGATGGAAGGCATTTGATATCTGAGAGAATGAGAGCCCTACTTCCAAACTTTCACATTCCTACCAAAAAGAGGACTTCCAAAATCAACCGTGCCGTAGTATGCAAGGACGACGACGACTCCGTAGAAATCGAGAAAGAGATACAGAGGCTTCCATCTGATGACCAACACTGTCAAGAAACTACTGTTGTGATCGTGAAAGAGGAAAAGAAAAGGAAAAGGACGACAGATACGAAGAAGGCTAAAATCAAGAAGCTGAAGAAGAAGAAGAAGATCAAGATCGGTCCCATCGTTCCTTTACCGGAGTCAAGAAGAGAGAAAATAGAAGCGATGGGCGGGCGCGATATCGAGTTAGTGATTCAAAAAGTATTGAATGACACTGATATGAGTGAAGGTCACGGGCGAGTAATATTTCCAAGGAAGGAGATGAAAGGTGATTTAAATCTGACAGAGAAAGAGGAGATATTGGTAAAGTACAATAAGAATGAAAAGAAGAAGAAGGGAATTAATGTTCGGATTTTCGATGAGGAATTAAGAGAACATAGTATTAGTTTGAAGAAGTGGAAGGTTGGAAGCAAGCCGTTATATTGTTTGGTTACGCAATGGAACTCGTTTGTTGAAGAAACCAAACTTGAAGCTAATGATGAAATCCAACTCTGGAAGTTTAGGATGGGTTCTAATAATCATTTAGAGGGAAATAACTCTAATTTGTGTTTTGCTTTCACAAAGCTTCAAAAGCGGGTTTGAAACAACCTGCACAACTAACAACTCTTCATATGTCTTGTTAAAAAAAAAAAAGAAGTTTTTCTTATATATTGTTTTTTTTTTCAAATTTGTTTTGTATTAGATTTGACTGTATCGAATGGATTAATTGTTAACGAGTTTTAAATGAAACTAATTTGTTTACTATTTTGGATTGATTGATTTGTTTATTAAAAACTTAATTTAAAATATTTGATCGGATTGAAGTCATAAACACTTTTATATTTTGATAATTTAGAAAAAATTTGTGACTAACATAGAGCTTGAAACGTGAATTCCATAATATCTTGAATCATTTAAATCGGAGTTCAAACGAAAAAAATTATGGCTAAAAGAAAATTAACGCGTAAAGGGGAGGGGCTATAAATATTCATTTCCAAACTAAAGTGCGTGTTTGCATTTTACCTTTCATTTTCTAAAGTTCCCTCTGCTAATATTATGCGAACAAAACCGGTTTTTTATTTAAGCATTTGATCAGTATTGATTTCATAAAACTAAAAAGTCTTCATATGTCTATCAAAAATAAAAATAAAATGTCCTCTTATGGATTAATGTTTATTATTATTATTTTTTTGTAATAAAAAGTGCCTTTCTAAACTCGCAAACAAGCTTTAGGGTTGTTTCTCATTGTTTGATTTTTCTGTATATAGGTTTTGATTGTATTGATTGGATGAATTCATATAATGAATTTGAAAGAATTTGATATTAATTTGTTCTTACATTTTTTTTCCATTTTCTAATTTGACTCGACAAATTTTACATATGTAATTTCATTTCTATCATTATTTTTAGTTTTTTCTTGAAATAACAAATTTATAATTTATAAGAATTAGGTCAATTAATTATTGCATTAGGAATAAATTATTAAAGTTAAATTAACAATTTAATTTATAATAAAATCAAAGTTTTAGTTACTATAAGTTATTTTATATGATACTTATTCCGGGTAAAATAAAAGATATAATAATAGATATTTAAAATTTACAAGTCAATAATTTATTGAATTAAAAGAAATTTAATATTTTTAGTAAAATTTTAAAAGTAGTGCTATTTTAGTAATTTAAAAAAAAAATCTACGTTATTTCAGTTTTTCCTATTTTTACTTAAGAATTTGTTTGGTATTCATTTCATTAATCTTCATACTTAGGCTAAATTCAAATATAGTCTGCAAAACATAAGAGAAATGCAGTTTTTTCTGATTGAAATTTTCCATATGGATTGAAATTCATAGGGATATTATTTTATACAGTAAATAAGTGAACTGAAAAGAGTCTTTCTTATGTTATTTTTTTTTAATTTGTTTTTGTATTAGATTTGACTATATCAAATGGATTAATGGTTTTTTTTAAAGTACCTTTTTCAAAGGGATAAGTAAATAAATAGTCATTAAAAGGCCACAAATAACACTTGATAGCCATTGTTCTAAATATGATGCTAGTTAGCCATATGGAGAGACAAAAAATATCAAATTACTATAAAACCCTTCTCATCACATCACACATATCACATTGATTCTTTAAAAAATTACTCCTCTCTCCTTTTTCACTCTCTCTCCCAAATTTCTACACTTATCTTTCTCTCTCTTTCTCTCTCTCTATTTTTCTCTCTAAAAACTACCATTTTCCTAAGAAAACCCACCATTTTCATAGATTCACTACCATTTTTTTTTATCAAAAAACTTAAAATTCTAGATATTTGAAGATTTCAGGCCGAAAATACCTAGATCTGAGAGAGATCTTGTAAAAAATGGTGGTTTTTCTTCTTCCATACTCATTACTTCTTTCCCACCATTTTTCGTCATGAAATCAAAGATCTAACACGGATCTTGAATATCAAAACGAGGAAAAACATAGATCTGACCAAAGGTTTGAATTATTATATTTTTTTGTTAAATTATTTTCCTCTATTTTTTGAGTTTTGATACATTTTCTCATGAAATTTTTGGGGTTTATTGTACTTTGATGCGTTCGGTTTAAGTATAATCTGTACATTATGTTCATTAAGGCTTATTTTATACATAACGTTATGGTTTTACTAGGTTTTGTATATTATGTATATTTCTATGTTCTGAATATTCTATTAACATTTTTATTTTCAAATGTAGGTTAAAAAAATAGCATGTATACTAGGTATATTATGTACATTTTTATTGTTCTGCTATATGTCCAAATTATGTATATTTTGTACATTATATACGTTATGATAAATAGTTACCTTTCTGATTTTTCATGTGTTTTGAAGTGTTCAAATTAAGTATATTATATATAAATTATTTACGTTAGCTAAATATTTTCTTTCTATTATTTACTTTTCTGCGACGTATCCAGATTAAGTATATTATGTACATTATGTATGTTAGTCTAAGTACTCATCTTTCTGTATTTTAGTTTAGTATAATGTGTTCATATATGTATATTTTGAACATTAAGTATTGTATATATAGATTATATATATATTGATTTTAAAGTTTGTTAATATTTTTTTTAAAATGCAGATTAAATGACACGTATACTACATATATTACATACCTTTTACTTTTACTCAAATGAAACTACGAAGCAGAGAACAAATCTACCAAATGTACAAAAGAATTATGTAGAAAAAAATGTACCAAACATACAATATTCAATGGAAATCAAAATATGTACTAAAAACCTGAATACAAAAATGAAAAATTGTAAATTCAATGGAAATGCAATACAAATGAATTAAAATCGAAATATGAAAATAACTAAAAGAGATGAAAAAAATGAAAATGAATTTAAAAGGCGATAAATGTACCAAAAGTACTACGAAATTAAACATAATATAATATTTTTTAAATGTACTGTAGCTGATTGGACAGCAACAGTAACTGATGTACTGTCCGTCAGCTACATTACTAATGTACCACACAGATTTGCTTTTGAGGGCATAATGGGAATAAAAAAAAAGTGGAAAACCTACTATATGGCTATACCCTTTTATATTATTGTATATTGTTATTTATTGAAAGCAAGAGGTGGAAAGTGGCTATTTATTTATGTCCCCCTTTTCTAAACTCTCAAACCAAACTTTAGGGTTGTTTGGGAATAATGTTTAATAACATATTTCTTTTTCATCACTATTAGGAATATCAATCGGAAAAAAAAAAAACTATTTTTTACATTTTCAAAAGGTTTTAAGGGGAAGAAACAATTCTCCAACAATAACTTCCTCATATATACCATATAAAAAAATTTAGAGACATTCTACATGATGACACTTTTTAAATAGGTATTTTCAAAGTTGAAAATATTTTGAAATTTTTCAAAATCAACCTTTTTCTTAATGGCATGTGTGACTTTTGAACAATACGGCTACAATGAATGCTTCTCAATAATTCTCATTAACCTCTTAACAATGATTTACAATATACATTTATGGACATTCAAATCCCATTAACAGAGTAACTAATTCTTTAACAAAGTAACAGTCAAGCTAACTACATTGACTAATTATAAAAGTGCTAATATATATATATATATCCCCTTCAAACTTATGGTACCTTAAAGGAAACCATAAGCTTGGAACAAAGATATTCAAATCTGCCAGAAGCAAGAGGTTTTGTAAAGATATCAGTCAATTGATCTTGAGTTGGGATATATTTGAGAGATAAATCCTTTCGAACAACTTTCTCCCCAATAAAATGGTAATCAATCTCTATGTGTTTGGTTTCTAGCATGAAACATAGGATTGGAGGTAAGCAAAATAGTAGATTTATTATCACGCCATAATGTAGGAGAACATAGAAGAAAGATATGTAGATTCTTTAGAAGTTGTCTTAACCAAGACAAATAAGTTGTTGTGGATGTTAATGCTATATACTCAGCCTCAGTTGAAGACCTTGAAACATAATAAATTAATAAATTCTAAATATTTGCAAATTTCAAAAAATATAACTAATTAAATAATAAATAAAGTCAAAGAAATGTTAGGACGTTTTAAAAGCACATACATGAATTCACTTCTCTTGGCTCCTTATACACGGGCTGAAATAGAGAATACACTAAAACAAGGCCCATGGCCCAGCCAAGTTTTCAGCGCTCTTCTATAAAAAATTCTAGTACCTAGTTGGCAACAAAATAATTGAAGCTTGTCTCTTTGTTTTAAATCAGAGTCAAAGTGTGGAGTTTAGGGCTGCAAGCAAAACCGGTAGAACCGGAACCGAACCGGGAACCGGCCCTGAACCGGTGATAACCGACCGGAACTGGTTAATTCGATTCCGGTTCGGTTCCTAATTTTGGAACCGATAAGTAAACCGGTCCGATAAGTATTCCGTCTAATGTGTCTTATAAACTAATCACCAAAACTATGACAAATAGGCTCAAAATTATCTTACCACAAGTAATCTCCCCCAATCAAAGCACATTTTTCCTTGGTAGATTGATTTTGACAATATTCTTTTAGGTTTTGAATGTCTACACCATATCAAGAATAAAAAATCTGTGAAAAGGGGACTTGCGGCCCTTAAACTTGATATAAGTAAGACTTATGATCGAGTAGAATGAAGTTTTCAGCAAAAGATTCTAATTAGAGAAGTAATATTAGACGGAATAGAATTAGTTTTAAAAAACATTTCATAATCGGAGAGTAATATTTCTTATCTTGCGGAATGAAAATATAAGATAATATGATTCAGTTATAAGCGAAACTCTAACTAGTGGCTGATAAGGATGTGCAAAAAATGGGACCGAACCGGTTGGTTCGGTTCAATTTTTGTCTCTCTTTCAGGTTCTCTCAATTTAAGTATCTAGAAAACCAATCATTTTCAGATTTTTCAGGTATACAACCGTATAAACCGAATCGAACCGAAATAAAATAAAACATAATAAATAAACTATATAATATTACTTTTTAAAAAATCCTCTTTACATTTCTTCACCCATTTCCCATTTCTCACAAATATTCTCACAAACTCTCCCTCTCTCTCTCTCTCTCTCTCTCTCTCTCTCTCTCTCTCTCTCTCTCTCTCTCTCTCTCTACGTTCACGAGTTCATCACTGCCTTAGTCAAATTCATCACCATTTTGGTCGTTCATCATCGAAACTTTGTGTCGCTCATCATCTCTTTTTGCAGTTGTCCCAAATTAATGGGGATTTAAATAGAGGAGTCTATTTACATATTTAATTTGAGGAAGTCAAATTAAAGAGGAAATAAATAAAATGAGTTTTATTTATTTAATGGAATTGTTCTATTAAATAAAAAGGAAAATAAAATGTCCAATATTGTCATGATGGGTCATACGCCCCAATGGTTAATGATTAACCAATTATTTATATTTTATTTAAAATATATATATGGAATATTTTAATTTAAATTAATATGATTAATTTAAATGAGCAAGATATGGAATAATTATTTTAAATTAATAAATATTAATTTAAATAAAGATATGAGATTATCTTATTATGGAATAAGATATTATATCTTAATTATTCAAAATATATTTTGTAATATATTTATTAATTATTTGATAATTAAAAAGATATTGAAAGATTTTATGAGGCCTTAGTTTTCCTATAAATAGAAACTTTGGGGTAACCCCAAAACACACAGCTAAGAGAGCAAAAGAAAGGCTTAGAGAAATTCCTCTCCTCCTTCTCTCTCCTAGCCGCGGCCTGCCCTATAGTGGTCATAAGGAAGTTTTTTTCTTCTCCTCTTTTCTTTTTTCAAAGAGGATAGTGCCCACACACCGATTCTCTTTTGTGCTTAGTGAGGAGGAACTTTTTGGTGGTCTCAGGATCGTAACCAAGAAGAACAAGGAATAGTCAGACACTTCTCTATAAGGGTTAGTACTCTTTTATGCAATTATGTTTTTGATAATATTATAAGCAAGGAAAGATCCTTGGGAATTCCACATGAGAACTCTTTTTAAGTGCCTCAATCCCAACATAAACAGCCAACAAAAGAACTGAAGGGAGTGATCTACTAAATTAACGGAATATCATTTAGTAATCTAATTAACATTTAATTAAAGATCTATTAATATCATGAAATTTGTGATAAAAGACATGTAGAACATGTAAATTCATTCTTAATTTTCAAAAATAAAGGCCCTTTACTTACATTAAGTAATATATGGAGAATCGGTTGGTGGTTTCTTTACAGCATGATCGGATCTTCTATGCTATATCCCGATCAAAAGCAAGAGAAGAGTGCAAAATATGAATTCCAATGGCCATATTTATAAGAAAATATGATATCTAATCTAATTAGTATTCATTATATCCTAATTATTAAATATAGAAAAGATAATAATAAAATATATAAAAATATAAAATTCCTAATCTTCTTTACACCACCGGCGCACACATCCTGATGTAAAAAGTTAAGGATATTTTTTTTATTCTTTATTTACTTTTCCATATTTAATAATTATATATTTATGTATTTACCATTAGAAAAAATTCAAAAAATAATTTTTAATAAAATACATTTAGCCGAAAATTAATATATTAATTACCATTGGATCCTATCCAATTAATAATTTAATTTGGGCCAAAACCAATTTGTTTCTTAAACCAATTGTATTTAATTCTCTCTAATATTTATTATCAAATTAAATAAACTCATTATTTAATTAATAATATTAATTATTAATTTCCATTTAAATAAACTCATTATTTAAATAATTAATAATATTAACATTAATTCCCGTTTAAATAAGCTATTTATTTAAACAATTAATTTTGCCTTAAAATATTATATTAATTTCCATTTAAATAAACTCTTTATTTAAACAATTAATATTGTTATAATATTAATATTAATATTTATTTTTATTTAAATAATCTCATTATTCAAATAATCAATATTGCCTAATTTTAAGTAAATTCAATTACTTAAATTATTTGTTCCTTCCTAAGTTAAATTAATAACTTAGTTCTGTTACAACGATATTTGGGCTAGCATAGAGACCCGATGGACCTATATATCATGGGCTTAATAATTATTCAATTAAGTGAACTCATAATCAGTTAATTACTTATTATCTAACTATGAATAATTCCACTATAGATTCATAGTTGAACTCTATAGATGAGTTATGACCATTGAGTTTATCTTTTATTTATATCTGTGATATATCCTTCACGTAGAACCCTCATAATTACAGGTCGATTAAATTTACCGTTTTGCCTTTGTAATTACTGTTTTATCCTTGTGTTCCTGCTGATTCTCCAATGAACATTATCTTCAGTCAAACTAGAGATAATATACTTCTGTGATCAATAGAAGTCATGGCGCCACATGTTCATGTCTCAAATCAGTACATCAAGGATGTTTCCTAAAGTTCATAAAATGTTTAGGTATCTCACTGATACCTTTAATTTATAGGAATGTTATGAATTCCATCTCGTGAAAATACGTTCCTAGTTACTTATCTAGTTATGTTCCAAAAACAGGAGTGTATTGAGCGTTCTTACAGATGCTCTCAATCATGTGAATCAAATAACATAAGTCCACAAATAGGAGTCCACATTTCGCTCAAGATAAACTTAGTTTGATATTCGATCATTTCTCGTGAACGGTATTAATGAAAAATTTGATCAAACATCGTGGTCATGTCTTATAAAATCATCATTGCATATGATACTTCCATTTCATGTCACCCACATAAATGATCAGGATTAGATCATTTGTCTATAAACAAAATGTGAAACTATCAACAGTGTTACCAGGATAAGGTTCCCAAACGTTATCCATTTACTGTAGACACTTTTAAGTTACTCATCTAGACTTTAATCTTCTCGTATGACTCGCATACTAAGTTGTGATTTCATAAGAGTGGCTTAGAGTTTTACTATTTGAATGTTTGATATTTATATATTTCCATATATTCCTAATATCATCAATTGAATCAATATAGATAATAAAAAGAACTTATGTTTATTTATTTAATTTATTTGAAATAAATTATCTTTATTAAATAATTACAAGTTCTAGGACACCATTACTAACAAAAACAACCCAAAAACCTTTCCGAACAACCAATAAATGATTCCAAAAAAGAAAAAAAACTTTCACTTTGACGTTTTTGTTTCAAATACAAAAGTCTATAAATAGTTACATGCAATAACATAAAAAAAAAAACAAAAATAGCCACATGAAAGTCTGATTGATGAAACCTGCTAAAGAAAAAAAAACAAAATTGGCTTACTTTTCGAAGAGAAATAAAAAAAATGAAATAGAGTAAAAAGAGGGGAAAATTTGAAAGTCAGAAAGTGAAAAAGGAGGGAAGAATTAGAAAATGAGAATGAGGGGAAATGCTAACTATAGGTACCTATGAACCGTAATTATGAAATTGAAATTGTCGGCGCTTCACTTCCCCATAACTGTCATGATGCGTCTGACGTGAACAACTCGTACAGTGCGCCTTCTTCGATTTGACAGTTACTTTTCAGACTACAAAGAACATGAAATTTCACTTCTCTTCCTCTCTCCTGACGCAATAAATGTGGCCATCCACATTAATTTTTTAAAACATGACTACTTACTCTTATTTACAGTCAAACGAGGCTATTTTCATAGATAACCCGGTAAATATCATTACAAGATTACCAATATACTCTATGAAATGTACAACACTCAATAAAATATTTCTTATTTCCATTTAGCTTTAGTTTCATAGTAAGGTTATTACTTCTTATTAACTAAAATCTTCTAATACATTTATTTCACACAAGATGTCAAAGAATGTCCATCATTCATTCTTATTCAGTTTTATTTTTGTTGAAAATACAAAATTTGAATGGAGAAACGAAGAGGTTTTGGAAAATTAAGTAAGAACAGATATACTTTGCAACAATTTACATATAATTCTTGTAATAACTTATCTATACATGTTATATTCTTACAAAAAAAAAAGAAGAAGATTGACATCTTCAGCAAATAAGATGTGAAAGAGCCAGATTTTAGATATAGTTTTAAACTCCTTAATCAAATATTGAGCCACATCCCTATGAGCCATTCTATTTAAATAAACAATGTTAAATACTAGATTAAGAAGAAAATGAAACAAAATGTAAGGAATTCGACAAATAGCAATTCAATAAGTTATTTATTTATTTTTAAATTTTCATTGTTATTGATTAGTGAATTTTTAGTTTTATGGGCAGTTATTGAAATAACATATTTTTGTTTACTGATTATTTAAAAGTTTCAAGTGACCATAACGTACTACCCAAAAGGAGGATTCCAAACCATCTTAAATTATTCAAATCCAAATTCAAACAGATAAATTATGGCTAAAAGAAGTTTATAGCGTTGGAGGAGAGGAATCATAATTTGGAACTACAGATGGGGAAAATTTCCAACACTACCATAGCACCCAACTTTCAATACCTCCGCCAGTCATCATTTGATATCTGGCTGTAGAATCCAAGTAGACTTTACAAAAAAAAAATTATCCTCTCCTCGTTGCTCTCAAGTATGGGACCCACAGGTTTTTTAAATTTACAATCCATAATGAGTTTTTTTTTTTTAATTTTATTTATTTATTTTCCTTTCCTCTTTCCATTTTATTTTTGGTAGAGGTGTTCAAAAAATCCAATGACCAGAAAAAACCCGATCAACGCAACCCAACCCATGTGATTTGGGTTGAGTTGTAAACTTATTTGGGTTGAGTTGGGTTCAATAATTTGAAATTGTATGGGTTGGGTTGGTTCGAGGTTCTCCTAAAATTAGTTTGGGTTGAACCGAACGAACCTAAATTAATCAATTAAAAAAAATACTCATTTATTTATGACGTAAATATTCTTATATATCTTTATTAATTCCATATGTTCAATGACCCTTTGAATTTTCTTATTCTTTCTTATAATTTTTATCAAATAATTAATTCAAGTATTTGAAGTATCATTTTTCATTCAATAAAATGCAATATTGAACATTCATTTTTAATTTAATATATAAAAATAGGTAACTAGATCATATAATTACTATTATTTCACTTTTTATTTTATAACTTTTTAAAGAACACAACCCGAATAACCCAAACCAATCCAACCCAAATTTATAGGGTTGGGTTGGGTTCAAAACTTGATGAAAGTCATTTGGGTTGTATGAATTTGTAACCCTAACAATTGGGTTGGGTTCAAAAAATACCTCAACCCGAACCAACCTAACCCACGAACACACCTAATTTTTGGGCTAAACTTTTTTTTTTTAAATTTCTTTATTTTATTTTTTCTTTTTCCCCGGTCCCAACTATTAGACTTCTATGTTATTAAAAAAAAACATCGACTTCTTTGTTTATCCAATCCCCTCTTTCTTTTTTTCCCTGTTTTTCTCCATTTTAACCTATTATTTATTTCGTTCTTCTTTTCAAATTTTTCACGAAAGTTTCTTCCATATCTCCCAAATCTCAACTGTTTGAATAATTCTCTTTGTATTGCTAAAAAAAAACTGTTTTTTTCCCTTTACTTCCTTCCCTTTTACTCTTTTTTCACTTTTATGTTCACGAAAGTTTTTTCTTTTTTCATTTCCATATTTCATTTTTTCCGATTTCATTACGAAAGGATACAAACTTAACTCATATTTCATAGCTTACCTTACCTCTACCTAACAGAAGGCAATAAAAAGAAAGTTTAGCCCAAGAAATAAAATGGAAAAAGAAAATGGAAGTATTTTTTTAAAGCAAAAACAAATGTTGCATTGTAAATTGAAAATGAGTAAAAGAAAACTAATTAGTAGATATTTAGTTGATATAAATGAAAAGGCGTGCAGGGAGAGACAATAAAATTGGTTGAGAGATTAGAATAAAAATCTGTGGGTCCCATACTTGAGAGAAACAAGGAGAAAAGGAGAAATTTTGTAAAATACAGCCAGATGGCAAATAAAGACTGGCAGAGGTGTTGAAAGCTAGGTACTACCGTAGGGTGGGAAATTTTCCCCTACAAGTGTACGATTTGCCATTTTAAAATTACATTGGCTATTAGTGAATTTGACCGAAACCATATGGGTGTTATTACAATTTACCCTTTTTTATTTTATAATCCAGAAGAGTCTTTTCAAATATTATTTATTAATTTTTTATGTTTAATTAAAAATATGTATGATAATTTTTTTTTAATATTTAGAATGATATTTATTATAATTTTAATCATTTAGTATTTCACAATAAATTGATACTTAATATTTAAATTGAGAAATAATGGTACTTTAGATATTTACTAATAGTGGGAATGTATTAATGTCCAAAAAAGTTTTTCCAATTAGGACGCCTTTTAAGTAGTAATGTAATTGATAATAGTTAATAAATTGTTTATTAATCTTTTATGTTTAGTTAAAAATATGTATGATTTTTTTTAAATGTTTAGAATGATATTTATTATAATTATAATTATTTATTATTTAACAATAAATTGATACTTAATATTTAAATTGAGAAATAATGGTATTTAGATATTTACTAATAGTGGGAGGGTATTAGTGTCCAAAAAAAGTTTCTCCAATTAGCACAATTTTTAATTAGTAATAGATAATAGATAGATAGATAATAGAGTAAAGATGTTTACAAGTGTTTTTAAATAAAAAAAAAAGTGTTTTTGAAAGCCATTTAAAAACATTTTAAACAATTTTGAAAGCTATCCCAAACAGACGAATTGTTTTTCTTTAAAAACACTTTTAATTGTTAGAAAATTCAAAAACATTTTTATGACGTAGCCAAACATCATACAACAATTAAAGAGTGTTTTTAGTAGAAGAAAAACACATGAAAAACCATCTCAAACTCACCCTAAAAATGCATTTTTACCAAATTAAAAAACAGTGACAAATGAACCTACATATCTAAAATCTATTATTTAAACCAACATGAGTTGGCCTAGTGGTCAAGGGGTTCTTTTCCAACTCTGTGGTCATATGAGTTCAAACTATATAGGGAAATTTGCACAGATGACCTCGAAAATTGGGCCCTAATGAAAATAAACCTTACTTTTCAATTATCATAAATAAGACCTTCTGCTGACGTCAGCCACGTGCGAAAAGTCCAAAAGGCCATCAATGCAGCTTTGTTATTTTCATTATCACACTCTCTCTCTCACTGAAGAAAAACTCACTCTCTCTCTCTCTCAGTGAAGAAAAACTCACACACTCTTTCTCTCTCTCTCTGAACTTGCATAAGGATGAGAAGGTAAGATCTTATATCATTTCGTTTCATTGTAGCATAGAAACGGTCGTGTTATCACAGGTTTTTTTGTCCTTATTCGGATCTGTTTATTGATGAATGATAGGTCAGATCCAAATTATCAGTCTGATTATAAGCGATGATCTGACCGATTATAAACAATGATCGGACCGAGCATATACAATGATCGGTCAGATAATCGCTTATAATAGATTGAATGATCTAACCGATCATTACCAATGATAAGTCCGATTATTACCAAGTATCGAACCGATCATAAGAACAAGCAATGACAGATCATTGCTGGTGATCGGTTTGATCATTAAGAGTGATCTGACCGATCATACTCAATGATCGGACCAATAATTGCTGATGATCGGTCCGATCATTACTTGTGATCTGACCGATCATTAATTGTGATCGGACCGATCATTAATTGTGATCTGACCGATCATTTGGACAGAGAGAATGTTCATATAAGCTGATTGAATTTATAATATTTTTTTTAGATGACAATGGTAAGACTATTTGTTCGTTATGGTGGACATTGAGATGCTTCTGGGTACGACTATATTGGAGGCTCGTTGGGAGGAATACTTGTGGATAAGAGTATAAGTTATTCAAATTTATTAGACAGACTATTTGAAATTGTAGGAGCTGACCCTGCATTGATGACTATAAATGTGCAATGCATATACAAGTTTGCAACAGTATGCCCTCCTTTTGAAATTAGAAATGATTCTGAGTTGCAGTTTTACTTTATGGGTTCTGAACCTTTGGATCCTATATGTGTATCCTACGCACCCAGAGACCCAGTTACGATGAGTAGACGGAATCCAACCAACAACTAGAATCCTTATTTATATTCTGGTAATATAGCATCTATGACTCCGTTGGATGCTAATATTGCTCCCTATGATTTAGGAAATGTGATGGTAAGGTTAGGTTTGATTGGGAGAATAGGAACGAGGATTCTGACAAGGTTATACATGATAATGATCGTTTTCCTGGATTGGATGATGCATTTAACTTCCACGATGTTCATACAGAGCGGGATACAGTGGGGGTGAAAATCGAGATGAATGATACCCATGATTGTGAACCGAGTAATCATATTATAGTACGGGATGACAAGGGAAAAGGTCAACTTCATACTTCTAATTTGAACATCAAGGTTTGTGATCAGAATAAATATTCAGTGATGAATACAAAGGAAACAGTTTGTATTGAAGAATTTGGAATTGGTTGCATATTTTTATCGAAGAAAGATTTAGTAAGTAGGTTATCGAGGCTAGCGATTGGAAGAAACTTTGAGTTTAAAGTGAAAAAATCGACGAAGACTCTATACTCGGTTGGATGTGTTGATTCAAATTGTAAGTGGAGATTACTGGTCGTGAGTTTACAAACCAGTGCTATTTTCTTTGTTACAAAGTTTGTAGATGTTCATTCATGCTTGCTTTCTGTGTTAAACCATGATCACCGACAAGCAAGCAGTAAGGTAGTCAGAGACATTATCCGAAGTAAACTTGAAAATTGTAGTCGTCGATATACACCGAGAGATATAATGGACGACATACAAACGGAGTACGGTGTTAACATATCTTATGATAAGGCGTGGCGAGCAAGAGAGGATGCTTATGAGGTTGTAAGGGGATCTCATGAAGAGTCTTACAATCTATTGTGGCCGTATTGTGAAGCGGTGAAATGTGAAAATCCTGGAACCATTTATCATATTGAATTGGAAGATGATTGTCACTTCAAATATCTATTCATTGCATTTGGGCCATGTATCAGGGGATTTCGTAGTTGTATACGCCCGGTAGTTGCGTTGGATGGTTCGTTTTTGAAAGGGAAATATCGGGGAACATTGCTAGTTAGCACATGCTTAGATGGAAACAATCAAATTTATCCAATAGCGTTTGGTATTGTGGACAAAAAAACTGATGAATCATGGAATTGGTTTATGGAGAAACTTAACGATGCAATTGGAGATGTTCAAGATATGGTGTTTGTTTCAGATAGACACAAGAGTATCGAGAAAGATATTGTGAGTGTCTTTCCGAATGCGAGTCATGATGTATGCATACACCATCTGAGTTTGAATCTTGTTCATAAGTTCAAAAATGATGAAATTAGTAAGGTTTTCTTTCCTGCTGCCAAGGCTTATCGAGAGTATGTTTTCCAATATTATTGGGGAGCACTTGGTTTGTTTCCTGGTGTGTGTGAATACTTAGAAAATGACGTTGGTCTGGATAAATGGGCACATTTTTATGCTCCGAAAAACAGATATAGTATTATGACCACAAATATTGCAGAATCAATCAATAGTGTATTTGTTGATGATTGAGAACTACCAGTGACTGCACTAATAGAAGGTATTCGTCAAAAGTTGCAAAAATGGTTTTTTGAGCGTAGAGTTGAAGCATCAAAGATGAAAGGGATCTTAACAATTCATGCAGAGAATAAACTTCGAGCAAATCATACAAGATCAATTACATTGCCTGTCACGTCCATTGACATTTATCGTGCTTATGTCAGAGAAATGGACAGGGATAATACTGTGGATCTCAACTCCATGGAATGTACTTGCCGGGAATTTGACTTGGACCGTTTGCCTTGTAGACATGTACTTGCAGCAGCTAGAAACCGGAATGTGGACCCGTATACAGTATGTTCAAAGTATTTTACATCTGAATTCCTTTTGCTTGCATATGCTGAGGCCATAAATCCACCTCTACACAGGTCAGACTATAAATTTTCAGAAGATTTTAAGACAGTAAGCGTGCTACCTCCGAAAATGGTGGCAAGGATTGGTCGTAGGAAGAAACTCAGGATCCCGTCATCTGGAGAGACTGTTGTTAAAACACGTCATTGTGGCCGGTGTGGTTCAATTGGACATAATAGAAAGACGTGTCATAATCCGATTTCATATGACTTGTAAATGTATTAAGTATAATATTCGTGCAATTGGTTACTTTTTATCAGTCTGGTGTAAATATGAGTATTTTGTGCAAGCTTCTGTCCAAGTGATCGTTCAGATCACTCAGATCATTTGGGAGTGATCGTTCAGATCACGTGGGAGTGGTCGTTCAGATCACGTGGAAGTGTTCGAACGATCACTTGGAAGTGATCTGAACGATCACTTGGAACAACGATCACTTAGTGATCGTTCAGATCACTTGGAAGTGATCGTTCCGATCACTTACTGAACGTTCAGATCACATGTACGATCGTTAAGAACACTCAGCTCAATTGGAAGAGATCGTTCACAACATTCAAATTGATCATTGAAACAAAAAATTCATAATCATTTAATACATCAAAAAATGGGTTTGTTTGACCGAATCTCATAAGACAACATGTACCTAAACCGTTTAAATTTGTCCGGGGTTAGGATTTTCAAACTATTTCCTGTTACAAGACATTCATAAAATTTGATTGTGTACACGCCACAATCAACACTGTTGTCTTGTATCGGGGTGTTCTCTATCCGCTTGATTGGCCATCTGTCCACACTGTCGCAAAGACCGGTGTTTGCCAATACATGTGAAATGCAATCACGAACCGGCGCAAGCATCGTATCAATCTCTTCTTCAGTTACAATAAGTTGGAAGCGAATCGTAGTATACATATTGCCTCTGACGAATATTGATACATAGCAAAATCCAATGCTTCTTTTTTACGTTGACAGGTGCATACACCTATATAAACATAAACGTTGGTTATTTAAACGAACTTTGACGTAATTGCTGAGTTCAGTAATACAAGCAAACTTACCCAATCACAGTCACCCTATGAGATCGTAAAATGGCCATGCTTTCGTACCACGTAATTGAGGAGTTCAACACATTTAGTCCAATCGTAGACAGTATTATTCTGCACCGCCTCTTCATACTTCTTCCAACTTCTCATACAGTATTGCTGTATGAAATTTGTTGTTAAATATAAGTATTTAAATAAGCAATTAAATACATAGTTAAATGAACCGAAATTTGTACCGCGAAGTAGGAGTCCACGACTGTGAAACGTTGCTTAATAAATTCGGGCCGACTCCTAAGCTTATCTTGGAAAAACAGGAATGAGGTGTCCAGATGCTAATAACAAAAAAGTGTAAGTTACTAATAACTGAGCATATGTATGATCGTTCAGATCATACATGTATGATCTGACCGATCATTCGGACAGTTAAGAAAGTGGAGAATTAAACAGCAAAAATTAGACTACACGTTTTTTTTCACTTACCTCGCAACCAAGATGTGGATCGCCTAGTCCAATCCAGTCTAGAAAAAACATTTTCTTTTTGTCACCGTAGTATTGGCATGGTACCGGAGTGTCATCAGTAGCCTTGTCTTGGAAGTACGCTCGATATCCCTTCGTTATGGCCAGGCCCACCACATAGAGGGAGTCATATTTCGTCAGCTTCTCTTTTCTCTCCGTTACAAACGGTGATTTTTGGAGTGGGCCGAGCTTCCTTTGTCTAGTACCCCGGGGACGCTTCTTAAAATTGATATTCTCAGTCAGCATAACTACATCCTGCTGAGAATCAAAGAAGTTAGTCACTTCTTCCCCCTCTTTCCTATCCATCACTTCCACATTATCCTCGTCGTTCTTCTCTATCTTTTCAACTATCTCCTCCTCTTTCTTCTCCATCTTTTCCATTATCTCTTCCTCCACCATCTCATCCACTCTTTCTTCCTCCACCATCTTGTCCACTCTCTCCTCATTCACATTCTCCCCCTATTTTTTCTCCCCTGTCACACCCACCCCGTCATCGACGTTCTCATAGTCCATCTCAAAGAACTCCTCAACTCGGGATTTGAGAGCCTCATTATCATCCCCATCCTTATCGTGATCATCGAAATCTTTTCCCTAAAATACCATATGCATAGATATTATCAGGAAGAATAAAATTATATAATATTTGAACAGAATATAATATTTACCTTCAACAATAGCTTTTCAATATTTGCTATCATGGACATCATAGTCCGGATATCAGCTTCAACTCGTTCAAGCCGAGCCGCATTTCTTAAACCGTGTTCCTCGCAATTCATGATTGCTTGTTTATACTTTGAAGACAAGTCGTGTCTCTTTTTGTCTTTTTTTGAGGAGTCCTCTACAGGAACCTCTATTTTATCAGCTCGAGGCCTCTTCGTCTTCCTACATTTATCCTCGTCCTCCATTTCATTATTCACCTTCTTCTTCTCCACCTTTTTCTTCTCCACTTTATCTACTTTTTTTGATGGTTTAACCTGTAAAAATATGAAGCGAATGAATGAGAAGGGCTTTCACTGTTCAAATGATCGGACCGATCAAACTCTGTGATCGGTCCGATCATACAGTATGATCGGGCAGATCATGGAGTATGCTCGCTAAGATCAGAACATATATGTAATGTATGATCGTTCAGATCATAAGCATATGATCTGACCGATCATAACAGATTCTCTTTCAGATCATATGCTTTTGATCTGAACGATCATACATTATAAACGGTCCGATCATGAGTGATCAGACCGATCATAATGTATGTTCGTTCAGATCAAAAGCATATGATCTGACCGATCATACATTATGATCGGTCCGATCATAATGTATGCTCGTTTAGATCAAAAGCATATGATCTGACCGATCATAACACACATTTTCGTTCAGATCATGTGCTTATGATCTGAACGATCATTTGGACAGAAATCTATGATAACAATTATTTTTTCAAACAACTAAAAATTACCTTATCAATTGGGCAGAAGACGTTCTTCAAAAGGCTTTTATTTGTCATGGCCTTCATATCATTATGCCACGAGCATACTGGTGGCATAATTGTATCTTCTCTGGATACATACTGTTGTTGAACGAGCTCCGGCATTTGTTCGAAAATCCATGCCTGCCATTTGTTCATATTTACAGTTGATTCATAACACAAAAAATACAATGAAATGTATATATATAGCAAATTTATAAATACTTGAAATGCATATGGAAATCCGGCTAAAGAGTACGTAGCTTCTACAATGTTCTTTTTTTCCTCCGATTTGTTCTCTTCCTCCTCATTTTCTTCCTCTTCTCCTCCTCCTCCAATCTTTCCAGCAATTGCATCCTTAAGCGAACCAAGTGTGATCGCATAAATCGTGTCCACCCAGTCAAAACTATCCCACATTTCTTCATGATCTACCAATGAAAGAAAACTCATATCTATCTTATTTATCCTTAAACCACCGATCAACACTAGCTCCACAATGTACACTAGTGTTAGCTTGATTACGTCTTCATCTTCAATCAATCCGTCAGCAAGGAACTTCTTATCAAAATCCAATTTGCTCACACTGTATTGATCCTTAAACAATAACTCTTGTAGTCTAATAGAGTCATCCCTACGTACAAATCTCCTCCCACGTGGCAACCCGGTCATGCGAGCAAAATCATCCTTCGTAAATGTGATGACCCGTCCCCCAATCATAAAACTCATCTCATCCTCCTTCGGTTGGGAAATATCTCTTAATAAAACTTGGTGAATTAGTGGACCGCAGAACTTAAAATTCACATCGACCAACCGCCCGATTGGTGATTGTCTCAATCTTTCTAGTTGTGTTGCCGTAAGACGACTCTTGACATTCTTCATAGTAGTAGCTAGGTGGGAAACACTAGTAACAGTTGCAGGGAAATGCTCCTCAATACTCAATTTCAATTCAGAATCCATTTGAACAAACTGGAGTTTACAAAAGACATCATTAGAATACAATACAATTTCATCTGTACAAATGATCGTTCAGATCACAGAGTATGATCGTTCAGATCGCACCTATGATCGTTCAGATCACAGTGTATGATCGTTCAGATCACAGACTTATGATCATTCAGATCACAGCTTATGGTCATTCAGATCACAGCTTATGGTCGTTCAGATCACAAGCTTATGATCGATCATAATTTATGATCTGAACGACCATAAGTCTGTGATCGTTCAGACCACATTATATGGTCGGAACGATCATAGCCTAAGGTCGTTCAGATCATTCACTCTGATTTGACCTATCTTCAATTCCAAGAATCCTTTCCTTCGAATAGAAGATCGATAAGATCATATTGAATGATCTGAAAGATCTTAATAATACAAAAAACCTAGATTCGTAAACAAAAACATACCTTTTGTGGGACGAACGATTCGAGGAGATGCTTGATTAAGGAAGGAGGGAAAGATCAAGGGTTTTACGTTCGCAATAGGGAAAATGGGAAAATGGATTTGAGGAGATGTCTTATAACCGATCGTTTGTTTGGGAAAACGGATCGTGGGGTGCCGTTCGCTTCTCAAGGGGACGTGGGCTGACGTTAGCGCTTCTCAATGGGAAGTTTTAATTTTGATGGCCTTTTGGACTTTTCACACGTGGCTGGCGTCAGCAGAAGGTCTTATTTATGATAATTGAAAAGTAAGGTTTATTTTCATTATGGCCCAATTTTCGAGGTCATCTGTGCAAATTTCCCAACTATATTGGCCAGCTACCTAGAAAGGTGAACGTAAGCTGGCCTGCACACTAACGGTATAAAAAAATCTATTATTTAAAATAATTTCTAAAATATAAAAAATTCGAAAGTTGGAAGAAAAAGAAAAATCAATCCATGGGCTAGTTAGATTGAACCGGCCCGATTAAAAAATTCCTATTAGTTTCGTTTCCAAAGTCAAGTAAGCCGCCTTTAGTTTTACTTAGGTTTTAATCCATTCTGAAAAGAATCCGCCTTTTTGGATTATGGAATTAATAATTCATCGCCGTTCTAGGGTTTTTAATAAGGTTTCTTCATCGTTTTTCTTTCCTTGATTTCCCACAATTCCAAACCCTAAACCTACTGGAAAACTCAATTCTTCTTCCTCTCGTCAATGCTCTGTGTTTCGGTTCTTGTCGGCGAAGGCCAAAGAGAGGGTTCCATTGTTAATCACTCTCTCTCTTTAATTACCTCTCAGTTTTCTCTCTTTTCATGTCTTCAATCGGTGGTTTCCTATTATCTTCTCCTCATTCTTCAGGGTCTTCTATAACCCTAGGCTTTCATTCTTCTTCTTTCCCTATATGCCTTCTTCCTTTTCTCCTTCTTTATTCTCATAACTTTTGTTTTAATCAGAGGCTTTTTGGATTTCAATTTCAATCCAATTCCAAACATGAGTGATTCAAAGGTTTGTTTTTTATTTTTTTATTTTTTTTTAATGAAAATGCATGTTTATGATTCTAATGACTATTAATGGGACTTGCATATTATGTATTTTACAATCTAAATAAAGAGTATTGAGTGCTTATATTTTTTGTTCATTCCATTCATGCTTTGTTTGATTTATTATTATTTTAAGAAATTGTCTAAAGTATGTTTCCATGGCGCTCTGGAATTAGCTTGGATGGGAGAAAAGTTTGGGTCTTGACTTTTACTTTTTGATCTGTGGTTGTAATGAATATATATTGTAGTTGGTAATGGCTTCTGCAATTATGTGTTTAAACTCCTGTTCTCTTATTAGGTTTTATTATTTGGGTCTTTCACTGAAGACGAAACCAATACATGGATGCCATCTCAGTCTGTGAATCTTGGGAAGGTAGCTGGGAAGATTAATGTGCAATTTGGTTCTCTGAATTTTGTTGATGGAAGATCATTGACCAGTGTTGGCATCGATCCAAAACGACCTTCTTGCTCCTCAGCAGGGTCAGAAACTTCGAAGTCCTCTGATTTAGCTCAGAAGGATAGTGAACTGGGTACTGTCCAGAAAATAAAACAGCCTTCTTGTGTGGCATCAGGAGTTCTAAAAGAAAATGGAAATGATTACACTCATAATCAAAGCTCTTCCCATACTAATGGAGTTACAGAAATAAAGATAAACTACAACAACTCTCCTTCACAATGCGTATCAAATGATCAGATCAATTCTTCAAACCACTTTTCAAGACTGCTTACAGAAAACAGCAAGAAAAATGGGTGTGTTGATGATTTACCAGCTGCTGTTTCCAACGAAGATTTCGGGAGGACATCTAATGACCATATTGCCTCCTTCGCTAAGCTACTACCTCGAGGTTTAATCAACTCGGGGAATCTATGCTTTCTTAACTCTACTGTGCAGGCTCTTTTATCCTGTCCTCCCTTCGTTGATCTTCTGAGAAATTTAAGGAGAACTGAAATCCCCAAGGTTCTTTTCCTTTTAGTGTAATTTGTTTTTATGTACAAAACTAATTAATTAGAAGTCCTATAATTGGTGATTTGACATTATTGGAACACTGTAAAGTTCTGATTCGTTGAAATCTTTTTTAGGCTGGTTATTCCACATTATCTGCATTTGTGGAGTTTATATCTTCCATTGAAGTGTCCAGTAGTTCGAGCATAATGAATAAGGATGTGGCTGCCCTTGAGGTTGGGAAGCCTTTTAGCCCTCTCATGTTTGATGGTGTTCTTAAAAACTTTACACCAGACATACCCAGTGGTATATCTTGCCGTCCAAGGTTTGTGGAAACTCTGCATAGTTACTTTCTTGTTTTGATCTCTTCCTCAATGATGTTTTGTCTCTATACTATAAAAAAATGATATTTTGTCTCTAAATAGCAATTTGATACAGTGATGCCTTTCCTTTTGCATTGAGCTGCCGTAAAAGATTTAATGTTATTCATAATTTACTTGATTATGGACTTTATGTGGAAAGGATGATGAATGTCAAGGATTGAGAATTTCATTATCCCTTATCGAACATAAAGTTCTTCTCAAACATATGCTTCATTATTGTATGAAAGTTAGTGATATCTAATGAGAGAAATGTAATTATATAGATGACTTTGATCTATATTGAGTTGTTCGATGAGGACTGTTTGGAATATTGATTTTATTTGGGATTTGATGATAAAATTTGCTTCTTTATGTTCTGCAAACACTAAAGCTTTTTGTAATTATTTTCCTTCGCTGATTGCCCCCAACTGGAGGAATTTTTTGTAGTACCGGGGTGCTTTTTTGTATCTCTTTTCATTTATCAAAGAAATGTCTCTTATACAAAAAAAAATATTTAGTTCAAGTTTCCAAATCTTTGATAAATAGATGATAATTCGACATTGTAATTTATTGTGAGATTTTTAAACTGCATATTTAATATTTTCTTTTAAACTATTTTAAATACCTGAATATGTATGCTTGTTCTTTCGTATGAGTTCATTTTCAAAGCTGTTTATGGAGTAATCAATTTTTTTTTTTTTTTGGTAAATAATGGTTGAAATCCTTATATTTTACTTCCTTATCCTTATTTTTTAATACCAATTGGAGAGGTCTTTTGTGCACTCTGTTGGTGTTCCTCTTTTCTAGCTTTTCATTTAATTAATGAAAAGTTCTCTCTTTCTCAATTAAAATAAAAATAATGGTTGAAGTCCCAAATCTCAGTACCGGAATCATTTAAGTTGTCTGACTGAGTATGAAAAGGAGAAAAAACCAGAAAAAGAAAACCAATTCATAGATAGTTTCCAGTTTTATTATATTTTATGATTTATGAGTTTATTCCTGTCTCTATCAACAGGTCTTTTACTGCATAAATGTGAGATGGAGACAATTATAAAACATGTTTATACTCTGCTCTTAATTTTTTTTTTTGATCAATTTTACATGTCAATCTTTTCACATTTTCCTTTTCAATGGAGGTGACAATCAGAAGTTCTTTAAAGTTGTTCATTGATAGACCTTGTTGTCTATCAGAAATTTTAGAATCTATTATCACACTTCTTATCTTTGTTCTTCAATCTATTTTAAATATCTGTTATTATACCCCATTCAGGCAGGAAGATGCACAAGAATTTTTAAATTTCATCATGGATCGAATGCATGCTGAATTACTAAAGCTTAGGGGAATGTCTTCAAATATGAATGGGGGTAAATCTTTTGTACTTGCTTCTGCTGAAGATGATGAATGGGAGACTGTTGGACGGAAGAACAAAACTGCAGTTACAAGAACACAAAGTTTTGTTCCCTCAGAGTTAAGTGATATCTTTGGGGGGCAATTGACAAGCATGGTGAAGTCAAGAGGTAGCATATTCTTTGTAACTCAACTTTTGGTGACTTTTTTTTTTTTTGGATAAGAAAACTTTTGGTGATTTTTTAATCTCTCTCTCTCTCTCTCTCTTTGCAGTACTGGTACATATGACTTTATTAGCATTTCTTAGCATATGCCTATTTTCCATAGTTTAGGGAACTTTTAGCCCATTGGCCTAGGGGCTCTCCTTCAAGCCTTGAGGTCATGGATTCTAACCATGTGTCCACCTACCTAGGATATTATCCTACAAGTTTCTCGACGCTAGGTGTTGTAGGGTCGTGTTGTTGTCACGTGAGATTATTTGAGGTGCACGTAAGTTGGCCCAGACCTACCTATGATATTATCCTACAAGTTTTTCTACGCTAAGTGTTGTAGGGTCGTGTTGTTGTCGCGTTAGATTAGTTGAGGTACACGTAAGCTGACCCAGACCTACCTAGGATATTATCCTACAAGTTTCTCGACGCTAAGTATCGTAGAGTCGTGTTGTTGTCCCGTGAGATTAGTTGAGGTACACGTAAGCTGGCGCAGACAGACTCTCACGGTTATAAAAATAAATAAAAATTTAGGGAACTTTTCATTTTAATACGGTCTCATACAAGGTTCTCTTGTTTTTTCACTTATCAATGATGAGTTAGTTTCTTATAAATGAAATACTGTTATACAAGCTTAATGTCGTTGCAGTTGATTATATTTCTCTCCAAAGTTATGTTTTTGAGGTGTCTCTTTCAAATAAACCATTTAGATTCTAGCTAATGTCTTTCAGAATTCTTGCAATAATTTCTGTTTGCTGTGATGTATTCAATATGATTAGTATTGCTTTTGTTCACAATTTTGACCTTTTATGAACACGTTTATGCTATGATAACAATAGGTTTCACACATATTTTCTGTTAAGACAATTTATTCTATATCACTTCGTTGCGTATTGATTATTTTTAATTCACCTGTCTCATTGTTTGGTGGGAGGTTGTTTAATTCGGTGTTCTAGCAGCCTTCAGTTAAGTAGTTATAGAGGTCAATTTAATCAATCATGTGGACAATTTGGTCTACAATCTGCAACTTGTACATGCATTTTTTCTCTTCCAACTATGGGGATTTTGGGATGGATTACATGGGCATTTACGCTTCGCTCTCTTTTTTTTATTGATATTGAGTTTCCTATTTAAGAAGAATATTTGTCATTTTAAGTAGATGGTTATGGTCCATGGACTGGGATTCATTTTGTAGATCTCTTGGTCGTCAATTGCAAATAAACTTTGTTATACTAAAATCTTCTTTTTACTGTTGTGTTAGGGATTGGTAGTTTTTATGTCATTTCCTCAAGGTTGGGCTTGGGCTCCTAGTTTCTCTGTTTTGTACATCTTTCGATTAAACTGAATTGTTTTTGTATAATTCCTATTAGAAAATTGTTTTGCACTAGTAAATTTTAATTAGACAAGCACATCTTATGCCTACTCAAACACATATATACATGCATAAAGATATTTGTGTTCAAATGTTTGCTCTGATTGAGATGATGACCTTTTTTGTTACAGTACATTTGTCTGATTGGCCTTTTATTTTCAGAAATTTTCAATTTATTTTTCTGGTATATCACTTTTATTATAAATTCTGTTCTGGTTCTGTGCAGGGAATAAAGCTTCTGCTACTGTTCAGCCATTTCTTTCGCTACACCTTGATATTTATCATGAAGCTGTTCGCACTATTGAAGATGCTTTGCGTTTGTTTTGTGCACCAGAAACTCTTGAAGGGTACCGAACATCAGCTATCGGAAAGGTATGTTATTATCTTGCACATTTCTACAGATGTCACATCCTTTAATTTACACCATACAAGTCTTTCCATGCACTTGCATTGCATTCTTGGTCGTTGCCTATTTTCCTTATGTTTGTTTTATTACAACATGGTTCTGCAATAATTCTTCTTTAGGGAAAATTACATCTCCACCCTATTTTTTTTCCTTTTTAAATCAAAGTTTTATTTTTGTAAAATGATCTGTTTGTAATCACTTATTATTAAGAAGACTATTATATTTAGTTTTATCATTGTTTCTCAAAGATAGCCTTTAGTTTTCGTAAAGAATTTGAATTTTCGAGAATCAAGGGAAGCCAGCGGATGATTGTACTGAGGATCTTAGAGATCAATTCTGTAATAAACCCCCCCCGTTTGAGGGTGAGACATTTTACGTTTCATAAAAAAACAAGTAATAGTTTATGAAGCAAAATATATTTTTGTTATTAGTCTACTTGATGAATATTTGTGTGATTATTGTTAATTGTACAAGTGGTCCCTTTGTTATGACTAACAAATTGTTTACTATGCAAAATTACAGCATATTGTCAAGGCTAGGGTTTTCCTTCCTGCTATACCTTTGTAATCTATGGGGTTACATGTATATTGTATGCAGCAAGACGCTTTAACATGCTTTTTTTTTTCCTTTTCATTTCTAACTTCAAATTGTGGATGCTATACTTTTCAGTCTGGTGTAGTGGCTGCTAGCAAATCTGTGAAAATACAGAAACAGTCAAAGATCATGATATTACACCTGAAGCGTTTCGGTTATGGAAGCCAAGGAAGCACCAAATTGCATAAGCTCGTGCACTTTCCACTTGAGTTGGTTTTAAACCGCGATCTTCTTGTTTCTACATCTACTGAGGTATTAATCTCCCCCATATATTGAAGTTATTATATTTTGCTTCCTAAAGTTACCTTGCTAATATGTCATATCCAAATGTGTCGCCTTTTAACAAATAAAGGTTTGTACCTATCATGGATGACATTAGATATCTATAAGAAAGCTATCAGCTAATTGTAAAATTATCGGTTTTGATTTTTCTCAGGGGAGGAAATATGAACTGGTTGCAACCATAACCCATCATGGAAGAGAGTCCTCAAAGGGGCATTATACTGCTGATGCTCGATACAATGACCAATGGCTACGATTCGACGATGCTTCTGTGACTGCCATTGGGACAGATAAGGTGTTGCATGACCGGGCGTATGTTCTCTTTTATAGACGTATTTAAGGTAATGGCATAGATTCAAGGTCCTTTTCAGATTCATTATTAATTTGGAAAAATGGTTCAGCTGTCGAGAGGGGCCACGTAAAGTTTGTAAATTACCTGAAGTGCAGAAGGATTACTTGTTATCGAGTTATATTGATGTGAGATCTGAAGTAAATGTTTACTGTTTAGAACTCTAATCTATTCTTTGTAGGCTCTGGTGTTATAATTATATCTTTAATTTAATGTCATCACTCTTTACCAAAGTTGCTTAAGTTTTGTTTTTTTCAATGGGCTCTTAACTTTTCTGCATCCTCCCCTTCTCTCAAAAGAAGGGGATATGAAGCACGAGTTGTACTATTATCAGTTTTAAGAATTTAAGCACTTTATATATATTTTTTCATGTTTATATTTTGACTATTTGAATTGTATTTTTTTTTATGAATTATTATAGAATATATATATTTTTTGGAGAGAGAAATTATAATGGTTAGTAACCTGATATTATGATGACTATACTCTTAGGTTTGGGTTGTCTGATTCTGGTCAAATTGTGAACCGAACTGAGCAGCTCGGTTCATGTCTGCTCGGTTAGGTGGGTAGTGTAACTGCTCGGTTCTTCAAGATTTATAAAATTCTATGGTTCAGTTTCTTTTAAATAGAATTACCTTCAAACTTACCGAATTTTCACTCTGATTTGCAATGTCAATCAAATCCAATATCACGTCATAAATATCCTTCAACATAAAAATTGGGGGAAAATCACAGTGAAAAAAAGTAGAAGAAAGAACGTATGAAAATGAGGCCCTAAAATCAAGTTTGATTTTAGGAATTTTCACAGAATTTGAGAGAGAAACTTCTCGAATCGACTGTCGCGCACTGAAGAGAGGCTGAAGAGACATAAGCTTTCTATTATTTTTCTATATCTCTGGTGCTGTCCGGTTCAGTTCCTCAGTTTAGGCAACCACCAGATCAGATAAAATCGTAAAAAGAAATTACTTAAAAAAAAAAATTGTAAACCTAGAAAACTCGAAAGAAAAAAAAAACTGGATCGATTCGATCTGATTTGTCTGATCGCCGGTTATTTTTACATCCCCAATGATAATGACTCATTCTTTAACTCTTTACTTTTCTTTCTAATGACAATTTCTTGGTGTGTAACCCATTATTTTAAAATGCTTGTTGGGAATTCTAATCAAGTTTTAAGAGGAAGTTATTCTCGATAGTAATTTTTTTTAATAATATTTGTGAGTATTGTATTTGAAATATTTGTAAATATATAAAGAAAAATAGTAGATTGTTGTCGGTTTAGGGTTTGAAAAAAAACAAGTTAATACCTCGTATAAAAATCATTGGTGTATATAATTAAATGTTTTGGTTGTTGACAATGATTATCCATGAGTTAGTCTAGTTGTTAAGTGGCTATCTTTTAAGCTTATCATCATCTGTAGTAATCTATTTATGAGTTTCCCGACATCAAGTGTTGAAGGGTTGTGTGGTTGTCTCGTAAGATTCGTTCGGTTACGAGTATGCTAACCGCTACACTCACATATATATATATATATATAAATTGTTGACAATAATTATAGTAATCATTGATTGACGTGTTTAATAATTGGGTAAAGTACCATTTTAGTCCCCGAGTTTTGAACGTCGTGTCTATTTGGTCCCTACATTTTTAATTTGTTTCTAAGTGGTCTCTTAGTTTTGGACTTCGTGTCTATTTGGTCCCAGTGTTTTCAATTTGTGTTTAAGTAGTCTCTAAATTTTAGACATTGTGTCTATTTGGTCCATGAGTTTTAAAAAATTACTAGAAATAAGGTTAGTAGATCATTAATTTAACATATTTGTTAACTGTTTAACAAAATGTTGACTTAACGTGACATAACAAGTCTAATTGGCCAAAATAATGATATGGGATTAAATATAATTTCAAGTCTTTCATCAATCAAGACCTAAGATTTGAAATAATAATTAATCTCATGTCAGTATTTTGGCCAATTAAACATTTTATGTCAGTGTTAAATCAACATTTTGTCAAAAAGTTAACAAATTAAGGACCAATTAAGTTATTTCTAATAATCTAAGGACCATTTAGACACATTGAAAACTCGGGGACCAAATAGATACAATGTTCAAAACTCAGGGACTATTTAGACATAAATTGAAAACGCGAGGATCAAATAGACACAACGTCTAAAACTGAGAGACCATTTAGACACAAATTGAAAACGTGAGGACCAAATAGACACGACGTCTAAAACTTAGGGACCAAAAAGGTAGTTTATCCTTAATAATTTATCATATTTATAATTATTTATTTGTAAATAATGTTAAATTTTTTACTACATAAAAAAAATTGATTTTTAAAATTTACTAAGATTTCTAAGGAGTCTTTAAAAAGTTAGAAAAATAGGATTATTATTGTTAGACAAATTAAATTTTAAATACAAAATATGAAAATAAAATCGTTTCTAAATGTAGTTTAAGTTTATGAAATATTTTTTTTATCAAATAATAACTTAGTGTTAATTTCATATGTATCCAAAATAAAAGCGTTTTTATCATAAAACCGTGTTGGACAAAAAAAATTCATCAATACCCATCATGCATCCACGCACCGTCTATGATAGGATGGAAAAGACAGATTCTGCCCTCCACATAAAGCAACCGTCATATTTCCTATAAAATAGCAGCTAATTATGTAAAATGTAGGAAGATTTATCAATAACTATGAGATCTTTTTATTAACAAATTAATTTGATACCGAAAAAGTTACAGGTTAAAGATATCACCTCTGATAAGGAATGGATAGAGAACACATACAAGATGAGGAAGAAGAGAGGAAGAAGATGACGAAACCGATGTAAGTACTAAGGATTTGATAAAGCTTACTTTTATTAAACATTTACATTCTTTGTGTATTTTGATACTAATACAGAAGAATAAACGTTTATAAAAAATACAGAAGAATAAACGTTTATCAAATATAAACATGATCTTATTGAGCAATGCTGAAGAAAACACACATAATCAATATGGAACGCATATTGAAATAAAACAAAAATGCTAAAAAAATGAAAAAAAAGAATGATGATAAACCCTAGAAGAAAGAAGAAAACGTAACATCGTTGATAAAAAAACGAAATTCAAAAAAATAGAACGAGAAAAAAATATGGAAATTCATATCAACAAAAAGATATGATCCATGAATCAAGGGATAATTAAGACAAACATTTAAGGAAAATAAATTGAGGGAACGAAATCAGTATCACAAAAATATCCGGGGCAAAATAGTAAACAATCAAATCGAAAAATCCTATAAAGCCACCAACTATGGTAGTTTTTGGGTAGTAATGATATAAAAAAAAACTGTCGTTAAAAGTGAATTAATGTGATTTATTGTGGTTATTAGTGATATTAATCCAATAACTTATACATGAAATTGATTGAAGTGAATGAAATATATAATCTTGTGATTTAAATCTAAAGTATGATTTAGCATGGTTAAATTATATGTTCGGTTGCTATTATTTTTATCTATTATATCCGTTTAATCTTTATATTTTTTAAAATTTTATTATAGTACACACACTTTATCAACTGTATAAATTTAATAGAATTTGTCTCAGATAGTATATTTCTACATATTAATTATTGAAATGACAGAACTTTTTAAAAATGACTAAAATAGTAGTTCAATAATTTTATTGAAGTATTATTTATTAGTTTCTTTTTACACTTCTAGTTTAATAAATTTTTTGAACTGCTATTTTTACTCAAATAGTAGGTTTAATAATTCTATAAAACTATTATTTTTGTAGTTTTTTCTCATTGTTAGTTCAATAAATTTATTAAACTGCTATTGGAGTAATTTTTAATTTTTTTTTTTTTAACATTTCAGTAGTTAAAATGTTCAGTACTTACCTTATAAATTTAATCTTTGTAGTTCCAATCTAATATACATTAATATTGCTATAGTTTTCCTCAACTCAATCCCAAAACAAGCTTTGGCACATTTGATATTTGATAAAGCTTCAAAAGAAGGTACCAAATTTGTACAAGTAGTACATGTTTAACGGCAAAACCAGCCATATGCTTTCTTCTTTTTTAAAGGAGGGTTCAGATTGAATTATTTTTTAATATGTTAAAAGTAAGTGTATATATATATATATATATATATATATATATATATATATATATATATATATATATTTCCATAAAAAAGAAGTATTACGTTTTTTAAGGGAGTTCCTAGGATGGAATTTTTGTACTTTTGGAATTGAGAAATTGACTTTTCTTTTGGCATTTACTTTCTATTCTTTAAAACGTTACACATACCTTTTGAGTTTCTTACATTCTTCCTTCCTTTCTCCCTTTTAATACTCAAAACTTGGTTGAGTTATCACGAAACCCACCTTTTTTTTTCCTTTATTAATTGGTACCTCTTTTTCTTCCTTTTTACCTTTTTTTGGGGTCAAATTTGTGTAATACATCATGGAAGTATAGTAGTCCTTGATGTTATTTTCATACGATTTGAAATTCGTATGCGATAAAATTTGAGTCTATATTGAGAACGTAACGATTGGAAGTCTATATTGAGAACGAAAGGATTGGGTTGATAGGCTGCCCAAATAATATATATTAGAGTTTTGGAATATATAACATTTGTTGAGATATAAATAAATCTCACATTGATTAGATTGGGTGATGATCATGCGTTTATTTAGGAGGGGCGACATTTTCATTTAATATAAAACTTTTTTGATGAAACAAAAATAAAATCATACGAGTTCAGGTCTAAGGTAGAAAATATCATCTCAACAATATTATTAATAGCTGTTATACGATCATCTTATATCAATTTTCATATAGTATAGATTTCTTCTCTTTTTTCCAATTTAAGTAAACTTAGGAAGTTCTATTATTTCTCTTCTCTTTACCGGTTATTATTGCGTATTTTCTACCTATAACTTAACCTAACCCTAATAGGTTCGAATCCCTCTCATCCAAATTATTTTTAATATAAAAAAAATAATTATCCACTTTTATATATTTCAAAGCATTGAATGATATTTAATTTCAATTAATGCAGCAATGAATTTCACAAGTTATTTCTGTTAGCCCATTTATGAAGTAGCTAGCTATATATAGATAATGTATATATAATACTCCTAACTACTTGATATATTTAATGAATAACCTAAAAAAACAAAAATAAACGTTGACCGCCAAATTAAAGAAATGGCCATTTTCTTCACTGACATTTTTTTTTTAAATATAGAATAATAACAATCAAATGTTCAAATTGATGTATTGAAAACTCCCTAAAACCTTCCTACCCTGCCTACCAATATTAATTAAATTTTAACTTTCTATATATTTTTCTTTATTTGCAGCTTAGTTAGAGATGAAGAAGCATATTTTCACATTGCTTCTTTGTGTGCTTTATTCTTCTCTATCTTTTCTTTGTTTTTCCATTAAATTAGTTTTCAATTTCAAAGCTTTCACACCATAGAGAGAGAGAAAGAGAGAAAGACCAACATTGACAAGAAAGACTTGGGAAGTCAAAAAAATGGGTGATAAATTTGTTAATTGTTTAATTTCATGTGAAGAGAGTGTTTAAAAAATGCATTTAATTTGCTATAATTATTAAATGAATTAATATAGAAAATAGATTGGAAGAGTAGAAATATTTAGTTAGGTCAAATCATATCAATATCAATACCATTTCCCATTTTTTGTTTTATTCTTATGTTAAAAAAAAGCTTATTGCATTTAAAACATAATATGAAGATGGCAAAAAAAAAAAAAAGTACCATTTGCTTAAAAGGAATTGTGAAAGAATCATTGATAATAAGAATTGGCTAATGGAAACTATTGTGTCAAGTAAGTCTAATCTGGCTGCACAAAGAAACTTACCAAAAAGTCTCCATTTTTTCTCTTCATGGATGCCACTTTGAATTTCATGTTTAACACTTTCTAATAATATGTCTGAAATATTTATGAGAAAAAAAACCACCTAGCTTACTAGGTATCTTTCTGGTCTACATATTAGTATTATTTTTTAATTGCAATGAATATATATATTCATGTATAAATTTCTGTTTCTTATATGAATTTGTGTTGACTTGATTGATAATAATTTGGTTTTTCAAAGATAAGTTTGTTTAATAATTAACTAATTGTCTTTTATATATTTTCAAATCGTTAGAAAATTGTCATCTAAAATATAGTTTGCTTTTATATATTTATTATCTTTTGTCTAGATAAGAATGGATTGTTTTTTTTCTAAGTAATTAAAATAAAGGGTAAAATGCAAATAAAACTCCTATGGTTTTTTATCAAATGCATGAACATCTCGGTGGTTTGAAAATGACAAATATGACACCCCTGTAATTCAAAACTATTATAATAAGACCCCTTCCTTCCAACGCTATAAATTTTCTTTTAGCCATAACTTGATCGTTTGAACTCCGATTTGGTTGATTTAACATGTTTGGAATCCTCGTTTCGAGTTATACGATATGGTCACTTCAAAATCATTAATAAATAAAATAGTTAATTATCATCAAAATACCAGATATGATTTACACCATTAACATTTTTTTATTATTGATGATTTAGAAATTTTGAACTAACCATAACGTAGAGACCAAAATGAAGATTCCAAAATGTCTTGAATCATTCAATCTGAGTTTAAACAAAAAAATGTAGGGCTAAAAGAAAATTAATAGCGCTGAAGGAGAGATATCTCATTGGAATAATTTGAAGGTACATGGTATGATTTGTCATTTCCAAACCACAAAAGGTGTTCATGTATTTAACAAAAACTACAGGATTTTATTTACAATTTACTCTAAAATAAAATATTTATCAAACTGGCTACAATCCAAGTAGAATCCATAGAGTAATATATAACTTTAAAACAAATTACGGTGTAAAGAGGTTAGTTTCAGTTGAGTTTAAGAAAATATTATTAATTGAGATGTCTTTTAACATATGAGAGTAAATTATATAGAATTTGTCTCAAATAATATAAATCTTGCGTACTGATTATTAAAATGTAAGAACTTTTAAAACTTACTCAAATATCATAATTATAGTTTAATAAATTATTCAACTAATACTTTATTATTTTTCATGAGTATTTTCAATAAATTTATTTGTTTTTTGCTTTTTAAGTTCAAGTTCAATAATATATTTAATTTAAACTATTTGATTGTTTTCATTATTATTTTCAATGATTTTTTTTATTTTTATAACTTTTTTAGTTCAATAAATTATTGAACTATAATAATTATTATTTGAGTAATTTTTAAAAAGTTCTGACTTTTTAATAATTAGTATGTAAAAATATGTTATTCCAGTAACTGTCCCATTATTATAAATTTTATATCTAGTTCATAATAATATTTTAAAAATTACATTCATCAATTAATTTGTTATTTTTTTTTAATGAAATTAGACCACATAACAGACATAGAATAATCACATGTTCTAAATTCATTAAAACTAATTGATAGAGAGGTGTGAATTGTAATTTTCAAATACATGAGTGTTTAGTATTAAAAAAATCAAAATTTTTGAGGCCACACATGTAATTATTAAATATATGTGCTATGTTAAATTAACTAAATAAAATGATATACTAAACTTAAAATATTGTTTTAATAAACTATTTATATTATATATATATATATAGAAATGATGTTTAGAATATTAAATTTGATGAGGGATCAAATTAAAAATTAAATAACTCGATAAGTAACCATTAATTATTTGATCAGTTATTAAGAGTTATCATCCTTCATTAAAGTATAATCTTCACGTTAAATCAAATACTTTCCAATAAAATGATTAAAAGCATCACAAAAATACTTGAAAAATTATCTATGACTTTATTTTGGTGTCCCTAAAAAAATCTACATTTTATTTTGATAAATCTCATATGAAATATTTACCCAATATAACGGTTTGAAATAACTCTCAATCATTTTGTTGACCTTCGAGAATTCTCCAAAGTCTCCATAAAACTTTTATTTTTTTTATTTTTTTATTTTTTAAGTTTATTGTGTGGATGCAATTTGATAAAAGGGTGGGGCCACTATGTTTGTGAAAAAATGGCACATTCTTGGTTTTGTCATATAATTTTTCAAATAAATTTTGTCAGAAATGTTGATGATGCCGACAGATTTTATTTGGTGTTTAACATAACCATATGGTGAAAATAAATTTGCCTAAACGCGTTAATTGGCTAATTAACTTTGATTTTTAACGCCAAAATGTTGTAATCCATCATTAGTTTGATTCCATTGCCACGTTAAGTAATTTGATTTTTTTTTTTCTTTTTTCAATTTTTTACATAAAGAGAATTCAAACTACTCAATTGAGAGTGAGAATACATAGCTTATTATTAAGTTAAAGGGTAAAATATAAATAAGACCCCTGTGATATTTTCAAAATGCATGAACACCCCCTGTACTTTGAAAATGACAAATCACACTCCTGTGGTTCCAATTTTTTTCAATCAGATCTCTCTCCTTCAATGTCAATAATTTTCTTTTAGTCACAACTTTTTCGTTTGAACTCCGATTTAGACGATTCAAGATGTTTTGGAATCCTCATTTTAGGCTCTACATAAATGTCACTTCGAAACTTTGAAATCATTAATAAATAAAAGATTTTATTAATATTGAAATACTAGGTATGATTGACATTGTTAACTCTTTTGGTTATTGATGATTTCAAAGTTTCGAAGTGACGATTATGTAAAGCTGGAAATGAAGATTCCAAAACATTTTGAATCATCCAAATCAGAGTTCAAACGAAAAAGTTATGGCTAAAAAAAAATTATTGACATTGAAAGGGAGGGGTCTGATTGAAAAAAATTGGAACTACAGGGGTGCGATTTGCCATTTTTAAAGTACAGGGGGTGCTCATGCATTTTGAAAAGACCACAGGGGTCTTATTTGCATTTTACCCTAAGTTAAATTTCGGTTAATCAATTGACTTCCCTTCCTATTTTATTAAAAAAAAAGAAAACTATTGTTGTTTCTACGTTATAAATTAATTGATACAATTTTATCTAGTATAGACAACTCTTAAGTACATTATAGGTTAATTACACCTTCCTAATTACCTTTTATGAAAAAAAGAATGAAACTCCCGATTTTATTATTTTCTTATGTTAAAAAGCTTATCGTATTTACTTTTTTTTTTTTTTTAATTTTTTAACAAATTTAAAAATTTGAAGTAGTTTTCAAGAGTCTGCTTCTATCGTTTTAAATAAAAATAATTAAGATTTCAAAAATTATTTTTAAAAGTGAAAATTAAAATAAAGATTGGTTTTATGAACGATCTTAAATTTTAAAACAGAAACCTGAAAATAAAATTATTATAAAATTAGTGTTTAAATTGATAAAGTTTATTTTTGTATAAATTAGGTTATTCCATTCATTTAATGAACTATGGCAAAAATTTCAATAATTGCACATTAATAATCTTGATACCATGGAGTTACATCTCTAAACCAATCGGTAATGAGAGGAGTAACTCATGTATCTTATAAACTTTGTGAGTTTCCCTTCATTTTTTTTTATGTGGGATTCTCAACATACCCCCTCAAGATGATGTTTTTTTTTTTGGCTCACCATTGTGGGTCGGATCCCATATTTTGACTGAATACCCATTTGAGTTTGTTGTGCTTTGATACCATCTTGATATTATAGGGTTTCATCTTAAAATTAATTGGCAATGAAAAAAATAGCTCATATATCTTATAAAGTTTGTGAGTTCCTTTACCTATTTGACGTGGGATTCTCAACCAATAAAAGGGGAAATTATCTACTAAATGAAGCAAACATGTTGGAATAGATCAATGTAAACGTATTAAATCAAATGCATTGAATTAAATTTTTTTCTCAACTCTTCCACTTTCACTAATAATTGTATAATAATGACAAGTAAGACGTAAAAAAAACTTAAATATTCCAAATGTTTATAACTATATTACAAGTACATTCCAAATCTCTTATTAATACTACAAGTCAAAGTTGAAAAAATGTGCTAACAATTTTATGCTTTCTTCTTTCATTAGGAATTCACAAACAATCAAGTTTGAGATATACACATTATATTTATTCTTAATTATTATTTTTTAAAATTTATTTTTATAAATATCCTATTTTATAGAGGTGAATATTGACCAGACAACAATTTTCAACACTTTGATAAGAGGATTCAAACTTGAATCGACAAGGAAAAAGGGTAAAGGTATTTGCATGGAGTCAAAGCTTAGATGCAACTTTTTTTCCATATCTGTTTTCGTTACCAAATTGAAAGGTTGGAAAACTCTCTATGGGCTTAGGCTTGTTCGTGAGAAAAGAAGGACTGCATATTTATTATATGGCTGCGATATTGCTTTTTAATTTTAATAATTTCTCACTCTTAAAAAAGTGTAATATACGAGAAGTTATTTAATATAACTGTAACGATATGCTTCATTCATTTATAACTATTTGATTTATATACATTGATGTTCTCTTGTCCATTAAAATCATAGATCTAATAGTTATGATTGGAGAATCACATAGTGACAACCTCATTCAATAATTTCTTGTAAAATAGTGATTATATTAGTGTTAAGAAAAAATAAGATTTAGTACAACTTTTTTTAGGTTGACTGAAGTTTACTTCTTTTTTTTTTTTCCTAAATTTGATTTACTTTTAAAAGTACAGTTTTAGTTTAAACCTTAATATGTTCTAAAATATATAATATAGGGTTAAAATAACATTTTTCATAAAAATTTAACACAAATTTCAGCTCGGAATTTTTTTTTTTAAAGTTTGAAAAACAAAATTATAAATAAGAGCCTTCTTTAAGAATTAATTTAACAAAAAAGTTAATTATACATAATTATCCTATATTTGATTTACTTTTTTCTGCAATATTGAAGGGAGCAAAAAGAAGTAAGAGATCTCAAAGTGAGAAAAGTCATGTCAAATAATAAAGTGGTTAGAAAAGGAAACTCACCATATAATTCCAATTTAGGAGGCAAAAATTAGGTCACCCTTCAAGGAGATTTCATTCAAAAAAAAAAATCTATTTATAGTAATAATAAAAAGATTACAATTGAGGGAAAAACTTGGATCCCATCAATAATTTCAGTTAAAATACAAAACCCATCATAGTTAATTATTAAAAATCAACCATTTTATTGATTATATATATCATTACCATCTATAATAATAAACTTAATATTTTTAGTATAACTTAGTTTGTTTCTCTAATTAAACCTAAACCCAAATCAAATATATATTTTGAAATTAAGAATTAATCTCGTAAACATTGAAGTTGATCATCATGTCCAGAGGGGTTCCCATGGTGAGCTTAAATTGGCATCGTCAAGAAAGCAGCTGGTATCGACCAAAGGCAGCTCATGATGTGGATGGAAACCGAAAATAGGTTCCATCGGAGACGATAACGACGATGATAATGAAGATGATGATTGTTGCATTTCCATGCAAATTAGGGCTAACAAATTGGCTTGTTGATGTTGCATATTGGCTACTTCAGCTCTAGCTTTGGCCAGTTGAGCTTGGAGATCGCTCACTTGCTTCTGCAACTGGCAGATTGCTCCGGCGCTGCCGTAGACGGGGTCTCTCAGCCTTGCATTTGCTTCATACACCATGCTACTCACTGCATCAGTTCTCTGTGATTCTGGAAGCTCCTATGAGAAGAAAAAAAAATTGGTCAAATAATTAGTTTTTTAATAATTATATTTTTTTTAATAAAGTTAAAATGAGGGTTACAAGGTCATGTTTATTTAAAATATATTGAAAAATATCAAATTGTTTTAATTTTTTTTATTAGCCTTGTGATGTTTTAATATAATATTATCATGAATTCAAACATCTATACTATTTACTTGCCATTCTTATAGTTCAATCTTAATATCCGAAGGGTGAATTGACAATATATTTAAAATAATAATTTTACCCTTAAAACAGTTTTTTTTTTTACCAGTGAAAAATATGTCAAGATTTTATTTTTTAAAATCATAAATGTGTAAATGATTACTTAAATGTTTCATATAACTAAATCACTCAAAAATTATTTTTTTAAAAAAATAGCTCTAAAAAAACCACTACCAAACAATGTCTTAAATTTTATAATCTACCACAATAGGACTACTCTCCTTTGAAAAAAGAAATAATAGAAATAAAAAAACCCTACCCTCAAAAGTAGATTTTCAAAAAATGTATATTTGTAGATTTGTTTTAATATTCAAATCTTGGTGGGTAGAGAGATTCGTCCATTTGATTTGTAAATTAAAAAATGGCAGGAATATAAAAAAGTTAGATACATTTGTTTGAAATATAGAGGAAAAGGACGAAAAAGATATCGAAATTAGAAGAAAAAAAAACCTTTATTTTCTATTTTGTTTTGTTTTAGTAAAACACCAATGACTAGAAAACAACCCATTTCACTTTCATCTCTTTTGGATTCACATGAACAAAACAAAAAGCAAAAGCAAAATTTCCCAAATGAACGTTTACAAAAACTTGACTATCGAGTCGCTTGTAAACTGGCTCGAACATTCACAGATTAAAAAAAAGACGTACTTGTAAGAATTTGATAATATTGCTAGCTCCAAAGACTCGATGAGCAATGGTGAACTTAAGAGGCTCAGTAGGAGGAAAATAAGGAGCCAAAACACATTTATCGACACATCGTCGCCGGAGAATCTTACAAGCGGCACAAGGGCTGAGAACCACCGGTGGTGGAGGAGAATGTGGAGGAGAAACAGAATTATTACTCAAAGGAGGAGATCCAGATGAAGAAGAAGGAGAATATAATAATGGGTTTGGAAGAGAGATTGGTTTTGGTGGAGTTTTCTGACAGTTAGCTACGTGATCCATTAAAAAAATTCTTTTTTAGAGAGAGGATTTTCTGATTGGAAAGAAGGAAAATAAAAGAAAAAGAAAATATTGTTTTGATTCTTTCTTTGAGAGAGTGGAATGAGATATATAGAGAGAGAGAGAGAGGAGCCTGCAAATAAATTTGGGAGGGAGATGACGTCATGCACACTATCTTTTACGTCATCAGTTTGAAACCTCTCAAAAAAATTCTGCGGATAAATTTTATTTTTAATTTTCTCTTTTTATTTTAAATTTTTCTTTTGCATAGAATTTTAAATAATATACAAATATTGTATAGAATGAAATTTGACTCATGACATGACCGACTATCACAACATTTTTATATTTAATTCAACTTCTTTAATTTTTTTTTTTTTTAAATTTGAGTGGGTAGTTTAATTCATTAATATATATTTAGAAATTTTTGAATTAAAATTGATTGGTTTTGAATAAATAGTAGATTAATTATTTAGTAAATCATTCATTGAGACCAAAATAGCTCAATCTAACTATGAAAATTGTTCAAACTTAAATATAAAAATCAATATGTACAAAAGTGATTCCACCCATTAAAAAACATTAAGAGGTCGTTTGTTTCTGGTTATCTTAGATATCATGCAATTTAAGATTATTGGATATCTAAATGACATGGTACATGGATTACAGAGAAGACTACATTGTTTAGTAATTAGAAACAACAATCTTATGGGGTATGAAAGATTATGGTGTTTGTTTTGCAGTATTTAACAGTGGGAATGCAATGAAATTAACTATTCTTTCATTAATACCCTTATTAAATGTTTATTATTAATCATTTCTACATATTGATTTAATTAATTTTTATTTTTTGATAAATATTTAATGTCATATTATTTAAATAATTCAATTAATTTATTATTTATTATTTAAATATTACATTAACATTTGAGTTTTATATATTTATTTGATAAGAAGGAACTTACTTAAATATATACAAAAGTCTCAACCATGAGTTTAAATAAATTTATCAATTTATGTTTTTAAAAAATCTTATTATAAAAAATATATATAAAGATTGTTTATTGACAATCCATAAAAAGAAAAAGAATTAGTAATTTAATTAGTATAAGTTATAAATTAAATCATTTAATAAAATTTGATAAAATTAAAAGTTTAAATTTTAAATTGACAGTATAAATCGATTTTTCCCTCAAATTTAAGTCTAGAGTGTAATCCTTAAAATAAATTTGAACGCATTATTATTAAAAAAAAAAATAAAAGAAAAAACTGATTGATTGTTATTAAAAATTGAATATATAATCTAAATGATTAAAATTCAAATTTTTTAACTGGTAGGCCAAATGATCTCTAGCTCGAGCTCCTTACTTGACTCTGAATTAAGTTTATTCAAAAGAAATATAAGTCAATAGATAGGCAATTGACCTTTGGAAAGTTCTTTAAAGCTTTTCTTTTTAATAAAGAGAGATCATAATTTTATTACCTTTTTTACCAAAAAAAAAAGGTGAAAAAAAGAAGCCATTGCTTCCCATTTACTTGATTCTTACTTTATTTTATTAAAGTAGTAAATAATTGAGAACACTAATATTTAATTCTATAAAAATCAAAACTGGCCTTTGATATATAACACATGCTTTTCCTTTTTTTTTTCTTCTAAATTTATTAAGCTCATAAAAATATTTCCAATAGAAAAATGAAAAATAACCTCTTAGGAAATAATTGACTTTTGACATATGCAAATGGGTTATGAGAGTCTTTTGAAGGATGGCGAAATTGATAATCACTCTTGACCCATAGTCATTTAAAAATAAATAAAAATAGAAAAACTGGCAGTAAAAAATTGACCATGGCTTTAAATAAATGTAATTAAAAGAAGAAACTTAAAAATTTTAGAAAAATTTAAAATTTACCGCTATTCATAAGTGAATTAATTTCATCAAATCAAGTCATAAATTTGAATGTGTGGTAAAATTAATATTCTCTCAATTGCGAAATTCAACCATCATAAAAAAATGTCAATATGTACATAGCTTAATTGACTAGCCATCTGCTACTTTCTTGATGAAGTTAGAGGTTCAAGTCTTCCTCCCTCACATTGATGTAATATTTAAAAATTAAGAAAATAAAACCTCACTCAAAACCAAGAGTATTTCTAATGACTTAAAAACCCACTCACTTTAGGAAGGAAAGAGTGGACATTCAACTGCCCCAAATAGGAAGTTGAAGCAGTCAATTGGGAGTACAGGTAAAAATTTAATTAATTGTTTAAAGTTTCCTTTTATATAAATAAAAATTATCATTTTTTTCTCTTAATAATTTCATGCAATGGCCTTTTCACTGACTTACTAGAAGGGATGTAGACTTGGAATTTTTATGCCTCTGATGGGCTACTCCAATATTAGCTGTATAATTTAATAATTAGTGAATAAACCAAGATAGATTATCCTAATCATTTTCTTCTTCATCAAACTTACCATATAAATCAAGTATTGACTCAATCTTGAGATTATCATTAATCATTGATTGTTCATAATAATTAGATTACTCAAGTGAGGAAAAAAAATTAATAATTACTACGAGACAATGAGTTTGGATTGAATATTATTTAATTAAGAATAACAAATTATTCAACAAGTAAATAATTTTGTATTGACCAAAAGTGAGTAAGAAAATGATCTTAGTCTAACTTTTTCTCCTTTTTTTATAAAATTCTAAGAAATACTCGATATTAATCGATGAATAAATCTTGGTTGCTGTCTCGAATAGCAATTAAAAATGTATACCGCCAATAAATAATTTTTATTATATGGGTCAAAAGTCATGCCATTTTTTTCTTTCTATTATTTTTCCATCTTTATTTTTAAGGTGTACAACTCTATAACAATCAAGTTTTTCTCTTAATCGATCTCGTATCTCTAACCTTATTTTCAAAATTTTGTTTTTACACTATCAAGATAAAACACTCAAATCTCTATGAAAATGAGAAGTATAATTTTTCAAATGGAAGATTTAGTCTAAAATTTTGGGTGGACTTAGAGCAAGTGAGACAAGTATAAAATTCTTTGGCGACCAACCATATATTAGCACAACTTTCTGGGTACAAAATTGTGATTTTTGAGCAAGAAAACTGACAATGACTAAAGGCTAATTCAAGAAAAAAGAGAAAATTTTGATGAGTAATTGAAGGATTTGGGTGTGGAAAACCGTTGGGCTCGTGGGAAGCAAGAAAATGAGAGGGGGAGAGATTTTTTTATTTTTTATTTTTTGGCAGGTCTTTAAAATTTGCTTGAAATAAATAAAGTATTCTAGTAGAATGTGACATTTTCAAAAGTGACTTTTGTATATATATATATACATATATTCACAAACCATTAAGTTAATTTTCTACACCCACTCTTCAATTCTTTCCTCAACTTAGAAAAAATTGAGTCCAAGTTATTGGTAATTTCCAAGGGAAGTAGTTGGAAGGCTTTTTTTTTTCTTCTCAAAAGTATATAAGAATCCAAAAGCTATTATATTATATGTCCACATATATCAATGCATGTATGTATGTATGTTGTACATGCATCACATAGTCCATCTTAAATATGAATTATGATCATGATCAAACCAAGGAAAAATTACGCAAACCACCCTAAAACTATAGGAATTGTAATACTTACATCCTTAAAGTTTCAATTTGAGCAATTGACATCTTGAACTTTATAAAGTGTTAAAATTGGACCCAAAAAAATTTAATTTGACAAAATGACCTCATTAAATTTTTGAAATTAGACCCTCAAATATTATCATAGAGATGAAGAATACATCCCTAATGTCAACGGGAAGGAGAATGGTGAGATTGGAGAAAAATTCTAAATTCGATCCCCGTGAGGGTTTTGCGATCAGGGAATTGGACAGATCAGAATAGATTTTCTTGAGTCCAATTTTAACATTTTACAAAGTTCATAAGGTTAATTACTCAAATTGAAAGTTTAGAAATGTAATTGCTACAACCCTATAGTTCACGGGCGGTTTGTTTAATTTTCCCTAAATTCAAATAAGAATATGGAAATTGATTGGTTAAAAGGAATTCCTTGTGACTTTCATATGTATCTTATTTTTATTTTGATAATACATAGTAGGTAGATAATAAATAAACGGACATTTTAACAAATACATGGATGCTAATGTCAATGGGATGGGGAGAGGTGAGATCAGAGAAGAATTCTACATCTTGGCCGATGAGACTTTTTTGATTAGGGTCATGGACAAGGTTGGGACAGGACGGGAGCCCTCGGGGACACGACCCCTAGAAATTTATACTAATAATTAGTAAATTAATAAATTTAAAAGGATAATTTATCAAACTAAATTTTATTGGGTCCAATTTTAACATTTTATAAAGTTTAGGGGGCCAATTTCTCAAATTGAAAGTTTAGAAAATGGCGGTTTGTGCAATATTTTTCCCTAAATTCAAATAAAAATATATGGAAACTGACCGGTTAAAAGGAGTTCTTTTTTACTTTCATATGTATGTTATTTTTGTTTGATAAAATATACTAGTAACTAATAGGAAATAAATATAGGGAAATTTCACTGGGTATCAAAATTTTGATGCAACATTTATAAAAATAGTAACTCTAAAAAGTATTTACAAATATAACAATTTTTACTATGTTAATCAGTGATTAACAATGATTAATGTGTGTGATCAATGATAAACTTAGTGTAAAATATGTAATTCGATGTTTATCATCGATTCATCTTATCAAAATTTACTATATTTATAAATATTCTTTAGAGTTGCTATTTTTATAAATAGTTTTAAAATTTTTGTTAAATTTACAACTGCCCTATAAATATATGGGTGTTTTAATATATATATATATATATATATATATATATATATATAGATCATATTAATATATTTTATCTATTAAATATTATACACAAAAAAGTCAGAAGAACTTCTCTCAATTGATAGTACTCAAGTATTCTCCTCTCTCTATATATATATATAACGAACAAAAGTTAAATGAATAATGTGTAGTATTAATTATGTGTGCATGATATGTAATGTATGTAAGTATATATGAATGTTATTTTAATCACATGTCTTTGATATTTCAACCGACTAAATACAAAATTATGTTCAATACTTCAAATATTTATATACATTTTATAGACGTATATTTTAGACTTCTAGACATTGTTAATTAAGTTTTGACTGAAGAACACCTTCGAGATCATTTTAACTAATCATCAAGTCTAATAAATTTAATTTGATATTATAATTTATAGTGACTAAGACCATGGTATGACCAAATTCTAAATCCAAGGATCTAATACAGGGTCTTAATCCAATTTGATAATGGAGGCTATACATATAATAAACACGGTCAATTTTCTAACTCATTAATTTATCAATTAATTTAATAGATTATGTGCTTATTGAAAATTATCATTTGATAATTAATTGTATAAAATTATAATTTCTCTCTCTTCCTCTCCCATTATTAGGGTTTCTGTGTCTGTTTAATTCTTATTTACTAGGATTCTAAGTTTCGTATTGTCATTTCTTTAAATGTTCATTTTACAGTTTATCTAAGGTTATTATACTACGTCAACTTAATGAAGTTATGAATCTGTCTTTTTTTAAATAAATAATACAGGTAGAAAATAAGACAGTCTGAATAATCTTAAATCAACCGAATTTCATCTGTAATTAAATCGTTACCAATAAATATATCAATTTGTTAGTTTCAAAACCAATAAAAATGTATATAAGCACATTGCATGTGCAAATTATTACATGATATTATTTTTTTGACAAAAACTCCTTTACATGATGAATTTATATAGGTTCATACGTGAATGAAAAAAGAAAAGGTCATGAGAAATGATTGTGAAGTAAAATGGCATCAAAGAGAGGTTTGAGGGGCCTTCAACTTTAAGAATCTCCCCTTTCAAACATCTTTTTCTCATAATTCTTTCACCTTTTTTTTTTTTTTTGGTTTTAATTAATCAATCAAAGATTTCATTGAAATTGGCTGTGATTTTTTTAGACAACCAACTTAATAATTTGGCACAAAATTAGGGTAGCTGTCAGCTACCACCATATGATAGTTAATCCCTTTTAGAGAGAGAGTGATTGATTGCGTGTGGACCTTTACCATTGTCTGAAGAAAGGTGTAATGCAGCCAAAGGAAGAGCTTAGCTAACCCCTTTACTGTAAACTGGATTTTATAAAACGTTACAATTGGACCTGATAAATTTTAATTTGATAAATTATCTCCTTAAAATTATTATTTTACTAATTATTATTATTATGAAATCTATGGATTTCGTATCTCTGAGGGTCCCCTTACATCTTATCTCGATTTTGTCTTTGACTCCAACCACAAAACTCTCATCAGGATCGGAATTTAGAGTTTTTCCCGTTGATTTAAGGAAGTATTCTTAATCTTTACTATGATTTTTGTCTAATTTCAAATTTTATGAATACTTTATAAAATTTAATGGATTTATTACTCAAAATAAAATATTGAGGATATAACTATTACAATCTCTATTTATGTAATGTTCTCTAAGATTTAAGATATGTTTTTTTTTTTTTTGGTAATTAATTTAATAGAATATTAATTAACTAAAAGTACCGAATTGGTCCTTTTCAAATGGAAGAATAGTGAGTATGATACATATGTTTAGGTTCCCCTTTATTTTAACAAACAGAATCCCATCTTTTTCTATGGACACAATAAGTCAAACTAATTGAGTGCTGATTGGGTATGGGTTCATAATATCATACACACTTAAAAAAACGTTTAAGGCTGCTTAAACCTTAGTAAAAAATAATTAATTTTTAATTTGACTTGAAAGTTTTGATAATATTATTAACGGGATGATTTCAATTTTATTTTAGTTTGATTCTAAAGCCTAATATAACTTTTTTAAGTGATAAAAGTTGAGGTCTATTAAAGGGACTCGACCAGTAAGATTTTTTCTTTTCATAATTATTATAATGGGACAATCACTACTTTTTGATCATTGTTGTACTATTTTTACTACGGTAAAAAAAATTCCATACTTTCATGGTTTTTTATTATAACAAAATATTATTGTGTAATTTTTATGAGTAAATTTGAGTATAAACTGATAATTTCATAAATATTTTTTTCTTTTAGTTTATTTTGAAAAGTAGATTAAGTGCTATTATAAAGTCATTGGAGAATTTCGCTAAAAAAAAAAAGTCATTGGAGAATTATTTCATTCAATCCGTTACCAAAAAAAAATAAAATTCATAGTATATTCTTATCAATCAAAGAACAAAATAACATTGCGAACTAAGAATAATATTGTATCCATTTCGCATAAAATCATCTTTTGATTTCTGTTAAGTAAAAATCCTATAATATTAAAAAAATTCTCGAGATTATTAAATTCTCTTTTCAGAAAAATAGGTGGATATTTATCTAGGTATAAAAATTTAGCATTGTCAAAGGAATATCAACATCACGTGTAGCATCTTTAAGACTATAAAAAAAAAGGTAGATAACCAAACATTCCAACCATCTCCAAATATATATCTAAATATATAATTTATTCATAATTAGAAATTTTTAAATTAATTAAATTTGATAGGATTTAGTTTAAAATGCCATATGAGATCATAAATTTTTATAAATCATGTATTCAGAAGCGGATTCACACATTTTTTTTCAAGGGCGCAAAAATCCTATTAAACTTGTTGTTGCGTAAAAATAAAGAGCTTCCACGTAAACAACAGATTTAGAAGATGGGATGAGTCAGATATCATACGATACATTGGAGGTGCTGTGTAGGCTGTGAGCTGGGTATTTGACAAGCACTGTATATATCTGCATAGAAAAGGAACAGAGCACCGATGTGGTGCCGGCTTAACACTCTTCGATGCTTAAGTCAAAACTAGTGTGCAAGAGAGAATTAGCTACCTAATGAATGAAGTTTTTCTCCTATTTATAGGAGAAGAAATTGATGACATCATTGTGCCACATGTCACGCGGGATCGGGCCATGTGTTGCTTCTCAATTACGTGTCATTTGTGGGTTACGTCACATGTCATTTTCCAAGTGGATACTTGTATTCGATCTCAAGTATGTAGGTCTATGCTAGAGACTGCATAGTCATGTCTTGCCAGGTGCGTAGACTTTATGTCCAGACAATGTGCCAAGACAGTGTACCCAGCACTACAAAAAAAGGCAATTTGCGACCAACTGGTCGTTTCTACAGTAGAATGCGACCAAAAAAGCGACCAACATGGTGGAGGCAAAAAAGTTGGTCGGTCCGGACTTTGTGCAACTGTATAGTCACAAATATACGACCAAGCATGGTTGGTCGCAAAAAAGTCAACATTTTAAAAAACGACCAGATGGTCGCTTAAAAAAGTGACCATCTGGTCGTAATTTAAGTTGAAGATAAGTTACCAGTTGGTCACATGAAGCAGTGACCACGTGGTCATTTTATAAGCGACCAAACGGTCACTTTTGTACTCAGACAAAATGCGACCAGATGGTCGTTTGTTTGGGAAAAAAATACGACCATTGGTCGTAATTTAAGTTGAAAAAAAGTGACCAGTTGGTCACATGAAACAGTGACCACGTGGTCTTTTATAAGCGACCAACTGGTCACTTTTGTACTCAAACAAAATGAGACCAGATGGTCGTTTATCATGCGACCATCTGGTCGTATTTAATAAATATTTTATTTATTTATTTAAATTACAATAATTAGTTAATTAATTATTATTTATTTATATATTTAATATTAAAATTTAATAACAAAAAATTGGAATTAAAATAAAATATATATAAATCAAATATTCAAAAAATGTTTTATACAAAAGAAAGCATCCTAGAACTACTGCGGAGGGGCGGAGGGTGGCGGAGGAGGCATCGATGAAGAATGGCCGCCGTCTAGGGATCTCAAGTACGCGGCCAAAGATGCTGCGACCTGGGCCTCGACCCGTGCATGCATATCCGCCTCAATCGCAGTGACTCGAGAAACGAAGTCGTCGCGCATAGCGTCCATGTTGATGTGAAGCTGCTAAACCTCCACGCGGAGCTGCTGCTCAACTGGAGAAGGGCTGCTAGTGCTCGCTCCGCTTCGCTGAGGCCAGGGCACATCCGCGTAGAGGCATCGCCCGTACGGGCCGAGCCCAAGAATTGATCCATCAGGCCGAACCCTTCCAGCAGCCTCCAAGAACGCCTCTCTACGGTCTTCCTGAGTCGGTTGCTAGTCGGGTGTGGGCAACCGCTGACTCAACGACTCCGTGAAACATTCCTAAACATTTAAAATTCAGAAAATAAAATAGTTAATATATAATTTAGGAAAAATTTTAAAGAAAAAATAATAATTGAAAAAATTATTAAATACCTGAACTGCTTTCACTTTATCGTAGACGAACGTCCCGTCCTTTTTCATGTGAAGAACGCTGTGCAGCTCATCGGGCGGGACAGGGCGACCGTGCTTCGCTTCCTAAAAATATTAGAGAATGAAGAAAAAATAATAAATTAATAACTAATTGAAAAAAGAAAACAAGAAAAAAGTACGTAAAAAAAAAACTTAACAATCGACGATGGTGCTCGTCGTGGGTCCGGGCCCCGGCTGTGTGTTTGGTGGGATTCTTCGCGCGGTTGGCTTTATTCCTCTTTGACACTGCCATGCCCTCGGGAGTGCTCAAGCTCGCGATAAGCCGCGTGGTCCTTCGGGCTCATCCACACGGGGCGGTTTGCTGCTTGCTTTATGCGCGCCCGGTACATGAGGTCCTTGAATCAATCCCGGACGTGATTGTCCCATAGGGGGAACAATCTACTGTCCGTGATATCGGGATCGATAACAGGAAACTTGCCCTGAAAAAATTGAAATAAAAAATTGTTAAAGTAATAAAGTAATAAATTTATTTCTATAAATTTCAAAATTAATTAATTATAAAAATAAATGATGTTTTTTACCTTCTAATTGTCGTACATCCGACGTTTCACCGTCGTCGGAATCTTCTGCCAGCGAAGGTCGCTGGGTAGAGGCATGCTCTAGAGGACCTCGCGAAACCATTTTGAAACGGTTGTATGCGGCTGTACTCTGCAAAAACATAAAAATATTGTGATATTAGAAACAATTAGTTAACATAAAAAAAAAACACTTTTAAAAATGTTTAAAGATTTAAAAATTAAGTAATTAAAACAATAAACAAATTACTTACGTTTCCCCTTCAATCCGAAGGGTAGAGTCTGCGGCTCGAGGAGGCTGCGTGCCTGAAGTGGAGGGTCCCGCTGGATCCGACCCTGATGCAGACCCTGATGCTCCCCCGGGAGTCGTGGCCTGGGAGTCCTGCGACAATCGTGGTGTCGCAGGCTGGGTCTCAGGGACTGCATCATCGAGCGTGGCAGCAAGTCCCGGCTCGTAACCGAAGAGGAGGTTGTCCAACTCCTTTGTAGTCAGGTCCGCATCAGGGGCAGCGGCAGTAGGCGGCTGCGGAGTCACCTCGTCAATTGCGTCGTCAGGCTCATCTGACTGGGGAGGACGTCGTCTGCCCGTCATAATCCTACAACTAAACTAAACTAATTTAATACTAATTACGTAATTAAAATATTGAAATAAATTAAATTAATGAAATAATCTAAATTAAATTGATTAAATAATGTAAATTAAACTAACATAAATTAATTAACTAATTTAAAATAAACTAATTAATTAATTTGAATTAAAGTAAATTAAAATTAGATTAATTGAACTAAAATGAAGTAATTAAAGTAAACTAAGTAGTGAAGAATTAAACTAAAATTAATTAAATTAAAGTAAATTAAGTAATGAAGAATTAAACTAAATTAGATTAATTGAACTAAAATTAATTAAATTAAACTAACATTAATTAATTAAAACTAAAATAAACTAAACTAATTAATTAAATTAAGGTCAACTAAAATTAGCTTAAGTGAACTCAGTAATTAATTAAAGTAAACTAAGTAATGAAGATTTCAACTATTAGATTAAATTAAACTAAAATTAATTAAATTTAACTAACATTAATTAATAAAAACTAAACTTAACTAAACTAATTAATTAAATTAAACTAAATTAAAATTAGATCAATTGAACTAAAATTTATTAATTAATTAAAGTAAACGAAATTAGATTACTTAACCTTAAGTAAACTAAGTACTTAATTAAACTAAATTACATTAATTAAACTAAAATTAATGAAATTAACAACATTAAACTAAACTAATTAATTAATTAAAGTAAACTAAAATTAGATGAATTAAACTAAAGTAAACTAAGTAATTAATTACACTAAATTAGATTCATTAAACTACAATTAATGAAATTAACAAAATTAAACTAAACTAATTAATTAAAACTAAGTAAACTAAATTTAAACTTAAACTAAAACTAACTAAAAACTAAAACTAAAACTAAAACTAACTTAAAACTTAAAATCTATACGAAAACTAACCTCGTAATAGAAACCGGGATTGGAGGTTTAGGGTTTTTAGATTTAGAGTAGGACAGGGGAAAAAATAACGGGAAGCGACGGGGAAAGAGAGAAAAGAAAGAAAAGAGAGAAAGAAAAAGGAAAGGAAAAAGAAGAAACGGGGGGGACCGTCGATTTTAAATCAGATTTTGCAACCAAATGGTCACAAATATGTAATTATGACCAGAAACGAAAGGTCACGCGTGCTGGGGAAATTACGACCCCCTGGTCGCATTTTTATACATATTTGCGACTACCTGGTAGCATTTATTGCAAAAGCGACCATCTGGTCGCCACTTTTCCATTATCCAGAACAGCTGTCATATCACGCGTCCCATCAAATATTGCGACCATCTGGTCACAATAATGAAATTCACCCCAAAAAATTACGACCAGAAGGTCGTAATATTTAAATTCACCGCTATAAATTTCATGAAAATTTAAATTTACCTCTCATATTTGCTACCAGATGGTCGTAATTTAACTTATATTTTTTTAAAAATATAATTCTACTTTTCCACAAATGCGACCAACTGGTTGCCTTCCCTTCTAAATTACCACCATGTGGTCACCTTTTGTGTTAAATTGCGACCACATGGTCGCAAATATTAATATTAATATATATATTTTATCATTCATTAAAGAAATAGTTTTAATAAACACATACACAGTGAATAATAAAGTTACGAAATGTCTTATTCATCATCCTCTGTTTCTTCTGTCGTCGCTTCTTCTTCTATTTCTTCGTCGGATTCATCGTCTCAAAGAAGTCCGTCACATAAAGTCTTCTTTTTCTTCTTTTGTTTCTTCATCGGATTCATCGTCTCGAATAAATTCAGCATCAATGTCATGTGCGTGAGAAATGGAAGCATTTGTATCATCATCATGCAATGTTATCGTTCCATCGTTTAAAGGACGAACAGTACTTGCATTCTGACCATCTTCGATTGCATGACATCTTATCTCATCTTCTTGAAAAGCAACAGCTCCCTCCGTACCGTCGTCTTTCTCGGACAAGTTTTCTTCTACCTGGCGTGGTTTAGCTTTACAAACAACTAACCAATCTGTTAGATCTTGTCTATTAATCAGATAGTTCAGGTAATAAACTTGAATCACCTGTGAAGCCAGGACAAACCTATCAGCGGTGCGTATTGTTAGGAATGATGTCCTATAACTCGTAATTATTTAATAATGATAATTTATTTAGAATAAATTAAATAAATAAACATAAGTTCTTTATATTATCTAGATTGATTCAATTGACGATATTAGGAATATATGGAAATATATTAATATCAAACATTCAAATAGTAAACCCTAAGTTACTCTTATGAAATCATAACTTAGTATGTGAGTCATACGAGAGGATTAAAGTCGAGATGTGTAACTTAAAAGTGTCTACAGTAAATGGATAACGTTTGGGAACCTTATCCTGGTAACACTGTTGATAGCTTCGCATTTTGTTTATAGACAAATGATCTAATCCTGATCATTCATGTGGGAGACATGAAATGGAAGTATCATATGCAATGTTAATTGTATAAGACAAAACCACGATGTTCGATCAAATTTCTCATTAGTACCAGGTTTACAGAAATGATCGAATATCAAACTAAGTTTATCAACCGTGATAGATCTCAATCCCGAGTGAAATGCGGACTCCCTATTTATGGAGTTATGTTCTTTGATTCACATGGTTGAAAGCGATCCGTAAGAACGCTCAATACACTCCTGTTTTGGGAACATGGCTAGATAAGAATGGGAACTCATTTTCACGAGATGGAATTCATAACTTTCCTATAAATTAACCAGGTATCGGTCGCGATACCTAAACATTTTAGGAACTTTAGGAAACTCCCTTGATGTCTTGATTCGAGACATGAACAAGTGGCGCCACGACTTCTATTGATCACAGAAGTACCTTATCTCTAGTTCGACTAAAGATAAAGTTCATTGGAGAATCAGCGGGAACATAAGGATAAAGCGGTAATTACAGGGGCAAAACAGTAAATTTATCCGCCTGTAATTATGAGGGTTCCACGTGAAGGATATATCACAGATATAAATAAAAGATAAACTAAATGGACATAACTCATCTATAGTGAGGGGAGTTCAGCTATGAATCTATAGTGGAATTATTCATAGTTAAATAATAAGTAATTAACTGATTATGAGTTAATCACTTAATTGACTAATTATTAAGCCCATGATCTATAGGTCCATCGGGTCCCTATGCTAGCCCAAATATCGTTGTAGCAAAACTAAGTTATTAATTTAACTTAAGAAGAACGAATAATTTAAGTAATTGATTTACTTAAAATTAGGCAATATTAATTATTTGAATAATGAGATTATTTAAATTAATATTAATATTATTAATATTGATACAATATTAATTATTTAAATAAAGAGTTTATTTAAATGGAAATTAATATAACATTATCAATTATAATATTATGAGGCAAAATTAATTGTTTAAATAAATAAATTATTTAAACGGGAATTAATGTTAATATTATTAATTATTTAAATAATGAATTTATTTAAATGAAAATTAATAATTAATATTATTAATTAAATAATGAGTTTATTTAATTTAATAATAAATATTAGAGAGAATTAAATACAATTGGTTTAAGAAACAAATTGGTTTGGCCTAAAATAATTAATTAATTGAATAAGATTCAATGGTAATTAATATATTAATTTTTGGCTAAATGTATTTAATTAGAAATTATTATTTGAATTTTTTCTAATTATATATATATAATTATTATATAAAGAAAAGTTAATATAAAAAAATATATATATATAAAAAAATCTTTGGATTTGGCGACAGCGTGAAGGGTCATAATGGCGCACGAATATGAAAGATTTATATACATATATATATATATTTTTTATTTATTTATTTTCTATTATCTAATAATTAACGGATAAGCATATCTAATTAGAATAGATATCATAATTCCTATAAATATGACCATTGGGATTCATATTTTATACACTACTCACTTTAATTAAGAAAGTGAAAATTCTCTCTCAAGTTTTTTGCCCAATTGCCGATTTTCCTTAAGGAAAAATTTAGAAGAAATTTATTCTTCTTTTGTTCTTCCGGTTCGATTCCCACAAGTCGGTTTTGCTTTCGATCGGGATATAGCATAGAAGATCCGGTGTTTCTGAGGATTTGATGCTGTAAAGAAACCTTCGACCGATTCTCCATTAATTACTCAATGTAAGTAAAAGGGTTTTAATTTTCGAAATTAAGCATGAATCTACATGTTTTATCACAAATTGCATGATGTTAATAGATCCGTTATTAAATTTTAATAAGTTTGCTAAATAAATTTCCGCTAGTTTAGTAAATCATCCCTTTAATATGCTTAGACTTGTTTACCTCAACGATTTGTAAATGATCAAGCTTACGGACTCCGCCTCGTCTGGTTGTCTCGAACCAAGTACAATTTAACAGAACAATGCGTTTTAGCGTCGGACTTGCGTATTGAATCTCAAGAATCTCATCGATTACTCTGAAGTAATCGTCTTCGTTTGTGCCGAACACATGACCTTTTATGCAAACACTACTGTTGTTTGTTTGTCCGGTAATCGAATGCGTCTTCGTTTGAAATCAGAATCATTCATCGACGTATCCAAGGATAACGACCTTGCAATCCGCCCAGGTCCCTTTGCCAAAGAAATAATGCGAGGATCATCTACCGGGATGCGAGGGAGTCAACTTGTCATTGTTCACATACATTAATGTTAGGAAGATATTAATTTTTTCAACAAATTGCCACGGTTGTTTTGACAATTTAAAATAACTCACGTATGCACTGAACTAAGAACGAAACTCTTTGTTGATTATTGACCCCTCCTCAGCGGCTGTAAGACCAACTCGTGTCATTTGAACTTATAAGTTTAGAAATAATCTGTATGTTACAAAAATAGTTAGCAAATAGTTTGTAATTGTTTATGTGATAAAATAATGTTAACTTACGAACTCACTCTATGTAAGGCTCGATCTCTGCGCAGTTGCATAACACGTATGTCTGCATTACGTGATACTCGGAATCGGTCAACGACCTACGCACTGATCTTCCAACTGTCATGCCAGGTTCCGTAAAAATCGGTAAGTCGTTTATGTCAACACCTTCAAGTAAATTTTCGATAATATTTCGTTTCACGGGTCGAAACTGCTCTGCAATGTGTTGGTCAAAGTAGTATGAACAAAATGTGGTAGTCTCTTGTGTCACGTACACACTACAGATAGATCCTTCTACTCTTGATTTATTTTCGACCGTCTTTTTCAACCGACGTAAGTACCTGTGGTAGAAAACATTTACATTCGATATCACTGTACTTTATACGTGTGCATTACAAATTAACTGTGCTTACCTTTCAAATGGGTACATCCAGCGGTAATGTATCTGACCCCCTAAGAATGCCTCGTATGGAAATGCACTGGAAGATGCTCCATGGAGCCAAAAAAGCATGGTGGGAACATTCGCTCCAACTTAACAGCGATCTCTGAACTCATTGAAGCGCTGAGCTTGCACATGGCTCCCAATGTCTATTCTTTAGAAGCAATGCATTACGCCAACCGGCATCAATCGTTGCATGAATACATGACAGTCGTGGCTTTTCATCCCGAACATAATATACTTTTGACTGTCTATACACCGACTCAAATTCGAAACGTATCCGTCCGAGAATTTGATCCACTCAAATAATGTTTTCTTTTCATCCGTCGTCAACATGTACTTTGCTTTTGCGTAATTATCATTGTCGTCAGGCTCCAACTCAGGACGGTGACATATCTCCCGTATATCATAACGTGCCATCAGATTGTTTTTCGTTTTTCCCGGAACGTTCAAAATCGTATTGAAAATATTGTCGAAGAAATTCTTCTCGATATGCATTACATCCAGATTGTGTCTAATCAGTAGATCTTCCCAATACGGTAGATCCCAAAAAATACTCTGTTTCTTCCAACCCGTGTTTTTCCCAGCCGCATTGTTTGCACTCTTTACACCGTCCACTGTAATCTTCTGCATCTCTATAGCATCTATACCGTGAAGAATCTCCCTTCCACTATACATTGTCGGGGGGTATCGTTTCTTACTCGTCGACCCTTCTTCCAGTAAATGCCGTTTGAACGGAAAGTATGATTCAATGGTAAAAATCGACGATGACAATCAAACCAACAAGTTTTCCGACCGAATCTGAGATAAAATACATCTGTGTCTAGCATGCAATGTGGACATGCGTATTTTACTGCCGTACTCCATCCTTTAGGAGAAGGAGATTAAGGTTCACACAATTAACTACACTGACTAAGGAAAGCAATAACAAAAGCTAAACACATACTCAAAAATGTATATGAAAGCAATTAAAGATCAACATACCTGACAACATTGAATACGCAGGGAAGTCACTGATCGTCCAAATTAACGCGGCGCGCATCAAGAAATTTTGTTTCTTCGAAATGTCGTACATCATAACACCGTCAGTCCACAACCTTTTCAACTTTGCAATAAGTGGTTGCAAATACACATTCAGTTTCTGTTTTGGACTTTTCGACCAAGGTACGATCACTGTTAGAAAAATCACCGGGTCTCGCATGCACATCGAGGGAGGCAAATTATACGGGGTTACCATGGCTGGCCAAACTGAATATTGTGCCCCGGATGCCCCGAACGGGTTAAAGTCATCCTTGCATAAGCCCAATCTGACGTTTCTCGGATCTTGTGCAAAATCAAGATGACAATTATTTAAATGCTTTCATGCCTCAGCATCTGAGGGATGTCTCATAACACCTTCATCCTGTGAATGCTCGTGATGCCATCTCATGTGCAAGGCTGTCACATCCGATGCATACAACCGTTGCAGACGTGGGGTCAGCGGTAAATAGAACATGCTGGCGTACAGAATGAGGTTGCGTTTCCCTTGTTTATATCTTGGAAGAAAACAGAATTTGCAGTGATGCAGGTCCTCATCCACATCCCAGTAAATCATGCATCCGTTCCAACACGAATCTATTTTCTCCATGGATAAGCCAAGTCCCTCCACTAGCTTTTTCGTGTTGTACAAACTGTTGGGCATAATATTTTCTTCTGGAGCTCATCGACGAAACCACGATGCAATCGAATCAAATCCCCTAGCAGGTATGTTGTACTGCGCCTTCATATTTAACAGTTCTGTAGCAGCAGCAAGTTGACTTACCTAACACCCATCGTACAATGGTCGGCTGGCTGTCTTTAGCATCTCGTGCATCTTTCGTGCGTTCGGATTCATTTCCTCTTCAACAACCCGTTCATCTTCGTCTACGTTTAAACTTTCACGGAAATTTTCATTGCCCCATACCTCGAACCATCAAGTATCATTTGCTGCATCTGACTATACTGTTGTTCATCATTCCGTTCTTTGGCAACAACCTCTACATTCGAGCTTCTACCTTCGTATCTTCTCGATTCATGTAATGCAGCGTCGAACATTTCCTTTGTTTCCCCCTGAAACACCCAGTGGTAATAATTCTGCACAAATCCCCGACTATATAGATGAACCTTCAAATCTGTAACCGGTATGATTCTCTTATTGTCGCATTTCCTGCACGGGCAATGTAGCTTTCCACCATACTTTTCATAATAGACACTTGCTATGCAAAACTCAACAAACTGTTCAACCTCGGCGACGAACTCATCGTTCAAATACCCGTCTATCAAACGAACATACATCCACTCTCTCATTTTCTTTTTTTTCTTAATGCTAACAAACAATGGGAGGAGGGGATTTTATAATGGATCCCTCTGCTCATTTGCGACCAGATGATAGTATTTTTGCTACCAACTGGTCGCATTTTCCCGCCATTTTCCTCACTGTCTCGGGTCACATCAAGTCACAGCATTTACGACCACATGGTCACTTATTTTGGTGACCACTTGGTAGCTTTTCTCCCACCAAATTGTTTATCTACCACTGGTCACTTAAAATCACAACATTTGCGACCATCTGGTCACTTAACAATGTGACCACATGGTAGCTTCTCTCCCGCCAAATGTTTAAGCTACCACTGGTCACTAAAGGTCACCAAAATTGCGACCATATGGTCACTTTGGATTGTGACCACTTGGTAGCCTTTCTCCCGTCAAATTTACGCGCCTTTGTTTGCTACTAAATGATACCTCGTGTCACAAAATTACGACCATATGGTCGTAATTTTGCAGTGACCATTGGTCACTTTCTTCCTGTCAAAAATTCGCGCCATTTTTTATGACTAATTCTTTGCTTGGTCGCAATTTGGTCACAAAAAAGTGACATGATGGTTGTTTTAAGTCAAACTTCATAGTTACTACCAGAGTGGTCACCAAAAAAACTGCCCAATGCTTTGATCGCAAATTTCTGGTCGCAATTTAACAGATTTTTTTGTAGTGCGGGTACTGTGCTCAGACGGCGTGCCCTGGTACTGTGTTCAGACCGCGTGCCCAGTACTATATACTCAGACCGAGTGCCCAATTACTGTATTTAGATTATGTACGTAGACATTTTTGTCAAGTTATAAAATTTCTTATATTATCAAATTTCACCCCACAATAAAGCTATTTTTCATAAATAAAAGAGGAATATAAATATATTAGAGAAAACATATTAACTTTAGTATTTTTTTTCTATTAAATGAGATGTTTAAATATCAACCTCATATATCAGATATAAACACAAAACTCATCCACGAAATCGTCACTTTTATCATAAGAATGAAACTTGAGTGTTTACTCTTAAGGACCTATAATTTTTTTTACCATCAATTAAAAGTAACCACATAGAGGTGAAATATATTATTATTTAAATTTATGAAAAAGAATATTTTCTTATCTCTTCATTCTTGAATAAACATTTATAAATACCCACCCCATATATCAGATAGAGTATGTGTGGGTTAGGTTTGGTTCAAGTTGAGGTACTTGTTGAATCAATCCAATTGTCTAGGTTGCAATTTAGGATAACTCAAATTACTCTAATCAAATAATAAACTCAACCCAGAAATGTTTATATTGAGTTGGTTCGGGTTATTTAGTTTAAAATTTTGTAGAATATTAAACGTGAAATACTAGAAATTTTGGGATCTAGTTATAGTAGTTATATTACATTTCATACAATGAAAAATGATACCACAATAGCTCGAACATAATATGAAATTGAATAAGAAAAAATGAAAGGGTCTTTAAGATATACGGAATTTACAAAAAAAAAAAAAAGTAAAAATATTTATATTATAAATAAATGAGTAATTATTTCAATTAATAAATTTGGGTGGGTTAGGTTCAACCCAATTAATTTTAAGAGATAATCAACTAAACTCATATAATAAAATAATAAAATTTGTCTTCTTACTAGTTTGGAGGAGCTTCTCCTCATTTGCATACATGTGTAATAATTATATTGGCTCATTTATATAGTAAATAAAATATGTAAGTTTCACTGATAAATATGTGAATTTCACTAATCTATTTAATCCGACAAAATTAAATACGCGTATGCAAGTGAGGAGGAATTTTCCTAATTAGTGAGAATTTAAGTTTTATTCTAATTAAAATTATTTTATTACAATTCAACCCAAAGAAGTTTACAACTCAACCCAAACTTTTTTAACACCCCCCGGTGAATCTCGGACGTTTGGAATACATGTTTGTTTGGATTTATGTAGTTTGGGGTTTGTAAAATATGAATTTGTGTAGCATGTGTTTAGTGTATGCGTTTATATGCTATATAAATTAATATTTATGAAGAAGAAAAAAACATTATACTCTAACAAATTCATAAATTAAAAAAAAAATTATAATAATTCATATTCTATTAAAACCCACGAAATAAATCCTCGATCTAAACGTTATTAATTTTTAAGAAATTATCTCAAATAACATATTTTTACGTACTAATTACTAATTGTCAGAATATTTTGTAAATTAACCGAATAACACTATTATTTTCTATTGAACATATTATTTTTTGACTTTTTTAATTCAATAATTATTAAACTATTATTTGAATAATTTTTAAAATGTATATTTCAATAATTAAGTATGTTGAAATAATAGTAATTGATGTTTAATTTTCTCCCCTATCATATTATAACTCAACGTAAATCATAATAGAGGTAATTATTGAAATAAAATATTTTTACATGCTAATTATTGAAGTTTCAGAACTTTTAAAAAATTAGTCAAATAACATAATTATAGTTTAATATTATACTAAACTATAATATTAAATTAAAATTATGTTATTTTGGTAATTTAAAAAAAAAAATTAACATATGAGTAATTAAGATGTAAAAATATTTAATACATGAGTTGTCCAAATGTCACTTCACTATATGACACGTAATGGAGAAAAAAATCCGTTATTCATTTAGAGAATGGGAATTGATAGAAGTGGAAATGAGAGAGATATAATCCCATTTTGGTTAAAAGTGGGAATTTTACAAACTGGCTTCCATTAATTTTGTGTTTTATTGGATTCACCAAAGTCCACGCGTCGTTGCTTATTTGGACTTGTCTATTGAGGTATGGCTCCCACCACACGGTTTCCTTCTAGGGACAAACAACAAAATTTATATATATAAAAAAGTACATATTTCTAATCTAATCTAATCTAATCTAATCAAAACAAAACAAAACATTAATTTGGATTTAGTATCCTAAGTTCAATATTAAACCCCTTTCTTGTGTGTTTGCTAAACCCATGTTATGTTAATCAAAAGTTGTTTCAAACTTTTGACTATGCTTAAGTTAAGATGATGACATTTCTATTAATGATATACTAAAACATGCCATTGTTAACATCATTTTTGAAAAAAAAATATTATAGGATTAAATTTAGTCGAAATTACTTAAATCATTTCTAAACTATAAGAGTTATAATATTTACATCTTCAAACTTTCAATTCTAACAATTCAGTCTTAGACTTTGTAAAGTATTAAAATTAGACTCATAAATTTTTAATGTGACAAATTATCCTGTTTAAAATTATTATTATAAAATCTATATGTTGTCATGTCCTCGAGGGCCTCCATCCCTCCGGACCCCATCCTTAACCCCCGACTCCAAAATCCTCCAGGGATCGAGATTATGAGCTTTTCTCCGATCTCACTTCTTCCTGCCCCGTTGACATTTGGGATGTATTTCTCATCTCTATGATGATTTTCGAGGGTTTAATTTCAAATTTTAAAGAGCTAATTTGTCAAATTAAAATTTTTGAGTCCAATTTCACCATTTTACAACAACTTTTCCTTAAATTTATCATAATTTAAGGACTATTCGAGTGTTTAAAGTTATTTTCAAGATTATTCTTTAAAATTGTTTTCAATTATTTTAATAAAAAAATCTATGCATTTTATTTTTGTATTTTCATTTACTTACACTATATATTTATTTTTAAAATATCAGTTATATAAATTAATTTATATTTAAAAATATAATTAGTAACTCTGGGGATAAATTTCACAATTGAGCACGTGCTTTCTTCTCACTGTTCCGAATACCTGAAACGTGAAGATATATGAGTCGGGAGGTACCGGTGTGGTATTGGTCATGGGACCTCCAACGATAAAGTTAATTCACTGTTAAATGTATTCATAATAGGAAACGATGCAACAAGTAGTTTAGGTATTGGTTTCAGTGCATATCTCATTGGTTGAATGTAATATATAGCCGTCTGAAGTTTGATCGTGGGCTCCTTAATCATGCTAGTCGGGACTAGGCTTGATATCTAAGGGCTTTAGTTGGGCCTTCCCTAATGATATTATCCTCATAAGGATGTTCGGGCTGGAATTTTCGTGAACCCATGCATTTGTGCTAAGCCTTTTTAGTGAACGATTTTTACCCTCTAGAGCAACTATATAGGAATAATTATATATATATAATAGCAAAAAAAAAAAAGATTCAAACAATAAAATATCAGATTTATTTTATGTTTTTTTTCTTAATAACGATATTATCAAACCGGCTTGCTTGGCAACAATTTTTATGTTATTTTCTAAGGTTTGATGCTTAGAAATAGTTAAAATCATGTTAAAAGGTTATTTTTCTTGCTATATATATATATATATAAAAGTATGGAGAAATTCCTTCAATTCTCTCTTTTAATAAAATTTTAATACTTTTTTTCATTCTAGAACCTTAAAATTATTAGTTTGATAAAGATAAAATATGTAATTAAAAATTGAGTTCTTGAACTCAAAATCAACTTAATTAGGGATTGAATGGCCTAAATTCACTGAATTTAGGGACAATTTTTTTAACTAGGTCAAGATTTTCAAATCAAGCACTCAATTTTTCCATTGCAAGTTGAATTAACTCAATTTTTTAATTATTTTTGGAAAATATTTATTTCTCAAGTAAGTGGTACTAAGGAATGTGAGTGCTAAGCACTATTGCATGAAAGGTCACTCCAAAAGTTGGATTCCACCAGCTAATTCTCAAAAGTTGGGTCAAAATCCATCTTCTAAGGCTGAGAATATCCAATTTCCAAGCAATTATTTTGAAAGAAAAAAAATTAAAATGAAATGAGTTTTCATACTCAGAAGAAGGTTTCAAGTCCTTTTATTATCCTTTTTTGAAAGACTTGCTTATTAGTGTGAGCTGCATTCTGGTTTGCAGGAAAAAAATAATAATACTGCCAAAAGTCATTTTCTTTTAGTTAGGATTAAATCAATCAGTTATAGGATTATCGTTTGACCCACTAACCGAGTTAAACGAACGAGTCTTGCGTGTCATGATGTACCTTTATAGTTTGGGTCTATGTCAATTTAGTCCTTATGATTTTAAACGTTTGATTTAATGCCCGTTTGAGATAGCTTTTGAAAATGTTTAAAAGTGTTTTTGTTAACAATTTAAATACACTTTTAAACACTTTCAAAACCTATCCTAAATGGGCCATTAGTCTTTATGGTTTGGATTTATGTCAATTTAGTTCTTAAGATTTTAAATGTTTAAATTTAGTCTTTATATTAAAAAATCGAAAAACGTCTTGTCACTACCATGAGTTACCGAAGCACTTATGTGGCTATTATTTATGAACGTGATAATCATATATATGTAATTGTGTTAGCTTGTGGTAACAACGGGGATGCGATGCAAATGTTTTGTGAATTTTTATCAAACTATGAATAATAAATTGACTTTTAAAAAAATCAGTACTAAAAAAAAATGATAAGAAAAGTGTATTTCACCCCGAATCCATCCAAAATAATATAACTATCGCTTTACTTATAGATTTAATTTCTATGGTTTGGGATTTATGTGAATTTAGCCCCCATAGTTTAAAAGTTTCAATTCAATCTCTATGGATTGAGTTTGCGTCAATTTAATTATTTTGATTTTAAAAGTAATTTAATCCCTATATTTCGATTACAAAAAATTCACAAAATGTTTTTCATCACCACAAGTTATCATATCACTATGTGGTTGTTTTCTATGAACGGAAAAGGTACATAAGCATAATTATGCTAACTTGTGGTGATGTCATAGATGTTTTGTGAATTTTTATCAAATCATAAAGATTAAATTGAAATTTTTAAAACCATAAAAACTAAATTGAACAAAATTAAATTGTAGGGACTAAATCAAAACTTTTATAACCATAAAAACTAAATTGACATTGGCTCCAACCCATATAGACGAAATTTAAATTAAATCCTATAACTATCCCATTAACACTAATTATCACAGGGGTCAGCTATAATTTAACTTATAACCCATAAATAATAGGTTAAAAAATACATTTGATCCATATCATTTGCCTCAATTTCTAATTTAGCCCTTAATGTCGTAAAAAATCTAATTTAGTCCCTCATATTTTGAAGAAAGTTTTAATTTTATCCCTTATATTTTTAAAAAGTTCTAATTAAGTCTCTCACATTTTAATTAAATTCAATTATGCCCATGTCATTATATTTTTCAATAAAAATTTGATGTCACGTGTTATTTAATTGATTAACATGGACATTGAACACATGGACGCTGTTAATCCTATCATATTAACTACATTTTAGAATGAAAATAGTAGAGTTGCTCAAGTTAAAATAATAATAATTTAAAAAAAAAAATTCTTGTAATATCCCTTTTAACATCTAGACATTCGATCTCAATGTTAATCAATAGAAGAACGTGCAACCATTTTTTTGTTAAAAAAATTCATGTTAGGGTTAAAAATGAACCAAATAAAAAAAAATGTAAGAGACTAAATTAGAATTTCTCAAATGTTCTAGACCAAATATATAAATTCAACTTAAATATTACTATTAAAACTTCATATGCAAATTAATTATGATTTTATGTAAGACTTCCTTCACAAACTATACTCTCATAGGGAAACCCTACTTATTTTTCTCATGTGGATAGTGGAAACAACATAAAAAAAGAGAGACTTTCTTTAGCAGATTAAGACTAAAAATATAGAAAAAAATTGAGAGAGGATAAATAATGGAAAAACAAGCTTGCTAGGGCAGGGCAGGTGTCATGTTGGTGGAAATGGAGAAATTCGTCAGCTTTTTGTAGAGAGTGGGAGTTGGTTACTCAGTGGATGCCTACTTTCCAATTTGATCTGATCCCAATCATAATCTATTATTATTTCTAAACACATTAATTCAAATTTGTATTACAAAATATCTAAGCATTTTTATGTGTCCCATCAATGGACAAAATATTTCAACAAAGTAGGTTTAGATGATTCGTTTTAATTTCTTGATTAAAATAGAATTTATAAGTCATATTCTTGTTTTCAAAACACATTTTAGAAACTTGTGGTTTGTGAAATTACAAATCTCTTTCAGTGTTTACGTGTGTCGATCTCTGGCGGTAAACCATCAATGTAGATGTTGAAGTAATTAATGTAAAGTTTTCAAAGCTTCGTCGAATTACTAATCTCCGACGGTATTGGACTTTCAAGCTTGTCATTAGACACCGAACTGTCGATGTTTGTACTCACAGGTTTCCTCCGAGATGCCAATGTCGAAGATTTAACAACTCAATTACAAATCCAAAACTTGCATGTTCTTGAGCTGTGAAAGCTCAAAGGGGCATGTGCTATTAAGAACGTTGTCAGGGAGATTCAAATATCTAAGAGTAGAGATTGTAGAGATCTCCAGAAGTAGAGATTGTGAGGAAGCGAATGTTAGCAATGTCAGGAGAGATTGTATTATAGAGGTCATGACCAGCGAAGTGCCGGCAAAAATCACAAGTGACCTTCGTCTAGGTACAGAGGTCGATGGCCGCATCCCAGGTGGAGACTGCAGAGTGAGAAGCATAAAAAAAATGGATGTTTTCATCGAGAGACGCGCAGCGCATGATATTCGAGCAAGTGAGGAGAGATGCATTGATACATGGGAAGGTGTAAGAGAGAGAGGAAGAAGTTGATTTTCAACAATGGTCCCATGGATTTGAAAGGGGGAGAGAGGAGAGAAGTCGCTTTTCACCCACGCTAAATTCTATTAAGCTAATTAGGTTTTACCTCAAAGTTTAATATTTAATCACTTACTTCCATATTGACTAAGACATGGGAATCACTAGGTAACATATTTTGATGCTATTAGTCAAAAATCACTGATTGCATGGCTCAAATTTACTATATATACAAATATTTTTAAACCATGATATTTTTATATATATTAAGGAAAAATTTACGAGATTTATAATCATCTCTTAACAAAGAAATTAATCTTTCTTACCCCTATGAGACAATAAAGCAGGTACAAGACAACCAACCACCAAAAGTACAACTCAATAGATCTACAAAGTTTATGAAAAGTAAAAGGCGTAACTTTAGATTTCATTTTGTAAAAAAGAAAGAATTTTAGAGGTCTGTGTAAGTAGAGTTAACATATTATTAATCACAGTAAAAAATGAACATCATTACAAAAGATAAGAAGAGAAGCTCTGCAATACAAAAATTGCGGCAAATCGTTCTTTTATTGTGAAACATCAACCAGACACATTTCAACAAAAAAAATCTTCAAAAATCTAAAGAATTCAGTGTTGCTTTTACAAAGATGACAATAAGTTGCATAAGATTTCTAGGGAACATAGTAGGGAGGTGGAAATCACCTTGTACTTTAAATGCATACTGATCATGAGCTGGGTACCATTTGGAACCAGCCTTTGCCAGCCATCATCACCACCCTTTCATACAACCCTTTGTGTGACACTATCCGTTCAAAAATGTCTCTCTTTCTTCTCAATCATCCATCATTACTCCCTTCTAGCCGCACGGTGCTGTGTTTATCAAAGGAAATTGAAACAAGAATAATTTTTCTTGAAACTACACACAAAATACTGGCGCCTTCTAATTCTTATTCCCAATAATATCTCCTCACCTGAAACTTCTCTCATTTACAGATAGCCATCAATCTCAATCAAAGTAATCATCTAAGGCAATAGATTGCGTGACTACTCCCATCATAAACCAAAAAAGCATTGGAGCTAAGCCATCACACCGCATCTGCACTTTCTTCTGGAATAATTCTGTTGCAGGTCATATAAGAACTCATTTAGTAAAGACATTTTTCAGTTGTCACACCAAAATTCTTCTCTTAAAGCAATTTTCTTTTATTCAATATACTCACGACTCTAGCAACAAAGCAAGTTCCACTCCATATGCAAAAGAAGGAACCCCTGAGCTTCATGAAAGATACAAAATTTGATCAACACTCAGCCAGAACTAAAACAATATACAAAGATCTTTTTGAGCTTGTGGGGATGCGGGGCCAGGGGGATAGGGAGGGAGGAAAGAGTGACCTACCAATTTTCAGATTGGATGGACTCCTCATAAAACTTCCGCAACAACTTGAATTATAAAACTAATTGCAACCTGTGAACATGCAAGTTTAACCATAAAAACAAAGCCATGAAATTTCGAAGCTTTAACAATTTTTAAAAAGCACATGTGAGCAAATCAAATTTATCAGTTTTTGCATGTGAATAACTCCAAAAAATCATTAAACAAGCGCACCAATGTCTAGGAGCCATTGTCCCAATTCTAACTGGTGAAGAATATACCTACATCCTTGAGCAGGAAGGTCCTCCAGATTCAAGTAAAACCTGCAAAGAGGTTTGTCCCATTTGACAAAAGTAAAGTCATAAAATTTCTTTATGAATGGGTTGCATTTGATGTGCTTTTTCGCCTCTTAATCAGCCCTTCCATCAAACTTAGATAAGTGTATTTATTTAAAACTACCCCTTTCTTTGTAACTTCATCAAAAAGGTGCATTGCATCCTTGTACTTTTGTTGATTACACAGTTCTTTGATCTGATCTGAATAAGCTACAGAATGGGAATCAGGGTCTTTTGAAATTTCACAGGTTAGCACATTATGCCCTTTGTCCAACTTTGAAGACTGGTCATGCAATTTTCCTGATTCAACCATTTTCAACATAAATTCCTCTGCCTCGTTAATCCTACTAGCATCAGTTAGTGCACCGAGAATGGCATTGTATGTATACTGATCAGGCCCTAATTTCTTCTCTTCCATTTCCGAGAGAAGACCATAAGCATTCTCAAATTGCCCTTCCTTGCATAGACTAGATATTAGTGTATTATATGTAACTGCATCAATATTTTTGCCTTTTGAAACCCACGTATCGAAAAGCTTAAGAGCCTTCTCCAGCATACCCTCACTACATAACCCACGAAGCAGAATATTACAAGTAAACACATCCGGCTTGAATAAATTATCAATCATTTTGTTGTGGAATTGGAATGCTTTTTCAACACTCCCTTCCCAACAATATCCATGAATAATTATGTTGTATGTAGTTTCATCAGGGACTAATCCACTCTCTAGAAGCTCATTCAGCTTAGCTATAGCTTGATCAGTTTTTCTAGACTGGCATAACCCTCCGATTATAGAATTATAGGTGACAATACTTGGCATAATCTGTCTCCTCTTCATTTCATCCCAAAGTCTTAAAGCTTTGTTTGCCTTTTCATCCTTGAAGTAACCCATAATCAAAGTACCATAGCTGACCTCATCAAGAATATAACCCCGCTTACTAGCACTGCATAGCAACTCGTATGCTTCATCGAGCTTCTTCTCGCCACAAAGAGAGTGGAGAATGGTATTCAGGGTGCAAGTATCAATTTTCAAACCTTTCCTGGTCATTTCATTCATCATTCTAAACGCTTCCCCCATTTTTCCTGTTTTACAATAACCATTAATTAGAGTATTATACGTAACACAATCAGGGGAAAATCCATTTTCTTCCATCTTCAGTACCGTGTTAGTAGCTTCATTCATTTTTCCTTCCCTGCACATCCATTTCAGCATTATATTGTAAGTAACTGCATTAGACTTCACTCCTTTTATATTCATTTCCTCCATCAAACTGAATGCCTCAGCACTGCCCTGCCACTCAAAACAACCATCAATCAATGTGTTATATGTAACCACATCAGGCACTAATTTCATTTTCTCCATCTCATCTCTAAGTCTAAAAGCCTCATCAATCTTACCATCATTACAAAATCCACTAATCAACATATTATAAGTCCAAACATTGGGCAACAGATTATTCTGCGTCATTAATTCAATCACTTTGGCTGCGTCCTTCAGCCACCCCAATTTACAGTATCCTGAAACCAAAATATTATAGGTATTCTTATTTGGTAATAACCCTTTATTCTTCATGTCCAAAAGCAAGTCCCGGGCCTCATTCAATTGACCTTTCTTGCACAATGCATCGAGTATCGTATTGTAAGTTACATTGTCCGGTTCACAACCAAATTCACCCATTTTACTCACCAACTCTAACCCATCCTTAAATTTACCCTCCAAGCAATACCCATAAATCAAAATATTGAAGCTATTAGTATTCGGAATGACACCGAGCGTGACCGAATCCTTAAATATCTCTCTAGCTAACAAAATTGAATTCGAAGACGGGTATCTTACCAAAGAATTAAGCAATGTGTTGCAAGTAAGTAGATTCGGCCGGTAATTGAGCCGCTTCATCTTCTTAAAAATCTGAGCAGCAAGGTGGGGTTTTCCAATCTGCACATAAGCCCCAATGGAGGTATCGAGAAGAGCCTTAGACGACCGGGGAAGATCACGACCGGGATGAAGAATAAACCTATGAAGATCGTGTTGGCGATCAGAGGCAATAAAGGAGACGATGAGGGATTTGGCATCAGAGAATTTATTGTGTTTGAAGAGAGAGGGCAAGAGAGAGAGAAGGGAAGAGAGAGAATTGGTGGGTGGGTTAGTGAAGGAAGGAACATGATTTTGAGCCCATTTGAAGAAGGAAAGGAGAACAGAGGGATAAGAATGGATGAGGGTTTTGGAAGAGAAAATGGAGGAAACAAGAGAAGGGGTAATGAGAGAAATGTAAGGAATTAAAGCGTTAAAGGGGGCTTTGTTCGAAGTAAGGATTGTTGTTAGGGTTTGAATCAGATCCTGTGATTGATTTTCCAGCTGATTTGAGGTTTTGGGAGTTTCCATAGTCTCCCAATACTGATTTTTCCTAGCGTTTCGACGTTGAAAGAAGAAAGTTGCTCACTTTCCAGCATTCGTGGATTTTGGTTTTTCCCCCAAATTTGTTCATTTTTCAAATCCGTAATGATACTAAGAAATCTGGGGAATTGAAGTTACCATTGAGAAAATGAACGATCATGATTTCAATTTCATGTCTCGGCTTCGTCTTCCTATCGTTCTGAAACTGGACGAGAAAACGTCAATTCTAGATGAACACCGTCGAAAAGGAGATAAGTAATCGTGGGAAATAGAATAATTATAGAGAGGAAAGAAATAAAATTAACCTAGTTTTTTTTTTTAGAACTATAAAATTAACCTAGTTTGATGATATGTTGATAAAATATTTTAATGATTTGAGGTTTGTTTTTTTCTCTTTTTTTTTCTGATGATTTGAGTTAAAGTAGACATTTATACGTAGTGACTCATCCAGAACTCGAGTCTAGAATAGGCACAATATGTATGATATGATATAGTATACAATTTAATCAAATCAAATATTAACATTTTATATCATGAGTTTTTTTTTCTCAAATATGATTAATTTTTTATAATGAAAATAATATAGAATTACACATTTAAAAAAAAATAATCAATCTCTAGTTGTATTAATTTTATTCACTTTTGTTTTATATCATTGTAAATAACGAATTATAAATCAATATCATGTATATCAATAGATATAACTAATAGTTTATCTTGACTTTTGTTTTAAAACATGAAACTAAGTAATAATTAAATCAAATTTTTAATGTACTCGTTTTTGTTTTTAGTCTTAAACTATTATATATTGTCTATAAAATTATACATTTATTTTAATTTTTTAATAAAAATATAATTAAAGAATCTTTATATGAATTATTTATTTATTCTGTAGGACTTGTGTTTTGGCAAATATTTATTGATCACAATGATGAAAATTTTAAAAAAAAAAATTTACATAAAAAAATTATAAAATAAAAGATAAAATTTTGTATCTGATATCAAGAAAAAACGAAAATTTAATATTAAATTCAAAAGCCCATCATAAAACTTCAAATGAAAATAACTCAATTTTACCTTTTAAAAATACTCATTTATAAAAAAAAATAATGAAAATCATTTAAATAAATCATTACAATAAATAAATAACAAAATTTAATTAAAATCTAGTACTATTAAAAAAATTGGTTAAAAAATGTAATTAAAATTAGGTATTTTATATTAATTTTTTAATTAATATAATATTTTTAAATAATTATGTGTGTATATATATAATGAAAATTAAAAAAAAAAAATCGGGGGGAGGGCGTGCCCCCATAGTCCTTAGTTAGGTTTGTCCTTGTTTATACGTAGTTACATAGTTCATCTCAATTGATTTGGTTAGACCTTTTTTTTAAGGATACTGATACTATGATAAGGAAAGAGGTTTAAACTTATAATTTGAGGTGCAAGAGGAATCAGAACCGCATGGAACCGAATCAGACCGGTTCATATGGTTCCGAATCGGTTCTTATTTTCAGAACCGATAAGAATTCCGGTTCGGTTCCGATTTTTTACAACTACAAAAAAAAGGGTAAGAGAACGGGAACCGAACCGGTAACGTTTTTATTTATTAAAATATATATATATATATAGCCAGCCCAATCTTTTCGCCTAAGACTCAAGCCATAATTTCCTTTCTTTTCTTCCCTTCCTTGTTCACATCGTCCAAGGCCCAAGTCCCCCCTCATTTTATTTCCATTATTTTGGTTTCATTTTAACTAAGTAAAATTTAAAAAAATGATGACTAAGGAACCGGAAAAACCGGTTCCGGTTCTTTAATTTTTCTTCATTCCTTATTGGTCCGATTCTGGTTCTCAAGAACCGGAATGAATCGAACCGGAAACACCCCTACCTATAATTAACAAACGAGAGAACATGATATTAATATTTGACTATTTGAACTATGTTTAAGTCATTATGTTCCTCAAAAAGAAAGAGAAGAAAAGGTCATTATGTTTGATGCCTACCTACTATTACTCAATTAGTAGACTTCTAATCTCTTCCCTAAACTTGAAAGTTCGAGTCTCTTCTTCTTCAATTTGATATAATATAAAAAAATTTAAAAAATCATTTTGATTTGATTAATCTTTATTGATTTTGAGACGTGTGATTTGATTTTGAGATCTTAATAAATATTATGAATGGAAATGTAAAATTTCTAATTTTTATAAATCTCAATTAAATAAAAACATGATAAATTAATATTTTTACATAAAGGTGTAATGGAAAAATATAAAATATTAGTAAAAATAAGCGGGGTTCAAAACTCTTCTTCTTTCTAATGGGTTATTTTCTCTTAGACAATTAGGTCTTCTGAAGCATACATGTTATAATTGCATCCTCAAACTTTTAAATTTAAGTACGCAAAAACAAAAGAAGAAAACTAACTAAATCCTTGAAGCCAAACTCTATTATTAGAACTCCGTAAGTGATATAGGTTTTTTATTAATGAAATATTATATTAAATTGGGGGTGAACCACATGAGATGAAACAATATATAATTAGTACAATTAAAAGTTGATGGTTAACAACCTTATAGTTCAAGGCTGTATTTTATCGTTTATATTTAATTAGATATATGAAAAATTAATCATTTTTATCATATAAAAAGATACATTGTTAAGTTGAAATCTCACATTGATTAGGAGGAAGGATGATCATGGGTGTATAAGAGGAAGGGCACATCTCCATTGGTATGAGATCTTTTAGGTGAAACCAAAAGCAAAGTCATGCGAGTCTTGGTCCAAAGTGGACAATATCATATCAATGTGAAGTTGTGGAAGCCCATTTTCCCATAACAAGTTGGTATGGTATCAAAGCCATGCCCCGACCTTAACCATGTAGATGGATTCCTCGGGTGCTTAACAAAATGGGAGCCTCGGAAACCTGGTGGTGGGCACTATCGTATCAGACGGTGTGCTCCGAAGAAAGAGAGTTGGTTTGGATAGAGTGGACAGATGGATGGGACGCTTGGTGGATATTTAATCGAGTGGAGGATTGTTGGGTGTGAACAAAATCCCACATTGGTTAAGAGAATGGATAATCATGGGTGTATAAAGGGAAAGACACATCTCCATTGGTATGAAGACTTTTGAGTGAAGTCAAAAGTAAAGTCATGTTGGCCAAAGGTTTAAAATATTGATTTCGAGAAGTCAATTTTACAGAAATGTCGATGTCGATGTCGACAGATATTCCGGGAAAGTTGATTTTAATGTCGATGATTTTTTTTTTTCAATATAATTCACAAACAACTCTATAATTACAAATAAAAAATATCAATTGATAGAAATTTAAACATCAATAACTCAATATTTCTATATAATTTTTAAATTTTATATCAAATTTATTGAGTATTATAAAAAAAAAACTCATTTATTTAAATAGTAAAATATTATAATTTCAAATTTAGAAAAGTTATCTCTATAAAAAAGAAAACTTATAAGTAATAGCTCTTTAACATCTCAACCCCAAATAAAAGCATAACCCAAACCCTAGAGTCCATTCAATACTACATATATAAACAAAAATACACCTTAATTTCTATCTCTAACCCTCTCAGCCGCCTCCTCCTCTATCTCTCTCTATCTCTCAACTTTTATTCTTCATTTTTATCTTCATCTAAGAATGTAACGTCCCGTTACTTTTGAAGTGAATTTTTTTTTTAATTTATTTATTTATTTATTTAATATGTTATTTATTTATTTATTTCAATTAAAGTATTTAGTTTAATTATTATTTTGTAATTTAGAATTTAGTAGTTAATATGCTCGAAACCTTTTTTAATCGTTTTATTTAGGGGTGAACATGGGGCAGGGTGGGGCGGGGTCGGGGTACCCCGTTTATACCCCGACCCCGTTTAAGTGAAAAAGTGACACCCCGACCCCACCCCATTTAAAATTTACCTCGACCCCGACCCCACTTAACAATCGGAGTCGGGGTATAAACGGGGTACCCCGATTAAAAAAAACTCTAATCTAATTCTAACAAAGAAAAAACAAATAGAATACAAACCCACAAGGGCGGGGGTGGTAGCGGCGTTCGACGACAGGTTCAGTTCAGCCATAGCCAAGGATTTGAAAGAAAAAAAAAGGAACAATATGCACTTATGCAGCAGAAGCGTTCATGACTAAAAGAAAAGGAAAGAAAGAAGAAAAGAAAGAAAAGAAAAGAAAAGAAAGAGAAGAAAAGGAAAAAGAAAAGGAAAAAAGAAAGGGAAGGGCAGTGGCAGTGAGCAGCAGGGGAAGTTTTTTTTTTTTTTAAATAATAATCGGGGTCGGGGCCCCGATGGGGTCAAATCCCATCACCCCGACCCCTCCCCGTTTAATAAACGAGGTATTTTCTCACCCCGACCCCGACCCCGATTACACACTTAATTGGGGTGGGGCGGGGCGGGTTCACGGGGTGTCGGGGTGTTTGTTCACCCCTAGTTTTATTAGCTTAAATTAGTTTTGGTTGTATTAATAATTATTAATGGGCCAATTAATAATTATTAATCACCATTGGGCTAGTTTAAGAACTTCGGGTTTCGATTTATGAGTTAAAATCATTTAAGGACGTAACCGTAATTTTCGATTTCTTAAAAATATTTGAAAAACACTATTCACCCGAAAACACTATTCATCTGAAATCACTATTCATCCGAAAATTCAAACTTGTTTTCATCTTAGTTATGAGTTGTAATATGTTCTGGAATTGATGATTTGTAGGTGCAATTGCTCGTTTGTTGATTCGTGGGAATTTGGATGTCACGCGAGCATGCAAGGTGAGAATAAATAGGATTTAAAGTAGCTTTAGAAACCGAATAAGTTGAACGGTTTGTAGGATCGGAAGTTGAGATTAAGGTTTAATCGAAAGGATTAAATTAAGTGAACTAACATGCTTAGGCTTGAGAGTTAGTTCTAGTTAAGTGAGAAAACTCGTAAGTACTTCGAAGGAAACGAGTAACTTTTGGAAATTCTAAGTTTAGACTTACTTCAAAGTTTCCTATTGTTTATTGGGAGATGAAGGTTTCAAATGTAATATGGATTGTGAATAAGGAACTTCATATGTTTAATAAATAATGGAGTAAGAAATTGGAGACTTTTATGTTAAGTCAAATTCTTGAGTTATCAGAAAGCCAGTCGGCTTGAATTATTCTTTGATTTTCAGAAGTTCCTAATTGCTCGTTTTATGTATAAGAGTAATTCACGATCTATTTACTTTTATGTCATTTCGATTATGTTGAATGTTTATATTTATTTACTTTTGAAAGCATATGCATATCATATTGCATCATCATGTTCCATCTACTTTATGCCCTTCGGTTACTTTAACATTCATATTTATGTTTATTAACTTTTGAAAGCATATGCATAACATCTTACATCATTGAAATGAAAGGAAAGGAAAGAGAGAAACAAAATAAGGGAGAATGTGAATCCTACGGGAAGTTCACATTACCTTCATTCTTAAGGGAGAATGTGGATCCTACGGGAAGTTCACATTACCTTCATTCATATCATCGGTGGAATTATATCATGGAGAAGGAATTGTATATTTCATTATGGAAAGTAAGACAACAAGGTGAATTGAGATGTTGTGCATATGTAAAGTTTATTTACTTCTTTTTATACTTGTTTTAATGAGCTAATGAACGAGATTAACATTATGTGATCGAACATAAAGGAAAGGTAATTCTTATATATAGTATGAGATATCAAAAGGATAAACCAGGAAGAGATTATGGATATGAAACATTCTTCCAAATATTTGAGAGTTAGTTTCTCGAGTTCGGGAGCCTTGGTAAAGGTTATATAAACTTTGGATAGCCTAAGTTGCTATAGGGAAAAGAATTGAAACATTATGTCTAACATATATTTCTATAGAGAAAAGAAATGCAATTAATGTATAGCCGAGAGCCATAGGAAAGAAGAATGAAATGGAATTGTATAATGAGAGAATACAAGGGTATATTGAATCTTGTATAATTATTAAGAGAACTAGATTCTCTTTTAGTTAAAAGATCCTGAATTGGAGATTAAGACTTGATGTAAACCTTATGGATAATATAAGGTATTTTAAGAGAATGAAATACAAATGTTATGTGTGTTATGAAACACATCATCCTAAAGGCTTGGAAGATAGTTCCTCAATTATTTTGGGAGAATTGGTAAGTAAAAGTGAAATACTTGTTATAAAACCTTTTGGTGGTTGAAAGGTAGAGGAATGTGAGTTGTACTTGGACACAAATCCGGATGCGGGTTTGGAGTCTAAGGTTATTTTTTATTTTGTTTATTCTCACTGGGCTTTGTTGTTAGCTCATGATATTACAACCAATTTCAGGTAATGCTCATGCTAGAGATCGTGGAAAGGGAGCTGGTGCTGCATGATCGAGAGGATGATGGATCAGAGATGGACTAGGTGTTTATAAAGTCCATGGACTTAGTTTGTGTATTTTGTATCTTTTGATTTGTACATTTGTATATAGCTCCTAAGAGCTTCTTGTCTTACTTTTATGATTATAAATCCTTTTGAACTCCTGAATGGAACTTGAAGTTCCTTGTGTTATAAATTTCTGAATTGAAAATGTAAACAGGTTTTTGGCTAGCCAACTTTCAAACATAACCACGCCGTTTTTTTTTAAATATAAACACTCCCGCTGTGTTTTATATTTAAATGATTTTAAAAGGAGTCGGGTCGTCACAAAGAATAAGTTGCTGCAAGGACATAGTCACCCTTCACCAGAAAGGGTTCAAAATGGCGCCGGTGTTCGCGACATTTTGACGATACCACCGACATATCGGTGGTTCCGGCGACATTCTTACGACAGAAAGAAAAACGACTCTCCCCCCCACTTATCGGTGTCAGAACCTTTATTTTTCTGACATGTCGCTGACACCAGCGAAATTTTAAACCTTGTGCGGGCCTTGGCCTAAAGTGAACAATATCATACTCATATGGAGTTGTAGAGGCTCATTGTCCCCTAACATTTTTTTACGTTTGAATCATTCAATGTATTCATCATCTCATCACAAGCAATCTTCTCAAACCATACAAGAGTTGAGATTAGGCACAACTAACGTCACCACCCTATCTCAGCGTCCATCCTCTATTGTCAACACCAATCGTATAACCAACGTTCATCATCCATCAGTTTTCATGATTGCCACGGCCAACAAAAGAACAAAGTGATTTTGGAAAGAAAAAAAAATGGTAGGTCTGTAAATTGTTCTAAAGCTAAGATTAATCTACACAGTTTTGCCCTAATCGTCACTTAGGAAAAAAAAAAGTAATTTACCTATCTATATCATCTCTTGAACCTACAATTTGTTAAGTAAAACATTTTTCGAAAAGACATTTATATTAATATTATGTGATCAGATTATTACAATTGAGAGCAAGAGAGAGCAAAAGGGATGTAAATGATTCAACTTGACTTTGGAGTGTCACCTTACCAAAAATCACTTTGATGGTCATGTTAACGACCGAAAGTGAATGATCTTTGGATCTTAGGAAAGCAAAAGAAGAAAATAAGAGAAGTAGTGTTTGGGTGTTCAAATATTAAGGAAGCTCATTAAGGAGATATTTTTAGCTTATGTTAGCTTAGTCTGAAGTTCATTTTAGCTAAGAGAGTTTCTGTAATAAATTGCAGATTCTGTTAGTTAGAGCTGAATTGGTTAAATTGCTTGTATTTAAAACTTCTTTTCTCTTCCTTATATAAGAGGAAGTTTTGGCTGTAATCTTTAGTTAATGAAATACAAAATACAGTCAATCCATTTTTGTTATTCTTAATATGGTATCAGATCCCAACAAAACTCAAACGAGCATCCGGTCTAAAAATGGGATCCGGCCAAAGATTAGTGAGCCCAAAAGATGCACCATCTTGAGGGGGCATGTTAAGGATCCCACATCAGAAAGTTGAAGGGACCTAACAACATTTATAAAGTCTAAGGGTCACTCCTCTCATTACCAATTGGTTTGGAGATGGATGCCCACATTATTAATATGGTATCAAAGCGTTATTAAGGCTTACTTTCTTCGATCTGAAGCTTTTATTCTTTACAACAATGGTGGTTGAACCAACTACTGTAAAAGAAAATGTTGAAGATCCAAAGCCTGTCAATCTTAAAAATCGTACTTCAACAGTGAAACTCAATGATGATAACTTTCATCTTTAGAAGTTTCAGGTTCTTGCTGCAATCAAAGGTCATAGATTGGATGATTTCATAGATGAAGAGAAATCCGATCCTATGAAGTTTATCAGAAGTTCAACAACTCTAAGTGAGCAAATCCTCAATCCTGACTTTGTTTTTTGAAAGAAACAAGATCGATTATTATCATCTTGGCTTTCTGGTTCAATGATAGAAAATATTTTGTCTCAAGTCATTGATTGTACAACTACAAATGAACTTTGGCAAAACATTCATTCTTTGTTTTCTTCGCAAAACATGGCCAAAGTCATGGAGTATAAATGAAAACTTCAGTCTTTGAAGAATGATTCATTAAAGATGAAGGATTATCTAGCAAAATTGAAAGGATTTATTCATAATCTTGCTTTTGTTGGCCACAAGATTAGAGAACAAGATCATATCATGTATGCTTTACAAGGTTTAGGATCTGATTATGACTCTATTGTTTCTGTCATAACTTCCAAAAACAAGCAACAATCTGTAAAAGATATAACTGCCTTGTTATTGTCTCAAGAATCAAGAATTGAAAGGAATTTGATTCCTAATGAAAACACATTACCCTCTGTTAATCTTGTTTTTCAAAATCAAGGAAGGAAAATAGCAACAATGGTAATCCACAACAGAAAAACAACAATTTTAATCGAGGGAAAGGAAAAAGAAGAGGTAGACCTCGACAGACTAATTCAAAACCTCAGTATTAGTTGTGTGGCAGAATAGGGCATACTAGTACTAAATGCTATCAAAGATTTCATCCAAACTTTCTAGGAGTGAATTACAGTAATGGTAATATGAATCTCACTACTGGAAATCAGAATTACAGTCCACATCAACCTCAAAATGGTGGAAATCACTCAGGAACAGGATACCCTATGGGAGCTATGTTGACCTATAATGATCTTAACAATGATCCAAATTGATTTCCTGATTCGGGTGCAACAAATCATGTGACTAATGATCTTGCTAATCTGAATATTGGGAATGAATATCATGGAAATTCGAGAATTCACATGGGCAATGGTGCAAGTTTGGCTATTTCTTATCCTGGTCATTCTTCTCTTTTATGTCCAAAATCTAAATCCATGTTTTATCTTAAAAATCTACTTCATGTTCCTTATATAACCAAAAATATGATAAGTATGAGTCAATTTACTAGAGATAATGATGTCATTTTTTAGTTTCATCCTTTTCATTATTCTGTGAAGGTTCGAGCAACCAATAGAATTCTGCTTCAAGGAAGTACCAAAGAAGGACTTTATGAACTTCAGTTGCAAAAGCATCATTTCAACACCAAGCCTGAAGCAAATTCCTACTCCATCAATCCTTCACTTTCTGAGAAATCTTCCACGACACATTTCTTTTATTCTTTCTGCTAGCATAGGAAATAACAGTCAATGTAATGATGTTGTAAACATTTGGCATAAGACATTAGGTCATCCTAATTTACCTCTTCTTCAGCAAATTCTACATTCTTGTAATTGTTCAATTCATATTAATAAAGACTCATTTTTCTGTGATTCTTGTCAAATAGCTAAAAGTCATAAATTACCTTTTACTCATTCTACTTCTGTCTATATTGCACCTCTTCAACTGAGTGAATCTAATTTATGGGATCCTTCTCATATTTCTTCTTCTAATGGCTTCAAGTACTATATGACTTTTGTTGATGTATTTTCTAGATACACATGGATTTATTTTCTAAAAACAAAAGATGAAGCGTATAACACTTTCTTGATTTTCAAAGAAAAGGTAGAAAACTTGTTAAATCATAAAATCAAAGCTTTACAAACTGATTGGGGTGGGGAATTTAGAACCATTTCATTCTTTCTTAAAACTCATGGTATTGATCATAGGGTAACTTGTCCCCATACTTCTGAACAAAATGGAATTGCGGCACACAAATATAGACATGTTGTAGAAATAGGTCTTCCTCTTCTATCTCATGTTTCACTTCCTTTTCTTTACTGGGATGATGCTTTTGCAATTGTTGTTTATCTCATAAACAAAATACCTATCAAGGTTCTTCAAGGTACATCTCCTCTTGACAAATTACTAAATGTCAACCCAGAATATTCATCTCTCAAAGTATTTGGTTCCTCCTGCTACCCTTATATCAGACCATTTTATTATCATAAAATGACTTTTAGATTTGTTTAATGTACTTTTCTTGGTTATAATCATATGCATAAAGGTTATAAATATCTAGCTCCAAATGGTAGGATATATATCTCGAGACATGTGAATTTTAATGAGTCTGTCTTTCCTTTTCAAAGTCCTTCCTTTTGTCAGACACATGCCTCACCTACTGCTCAGTCAACATCAATACTGATGAGTCTTGTTCCAACTTTACAAAAGCCTGTTATGCATACTGACCGATCTTCTCAATTATCTAATTCATCATGCTCACAAAATACACCTTCTATATCCATTGAATCTCAGCCTAATGCTTTACCTTTAGAACCAATGGATAATATAGTTAGCTTTAATGACAATACTTCATTAACTAGTCCTCCTGACCTTCTTCCTATTATCTCTACCATCTGATATGTTGTAACAACCCGGATTTTCACTCAAGGGTATTTTAGCCTTTTCACCAATTTTGATCCAAATAATGTTATTTTTAGTTTTCCCGAACCATCACGTCGCTACGAGTCCAACGCAATTGACTACGCTCAATTCCGAGTAAAAAGATATATCCTAAATAACGGATGTGCTCTTATGCCTTATATTTGTTTATAAGGGTATTTAAGTCTTTTCCAGCCAATCTTTAATATTTAAAACCTCAAAACCCTAGGTCAAACGTAGTCGTCGTTCATTTTCACGTACGTTTCTTCAAACCGTGAGAGTTTTATCTTTCGTCAAGAATCAGAGAACTCATCGTGTTTTCATCGTCGATTTCTTTAGGTAACTAAATATATCTCCTTCCTAATCATTTCTTATTAAAAATTCAATCGAACTTGAACCTAAACGTTGCTGTTTTTGCAAGAAACAGCTCACCAGAGTTAGGGTTTCTCTTTCCGAAATTCAAGGAAAACTTTATCCAATCTCATCGTTTTCTCAGGTATTATTCGTGGAATTCGTTTTATTTTATTCCTCCGTTGTTTTCATGCAAAAACCAAGCTAAAATACATTCGTTTTCCTTGTTATCGTCGGAAAACTCGCCGAAAACTGGACATTTTCCGCCATTGTTCTTCACATTTCAAGTCGTTTTTGGCCAAGCTTTTCACCACATAGTGATCTTTAACGTTTTTCTTTCATTCCCCATCGTTTCCTTCGTCGATTCGTGCTTGGATAAGGTCACCGGATGCTGCATCTTTGTTGTCTTTTTCTAGAATTTGTCACCGTGAAATCATTTGAGTTTGGAGTTTTTTTACGATGGGTGTTATTATTTTTCGATCCTAAGGAGTTTTCATGCATCTCTCAGTCGTTTTGCGCCGTCACAATCTCCGTTTCCGTGTGAGAAAACTTCACCGTGAAGCAAGTACGTTTTCCATGCATGCTGTCCATTTGTTGAAGAAGCGGTCCAACTGGACCAGCTTGACTGGTTCAATTGAAACGGTCCAGCTGGTCCAATTCGGACCAGGGGCTATTTTGGCTTAATTTCATCTGGTTTTCGTCCCGTTTTTCCGGTTTCCACCAAATTAACTTTAAATTAGTGATATTATAGGTCCCAAGCATTATTAGGATTATTCTTGGGTTTGTTTTGAGGCTGTTTGCTAATTCGATTTGCAATTGAGGTAGGTTAAACCCTACTTAGAAGTTAAATTAAATTCCATGTGATTTCATGTTTGTTATGTGATTATCATGATATTTTCGGGAGATGATTTATTGTTTTTAATTATTATTATTATTATTATTATTATTATTATATGTTTGTTTGATTTGTAAATATTGTATTTATTTAATTTATGTTCGTTAGTTGGTTATGTGCTATAATTAGGGCCTAATAGCAGTTTGAGGTTAAACTAACATAATAATTAATATATATTAAATTTGTAGAGTGTATACTATGGCACGTATCATCAGTGGCCTTATACCCCCACTATGATCATATTTTCAAGCGTATAGTATGACACGTATCATTAATGGCTTTATACCCCATTATGATACATATATGCAAATTTAATATAAATTTAATAATGGATGCTATGGCACGTATCATGGTGGGTTATAAGGCACCATGATCATATTTTCAAGTGCGTAGCATACCATGCAAGTTTAATAATAACAAAGAAATGATGTAGGCTAAGTACCTACACTATGGTTATGATCTTTTAGAGTCAAATTATGTTATTATTTTGAGAGGTTGTAGGCTAAGTACCTACTAATTATTGATAGATGGTGGTAATGGATGAGTATCCATACGTTATTATAATTATGAGATAAATTTGTATTTAATTTACTTATTTGAGTTTGGACTTAATCTACTGAGCTAAAAAATCACGGTATTCGAATGCCCTGCAAACTTTTATTTTGCAGGTAACACTGATTATAACGGAAACCATGGCGATTGACGAGGATGGCGCTACACTGAGAGCCTTTAGGACTTGTCATTTATTTATTTCATTTCCCTTTTCGAATATTTCATTTTATTGACTATTTTGCTAGTCTTTATGTTTTTTTTATGGAATTTCATTTTCATTTATTTTATTTTTTTTAATTATTTAAAAATGGCGGCAAAATAAAGATTTTGTTTTGATTATCTATTTGGTTACTAAACAAACGCTTCCGCAATTATTTGGTTTTACTCTTATTTAATTATATTTTTCAAATGAGTCATGTATTTACTTATTTATCCTGTTATTTTGTGTCGGGTCGTTACATATGTCTTCTCAGTTACCTATAGCTAATGCTACACCATTGCCCTCGAATACACACTCTATGGTAACCAGTGGTAAGAATGGAATTACAAAACTAAAATTCAAGGAGGTTTTTAACTCTTGATTTAGTTTAGAATGAACCACCAAATGTCAAAGTAGTTATGACTTGTTCTCATTGGAAGACTGCAATGGAGGCAGAATTTGAGGCTTTACACAAGAATAAAACATAGTCTTTAGTCCCTAGAACAGATCAGATGAAAGTAGCTGGTTGTAAATGCTTGTTCAAAGTTAAGAAACACTCTGATGGTTCCATTGCTAGACACAAAGCCAGATTAGTGGCACAAGGGTTCCATCAGTCTCATGATATTGATTATACAGAGACTTTTAGTCCTGTAGTAAAGCCTACTACTATTAGAGTTCTTCTTACTCTAGCTCTACAAAGAGGTTGGGAATTGAGACAAGTTGATATTAACAATGCTTTTTTACATGGCTTTCTAAATGAAACAGTCTATATGGAACAGCCATCATGCTTTGAATCTTCTTCATCCTTTTCTCAAGTTTGTAAACTTCATAAAGCATTGTATGGTTTAAAGCAAGCTCCTCATGCTTGGTATGAAAGGCTTAGTTCATTTCTTTGTCAAAATGGTTTCACAAGATCAAATGCAGATAACTCCTTGTTTATCAATGTGGATGGAGTACATTGTATATATATATTTTTTGATCTATGTAGATGACATAGTAAAACAGGAAGTTCCAATGCTGCTATTCAGAGGTTAGTTACAAAATTACATTCTACTTTTGCCTTAAAGGATCTTGGAAGATTAAGTTACTTTCTGGGAATTGAAGTTTCTTATACTTCAAAGGGTGATATATTACTTTCATAAACAAAGTATATTTCAGATTTGTTACAGAAAGCAAAAATGACTGATGCAAACAGTATTGTCACTCCAATGGTCAGTGGATCTATTTTATTATCAAGACAAGACATCTCAATATCTAATATTCAAGACTATAGAAGTATTGTTGGGGGTCTACAATATATCACTATTACTCGTCCTGATATTGTCTATTCTGTGAACAAATTATGTTAGTTTATGCATGCTTCTTCAGATGAACATTGGAAGGTTGTCAAAAGAGTTTTGAGATACTTAAAGGGAACAATTCAGCATGGTTTATTTTCTCCAAATCCCAACATTTTCATCTCCAAGCATATGCTGATACAGACTGGGCTTCTGACCCAGATGATAGAAAATCTACTTCTGGGTTTTGTATCTATCTTGGAGGCAACTTAATATCCTAGATTTCTCGCAAGTAATAGATCATATCTCGTTTAAGTACAGAGGCTGAGTACAAGGGTCTTGCGAATGCAGCTGCTGAGCTTTGTTGGTTACAATCTCTCTTTTCTGAGTTGCATATTAATTTGTCAAAACCTCCTGTCTTAAAGTGTGACAGTCTAAGTGTTGTGCATTTGAGTTCTAATCCTGTTTTACATGCTAGCACTAAACATGTAGAGATTGATATATACTTTGTCAGATATTTGGTGATAAACAATAAGTTAATGGTTCATCATCTTCCAACTTTTGCCTAAATTGCTGATGTTTTTACTAAACCACTCTCTGCCTCTACATTCATTCCTTAACGATTAAAATTAGGAGTTCATTCTGCAGTAGCTCTTGGTTTGATGGGGAGTATTAAGGAAATTCATTAAGGAGATATTTTCAGCTCATGTTAGCTTAGTTTGAAGTTCATTTTAGCTAAAAGAGTTTCTGTAATAAGTTGCAGATTCTGTTAGTTAGAACTGAATTGGTGATGTTGTTTGTATTTAAAACTTCTTTTCTCTTCCTTATATAATATGAAGCTTTGGGCTGTAATCTTTTGGTTAATGAAATACAAAATACATTCATTTCATTGTTGTTATTCTTATGTCAAATGATCATACATTATTTTGGATGAAGGTTCTATTTATAGAGTTATGATATTAGGTTAAGCCACTCCCGATTAATTCGATAAACCTTAGTATCTTTAACTTCCCCCTCGTTTAGAAAGATTTCTCATAAAAAGGGATAAAGCTTATCTTCAGACTAGTGACGAATCCAGGATTCCAATTGAGGAGGGGCACGGGCAGAGTGTAAATAATAATAATAGTATATATAATATATAATATTAATTTTATAATTATCATTAGTAATTTTTTAATATTATGAATTTAAAAAAATGAATTAACCTCAACTTATATCAATTTTATAAAACAATATCATGAAATTAATTTTTATTTTAAATGGGGCATTAAATAATAATAAAATTAAAATTTTATTTCATTTTTTTTTCAACCCTTTAGTAATTATTTTTATTTTATATTAATTCTATTCTTTTCAACCATTCCTTTTAAAAATAAGGGTAAAATACAAATAAAACCATTGTGGTTTTTACCAAATGCATGAACACCCCATTGATTTGAAAATAGCAAATCATATCCCTATAATTCCAAATTATTCCAATGAGAACTCTACCCTTCTACGCCATTAATTTTCTTTAGCCATAATTTGTTCGTTTGAACTCCGATTTGGATGATTCAAGATGTTTTAGAATCCTCATTTCGGGCTCTATGTTATGGTCATTTCAAAACTTCTAAATTTCTAAATTATTAGTAACCAAAAGCATTAATGTTGTAAATCATACCTAGTATTTTGATGATAATAAACTATTTTATTTATTAACGATTTTGAAGTTTTGAAGTTACCATAACGTAGAGTTTGAAACGAAGATTCTAAAACATATTGAATCATCGAGATCAAAGTTCAAATGAAGAAGTTATTGCTAAAAGAAAATTTATGACTTTGGAGAAGAGGGGTCTCATTAGAATAATTTTGAACTTTAGGGGTATGATTTGTCATTTTCAAACTACAGAAGGTATTCATGTATTTGACAAAAACCACATGAGTCTTTATTTACATTTTAACATTAAAGAAATTTTAATATACAAATAATTCAAGTATCAATATGATTTGTTTATTTATTTTTATGAGTTTTAAAAATTGTCTATTTAAGCAATTTTTTTTATTTGTTAATTAATAGTGATAGAAAATTATAAATATTCTTTTAATTATTGAGATATATAGTAAATATTAATGATAGATAAAATAGCTTACTAGAATGAATATATAATAAAACGACTATAATTTATTAGCAAATACAAAAAAGTAATTATCATAAAAAATTTAAATCAAAATAAATTACTTAATTTGAAGAAAATTTGATAATAAAATATTCAAATAATTTAAAAATAAAATAATTGTAATAAATAAATAAGAAAAATTAATGTGAATGTAAACTTTAAAAAATAGTGCTATAAGAGTATTTAAAGCTAATATTGGGTGGGATTTTATATAATAAATATATGTATATGAAAAAAATCATCTAAGTGAGGGGTGAAACGTCAGTGCCTCAGATCACTTAGTGTGAACACCTACTTATTCTTATTCTTACTAGTAGAGATAACGTGTGTTGCACGTGATTCAAATCGTTACTTTATATATTAATTATTGTTATTTTAACCCTTATATTATATATCATCTTGTCAATTAACCTTTTGAAATAATTTGATAATTAAAAAAAGGATTTTCACCAATAGCATTTTATGAATGGATATTTTAAAAAATAGTAAAATTTTAGGTAAAATATCATTTTGGTCCCTGAACTTTCACTCAATAAACTTTCAAAAGTTACATTTTTCATCCCTGAACTTTCCGATTCGTTGCGTTTTGGCCCTTCAGATTTTGTTTTTCTGTCTAGTATACTAATGGAGGGCTTATGAGACATGTAATTGTTGATGTGACATTATAAAAATATATCGTGAGGTTAAATGTCATAGAAAAACGAATATAAAGGAAGGTTAATATCATCTTTTTCTCCTTAATTCCAATCTTAAATCTCACTGTATGTTCGTTTTTCCACGTCATTTAACCTTATTGTATATTTATATAATGTCACATTATCAATTATATGTGACATAAGCCCTCTGGTAACGTCTTTGATGGAAAAACACAGACTGAAGGACTAAAATGGAACAAATCATAAAATTCAGGGATGAAAATGTAACTTTTGAAAGTTTAAGAACGAAAATGAAACCTAAGTGAAAGTTCATGAACAAAAAGGTATTTTACCCTAAAAAAAATTTTAAAAAAAAAACTTACCTTCTTGGCACAAAGCAACCATGAAATTCAACTCACGTGTGTTTTTTTTTTAAGAAATGCTATTTTTGTAAAAATACCAAATAAAAAAATGTCATCTAATCAAAATTTTCTAAAAAAAATTAACACATCTTCATTTTTAATTTAATTTTTAAGGGACTCAATCGGCTCTATAAAAATTTGATTTTAATCACCTGTATAAAAATTTTAAGAAGAAATTATCTAAATGAAATTGTGAAATAATATTGTTATTGATATTTTTATCATATAAATATTTAAAATTTATTTATTTATTTTTATAATAAAATTATAAGCTTATTAAGATGTGTGAAATATTCAACTTATTAATTATATTTATTATTAGACTATTTTTAATTATTATTTCTTTAATAACATTTATAATTATTATTTGAATTAATTAATGATTAGAAATTGAGATATTAATACTTTAAATTTGTAAAAAGTTATTTGATTAATGTATGTTCATATTGCGTCTTATTTTATTATCTATATTGATTTTATTATAAAATTACTAGTTAATTTATGTTCAATTTTAAAATAGTGAATGGGATAAAAAGTACTATTAAAAAAATTACGTTATTCTTGAAAAATATTTTATTAATAAGTGATTTATTATAATTCTTTTTGCTGCGTTTTAATATACTGCCAAATTTTTTATTTTTACACTGAGTATTTATTAGGTCGAATATGTATTCTATTATTGCGTAAAAATAGAGGATCGGGAAATGACCTGTGGGTCGGGTGTCTCCCTGGCCGCAACCGTGCAACTAACTTTAAAGAATGAGAAGGGGAGTGAGAAGTGAGCAGAGCAGCTTAGAACCTAGCACAGAGGTGACCTGTACAAGGAAACAACTGAGCACACAGATGTGGTGTCGGCCTATCCACTATGATGCCTAAATCAGACCAGAGGTGGTGCCGAGCAGAATAGTAGGAGAATTAACGTACCTCAACAGTGAGTCTCCTCCACTTGCCGGCTCTCGGTTGGATGATCACCTATCATGTCTGAGAGATGGTGTCAGTGGTCGGTGCTTGTAACAACCCGGATTTTCACTCAAGGGCATTTTAGTCATTTCACCCATTTTTGATCCAATCAACGTTATCTTTAGTTTTCCCGAACGTTCGTGTCGTTACGATTCCAACGAAATTGACTACGCCCAATTCCGAGTTCCGAGTAAAAAGATATGACCAAAATACCGTTTATACCCTTATTGTTATTTATTTAACTAAGGGTATTTAAGTTATTTCCGATCAATCATTAGTATATAAAGTCTGACGAAACCCGAGGTCAAACCATCACAACTCCCTTTTGACTCTCTCTCCCAGCCTTGCCGCCGTCAGTGCACCCTCGCCGGAACTTAAAGTCCTTTGGACGTTTTGGTTCGTTTTGAGTCGGGTGGATCTTCTCACTTAGATTCATATTAAGCTTTCAGTCATTCCCAATCAGTTCCTATCCGCAACAAGCTCCATCTCACGCCTGCTCGTCGTCGCCGGAAAACAGCCCGTCTTCATCACCTATTACTCCGTTTCTTATAGGTAATTTGTTTTCTTGGGACTTAGTTTATTATTCTTTTGATATGGAGGTTAATTAAAGTAATCTTACGAGTTAATTGGACGTTATTTCCATGCGTTTTAGAGCTCGTCGGACCCTCGCCGGAATCTGGGTTAGGTACGTTACGTATTACTTGGGTTGGAGTTTGTGGGTTTAGGATTCTTGGCTACGTTTGATCTGAGACGAGGGTGAGCGTCTTCCTTCAAGATAGGTAAGCTGCTGTCCCTTTATTCTTATTTTAAAATTAAAAAAAAAATAAGAATGAAGAAAGGGAAAAACGCGTTTTTCCCTTTTTTCGCGTCTCCATGCATTGGAGAAGGAGCGGTCCAGTTGGACCGGCTGAGCTGGTTCAACTGAACCGGTTCAGCTGGTTCAACTGGTCCAGAGGTTAATTTGAGCCGGTTTTCGTCCCATTTTTCCGGTTTTCATAAAATTGACTTTAAATTAATGTCAATACAGGTTTTGGGCATCTCTAGAATTTTATTTGGCGTTATTTCGAGTTCGTTTGCTTGCTCAATTTGCGAATAAGGTAGGTTAATTCCTACTTAGAAGTTAAATTAAGTTCCATGTGATTGCTTGTTGGTTATGGGATTAATATGATATTTTCGGGAGATGATTTATTGATTTTAATTATTATTATTAGTAGTAGTAGTAGTATTGTTGTTATTATTATTATTATTGTTATTGATTTTAAATTCTTATTATTACTATTAATATTATTATTATTACTATTACTATTACTATTATTTTATTTTAATTTTTATTATTGATTTTAGTTATTATTATTAGTGTTATTAATATGTGCTTGTTGATTTGCAAATATTATATTTATTTAAATTATGTTCGTTAGTTGGTTATATGCTATATTTAGGGCCTAATAGTGGTTTAAGTTTTAAACTAACCTAATAAACACACCTATTAAATTTGTAAAGCTGGATGCTTAGCATGACACGTATCATGAGTGGCCCTATACCCCACTATGATACCTATATACAAATTTAATAGTAAACAAGAAACATAATAATTACGTATTAAATTTGTAACGCTGAATACTATGGCACGTATCATGGTTAGCCCTGATACCTATTTCCAAGCTGGATAGTATGGCTCGTATAGTTTGTGGTCGCATATTCCACATTTATACCTATGTACAAATTTAAAATTAAATAAGAGTTGTTGTAGGCTAAGTACCTATCTAATTAATTATAAAGCATGGAAATGGACGAGTATCCATAAAGTATAATGATGATAACTCTTTGGATTTAATTTGCTTATATGAGTTTGGTTTTAATCTACTGAGCTAAAAACTCACGGTAGTCGAATGTCCTGCAAACTTTTATTTTGCAGGTAACATTGATATTGATGGAGACCGTGGCAATTGACGAGGATGGCGCTACACTAATAGACCCTTAAGACTTGTCATTTCTATTTATTTTATTTTTATTTTATTTTATTCAACATTTTGTCATTTGTTTTATGGATTTTCATTTTAAATTTATTTTAGTTCTTTTTAATTATTTAAATTGGCGCCAAAATAAATGTTTTTGTTTCGAATATTTCTTTCGTAATTAAATAAACGCTTCCGCATTTATTCAGTTTTACTCTGATTTAACTATATTTTTCAAATGAGTTATGTGTTTACTTATTTATTCGGTTATTTTGGGTCGGGTCGTTACAGTGCTCTTCTCCTTTGGAAGAACAGCCATGCTCTTTGTCTTAGGGGGCATTTGTTTCCGGGTTTGCATGAGATTGAGATGCATGGGGACGAGATCATTGTGTTTGGTTTTACATGGGAATGTGAATAATAAAATTATAATATAAAATAATTTTTCTCTATCTCTCGTCTCTTCTCTTCCTTTCTCTCTCATCTATTCCATTGAGTTATCCAAACCCCATGCATTTTGAAGGGTTTCCAAACCCCATGGAGAGGGGCTATGGGGTCCCTATGGGGTTTGGATCCCCTTCCTTAGTGGTAAAACAAACATGGGGATGAGGATGAAATTACCATGGGGTTTTGATCCCCATCCCCTAATCACTTGAAACAAATACCCCCTTAGTGTTGAAATGATACCACACCAGGTAGGTCCATGCCTCGTCTAGCCTATGAACCCATTTTTGTCCATCCTGTACTTGGATGGTCACCTTCCTTTAGAGCCTAAGTGAGTTGGTTTTTTAGGGATGAGCATGCTCCTTGCTAGGCCTCATGTGCCCATTCCACTAAGTTGGTCGTCTCGGTGCTCGGTCCTCTTCTGGAGGCCGAGCTCTTTAGAAGTCTCTACAAGTGGTCTTCTAGGATGGGCACCCACCCTTAGGGGTGTTACCGGTTCGGTTCCTACCGGTTCTTGGCAAGAACCGGAACCGAACCGGTAAGAAGAAATTAGAAAAGTGGGAATTGGAACCGGAACCGGTTCCCTTTAGAACCGGACCGGAACCGAACCGGTTCCCTTTAGAACCGGACCGGAACCGAACCGGTAATATCGGTTCGGTTCCGGTTCCTTACCGGTTCTTTTTATTGGTTGTTTACCGGTTCTTTACCGGTTCGGGTAGCACATAATGCATTAAAAATATTTGATAATAAAATCCTAAATTCTTACAAATGAAATCAATAGAAACTCAAAAAATCCATTCTAAAATTTATAAATATATGAATATGATCATCAAATCCATAATAATATATCAAATAAATTGATCCAAACTCCTAAAATCAATTCATAAACTAACAAATTAGGCATGCTATATAAAATAAAATTAAAAAATTAAATTTAATCCTTATCGGTTCGGTTCCGATTTCTTACCGGTTTTGTGAAAGAAACCGGAACCGGAACCGGAACCGAATGTTTATTGGTTCCGAAAACAAAAACTGAACCGGAACCGTATGAACCGGTTCATGTTCGGTTCCTACCGGTTCCCGGTTCGGTTTCGATTCTACCGGTTTTGCTTGCAGCCCTACCCAACCTGTGGGTCTGGTGTGTGTGCTCATCCGACCCACTCCACGTGTGACGTGGACGTCTTTAATCTTCCCACGTGGTCCTCCAGAGAGGTGCCACGTGGTCGTATAATTGTTTGAAAATCCACCCATAACATATTCTATCTATTCTTCCACCGCAATAACTTTTTTAAGTTTTTCATTGTTCGTTTCCCATCTGAATCTCTATCATTTTTTATAATTATCTCCCATCATTTTCTCCTTCCACCGTTTCTTTTTCATTTCAGTCCGAATTACTTAATTAGAGTAACAGAAACGGGGGGGGAATTTGCACACTCACCCTACATGTGAAATACCATTGTTTTCAATTGAAATTTGTACTATAATATTATCAATGATCTTTTCATAATTAATTTTTCACTTTTAAAGATATTTATAATGCATACGAAATATAATAAATTCTCCAACAATCAATGATCTTTTATATTTAATATTTTAGTTATTAAGTTTATAATATTCTTTTCATTGTTAGTATTATAGTTTTTATTTTTTTCATGAACTTAAAATTTTCAAAATGTAAAATTATAACATCTCCCATCATTCTGCTCGGTTTATGGTAAAAATAATTATATTTCGAGAGTGGTTTGTATAATTTTTTTAAGTGACGAAAAGGGTTATAAGAGTGAGTTTGATCACGGTAATGATTTTATAAATTCAAAGGAGCTATTATTCAAATTAAAAATTTAAGGGTATAATTATCACAACCCCTATAATTTTGGATGAAGTTTGTATTTTTCCAATTATTACATTTGTCTTTAAAAATGATATTTACAAAGAAAAAAAAATCCCAATAGTAAGCACAAACAACACAACCCAATGACAAAAGGGTGACAAGTGTTAATATCTTCTTTCCATATGTCATTTCCATAAAACCCAAATAGTTTCCACCTGTCCTCTCCCCCTTTCAAGTTTCATCTACAAAATCCAAAACCCCCATTTTAAGAAGTCCCAAAGTTCCATTTCTTAGCATTTAATTCAATTATGGGTTCAGAGACTTTTGTAGAAATCTTGCTAGCAATATTGCTTCCACCAGTTGGAGTCTTCCTTAGATATGGCTGTGGGGTGATGTCTTTGTTCTTTTCCTTTTACTCTTTTAATTAAGCTTTTAATTTTATTAATTTCATAACCTTTTTTTTTGTTTTACAAATTGATGCAGATGGAGTTTTGGATTTGTTTGTTGCTGACCATATTGGGATACATACCTGGAATTATCTATGCAATTTATATCCTGGTTGGCTAGAAAAAAGGGAAATGTAATTTTGATGAATTTTTTCTTTGAAATTTAGGTTATTATCTTTTCTTCTATGTAATTTGTAACATTTTATTGAGCTGAGACAGTAAATAAACAATATTTACTTTTTTTTTTTTAGTATTTAAATGATCTTCTAGGCTTCTGAATCTTACTTAGTTTGAGATAGATTTTAAAGTGTTTCACCCATTAGAAATATTTATCAATTTAGGGTTTAGGAATAATTGTAAATCACATCCTCTAGTTTTAGGATGGGTTAATTTTACTTTTTAATGGATGGGTTTAATTTGTGAAATATGTCATTTTTAATAAAAATGTAAAATCTGAAAATTCGTTCACATCTATTAAAATACTTTAATGAAATTAAAATGTATTAAAGATCGATGTGAGTGTGATTTGTGGTTTTACAAACCACATGAGCCCTTGAAATAAATTAGTAATTATTTACAAATCTTAAGTGTGTTTAAATTTGGGGGATTTATTTATAAATCAAATAAATTATACGGTTGTGATTTATAAAAAAATGTTTCAGAAATATTTTTAAAAAGAATGTTTTCCAAGTGTTTTATGTTTCATGATAAATTCACTCATAGGGTTAGTCTGGTAATAATTTTTTTGGGAAGTGTTTTGAAACTTGAGTGTCTGATTGGGATAATTAAATTAATAATATTTAACTCGTAAAAATATGAACATTTTAATTTTTTTTATGATAATTATTCCATCTAAAATATAAATTAATTCACTAATTTATTTAATGATTAAAATTAATTTAATAATTTAGTGAACTAAAAGCTAACATAATAAATATTAAAGGTAAATAGTTCATTATTTTATTAAACTAATTTAATTTAATGAACTCATAGTAATATGATATTTTAATAAATTTTGAAAGTCATGCTCCCTGAGTAATGATATATTTATACTATTTGAATAATTCCCCTTACTTCACGCAAGTGTTCAAACACACCTTTTAAAAATTTTGATAAACATTAACCAGTTTTCATTGTCATGGTGATTAAAACCTAAAAAATCTATTAAATACTGTGATTTCAATCAATTTTTTCTTGAAATATCCGTTAATATCGATATATTAAAAAATCTCAACATTGACATTTGAATCGAATCGACATCTCCCAACTTATTCAAGTGATAAAATTCAACAAGATTATTTTTATTGTTATATTTTCTTTTAAGGACCTATTTCCATCATCTACAGAAAAATAAATTCAACAAAATCTTAATCGTTGCTCAGATTTGAAGAACCGCAAGGTCCCAATCCCCAAGATTGCTATACACTGTCCAGAATTTGAAAGCATGAAGTTCCAAAAACCTTCATATTGGGGATAACTCATTATCCAACTCCATGCTTCTTGCTTCAATTGGTATGTCGTGTAGAATTACATTAGATTCAAAAGGTAGCCTCCCCCAAAGAAAAAAAAATCAACAGAAAGTAAGAGGAAAACTTCATCTAGCAAATTTACATTCACCTAGGAGGAATCTAAAGATCATAATATTAAGCCTAGCAACTTCCAAAACGAGGGGAAAAAGCCACAAGTACCCCGAATGAAACCGATAACCAGATGCATTAAATGGTTACCTCTTCTGGTGCGGTGCCTGTTCTATTGCTCTCCCATCCGCCGCATTCTTTTCTTCATGTGTTGGTTATTCGCATTTCCCCATAATCTGAAATAGTGAAATTATTTAATATTATTTTCTAGATGACACTAATCCGATTGTGTAAAGAAAAAATAAACAAGGAAATATAAAAGAGTATCACCAATGCATAGTACTAATTTAAAAGACTCGTGCTGATTCAATTCTTAACCTTTGTATAAGAAGAAAAAAGTAAATATAAAAGGTTGTATATCAAGTGAAATGGTGAGTTATATTAGTTTTCTCTTGGGTGTCCAAAATACTCCATCACACGACAACCCCCAGACAAGTAACATGGAGAAAAAAACGTTTTGTGATAAAAACAAATCAAGCTTCAAAGATATTATAAAGCTGCAAATAAGGAAATTAGAACCTAAAACTTTCACCATACTTAACTTAATGGATTGAGACAACATTTATTAAAAGTGAGAATCAAATGGAAGTATAAAAGCGTGGAACTATAAAGTATAAAATGCCATAAACACGCCATCAACCTTCTCTAAAAGCCTAAAACAATACCGAGTTCAAACAAATCAGAATACTTTGCATTTTTTAGGTGGGGAACAAAATGAAATCTTCCTAGAAATAACCTTTTTTCCCAGGACACAATAGCAAAAGATCCATAAAACTTTCAGAGACTGATAGCCAAAATAAAGTATGCATACCTGAAAATTAAACTGTATTCTTGTCCAAAGATGAATGATCAAGTTGCATCTCCTGATCAGCGGTGGGGACAAAATCAGTGTGCGTCTCTGGTTCGGGAAATGTAATAGGATCGAGTTGCATCACCTGCTCCTCGGTTGCATGGTTTTTGGTATGATCAGATTGCAAATTGGATGGTATCTCCTGCTCCTGATTCATGGCACTATCTGTTTGCATTTCTTGCTCATGATCAGATTGCGTCTCCTGCTCACTAGATGTAGCATTGCCCGATTGCACCCCCTGATCCTCATTTGTGGCATTATCACATTGCATCTCCTGCTTTTGATTTGTGTTACCATCACAATGCATTTCCTGCTCCTGATTGGTGCCACTATCACATTGCATCTCTGACACCTCATTTGTGGAATCATCAGGAAGCTCATCCTGCTCATGTCCTGTAGCATAACTAGACTGAGCCTCCTGCACCTCGGATGTAAGACAGTCAGGTGCAGCCTCCTGCTCCTCAGTTGTGAGGTGATCAGATTGCAACTCCTGCCCTTGCCTAGCATGATCTGGTTCCAACTCCTCAGTTGAGGCAAGATCTGACTGACTCTCCAGTTCCTGGGTTGAGCCAAGAATAGGCTGAGTTCCTTCCCCAGTCCCGTTCCTTGTTAAAACAAAAGATTTCATATGTTCTTGTTCATGGGCAGAGATTGTAACAGATTGAGTTGTCTGCAGTGTTGTGGCAAGAACATGTTCAGTCTCATGCGCCTCCGTTGAGCAAACATCTGTTTCCTGCCCCTCCGTCATGGCAGGAATAGGTTCCGCAACTAACTCCTGTGATGTGGTCAGGGGCTGTATTTCTTGATCCTGTGTTGAGGTAAGTACTGGCAACATCTCATTTGCCTCAATTGAGGCAAGAACAGGTTGTGTTTCCTGCTCCTTGGTGGTAGCAGGGTCAGGTTCCTTCTCCTCATGATGAATTGGAGAAGTAATAACAGCATCCTTCTCATGCTCCTGGATTGTGGCAAGAACCGGTTGTCTCTCCTCCTGGATCAAGGCAACTGGTTGTATCTCATGCTCCGGGGTGGTGGAAGGAACTTCCTTCTCTTGCTCCGCCAGAACTGGCTGTCTCTCCTCCTGCATGGAAACAACTAATTGCATCTCATGCTTCTGGCTTGTGGCAGGGACCTCCTCCTCTTGCCCCTGAATTGTGGCCACAACTGGCTCTTTCTCCTGTGGGGCAACAACCGGTAGAATCTCATGGTCCTGGGTTGTGGCAAGTACTTCCTTCTCTTGCTCCTGGATTGTGGCAAGAACTGGCTGTCTCTCCTCCGGAATCATGGCAACAAATGGTAGCATCTCATGCTCCTGGATTGTGGCAGGAACTTCATTCTCTTGCTCCTGGATTGCGGCCCGAACCGGCTGTCTCTCCTCCTGGATCATGACAACTGGTTGAATCTCATGCTCCTGGGTTGTGAGAAGCACTTCCTTCTCTTGTTCCATGATTGTGGCAGGCACTTTCTTTTCTTGCTCCTGGAATTTGCCAAAAAATGGCTCTCTCTCCTCCTGAATCATGGCAACATCTGGTTGCATCTCTTGCTCCTGGGCTGTGACAGGAACTTCCTTCTCTTGCTCCTGGATTGTCGCCAGAACTGGCTGACTCTCCTTCTGGATCACGGCAACAACTGGTTGGATCTCATGCTCCTGAGTTGTGGCAGGAATTCCCTTCTCTTGCTCCCGAGTTGTGGCAGGAATTTCCTTCTCTTGCTCCTGAATTGTGGCAAGAACTGGCTGTCTCTCCTCCGGGATCATGGCAACAACTGGTTGCATCTCATGCTCCTGGGCTGTGGCAGAAACTATTTGCTTCTCATGATGAATTGGAGCAAGATCAGCCTGTATCCCACCAAGTGCGGCTGTGGCAAGAAGGTCATGGGTCTCTTGCTCCTGGATAGCGGCAAAAACTAACTGTGTCTCCTCTTCATGAAAATTAGAAAGAGGTGGCTGTATCTTCTCCTCTTTAATTTTGGCAAAAACAGGTTGCATCTCCTGCTCCTGGTCTAAGGCAGAAACTGATGGCTCATCATGATGACTAAGAGCATGATGAGCTTGTATCTCCCCAAGGTGGGTTGAGGTGAAATTATGTTGCAATTCCTGGTCTTGAGAAGCAGTAGGAACTGATTGTGTCTCCTCCTGGTTTGGAGTAAAAACAGCTTGCAATTCATGAGCATGGCTAGAGGCAAGATCAGGTTGCCTCTCATATTGAATGGTTGAAAAATCAGCATGCATATCCTCAAGCTGGGTTGAGGTAAAACTGGGTTTATTCTCCTGGTCTTGGTTTGGATCAAGATGGTATTCAATTGTGGAAAGATCAAGCTGCATTTCCTGGTCATGAATTGAAGATAAATCAAGATGCATTTCATGATCGTGGAATGAGGCAAGGTCAAGTTGCATGTCCTGAAACTGGGTTGAGCTAAGATCAAGATGCATCTCCTGATCCTGAAGTCTGGGAATAGGAGACGCTTTAAACAAAGTAGTAGGATTATAGCTGAGCTGATAATTTACAAATCTTGGTCCAAAGATGTTAAACCTTCCAGCACTGCTATAAGCAATTTCCGCATCAGAAGATTTTTTAAATACTACTCTTGCACGCCCGCCCTCCCTATCAACTTCTGTTTCAGATTCTCTCAAGGGTCCAAAGCGTCTGAACATGTTATTCAGGGTTTTTTCTGATGGCACTGAATACACCTCAGAAAAGTTCATTATAAGTTCTGCAGAAGATGGCTGATTTACAGAGCCAGTAAACTTCTCAGCTGACATATCATGGTTGCCAACAGAATGTCGCTTCTTGTATGGTCTCCGACTTCCCTGAGGAGACTTTTCTGACTCTACAAGTGCAGGTTGGTCTTCACGTTTTCTGGTTCTACGAGGAGGTTGAACTTCGGTTCCATTTTGGATGACCCTGTCCGTCCAATAAGTGTCACTCATATCCTCAAATTCAAAAGTTTCCGGTGATGCAACAGAAGTAAATGGTGTTTTCCTCTTACCACTGACTTTGTCAGTGGCCAAATCCTCAATTCCAGAATGCTGCCTCAAAATTATTGAATCTCGGAAATCAGCGAAAAAACTAGCAATTAAATTCGAAAAGCTGTATTCCTTCATTGGATCTTTTGCCACTAGTTGAAGTTGGGAAAGTAGTTCATCCAGTGAGGAGTATTCTGTAGAAAAGTTGACTTTTCCTCTTTGGGCATCATCAAAATTCTGCAACAAAACATCAGATTCAAAGCCATGTCCATCAAAGCCACCATCTGGCTTTTGGAACCTCTCACTATTAGACTTGACAATTGGAGGCGTACCAGTCATCTGGCTTGCAACCCTACGAATACAATCACCAATTTTGAAAGACTGTTTCAGAGGAACAGTACTTGAAACCTTTGGAAAGGATATAGTTTTCCTTCCATCTGGTATATTTGAATCGTCAATAGGATAATCAACAGTCTTCCGTTTCTTAGCAGATGGTGAAGCCAATGTGGAAGTTGTCTTCCCATCAGACCAATTTTCTCCGTCTAGATTATCAAATGTTTCATCCATTAATTCAGACAAACTTCTTTCCTTTTTCTTGGGATACAGACCATCCTTCAAGTTATGTTTCCGTTTATGATAACTACTCTGACCTTTCAAATTCTCCTGACCAGAAAGAGTCTGTGCATCATCCTGACAAGGACGAGCTGCATGCTGAACAAAATCACTTGGTTGCATATCAGTGCCTGTAGTGTCTAAATCATCGTCCGCCAAACCGCCACAAAACTGAAACTGAGGCAAGCCACAAAATTGGAATTGAGGAAGGCTACAATACCCCTTTAAACGATAAAATGCCGTCAGCTGAGCCTTAGCTATCACAATCTCCAAACGATCACTGCCGTCAGATGGAAACTTTGCCAAGTCCCTGATGTATTCAATTAAATTTGCAGGTTCAAAAGATCTAGCACTCGCAGATTTGTCCACCCCATATCTTCTAGACGATTCTTCTCGAATACCAGCATTTTCAACAACCTGACATTCTAGCATGTCATATGCTTCTCTTGGCGTGCAAGCACATGCCAGTCCCAATTCAGACCGTCTGGAGACTTCTTCTAGAGCACACTCAACAGCATTTTGGAAAGATTCTGAATTGCTCTGCATCTCTTCTTCGGAAAAATGTGCCCGAAATGGCTTTAATTGAGACACTTCATTCCAAGCAAATGTTCGATCTCCAAAATATGCAACCAGAAAGAAATCTTTTTTATAATATCTCATTGCCTTCTCAGAAGAATCGGATGGATCAAATATCTGACCTGGCCACCAAGGATGGCTCCTCACTTTACCCCATACTAAATCAGAAACAGAAAAATCACCTTCATTCTCCAATGGCAGCTGATAACGAGCTTGAAGCACTTTTATGAAATTTTCAGGATTCAGAACTTCACATTTGACCATTTGATCATCACCATTGTAAATATCCGTCACATCTTCCATTTCTTCCTCACCATGCAAACATACCTCATGAAGATTGTTATCTTCAATTCCCATCTCTTCCACAATCTCAAAATCAGCGGGAGTACTATCATCAGCATCATCCTTTCCCTGCTCGGCATGCATTGCGATATCCCCTTGCCCATTGGCTGGAGAATGTGACTCCATATTCTTGCATTCTATCTGCACATTTAAACTATGCTCGTTTACAATAGAGGCTTCAGTATTTGGAGTGAACATTGCACAATCATTTGCTGCTTCAACATCCCTTTGGTCTACTTCAATCAATGATTCTGAATCTGTACAAGCCACATTTTGGGTCGTTGGATCAAAAATCTCACCACTAAGTGGCTGAACTGCTGCCTCTGACACTTTACCTGACTTTAGCTCTGCACGCAAACCAGGCTGTTCAGTACCAGAAATCTTCTGCCCGTTAATCAAAAAATTACTTGGAAGTTCCACTCCTCCAGAAACTTGACTCTGATCATCACTTCCTCTATCTTCACGTTCTGTCTCAACTATATGACTCTCAACCCTTTCCAAACTAGGTAACAGCGTCTCTGAACCAGCACTATGAGAAATATCTTCAGGCTTCAAATCATTTTCGCTACACACCTCAGGAGCTTTTTCCGTAGCATCTTGCCCCTGTGAATTTGAAGTTTCTGTACCATCTGCAGAAGAGGATGGAATTTCAATTCCAGGATTACAAGCATCAGCATCTGAATTTTCAAGTTTTTTACTCTTCAGGTCAACTGGTGTATCAACTCCTGCAATAACAACTTGCTTTCCTTCCTCCACACTCTCTTGAACCTGAGCTTTTACCAGAGCTTCTCTTCCATCAGTCACTGAAGCTACCTCTGTTAAATGTTCACTTTCCCCACCCGAATTTACTAAGTTGTCCTCAAACCCATTCTCTGTTAAAGAATTCTTTGATTTTTCAGGGTTAACCTCAGTTTTCTGAGACTCTTCAGTATCCACAACTTGATCAGACTCAACCTGAGATACCTCTACATCCATAGCCTCTCTGCTAGCAACATCTTCCCCCTCCACACGAATAGCTTCAGTTTCTCCATCCGTACGACCTGCAACTATCGGTGACTCATCAGTTCGAGCTTCATTATCCAGAACCATCGCATCGACATCTCTCTCACCACCCTCCACAACTTCTTGAGATGTTTCTTCTATAGATGCCCCAACCCCAGATGCTCCCTCAACTATACTCCCACCACCCTCCACAACTTCTGGAGATGTTTCTTCCATAGATTCCCCAACCCCTGATACTCCCTCAACTATACTCTCACCACCCTCATCAGCTATGCTATCAGAAACCCCAATGGCAGGCTCATCAACGACACCAGCATCTCGACTGGGAGATTTCCCATCACCAGATGAACCCATCTCATCCAAGTTCCCTTCAATCCTATTAGTACAGACTCCATCAACATAAACATCAGAACCCAAAACTTCGACCATGATATCCTCACCATTACAATTTTCATCAACATCAGACAATAATCCTCCAGCTTGTTCCTTACTAACACTAATAACCTCAGAATCCACTAAATTTCTATCATCTACATGCTCCACAACAGTTGAAATCGACTCAGAGACACCACGAGAAGCATTATTCTCCTCGGGCTCTTCCATTAAAACAAAAATCTGAGTAATTTTCAGCGGGAAAAGGGAAAATGTAAAAAAGAGACCAATAATCATAAGCCCTAATTACAAAAAAAAAAAGAAGAAGAAGAAGAAAACCCAATAACGATCTAAGAAATCAAATAGAGTGAAAGATCATAAGTTAGAAATAGAATTTAGGGTTTATAAAAGGGGAAATTAAAGAAAGTAAGTAATACCTGAACTAGATCTTCTTCTGAAATTTGTCTGTATGAGTGAGAGAGAAAGAGGGTTTGGGGTTTAGAGAGAGAGAGAGAGGGGTCACGAAATAAAATGAAACTTTCCAAACTATAATAACATAAAAAATTGGAAGACGCTTTAAATTCATTCCATTTTCTAGTAATTTGGTGGTATTTCTTTTTCTTTTTTCGCTTAGCTATTAGGGAGTTTGATTTTTAAAGTTTTAAATTTATGGGGAGTTTGATGTTTAATGTCTTAAATTTATACGCAGTTTGAATTTTAAGGAGTTAAATAATTATATCCCTATGCTTTAATTTTTTTTAGAGGCATGAAGTCAAATGGTATATTTTATTAAAGTTAGTTCTCATATAACATCTAGGGTATATAATATACATATTTTAATCACATTTTATTCCATATACAATGCATTTAACAATAAACTAAAAGTCTCAAACATAATCCATATTTCCATTATAAAGTCTTAAGTAATAATTCAAACACAATTTTCATAAACCTACATAATCAATTTTCATTCCATTCCAATATTATCAAATCAATCCAAATTCCAATTTGAAATTTCAAAGTCACACAAACATAATTAATCCAAATTCAAACACAAGTTCAAAAAATATATGTATAAAAAAAAAAAAAAAACCGCCCTGACCCTGCCCCGTATTATAAATGGGGGAATTTTGTGGGGTCGGGGCGGGGGTTTAGCTTTCACCCCTAATAGCACATCTTTTCATAATTCCTCAAATGACATTTTTTCTAATATAACAAAATTAATTATTTTCATCAAATTTACAAAAATGTCACTCATTTATTATTTCACTACATTTTTTCTCTTACTCAATAATCTATTGAAATAAAATAGGAGTTTATTAATTCAATAAATTATTATGTTTAATTCAATAATTTATTGAATTAAAAATATGAGTTTTAGATTTTAATTTAATAAGTTATTGAATTGAAAGTAATAAATTATTGAATAATAGTTTTTTAATTTAATTTTTTGGTACGATAGAGAAGTACGAATTTGGTATCATTTATCTTTTGTTAATGTAGTTTTAGTTCAATAATTTATTGTTATTCAATTAAAGGTAATGATTAATTGAAAAACAAAATTTTAATTTAAAAGAACACACAATATCAGTTGGGTAAAGTACTCATTTGGTCCCTGAGTTTTAGAGCTCGTGTCTATTTGGTCCCTACGTTTTCAATTTGTGTCTAAGTGGTCCCTGAGTTTTGGATATTCTGTCTATTTGATCCTTGCGTTTCAATTTGTGTCTATTTGGTCCCTGAGTTTTAAATATTGTGTCTATTTGGTCCCTGGGTTTTCAATTTGTGTCTAAATAGTCCATGGATTATTAGAAATTAGTTTAATTATATCTTAATTTGTTAACTCATTAACATAATATCGACTTAACGGTGCTATAAAATGTTTAATTGATCAAAATACTGATATGAGATTAATAATTATGTCAAATTTTAGGCCTAGATTGTTGAAAGATTTATTCCTATTTTCGTATTTTGACCAATTAAACATGTTATGTCAGCATTAAGTCAATAATATGATAAGAAGTTAACGAATACGTTAAATTAAGCACCAATTAAACTTATTTCTATAGTTCTTGAAAATCTAAGGACCAAATAGACACAGTATCCAAAACTCAGGGACCAATTAGACACAAATTGGAAACGCAGGGACCAAATAGACACGACATCTAAAACTCAGGGACCACTTAGACACAAATTGAAAACACAGGGACCAAATAGACACGACCTCCAAAACTCAGGGACTAAAGGGGTACTTTACCCATATCAGTTTTATATAACACTTCAATTTAATTCAATAAATTATTAAATTTATAGTAATATTTTATTGAATAGAAATTTTAATTGAAAAAAAAATCATGAATTTTGTTTACTTCTACCACACACAATAATGCATGAAGTTATGATTTTATTGAAAAAATCATGAACTTATGGGAATATTTTTTAAGATGTTATGAAAAATTGTTAAGTATTGTTGAATTATTTTATGAGGGTTTATCAAGTCATTATTTTTTATGGTTTGAAATTTATGGGTTTAAGAAAACAAATTTGGAATAATTAAGTCTACTTAACCAATACAGAATTAGGTTAATGAAGTCTGATTATCAAAGCACACTTCACCATTTCAAGTGGTTAGGCACATGCTTCTTTCCCATGAGGTTGAAGGTTCAAGTCTCCCCTCCCCTAATTTGATGTAATATTTCACAAAAAAAAAAAAAAAAAACCCTGAAGAATAATGGTTTTTATAGAAACTAGTTGGTCAATACGTGCGTTGCACGTGTCTTATCAATCTCGATTAATTCTATCAACATCATTATTATTTGATTATTTTTTTACATTTTTCTAAAAAAAATCGATTAAATATAATATAGCATTAAAAAAATTGAATTTGATTTAAATTTGATAAATATAATGCACTTTCATTCAAATCAGAGTATCGTTGGTCTTTTTAACCTTCATGCAAGCTTGCATCCGGATTCCACTATCACTTTTCCTTTTTCGCTTAAAATTAAATTCAAGTTTCAAACTCTCCTTCTCAAAATTGCCCGTTACATTTTACAATGACGGAAAAAAAAACTTTTGGAAGATAAAGGTAATAATTCTCTTCCAAAGAATGTCAGGTAAGAGAATCGCCCTTGAAATAAAGGTGGATGATAAAGAAAAATCTTGGAAGAAGACTTCTCTGAGCAAACAGATGCTTTAGGTTGTATAGGAAATGAAGTTTGAAAATCATAAATCTTAATCATTTTCAATCCATAAATGAAGAAGTAAAGTTCATGCATCCAAATGAAAGGTAATGTTTAAACTTATTAAATGAACAATATTAATTGATCTTTCATTCGACTGTATCTAATATAATTGAAGTTCTAATCAAAATTAATTTTTTTACAATGAATAAGGTTATCTGATAGAAACTGTTTGATTACTACAATTAGTTAAACGTCATTGGATTCCTTAAAAAGAGAGCTAAATGTGGCTGCAGACTTCATTGTTGTCGAATGATAATTTTCTTCTTTTTTTTTAGCATTTTCAATATTAATAGGAATGCAATTCATTAAAATATGTATATAAGAGTAAAACTGGAAAGTAACAAAAAAAAATTATAGAAATTAAATGGGAATGCAATATTTTCTTTGCTTTTAACACATTTTAAGATACTCAAGCACTCGTAACCCGATTCACACGAAATTAGTTTGCTTTTATAAGGAATACCCGATACCTCTCTTTTTTAACGGTATAAAGTCGTATTTTTAAATAACACTCTTGATTAGGTTCTTAAATGATATCCAACTTTTATATAAAACGTTTCATACACAAGACCAAGAGAACATTCATGAAAAAAAATCATGAGATATGAATGAAGGCTTACTTTGTACAATTCATTTCCTGATTGAAAATTTTGTGACCTTTGTTTACCCTTTAGTGAATGACAATTGAAGATGAGGTCAGAGGAGATTATGAACCATGACGCCAAGCAATATTTTAATGGAAAAATACTCCTTCTCCGATGCCAAAATCATCACTTCATCTCATCGCCCAACCACGTTCACCGAAACTGTAAAAAAATAACTTAAACGTCTATGAAAGAAGCTGCAGAAAAGAAATAAAAAACAAAATCATCACTTCATCTCATTGCCCAACCACGTTCACTGGAACTATATATATAAAAAAAATAAAAATAAAAAACTTAAACGTCTATGAAAGAAGTTGCCAAAAAAAAAACAATGATTTTGTTTCTATTGAACAGCAGCTGAAATTTTTACTGTCCAAACCAAAGCAAGAAAACATTGCTTATAGGTTTTTTTTCAAAGGCTTTTCCTCCACGATGGCTTATATATATCCACAACTTTTATTATTTAATAAGTATTGGGGAGGGGAAGTGATATGACTTATCAATTTCTAAATATTGGAAAATGGTACAATTAATAAGTTTTTGAGATGCATCGTTTCCGGCGGATGGTACATAAAAAGGCCAGTGTAATTAAAAAAAAACTTAAATAATAATTATTATTGGAAGGATAAAAAGGGAATAAACCAATTAAATGAGGGTAAATTTGGAACCCAATGTTTCTCCATACTTTGCCACATTTAGATATGTTATAGATTATAGATTATAGATAGATAAAAGAATAATGGTTTTTATAAAAGTAAATGACTTTTTTTTAATAAGTCAATTCAAATCAGTATGATTTTAGAAATTTAAGTTATTTTTATAATTTAAAAGTTTTATCAAAATTAAATTAACAATTTTCATATTGTTGTAGCTAATTTTTTTATATTTTTTTAAGGGGTATGAACTCAAATGACATATTTTATAAAGTTAATTCAATAACTTATTTAATTAAAATCATTGTCATATTCATTTAATTCAATAAGTTATTTCATTTAACTCAATAACTTATTGAATTAAAATTAATATCAGGGATCTCAATGTATATTATAATTTAATTCACTAAATTACTTCATGTAATTCAATAAATTATTCCATTTTGTTCAATAACTTATTGAATTAAAATGAAGAAATAAAAATTACCATCAAATAGAGACTTGCATCTCAAACAAGCTTTTTTGGCCTTCCATAATCTCATATTGAACATAGACTTTACGGATAGGAAAATTATAGTCATGACAAGCAAGAAAAACCTCTCCATTAGCATCAACTCCAATTTACTAAGTGTGGCAAATTGGAATATCAGACACCATCATTATGATGATTCTCCTTTTTATTTTACTCGTTTTATTGAAATAGAGTTATGCCGACGTCCGGCGTAGTGCACTATAGTTCGCGGTGGGAGATCATGTATTCCTTAAGGTTGCACTAATGAAGGGTGTAACGAGATACGGGAAAAGAGGAGAGCTCAGCCGCAGTTTATAAGGCCATTCAAAATTTTGGATCGAGTTGGGAAGTTGGCCTATTGGTGTGCCTTACCGTCTGATCTTTCAGCGGTGCATAATGTCTTTCATATTTCTATGCTCCGGAACTACGTAGTCGACCCGTCACGTGTCATTGATTCTTAGCCCATTATGTCTGATGAGGGTTTGACATACGAGGGAACGTCAGTAGGAATCTTGGCAAGCGAGGAGAAGGCCTTGAGGAACAAGACAGATTACCTTGTTAAGGTTTTGTGGCGGAATCAGTGAACGGGGGTTTTAGGAATGGTGTCCTAGAACTTGTAATTATTTAATAATAATAATTTATTAAGAATAAATTATATAAATAAACATAAGTTCTTTACATTATCTAGATTGATTCAATTAATAATATTAGGAATATATGAAAATATATAAATATCAAACATTCAAATAGTAAAACCCTAAGTCACTCTTATGAAATCACGACTTAGTATGTGAGTCATACGAGAGGATTAAAATCGAGATGAGTAACTTAAAAGTGTCTACAGTAAATGAATAACGTTTGGGAACCTTATCCTGGTAACACTGTTGATAGCTTCGCATTTTGTTTATAGAAAAATGATCTAATCCTGATCATTCATGTGGGAGACATGAAATGGAAGTATCATATGCAATGTTGATTGTATAAGACAGGACCACGATGTTCGATCAAATTTCTCCTTAGTACCGTTTACGAGAAATAATCGAATATCAAACTAAGTTTATCAACCGTGATAGATCTCAATCCTGAGTGAAATGCGGACTCCTATTTGTGGAGTTATGTTCTTTGATTCACATAGTTGAGAGCGATCTGTAAGAACGCTCAATACACTATTGTTTTGGGAACATGACTAGATAAGTAGCTGGGAACTCATTTTCACGAGATGGAATTTATAACTTTCCTATAAATTAACGGTATCAGTGTGATACCTAAACATTTTAGGAACTTTAGGAAACTCCCTTGATGTACTAATTCGAGACATGAACAAGTGACGTCACGACTTCTATTGATCACAGAAGTATCTTATCTCTAGTTCGACTAAAGATAAAGTTCATTGGAGAATCAGCGGGAACACAAGGATAAAGCGGTAATTACAGGGGCAAAACGGTAAATTTATCCTGTCGTAATTATGAGGGTTCCACGTGAAGGATAATATCACAGATATAAATAATGATAAACTAAATGGACAATAACTCATCTATAGTGAGGGGAGTTCAGCTATGAATCTATAGTGGAATTATTCATAGTTAGATAATAAGTAATTAACTGATTATGTGTTAATCACTTAATTGACTAATTATTAAGCCCATGATCTATAGGTCCATCAGGTCCCTATGCTAGCCCAAATATCGTAGTCGTGAAATCAAGTAGAAGAAATGGAAATTTTAAGTAAAGTGAATTACTTAAAATAGGCAATATTAATTGTTTAAATATTGAGTATATTTAAACGGTAATTAATATAAACATTATTAATTGTTTAAATAATGAGTTTATTTAAACATGAAATTAATAATGAAATATTATTAATTATACATTATTAATTATTTAAATATTGAGTATATTTAAATGGTAATTAATAATTTGAAATTAATTAACAATTATTAATTGTTTAAATAATTATATTTAAACGGAAATTAATAATTAAAATTAATTAAATTAATAATAAAATATTGTCAATAAAATTATTAATTAAATAATGAGTTTATGGAAATTAATAATTATAATATTTATTATTAATTATTTAAATAATGAAAATTATTTAAATGGAAATTAATAATTAAATATAAATTGGATAGTATTTAGTCGGGAGAAAATATTAATATTATTAATTGTTTAAATAAAATATTTTATTTAAATGGTAATTAATAAATAAATTAATTAAGTTGGACTTATTAATTTAAGAGAGAATTTCAAGCCCAATTGGATTAATGAACCCAATTGGAATTGGCCCAAAATAATTAATTAAATAAATTGTATTTATTTATTATTTTATGATGATAAAATCGGCCATGACATGTATTTTGAGGAGATGATTGTTTGAATTATATCCTAAAATAATTACATAGATTTATTTACCCAAGATGAATAAAAATAAAGAAAATAAAATAATCTCCTATTTATCCATGGCATTTTCGAAATTGCTAGACAAAGGAAAGAGATAATCCCTTTTCTTTTTGTATTTATCTCTATAGATTAATCCTAATGTGATTAGGATTCCTATTTTTCTATAAATAGGAGGGTTGGGTCATTCATAAATCACACAATTTAATTCCATAGAAAGTTGGAACTCTCTCTTCTTCCCTTCTTCCCCCCATAGCCGAAATTCCCTAGTCATTATTGGGAAGCAAATATTTTTCTTCTTCCCAATTTCTTCTTAAGTTCGATCCCACAATCAGATTTCGTTTGATCGATCGGGATATAGCATAGAAGATCCGGTGTTGCTGAGGATTTGATGCTGTAAAGAAACCTCCAACCGATTCTCCATTAATTACTCAATGTAAGTAAACCGGTTTTAATTTTCGAAAATAAAGCATGAATCTACATGTTCTTCATGTTTTTTATCACAAATTGCATGATATTAATAGATCCTAAATTAAGTGTTAATTTGTGTTACTAAATAAATTCCGCTAATTTAGTAAATCATCCCTTCATAGGAAAGCTAAGAGGGAGCTTGAGAGTAATTAAGGAAGCAATATCCATTCTTGTTTTCGGAAGTTTGGTTTTGCGAGGACGCAAAATTTTTAAGGTGGGGAGACTGTAAGGGCCCGAGGGTTTGACGTAGGGTAATTAGAAATTTTCCTTTTATTGGTATATTTTAAATTAGTGATTTAAAGTGTGGAAAATTATTTCTCTATTTGAATTTTTGGTTAATTAGCGATTAACCATAGTTTATTTAACAAAGGGTGGATAATTTAATTAAAAGGGAAATTTTTAACCATGGTTAATTTAGTAAAGAGGGTTAGTTAGCAAAAATTTTAAAGGGAAAGGACTTATTAGCAAAAGAAAAGAGGGGGAAGGGCTTCAATTAGTTGTTGGAGGTGGAGGGGCTTAGGAGTTAAATTAAGTAGGTGGAAGGACTTGTGGGAAATTAGAATTTAGTTAATATTTTGATTTTGGAAAATTAAAAGCATATATGTAAAAATGCAAGGAAAAATGTCAAAAATTCTCTCATTTCTTCTCCTCTCTCCAAACTGTGACCCCTTCCCCATTCTCCTCCATTTTTTTCTCAATTTCATCCTTCTCCAAATCCTTGTGTTCTTGGGCAAATTCAAAGAGGTTTTTGTTGATTCATGATGGAATCAACATAATAGGAAGGTTCATACAAGAATCAAGAGGAATTAAGCAAGTTCAAGGTAAATTTCATAACCTAGGGTTCATACTTTTTTCTAGATTTCCATGGGATTCTCTTGTTTGGTTTTTAAGAAATGTTGTGTGGGGTTTTCTTCCTTGGGTAAATTCTGGAAATTGAATTTATATTGATACTCATCAAGTTCCTAAGATCTAATATATTAAGAATGGTTGTAATTGGAAGCCATGGAGGAACATCAAGCTCAAATCCTCCATTAATGGCTATTTTCAAGCTTTCTAGTTTTTCCAATTTTGGTTTTTCATGACTTTTACTTAGAATCTTTGATTTCTGGAATATTTGTGTGCCTAAATATGTATTTTACATATGAAAAACAACTTGGAAGAGCAAAGGAAAGAATTCTTGATAATTCTCAAATTTGGCCAAAATACTAGTTTTAAACTTAGCTAGTTTTGGTTTTTCTAATCCTGAAATTTTTGAGTGTTTATATACATATATTACACATGGAAAATGATCTAGGAGAGCAACCAATGAGTTTATGATAGTTCTCTTGTTAGCTAAAAGTGCATGCTAAAATTGCTTAGTTTTGAGTGTTTTTTTTAAGAAATTTTAGGGAGTTGTTAAATCTGGAAATTTTGGGTGTTTATAAGTATGTTTTCCACCATAAAAACACTTTTGAAGAATAAGATATTGAAAATTTGATAAACACTCTTTTTGGACCGAAAAGTATACCCGTTTTGGCTAGTTTCGGACTTTTCACCACTAACCGGGTTTGAGTCCTATTGTTATTAATATGGGCTGAGTTAAATGTGATATTTAATTCTAAATATGTGTGGAACGTTTCATGTAGGACAAAAGGCAAGAACGAGCTACCGAGACCCTTTCGAAAAGGTGAGAACATAAAGAATCAGAAGGGTGAATGGCGAGCATTCACGGGTTTCGTTTTTTCCAAGTTGTTTTGAACGGGGAAGTGTGGTGTAGGTGGTATTAAGTAATAGTATGGTTGGTAAGGTTAAGTGTGTAAGAGAATTGTGGAAACGGATATTGACTCCGGTAGTGGCTAAAGGAGCCGAAATGTTAATTAGTTTAAAATCGGTTCATGTTTTGATAATTATTTATTTAAGCATGCCTATTTGTTTTATTATTATGTTCATAGTCCATGAACGAGTCATATACTAATTTGGGGCTATGATTATGCATATTTGCATATTTTTTTATTTATTCTTGAGGAATAGTTACGAATGAGATAATAGAGAAAAGTGTGAACGTGAACCATGTGATTATGTGAATTTTGAGCATTTTATGAGTAATGATCGAGTCATATGTATACTTGTCGTATTGTTCGGGTTATGCTCGATGGTTAGCTGTGGAAAAGCTTAAAAGGGAGAAATGCTTGATATGTGCACTAAGGGTTATGTGAATCTTAATACGTATAATGATTGAGTCTTATAGTGCTTGGAGGAATTGTTCTACTTGTGCCATTGAAATGAGAATTTTGATATACACTGTTTACTTAAAGCAAGCATGCCCATCTCATTTCATCTCATAGCACATCATTCATGCATTTCATACTTTCGACATGTGGCTATGGGGTTGTAACCCATGTAATGGTGTGTGGGTGTTGGGCGTTACACGTGGTTACCGTGGAAAGGTGATGAGCTCTGGTGTGCTATGTGATAAATGGCCCGGGTGTTAGTGAGTTTGAGATAGTTGAAATTGTAATGAGCTATGGCTCGAATGTGGGTTGATCTTGTGACCTGGGGCGTAGTGAGACTCCGGGTTTGCGATGGCATGGCTTGTGAAACGTAAAAGAATAGAATTGTGAAATATGAGATATGGTAACGGTTTTACAAAAATACATGTTAGAGAACTTGTGATTTGTTGACTCCATCTATACATAATGTATTTGTTCTAGTTTTGTATTTTAAGCACGATATTACCTTGTTTGCATTCTATCACGATCATTTCGCATCCCGTTCATATTCTTTTGTTTTCACTGAGTGTCATGCTCAAAGGTGCTCTATATCACCTTTCAGGTACTGGGAGAGGTCGTGGACGAGGTGCGGCAGGTGGTGCTCATTGACATACGAGATAATGAGTTTTGGATAGGCCACTGGTCACGCGAGCCATCCGTACTGGGAGTGTAGTTTCGAAATGTTGTATCTTTGTGTTAGGGTCGAGATTTAAGATTAAAGTATGTACATTATGTTGTTTAACAGTTTTAAACTTGGTGCACCAAACTTTATTTTGGTTGAAACTTATATGGTATTTTAAACCGGCCGACGAGCTGATGTTGCTGATAAACAGGTTTTATGTTGTATGTGTGATATGAAATATACAAATACTTCATGCCGAAATTTCAAATATCTTGCAAAATCAATTGTTTTAACTTTAAAGTTCTTCGCTTCCGTATACGTACTCGCGTCCTGGGCTTCTTAAATAGGTCAGGTCGTCACAAATATTGTCGAAACACTACTGATAGTTTTCATGAGGTATATCATAATTTTTTTTTTTGTAAAATTCATACACACATACTTATTGTACTAATATATAGACAATGTTGCTACAACTGCTGAACTTGCTAAAATTGATGGTATTGTTGAAACAATAGTGCAACAAACTGCAGCTTCTAACTTGACAAGTGTGAGCTCTGATTCTGGAAACTGTATATATAGTATACCAAAAAACAATATACTAACTATATGACGTGGACAAGATATTGCATAAGATATCTCGACAGTGGTAAGCATTATATAACGTTTGATCGTATACGTCGTATATTACATAATGTACTTAATATAAATAATGTATAGGATAGTGCACATCCTGATAATGAGGACTACAAAAGACTTGAGTACTACCAACGCCGGCCGACGTCGGTAATACTCATCACCGCGTTGCCGATGTCAAACCAACGTCGGTAGTGACGTCGACAATGCCACATTGTCGTTGCTCGTTATGAGCATCACCAACGCCTACGTCGTTGATGGTCTTGACCATCAACGATGCGAGACGTGGGCGTCGGTGATGGTAACACCGACGCCACGTCAGTATTGGGTGAGCCCAATGCCGACGTGACGTCGGTAAAGCCTATATATTTTTTTAATTTTTTTTTTAATTACTTGAACTAACCATATTATAATCTAGAACCAATAGTTTGAATTTATTGAAAAACATTTCGGTTCACAAGCTGCTTCTTCGACTAATAAGCCCACCCATGGTAGTTTATTACCACATTATAACACAAAATATTGAATACAAAAAAACATACTATGAAAAGATGAAAAGATGTAAATATTTTCATTATGAAATTAAATGGAAAGTTTCGAAAATACCTCACTGCATTGAAGTGCTCAACCCCAAGGTCTTCATCCTATACAAAATATATTCATAAACAGAGACAACATCGGGGTGCAAAGCACCACATAAGTGCAAAAGAAAGAAAGAACAAAGAGAAAGAGAAGTTGAATCTTCTCCCTTAGCAAGATAGCTCAATTGTTTTTCAATAGAAGACATGAATCAGCAGTTCACATTGAAATAAAAATTATATATGATGTATAAATCAAAACTATAAAGAATATTAACACTAACCATTTTGTTTGTCTCTTCACACTAACATGGATTGCATTCCTTAACCATTCAAACTCATTCCATTAGTGCCCTCAACAGTGTCATAATTTGATTAAACAATAACATATAAAACTATCATATATACATCATTTGGGTCGCCCCATAATCTACATAAATAAAAGTCTGATTTTGTAAGACAATTTATGGAGGTAATGACGCCTCTTCCCCATGAGGATTTATTGGAACATATATATCTGATAAATAAAAAAGAAAATGAGCAAAGCATGAGCATCTAGAAATTTAATATGAATTGTAAGGCCAAACATTCAACCTATAAAATAACCCTTTGACGACTAACTTTGCTGCAGGATAACCGTCTCCCAATAAAAAAATTCTAAGGCCAAACATGCAACCTATAAAATAAATTCACACAATTAAGAAAGGAAAAGAAAACTAACCTTGATCCCAACATCATATAATTACGATCAATCGAGATGCACTGTAATACAACAAAAATTGTTTCAAATTTACAATAATAAACAATTTCAATAACATAAGAAATAATCATAATACACTCAAATCTCCAAACTTTTAAATCATAATTCACACAACACAAACTAACAATAAAAACCTCAATAAATTCAGAAAATCACAGAGGAAAAATATTTTTTTTAAAAAGCCCTAAATTCTTAAATCACAAAAATTCCCAAATTGAAAAAATTCAACCCAAATTATACAATTACTCATCAATAGTTCCAATTTTTCCCAAAAAAAAACACAAACTAACAATAATAACATCAATGAAATGACAAAATCACAACAACAATTTTTTTTTGAAAAAAGGCCCTAAACTCCAAAATCACTCAAATCTAAACCTATTTTGATTAAAAAAAAAGCATGGAAACATACCTAATAGGGCCGATAATGATAACCATGAAGTTTGAACGGAGAAAAATGACCGGAAAATGAAGAAAATTGAAGAAGAAAATTAGGGTTTTTGGACCTTTTTTCGCAGCTGTCGAGAGGAAGATGGAGATGAAAGAAGCAATAATGAAATAATGGGGGAGGAGATTGTTATGTAGGTGTTATTTTTTTGTTGGCATTGTCGACGCCACACGGGCGTCGATAATGTACCATTTTGGCGTCGGCAATGCCACATACAACTAACAAAAACGTGCGATTAGGGTTTAGGGTACATTATCGACACCACATCGGTAATGTAAGTAAGTATTGTCAACGCCCCGTCGGCAATACGTTGACATTGCCGACGGGTCGGCAATGCCTTTAGTAAATACTATATTGTTACATCACCAATGTGGCGTCGGTGATGTGACACTTCTACCTACGCAAAAAGGTTCGTCGGCAATACTGACAAAAATGTGCGATTAGGATTTAGGGTACATTATCGACACCACATCGGTAATGTAAGTAAGTATTGTCGACGCCACGTCGGCAATACGTTGACATTGCCGACGAGTCGGCAATGCCTTTAGTAAATACTATATTGTTACATCACCGACGTGGCGTCGATGATGTGACTCTTCTACCTACGCAAAAAGGTCCGTCGGCAATACTGACGTCGATAGAACTAATTAATGTTAAAGTGGAGGGGGATGCAATCGATACCTCAGCAGTGCAACTGGAGGCCAATGAGATCGCTTACACCTTGGAAGATGTAATTAACGCTTTCTATTTTTTATTTGCATCATATGTATACTTTAGAATAATATATTATATATACTTAATATACAGAATGATATTATTGTTGAGAAGAAGAACGAATCAAAGAGAGTTACAGTGGAAGCTAAAACGGCAGATGAAAGCCAAGAAAATGGGGTTGAACAACAAGTATGATAAAATATTAAAACTTTATTATTTAAAATTCATATTTGTTTTAATAACATAACGTGACAAAACAAAAAATAAATGATGGTGGAGGAACAAAAGAAAAAAATTATAGACCATTGAAGTTAAGAAATCTAGGACAGTTAAGTATCCATCCAAATACTGCAGATTATAAATTAAAAATAGCCCATGGAACATTCAAAAATCTTGGAGGTAGAAGGACTTCACATGAAACATGAGAAATTTGAATAAAAACAATGACTTGAAAATGCTGAAAAATGATATATGATGTTTTAATATTCCATGAATTATGTTTGATACTTTTGATTGCTTTGAAAACTTTTGTTGGTTTATAAGGAATTTATATTTGAATTCTTAGTTTTTTATTCATGAAATTTGATGTTTATTTGGTTTTTCAACTATATAATTTTTGCATACATTTAACTTTTACTATGTAATATGTTTATTAGACGTCGATAAACATTTATAACCATATATGTATATTGCGCGTATAATGAATATACATGTACATCATATACTATGTAAAATTTGCTTACATTCAACTTTTTGCAATCATAATGAAGTTATATCTAAATATATAGTATATACACGATCTACGTGAATAAATAATTAACTTTTCAACTATACTCACTTCGAAAAATAAGTAATCCAAATATCTGTATATTATGTGTATTATGAATGTACAAGATTTATAACTAATACCATATATATTTCTTCTTGAAATTCTTAAATCATAAAGTATAAGTTAGCATGCATATTCGAAATGTATAAAATTAAAAAAAAAACATAACAACACGATAAAAACAAATATACAAAGAGACAAAAAAATAAAAAAAAACAATGACAAAGTAAAAAATAGAGCATCTAAGTAGACACTTATAATAATACTCCGTATATATTAATAAAGTACTTCACATACGCGGTGTACAAAATAACTAGTTTCACACTTAAAAAACAAAATAACAAAAATCCAACCGCAAAATCAAAAAACACAAAAGATAACAAACAGAAAACAACATAACAAAGCAGTCACACAACAAAATAAAATCTAACAAATTTCCCACAAAAATCATAATCATTGCTTCATCTTATTGGATTGTGATGCATATGGAAACCATAGCGCTATCAGATGCTTGCATGTGGTTCTATTAGAACTGTGACCATTACATCTCATCTGAACACAATCCTATACTAGTCAATAGAGGTGCTACTTTTCCTCGCGGGACCCCTCCCTATGTGGGGATGAGGATGGAGGAGAAAAATTGCCCATTTTACTAATGGGGACGGGGACGGGGACTGGGAATGTCGTTCTTGCCCTACCCCGACACTGACTCCCCGAATATATAATTATATATAATATTTTTAATATTAAATATTAAAAAATATTAGGGTAAAATACCATTTTCGTCCCTGAACTTTACATCTGGTTTCGTTTTCGTCCCTGAACTTTCAAAAAAGATCAAAATCGTCCCTGAACTTTCCAAATCGTGTCATTTTCGTCCTTCCATCCATTTTTCCGTCTGGTCATTAACGGAGGCTGATGTGGCATGCTGACGTGGCTTTTTTTAACAATATTTTAATATATTTTTCTCTCTCCTCCATTAATTCCCCCCTCTCTCCTCCTCATTTCTCTCTCTTCTTCTCCATCGTCTTCTCTGTTCAGAAGCAAAGACGGGCGAACGAGAAGCTCCTTGTCAATCAGATGCTGAATCTGGATCCGAGCACTCCTCCTCCTCCGCGTAGATGGCTCCTTGTCCTTACTCGCATCGCATTTCGACTTATCCTTTGAATTAACGGGAGAACGAGAATCAGAATGCATCTCCCCTCCTCATCAGTTAGAGAACGTCGTGATTTTAGCTTTACAACCATATTTTTGCTGCAAAATTCATAAATCTGCTAACAAAACAGCATTCAAATGAAAGAGGGAAAACGATTCAATAGACGATAGCAGAGAAGCGCGAAGATGGATAATTAGGGATTTACTTCTTAGGAGAAACGAAACGACTGCGAGTGAGCAAGGCAGTTGAGAGTGGATGATGGAAGAGGAAGCCAAGTCGATGGTTTCTGGTGAGGAATGAAGGGAAAGTGACGTGGAAACAGGTCAGATCCGTAGATCTGAGATTAACGCTTCAATGGCGGTTTTTTAGGGTAATTCGCGTTTGTATGAGTATGGGCTGCAATAACGTGTTCTATCCTCTCCGTCTGATGGTTTTGAGCCTCTTTCATTAAGACCTCGTGGCCTAAAACCCCCTGGTTTGCAAGTTACCATTTTATCTCCTTCGAAGGTTGTTCATGGAGGCATTAATGGCGTTTTCGATTCTGTTGGTTCTCATCGTGTTTCGTCTGTTCATGAAGGTTCGCATGATGGTTTTAGAGCTACCCATGAAGGTAGTTTGGTCCAACAACCTCTTGGTTAGTCTATGGATATCTCGAAGGCCAAAACGCTAAACCCTTTCGTCTTTGCTTCTGAACAGAGAAGACGATGGAGAAGAAGAGAGAGAAATGAGGAGGAGAGAGGGGGGAATTAATGGAGGAGAGAGAAAAAAATATATTAAAATATTGTTAAAAAAGCCACGCCAGCATGCCACATCAGCCACTGTTAATGACCAGACGGAAAATGGACGGAAGGACGAAAATGACACGATTTGGAAAGCTCAGGGACGATTTTGATCTTTTTTGAAAATTCAGGGACGAAAACGAAACTAGATGTAAAGTTCAGGGACGAAAATGGTATTTTACCCAAAATATTAAGTGGTTAAATAATGAAATATTCATTTTGTAAATAACCCAAGCCCAACTCAAGTTATGTTAGCCCAATCCAATCCATTCCTACCTAACCCTAAACTTATATACCATTTAAAATTTACAACTTTTTCAATTTATAATTTTTTTGTTCATGTAGTAGCAGGCAGACGTACCCTAAGACAAAAAAAAAATCATCCTCCATTCCATTTGATTATTTTAGTTTTGTAAGTTTACTTTACTTTTCTTTTTAAAAACTTTCTACTTTTTTTTTAAATAATGTTTTAATTTTTTATGTAGCAGCTGACCATAGACGTGACCTCAAAAAACAAAAGGACAAAAACAATTTTCATCATCCATTTGATTAGTTTAATTGTGTAAGTTTATTATTTTTTTCAACTTTCTGCTAGGGGTGAAAATCGAAAAACTGAGCCAAATCGAACCGTAAAAATTGAGACGTTTTGGATTTTTCTTTAAGAAATCAAAAATCGATTTTTCGGTTCCAATGGCACTGGCTCAATTTAAAACCGGAAACCGGTCAATCAAATATTATTTAAATATCTTATGATTGTATTACAACAACCGTGTGGAATAGTTAGTCATGAGGCTGAAAATTCATCATGTGGACCCAGGTTCGAATCCTGGCAAAATCATTTGCTATTTTTTTTCATTATTATGTTGAAATAGAGAATGGGCTAGCCCAGAAAAAGCCCATTGCACCCAGCCCGACCCAGAAAAACGCCATCATTGTATTTCCTATAAAAAACCAAAAATCGTTGAACAGGACCGGACCAAACCGATTTCAACCCTACTTTCTGCTTGTAAATAATATTTATGGTTGAATTTGATTTTTTTTAAATAATGCCTAGCCTATAGTTAATATAATTGAATTATATTGAAATTGTAGGTGAAAATGCCTTCGGTTGCATTTGAAAATGAATTAAATAAAGAACCTTCACCCCCCGAATCACCCGCACCGATTAATAGCAGTAATAATTCATCGGCTATTGTAGTAAATAATGGTGATAATACTATTACAATTGATAATGATGATGGTGGTTCCAAGCGTAAGTCGACATCAATAGTATGGAATCATTTCAAAAGACAAAAGATTAATAATATTATGAAAACAATATGCAATTATTGTGAGAAGAAGTTAGGGGGAGAAAGTAAAAATGGGACAAAGCATCTGCATGATCATTTTAAGATTTGCACTTTACGGAAACACTGAGACATAAGACAATATTGTCTGAGACCTTCCAAAACCAATGAGGGTAAGATTGTGCTTAATACATATTCTTTTGATGCTCAAGTTGCTAGGAGAGATCTTACACGTATGATTGTCTTACATGAATATCCTCTTATTATGGTTGAACACAAACGGTTTAGAAGATTTGTTAGTTCACTGCAACCATTGTTTAAACACATCTCTAGACACACTATTAGAAATGATATTTTAAAACTTTATGAGACAGAGAGAGAGAGAGAGAAAACAATGAGTTTAATAAGAGGCCTTCAAAGTAGAGTTGTTATTACCACTGATATGTGGACTGATAGTACAAAAAAAAAGGATATATGGTAATAACAAGATATTTTATTGATGATTCTTGGAATATGCAAAGTAAACTCCTCGAATTTAGATATGTGTCTTGCCCACATACAGTAAATGTACTTGGTAGGGTATTGATGGAGTATTTATTAGATTGGAACATAGATCATAAGTTGTCTACTTTAATGATAGACAATTTTAGGATAAATGATCAATGCTTGCTAATCTTTTGGATACATTAGATAAGGCGACAGTACTATTGTGTGGGGATGTGTTTCACATGCGTTGTTGTGCACATATTTTAAATTTGATAGTGAAAGGAGAATTTTCAGTAATTGGTGAAGGAATTGAAAGAATTCGAGATAGTGCTGCTATTGGACTGCTACACCAAAGAGAGTAGAGAAATTTGAAGAAGCCTCTCGTCAATTATAAATTTCATGCTCTAAAAAGTTAGTTCTTGATTGCATGACTAGATGGAATTCAATATTTTTTATGTTAAAATAAAACTATTTTTATTCAGTTAAGACAACGAGAGTTACAATACAAATGTCTTCCTATTGAAAGTGACCAAAATTTTGCAAGAGAAATATGTGAAAAGTTAAAATTGTTTTATAATATGACTGTGCTATTTTTCTGGGACAAAATATCCTACTTGCAATGTATTTGTTCCAGAACTTTGTGATATTAGGTTAGAACTTTCTAAATGGCTTGACTGTGAAACTGATGAGATAAGAGTGATGTCATCAAAGATGATTGCAAAGTTTGAAAAATGTTGGAGTGTAATTCATGGAGTGTTGGATATAGCTACAGTGTTGGATCACAGGTTTAAAATGAGATTGATTGAGTTTTATTCTCCTCAAATTTATAGAGATCACTATATTTTTGAAGTTGAACGAGTTCGGGATATGTGTAATAATTTGCTCAAATTGTATTCAAGTAAGGATGCGGGATCTTCAAGAACTTCAACTCTTACTCCAAGTTTAAGGGACAATGTTGATCAAAATACTAAGTAAGATCATTTCTCAAGTTTGATGAATATGTTAATAATGTTGCAAATGTTGATAATATCAAGTCGGAGTCGGATATTTATTTAAAAGAGTCTCTTTTACCACGCTCAGAAACATTGACATACTAACTTGGTGGAAGTCGAATGAGGTGAAATATCAACTTTTTTATCAGATTGCCAAAGATATTTCAGCCATTCATATTACCACCTTTGCTTCAGAATTTGCATTTAGCATTGGAGGTAGACATGTAAGTCCACATCGGAGTAGGCTCCATCCTTCATTATCAGAGGCTTTGATGTGTACTCAAGATTGGTTGTGGAATCAAGGTATGAATTCGTATTTATTTAGATATATATATATGTGTGTTTATTATATGTTAATATTTAATTATTTAAATGTCTTGATAGCTGACAATTATTATTTCATTTACACTTGTTTAAAATAGATGAAACAAGTTTTAGACATTTTGTACATGACTTTTTAGAAGATTGTGATAAAGATAATGATGAGGTAAGTGATTGAGTTTATTTGTTTAAGTAATAATTATTTGAATTTTTAAAATAATTATTGGTTAAACATATTGCTTTCATTTTATATTTTTCAGGAGATGTTTTCTAATATGAAGACCAACACATAGATGTGTAAGAGAGTTGAATGATTTAGTGAATTGGAATGATTTGGTTCTTTTGGTTACCTTATGTTGTGTTTTTTGGATTTTGACAGATTATGTTAGTTTTGGATCTGGAATTTCATTTTATAATTTGTGTAGCTGTGTTGGGTTTAAATTTGGATTTCCTATTTCAAATTTTATATTATTCTAATGATTATATTTGAATTTTCTATTTGTGTAATTGTGTTGTACTGTAAGATGATATTTTTTTTAAAAAAAAAAATATTCTTATTGGGATTCCCCATTAAAATTTAGGATGTGTAAACGGGGAAAAATCTCTGCAAGATCCTCGACGGGGATTCCCCGCCCCGTCCTCATCCTTTTTAAACGAGGAATTTCATGGGGATGGGGAATGATATTGGGGATGGGGATGGGGAAGCCATTCCCCGCCCCGCCCTGGTAACATATCTACTAGTCAATAGATAAAATTCTTTTAGTGCGCGATCTTTCGCCAACCTGTTTATAGTTATGAGATAATAAGAGAACAAATTGGATGTCACAAAGAATGGTCCACTAACTCATTCTACCTGATAGAATAATAAAATCAGCTTATATGTTAAACCAAACTTTCTTTGAGTAGTAAAAGTGTACAAAACCCAAGATCGATAGGTTTTTGATAGATAACACCAAAGAAGCATGTGCGCAAGGAACATTTCAAGTTGCCATTGACGACAAGAGCAAGTTTGTTCTGTTATATCGACAAAGAAATCATTTTGTGCATCACTATCCTTAAATTTTGTATTGTTAGACGTCCTCACCTATCGACATATATAGAAAGTATATTACATATATTAAAACTATATTAAATGTACTTGATATTATAAATAAAATTGAATAATTTAAAAAATCTTCCGATTATGATGCATTTGCGGAGTTCCGTCTTAGCCCATAATGAAAGTTTATGAATATTGGACGAAACAGTACATCTACATTTGTGAAACTGAGCATGCAATTTCAAAAAAACTTCCTCCAACACAATAAGAGGAAAATTACGGAAAGACATCATTGCGTTATTAAAACTCTCTGAAATATTGGTTGTCATGATGTCAAACTGAAACCCGTTAAAAATTGCATGTACCCATCTCAGATGACCAATATCTAACAAATACTTCTCTAACTTGGGATGAATCTTTTACATCTCACTTGAAAAATGTTGAAACTCATCCATAATATACGCATATGCAGCGCGCATGAAGATGTCACTTAGCCCCTTCTTCTTTAAACGACCCTTTACATTATTTGATATATGATAAGCACATAATCCGTAATGTGTAAGTGGGAAGATATTTTCTATGACTTTTGTCTATCAGATATAATTGTGAGATCTAGAATGTTATTTCTCAAGGAAATCTTCAACCTATTCATGAACCATTCACAGGACAAATCATTCTTCGAATCGACAACTTAGACTGCTAAAGGAAGAATCTTGTTGTTAGCATCCATACACACAGCTGCAAGCATTAACCAACTGTACTGTATTTATTCCTTAAAAAAGTCACATTGACAGATATGACTGGTATATACTTCAAGAGCCATGAAAAAATAATTAAACATGAACCTTTCATCATGCTCGTAGAGAAAAAAGGAACCTAAAAAAAAGAAAAATGTTATAATATTCAGTATGATGAGTGATAATATACTGAATGAGCCGTGAGTATGAAAAATAAATAAATATCAGGATTGTTTTGAAGAACAAGGTGGTAGAACTTAGATAGATTGATAAAAGAAGCCTCATGGCTTTTACGAATATCATTAATGAGTATCTATCTAGCTTTTAAGGCCTTGTGATAACCGATAAAAATATCAAGGTCAAATTTCATCTTGTTAATTATATCATAAGGCTCCAAAAACTTCCCACGAATGAGAGTTTAAAATTCTTAAACAAATTCAGCCACTATCTCAGATAAAGCATTACAATGGGCATTTTGGATATAATCAATGGAACGAATATGAACTTCAGTAAATGTATGAATCTAGATTGCTTTAAACTTTTTGTACCTCGATGCACAAAGCTCCCAGTTGCACTCAACCCCTAAACAAGTAAAATACATTCTGTTGTTGTCAAAACAAAGAACAAAAAATTAGAAATTATTCTTAACCGATAATACTATAACGACCAATCTTAACAAATGCTTATTCGTGTATATATCTTTAATATATATATATTATATATATATATATATATATTGAAATCCAATCGATAATCGTGTATGTCAAGTTTGTCAATATATCAAATGTCGTCGGAAATGTACACGCAATCTAAAATATGTATGTGCAGTTGATGATGTACTTCTATAACTAGTATGTGTGGTGCGTTACGAATATTAGAATTACCATGTTCAGGAAGTTCAATATATTCATCCTCGTTCGTGATATAGGTTAATGTAGGCTCCTCTCTTTGAAAACAATGTTAGAAAATTTATTTATATATATATATATATAAGAAGGAAGTGAAATTTAATGGTGTTTTATTTTGTTTTATATATATATATATATATATAAATATATATATAAATGTATATATATGTATAATGGAGTTTGACTAAAAGTCAAATCATTTTTTATTTCGTTTGCTGAGTCAAACGGTGAAGAGCATTTCAAAATTGATTTTCATGGTTTTATTACAAATTTTTATTTGTATTGGTCTTTAATTCATAAACGGGCAAACGACAATTTTTTAGAATAAATTGATACGTTTCTTGTCATTCGCTCATTAATACATTGTCGTTTTCTTTCGTAATGAATTTTCTAATTTAATTTTGTAGCAAACGGTTGCTTGTGGTTTCGTGTATAAATGAGCCTTCACCTACCAGAATGATACACACAAAATTATACCAAATCATAATTTTGGTTTCCTTTTCTCTCATTTATATTTTCATTCTTTCTTTTCATCTCAATCGGTAATTTCGTGTTCTTTTTGGAGAGTTAACATTCTTATAAGATTCGGCTAGATTCCGGTGTATCTTGTTGTTGTTCATCGGAGTGTCGTCGTAGTAGCCTGCTGAGACGATCGCCATTGGCTGTAAGCTACCCGGTGCAAGCGACTATTGTCTTCAGGACAGTTCAATTTGCACGCTGATATTCATCATAATTGCTAAATCGGAAAGTGCTCTTTATTTGTAATTTTCATTTCAGTTTATTGTTATTACTAATCAAAGTTGAATTTTGTACGGCAGTTCTTAGTCATATAATTGTTGTTCATTATACTTCGTTCCAACAAACAATGGTCATCTTTTTGTAATTCCATGTATGGTATATGTGGTACCTTGTGAATATTATACGTATAATGTTAAAAAAGTTTGACATTTTCATCCTCCTCAAAATTATGGTTTGGTGTAAGCTTATCTCTTTGAAAACATTGGTCATATGTCTATATATCCTCATATAATGGTACGTCATGTACGTTGAGATCAACAGTACTTCTGAATCAGATTCATCTTGAATGTAAATATCATTCATCTGTACATCAAGTACTCCTGGTACGTCATGTAACGTATTATCATAATCTATCGCAGTATTGTTGCTATTTTAAATGTCTAAACCGGGAATGTGTACGTTATATATTCAACAATAACGACACAATTGACAGAATCCAAATTCATAAAACCTGGAAGAAAAAAACATACAATTGTCGTCTCTAACAAATGGTTTGTATTTAGAAAAGTTCATATCGATCATAATCTAAATAAACATTCGCGATATTTCGACACCGTGAAGAACAACAATCTTGTCTTGTATGTATTTCATAAAATTTTCGAAGTCAAAGAAACATGAGAAGTATATGAGGTATAGAAAAAATATTACATATTTTTCTGAATCTTCCCAAACACCATCGTGTTCAATGTCCAATGCAAATAACTCAATTATGCAAAAAAATGAAAAACAAAACAAAAAAAGACACGTTGACATAAGATCATCACAATAAAAAGACCAAAAATAAACAGTACCTATAAATAATATCACCACAACGAAAAAAATTAAAAGAAAAAGTAGGGGTTAACAAGTACCCCGTTACCTTGTGAACCCGCCCCATTTATGTGTGTAATCAGGGAGGGTCAAGGTGAGCAATTTGTCCCCGTTTATTAAATGAGTCGGGGTCGAGGTGATGGGATTTGACACCATCAGTGCCCCATGCCCCCCCACCCCTCCTTGCCCCCCGACTGTTAAATTGGGTGGGTCAGGGTCGGATTAAATTTTAAATGTGGCGGGGGGTCGGGGTGTCTATTTTTTCACTTAAACGAGGTACCCCAACCCCCCCCATGTTCACCCCTAGGGAAAAAAAGTAAAATCAGGAAATGAATGTGTTGATGAGAGAAAGGAAAAATCAAAACACATATGGAAACAATGAGCTTAAAAGAAAAGCAAGAAAATAGAAAGTAAAAATTAAATAAAATTAGTTAGTTAGAGGGAATGAATGAGTAAATTATTGAAATTAAAATTTAAAAAAAAATAATGATGGATTAGTAGAAGACAAAGAGACATACTAAGAAGATTATAAAAAATCAACCAGTACATTGATTGAGATAATAAATGCGTCAAATTTATTAAAAAAAAAAGGTTATCTAAGTGTATAGCCTAGAAATCGTATAAATAAAATATTGAGGCCCTACTGAAAAAAAAGGAAATAGCCTTTTCCATTTCCCAAGGTATGATAAAAAGTCAAAAATAGCCTTGCATTTGATTTCATTGAGGCGGCAGAAACTTAAAAAAAATTTAAAAAAAAAGGCACGAAATCATGGGAGATATTTCGAGAACCTAAAAGAGAGAGAATAAGAAGATTTGTTTTTTTCTCTTTCATCGGTCCAAAACACCATTGAAGACCAACATTAGAGAAGTTTGAAAAAATATGGAGAAAATGGATCATCTAGATAATGAAGGTATGAATTTTTTAAACAAAATATCAATATCACGGTCAATAAGTCTACGCACGGTTAAATTTTGAAAAAGTATTGAGATTCTATGTTGATTTTTCAGGGATTAGAGGAGATTCAAGAACATAATAAATCGGCAACTTTGAATGAGAAAGGAGATGAAATATGTCTCATAGATTCTGAAACCTTGGATGAAGAATCTAATGGATTAGAATCAAACGACAAAGAGGTATAAATTAATAGTAAAATCGGTATTTTTAAGCAATTTTTTAAAATTTTTTATTTCTATTATGTATCATGAATAGAAAGGCAAGATGGTAAAAAAAGTGGAAAATCAAAGATGAAAAATGTTGAAGAAGAAGGAAAAGGCAAAGAAGAAATATGGAAGGTAAATTTTATAATACTATACATCGATACAAAAATGTCATACCATGAATATGTTAACAATAAAGGAGACAATGAAAATAGATTTTTATAAAACAAAAAAAAAACTATGTACTGTACGATTTGAAGATTTAATCAATTTATTGATAAAAATAAAATGTATATAGGTTATTTTAAATTATATTTAAACAAACAATTACTATACATTATGATGTTACAAAATGAAAAACAACCAGAATCGATTACTTAATCATATTCAATTTGACTTGAGAATATACACTACTATAAAATTATTTACCATCTGATGCTTTAAAATATATACACATATATATATTGTCTGTAAATTTCCATGGTTTTATAAGCATATGTACAATATCTTCCTTGAATTCCAATTCATGCTATATTGTTAATTATGAAAATGGCTATTGTACATTATATGTAAATTATCATTTTCATCCATATCAATTTCATTTTTTTTACATATATTGTAGCATGAAATTTTGGTATAAATCTTTATTATGTCTATACTGTATTTAATAATGGATCTCTTTCTTGTACTTTGGATACAGTATAATAAATTATAAATATATTATGACATCTTTCATATTTTCTTGTACACTATATAATATGTTAATATTTTTTTTTTTAAAGGAACTGTCACTATTGTATCCAAAAGATAGTTGGTTAGAAAGGCAACATATATTGCCAAACCAAAAGTTTTATTAAATTTAAATAAAAAATGACTGGCACACAGTTAAGAAGCATGATGAGTTCCTTCATACACAACTACACTTTCATACTAAACACTAACTTCCCTTCCCAAATTTTGTTCTCTTTGTTAAAAAAAAGGGTAGAATTAGAAAAGCCATCAACACTTAAGTTCAATCTAGAAGAGTGTGTAGTTGAATTCGAGATAAGGGAATTTTCTCTAATTACAGGATTGAAATGTACTGGAAGTACAAAAGTGAATTGGGAAAACATTCCTCCAAGCACCATTATAACGCGCTATTTCCACACAACAAAAATACATTAGTGGAAGAATTCATTAAGGAAGCGGACCAAATATCCCATGATGATGATGAATTCGTTGTTAAGGTGTTTAAGTTGATGGTAATTGAAAAATTATTGCTACCAAAGCAAGGGACTAATCATATATCCAATTTACACCTAGGGATTGTTTAAGATAAAAAGGTGTTTGAGCAATACCCATAGGGGGTCAACTTGCCTTTAATTTATTGATTGATAGCATAAAAAAACTGGAAAGAGTAGGGGGAAATCATCTATAGCCATTCTCGGGATGACCTATGTTTTGATTTATTGAGCTTTTAAAAATATACAAGAACTATAAAAAATGGAAACTATACATCAATTTTAAGAATTAAGTTGCCTATGTTTATAAATTGGGGTAATATCAAGATAGGAACTTGTGAGAGGCTGGATAACGATGTGTTCAATTATAAGGTACGTACAGTATTGTATAATACAAATAACTTTGTACATTTTCAGAGTTTTTAGAGCAAATGTATAATATAATAAATTACTATGTACTTGAAACAATTAGTGGTAAATGAAATGAAACTAAAGTAGAAGGAGATGGAAACTAGATACATAAGGGATTTTATTGAATATGAGGAGATAAAAAGGAAGGAAAAATGTCAATGGAAGGAAATTTGGAGGATGACGTCGATTTCAAAATGTATTCAGATGATGAAATTAGAGAAAATAGATTCAAGAAGAATGAGAAAAGCGGGTCAACATCGATTAAGATTGATTATGATGTGCTGGTAGAAATAAGAAATGAAATGAGGGATGTGAAGAGTATACTTCAACAAGGTTTTGCACAACTTATTAAAAAGATGACTAAGATCATGAACAATAATATGAAGGGTATTAGTATCAATCAGGTATGATAATTAAAAAAATAACTGTTTTCATTTAGTTAAACAGTAAAAAATAAATAAATGATATCTTTATTTATCTTATTGATTAAAAACAGGGAAATGAACAGGAAGAAAGAATGGAAAAAAATGATGATGGTGGTGGTAACCATAAATTTCTGAACGAAGGAGAAGAAATAGACAAGGATATAAGGGGTCAAGAATACGAAGTGGCTGAAAATGAGAGACAAATATAATTTAAATAAAATTTATAATTTTAAAAAAATTGACTAGACGACCAAACTTGAGAATTGTGAACAAATGAAAAGTAATGAGTCAGCAAAAGAGGGGAAAATTTTGAAATGGTTGTTGTTTGATAAGGGGGTAATGTATAGTATATAATTTATTTTGGTATTGTATTATTTGAGCAAGTATATAATAAAATTGAATTAGGCTTTAATTAGCAAGTATACATAGTTCCAGGGGTGGAGCTACAATGGGACGTGCCCCCCCTCGATTTGTATGAAAATTATAAATGTATATGTTATTTAATTTGGGCCCCTTTAAATTTTATATAAATTTCAAAACGAATAATAAAATGTTATGATGAAATGGATTGATGGCCCCAGTGCTTTCCCAACATTATTGGCACGCGAGATGATTCCTTCTAGCATCGCAAATTTTTGTTTCCATTCTTTATACTAGCTTTTTTTTTTGCAAGTTCTATTTTATTTTATAATATATTTTTATATCATAAATAACATTTTTAATTCTTTTTATCTATATATCTATCTATTTTCTATTTAATTATCATTATGAATAGAATGATTTTTTAATATAAAAAAATATTAAAATTTATCAATATTTATATGACTTAATTTTCAAGAAATTAAATACCACTAATAATTATATAGATTTTATTTTTATATTTAATGATATTATAATTAAAAATTATATGATTGTATTTCAGTAGTGTTTTTCAGTTCAGTTTACGTTATTTTTGATTAAAATCGACAATAAACTGATTAAAAAATTGCAAACTTAAAATAAATAGCTTATGTAACAAAATCAAACTGACAACTTAACGGATTAAGTTAATAAATTTCAAATGTTTTAGTTGGTTTCAATTCAGCTTATGTAGGTTTGAAAGTTTGAAGTTATGACTTAACTGCGTGCCCTTCCTCAATTTAATTCATGGCTCCGCCACTGCATAGTATTGTGCAAAATAAAATGTAATACTGCATTATCAAGCATGTATATCATATACAGTACATAAAAATTGTAATACTACATTATTAAGCATGAATATAATTTACAATATACAATAAATTAAAATTCATAATTATTTTAGGAATTATATAAAGTACATTACATAGTAAAATGTAATACTGCATTTATTGATAATGTGTATATTGTACAGTAAATAATAAATTATGAGTATGCAATATTTAGCAAGAATATAATATACAATACATAATCAAATGTTATACAACATTATATATATAAAATAATAATAAAAATTCTGATTACAGAATGTTTACACAGTAAGGAAACGGGTTTTCCTGAAAGAAAAAGAAGTCTAAGACGCAACCAAAAGGAGCCATATACGGATGATTTTGGATCGAATAAAAGATAAAAAAGAACATAAATTTGAATATAGATAAGGAGAAAGTAGAAGCTCAAGTAAATGAAGTTTCGAAGAAGAGAGGTCGTCCAGACACCAAAAAAATATATAAAATAGAGGCAAAGAAAAATACCACAAACACTCAAGGAAACTGAACAAAGTGAAAAAAAAAGATATCACCATTTAAAACAGAGAGTATTGTAAAGAAAGAGGTGAGTCCAAATGAAAAATCAGATAAAGAAAAAAATGATAGGCATATGGAAGACTCACTGTCTTTTTCGTTGAAATGTGGACTCACGCAACCAACACAAACCAAGTGAACGTTTGAAACCAAAATATTACAAACTACCTTTTGAATATTTACCGATATGTATTATATTAGTGTTTAAACACGCAGGATGTTAATTTATTTTCTTAGTTTTTGAATTAAACATATTGCATATGGATTATGTTTGATACATTATTCACAGATAATGGTTGAATTTTAAAAATGCTAAATATTTATTTTTATTTTCTATTACATTATGTTTTGATTGTTTGTTCGATATAGTATGTAACTAAATATTGTACAACAATACATATATTTACAAAATAAAATTTCAAATGTATTATGAAAACATAAATAGGAAAGGTATATAATTTTAATACTTGTAAGATAACTGCAATACGAAAATATATGACAAATTAATATAATCTCAAAACATATATTGTATATAAAAAGATAAGAATATAATATAGTATACTATATGTGAATATAATTATACATGTAATCATAAAAATAACAAAAACCATAATGAACTAAAATATAAATCAAGAATGTATTAAGTTATATAATTAGTTACTATACCGTATAACAATAAATTTTAATTTGAAAAAAATAATCTTAAAAAAATATAGACCGTACAATAAAGAAAAGAAAATACTTATATTAAAAAAAATATTGAAATTAAAACTAAAGTTATATTGTAATGTTTTGGTTGATGAAAGAGTTTTCAGAAAATAAAATGAATAAAACCAAACAAAACAGATAAAAAATAAAAAAACAGATAATATACTATCTCAATAAAGGTAGAGAAAATCCAATAAAAAATCTAAAGAATGTATAGTGTTTAAACAAAAAAATAAACATAAACCCAATTCAAACACAAATTAAAACAAACAATAAACAAAAAAAGGAAAAAATCTAACATAAAAAAACTTAAATACAGAATAAACAAATCACATCTTTTTATGCTTTGAAGGAGTATTATAGGTACGAGTAGACAATGGTTCCTTGCATGTCAACCTATTATGGCCTACTTTTTTATAACGACCACACTTTTTGATTTGTCTAAATTCACTCGTCGATAAAAAATGCCTCATGCGAGGACAACCTGCAGGACGTTAAGAATTGGGGGGAACAACAGAAATCTCCGAGATATATGAAGGAATAGACCATTGTGATTGGATATCAATAGGATGTATGATTCCAGCATAAGTGTAAGACAAGACATTCTTCGTATAATAATGATGGACATAAGATGTTATAGGGAGATTCTTTTGAACTGTGACCGCACAACCATGAACACATGGTATAAATTCCAATTGCCATCGACGACAATCACAACTTTTACCTATGATATCAACAACATAATCCAAGGAATTCTCAATGAGAACAAAAATAGATGCACTAGTACCACAAACCTATTTAAAAAGAACAAAAAAAAGAAAATAAAAAAAAAAGGAAGAATCATAAATAAAATGTATTGAAAAATAAAACACGGACTATACAGTACAATATTTAATAAAAAAAAATGTATAGAATAACATAACATATAGTATAGTATTAAAACATATACATGAAAACACTCAACAACAAAAAAACTAACTAACCATTAAACGACGTGCACTGTTGATACACTCTCTTAAATCATTTTCAAAAGCTGATAAAAGAAAAATATGCATACAAGAAGCAACAAACCTCCTGTCATGATTCCATGTTTGTAACTTAACAATAACCTGTTCTATAAAGGAAACAATAGGAAAATCTCAATATAGATTCATAACTGCATTAAAACTTTTCGATATGTTGGTGGTCATGATATTGAAACGATTACCAAGAAAAAACGAACATACCCCGCCAATAGAATGAAGATATTCAAAACATAGAGGATCTATTCTCTTAATTTCATCCATAAAATACTTCTGTTTTTCTACGGTGTGGGGCTCATCTGATCTAGTAAAATAATATACAAACATCTTCTTCTTAAACCCGACTTTTTATATTATTAGATAAATGAAACGTGCATACACTGTATTTAGCATACGAAAAAATATTTTTCACAGCCTTCTCAATACTTTGATGCTTATCAGAAATAATCGACAACCCATCAATTTACGACCAAATGCAATGCTTAATTTCTTGAAGAATCACTCCAAAAAATAATCATTTTCTGAATCCACAATTGCAACAGTAGTAGGAAAAATCTTATTGATAACATCCATACAAGCAACAACTAACATTGTTCCACCAAATTTTCCCTTAAAAAATGTACCATCGACCGAAATCACTGGACATCAATAAGGAAAACCAGCAATTGATGCACTAAGTGCCATGAAAACACACTTAAAAGCGAAATAATCATCAAACTCGTAAAACAAAAAAGATCTTGCGGACAAGAGAAAATACATGAATAAATCATATCATATTATCAATAACCAAATAATGAACAACGTTGTATTTTTTTTTTTTACTAAAAACACAATAAAAACTATAGTATACAAACAAAATAATGAAACATAAAACTTAATTGTATATATTATAACATAATTTACTATACAAAAAAAAGAAAAGAATAACAAGCATGAAACATATAATTAAACATATAACGTACTAATTATAAAATGTAAAAAAATATAATAAAAAATTATATTGTACAACATTACATGAAACATATAATTATTACCATTAAACAAATGTTGGTAATAAAATCAAACCCTATATTGTACGTTATACACATAGAATACACACTTACAGTATATAAAATAATTTTTACATACAATCATATTGTACATTATAATAAAAAAAAACATCTTAAACAAAAACTAAGAGAACGTAGACTCGGGAAAATTAAAGATCTATAAAGTACAATATATTAAATAAATATAAAAATAGAAATCATAAAATGACAGAAATGTAAACCAGCAGAAAAAAATATAAAAGCAAAAAGCAAATAAATCAAATACCTGTGTTTTTTTGCTCAACAACATTACAAAATGTTGGAATTAATCAATATGACTCATCAAAACCACCTTGTAATCCAGCCAAAACTAATTCTTTAGCATTCAATACTTTATCATAACTAATACTCAGTCCATGGATTGTCCTCATCACCTCAACAAGATCATATGGTTTCATTAAAATACCGCAAATAGAGGGGTAAAACTCCTTGATGAACTCTGCCATCAACCTATACGAAGCGTTACAATGGTCATGCGTAATTACATCCAAAGGATAAGAGTGATTATTGTTGGTTGAACAACATGATTTTAAAGGCATGCATGTTCATCCACCTCTTAGCATGCAGACGCCATTTACACAATTCATGATAACAAACTGCATAAACCCGGTTCCTTGTAGACCTCTCGATAATAAACTGATAATATAATTTAATAGCCAATATGTTGAGGCACTGCGGAAAACCTTCTTGTTAATATATATATTGTTAATGAACATATCAAACTTACTATCATAGTCACGTAGGTTAACAGAGTCAATGAATCAATGTGTCTTTTAGGAATTTCCACACACTCCTCATCAAGAAAAACTTAGATCCGTTTAAAGTAACTTCATATCCATTTAAAGTATCTACACCAAAACCATCTTTAACAACAACAAATATGCTGATTTCTTCGATAGATAGCATAATATTAACGGTACTTACAACTTCATTAGAGATCATAGGTAAATAATGAGCAAAAAGTGAACCAGTTATCGTATCCAAAGTCAGGAAGCTTTTGAAGAAAATTAAATCTGAATCGTAAAAAAATGGAACATATTTTGACACATTTACAATAAGAGACTAACTCAATAAAAAAATTGTACTTCAAAGAACTATCAAGACCATCAATGGAATTGAGAATATGAACTTTAAATTGATCATATTTAAGAGAGTTAGAGATGACCAAACAAAAGCTAACAAAAGAAATATAATTCTTAGAAGAATCCCAAGCACCACCAAACTTGACATCAACGAAACAAGAATCCATTAGCACCCGGAAAAAATGTGGGACGGATGAAAGAAATGAATACATGAACGAAAGATTAAAAAAAAAACAGAAACCCTAGCTCAATGACTGTAAAAAAAATTAGATTTCAATATAACAAAGATAATATGAGAAGGAAACATGATAACATAAATGGGGAAAATGAAATCTCAACAAATCAGGGATTTCGAATAAAAATATGAACTTTAATAGCCATGGTTTTATTTTTAACATACAAATCATGGCTACAAATTTGCAAAAATTGAAACATAATGAAAAAGATAGAGAGCGAAGATATGGAGGGGGAGGAGAGAAGATGAGATATCAAAAGGAAAAAAAAAAAGAAAAATAAATGAGGGGCAAATCAGGAATATTAAAAAAAACATATTAGAAATGGGCCAAAAAGCTTTAAAAATGGAAGGGCTAAAAAACATAGTAAATAGCCAAAATATGCTATATACTGGATTATCCCAAAAAAAATTGTCAAATCTGGAACATTAAAGTACTTAATGTGCTGGAAATAGGTTTAGGTGGGTAAAATACTTTATTTTTAAGAGGTGGGTATCCTTCCGTTATGAAGGAGGAAAAATGGGTACTACACAAATATTCCCTACAGTCTATTACATGATTGAGTAAACTTTGGGCATATTAAGTAGATAACCGCTCTTTATACCTCCATAATAAAGAGTAACCAACTATTTAAAAATAAAACTTTTTAGCTATCTTTAGGGCCGGAGCCACCTAGGGACTAGGAGGGGCACGTGCCCCCCTTCAGATTTCAATATATTGTTTTTCTGCACTATGTTGGAAATAAATTTGCTTGGTTCAGCGGCAGTGCCCTCCATTCCATATTTGCAATTCCAAGATCGATTCTCAGTTAAGACCACTGCGTGATTTCTTTTAAATTTCATTATATTTTGTATTAACTCAAAATTAATATATATATATATATTTATAATTTTATTTAAAAGTCATATTTTTTTAATTATTGTATACTTTGGTTTCATATAAATAATACACGTTAATATATTTTTATATGTGTCTTTTCTTGTTTTTTAATTTATAATATTATCAAAGTTTATATTTAATCTTTTTAGTAATTTCCTTTAGCAATTTATTATCTTCGTATGTATAAAATTATTAGAAATAATTATGAATCAAATAGTTTTTCAACCTCATATATTAAATATATTAAAGTTTATTAATATTTACTTTATTTATGTTTATAAAAACTTAAATAAATTGATCAATATATTAAATTTTAATTTTTTTATATTGATTAATATTTAATTTATAATTATATCGGTCCAAATATTACTATATACTTGTTGGGTCCGAGCTCGAGCCTGAACTTATAATGGTGAGGCTCGGTTCGTCCATAAAGATACTAATATGGATAGTGTGCCCCCTCTGAACTTATGTCCTGGCTCAGCCACTTGCTACCTTTACACTTTTTAAGGAGATTTATAAACTTTTTTTCCCCCAATTTACCATTTTTACTATCTCTCAATTTACGATTGTGCATTTATTGCCCACTTAATTTAATTTTTCTTTTTTTTTTTTCCATAAATTGAGATTGGATATGGAACTATCGCACGATACACACCCTGAATAGTATACCAAATGTACCAAATATACATAATGCTATTTTATTCATATAGTGTCGTTCTTATTTCTAGATAGAATATTATGTCACAACTATTATGTTTTTGTTTTTATGTGTGAAGAATTTTTTTTTGTTCATTTTTTCTTGATTGATTATATCTCCTTGATTATTTTAATTTTAATTTTTGCCCCCTATTTTTCTCTTTTATCTATACGTTTTCCTCTTTCATTATTTATAATATTCAATTATATGATTTGAGTTTTTATATAAACATTTTTTTGTTATATATGTATATCTAGGGGTGAACATGGGGCGGGGTGGGGCGGGGTCGGGGTACCCCGATTACACCCCGACCCCGTTTAAGCCAAAAATTGGCACCCCGACCCCGCCCCATTTAATTGTCGGGGTCGGGGTACCCCGATTACACCCCGTTTAAAAAAATTAAGTAAAAAAAAAAGAAAAGAAAAGAAAAAAGAAAGGAAAAAATATATATAAAAAAAAAACTAAATGTACTAAATCCAGTGGAGGTGGGCTGGGTTGGTGGGGGGATTTAAAAAAAAAAAAAAAGAGTCACTAATCGGGGTACCCCATACCCCGACGGGGTTCAATCCCCATACCCCGACCCCGCCCCGTTTACTAAACGGGGTTATATTTGTGACCTCGACCCCGCCCCGACCCCGACCCCGATTAAGCATTTAAGTGGGGTGGGGCGGGGCGGGTTCACGGGGTATCGGGGTCGGTGTTCACCCCTATGTATATCCAATATTTTCATTTATTCGTTATATATATATTTATATAATCATTTTTTCGTTATATATGTATACAATTATAGGATATATAGTATATATTTGATTTGAGCATATTTTTGAATTATTTTATTTCTTTTTAATTCTTTTTACAATCATTTGTCATACTTGTAAACGTTTTCTAAGAAAAAGGTTGTCATGTCTTGGTTGATTTAGTTTATATATTCAATATATAACAGTTATAATATACATGATATACGATTTATATAAAAAAAAAGTTTCAATAAGTGTGACTATCTAAACAACAATAGTTTGCTTAAAATATTTAAAAGTAAATCAAAATATCAAGAACTTAATAGTTCTCATATCCTTAAAAAATAATACCATAAAGTTTGTCCATAAAAACCACCATAACAAACTATATGACCGTCATCATAAAAAAAGTACCACAAAAATCAAACGCCGTTACTAATATTTTATGTATGTAACCATTTTATACAATAAATATACACAATATTTAAAAATTGTTCGCTTATCTACAATATTTTGATCAATTTAATACTCAAGATGGGCATATTTATAATGTTGATGAAAATCATGTCACACATTCTGTACATAATACAACCTATATACTGAATGTACCACATGTACCAAAATATGTCAGTACCACATCAGATATCTGTATTTTTTGTATTCTCCATATCTACAAAATACCCTTCATTATACTAATTGTACATGTATAACATTTTGTGTGTGTGTGTGTGTGTATATATATATATATATATACACATTCAATATACAAAATGTGGGTTATTAAAAAACAAAAACAGATGAATTTGCAAAAATACTCCTCATATAGAGATCAAAGAATAAACAGATGGATATAAAGAAAGAAAAAACCAAATTTTCACGATTTTTTTTAAAAATAAAATACAAAAACATCACAAGTTTTTAAATAAATCTTACCCTTTTCTTATGAAAGGTTCATATTTTTCAATGTTTTATTGTTTAGATTGAAGCTTGAGAGAAAAATGGAGAGAGAAATGGAGCCTTTTTTTTTTAATATGTGGAACGTGAGGGGTTTAGAAAAAGGAGAGATTATTTGATAAATTAAAGAGGGGGAGGGAAAAAAGGGATTTTATTGATTTTCAAAACATGTGCCTTGATTATCTACATGCTTCTTAATATTTGCATCCAATTAATACTTCAAATCTACCAGCTTTCTTCTCTCGAAATTGAAAAAGAAAAAATAAATATTTTTTTTTCACTCCATTATCTCTCAGGTTAATCATCTATATAGCCACTTATCTCCGCCACTTTTTAACAAATAGCCACCAAAATGAAAAGTTGAGTTGATAGCCACATGAAGTCTATCTCGATATTTTTGTGGTATATGGACTCCTTTGACTTGTTCGATTTCTATATGAACATTCTTCCAAGCAATTTTGATGTGGAATGTTTCATAAATATAATTTTACAAAATTGACCAATAACATTAAACGATATATATATATATACAATCCTTATAATTATTAGGGTGGAGGTTCGGACCTCACTCTTAACAAACCTTCTAATTAATTAGAAACTTAAACTTTTTGATGCTCCTATTAAGTAAAGAAAAACAGAATTCAAATAAGTAAGAAATAAATACAACCTTTGACAAATGTGTGAAACTTCTAACTTCCACTATAATTATAAATTGTGAGTTTTTATGACCCATTAAATACATTTTAGACATATACAAACTACACATCAATTGTGTGTGAGATAAGTTAACCTTTTTAATGTGTTTCTACCCTAAGAAATAAATGAGTCAACATAAGTGAAAATAAAATTGGAATAAAATCTCATATAAATTACTTTTGGTATAGAGATCATTAACATCTTGGCTTATTAACATCTCGAAATAGAAATAGTTCACTTTAATATATATATCACGGCATTAATATATTATCGTTCGAGTCTATTCTCTCTTAATTTATAAGTCAATATTAAAATGAAACTTTTTAATCATATTCACATTAAATACACTTTTAAATTGTAACCGGAAAAGTAAATACACTGTATTTGAAGATATCAGTTTCCTATTCTCTTCCAAACATCGTCTGCCTTTTCCAATTATTAATTTCCTTCCTTTTGACTGCTCATTTTCTTTTATTTTTATCAATCAATTAATCAAATGAAAACCCAAAAAGTTAGAGAGAGAGAAAAATAATGTAATAGAACATGGAAGAAAATGAAAGCTTTTTGGCAGAAAATAGCCATGCATTAAAAGCAAGACAGAGCAGACTAACAATACAACGCATGAGAATAATTTTGTCTGCATCTTCTATTTTTCAATATTAGAGAAAGAGTTCGAGGTACGTGCGAACTAACTTGAACATTCAGAGATATAAAAAGAAAGAAAAACACTTGCATATTCAGCTGTGAGTACGAAGTTATACATGAGTCTTACTAATGTTTGATTCAATAAAAATATAACACGTATATCAGTGAATATGAGTTCGTACTCACCAGTGAGTGTAAGAATTTTATCAAAATATCTAATAAATTTAATTCAAGAGAGGGAAAAAATTTAAAATAATAATAATAATAATAATTTAATTAAATTAGTTTATGATTAATTAAAAGAGGGAGATGAGAGAGCTACAACAGGGAAACAGGTAAAAATAATTGGTAGTTATCTGAGGCAGCTCAATTCAGCCTTTTTTCACTTGAGCTAATTTATAATTTAAATTATTATAATATTAGCCATTTAAGCCAATAATTCCTCCTATGATCCGATCATTTGCATCCTCCTCTTCCTCTTTCTCTTCCTCCAATTGTACCTATTTATTCCACAACCAAGCAAACTGTTCTTTGAATTATTAGTATTTCATTATTTCACATCTTTCCTTATTTATAAAATGGAATATTTATGAAACCTATAACAAAATATTAATAAATACCTTCTCATGTATCTTATATTTTTATTGGATCAAACGTATTAATGAAATATCATATATTTATTACTGAAATATCATATATTTATTACTGAAATATCATATATTTATTACGTATAAATCTAGATGATCTAATAAATATAATTAGATGTATGAAAGTGAGATAGAACTTCCTTACAACAATATTTCACAACTTTTTCACTTATATTATCATATATGTAATTTTAATAAGAGAATTAAAAGAGTAAAATATATTTGACTGTCATATTAAATAAAAGGGTATTTTTTTAAAATAATTTATTTTAAAACTTATTCATTATACAATTTATACTATAATTTTTTTTTTCATAAATGATATAGAATAACATATTTTAGATGTTATTACTATGATGTCATTAAATTCTGAATTTTACTAAATTGAAATTTTTTCATTTTAAGGCATTTAAAATTTAAATGGGTTGCTGTCTCCAAATTTATTTATTAAAATCATAAAAACTAATAAAATAAAATAAAAATTAATGAATTTTAATAAAAAAATATAAAATATAATTATATTAATAAGATTATCTAAACAATAAAAAAGAAAAAGTGAATAAAAAAATCCTTGATTTAATGAAAACAATCTTTTTTTTATTTTTAATTTTACTTAAATAAATTCTCTCGTTTATGACAACCCATTCATTAAAAAAAAAAAAAAAAAAAAAAAAAAGTGGACCATAATGCACGTGGGACCCAGAAAAACCAGTTGGCAGTGGAGCCCTTAAATATACTAAATCAGGATTTCACGTGATAGTCTGATCTGTCACTGCTGTTTTCTTCTTCTTTTTTTTTTTTTTTTTTTTTACATTTTTTCTTTTACCTAATTTATAACGTTTGACTAGGTTGTTGTTTATCATGCAAAAGGCAAAGAAATTAGAAAGTTGGTTGAGACTAGAATCGAATTGAATTGAATCGAATCAAATCAACGGACCTGGATTCGGACCGACTGATCCCGGTTTCGACATGATCGATGTCGGTTGGACCGTAGGGAATGGACCGGTTGTCGTCGGAGGGAATATGTGAGCCGGCATCCCCATCGCCGCGGCATGTGATTGATGATGGTAATGATAAACTGGGTACATTGTCATCATTCCGTTCCCTCCCATCATTCCTTGCCCCGGGTACATCTGTGGGAACTGTCCGTTCATGTAGCCCATTTTCTGATCCACCGAATAAAACGTCTTGTTAAATATATTAAATAATAACAACATATCCATGAATAATTATAAATCACATATGATATAATTAATTTATAAATCATATTCATATAATTTTCTAAATTATTCGTAAAATCTGTAATTGGTTAAATTTTCCATTAAATTTGATCAAAACTAACTTATGATATATGCATTAATTTTATTAAAACAAACTAGTAAGATAATATAATTTACACCAGCATAATGCATTGCATAAGTTTGGGTCTAACGTTCGAGCCCCACCTTAAATTACGATTATTCGAAAAAATAAATTTCTTTCTTTCTTTTCCTTGTTAAAAAAAACAAAAAAAGTAAGAGAAGCTTACGTGATTGTAAGTGATATCAGTGGCGATGTAGGTGGGACTTGGGGAGTATCTGAAGAAAAAGAATTTAAATAAATTAGTTTAATTGAAAAATAAAATAAAATTAAGATTCTAATTTGAGGTAGTTTTAGAATACGGAAGAGGAGTAGGATCTAATGGTATACCCGTAGTAAGGAACGGCCTGATGATGATAAGGCGATGGGTGGGTCCCAGCCGGATAGTACCACTGCACATGATTGGCTGATGCTGCTGACGTGGACCTCGGTCCACCAACGTTAGATCCTTCATAGACCAAAAACATCACAACTTTAGATCTCCACCAATCATAATTTACAAGACACAATGGCTCGCAATTTTTCTAATTTAAAATTTTCAAACCACTATTTTGATCAAATTACAAAATGCCATGGTCAAGTATTCAATTTTAGAAAATTCTTACTCGATTTATTTTCATTAGATAATCTATATCATAATTTAATATATTTGATCCAATCAAAATAAGACAGTAGAATACGAATTAAAATTTATGATGATCATGATTCATAAATAAGAATAACATATTCATTAAAAATAATAATATCATATCAATATAGAGATTGTGATTTTGAATCTTCCATAATAAGATGAATATGGTAATTGTCTAAACCATATTTTATATATTTAATCTAATTAAAATAAGAACGGAGACCGAAGTAAATCCCCCTATATGAAAATTCGAACAAAAAATCTCACATTGGTTAAAATCATAATATCATACTGATGTAGAAATTATGATCCAGATCCTACCATACCGAGGTGAGTATTTTAGATTTACTTTTTTTATCCTTATATAATATGATCATCTACCTGGTTGGGGAGGTTGAGGTAATTGAGGAGGAGGAGTAGCAGAGGAAGCAGACTTCACGCGCCGAGCTCCAAGAGAAGCCAAATTACAGTTAGCTCGTCGGCCATTGATGATCGGAGAAGAATCTTCACAAGCTTTCTTAGCCGACTCAGCATCCTTAAACGTAACCTAAAAAACCCATCTCAGCCAAATTTCCAAAACTAGAATCAAACACCATAATCAAGGGCAATTAAAACCTTAAAAAAAGGAAAAAACAAAAAAAGAACATACAAATCCATAGCCTTTAGATCTGCCGGTAAGTTTATCAGAGATAATAACAGCTTCAAAGATCTCACCAAACTTCTCAAAATGATCTCTCATGGCTTCCTTCGGAGTTTCCCAAGCTAACCCACCAACGAAAACCTTAGTCAACGTCGTATCTCCGAATAATCCCACATTGTTGCTGCTCATTTTGTCAAATTTTCTCTGTTTTTTTTTGCTTTTGTGGGTATGAAATTTGAAGGGTTGATTATATAAGAAAAAGGAAAGGGAGAGTGAAGAAAGGAAAAAAAAACAGAGTGGTATGGAAATAAAGAAATGGGAAAGAAAGAAGACAGAAGGGACAGAGAGGCTTGACAGATAGACTATGTTCTCAAGCGAAGCGAAGCCCCCTATATATCATCAACGTGAAATCAACTTAACACAATTTCTTCTCTCTCTCTCTCTTTCTTTCTATGAGTTTGTAAAATTCTACATTAAGATGTTTTGTAAATGTCCTTACAAATCACAATTATTCAAGAGTGATAATGTAAAAGGATAAATGTTATATGCTATCTTTGTGTTTTACTTAAAATTATAAATTGTAATTGTTATTTAAAAAAAATCATAATAATCGAGTAAAAAGGACGATTTTTTTTTTCATCACAATTTTAAAAGTGAAATTCAGGAAATTTGTGTAAGTGAACTCGATCGATGATTATGTCTATATTAACTATTGAGAAACAAGAGAGTCTAATATGGTCTCACTCACCACTTAAACATTATTTTGACTCACCCACGTGCAACTTATCCATTAAAACATAACGACTCAAGTAATGGTTAAAAAAATAGGGATATTAACATTTTACTCAAAACCACTAACCGTCAATTTTAAAAGCGATGTGAAATGACAAAATAAACCTCTCATTAATAATAAAAAATTGTCAGTCATTATGAAACTCCTTAAATAATGCTAGATTTAATAATAATACTACTAACAATATTCAAAACGAAATTAAAAAACAGGCGTCTTTCTCGCATGTCCTTCCTCGCCTTTCGAAACCCATTCTTCTCCAAAAACAATATCCAACCTTCATTGACTTTTCTTCAAGTTTTAGAAAAGAAAACACTGCCATTTAAGCTTCTTCAAAACTTCATAAAAAATATTGATTGGTTTAACAAGTTTATTAGGGGTGTAAATAGGGCGAGACGCGGGTCTCTCGTTTATCCCCCGCTTCGTTTAAGGGAGAAATCCCCACCCCGCCCCTGCCTCTATTAACCCCACCCCTGCCCCCGCCTCGTTTATGAGGCGGGGACAGGGGCGGGGCGGGTTGGGGCAATTATTATAAAAAAAAAAACATTTATTCTAAAATTTGTTTTAAACTTTAATATTTTCTAATATAAATCTTATATAATATACATAATGCAATTTCATTCCATTTCATATACAATGCATTTAACAATAATTAAAAGTCTCACTCAAAAACATAATAATCCATATTTCCATTCTAAAGTCTTGGGTAACAATTTAAACACAATTTTTTCATAAATGGAAAAGAAAAATAGAAAAAACCTATGGGCTGGGCCTTTTTTCCCCTTGCTTGGTCATGGGTTGGGGTGGGTATGTATGTATATTAAAAAAAAAAGGTTAAACGGGGCAAGGCGGGGCCCGCGGGGCCATTGCACATGGCCCCACCTCTGCTCCGTTTAGTAAATGGGGGAATTTCTCCCCCTACCCCTGTCCTATTTACAAAGCGGGTTTAGCGGGGTCGGGGCGGGGAAGCGTTTTTTACAACTCTTTTCTATTCCAAAAATCATTCAATCGCCATTGTCGCTTAATCAAATTTAGAAAAGAAAATCTTTATTAGTTTAACAAGTTTATGTTATATAAAATCAACATTTTTTTTATAGTTTAACAGGTTTATATATAAACATCATTTCTCGCATGTCCTATGAAACACTTTCTTCTAAAAAAATTCCCCTATCTGTCATTGATATTTCTTCAAGTTTCATTGGAGAAAATCCTAATTATTTTATCAAGTTTATATTATATACATCATTTTCCGTGTGTCTTTCAAAACTCTTTTCTTCTCTAAAAAAAACCCCTCCAACCGCCATTGACACTTCGTCAAGGTTTAGAAAAGAAAATCCTAATTAATTTACCAAGTTTATATTATATAAATAATTTTTTTCGTGTATCTTTTGAATCTCTTGGTTTAATTTACCAAGTTTATTTTCACGTATCCAAACGGCCCCTAAACTAAAGTAGTTACAAGTTTAGTCTTCTATGTTAATAATGCCATGCACAAAATGTAAATTGAGTTTATGCATAAGAGAGTAATAGAATTGGGGAAAATGTGGTAAGTTTATGGTTTGAGATTTTGTGAGGAGGAGTTACGATTAATAAGGAGGTGTGGCGATCCAATTATATATCTCATATAATTTATTTTCTTGTATATGGTAATTATTTTTATAGTTTTTTTTTTAGATATTACATCAAATTATGGGAGGGAGACTCGAGTCTTCAACCTCATGAAAATAAAGTAAATATCTAACCAGTTGAGCTATACTCATATTGATAATTATTTTTATAGTTTTACAATATATTTTTTCTTAAAATTTTAACAACTAATAAAATTTTAAGTATATGTTAACAGAAAGTTAAACCTATATCTACTCACATATTTGTAAGGATAAAAAAACTGATAAGAAAAAAATCAATATTTAAAAGTTTGAGATGTAAAAACTATATTTTTATTCAATATTAAAAGATAAAGAACAGTATATTATATTTTAATGGTAATGCTTATAATATTATAAGAATAATTTAATTTATTTGATATAAAAAAGAAAAAGAAGTAGAGTAGCAGTCAGGTAGTGATGTGCTAGCATGACCGTTTCTGCTGGACGTTATTATCTGTTGCGGGGATAAAAATGAGAATCGTAACGCCACGCGCTACATCATTCTAAATTTAAAAAAGTGAGGCGCGTGTGATTCACTCGCTTCCAAGCTAATCCATTCCTTTATTTTATTTAGGGCAAAATGCACAAAATATCCTTGTGGTTTGATAAAAAACAAACACACGTCTCTAGTTTGAAAATGAATATTTGTACTTTTATAGTTTTAAAATTGTACAAATTGATCTCTTTTCTCTTTGCCACTGATTTTATTTTAATCATAATTTTTTTGTTTGAACTCTGATTTGAATGATTCAAAATGTTATGAAATCCTCGTTTTGAGCTCTACATTGTAGTCACTTAAAAACTTAAAAATTATTAGTGTACAGAATAGTTATCATCATCAAAATATTTGATCGGGTTGAAATCGTAAACATTTTTATATCCTGATGATTTATAAATTTTGAGTGACTACAACGTAGAGCTCGAAACGAAGATTCCATATTATCTTGAATCATTCAAATTGAAGTTCAAACAAAAAAATTATGACTAAAAGAAAATCAATGATGTAGAGGGGAGAAGTCAATTTGCACAATTTTAAAACTATAAGGGTATAAATATTCATTTTCAAATTACAAGGGGTTTTTGTCTTTCACTAAAACCACACGTGTGTTTTTTGTATTTTGCCCTTTTATTTATTATTGTTTTTTATTATGGTTATTACGGTCAATTTTTTATTGTGGACTATTGTTTTTATTAATTGATATTTTGCGAATGTATTCATTGAAACACTTTATAAATTATTACTGATTTATTTGATTTACATGAGCGTTTTTTGAAAAAAAATATTTTATTTACAAATATTTCACAAAATTCTGCTACCTAATAGAATTTCTCTATGTATTAGTGGTAATGATAAACAGAAATCTTGAGAAATTTATTGTAAAGACACAACTTCTTATTCTTTTAAAATAAAATAGCAAAGACGTAAGTGGAAGACTTTCAAATAATAAACTTGTCAATTCAAAAAAATTAATCCATAACCATTTCAAAAGTGGGTTGAAACCTATCATCATTTCCAAAAGTGGGATGCACATCTCTTCTTAATCACTAATCAAGTTCAAGTATCTAAGAGTTTTACAAATCCAAAAATCAAGAAACAATAGTTCAAATGAAGTTACACGCTCTCAAGAGCTCAATAGGCCAAGTTAAATAAGCAAATGAAAATAAATAAGTCCATGGACACATAAAATATTTCTAGTTCATCTCCGCCATTGATCCTCATGATCTAGTCACACCAGCTCCACGGCCACGACCGCGACCTCGTCTTGTACCTGAAAAGTAGTATCATGAGCGAAAACACTCAGTGAAGATAAATGGAAAGTAAAGTAACATTAGATCCTAACCCCAATCCGGATTTGTGTCCGAAGATCCTAACAACTCTTTACTATCCATCCGAAATCTATATCTTTAACAAATAGCTCATGTAACGTCCCGTTATTTTGTGAATTTTTTTTTTTTATTTTATTTTAATTTAAGTAATTAATGTTTATTTATTAATCGGTAATTTAGAAATTTGTAGTTATTTCGGTTTAAGTCCTTTTAATTACCTTTTTAGTTTAATTTCGTTTTAATGGTATTAATAATTATTAACGGGCCAATTAATAATTATTAATCACCATTGGGATAGTTTAACATCATCGGGTTTCGTTTTAGAAGTCAAAAGTCATAAAAGGACGTATCCGTCATTTCCAATTTCTTAAAATATCTAAAATCACTATTCACTCATCTTTAAAAATCACATCTTTGACCAAATTTGGCATTTTCTCTTCTTCTTCTTTTCTCTTGGCCGTGAGCCACTTCCTCCATTGGAGAGTTTTTTATTTTCTTGGCTTTTCTTCGTTTCTCGATGGATCGTCGTGTTTTCGGTTGCGTTGGATTGGTAGGGACAAGGGCTACCTATCCAACCTACCTTTTCGAAGTTTCCCGTTCTCTAAGGGAAGTCCCAAAAAGTAAGTTTTCAAAAAAATTTAGATGGTTTTGTTCGTTTTTTATTATAAATGAGTTTTGAAGTTGAAATCATGAATTTCTATCATGGAATTTGACGATTTTGAACCCGGATTTTCGAAAAACACTATTCACCCGAAATTACTATTCATCCGAAATCACTATTCACCCGAAAATGCACAGTTGTTCTCATCTTAGTTATGAGTTGTAATATGTTGTTCAATTGGTGAATTGTAGGTGCGATTGCTCGATTGTTGTTTCGTGGAAATTTGAGACTTGGAGCAAGTCTTTTTTTTTTGGCAAAGGTGAGAATAGTTAGGATTTAAAGTAACTATAGAAAGCAAATAAGTATAATGGTTTGTAGAATTGAAACTAAGATTAGAATCCGAATCTAAGATTAGAGGGATGTGAGTTAGTGCCCTTAGGATTAGGAGTTAATCCTTTAAGTGAGAACTTAGGAGTTCTCGAGGAAAGTATTGAATCTTAGAACATTCTAAGTTAGATTCGTTTCGAAGCTTAGGTTGGATCATTACAAGTGAAAAGATCCAACTTGTTTTTAGAACGGTTAATAGAACCTCGGATTATATTGGAAGTTTAGAATCCTGGAAGGTATAGGTTAATCGTTTAAGTTATGATTTTACTTTTATTATTGTTAGCGGAGTTCGATTTACATATCGTTCGTTCGAGATGCTTATCTATTTTACTTTATGTCATTTACTTTATATCTTTTACTTTATGCCCCTGTGACGCCTCGGGTTTTTGGTAAGTTTTTTATTTTAAAAAAAAAAAAATAAATTTCCTTTTCTATGTTTTATCTCTTAAATTTTTAAGAATAAAGTGTTTAAGATTAATTCTTATTATTAAGAATTAATTTAAAATACCTTAGACTTAGATATTTAGGGAGATTTTAATTATTTAATAAATGATATTTTTTTTTTAAAAAAAAAAGGGGAGGGAGGCGTAAAAGAAAGGAGGAAAAAAAAAAGGGACATCTCAGTTGCTCATCTTCCTATTTCACGTAAAAACCTAGACAGAGAAGAAAAGGTAGGTATTCTTCTCCTTCTTCATCTCCTTCCCTGATCATCGATTTTGAGATCAATCGATTCCGATTAATCGATTTGTAATTCCTTGGGTTATAGGTGTTTTGGTTGCTTAGGGTTTCTCTTGGTGGATTTGTGGAAGAGTCTCTTCCGGTTTTAATCGAGGTAATGTTCTATTTCCCTAAATTCCTAGACGATTCGATTTTAGAAATTCTTTTGGGTTATGAAAAACCCTTTGAAAATTCACCATTCTTCCTTCATTGACCAAACCTTGAAAACCTTAATTCTTTTGGAATTTTTTTTTTACCTAAACTGAAAAACATCACGTACCGGCGCGACGGGGACACCGGAAGAGGGGGGCGGCCGCCGCCGCTGCTACCGCCGCCAGCAGCGGCAGCCCCATAGAGGGCTGCCTTTGCTTCTATTTTTGCGATTTTTCCGCCGTGGGTCCCCGTGTTTCGTTCCATTTTGTTTGGGAATTTTTTAGGATATGTTTTAAATTGTAGATGGTTCTTTTCAGGTGCTCGGGATCGTTGAAAAGGCTTAAGACTTAGAATTTAATTTACAACTAAGGTGAGTAGAATTTTGTTAAAGTTAGAAGTGTTCCATGATTGCTTTTCCTTTTTCTTTAAAAGTTTTAACCTCTTGAAATTGGTATTAAATTTGGATGTTAAAAGAACATTTGAGGTTATTTGAGTTAAATAAAAAAATTGGTATTTTCATAGTGAGAATTATGATTCTTTTAAATTGAGCATAAGATGAAAGATATCGATATCGATTGAGATGATTGGCAGTTGTGAATTGATTCCTTTCTTACCTTGGATGTTTACTGAGTGTTAAGAGTATCTCTGGATAAATTATTAAATTTGTTGTTTAACTTAAATGTCGTTTCATGATAGTGCCAATTAGGAAAGTTTAGGCTTAGGCGGTTAGTTAGATACTGTTGCTGGATGTATTATTTTGGATTTGTGATATTTTATTTGGACGTGTAGGTTATGTTTTTCTTTTGGGAGTTAAGACAATACAGCCGTTATGCCGCCGATTTCTCTTTAGAATTTTTATTAGATTCTAAGTTTTGCTTAAGGGGTGATATGGCATAGGCGTAGGCTAGTCTCACCTCTAGATTTGTAAAGGTTTTGGGAGTGACCGAGTTCGATCCAAAGGGTTAGTTGGATCTTTGGCTTGTAAAGCGTTGTGGTTGGTTTGTGGGAAATCATATTACCTTAAAATACCTTGGGTAATATGGTTGTAGGTTCACATTAGGCAAGGCCTTGTCTAATGAAGAATAGCTGTTAAGGGAGTTTATTTAGTGTGCACAACTTAAATAACACCTAATGAGGCAGGTTCATTCCATCTGTACAATGGAAAAAAATATTCCCAAAGGATTTAAATTGTAGAAAAATTATGTTTAAATTCCTTAGGGGCGTAGTCTCTCTTTGTTTTTGAATAAAGAGGAGATTAAAGGTATTAACGAGAAAGGTTTTCGATTAGTTTTAAATTGTAGAAAAATTATGTTTAAAACTAATTCGATTAGAGATGACTTTTAAGTTTTTGGGGTAAGCTTTATGACCCCTTGGAGTGAGTGATTTTTTTTTCGGATGTCGGTGAGGACGTATATGGACTTAAAGTCTTAGGAAAACCTCTCTATGGCATATCTCTTTCTTTAACAATTTTCTATTCACTGGGCGTAGCCTCATGATGCTACATTAATTTTTTTTCAGGTAAAGGAAAGAAGAAAGCTGGCAAATGATGGATTCGTGGCGGGAGTGGTTGATTGATTTTACACGCCGGCGGTGTCTGTTTTCTTTTAGTGATGGTAAAAAACGAATGATGTTTCTTTTGAAATTTTATCATGGAATTATTTATTGTTTTGGACTTCTGTTTTTGGGTTGAATATTGTTCTTAATTCTATGTTTATTTCATTTGATTTTAAGGAGTTTTGTTTTGAAAAGACCGGTCTGAACTAAATGTCCGTTTTGGATTTATGAAATAAATGGCTTATTGAATCTTATTTTGCTTTCGCTGTTGGTTTTTATGCTTTCCATGTTTTGGAAATATTTCGGGTTGTTACAGCCCCTTTACTTTATGCTTGCATCAACTACTTTAATTCCGCACTTTATTTATTTACTTTTACAAGGATATGCATATCATATTGCATCATACCATTCTCGCACCATTCATGAAAAAGAAATGAAAGTGAAAAAGAAAAGAAAGTGAAAGAGAAAAGAAGGAAGAATGATGAACCCTACGTGGAGTTCACATCACCTTCAGTGAAAAAGAAACGAAAATGAAAAAGAAATGAAAGTGAAAAAGAAATGAAAGTGAAAGAGAAAAGAAGGAAGAATGATGAACCCTACGTGGAGTTCACATCACCTTCAGAGAAAAGAAAGAATGTGAAAGAAAAAGAGGCGAATGAGATCCTACGGGATTTGCTCATTACTCTAAGTGAAAAAGAGACGAATGAGATCCTACGGGATTTGCTCATTACTCTAGATGAAAAAGGAGTGAATGGTATCCTACGGGATTGACGCATTACTTCTTCATACATAGGGAGTTGAATGGTATCCTGCAAGATTGACGCATTACTTCCTCATGCATAAGGCTGAATGAGATCCTACGGGATGTTCTCATTACTCTTCATTCACGCACAAAAGGGCAATTGCGAAGTCCTACGGGATGCTCTCATGCATTCATGTTTATGATAGATGAAAGAGAGATTAGAGAAGTTGTATGATGTGCAAAGTATATTTACTTTTCTTACTTATGTCATAACAATGTTGATGGATGAGTATTGACTATGATTATTAGTAATATCATCCTTAGAAAGTATAAAACGAAATTACCTAGAGTTTAGAGAACTTTAGGAGTGATTGTGTCAGATTAATTGGACACGAATCGGAATACGAGTTTGAGGTCTATCTTTACTTTTTATGCTTATTATTCTCACTGGGCTTAGTTTGTTAGCTCATGATATTACAAAATTTCAGGTAATGCCCTGGCAAGAGGTCGAGGGAGAGGAGGTGGTGTTGCGTGATCAAGGGATGTTGACCTCGAGATGGACTCTTTTGTTGTAAAGTTTATGTAATTATTTTTGTGAATTTTTAAAACTTTGAGGATTTGTATGTTGTATTCAGCTCATAAGAGCTTATGGTTATGTTTTATGGTATTAAATCTTTGAACTCCTGATTGGGACTTAAAGTTCCATGTGATTTTATTAGATTTGAAAAATTAGGATGTAAACAGGTTTTGGCTAGCCAACTTTCAAACAAAACCACGCCAATTTTTCTTAAAATAAAGACTTCCGCTGTGTTTTCTAAAATAAATTTGTTTAAAAGTGACGGGTCGTCACAGCTCATAACAATACACACCTTCCATGGTTCAATCTCCCAACAGACTTCTAACATAACTAGGCCATGTGCAATATTTACGTCCCATCATTTCTTACAAATTCAACATTTAAAAAGTAATTTAAGATCATGTCAGGTACCAACAATCTTTATATATCTAAATTACATTAAACAGTGAAACATAGATAATACTAGATAATGCAAAGTAAACCCTAAACCCTAAACATTATCTCATCATCCCACCCATTCTTACATTCGCCATGAGTAAACTAAGTTCATGTTATGTGCTAATAGTTCTCACGTAACTCATTTACAAAAAAAAAAAAAAAAAAAAAACCCATAAAACATGGATAATACTAGATAATGCAAAGAACACATAATTTGGACTGTTTACTTATTGAAAACAAGCATATTAATTATCCAAAGTCCCATGATGCATTCGAAATATAAGCAGAGTCCCAAGTTGCAGAAAGTAAACAGAGTTCCAAGTTGCGGAAAGTAAACATAGTCTCAATCAAGTTGCAGAAAGTAAACAGGGTCTCAATAACCTCAACCTTCCAATCACTCTATAACATGCAATTTCTTATCTTTTCTCAAAGTCTTACAATCATAACTACCAAAAACCTTAGTATCCATAACATCTCAGAAAAATTCCCATAGACATACCATAAGCATGAAATTACCATTCAAGCCACCCATAACCCAAAACACACTAAAGTAGCATCATCCCAAGAATTTATATATATGCTCCCAAGAACCTAAACTTTAATAAGCATGCTTAATTCTCTTAAATCCAATGTTTACTCAACTCCAAAAAGAAATCAAAGCGATTAGTTCCTAAATTTACCGTAAATTCTATTTACACCCTCACCTTTAACAAAAGTAAAGAACCAACAAACGATGCAATGAGGCGTCAAGCAAACGAATCAACACCACCTACAATTTATTATATTTAAATACATTAATTTAAACAAGAAAAATAAACGACACGTAAAAGAACAGTTGGACAAAACAGCCCGGATCACCCCTATAGCTCACGACAAAGGGCTGTTTTGGGGAAGGGTACTTTTTCGGGTTTTGAGCTATTTAGAGACAACCCGAGTTGATTTTTGGCAGTTTTTAGGTGGTAATTATCAATGGGTAATCCTAATTAGGGAATTTTGTCAAGATTTCACAACCCAAATTTCAAGAAAAATCAATGTAAGAAGGAAAAGTTCCTCCTCTTAGCCCACGATTTTTTAGGGTTGCATTTTCTTTGAGTTTAGGGCTAAGAGTCTAGAAGGAACACACTCAAAAAACTACTTTGATTTGAAATCTTCAAATTACATTAGATGAAACTTGAAGATTACCACTCAAATCTTCATTTAAGAGCAATAGGAGGTAAAACCCATATAAAAGTTTCAAATCTCACATTTTTAGGGCTTTCCTTGAAGATGGAGAAATGCTTCAAGGCTTAGATGAAAAGAAAGCTTTTGATGAGAGCTTTCCAAAGCACTAAGAATCGGAGCAAACAGATGAGAAACGAAGAAAACTCATAATTTCTCTTTTCTCAATTGCTGGTTGCGGTAATGGTGGTCTTAGTGAGGAGAAGTTTTTCTTTTGTTTCAAATGAGAGGAGAAGAAGGAGACCCTAGGATTTGAAGAGGTAATTTTTCTTTGCTAAGTGGCCCTTTCATTTCCCTTTACTTTTAAAATAAAATTACACCATGCCCTTAAAGACTTAAATCAACTCTTAAAATTAAGAAAAACACTCTTAACTAGCTAAAATGTGACTAATTATTATTAATTGGCCTATCAGTAATAATTAATGCACCTAGTTTTCTAATTAAAGCTTTTAATAATAAGCTACCAAGTAAATAACTATAACTCCTAAAAACCTAAATTAACTAAATTAAATTAACTAACCTTAAAATTAAATAATTTAAATATTTTAATTAAAAAAATTTACCTCGAAAATTAACGGGACGTTAGATTTATGGTGGCTTGACTTGCTACGATTTGTTCTTTGATAATATGTAAGGAGTAAAACTTTTGTTTCCTTTACAATGTAAGGAGTAAAAGTTGAACAAAGAATTCCCTCTACTAATATTGATGTAGTGTTGATCTAGTGCTGATTGGAATAATTTTTAAAAATGTTTAAAAGTGTTTTTGATAATCAATGAAAAAAACTTTTAAAAGTTATTTCAAACGGGCTTCTAGTAACCTTTGATGTTATTAGGATTTTTTTTAAGATAAAGTTACCATTGTAAGTAAATTTTTCCCAATAAAAAAAATATTTGGGTCAATTTTTTTATTTTTTTGTATTCTAAATGGAATATTAGCATAGACGACAATAAATTCAAACATGACTAACGTAACGTATTAAAAAATGTAACTCTCTCGCTTTATCTTCAAACTAGTGGGGTATTGCCAATTGATTGATCTTTCTAAGGTCATTCTAATTGGTTTGCCTATTGGACCACGACAAATGATCCTCTGAATTATTCGACTCATAATTTAATTGAGTATGAAATTTTGTCCCGTAAGAATATCTTAAAAAACCAGTTGAGTTATGTTCATGTTAGAAATTAAAATTTATCTTATCGTACTTGTTTTTAAGACATTCATCTAAGAGAATATAAAACACATAAATAAGATTATATTTTTTTTTAACTATGGCCTATTTTTTTTTCTTTTTTAATTTGAAAAATTAAATTTTCAATTTTAAAAACGTTGTTTTAAGTATTTTCTATTTTTTTTTATTCTATTATATATTTTATCGATTTAATCAAAATTTTAAGTGTAATAATTTATTTTTAATTTATTATGGAGTATTTTCTTTACAACTTCAATTTCATCACTCTAAATATCAATTAATTATTATTTTTAAATAGTTATATTTTCTTATTTAGTACAATGAGAAATTATTGAAAGAAGAGTGTTTGATTTAAAAAAAAAAAAAAATTAAGATAATGAAATGTATCATGATTAAAATAAAGGATGAATTATCAAAATAACAAATATATATATATATATATATATATATATATATATATATATATATATGTTTTACACAACTTTAAAAATTTACAAATAATTACTAATTTATTATTTCAATAAAAAAAAAGTAACTACATAAATCAAATTACATATCTAAATATATGAGATTTATCAACCAATATGTTTCTCGGTAACATTCAATATTGACTTTGTTGCCGTATGAAATCACAGATAAGATTCAATTAGAAAAAATCTTGGCCCTTGAAAAAATGAATTGGTAGTTTGAATTATATTTGAATTTTATAGTAAAGGAACGAGCGTAAACCTCTATATATATTGCCCTATGCATGTTAATGAAATTTATACTGTTTAAGGTTGTTTCCTACAAGTAATTTTGGAATGAATAAAAGTTAAATGGGAAATTTTATTTTTTAGCCAAAGACATAGTTTTATGAATCCATTTTAACTTTGGAATGAATAAAAGTTAAATGGGAAATTTTATTTTTTAGTCAAGGACATAGTTGTATGAATCCATTTTAACTTTGAAATTTTAATATTATCAAATTAAACTCTAAACTGAAATCAGTAGTAAAATTAAAATACTATATTTAATCCAATATAACACATATATTCTTACTCTCAAGTGAATAAACCTTTGAAAAATCAAAAACTTTGTTTGTTAATCTTATAAATCATGTGGATATAAATAGTCATTTTAAAATCTTGGGATGTTTTGCAATCATGTTTTCAATTTTAGAAATTATAGAGGCATGGTTGATTTGTATTTATCTCTAAATCTCAATTTAATCCCCAATTAAACAGTCCAAATTATAATTAAAAAAGAAGAACAATTAGATTCTAATTCTAATCATTGAAAAGGTGGAATTTGCAAAGGATTGAAATGAACAAATCTAGGCGTAATGGAAGAGTGGACACCCACCTCTCTTTCAACGAACACCCAATAAATTAATAAATAAAATTATTATTGACATTTTTAGCCGGCACCCTTGATTTAATTTATGCTTCAAGTTTTCAATCAAACTTTTGTCTTTGACATTTGAATTATGTAATTAATTTTTTATTTATGTGGCATTACTTTCGCTAAGATGAGATAAACTGTTGCCAACACGAACATAGCTCAAGTGGTTAGGTACCTGCTCCCTTTCTATAAGGTCGAATGTTCGAGTCTTCTCTTCCCCAATTTAATGTAATATATATATAAAAAAAAAAAAACTCTTATTTATTATATATATATATATATATATAACTATTTTCATCTTATAAATTTAAATACTAATTCGTATTGGCAACCTGAACCTTACTCAATTAGTCAGGCACCAACTCCAATTTCATGAGGTTGAAGGCTCGAATCTCTCGTCCTCTAATTTAATGAAACGTCTTAAAAAAAAAACTAATTCTTATTATAATATGTAAATATGTATGGGTAAGATTGTAGTCAAGAGGGTAAAGATTCAAACCCTACTCTTCTCATGTAAAAAAATAAAATTAGATTGTAAGGAATTGTTTGTTAGTCAAATATATATAATTGAAAAGATTAATATGATGTAAATTGAATATTCTTTTTATGTACATTACTTACGTGGTAAAATTATCATTATTATTGTTATTTGAGATATTACATTAAATTAAATTTGGGGAGAGAAGACTGAAACCTTCGATTTTAAATTAAATGAGGTCTGACCAGTTGACTTATTACTCGGGTTGGCAGGTAAAGTTACTTTCTTGATGTATATCAGAAGGTAGGGGTTAAGCCCCATCCTATTTCATTCCTCCCTCTTCACGATATGTTTTTTAAAAAAAACAACATTTTTAAAGCTAGTCTGTCTCTGTCCTCATCACATTCACAACGCACGTGACCAAAGTCACGTGACTTAGCAGCAGTTACACCCTATTTTCTCGCATAGAGCAACGTGGCCAGCTGGAGAACATGAGGGGTATTTTAGTAAATTGATGAGAATGTACTTTTGAGTTTTGACCAATTAAAAAGAAAAGAAAAAGAAAAGCACCAATGGCTATTCATCAACCAATACCAGTGGCATAACACGTTTTGGTTGGTTTTGTTTAATTCATAGTTAAAACATTTATTAAAAATAAAAAAAAGATCCCTCACCAAGGGGTGATGTTAGTGTGAGCTGGACCCTCTCCTTTTTTTCAACCCTTTCTATATTATAAATAAATATATCAATTAATTAGTTAATTGCATTCTTCTCTTTGCAAACATTATTTCCAAACTTCCAAATCAACCACTTTTTTGTTTTGATGTTCTTTCAATCTTTATATACCATTTAGTCTTTAGATTGTTCTATTTAATCATTACTTAAGGAAGAATTATCTTAAACATATTGATGTGCCTTAACCTTATTTCGTGTATATATATATATATATATATTCCTATGATTATGAAAATAAATCTAATGAATCTATGTGTCATAGTCACTTCGATGTTCAAATTAATGATAAAACATAATAAATTTCATATAGATTATAAATTAAATTAATGATAAAAATGATAAATTTTAGATAGATTATAAATTTAGCAGTATTTTGACAATACAATGTATTTCAATCTAGTAGAGATGAAAGTCAACCTTAGTGATATGTCAAGTAAAAGGGTCACAACTTAGTAGATAAAAAGTTACTCTAGAGATGACAAATTGGTCTTCCACAAGTGTGCCTCAGGTTGATTGGAAAATTTGGCACCTCGATGTTGACTTTTCACTACCTAAAGTCGACGTATGTATGTTTCAAGGGTTGGACTATTCACCCAATAAAGCGATGCATGAGTTGGGTTCACAACCTCGTGTGATACAATAAAATGAAATTTTTAGGTACTAAATTGATACAAATGACTAAGATGAAAGGAAGGGAGGTTCAATCTGACGCGGCGGAAACTAATTAGTAAATTAATTAAACCATTTAATTAACATGAAAGAGTTAGATCTACATTATTATTATTATGAAAAATAGATGAAGAACCCTAACTCTAGCAAATTATGTAATTTTTGAATATTATTAAATAATTATATAGTAGTATTAATGAATAATCGATTGGAGATTTCTTTTCGCAATGAGCCTTCTATACTATATTCCAACTGATCAAGCAAAACCCGACGGTAAGATCGAATTAGAAGAACTTTTTTTCTTCATTTTCCCACACTAGAAAATCAGCAAAGAGTGTGAGGGAGAGAAATAGAGTTTTTAATTTCTTAATTGAATTGTATTTTTTAAATTATGAATATATAAGACCTCTTTTTGGAATTCCTAATCACAATTAGGAAATCCCATAAAAAAAATAAGAGCTAATCTTTAATCCTCATTTGGCTGTTAACATGAGATATAAACACATAAGACAAAACTATTTTTTCAATATTTATTTCATCGTGGATAATTATAATTTCATGTAAATAAATTAGAGAAAATTCAAACAATTATTTCTAAAATAATATATAAGACCGAAAATTGATATACAATTAATTAATAAATCTTTATTAATTTAGTTGATTATAATCGAATTTGGTTTAAAACTCTCTTTTTAAATTAAATAAGTCCAACTTAATTAATTATTAAATTAACCTATTAAATTATATTATATTTAATTACTATTTAAATAACATTTTATAAATAATTAATTTCTATTTAAATAATCACATTATTTAAACAATTAATAATATTTTATTATTAATTAGCAATGAATAATATTAATTTTCATTTAAATAAACTCATTATTTAAATAATTAATAATATTAATTCATAGTATTTTATTATTAATTATCATATAAATAAACTTATTATTATTTAATATTAATAGTTTATTATTAATTACCATTTAAATAAACTTATTATTTAAATAATTAATTATATTAATATTAATTTCTATTTAAATAAACCCATTCTTTAAATAATTAATATTATCATTATTTGAGTAAACTAATTTACTTAAATGATTTGTTTCTTTATAAGTCAAATTAATGACTTGATTTTATTATTACGATATTTGGGCTAATATAGGGACGCGGTGGACCTAGAGATCATGGGGTCTAATAATTAGCTAAATAATTGATTAAACTAATTAATCTATTAATTACTATCATAAAATATAGGCAATTCCACTATAAACTCATAGTTGTACTCTCATCACTCTAGATGAGTTATGTCTATTAGTTACCATGTTCAATTGTGACATATCATACACATGGTCAAACTCATAATTACAGTTGGGTCAAAATTATCGTTTTGTCCCTATAATTATATCTTGTTTCATGTGTTCTCGTTGATTCTCTAATGAATAATAACTATAGTCCAACCAAATTAATCTTTCTGCGATAAACAGAAGATTGGGGGCCACTTGTTTAAGTCCCAAATCAGTTCAACAATAGAGTTACCTTGCAAAGACCCTACTCTTTATTTGTGGAAATAATCAGATTTAACGCAAGCGAAAGACTTTAAAGTATTAAACACCTGATAAGCAGTTTTGGGTCAAACCCATAATTTGTAAATCAGGAATGAACATATCTTGTATCATAAATAAGAGGTTCAAATCATCCAAAAGTCATCAAATTCAAAGTTTAAGTCTATAAGTGGTTAAATATAAGTGATGCTCTAAACTCTAAAGAGCTTAGCAAACCAAGTTTTGAAAGAAACAAATAGCAAAGTTTAGTCCATGGACTTAGCAAATGACTCTCTAGTCCATCTCTAACGTCGTCATCTCAATCATGCAACACCAGCTCCTCGGCCACGACCGCGACCACGTCGCGCACCTAAAAGTATAATATCATGAGCGAAAACACCCAGTGAAGATAAACAGAAAGAAAAGTAACTTTAAGATACAAATCTGAATCTAAATTTGTGTCCAAAAGATCCTACTAACTCTTGACTACCCAAACATAATATCAAGATAACTCCTCATAAAATCTCCCAGAAACATACAATCCTCTATGTCATCAAGTAGTCAAGTCTCACTCACGCTCATGACATCCTTAGACTTAAACAAATTCCCAACAAACAATACATCTCCGAACACTTTAAACAAGTACATGTTAATCACAAGCAGTCTCAATATTACTTATTTAAAATAAACATGTGAATAATAACCAATAATGCAAGTACACGCAGTTTCAACATTATCTCATTATCTCACCCAATAATATGCAAAGTACACACAGTCATTACATTTCTTTTTATCCCATCGATTAGTATTGTAAAGTACACACAGTCTTTATATTTCTCATAAATAACAATTCTACATGTGAATAACGACAAATAATGCAAGTACACGTAGTCTCAACACTATATTTTCATCTCATTCAATAGTATGCAAAATACACACAGCCTTTACATTTCCCATATATATGTATCATATCAATCATGATTAATACCAAATAATACAAGCTCACGCAATCTAAATATTATCTCATTAATCATCACCCCGTTTATGCAAAGTACATGCGGTCTGTACATTCCTCATCATACATATATTAAACACAAAATGAATAATACCAAACAATGCAAGCACACGCAGTCTATGCATTATCTCATTATTCCTCCCATATAAATATGCAAGATAAACATAATCAGAGTCCCAATTGTAAGATGTATAAACAGAGTCCCAAATGCAAGATAGACATAAACAGAATCCCAATATTCGTATAACTCAATATTCTCATATCCAACTCATAATACGTGCAACTCCATAAGACTTCTCAAGAATTCGCATCAAAACATTATAACATTAACAAGAAACTAAAGTACTTAGAAAATCCCATATTCAAACCATAACTCAAACATTATCCGCTAAGTAACTCCATAACTAAACTTAAAATCCAAAATTGAATATAAGTCAAGATTAGAATCTATACTCCTGAAACCTATTTAAATTAGTCAAGCATGTTCAAGTTCTCTTAATTCCAAAGTTTACTTCTCACCCAAAACATATGAATCGATCATTAGATTTGGCCCTTAAATTTACCGTAATTTCTATTTATCCTCACCTTTAAGAAAAAGTAAATAAACAAAGTCCTGAATCGAGCGTCGAGCAACTAATCACACACCACCTACATTTAATTATATCTAAAATATTTAATTAAACCATACAAAAACAAAAATTGATTCAATTAAATGAAAAGTGACGAAAACAACCCGGTAAAGGTGCTCTCAATTTTTTGGCAAATTTGGGAGAATCCGGGTTGGTTTGGATACATTTCTTGGATCTAATTTCCAATGAGTAACCTTAATTTAGGGTATTTAGACAAAATTGGTCACCCAAATTGAAGAAAACACAATTGGAGAAACACTAAGGGAGCTCACGTTTTCAAGCACTATTTGGGGCGTTTGGTGCTTTGAAATTTTGAAGTCTAGGTCCAAAGGATTTAACGTAAAACAAGTTTAAATGCTTGTTTGATTTGTAATCTTCAAGTTTTAAGAGGTGGACTGATAACTCTATAAAATAGAGTTATTTGGTCCTATTTTAATGCCTATGTGATGATTATTTGATTGAACTTTGCTAATATTTTGCATACTTTGAATTCATTTTGCATAATTCTTTAATTAAGCTTACTTTGAGAAAACTCGGGTTTTTAGCACTTTAAAGTATATTTAGGATTGTTCTTGGCTCTTGGTATTTAATTTTGTCAATTTGAATGAAAGAAAGTCCTAAAAGAATTGCAAATTTCATGCAGGAAATAGGAAAAAAGTGCAGAATTTTGAAAAGTGCTGTGGCAGTGCTGCAGCACAGCTGCAGCACACTGGGCAGATTCTGGACAGCAAGCAGGATCACGATTTTTGGCCCTCTTTTTGGGCCCGTTTCAGCCCAAAAACGTGAGGAAAAATTAGGGCAAGCCTTGGGATCCATCAAAGAGCATTTTTTGGATAGTTTTAATAAAGCCCAACCCGAATCTTGAAGGGAAGTCAACATAAAAAGAGAAAAGAAAAGAAAGAAACCCTAGTTCTTCATTGGAGGCAAAAATCTGAAAGAGGGAGGAAGATGTAGCAGCCATGGGAGAGGAGAAAAGCTTCGATTCTTGGAAACCCGGATTTGATTCTTTTCCTTTTCTCTTTATGTTTTATTTTATATTTTCTTTTTCTTCTTCTTCTTAGTTTCCAAACTCCATTGTTGAACTCAAGTTATGTTAGGCTTACTTTTTATTTTGTTAAACTCTTTTGTTAATTTAGGTTTTGTTATGAACTAAATTTTATTTGGTTGGAATTGATTGATGAACCCTAAAAGGGATTAGTTTTCACAAGCTTTAATAAATTCAGTTTTTATGTTCAATCAATAGTTTGAAATTTCTATCTATTTGCTTATGCTTGATCAACCTAAGTAAATTGCTTAGTTTAGTTTTAATTCTGAAAAGGTTAAAATTGAATGGAAGAATATTGATTGATAGGGGTTAACGATTCTAGAAATTGTTTTTGGTAATGCATAGACATATGTATTTACACCTTAAGGCTTAAACCGGAACATTGAAAACATATTTCTTAATCTAATTTTACCTAGACATAGGATTAAAATTGGATTAGGAATTAGAATCATTTAGGCTTGACGAAGTCACTTGAACAATAGGGTTCGCTTGCATAAAAAGTGTCTCTATTAATGCAGTTTGCTGCAGCACAGCCACAGCACTGCTGCAGCATTTGTGAATTCTAAGACTTTTTAGGGGGATTCTTGATTTTCCAACCATTCATCTCTACATAGTTTCATCACTTTATTATTCTTGCATATTTTAGGAGTAATTTAAGCCACTTTAATCCATCGTATTTATTTTCCTTAATTAATTTAGAATTTATTTATTTAGTTTTGCATAATTTCACAATTTTATTAGTTTAGTTTCATAAATCAAATCACCCCAATTTTTCATTGTTTTTATTTTCTTTAAGCTATTTGTTAAACACCTATTTAATCTACTAATCCTCGTGGGAACGATATCTTTCTTATCACTTTATTACTTGTTTGACTGCGTGCACTTGCGTATCACGATTTCACACAACAAGTTTTTGGCGCCGTTGCCGGGGATTAGTTAGGTTTAATTGGTGTCATAACATTTAGTTTTCTTTTTGTTACTCTTTAGTTTTTAATTCTATTAATTTTTTTTTTTCTTTTTATCTATGGAAAATATGACAGGATCTTTGGCTAATGCACTGAAAAGATGGGCTTTAAATGTAGAAAATCAACAAAGTGCACTTTCTGATTCTTGTGTCTATTGTGAAGGAGGTCATCGTTATGAAAATTGCCCAAGCAATCCTGATTCAATCAATTATGTGGGGTTTAACCAAAGTTTCAATTCATATTCTAATTCTCATAACCATGATTGGAGGTATCATTCAAATTATTCCTGGAGAGATTATTCCTATGAATCCTCTTGTCTCGAAAATTATCAATTTGAACCTCAATCTCAACCTTACCCAACTCCTCCCTTATCTCAACAACAACAACCAGAAGATGAAGATTCCATAGTCGTCCTTACCAATTTGATGAAAGATTTCATGGGTAGAACTGATGCAATGCTCCAAAATCAAGCCGCTATGCTCCAAAATCAAGCCGCATCAATAAGGAATTTAGAAACTCAAATGGGACAAATGGCTTCATCTATGATCAATCAAGCTCAAGAAACCTTGCCTAGTGATGCCGAAATTCCTAATTATAATGAAGGCAAGGAAACATATGAAGTGGAGACTTTTCAAAGTGAAGAAGAATTGGAGCCATCCATGGTTAATTTGAATAATCAAGATGTCACTTTGGAACAAAGGGATGAAGAAAAAGAGCTTAAAGAAGATGAGTCAAAGAAGGTGAAGTTTTGTAATCCAAAGATTATTGTAGTAAATCTACAACAATGGGAATTAGAAAAAAGTCTTGAACGGCCTCAACCTATTTTTTCTCAATATTTTCAAGAGAAGACATTCCACATGGAAAAGAAAAGGAAGCATAAGAGAGAACAAATGACGTGGTTTACTTTTGCTTCATATAAAAAAGGTGGGTTGTTGAAAAAGAAAAGGATGATAAAGAGGAAAAAGAGAGGAAAAGATAGGGGAAGTGCTTGGCAAGGAGGTCAAAACTCAATTCCATGGAAAGTCCACTAAAAAAAAAAAGTGGCAAAGTCGGGCCGTCGACTTTAAAGCAAGGCGCTTGTTGGGAGGCAACCCATCGAAGTTAAGTAGTTCAATTTCGTCTATTCTTTCTCGTATTAGTTCATTTAATTTAATTTCAGTTTTAGTTGCATTTTTTTTTCTTTAGAAATAGATGCTGCTGAATTTTTCTCTTTGATTTTGTTTTTCAGAACATGTTTGAGCCATTACTCAAAGCTTGAATGAAAAAAAGGATATCCTACAATGGAGTTCTTAAGAATGGAGAAGGAAGAATAATGAAAAGTAAGAGTAAATAAATGGAAGAGAAGAAATCAAAACAAAGCTCCAATGAAGGGATATCCTACAATGGTGGATAATTTAAAGTGGTTGTTGAGAAGAAAATTCATAAGGGAGGTTGCTGCAGCTTTAGCTTTAGTTTTTGTTTTTGTTTTTTTTTAGTTAATTCATTTGATAAAAAAAAAAAAAAGGCTAGAAAGGCCCCAGACCCGCGACCCGCGTGCCGCCCCAACCCGCCTCCCTCTTCCGCGACCCGCGTGCCGCCCCAGCGGCCCAAGACCCGCGTGTCCCCTCCACCAACCAACCGCCCCAGCTTTCCTTCCCAGGCCCGCAACCCGCCCCATCTTCCCCTAACCTGCGCCCCATTCCCCCCCTAACCCGCGACCCTCCCCTCAACCCGCGTCCCTCCCCAACCTGACCCACTACCCGCCCCATTTTTTCCCTCCCCCAACCAGATGTTTTGTTGTCCCCCCCCCGTTTTATTTATTTATTTTTTTTTTTTTTCTTTTACCTTTTCGTTTCTTCTCCCTTCTCCCGTAGCACCACCACCCAGCTTCCCCCACCACCAACGCCACATTCATGCCACCGCCGCTAGCCGCATCCCACCGCCCCCATCTCTTCTTCTATTGTTTCCCTCATTGCTCATCCATGATTTTCTACCTCCGTGGGGCGATTTCAATTTTAATTCTAGGGTTTAAGTTTGGGGGTTCAGCTCGTCACCCAGGTTTCGTTTTCGTGGTTAATTCTTTTATGATTGTTGTTGGCTTGTTTATTTGTGCGTGCTTTTTGCTACGACATTTGATTTTGAGAGGGGCTGTTGTTTTGTTAGCTATTTTACATATTCTCAACACTCTGAATTATTGCTGGCTGTTGGTCTGAAGCTTTTCAATTCTGACTTTTGGTGTGGATTTGTGTGTTGGGAAGAAGATGGGGTGTCGAATTTATTGTATTCCTTGTCCATGCTGGGCGGTTCATTCTTGCACTCTATTTGTATGCCATGGCAACTGTTCGAAACTGATTTAGCCACCGCCTGCGATTGTCGATGATGCTCGGGACGATGCTTGAGGGAGTTCTCTAAACCCTCACTTGTTTTATTTTCATTTGGACTGCTTCTTCTGCTCTTTATTTTCATATTATTTTGTCACTGATTTGGGTATTCTGTTGACTCTATTTCATGCTGTTTTGTGCTATTTTGCTGTGAGGACACACCAAGTTTTAAGTTTGGGGGTGATTGTCCATTTTATTAGCATTAATGTACAATTTTCATGTTCTTAAATGATAAATTCTTTGGCGGGTTAACTTCAAATTTCATGTTCTCATTGCTTCCTTGGTTAGAATGGTCCAAATGATATAGTTGGCTTTTGCATGATTTTTAGGATAGTTCTAATTTTGGTTAAGTGCGTTTTGGGCTTTAGATTCTTCTACACTTCCCCGTTCATGTCAGTTCATGGTAAACCCATTTAGACAGTTTAGATGCTTGAGGACTACTTCCCTTTGTGAGGAGGAAACATTGCATGGCTAATCTTAGTGAACCAAAGTAGAAAACTCTTGCATTCCTTCTTAGTGAGCTTCCAAATAAGTGTCTCCATAAGTTTGGGGGTGACATAGTTACCCACCATTTGAAAAAAAAAAGAGAAATACTCCAATGTCTCGAGGTAAGTCGGGATAAGAGTATGCTTCGGCGGTTCGAGTGATCTAGTGGCTAAGTTAAAAAAGACACTAGGGACACAAGAACTTTCTAAAAAAAAAAAAAAAAAAAAAAGAAAGAAAGAAAAGAAAAGAAAAGAGAAGTGTTCCGATGTCTCGAGGTAAGTCGGGATAAGAGCATGCTTTTGCGGTTTGAGTTAACTAATGTCTAAGAAATAAAAGGCATTAGAGAAACAATAACTTTCTTGCACATAGTGCCTTTTCACAAAAAAAAGAAAAAAAAAGTGAAGTCAATTAGTTTGCTAGCCTCATGAAAGAAGTAGTCAAGAGTTCAAATGGAGGGAATCTAGGTGAGGTTGTGATTTGTTGAGTTTAAGCTTAGGAAAAAGAGTCTTAGGATAGCTATCTTTGCTTGCTAGATGGATTTTACCATGAATTGTTTGATTCGGGATGCACACACTTTCACTTGAGAATTTATTGCCCTTAAAAATAATTCTCCACTTTGCTCACACAATTTCAAAGAATCAAGAATAGTTTCATGCCTTTCAATTGAAATTGATTTGAAAAATCACAAGTCTAACACTAATCTGTCCTTCAAATCCCAATTTCAATTTGATTTCTAAGTTTCTTCTGCACAACCCAATCCATAGGTTGCCATTAAATTATTAAATGACATCTTTTTTTCCCCACAAGCAAATAAACTAATTTTAAGAGATAGCCACATGATGATAACACTGGATTTCAAAAAACACGTAAGATAATATTTAAAATAGGTGGCAGTACATGATTTGAACCCATGACCACTAGACCAACTCATAATTGGTTAAAATATTATTTTTGCTTGAAACTTCTCATTGAGAACATAAAATATCATACATACCCCATAAGAATAATGACACCAAAATGAACCAAAAATAAAAAGAGATGAAAAATCCAAATACAAGCTCATCACATACTAAACCTGCTTTTGATTCGTTTCTTTTCCTTTCTTCCATAGAATACTGCTTGTTAAGAAACTGATTCCTCCAGCTGGCTTACAGTAAAGCACTCTAAACGAACAATTATCAAACAGAATAAATGCACATTACATACTCACAGAATTGAGATGTATATATGTATCACTTTCATAATCATTCAAAACAAGTATCATCAAGAAGAGGAAACAGAAGTTGGAAACATAAATATTATTTCCAGTCTTCAACTTACCAAAGCAACTATACTAAATGAAGAGAAGACAGACCCCAAATATACATCAACTTTAGCCGTTGAGAGCATCAATTAAATTTAAAAGCCCACCATAATGCCGAAACGAAAATCAAATCCAAAACCAAAGCAGAAACCCCACGAATATGTGAATATCATTTCAGAATAAATTAGCCAAATAGATAATAAAGATTGCTATCGGTGTTGAACAACGCTTCAACCAGCCCCAGACTTCAGAAAATCGAGGAGGGGATGCAAGAAATTCCTATTCATTATTCGGCATTGATGGAATGATCAAATGATGTCCCTGCAAAAACACAGGATGTCAAAGAAGTCAAATTATTTTTTACATGCAAATATCTTACATTTTATTACGTGTATGTATCCAATAGCACTGAGACTCGTTGCAAAAAAGAAATGTTAAAAAAATAACACAGAAACTACTTCTGAAGATAAAAAAAAAATATTTAAATCAGAAAACAGGAGATCATTCAATTATAATATGAGGTATCCCTTCATAATTTTTAGCCAAATTAAATCGTTAAACAAAAACACAACCAATCTTTTTCAGAAAAACAAATTATTTTCTTCTAAAATTACACAATTTAGGAGGGGGAAAAGATCAAATTTGATATATAACCTGATAAAAAAGCTATATGCTTATTGCTCAATGGTTCAATCAGAAGTTTTAAGACTTATGGCTAGTCGTGGGTGTTGAAGTCTCTTGAGAGTATTTAACAGGTTGTGCATATTAATGCCTCCATGTGGGCCTCTACATCTTAAGTTGTTTTTTAATACCCCTCCTATTTTTTATTACAAACAATGGGCCTCCTACTTGTAATTAGTTTTTTTTATCTATTCATTTGTTGTATGTTAGCACCTTTTTGCTGTACTCACCCGTTTTGTGTTGACCTATTTTGGTTTGGCTACTTACCCTGTCATTTACTTTTATCATATAAAAAAAGTATATCAGAAGTTTTGGCACCACATCACACAACGAAGAAAATGACAACATAAATAAATGTTTTTCAATCGACTAATTGTTAAAGACCATCGAACCCATTAAATTGACGGTATTCTTGAAGACTGGACATTACAATTGTTTTTTCTTTTAAAAAACAATGGCATTGTCCAAACTTGGTTTAATACAAATGTTAGTGTACTCATTAGGAGATTCTTCCTTGAAAGAGATGCTTTGAGGCAATAACATTGGGGCCAACAAATATGACACTGACTTAAAGGATTGGTGGATGGCCAGATCTTCCTATGCTAGTGCAAAGATTCCTTGGATTGCCATTGAAAAAACTAAGAATCTCCTAGTGCACAGATTGCTCTTTAAAGAAGGGAAGGGTACAAAAATTAGGCTTGTGAAGGATTGTTACAGAGACATTCTTGTATCAAGATGCAAGGTTAAAACTATTTATGAATGTTTAAACAATGTTTATATGAGATGGGGATCTCAATTTCGGACGGAACATTACAGATCTAGTAGAGCTCAAGGGACAGGATTAAATCTCTCTTACGGGCTACGGCTAAAACTGGAACGTTTTTCCTCGAAATGTTTCAAAGATTCTTGGAGCTGGGGAGCCTCTAAATCTTTGTTCCAAGATACTGCTGCTTCAGATGTTGGCTATGCCTCCTTAGATCTGCGGTGTTATATGGAAAAATCACTACCGAAGAAAGTAAAAGCCTTTTTATGGTCCATGTTTCTTGATAGGATGAATACCATTGATAAGATCCAGGTGAAGAATCCTTTCATTTCAGTCTCTGAGTGGTCCATGCTGTGCAAAAGGAACAATAAGACTGCAGAACACCTATTGTTGTGGTGCATCTTGTAGGTCGTTTGGAATTTTATTTGGAGGATGTTTAATATTTGTTCTGTGGCTCAAATGTTGCACAGTTCTTCCAATTGATACTTGGTTATTCTTTTAAAGAACAGGCTCAAGCATTGTGGCTTAATGCTCTTAGAGTATTCTTTTCGGAAATTTGACGAGGAAGAGAACCTACTCGGGGAAATTTGTTTCTTATTGGAAGTTATTTACACCACCTTTTAGTAACCATTCTCTTTCAACCATCTATGACAATTCGAAAAGATTTTAAAAACTCCTTTGACTTCTTTGGAGGTTTTCCCAATGTATATTAAATTCTCCCAATCAAATGTTTAATTTCTTACCAAAATATAAATAATAATGTATCAATAACTTTCGGATTGAATTGTCTGTTCAACTTTGCCAAAAGGGGTGAGGACTTTATCCAATACTTATTGGAGCCCGGACTTTTATAGGAAAAGAGAATTCTCTATGGTTGATAGAAGTCAAGCTTATCTTTGGGTTGGAAGGCAACAAGAAAATCCTGTAACACAGAAGCATGAAGGTTTATTACTTGTTTCACGGGTTTGATTTTATTCATAGGTTTTGTATAGTGTATAAGCCCCATACACCAAACACATACACATGTTACACAAACTCATGCCTCACAACCCCGAACTACACAAACCCACATTTCTCAAACCTACAAACCAAATGCCCTCTCAGCATTTAATAATATTTTGATTTGATTTCGATGAGTACTAGCCCTGGGTAGGTTTTCTTATAATTTAAATTCTTTTGTATTTTTAGGGATTCAACCCCTCTGGCTGTTTGTGTTTTTAAACAATATTCTGTTTGTATTTTCATAACTTAATTGAAACTTGAAAGTCATATTTCCTTTGCATGTGTGGCCACCCACCTAGGGAATGGGAGTATCACAAAGAAGTTTATTAACAAAAACCAAAAAAGAAGTATTTGTGTGCGTGCCACCACTCCCACACACTCTCCCAAGACCTCTCAATGCCCTGAAAAATTTTCCTATTCCTTTCTAGCCCGATGCTCCAAATAATTGCAGCAAAAGACATCTTCCCAGGGGATTAAGCAAAATCTCTAACATAACACTCTGACAATTCCAGTTTGGCACCCAGCTTATGCAAAAAGTGCAGAAAAACTCTACCGCACCAACCTTGTAAAGTTACAAGACCACAAAATATGACCGCAATCCTCTGCTTGCAAAGACAACACCACTGAGGACAATGTGCAAAAGAAGAAGGTTGTTGAACAAAGTAAAAAATGTTAATTGTTTCAAGCACCGCAATCTAAACATGACCTTTTTGGGGATATTCAATTGTCACACCTTATCAAAGAAAAGAGAGTCGCTTCAATTATGTGGGGAGGTGGTTAAAGAATGGAAGAAAGAAATAAGAGTACACCCCCAAAGATTCCAAGGACCACACTCTTTCATACTGTACACCATCTCTCAGAAATGAAACTTATTAGATACATGTCGGGCACATGTTAGGAATGTTAGACACTTGTTAAACACATCAGGTATGTGTTGGACACTTATCATGAACATATGAGATATGACGGACAATTTTTTGACACTTGATCTTTAACATAAATTTTTTATTTATTTAGTTTTGTATGGAAAAATTAATGGGCATTTGAGAAAAGTAATATAATATCTTACAATATAAATATCATAACCCAAAACAAATTTTAATGTGAAAACCATCAAAATGTATTTAAAATATTCAAATAAAACTAAAAATTATATAATGTAATAAATGTTCCTTTGTCGTGTCTGTGTCTCAGTTTATTAGAAAATAACTTGTCTGTATCATGTCGTATATGTATCAAGTGTCCATGTTCATGCTTCTTAACACCCAAGCGTCCTCCCAAAAATGGATACGGTTTTCATTTTAAAACACTGACCAATCTATGTGACGGGTGAATAGCCATTCTAGCGTAACAACGAGTAGCAAGGAGAATAGTACAATTATAATTTATTTTTAAAATCGAAAGAAGCAGACTAAATCTATGTAACAGATAAATGTACATATTCTCCCACATTGTGAAAGGAAGCAAGGAGACTAGTACAATTAAATTTAATTTAAATTCTAGAGAACCATGAAGGTGGAAGAACAATAAAAGAGCAAGATTCAAACACTCTTTAAAAATATGCCAATAACCATTACATTAGAAAGATATCAATTATAGCGGCCTTCTAATTCAAGGAGCAGTGGAGATTAATGAACATGGAATTTCCGTAGAAAATTTAGGACAAAGAGATGTGCTATATTGAGAAGTTTGCATATCTATAAATATTGGAAGTAAGGTTCCTAAAGTAAAATGAATGTCCAAGTCTTCCTAGAAGATCATAGAAAACTTTAAGCAAGATCGGGTATTCTCCAGAAAAGAAGCATCCTTTGTAGACAATTTGTTATGACCATGAAATTTCATCTTCTGATGAATCAAATTATAGGACACGTAAAGATATGCCTAAATATCTTTCTCTACCATGGGAATTTAAAAAAAATGTATTTTTTTATTTTTTATTCAATTATATTTTTTATAGCGAACATTTGAACTTAAAAGTATTTCATCCAAATTTAATGAGGCAAGAAATGTGTCCATCCCAAAGAAATACACAACCATCAAAAACAACAACAACAATATCAATAACTAGCAACAAATATTCTTCCAATAATTAGCAATAAAAAGGGAGGATTTTCCTGAACTACATGCTGACAGTTTGGGAGAAGAGAGAGATTATTACTTGAGCATTCATGTAGGCCAGTGCTCCCTGCTGCATGTACTGCTACACAGATTTACACCAGAAAATTAAGATCCAATTACAAAAAATGAGAAAAATTCAATTCACATGGCAATTTCTACCTGGGAATTTTGACCAGGCAAGATCCCAACTGCTTCTCTTTTAATAGACTCATCACCACCCCTAGAAGATCCTTTAGCGTCACCCTGAAAAATTTACATTTAACTAATAATGCTCATTCCCATTTCTTTTTCCATAGAAAGCTTGGGTTAAATAAATTTAAAAAAAAAAATCAAAACTAGACTAAAATGTAGTTTTAGAGCAGGTTTCAATTACCTCAGACTGTAGCAACACCATTGCCCAAAAAAGAAAAAGAAGAAACAAAGTAAATTGTCAGTACACTGATGAGCAATAGATAGATTGAAAAATATCAAAGTAAAAATTAATTTTAAAAACTTCAACTGCTAATCCATAGCTTCCAACTCCATTAAAATATAAATCTCCCAATCAGCTAAGGATTACAAATAATTATTTTTCTTCTATTTATAAATTATAAACCTCTAAATCTATAAATACATAACCGCAACGTTTGAGCTAAATTACGTCTATATGTGAGATATACATACTTCTCTGTACTTCGTGAGGTACGACTTAAGAGGATCGATATAGTCCTCAAAGCCTAACGTAGCCATTGCCCAAAGCAAATCATCACCATTAATGGTCTTTCTCTTCTCTTTTTGACACTTATCGCTTGCCCTAAACCAGAAATCAAAATAAAAAAAACAATTTTTATTATTTAAAAGAAAAAGAAAAAGAAAAAAGACATACTCGCTGGTGATAAAGCTGATAAATTCAGAAACACATTCCTGAACAGTATCTTTAGCATCCTTAGCGATCTTGCCATTAGCAGGCAAAGCTTTCTTCATGATGCGACTAATATTAGCGATGGGAAGAAAGCGATCTTGTTCACGAGATCCAGTATTAGGGCTACGTTCACCACCACTTTCATGGCTACCACCGGCTGGACTCGAAGGAGCCTCGGCGGCCATATCAAAGAAGAAAAGAGAAAAAGAGAAACCTGATGATCAAATTCAAAATTCATGAGAGAGAAATCAAAATGGAAATGTGAAGAGAGAAACCCTAAGAAAGGAAGAAAATGAAGAGAGAAAGAGAGAGAGAATTGATAAAAGAAACCTGAAAAGAAGAAAAAGAGGGAAAGGGGGGAGAAATTTGTATTTGTGATCGTGGCGCGCTTCAGAGAGAGAGAAGGAAGGAGATTGGTTGAATTTGTTTGTTTTTTTGAATCGGACGCTGGAGAAACAAAGAAGAACAAATTGAGAGAGTACAGAGATACAAGAACTGAAGAATTAAATAAAGGTTTTTTTTCCCCCTCCTTTGGCTTCTTTCTTATTATCGCAGCCGTTCGCTGCTAGTTTCTTTCTTATGTGATTAAAAATAAAAAAATAAAAAAGGGTAAAATGTAAATAAGACCCTGTGGTTTTTTCAAAATGTATGAACACCCATTTTACTTTAAAAATAGCAAATCGCACCCCTGTGGTTCCAATTTTTTTCAATCAGACCCCTTCCCTTCAATGTCAATAATTTTCTTTTAGCCACAACTTCTTCGTTTGAACTCCGATTTGGACGATCAAGATGTTTTGAAATCCTCATTTTAGGCTCTACATAAATGTCACTTCGAAACTTTGAAATCATTAATAAATAAAAGATTTTACTAACATCGAAACACTAGGTATGATTGACATAGTTAACTCTTTTGGTTATTGATGATTTCAAAGTTTCAAAACGACGATTATGTAAAGCCGGAAATGAAGATTCCAAAACATCTTGAATCATCCAAATCGGAGTTCAAACGAAGAAGTTATGGCTAAAAGAAAATTATTGACATTGAAGGGAGGTCCGATTGAAAAAATTGGAACCACAGGGGTGCGATTTGCCATTTTCAAAGTACAGGGGGTGTTCATGCATTTTGAAAAGACCACAGGGGTCTTATTTGCATTTTACCAAAAAAAAAAAAAAAAGAGTAAGTAAAAATATGAGAACTAAATAAATGTTTTAAAATTCAATGATAATATAAGAAAAGTGTTAAAATTCCAGTATTAACCAAACAAAATTGTGATTCTATATTTTTTTTTTATCACATATTGATAAATAAAACAAATAGAGGATATTTTCACATGAAACGAAAGAATGATATATTGTCATCAAATTATTTTTATATACATTAATTGTATTGGGGTGGAATAATTAAAATTTCAAGACGAGTGTTTTAAACAATTTAATTTGACTAACTTTTATCACTCCACCATATATATTCGATACTAACTTCAAAATCAATTTGCCAACATGAGCATAGCTCAATTGGTTTGGCATATACTCTCTTCCCCTTGAGGTCGAAGGTTTGAGTCCTCCCACCCCCACTTTGATGTATCTCAAAAAAACAAAAAAAACAAAATCAAAATCAATTTTTGGCCCTTTTATCCTATCATATGTATTGGCTCAACTTCGTGTAGAAAAGATTAGGATTTTTAATGTATTTTATCTATTCTGTCACCCCTTAATTTTAAAAATACCTTTATATGTCTTTGCCCTCTACAAAAATTCTTGAATGTGCCCTTCGAGGGGAGAGAGCAAAATAAGTGGATGACCAGTTGATTCATGTTAATCTTGACGTGACAACAAATCTTATATTGAGTTTGTTTTAACTTTGCCCGTAACATTTTAAAAGTTTCAATTCTACCCTCTAACTTTTAATTTATTTCAAAAACACTCTTTGTTAGCAATATACATTAAGTTTTACAAAAATATATTAAATATAGTATATTTCAAATTTACACCTGAATATTTAAAAGTTTCAATTCTTCCCGTGACGTTTAAATTTTTATAAAATTTAACAGAATTTACTAATAAAGGGTAGGGTAAAATATCTTTTTAGTCCCTGAACTTTCACTCTGGTTTCATTTTCGTCCCTGAACTTTTTTTTTTTGTTAAATAAGAGATATTTTCATTGATGTATGAAAAGATGTATACAAAATGGCCACCCAAGTATTGCAAAATATTCTTCCTATTGGGGGCAATCATAGACGAAAAAAATTACAAAAAAATCTTTGACCGGGCACTCCAAAGAGAAGTAAATTTAACAATAAGGTCCCAAATTTCCAAAGAATCCATACGAACATCTTGAAAACCTCCCAAATTTCCAAAGAATCCATACGAACATCTTGAAAACCTCCCAAATTTCCAAAGAATCCATACGAACATCTTGAAAACCCCTTTTATTTCTTTCCCACCAAATCAGCCAAATAAGAACTCTAATAGCATTAGACCAAGGAACAAGGGTTTTACCTTTCAACAAAATACCATAAAACAACCCATAAACAGCCTGGAAAATGTGATGATGATACGAGCCATGAACATTGAAGATATTGAGAAGTTTCTTCCATAGGAGATTAGTAAAAGGGTACAACAAAAAAATGTGGCTAAGATCCTCTGAGTTGCCATTACATAACACACATCGGTTGGGGCACAAAGCCATAGAGGGGAACTTACGTTGGACTTTATCATTCGTTTACGACCACCATGAACTAAAATCCAAAGAAAGATTTTGACCTTTTTCGGATAGGGCTCTTTCCAAATGGCAGTGAGGAGGTCCGTGGGGATAGAATTGCAGACAGAGACAAGAGAGTTATAAGCATTTTGCAAGAAAAAGAATTACTCCCATCAATTTCCAAATTCTGACATCTTGATCCCTCCCATGATATAATGGGCTTAATGAATCAAGAAGGGAAATGAACTCCTCAATCTCATTATTCTTAAGATTCCTTCTAAAAGGAATATTCCAGCAACGACAATTAGCGCCCAATACTCAACTACATTAGCACTAAAAGAAAGGGAAAGCCTATAAAGAGAGGAAAAACGATCAACGGGAAGCATACCGATCAAAGTCCAATCGTCACTCCAAAAATTGATCTTTTCACCATTACCCAACTGGAACTTGGAACTATCAGCCAAATACCCATCCCACTTAGCAATTTGAAACCAAGGGCTACGAAAGCACAAGAGGAGTTGGGATGAGTCCTCTAACCTAGATCCGACACAAAATGGATAGCCCATGCATAAATAATCTCCTTCAAAGGGAAGCCTCCAAAGCCATTTGAGAAGATGGGACTTATTTTTATTAGTAATATCTCCAAAGCCCAACCCTCCACAATCCAAAAGCTGAGATACAGGCAATTAACAAGATTAGAGCCACCCTCAAGATTGGTCCATTTCCAAAAAAAAATAAAAAATCTCAGTAACTTATTCAACATCTTGGCAACAAAGCTAAGAATAGAGAAAACAGAGAGATAATAAGTTGGAAGGCTTGAGAGAACTAATTGAACTAGAGTGAGCCTTCCACCTTTCGAAAGTATCAAATTATTCCATCCAGCTATCAGATTAGTAACTTTCTCCAACACTGGATCCCAAAACACCTTGCTACGGATGTTACCACCCAACGAAAGACCGAGATAAAGAATGGGAAGATTGGCAACGTTACAGTGAAATGAATTAGCCACCTTCTTGACCACAGAGTCTTGAATATTAATCCCCACCACAAACGTTTTCTCCAAGTTAAACTTGAGGCCAGACATATTTTCAAAGATATGGAGTACAGAAACCAGGTGGTCAGTACTTTTTCATACTGAATAAAGATTAAAGTATCATCCGTAAATTGGAGGTATGAAATAGAATCCATAGAGTTTCCCACCGAGAAGTCATGAAAGAGACCAAAATTAGCAGCATCACTCAGCAACCTACAAAGGGCATCGGCCACCAAAGTAAAAAAGAAAACGGGAAAGATGATCCCTTGTCTTAGCTCCCTAGTAGCCTTGAATTTACGTATAGGTTTCCCATTAATGATAATGGAGTAGTTAATAGACAAGAAGCAACCTCTAATCCATTTCCTGCACACTTCCCCGAACCTTTTCACCTCTAAAATAACATATAAGAAGTCTTAGTCAACTCGATCATAAGCTTTTTCGAGATCTAGTTTAAGAACAATACCCTATTTCTTTCTTCGTCTCCAATCTTCCACCAACTCATTAGCAATCAAAATGGAATCCACAATTTGTCTTTTACCAATAAAAACATTTTAGAATTTAAAGATAGTTTTAGGAAGAACCATCTTAAGTCTATCAGCCAACACTTTAGCTAAGATCTTGTAAGGCCTTGTAGTTAGACTAATAGGTCTATAGTCTTCTACTTCATAAGCATTGACTTTTTTCGTGATAAGAGTTAAGTACGTCTCATTGGTTATAGCATTCACCAACCAATTCTAAAAAAACTTTTGGAATATGAACATAAAATCATATTTGAGATGCTCCAGGAGTTTTTAAAGAACTCGGAAGAAAAACCATTAGGTCCGGGAGTCTTAGAAGCCCTGAGCTTGAAATGGCATGATAAATTTCTTGAGCAGAGAACACTTTTTCAAGCAAAAGACGATCACCCTCAACGATAAGGCACCAATCAACACTAATGGGTATTGATCTCGAGTCATCATCTTTAGAATATAACATCTTGAAGAAAACAAAGAACTCCTCCTCAATATCCTTATCAGTAAGAAGACTCACTCTTTGGGAAGAGAGGATCTCCGAGATTAAGGACTTTTTCCTTCTTCCATTAATGATTCTATGGAAAAGGTCACTGTTTACATCACCATCCTTTAATTATTGTTGCTTAAACTTTTGCCCACATAAAATGCTTTCTTTAACAGTAATGTCAAGTAATTTAGACTTCTACGACTTCCTGTCCTCACATTGACAAACAGAAAGGTCATAAAGCTTCTCTAATCTATTCAGCCTTTGAATTTGGTAGATGAGTTTTTTTTTCCAGAGAGGATATTACCAAAAACATCCTTATTCCAGATACAAAGTTTACACTTAAGTAATTTGAGTCTAATCAATAAAGAGTAGTTAGACCATCCATGGTTATCAAAAGAATTCCACCAAGCAGAAATCCACATGTTTTCAAAGTGAAAGGGAGTTGGATCCCAAAGAAAACCCCCCGTCTTAAGCAAGATAAGGAAGTGATTAGAGGTAATTTTTTCCAACCTCACGACCCGAGCCTCCATAAAAAAATCCTGCCAACTTTCATTAACAAGGAATGTGTCAATCCGAGTGTGAACCCATGTACCATTCAAACGAGACCAAGTGAAGGATGCATTCAACATGAGAGACCAATAAGGGAGAAATCTTCAATGAAAGCATTAAACCTCTTCATACTCTTTGTCAATAGTCTACCTGATGACTTTTCAATCGACCACCTACAAACATTGAAGTCACCACTAAAATCCAGGGGCCTTCACAAAGCCCACCCAAAGAATAAAGTTAATCCCAAAACTGATTCCTCTCCTTATAATAAGTAGAGGTGTTCAAAAAACCCGACGAACCCGGCCTACCCAACCCAAATGAGTGGGTTGGGTTGGGTCTTTTTTATTTTCGGGTCTACTCGGGTACAATTTTAGTGGAACCAAAAATTCGGTTCGGTTCTCGGGCCCTAAATTTTAAGGGTTGGTTCAACCCAAACCGACCCAAACTTTAAATAATATATAAATTTTACAATTTTTTTAATACTTTTCTATTATTCTTTTAATTTATATTTCAGTTCACTGGGCCAATGTTCTTTCTTTTCTTTTATTTTTTTGCTTTTTTTTGTTTTACTGTATTGTAAAATTGAGAAGGGGACAGAAGACTTGTAAAAAGTAAAAAGTAAAAACCTAGGTCACGATTTCTCTCTATCTCTCTCACAAAGTCGTCGCACTGCTTCTCTTCTTTCCGTCTTTTTCACAAGGTCGCCGGCGCCGCTTCTCTTCTCTTCTCTCCATCTCTTACACACAGGTCGTCACTGCTTCTTTTCTCTCCGTCTCTTTCACGAAGACATTTTTTAGTTGTTGTTTGGTTTCATTAAATGGATTTGCATCATTTTGACATTTTTGTGATTAAAATACTCTTTGAAGAAGTATTTGGAAGAATCATTCAAAGGAAAATATGATTTGCTTTGCTAAAGATATTTTACTAAATACTTAACTAATCTCTTAGATATTTTTCAAATTCTGGTTTTACTGATTTATGCAAATGCAAATGCAATTTTGTTTTTTTGTTTTTTTTCCACTCTATTTTCCTATATATACTTTTACAATTTAACTACCCTTTCTTGAACAAGTGTTTCTAGTAAAAGGTGGCATTTCATAAATGATAATTCCATTTTTAATGAGATTCATGTACAATTATAATAGTTACTTTCTCCTGAAAATTTGACGAATTTTATTGATTTGTTGTTAATTGTTATATTCAGTATCAATCTTCTCAAATCCAAGAGTATTTTTATGTTTACATATTGTATTGAATATCATACAAAATCAAATGTATATTCTTGTTGATAATGAATTTTATATTGATTTTGTTACTTTATTTTTATCATACTTGTTCATAATTTCTTAATTACATGTTATGTGAATCTATGTTGAATGTTGGATGTTGGCTTGGCTAGGATTGATTTAATTTAATTTATTTTTGCTAGATGGAAAACATTGGAAATAATACAATTTGTGATAATGAAACCCCTCCCATCACAAAAGCGAACAATGTTGAGGCTTGTGCTAAACCACCCCTACCGAAACTTGATAATTCTTGACGAGTTGCCATTTAGATTTGTTGAGGCGGGGGGCTTCTTATACTTTTGTAGTATTGCATGTCCTAGGTTTGATCCTCCATCTAGGATAACTGTTTCTAGGGATGTGTGGTAGCTTTACCTTGAAGAGAAGAAAATGTTGAAATCAGTTTTAACTAAAAATTCACAAAGAGTTTGTCTCACAACTGATACATGGATTTCATTGCAAAATGTCAATTATATGGTACTTACTGCCCATTATATTGACTCTGAATGGAACTTGCAAAAAAGAATTCTAAATTTCTGTCAAGTGGCTAATCATAAGGGAGAAACCATAGGGAAGCTTATTGAGAGTTTTTTGCTTGAATGGGGCATAGACAAAGTATTTACAATTACAGCTGACAATGCAAGTTCTAATGATGGAGTTATTTCTTATATGAAAAGAAGACTTAAAAGTTGGAAGACTCTTATCATGGATAGAGAACTTATGCATATGAGGTGTTGCGCTCACATTATTAATTTGATTGTGAATGATGGCTTAAAAGACTTGCATGATTCTATTGCTAGTGTGCGTAATGCAGTTAAATATGTTAGATCATCTCCCAATAGATTGAAAAAGTTTACAGATTGTGTGGAGAAAGAGAAGATTGATTGCAAAGCTCTTGTTTGTTTGGATGTGGCTACTAGATGGAACTCAACCTATTTAATGTTTGACCATGCTTTGAAATTTGAAAAAGCTTTTAAAATCTTGGAAGAAGATGACATAGAGTTTTTAGATTATTTCATGGAAGATGGTCATAAGAGAATAGGGCATCCAAGTGTTGATGATTGGAAACATGTTGGAGTATTTGTCAAATTTCTGAAGACTTTTTATGATGTAACTCTAAAGATTAGTGGGTCTTTGTATGTAACTTCAAATATGTATTTTCAAGAACTTTATGGAATTCAGGAGCATCTACTCAAGCGAATCCAAAATCCGAACTCTGTTTTATATTCTATGGCCTCAAATATGAAGACTAAGTTTGACAAATATTGGGGTTCAGTGCACAAAATTAACAAGGTGTTATTTCTACACGTGTTTTTTGATCCTTGTTACAAATTAGATTATGTGACCTTCTACTTTTCTAAGGTTTATGATGAGGATACTTTTAAAGAGATGAGCGAATTGGTGAAAAGTAGTTTGACTCGTTTGTATGAGTTTTACAAGTCACATGACACTGCTTCTAGTGTTCAAGTGAACAGTGATTCTTAACCATTAAGTTTCTCTAAAAGTATTGACTCTATTGATGATGATGATGAAATGAGTGCTTCTTCAATTCAATCACGTTATAAAAAGCGAAGGGAAGAAAAAAGTTTTGTTGAGGTGCAAAATGATGTAGAAAAGGTTTTTAGCTACCCCCAGGTGAGGATTTAAGTGATGAGTTTGACGTATTGTTTTGGTGGAAATTAAATGCTTCAAAATATCGAGTTCTATCACAAGTTGCGCAAGATGTCTTGGCTGTTCCTGTACCGTTGCTTTTGAATCAGCATTTAGCACCGGAGGTAGAATTTTGGATTCTTTTAGGAGTTCATTAAAGCCCAAAATGGTGGAAGCATTGATATGTACACAAAATTGGATTCGGTCAAACAAATCCATCTTATTAGATCTCCTTCCACAAGTTGAAAATTTGGAGTCCGGTAATAACATTGAATCAGGTATGTATTTCTTATTTGTAATTTTGTGGATATTAAATAATGTATTTGTTTCTCATTTATTTCCTTTCCTCCTTCAAGAGGGGTCTACTGCAACTACTGATCGTATGCCTTCCAAGTGATTAAAAAGGTGAGTAAATATTTTTATTTATATTCTTACCTACATTCATTAAGGTTCTTAAACTCTTTACGTTTTTTTTTTCCTTTTGCAGAAAGCTTTGAACTTGACAAAGAAGACAAAGTATTAGTTGTAGTGTTTTGTTTTGTTTTGTTTTTTTGTAAATGTCTCTTGTGAAGGAGAAATGGGGTATAGTTCTATTCTTTTGATTTTTGAGGAGATATAAATGGTGGTATACCGGTATACTTTGAGTTAGTTTAGCAACAATAGAAGGGGATAGAAATGGTGGTATATTTTGATTTTTGAGTAAAATCTCAAGAATGATTAAACTTTGTAGGGATACAATACTTCTACTATGGATATTTGATATTATGTTGTCATTCATTCTGCTATTTTTTTTAATATTGAGAAAGTTTTTACAGTTTCTTGCAATATTTGGGTTGTTTTTACAATTTAGGGACTGTTTTATAGTTTTTCTTTGTATTTATTGTGCTATTTTTATCCATATTGAGAGTTTTTACCAGGTTGCTTGCCAAATTTGAGTTATTTTTACTACTCAGGGTATGTTTTATAGTTTTTCTTTGCATTGATTGTGCTGTTTTTTTATACACATATTAAGACTTTTACAAGCTTCTTGCCAATTAGGGCAGTTTCTACCATTTAAGGATTGTTTTACAATTTTTCTTTGCATTTATTGTGTTGTTTTTATCCATATTGAGAGTTTTTACAAGTATCTTTCCATACTTGTAGGTTTTTACCATTTAGGATTGTTTTACATGTTTTAATTGCCATTTCGGTGCTGTTTTTAACATATTGAGATAGCTATTACAGGCTTTATTGCCATTTTGGACTGTTTAAGCCATATATGAACTGTTTTACAACTTTTTTTTTTCATTTATTGTGCTATGTTTTCCATTTTAAGGTAGGTTATACATATTTTTTGGCCTTTTTTAGATTTTTTGCCATTTCAGGACTGCTTTGACAAGTTTTACCCTTTTTTTTTAATGTTTTTACATATTTTTTTTGTTCACATGGCCAACCCGAAGACCCGACCCAACCCAACCCTTATATGGTCGGGTTGCCTCTTGACTTCGGGTTGTTCGGGTTAAGCATTTCAACAACCCGAAAAATCGGTTTGGTCCAAAAAATAGACAGAACTGACCCAAACCGACCCGTGAACACCCCTAATAATAAGTAGGCCCGTAAATGCAAGTAAACCAGAATTTAGAGGAGTCAGAGATAAACAAAAGCAAAGTGAGAGAAAATGCCCTAGTAAAAACATCAGCAACTTCAAACGTAGGGTCACTCCACAATATAAGAATCCCCTCAGCCCCAACAGAATCAAGAGAATACCAAGTAATGTGCCTCGAGCTCCAAAGAGACTTAACTAGATTCCTATCAATGCTCTGCAATTTCGTTTCTTGGAGGATGAAGGTTGTGCAACCTAATAAAATCTTTGATAAGGCTCCTCTTACTAGAAGCCCCCAAACCTTTGACATTCCAACTGAGAACTAACATCAAACAACAGCAAGACCTGTTTTCATCTTCACAAAAATTCTGTCATAGTTGATAGATGACTCAAGATTCAAGACTTCCCTTTCACTGGGAGGTTTACGATTCGAGATGCATCTCTTTTTGGATTTTCTACCCATTTCAGGAATAATTTTCATCCTTGTAGACTTCAACCAATTCCCTAACCTCACTTTATTTTCACTTCTGGCATCAGAAACATACCCTGTAGATGTGATATAAACCTCATGATCTTTACAGTCCCCACCACTTTGAATCGACCCTTACAAATTATCCAGATTATCTTCAACAGCAGTGTGAAATCCTAATGAATAGAATAAGGAGCACATAACTCACCATCGTGTTGGGAGTTAATAATGGCCAAGCTAGGAGGACTAGAGTACAAATCCTCAGAGTCATTTTTGACAGAAGCGTTGCAAGCCTTAGAATTGCCATAGAAGAAGATCAAGGCTTGAGAGAACGAGGGGTAAAAATTTTACTCTTACCGTCGACCACTGTTTACCTCTTCAAAATGATCACTTTCCCATTATCTTTTTTATTTTTATTTTTAGGGATCAGATTTGTATCTAAAGACCCATTTTTATCAAAGTTCAATAGGCCTGAGTTTCCAGTCGACCCATTAAAAGGCAAAATAAGTTTTACACTAATTTAAACCCAACTTAGGTCTTCAAAATTCAAAGGGCTTTTGAAAGACACATGCCTATCCACTAACTCAGGCCCATTAAAGTGTCCATTTATCTTAACCACAAAGGTTGAATAAATAGTTGATTAGACAAAGCAACACAACCCTTGTCAGACATCTCCATTGTACGCTTGACGTTGACAACACCAACATCCTTAGTCACATCGCTCCTCTTTTCCACCTTCCGATTGAGCAACACCAAACCAGTCTCCGACGACTTAGAATTCACTGAATTTTTCCTTTTAACCACGGACCAAACACCTTCGCCAGGCTTATCATCACAGATTCCTTTAAAATTCGTCTTCCATAGTAGTTGAGACTAACCCATGAATTTACCAACACCTTTGAAAAGAAGAGGGACAGAATAATGAGTAGTGATTTGGGCTTTGAAGCTTCTGCCATTATCATCTTCCACCCCTGTACAGTTACCTTTGATTTTAATATAAGGCTCCATTGTTTCTCTAAGACTAGTGGTCTTAGAAGACACTTCAAAGAAGCCCCCACAAGCATCCCCCACCTTAACAAAAGTCTCCAAATTCCAAAGATGCAAAGGTAAATTCCTTACTTTCCATCCTCCAAAAGAAGGAATCATATCCAGTCCAGTTGTAGCATGTATATAAAGGTCCCAAAATTCAAACTTGATTTGAAACACCTTGAGGGTGTTCCGGCCTTCCATAGCACACAGTCTTTGGGCTAAACTAGGAGAGTCACAGTAGAGCAAGGCTCTATTAGGATGGAAAAGGCTGATGGCACAATATACACTAATCTCTTTTTGGATTACTGATAAGATTTTCAACTAAAGAATCTTCGAGTAACAATAATGGTTTTGTCCCATTCAAAATCATCGCAATCAAGAGCAACAAAACAAACTTCTTTACTCTGAGAGTCAACACTACAATCAAGTGTCATTAATACAGGTTACCTCACCACCTTTGACCTATTTCATTAATGGCTCTTGAAAACTCCCTTTACTCTTCACAGTCTCTACAAAAGAAGGTTTGGGACCCACTCGAACAGAGTGGAAACATGTGCAGTTCTCACACGTTTACCAGGGTAATCATCAATGGGGTTACAGAGCAAAGTCCACCCTTCTCTTCTTTAGCCTTTTGGGATCATAATACTACATGTATTGCTTATATTATCCAACTTGAACCTCAATCACATTCCCACTTCTATTGGAACTTTTCTCAACCTAAATCGAATAATCATCATTACTTGTCTGCTAGAAGAACTAAATGTGGCTCTGACTCTTAACCAAATCCCTAGAAGAAAAAGAAGAAGGCGGGCGTAGGAGACGCAGGCGTAGCTGCGGAAGACGAGAAGCTGCACCAGAGCTAGGGTCACCTTAATAAAAGCAGGTTTGGAGGGTTAGGTTGGGGGGGAGAGAGATGTTTCCATCTTCAAACTGATTCATTCCATTTTAGTCCTCGCGTCTGTGTTTTTCCGTCTTGGACACTAATGGAGGGCTTATATGACATGTAATTGATGATGTAACATTATATAAATATACAATGAGATCAAATGACATGGAAAAACGATTATATAGTGAGGTTTAAGATTGGAATTAAGGAGAAAATGATAAGATTAACCTCACTGTATATTCATTTTTCCATGTCATTTAACCTCAGTGCATATTTCTATGATGCCACATCATCAATTACATGCCACATAAACCCCCCACTAGTGTCTAAGGCCGAAAAACACAAACGGATCAACTAAAACGAAACGAATAGAAAAGTTTAAGGACAAAAAATGTAACTTTTGAAAGTTTAGGGACGAAAATGATACCAGAGTGAAAATTCAGGGACTAAAATGGTATTTTTGAAACAAATAATATGATTCAGGGTAGAAATACTTTTAAAACATTACAAATATGTATGTCATATTATATAAAATAATTATGCATTAAAGTTTAATGTATTACTTTTATACCCTCGAGGTAAGCTAAAATATATTGATTTTTTTATATTATTATTGTAGACAATTCACACCAAACTTATATGAATATGTCAACTTAATAACTATACAAAATCTCAAATAGCAGATTTTAGATCTATAATTTTATTTATGTCACTACTTTTAATTATTTTCTTAAATAGTTCACTAATTTATTGAACTAGTTCAATAATTCAAGTGAATTAAAAGCAACAAGCTATGTTAATGACATGGTGTAAAACCAAATTACTAAAAAAAATAAATAAGGAAGAGTAGAATAATGATAAGGTATAACTCTTGGGTGTAAACGTCCAAACTTTTTTAGTGTAAGAAGAAGAAGAGTAGAATAATGATGTGGCATAACTCTTGGTTGTCTAACGTCTAATTTTTTTAGTGTCAAATATGCTTCTACAATTTTGTGGGGATATAGAAAAAAATAGAAGGATCTTTCATGGAAATATGTTTAGATTTGACACATGTAAATGCTTGCTTATGATGTCAACGTTCAAACTTTTTTGTAACTACTCTTTTTTAAAAAAAAAAAAATTAACAATTGACCCACATATTTGTAATTAGGTGGCGGTCGGGCCTTCTTACTTTGGGTGTATTTTGGGCTTTTCTTTTTGGTTTTGTGGAAAATTTTGTTCCTTACATCTCATGCAGCATAACTCTTGAAAAGCTTGACAGAGGTGAATAAATCATAACATTATTTGTCCACTTGTTTGTATTCTTGTTTCCAGCATATCCCAATTGATTTGTAGACAAGTTTATTTATGAACATAATGTTGAACAAAAATGCAAATAATTCAGAGTGTTTCAATCTACTATAGGTACTTATTGCACCTTTATATGAAGTAGTCTATCGGATATCCTTCAGCAAGAGCTTTCTCCATGATCTCTTTCTGTTCCAAATACAACAAGAAAAAATCATTATGTTGGTTATGTCACTTGGAAATTACTAGCCAGAGGGATCAAACATGATGGTGAGATTCTAAGAAGCACAGACACGACATATTGACACGACGATGCATCATTTTCTAAAAAAAACTAGGATACGGACATGGACACGAACACGGCAAGAACACACTAGATTTTTATACTTTACAATGATTTTCACATTAAAGTTTGTTTTGTTCAAGTTTATGAGATTTATATCAGAAAGACGATAAAAAAGAAAAGATATAAATAAATAAAGATTTTGATGTTATTCCATCACAACTCTTATTGTTTTTCTCGATACGTGTACAACACGGATACGTCAAAAGTTGAAGAATCCGTGCTTCATAGTTGAGACAATGGGGAAGGAAATTGTTTTACCTGGATTGCAATTGTAATCATTCCAGGAACATCCTACATTAATCAGAGAAGAATAAAATGAATGCAAACCTAGTTAACTCAGCCATGGGGAAAATTCATTTTCAGAGCATTTAACTGATATATACCTTGAACGATTTCTTATTCCATGATATCTCACTCCATGTTTTCAAATCCAGAAAATCCCATACGCCAGGGATGCAAATGGTTTTCACGTGCTCCATAATTCTCAAGCTATCTGCAAAACATACATACTTTAATTTCCCTAGTGCCTCAATTAAAGCAGCAGTGCATATAGTCTATAAATGTATGGATGCTTCCATGGTGACGTGAAACGTGTAACAGTGATGTTGGAGTCATTGCAAACAAAGAGAATCAATGAATAGACATTTATAAGGAAAGTGCATAAAGGAAAAAGGAAGAAGATATTGGCAGTACTCGTAAAGAGACACCTGAAGCAGGTATCGATTTTATCCAGAAAATGGATAAAATTCATCAAATTTCCCAAATCTATTTGTATTATCCAGAAAAAATATAAAGCTGAAAAGCTCAGACACTCAAATAAAATATTCAACATCGAAAAAATCGTAAGTTTCTTTTTTGCCACGTCCTCTTCACTCTATCAATTTACTTTGCCTCTCTCCATCTCTTGAAAGAGCCACCTCTCATATCACTGTGGTGATATATCAAGTGGTATGAATAAAAAGACAAGCATTTCATAAATAATATGTGTTCAGTTGCAAGGGTAAAGTAAAAATCAAAAGTTTTGCATCGCTGTTGTAATCTTTAAATTAATCTTTCTGCCGACAAAACACCTCACTGGCAAAGAAAAAATAAAATCTGATTGAGGATACATATGAACTTCATAACTAATAGAATTCTAGCTAGGCAGAAATAAATAAAAATTATCAAAAGACCTTATTACTCCACTGAATGCATCTATGTGAAGAAAATTACTTCTTGAAAAGCCAAAAAAGAGAGAGAGAATGTAAAGCCAAGAGAAAAAAAGGAAAGCGTGTAAATTTACTGGTGACAAATGCTTCTTCCCATATTTCATTCCTTGACCAAGTAGGTGCAACTTCTCGAAATGGAATTCCCTTGGCTAAGCATGCTCTACAAAATATGATGAAAAATGGGGTTTAAATTAACAACCAGACATGTCTTGCTTGAGCATAGGATAAAAAGAAAATAGTGGATTTCAACATTACAAGGATTATCACTAATTAGACCACTGACTACCTTATAATTTTAATAACCTAACATGAGGGGGTAAAATAAAATGAAAGAAATAGAAACAAAAACAGAAGAAGAAAGAAGATATGACCTATATTCTTTAATTAAATGAAAAGTTGAGTCATGAGCCATGTTTATACTCTTTAACATAAATATAATTTTAAAAAATTCTTGAATTATATTTAATATTATCATTATATGTTGCATGAGAGGAATGAGTTAATATGCCAACCGTTCACCTTTTTTCCCAACAAAACTAAGTAAAGTTTACATGCTAAGTTACTAAACTGTGGAATTGGAATGAAAAAATGTGATATTATTCTTAAAAGCACAAATACATACACACACAATTGAAAAAGAAAAACAAGAACTAGATAGTCATAGTGAAATGGCTGGTTACACATGTTTAGAGTTTTGGATGGTTTTATATGTAATTATCTTCAAATCTAAAGCAAGAGAAACTACTGGAAGTGAAGATCCGTGATACAGAAGGAACAGTAAAACAAATATCGATATTCGGTATTAACATACTCTATGACTAATTGGCGTATAACTCCAGTCAGAACTCCATCACTAATGGGAGCTGTCTGCAGTTCGAAGGAATATGCACTTGTGGAATCCAGAACATTTTGATCCCTATCTTCACTAGTATCCTGAAAAATCTTTCCATACAGCACATTATGCTCATAATTTTTTGACACAAATAATTGCTAACGCAAAAACAATTTTAGCTGCACCGTAAGTTTTCATGTAATTCATTTTGAGACTCGAACAAAAGGGCAAACACGGAAATTTTGTATTTTATGCTTACCAACCTTGCGGCAAACAACAAAAAAGTTTGTCAGGCAGCCTTCAAGTATCTGATCGCCATCATTAGACAACAAGAGCTCAGTCACAGAAGGAGGCCTCAATTTTTCCAGAGACTTCCTACGCCTAATATGGTGCCCAAAGAACACCACAATGTAACAACGCAGTGAAAATCCAACAGCTTACAAAGTTATAAAAGAAACCAAGTGGTCAGTGTTCCCTCCCCTCTGGTGTAGGTTCAAGTCTCCCACCCCATGTTTGTAACGTTATGTTTTTTTTTTTTCTAAAAAAATTATTCATATTTGATGTCCTAACGAATTCATTACACATTTTATTCCAAGTCCCAACCACTCATCTTAATCCTCTTGACCTTTTGGGGCAAAACATAAACTACCTCTTGCCCTCCCACAATTTCCCCATGAAACAGAAGATTGAATTCAAATCAAACCAATCAAAAATCTACATTCTCACCTTACCCAATCGGAATACTTAGCCGCCGCAATATCCCTCCCTCGACCCACCACAGCCAAATTTGCTCCATTTTCCGGGACACCAAATTCACTAGGGACATAACTACCAACGTGCACATGCACATCAAGAACCTCTCTAACTTTTTCAACATCCTCTACGGCGTCAATCTCACTCAATTTCTCCAAATTCACACTAACTAGAACAGTAATTGTTAATTCTTCTCCATTGTTCCTCTCCTTTAACGCTATTGGCAACACTTTTCTCATAGAATCGTCAACAACCGTCCGAATAACCGACTCCAATGTAATAGAATCACTCAACGACGATATATTCGTTATCTTATTTGATTCAGATAAAAGTTGTGGAGTCGAATTGGAGAGAATTTTGACAGATTGAGTCAACCTTTTCATGTGCCTATCCCAAAACATAATGCTCGATGCATTGTTATAAGATCGAGTAGTAGTATAAGCGCCTGGAATAAATGCATCAAGGATGATAGATACTCAATCAATAATCTAAATTTTCATTATCGGAATCCAAACACTAAAACTGAATCAATTTCACTAGATAAATTAGAGTAAAAGTTTGATCAGAAAGAAGAAATATGAAAAAACGAAGAGAATTTAGAGTACCGGGATGGCTTTCGAGGAAGGTAATGACCGGAGGAGCATCGGAGCCTTGCAAAACGACGCCATTGGTGAACAAGAATCGGAAGCTTGCCATTTTCTCTTCGCGATCACTCTGAAAACGAGAGAATTTTTTGTTTGGTAATTGACCAAATCGTCTATTTTTTATTTTTTTATGGAAACCCCCGCCAATTGCCAAAATCTTCCTTTGTTTCAAATAAATTAAAGCTTAAAAATAATTTTCTTATGAAAAAAAACACACACACACACAAGTTGGATAGTGCATAAAACAACGAAAAGACATAAATCAAACAACATATATATATTACCTTTTGTCAAATCCATGCTTATTTTGGTTTAGATCTTCGAGATTCGGAACCAAAAACGTTAAAATATATTTATGAAAAAACGAGACCAAAAAGAAATTAAATAGAGATGTAAGTAAATAAAAAAAAGTGTAGGAAATTTATGAGATTAACATTTGTAAAAGAAAAAAATGTAGATTTTTGAAAAACAAATAGAAAAAAATGAGAGAATCAATGGATTTGGTATAGAAAATTATAGAGAAATGATAAAGAAATGAGAGAGATGGAAGAAGAAATGAGAGAAAATGAAAAAAAATGAGAGAGAAAGAGAGAAATTATAATATATAGAAGGAAAAGGGAGGGAAAAATGGGAGAGAAAATATTTTAAATTAAATATAAAAAGTAGAGAGAGATGGGAGAGAGATGTTAATATTAAAAAATATAAAGGAAATGGGAGAGAGGAGAGAGAGTGTGAAAAAAAAAAAAAAAAGAATGGACGGAAGGAAGGAAGGAAAGGGAAGGGGAGAGAGGAGAGAGAGAGTTTTGATTTGACATTAGAGTATTTAAGTAATTTTACTTTTAAAGGTGGCTAAAAAAATAAAAATAAAAATATGTGGCTATAAGGAAAAAGGGGTCCTCAAAAGTGGCCATTATGGCATTTTTACTCAAATAATTTTGACATATGTTAATCATGACATAACCTATTGATTAAGACATTGTAGTTCAACTCTCATTAGAGTGGTTCAATCCCCACCACTAATAATTTGTATAAAAAAACAAATTTGACATATGTCTCACTCTACGTAACTCAATGTTAACTTGTTTACTCATAGTTTTTTCATTTGAGCTTTGTTTAAGTGATTTGAAATGCTTTTATGATGACAAGCCTATATTTATTGTATTTTAAAGGGTTCAAAGTATTGATGTCAGGTAAACGATTACCAAAGCATTTTTAAACACTCAAAATAAAGTTGAAACTAAAAATTACGAGCACAACAAATTTTGAATATAAAGAGAAAAACGAAGAACAAGAAGAAAAAATTATTAAAAAGGGATCAAGTGTTTTCAAATCCAAAAAAATAAAAGAGAGGTAATATGTTTTGTTTTTAAAGACTTGGGTCATAGATTATTATTCGTCTATAAATTAGGTAGTCAGTAGTTGTCCAAAATAAAGGTTAGTTTTGTGTTAGTCTTCTATTTTACAACCATATTAATTTTACACCATGACAAAAACAAGATAGAAACCATTATTAGTGAATCGGCGTAATTTTTATAATTAAAATTTAAAAAAAAAAAAAACAAATCCATTAACATACAAAGCCTTAACGAATTGTTTACTCTGATGCAACGATTAGCATAGATCAAAGATTATGTATGAGCCATATTGGAGCTTCCTTAAAATTCTCAAACATGTTTTTTATTTTTAGATAAACATGATTATGATCTAATGAGTTCATCTCTTTCTCTCTATCTTTTTCCAGTATATTACATCAAATTAAGGAGGGATAACTCGAACCTTCGCCCTTATGAGAGTGAGCACTGGTAAAAGCAATTATTATTTGTACTTAAAAAGGAACATAGTTCATTTGTACAGTTCTTCCAAAACCTTGAAGAATGGATAGAAGAACGTCTGAAGGACAAGTTCAATAGTCATCTTATAATACACAAAGATAGATAGAAGAACAAGTTTTTATATACTCAAGTCAATAAGTAGTTTTAACTATCAATATTATTTCATATTTATTCTTTCTACTTTTGATTATTATTATGCCTTCTAATTGGTATTGAAGTCTACTGTAACAGTGAAAAGCTATAATATGGTAAGCCACCATTCAAGGTTGAATTAAACATTATTCATGAGCTAAATATGTTCAATATAGGACATACAAGCCATTTTTCATTTATTTCAGTCTATTTTTTTAATATCAGTGAGTGTTAAGATCAACTTGAACTTAGCTTGAACTCGACTAATCTTAAAATAAGCCGTGAAAGATAATATTTTGGTAGATGACCACACAAGATTTATACCCATAACCTCAAAGAAAGCCCTTTGACCATGTGACTATATTTAATCAAATATTAATACTCAAATAAATGGATCTGTCAAATTTTGAACCGTCACAACTAAATTTTTAATATTAGTGAGTGTCAAGACCAACTTGAACGTAGCTTGAGCTCGACTAATCTTAAGATAAGACTCGAAAGATAATACCTTTGGTAGATGACTACACAAGGTTTATACCCATAACCTCAAAGATAGCCCTTTGACCACTTGACCATATTTAAATACTCAAATAAATGGATCTGACAAATTTTTAACTGTCACAACTAAATTGTTGACAATTATGTGATGGATTTCAAAGAATTGAAAAACCAAAACATTAAAATGCATGTACATATTTGATTATTTATTAAAATAGACCAGCACTTTTCCTTTGTCAATTACAGAGTTCCCTCCAACAAAAGCCTAAATATTTTAATCAAATTGCTTCAAATCTCTTCTATCTACTCAGTCGAATGACTTTCAAAGAAAGAGTACATTTTTTTTAAAATCATGCAATTTTGTTACATTCTTCCGTGCCCCCCGTCCCGTCTCTCTTTGCCCCCACCCTATAAATGGGGCGGGGCGGGGCGGGGCGGGGTGGGGAAAAATACCGTCCCACCTTAGACATTATATCCCCTATCCTTGCCAGGGGCCATGCTAATCTTCTCTGTATCGTTCCAATTTTATCAGATGTCCCCGAAGGGACCAAAGAAAGAGTACATAAATAAACAAGAAATAAGATCCATTCTTCAACAAAGAATTGGTAAAACTACCAATAACACTTCGGGCTCCTAGAGTGAGATCAAAAAAATTGATTTTTTTTTTAATTTTTCCGGGTTATATAGCAGACTGTTGCGTTATACATCGTTATGTACATTATACAAATGGCAATAAAATTATACGTACCAATGCTGAAAGCCAATTTTAATAAAAACTCTGACCACAACTTCCACGATCAGGAATAGGCAGTGCTAAAGATTAACTGACTGATCTATGGACAATGTCATAAAGTGAGAGAAGAATTTCAGCACCAATCAATGCAATGATCAGCCATTCCAGAAAATCTGATTTTCTGTTTTGCAGAATTTCCTGTAGAAAGCGAATATTGTGCTGACAAAAAGGAAAACAAGTTGTTTAGTTTGGAGTTAAAATGAATGATTTAAATCAAGTATTATCTTCTCAAGCAGATGTTACCTCCACAAACTTCAATTTGAAATCTAGACTTGCAAATCTTTGAGTTAGCTCAAACTCGTCCCTGAGGTATTCCCATATTTGAGCGTATTTTGCATCCTTCCACGCAATGTCTGATCTGAAAAAGTAGTAACAAAGATTTATTTAAAATCTAACCAAGAAAAGAAAAATGTCACAGTAAACTCGTTATCGAGTGAGCAGAACACGGAGGGAGTTTTAGAGTCTGTTTAGGAACAACTTTTCAAAGTTATTTTCTACATTTATTTTCAAAACTCCTAAGAACTGTTTTAAGATAGTTAGATATTTGAAGTCACATTTCACAAATCGATGATTTTGGAAGAAAAAATAACAGAAGATTTTCTTAAAAATAAAATAAAACAACAGCATAATGACAAATTATTTTATCCCCCAAAAAAGATCCCTGTTACTGCTTAGGGCTGGCGAAACGTGTCTGAGAATGATGCAACTGAGAGGAAACTTCAAACATGAATGATCAAATAACAAACAATCACAACTTGAAAGCTATTTTTCTTCTTCTTCCTCATCTAAACATTAATTTTAATTATATAAACACACATTTGTCTCTTATGTATAAAAAACGTAAGAAAATGAAACATAAAGTAAATAACCAACCTCTCAAAAAGTCCAAGCTTAAGAATGACATCAGCAAGATTAGAATTTGCCTTTCCCACCAACTGGAAAAGTTTCTTCCTCTTCATTTTAAACTTCCCTGTTGCTTCCATTTCACGATTTATGTCAGTAAACTCACCCACCATTCCGTCAACCTTTGAGGCAAAACATAAAGAGCATGGTGAGAGTCAAATATCATGATAATAATTAGTATTAGAACCCTGATCAGATACTGTAAATACCTGTCGCCCGTAGTAATCAAGAGCAATGCTTTGACCAAGAACACTACCTATGGTACGTATGCCATCAATATTCAAGTACTGCAACATTATGTAATCCAATCCCCCTTCCATCCATGTATTTAAAGAAGGCTTCTCTCTCACTTCATACTCTGCAAACTCACAGCATCTTCAAGTTCAGACAATTATACACCTCCATTATTGTACCAGAAGTAACTTTCAAAATAGCATGCAAACAGACAAAAAACTGAAAGTAGTTTTAAATATTATTGATTTACGTTTTTCAATGAAGGCTGGTATTACAATTGTCTATAACTGTAAAACTCAAATTATCACTAATATAAGAAGCAGCTTGACATAAAGCTACAATAAAAAGGTTAAGAGATAATTCCGGTTATCTAGAAAAATAACCAAGAACTTGAGTAGGAAGGATTTTGAATTATCTAATAAACAGAACATACTGATAATTAAAAAAAGTGTTACTGTGCTAAAGTTGATTGAATTAAAAACTGCAGAAAAAAATTAAAGTCAACCATAAAAAGAAAAAAAATATATCAGAACCCATTGATATGGATGATTATTGATTACTTATAAAAATTGAGGAAATGAATACACTCCATGATATATTATTATTTTATTTTTTATTTTTTTGCATAAGCATGATAGATTGTTTGGATATTAAGTAATGCAACTTTTCACCCTCTAAATAAGACCATATAATTAAAAATTGTGAGTTTATAAGATGCCCAGGCTAGAAGGTCACTCAAAAACCCACGATCAAATCTATTTCCTATATTCCTATGAGAACTAGGTCCTCAAGGCACCAAAGAGGAATAAGCTCTCAGGTCATGCAAAAACACAAGGAATGAAAAGGGAAAGCAAGCTCGGGGACACAATAACTTCTATTTCAGGGATAGTATCGCCACGTTAATTCAATTTTCAAGTTGACTCTAAACCCTCTTAAATGCCCCCCAAAAAAATGCAATACAGATTCATTTGATAATGTAAGCATACACTGGACTAGGAACTCACCATCCTTTCTCATTTCAGGCAGCAATCCTGACGCATACTTCTCTACAATTTTCAAATACCCATCAACCTCATGTTCACGAACATTAAACAGCACTATCGAGCCATACTGAAAAACTACCATGTAACAGCAATCACTTCCACTGACACTGGGACCAAGAGTCTGAAACAGAACAATATCTTCAATGGTGTATTCATCCAACTAGTCATAAATAACATCCCACCAAAAAAAAAACTTACATTGACATTACAAAGATCACCAAACTTAAGGACTACATAATTCGTCATACGAGATGAAGGCGGGATAAAGTTGGGTTTATTCTGATCTACCAAGCTCCTCAAATCCACACTAAATCAAAGGAAAAGAAAACAATTCAGAAACACACAAGTTCAAAACAACAATCTAATCCTATATTACTTAAGCCCAAATTTTCGATTTTGAAAGCAAAAATAATACCTCATTCACTCATAAAAACTCACCCAATATAATTTCCAGATTAAAAGGAGGGAAAATAGACCAAAATGTAGAGCACCTTGTGGTGGAAAAACAAAAACAAAAAATCTGAAAACCCATATCAAAACATCAATTTTCAAATCGAGAGAAATATCCATACCATTAAAAAAATAGAAGAAATTCAATAAATTCTAACGAAATGAAAGAGTAAGAAACAGAAATAGATAGCAACCTCGTGGAAATAAAGAAAGCTCTAACAGGAATAGATGGTCTAGAATCATCATCCTCAACATCATCCGCCTCACCATCACTAATTTCTTCCAAAACACTTCGACAATTTCCATCACCAACTTCCGAACACGACACTGGCTCATTCCACTCCAACGTATGAACCGAAGAAGTAATGCATCTCACTGATACAGTCAAACCGGGATTCGAACCTCGGAAGCGTCGAGTTCCAAGACCAATACACGGGGGGAAATTAAGGTAAGTGCGAGAAACTAGGGTTTTGGAGAGAGAAATTGAGGGAGGTGAGAGAAGGCTTGAATTGGAGTGAAAGAGTATTGAACGGCTATAATTGAAGAGAAGAGAAGGAGAAGAAGAAGAAGATGTAGAAGAATGAGAATGAGAGGAGAGATTGGGAAGAAGACGAACAGTTCTGAGATGGGCATCAATGGTGCGCCACATCTCTGTAAAATCAAGATTTTGGGGTTTGAGAGAGAGAGAGGGACTGTGAAAGAGAAAGGAAGGAGAAGGCTTTGACAACAAAGATGGCTGGGCCGATCGATGAAACTTGTTGGGCTGTGGGTTTTACCTGTATGGTTCGAATTCTCCCTATGTTGTTTGGGTTAAGAAAATGGGCTTTTGATTACAAAATCAAACCCAATATAGAGTCTTTGTGAGAATTTGTTGTCTTGAAGTGGTATCGGAGTTATGCCTCGAACTTTTATTATGTGAATGAAAACATGAAATTGGTGAGTCTCGGAGACTTGTTCTTACAGATAGAATCCTCAAGTGTTGAATTCTAGGGTGATTCCTGGTTATTTTACAATGTGATCTATAAATTATAAAGATTGATTCAGGAGAGACTCAATATGATTTTTTGTTTGTGAGAGATTGTTAAAGGTAATAAATGGTTAACGTCGAATAATGAATGTGATTAAACTCTATTGGATAGGCAATGTACTCTTGAGACTAGAAGTTAACCTGGAAAAGAGCAAGCTCTCAATGTAAACGTGAGTGATTGGATGGATGAGTATTTTAGACAAGGAAGGATCAATGGTCCTTCATTAGAAGGAATGATTGTTCAAAAGTGACCAAAGTCTCATATCGAATTGTTCGAGTGTGACCAAATTCTCACATTGCTTAAAAGTGAGGAAGATCATGAATTTATGAATTCGGACATGGAGACATTTTAAGTTAAAAAAATAAAAATTATTCAGGCTTAAACTCAAAGTGGATAATATCATATAAATATGAAGATTTTAGAGCGTCTGTTGTCCCAATATTTTATTTTTTTAATTTCACTTCTCACACCCTCTCTCTATGCATACTTTCGCTCTCCCAATCCTTTCAACCTCTCTATACTCTGTTATTTTTTTGCACGAACTACACCTAATACAAGAATAAAAATCCACTCTTTATAACTGTGAGAGTGGTGGTTTAAATCCTTACCATAGTCAAAATCCTCCTTTATAGATTAAAATAAAACACCCACGAATTTTCATCTACCTATTTATTCATTGTCTTTATCTTCTTTCTACATATTTCTCTCACTAACTTATTTCTACATTTTTTTAGCATATTCATTATTTCACAAGTTTGGACATACCTATGTTAGTAATGGATCAATTTAAAAAATAACTTAAAGGATAATCATTCATTTTAAAAGCTCTTATGATTGGCTTAGAATTACTTTTTAGGGAAATTTTATTGGGTGGCAGATTTTTATGTAATACTTGTAAAAATATCAATTCAAAAAAGTATTTGTAAATATAGCAATTTTTATCATGTTTATCAATGATTAACAATAATTTATGTGTTTATCAGTGATAAACATAATGTAAAAATATGGAATTCATTGTTTATCATTGATAAACCCGATCAAAATTTGCTATATTTACAAATATTTTTTTGATCTTTTATTTTTACAAATATCACTAAAAAATTTGTTAGATTTGCAAATGCCCCTACTTTTTGACATATTAAATCCAACGATAAAGTAATTTTTTATTCAATGCCTTTTTCTTCATCAAAGTATGAATAATAAAAGTACTTTTAATATAAAAAAAAATGTTTATTTCAAAACCCTTGTCATGGATAGATCACCCAGATTCGGGTCCATAAGTAGTGACAATTGCCCCCATAAACTCTTAAACCCATCCTAAATATTATAAATAATATAGTAAGTAATGTTGATTTTTATTTAATTTTTGAACCAACAATTTTTTAATTAAAAAACCTCAAAACAGAAGTTCTTTAGAAAAATAAAAGCTATATTTTTCAAAGTTGAAAACATTTGCCAAAGGTCAAATAAATTTCAAAAAAAAAAAACCTTTAAATGTCGGCAACAACCAAATCAAGTTGCAGATTTGATTTAAACTTTGTCACTCCAATAATTAGTCATATAATCACTCTTTTACCAAAATTCTCGATTTCTCATTTTTCTCATTCTATCCAAGTTTTGAATGTTGCATAAATTGAACCTTTTTCTTTCTTAAAAATATGTTAAATTGTTTAATCAGTAGTAAATTGACTTTACAATTAATTTAAAACTATTTTTAATGGCTTTTTAAAAGGAGAATTGTGATGAAGGTTAATAATTCATTTTATGCGTATCAAATTGGTACTTGAACGTTCAACCCTATAGAAACTTAGTACGTGCCGAACTACTAAGCTATACAGAGGGTCTTATTAAAAAAATTTATTTACCTTTTCAAAATAAATTATTATTAATTTAAATATATCATATTTTTTTTCTTTTGTTCAAAATTTTATTTTTATTAATGATAAATAATGTTATGATTATTTATCGATTGAAATATCAATATTATATTATTATGGATTGAAACTTAACAATATTAGATTTATTTTAATAATCCTTTGATTATGTTCTCTAATGCTTTAATTTAAACCATCATTTACCCGTACTTAATCTTATCTTTCTCTTTACTTTTCACGGTAAGAGAAATTATTGAAGAAGACTCCCTCATTGAGACTGCCAGACAGCCTCTGCATCTTTCTCTTTATTTTCCACAATTTCTCCCACAGTAGGAACAAAATGGCATCTAAATCTATAGTAAAGAAGAGAATTCCAAGAGATTGCTACACAGAGGACTGAAATAAATTTATTCCAAAATAAATATCCAACTCACGCACCAATCAATTAATCATTAAAACAAAATGGTAATAAATAAGTCATTATTATTGTTCTATAACCTACTAAATAACACTTAAATTGTAATCTAATAATGATGTGCAACGTTGGGGAAGTTCCTTTTCTTTTTTTTTAAGATTTACTTTTCCCTTGATCTGACGTTTTTTTTCCTTTTAAATATGATAAATATAAATTGTTACTAATTAAAAGTAGAATTTAATACATTAATTAAATATAAAATGATTGAGTTTCCTTCCCTTATTAGGGGATTTTCTTCCTTCCAAATATTACAATGGCTAGAATTTAATACTACTTAACATATTCTTAAGTTTTATTTTAGTTAGTTAATCTACTTTTTAATATACGTATCATATAATTTTCAATTTCTTAATATTATGTTATTTATTTTTTAATCTATTAATACATATTTAATCTGGATGAAATTTTAATTTTTCATACTTAATATAAATGATAAGTTTAAAACAATACTGTTATAATCACTAATTTTATTTTATTAATAGAAATATAACAATGATTTAATTAAAAAGTTGTAAATAATTTGAGAAGGTAAAATTTGATGTTTCTAATACATTAAAATAATTCTCAAACATCTCTCCATTTATTTTTACATGCAACGCACATGTTTTGTATTTAAAGGTGTTTTTATAATATTTTCAATTAATTGTAATTTTTTATAATATATTTAAATAATTCATATTATATTAAAAAAAATTAAACGTTACCTAAAAGGCACATTATCACTTAATTGTATTTAAGCAAAACATTTAGATTAAAAAATCATATATATATTTTTTCTATAAAGAAGTAGATTTTTTAAATTGAATTGAAATTCAGTAGATTAAGTTATCTTTTTTGTTTTCCCAGTATTTTTATGTGGTTAATTATTTATTTTTTCAATAGTAATAATTTTGTTGTGGTGCATCTTATTATATTAGTATTTGCACTACATAGATTTTTATTGTGAGATATATAATTACTATTTTGTATTTTCTTTTTCAGAAGTTAAATCTGTATCTCTAAAAATAGAATTGGACTGAAGTGAACTTCATGTTTTTCATCCATAATAGATTGATAAAGTTTTATTTCTAAGATGTGGTTTGTGTCTAACCAGATGAAAATAAAACCATTTAATAATGTGCCCTAATACTTATTTACCAAGTTTGACATAAATTATGAGAGTCTTTAGAAAGAAACAATGTAGAAGACTAAAAAAAGTGCTTATCAAGGCGGTGGCCCAGGCCATTCCAACCTATACTATGGGTTGCTTTAAACTTCCTGACTCCTTGTGTAATGATCTTGAATCGTGCCTTGCAAAGTTTTGGTGGGGTTCTACGGATTCAAAACAGAAAATTCACTGGCGCAGCTGGAAGAGAATGTGTAAAAGTAAGTTTGATGGTGGTATGGGATTTCGGGATCTTCATCTCTTCAATCAAGTTTTGCTGGCTAAACAATGTTGGAGGTTAGCTTGTAACCCTCAAAGCCTTGTTGCAAGAGTTCTGAAGGGTCGGTATTTTAATACGGGTAACTTTCTCAAAGCAAATCTCGGGAATAACCCATCCTACATTTGGCGGAGCCTGATTTGGGGTCGTGAGCTGTTATCCAAAGGTATCCGATGGAAAATTGGGAATGGGTTTAGTGTCACAATTGATACAGATCCTTGGATTCCTAATGCTGGCAATTGTAAACTGAATCGGACTCCGGATTTCCTTAAAGGCAGATGCGTTGCGAGCCTTATGATGGAGAATGGTCAATGGAATAATCATTTAATAAGGAATAGCTTTGATGATGGTGATGCTGATCTAATTCTGAATATTCCGGTGGGTGATAGAAGAGTTCCAGATTCTATTGTTTGGCGAGGGAACTCGAATGGTATTTTCTTCGTTAAAAGTGCTTATCATCTTTGTTTCAGCGATATTCACTCTTCAGAGGCATCTCCTTCAAGTTCTAACATCTCGATTCTGTGGTGGAAATCCTTATGGAAATCGAGAGTCTACGCAAAAATGAAAATTTTTGGCTGGAAAATTTTCCTTGATATTATCCCATCTTTGGTTAATCTTGGAAAAAGGGGAGTACCCTCTGATTTACGGTGCTCCATGTGTAATGTTTTTGTGGAAACGTCTAGCCACGCGATATGGGGCTGCTCTCATGCGAAGAAGATTTAGGTTTCTCTCTTCCCCCAAGTTCTTTTCTCCTTCAAAGTAAACTGGACCACTGCAAACTGTTTATTTTGGTATTTCGAAGTGGACAAGAACTCGTTAGATCGAATTCTTATAATGATATGGCATATTTGGAATACTAGGAATGCTTGGATCTTTCGAAAGTCGAAGCTTCACCTCCACGAGTCTGTTAATAAAATCCTTGGGTGGGAAGAGGATTTCACTTCTAATTCTCGGGCTTCCTCTCTCTCTCTCTCTCTCACAATATGAATGGTCTGGATTCTCAACCTCTTTTATGGGCTCCTCCTATGGTGAACCAACTAAAGTTGAATGTGGATGCAGCTATAAATGTGACCTTTAAGAGAGGAGATATCGGTTGGGTTCTTTGCAATCATGACTGTCTTTGCTTAATGTCGGGTTGTAAAGTGATAAACATTTCAAATTCAATCAAGTTTATGGAAGCCCAGGCAATTAAGGAGGGGTTGACTGCGTTGGAGGATGGCGGATTGCAGGTTGTGGTGGGGTCGGATTGTTTGGAGGTTGTAAAGTTGATTAATAGGATAACTACGGATCTAACTGAGCTTTCTTTTATTATTGATAAGATTAGATCGTTGGCTGAGTCAAAGAGGATTGCTTGTTTCAATCACGTTCGAAGAAATTGCAACCAGACGGCACATTTTTTAGCAAAAATGGCTGCCAATAATAATTGGTCGGGTTGTAGGAATGGGCCCTTTCATTTTGGAAATTTTCCTTCTGCTTTGTAATTCTTTCTTGCTTTGTTCATGTTAAAAAAAAAACATAATTAATGACTTAAAAAAATAATAATATATTGAGTTGATTTGCTAGATTCACATGCTTCCCCAGTTTATAATTATTAAAAAAAAAACTCCAATTACAATGATATATTTCATAGTTTTTTTTTTTATTTACAATTTACAGTCGAGAGAGTTTGAAAGTGGTCAAGAATAAAATCAGAGTTGAACCTGAAACTAAGAGCCCGTTTGGTAACCTTCTCAATTTCTGTTTCTTGTTTCTATTTCTCATTTTTAAGAAATGAAGTTGTTTGGTAACTCTTCTTGTTTTTTTTTTTCCAGAAACACTTTTCAAAATTGTGTAGAAATTTTAGAAACAATAAATTCTAGTTTCTTATTTCTCTTTTTTGTTTCCAAAATTTTCAACACATTGATAAATTATTACGTTGTCCCGTTTTGATTTATAAAATATATTATAATTATCAAAAAATTATATTGATATAATATTTTTAAATATATCATTTAAAATTGTAATATTTTCAAAATATTTGTATTTTTTTTAAATGAGAAACAAAAATAAGAAATAGTTACCAAACACATTTCTGTTTCTTTTTCTTCCAGAAATAAGAAATAAGAAACAGTTACCAAATATGTTCATGTTTCTCTTTTTAAAAAAACAGAATCAAGTAACAAGAAATAGAAATAGAAATAAGAAACAAGAAATGAAAAAGAAAAGATTGTCAAACAGGCCCTAAAGTTAATTCACCACCGCTGCTGTGCTATCAACATCTGCACATCCAAACGTCATTACCTGAATGGCAAATGATGATGACAAATTTACAAGATGGGTATATATGTAGATAATCAAATTTGAATTCTAGAATCGTGTATCAACTTCGTCTCAATGAAAATTATAATTTATTGAAGAGGACAACTTATTCACATAACTCATAAGAATGTCAAAAGTTAAATTAAAGAAGAAGAAAAAACCACGATCAATTTATTATTTGATTTATAACCACAATGGTGTGTTCATTGGAATTACATCTCATTTATGATAAATTCATCATTTCATGATTTGTAACCACAATTCTATCCATTGAATTACATAGTATTAATAGAGTTTAAAGATAACTATATTTTAATATTACTACGAAGAAATGTTCAATTCAAAAGTTGTAATTTTCAAATTAATTGATGGATACAATGAACAAAAATAATTTATGTGCAATTTTACCTTGATTATTTATATAGAGATAGATATAGATATGTATAATTTTATTTTGTTAGAAAATATTATTTTAAATTAAATATATTCATTTAAAGAATTAATTTATATAGACTATGACTCTTAATATATTAATATTATATTAAATAGGAACAAAAATAAAAATAGCATTTTTTTAACTCTCAATTTCTTAAATAGCAACTTTTTTAAAACTTCATCTAAATAACCACTAAAATAAATGAAAATACAATTTTACCCTCCTCCCTCCTCTCTCCTTTTTTTTTCAACACGTCACTTCCTCTCTTTTTTTTTTCCTTTCTCTCCTCTCTCTTTTTTTCTCTCCTTTATCCCTTCCGTTCAACCTCTTTCTTCCTTTTTTTTTTAAATTAAATAACTCTCTTCTTTTTCATAAATGTTTCAAATAAAAATTTCCCTCTCATTTCCCCCCCCATTTTCTTCTATATATTAGATTTTCCTCATCTTTCTCTCATTTTTTTTCTTTCATTTTTCATTTCTCTCTCATTTCTTCTTTCTTCTCTCCCTCATTCCTTTATCCATTTCCTATAATTTTCTCCCAAACCTCCGTTCATTCTCTTATTTTTTTCTCTTTCCTTTTCAAAAGTCTACCATTTTTATCTTCTACAAATGTTTATTTTACAAACTTCCTACACTTTTTTAATTTACTATCTCTCTCCTTAATTTCTTCTCATTCTCGTTTTTTCATAAATATTTTTCACGTTTTTGTTACGAATCTTGAAGATCTAAACCAAAAATAGCATGAATTTAACGAAATGTATTATTTTTTTAAGTGTTTTAGTTTGATTAACGTCTTTTGTTGTTTTATGTAGTATACATAAGTTCTTAATACTGTTTTCTGCTATATATATGATATACGTTGTTTTTACAATATACGTAATATACATATCTTGTCTATCGTTTGTTTCTATTTTGCTTAATTAGTCTGTAATATACGTAATATAATATTCGTAATGTATTATCTGCAATATATGTAATATACGATTGTTTGTTTTCTAAATATATATTCTATAATATACGTAATGTATATAAGAGTTGTAATATACGTGATATACAAACTGAGGAAATGGTCATCGCATTCCCATCATTTGTTCTGCTTTTCCTTCTTCTTTTATATTTTTTTACTATCCGTACACTATGTAATATACATAATATACATTGATTGTTTATTTTGCACATATTCGTAATGTATTATCTTCAATATATGTAATATATGACTATTTGTTTTCTAAATATATATTCTATAATATACGTAATGTACATAAGAGTTGTAATATACGTGATATATAAACTAAGGAAATGGTCAACGCATTCTCATCGTTTGTTCTATTTTTTCATCTTCTTTTATATTTTTTTACTATTTGTACACTATGTAATATACGTAATATACATTGGTTGTTTATTTTGCACATTAAGTATTATGTATTAACACTCTTTTGTTTTCATTTGCAGGTTAAATGACATGTATATACGTATATTTACATACCCGTGTTATTTTTCAAATGCACTTACAAAATCGGAGGACGATATACTCAATATACTAGAAGACAAAGACATTTTACCTGAGAGAACGATATACCCAATATACTAAAAACAATATACATAAATGAATTAAAATGAAAATATGTACAAAACATACAAAATACAATAATTCAAAATCGAAATAAAGCATTTACTTAAAAATATTGAAAATGTACAAAAAATATCAAATACAATAAAAACTATACACGACATACTGAATATACGAAAATTAGAGAAGAAAAAATGCATTGGGAAAGAAAATATTGAGAAAGAAAAATGTCAGAAATGTTAGATATACGTCATATACGACAGTGTCAGACGTGTCAGAATATACTTGGTATACGAAAAAAGAGCATTTTTGGTATATTTAAAATTTGAATAATAAAAAGTGGCTAATTCAATAACTTTTAAAAAATATGGCTATTTTGTTAAATAACCCCTCAAAAGTGGCTAGTTTAATTTCCCCCCTATTAAATATCATAGAATTATAATTTATTTTTCCTTGCTATTTTAAAATATTTCTCAAAATTTAATGTCATTTTTTTTATCAAAGAAAAATATTTTTACATTATATTATACTTTTTTTTAATAATAAATACTGAAATAAACTCATAAAATTTATGAAACCGACTATTAATTTTGTTAGCAAATTGTATTAAACTTATTATATAAAATAAGAGTTAATATATTTTAAGAATTAAATAATAAATTGATAATGAAAATTAATGATTTGTAATGGCACAAATTGTAAAATAAAATAAGAGTTAATATATTTTAAGAATTAAATAATAAATTGATAATGAAAATTAATGATTTGTAATGGCACAAATTGTAAATTTGAGAAATAATATATGGGTAAAATGGTCTAAAAATGATTCTCCAACATCCCACCTTTAAGATATTAAACAAAAGATTTTGTACAACCGGAGTATTAGAAACTATTTATCCAATAAATGATGATAATGATTTGATTGTTTTAATTTATGATAGATGAGTGGATAATGAAGCCAAGTGTGCAATGAAATAAATGAGATTGAATTCTAGTTGAAAGTTGAGGCTCTTGAAAAAAAATAAAAAAAATAAAATAAAACTCTTTGGAATATATATACACCTTTGACATCTTCATTTGTTGTTATCAAATTAAGAAACCTTCCCAGGAATATGATATAGATAGTGATTGCAAGTCTGAAACAAGGTAGGGAATCACCATTTAAAATATGGACAAAGGTTGTTTTTTTTTTTTTTTTTTTTTTGAAATAATTAAATAAAAAAATAAAAATATGAGGTTAGTGAAGTGGATTTTTCAAGGACAGGAAACACTGGACTAAAGTTTGAGAAAAACATAATTAGAAATAGTTCAATCTTATTATATGATTAAAATGTGTTAGTTTAGATAAAATCATGAGAGAGAAAATTATCATCACCATAAAATTAGTCCTTATCCACTAATTCAAATCTATCTTGTTCTTTATATAGGATCTTTTTAAGGACTGAAGAAAACATGTTTAAAAAATGGCTCAATCTTATACTAAAAATAGAATTAGAAAGGACCAGAGAGGAAACAAACAAAGGGAGAGACAGAGCAGTAAAACAGACAAAAAAAAAGAAATTGCATTTTCTTGTGCACAGTCTCTGACTTAAGCCTAAAATCTAAATATTTTTGCGCTCTCTCAAAGCTATGTGCTCGTTTAACCAAGTATGAGTTAACCTACTGGTCAAGAGACTTCTACTTTGAGATAATATGTGACCACCTACTTAAGATATATTGTGATACAAGTTTCTCGACCTCAATATTATATAGTGTCATGTGGTTGTCCTGTAAAATTAATCAAGGTGTGCAGGATATAAAAAAAATCCTTACTCATTCAAAAAATAGCCTCCAAGAATAGCAAGGCTATACAAATTGATTATACAGTTACAAAAGAGTCACCAAGTTTTTTGAGAGCAACACCTCAAAATGATGATTCTTATATACATGAGGAATACTTGAAAATTTCACCCCAAAAAAAGAAAAAAAAAAGTCCAAAAAAATTGAAGGCTAGCCAATGGGTTTGGACTTTTTTTTCATTAGAAATATTTTATGAAAACAAATAGTCAAGAATTGTTGTTTTGGGCATGAAGAGGAGGGATTGAATATGATGAATTGAAAGGAAGAGAAGGAGGAGTAGTAAAGGAAGAGAATCCTGATGATGCTGCACTATTGGAATTATTAGCTTGTACATTTTGATTTTTCCCATTCACATTTCCTTGCATTTGCCATCCCCAATTTGGGACTTTTGTTGAACAAATTGCTTCAATTCTCTTCTCTTTAGCTTTTTCCTGTTAAAAACAATAACAAAGTTTTTATTCAATTTTCTTATAAAAAAAAAATCCTGTTCGATTGAGAAAATAATATTTTTCTAGAATCATAACATGTACTCTTCAGCCCACCTGAGCATAGCTCAATCGGTCACAGACATTATGTTCTCTCTCAGGGTTGAAAGTTTGAGGTTTCCCTAACCTGATGTAAGGTTTATACTCTTCATGTTTATGTTGGGTCAAAAACTTGGTTCATTTTATTTCATAGGGTTTTTTTTTTTTCCAACACAGAGAATTATTTGGACAAAGAATTCTAAAGATTGAAACCATTCTATGTGAAATAATTTAAAAATCTTTCGTGTAAATTTGTTATTAAGTTTTGGATTAGTCATTTACAATTAAGGTCAAAGGAAAAAGGGGAGTTTGAGTTAGGAAGTAATGGTAGAAAGATGACTATAAGCCAACTTTTTTAACTTAAAAAAAGCTTTAAAAAGTCAATAACTTTTACCAAGTTTTAGCTTTTCCTGATTTTTGTTCAATAATCTCTACATAAAATTTAGTTTAAAAAAGTCAAGCAAGATGGCTGTTAATCATTGGTAATGAGGTGGATTTTCATGATTCAATTATTACAGAAGAAAAAAAAACAATTTTCAATTTTCAAGTCGTTTTCTAAGTTGAACTGAACGTTATAAATTTTCTGTTTCACCAATATTTTTATATACCATAAAAAAATAATCATATTCAACTAAAAGTAGTAAAATCAAGACAATATAAATAATTTAATACAAAAATTAAATTAAATTTGGAAGAAGCATATCACCAATAAAAGGAAATATAAGTTTTACCTCATTATTGGGTAAGAAACCAGAGTAAATGCCAGACCATGTTGAAGGATGATGTTTTGAAGCCATGGAAAGAATATGAGGCTGTTGTCCACCCACATATGAAGAAACAATGTTCTCATTCTGTCACAAGATAAGAAGAAGGCTATCAATTATTATTTCATTATTTGATGTATTTTGCTAGGAAAAGGACTTATATCAACCACATGAAATTATATTAAAAAAAAAAAAAACTGATTATTTATATATAAATCAATTAAAATACAAAAAAAAATAAATGGCAAAAATCTTGGCAAATTTAATTAGGTTACCTTTGGTCTCTCAATGTTGAGCTTTTGGGAAGCATTATTATGATGGTAGTTAAGGATTCCACTGCTCTCATTTGCTTTTGAAACACCAGAAGTTAGAGAAATCCCCAGACTCAAATCAAGATTATGGCCATTCCCTGGATTTCAGAGTAAAATCAATAAAAAAGAAACGTCTTTTAATCACGAATAGACCCAAAAACTTAAGCTATTGAATTGAGTTCAGATATTTAAATGAGACCCGATCACGAAGAAGTAAGAATATTAATAAACGTGGAGGAACTCAACACCTCTTGTCCTGATACTTCATTGACAGACTCAAAACCTTAAGCTATTGAGCTCGAGAAAATTTAAACAACATGAAACTATTGACTATTTTACCTCCATTGCTTGCTTCTAGCATTGTCTCCCCTTTATAAGACTTTTGCTGCTCAAAGTTGGTAATCACTGCTTCCCTTACATTGCTTTTGATGGCTTGATCTCCATCATATAACCTGGATTTTCAGACAATCAACAACAAATAAACAAGACTTGTTCCTTCTAAACTCTTCTTTAACGGAATGTTTTCGAACAAATCTATCTAATCAAACATCGGGATTTCGTCGACATGTTTGTGGAATATGTTTGTTTGTTTGCTTGCTTTTGTCATTAACTTTTTTTTTTAAATTGTCATTCAGACAGATTTGAGCAGTAAAAAATCCTGATTCTGTGTCGTTGTTTATACAGTAGACTTTGATAGCTCATTCTTCTCTCTCTCACTATTTTCGGTTAAAAACTGAAACCTTATCTGGGCAGCCAAAGAAAAAAATTCAATTATATCTGTGCTAGATTCCTGCAATTTCTTTTTATATGTGTAAGTGTCTCTCGATTAATCTCACGAGACAAACACGGAATCAGTGTACTAAAAAAGCATTCTTACTTCTTTCCAATCATTTGCCCCATCTGAGTTTCCCATCTACCATATTTCTGAAGAGATAAGCCTCTAAGTTTATTGCCTCCTCGAGAAAATCCAGTGCTTTGTCGTCGAAGAGCATGAACAAATTCTTCTTTGTTCAAATTCTTCATCTGCAAAATTCAATCTTATATATATATAAGAACAAAATTTTCCATTCAATTTCTTAGCAAAATAATAATATTTTTTTTTTCTTTCAATTTTACCTGTTTCATATCTTCATCATAATCACTTATATTAAAATTAATATCTGCATCAACTCCCCTAAACTTAATCGCTGCTCGATCATAAGCTCTGGAAAAAAAAAAAAAAAACCCAATTCAGAAAAATAAAAAAGATGATGATTTTCTCAAGAAACAAACAAGAATTTTCCCACTAACCTTGCTGCAGCATGAGCCGTATCAAACCCACCTAGAAAATTCAAAGACAAAATTGATTATTTTTTTTTTGCCATAAATGGGAAAAAAAAAGATTTTGAATTGGAAAATTAGATATTGGAATTGGGTGTTTTTTTTTTCCTTACCTAAATAAACTTGTTTCCCACAATCCCTGAAAAAAAATAAGACAAGATTATGAGACAAAGAAAAATCCATGTTTTTTTTTCTTTATATCTAAAAAAAGCAAATACGGATTTCCCAATTTAGAAAGTGAAAAACAAAAAAAACAAATATTGATTTTTTTTTTTTTTTTTTACCAAATATGAGATTCCCATCTTCCTGTTCTTCGATAAAACGTAACTCCACGATACTGCGAGCTTCTTGATCGTGGTCCTCGCCGGCTTTTTCTCGCCGGCGGCTGTTTTTGCTGTAAAATTCTCAGCTCCACCGCGCCATCGTTACCGGAATCCGTTGCCGATAAATTCAACCAATGAGGTCTTGGCAAAGAAGAAATCCCACAAGAACTTGAATCCCACCCTCCATTATTTCCGGTCACCGGAAACAGAGCTCTTGTTACTAATTCCTGCGACGGTGACCCATTTCCGGCGCCGTCGTTTTCCTTCTCCTTTTTAAGGATGTCGAAGATGAGGACGGACGAATCCTCGTTGCTGAGAACTTCTTCAGCATTAACAATGGAGGAATTTGAAGTCTCCGAATCTTCCATTAATACAATCCTGTTGTTTTCTTCGCAGTTAATTGAATCGTTTTGATGGGTAATACTAAAGTTAAGATCCAACATGATTTTTCTGCTTCAAAATTTCTGGGTTTTTCAGAAATAAGTATCAAAATTTTGAAAGAAGAGATTGAAAAAATGATCTCTTCTTCTTCGTCTTCTATATGAGTAGAAAATTCAAGAGGAGAGAGAGAGAGAGAGAGAGAGAGAGAGAGAGAGAGAGAGAGAGAGGCTATCTATGGCTGAATTGATCAGAAAAAAACAGATTTCAATGGCAGAGAAGGAGGGGAAGAGAGAGAGAGAGAGAGAGAGAGAGAGAGAGAGATGGAGAAGGAAGGAAGTAGCTGAGAGAGGAATAGGAAGGAAAAAGATAAGAGAGGTGATCTTTAAACTGTTAGTTAAAAGCATTTTCAGCACTAATATTGAAAACTCCCGTCCCCAACCCGGCTTACCGACCGGTTCAATTCCCGAATTTGAGAAGTCTGAGTTTATGTAATCAATATTAAAAGTTGTGAATCTTAAGTTTATGTAGTTGTATTTGATGATTGAACGTTTATATATTACATAAAACATATATAACTGTTTTATGACATGTAATTTAGTATCATAGTTACTAGTTTAAAAGATATATCTCTTAGGTGTTTGTTTCAATTTTTAAGTCGCGGTATTGATACCTAATTCGTTGAACTAAGTTCAGGATGTGGTTTGATTTTTTATATTTTTATTAAAAAATGGTTAATTACTAAAATAGCATATATATACTTATATAACACAACAATTAAAAAATTATCAAAATAGCATTTTTTTATGACTTTTAATATTTTCTATTGCAACTTTTATCTTGGGTGGAATAATTATAATGTAGATGATTTTTTTTTGAACTAAAATTCTCATTTTATCGTAAGCTAATTATTAATCTAATTTTAATAATCTATTTCTTAAGTTCAATAATTTATGGCTTTCAGTTCATTAAATTATTGAATAAAAAATTTTTTTAAATAAAAAAATAAAAATAATGACGCACATGAAAATACATATCTAAAATATATTATTTAAAATAATTCCTCTAAAAAACATAATAAGCTAAAAAAATTGTTGTAATATATTGCAAATTCATAAATTAAAAAAGGTAATGTGATATCCGATAGAAATTCATTTTTTACTAAGAAAATTTAAATATAAATTATAAGGAATCTATTGAGAAGTAAAAACAAAGGGAAAAAAAGTAGTTAACTATTTTTTTTATAAAGTTAATTTAAATATTATTGTTTTTGTTAATAAATGATTTAAATATTATTGTTGATAGTCAAACTCGGCGCTATCCTCCTACACAAATGTAGTAAGGAATTAAAAAATGAATATCAAAGTGTCGTGAAGGTTATAACTTTGGCTTAGGTTGACAGTTTTTGTTGCCCTTCTCTTCGATATATTATTCTATAACTTTTATTTTGGGTCCCAAAATAAAAGTGATTCTTTTATGTTTTCTTACTCTATAGTTTTTTACATTGCCCCTTTTTTTTTTTTTGGGATCCCATTGCAATAAAATAAACTCTTTTGTGATAAGTGATTATTTTGTGTTTGTTTAAAGATTGACCAAGTACGATTTTAAGTGTAAAATGAAATTATTAGATTGTATATTATTCTTCTTTTTAAATGGACATTTTGGAGAATAGATTATGTGTAGAAGAGATGTCAAAATAAGGGAAAAGATTTATTTGTACCGAAATCTAGTGGAATGTGTTAACTTAAATCTTAAACTTTTAATTTCATTCATTTAAATAATGAATTTAGCAAATGTATCAATATGAATCTTGAACTTTTATAAATAATATAATTTATAATCTTTGTTAGTTAAATTACTATTATTTTTGAAGATTTATAGTTAAGTGTCAGTGTTAGTGTTTTTGTTATTTGATAAACTCCTTTTTTTGGATATTGATTTTTATGTTTGTGTTAAACATTTTTTTAATGGCTACTAGATTGAGTTATTTGGTGCCGGATTTAAACGCTATTTATAACTATTTGATTTTATGACTGCGATTGAGTGTTTTTGTTGATGAGATTGGGTGTTTTAAAATTATGTTATATATGTTTTTGTTAGCTGGTTTTTTGTCAATTTATTGAATGATTTTTAAGTAATTTTATAATTTAATCTTTGATTTAAGAATAATTTTTTCAAAAAACATTATCTTTGAAACATTTAAAATAATATTTTAAATAATATATTCTATTTTTATTTCCCAAAATTTCTATATTTTTCCATCACAATTAATCTTTTTTATAAATCAATAAAACCACCTAAAATTATTCTCATCAAACCATAGAAAACAAGCTTTAATGTGGCCAAACAATGATTGGTTTGGAGAAATTTGTGTGCAATAATCAAATCAAATCACAATACCATATATTATAATAAAAACAACTTTTTTTAAAAGCACTATTTGATTTAGATATTATTTGTACTTGCAATATTCACCATTAATATTTATACTTGTATCATGAAACCCAAAAAGAAAGACATTAAAAAACAAATCAAATTCCATCCTAAAACTAAAAAGTTCACTATCACCTTTAACAACCCAACAATTTTCAAAATTGGGTAACAATTTTAATATACAAAAAGCAATATTTCCTAAATAGGTAAAGTCACACGTTTTATCACAAAATAGCCGCAATTAATCTCCTACCGATCTAGTTGACCGACATCCAACCCACCTCAAGAGGCTTTATTCATCCGTATTTAATTACTCCCTATTATTTTCAAAGAGATAATTTATAGTATTTATGGTAGTGTTAAATAACTATATACTTTTTAAAATACTAATTTTTTAGCACGTTAAGATACTAATTTTTTAGCACGTGTAACGCACGTTATTTATTGTTAATTTTAATCATTTATTATTTAACATATATTGATATTTAATATCTCAATTGAGAAATAATGGTAGTTTAGATATTTATTAAAAGTAAGAAGGTATTAGTTTCAAAAAAAGTTTCTCCCAGTAACATACTTTTTAAGTAGTAATAAAATAGAGAATAGATAATAGATTAGCATACTTTTTAAGTAGTAATAGAAATAATAATATATTATTTAGTAATCTTTTATGTTTAATTCAAATTATGTATGATAATTAATTAAAAATATGTATGATGATAATGATTATTTTAAATATTTAGACTGATATTTATTATAATTTAAATAATTTATTAATATATATTATAGTTTTTTTTTGTTTTTTTTAATATTTAGAATGATATTTATTATAATTTTGATCGTTTTTTATTTAACATAAATTGTATTTAATATTTCAATTGAGAAATAATGGCAGTTTAAATATTTACTAATACTGGGAGGGTATTTGTGTTAAAAAAAGTTTCTCCTATTAGCATATTTTTTTTAAGATACCATTAACACGCTTTTTTTTTTAAATCAATTAACACGCTTTTTAAGTATAATAGTGATAGATATATTATATTATAAATAAGAACAATTAATTAAGAGGGAGAAAATATTAATATCTAACCACTTAAATTGTGTTGAATTCATTTAGGCTAGTTATTAAAAAAAAGTCATACCCAATGTGAACATAGCTCAACCTGTCCTTTTTCTGGAGGTCGAATATTCGAGTCTTCCTTCTCCAATTTGATATAATAACTAAAAAATTAAAATTAAAATCAGCTAACCACTCTTAAAAATATATTGTTTTACTTTCATCAATAATAAGAAACTGATGGTTAAGAATAAAGAAAATCCGTGTGAGTCCTTCCCAGAGGAACCCTCTTCAAATGGGGTCAAAGTCAAGTTTAGGGATGGGAAAAAAAATCATGCCCGACCCTCGACCTGAATTTTTTTAATTAAAAAATAATATCAATTATGTCAAAAATAAATATTTAAAATACAATATTATCTATTTTAGCATGGAAAATACTTGCCCCTAACAAGTCAGGAGAATCTCCCTCTTGATCTCCTTACGTGTTCAGTTTCTGTTGGATAAGGGTATCAAGCAGGGACATGGATAAAAATTCTCTATGGAGAAGGGTGGTGCATCCTCAATCTCACACGCCCTATTGTCATTATTATCGATATTTACACACAATACTTCTTGACAATTTAAGCATAATTAAAGTATTAGACATCAATAATTCAATTTTATGAGATCGAAGGTTCGAGTCTCCTCTTCCACAATTTAATGTAATATCTAAACATAGAAAACAACACTTATGAAAAATTCTATAGTACATAGACTAAAAATCTCTGTGTGGTACAGAGAATCAGTTACATTAATATATGTTTTTTTATTGTGGGTTTATTATAATTATTTAAAAGAATTATATTTTTAAAAATATAGTTATATTGAGCGTAAACCTTACGTAAGATTTTCTTTTAATTTCCTTCAATCAATAGACTCATTTTTTCCCTAACGATCAATTGTACCATCTCAGTTTCAAATGTTCATAGTCAGTTGAAGATCCAGGTATATCATGATTGATTTTTAAATTTAGTTATAGATCACATATAAGATCATAATAATTTTTTTTATTGATTATATGATCACATAAACAACATAGTCGATTACGAATTTATATCACGAGCACCTATAATAAATGACGATCATATTTGAAAAACAACGATCACAATTAAAAAAGAACGATCACATTTAAAGAAAAACAACCACATTTTAAAAAAGAACGATCACATTCAAAAGACGTCAATCACATTTTTAAAAAATTAATTATGAACATATAAAAACGACGATTATATTTTTTTTTATAAAAAAGAAAAATAACAATCATATTTTAAAATATCAATCAGAAACACATAAAAATGAACGAACACATTTTAAAAAGGACGTTCACATTCGAAAAACAAAATGACAATGAAACCTGAGTAATTGTATTTAAAGAACGACAGTCGCAATAAAAAGAAATGTGATCACAATAAAAGAAAGACAATAAAGTATATCAATTTTCCTCAATATGAAGTTTGATTCACAATGATCTAAATCGTTAAAATTTTAAATACATCTAAATTGATTAAGTTGTAATTTGAAATCAAGGGAATTCTAAGATTGTAATCTAATGATATTAAATTAGAACCTTATAATAGTTTAGGTGAAAAAAAATTTAAAAATATGAAAGGTTGAGATTAAATTAAAAGAGTTGGATTAGATGTAAGGGTTATAAAATTTTGGGAAAATTGGACAAACTACTCCTGAAGTATAAGGGTTGTAATACTTACATCCTTAAACTTTCAATTTGAGTAATTGGCCTCTTGAACTATGTAAAGTGTTAAAATTGGAGCCAAAAAAATTTAATTTGTCAAATTATCCCTTTAAAACTATTAATTTACTAATAATTATTATAAATCTATATAGGGTCGTGTCTTCGACCCGTCTCATTTCGACCTCGTCCATGACCCCAAACGTTAAACATTTTCGAGGGTCGGGAGTGAGAATTCTTCTCGGATCTCACCTCTCCCCTCCTCATTGACATTAGAGATGTATTTTTCATCTCTATAATGATTTTTTAGAGTCTAATTTCAAACCCTAACGAAGTAATTTGAAAAATTAATTTTTGTTAGGTCCAATTTTAACACTTTGCAAAGTTCAAAGATCATATTGATCAAATTAAAAGTTGAAGGATATAAGTGTTACCACTCGTATAATTAAGGGGTAGTTGTGTAATTTTCCCTAGAATTTTTTATACCTCCCCACCACTTATATATGATTGATGACAACGGACATACTACATAGTACATACCACAATAATATTAGATATTTTTTATTTTTTTAAAATATATTTCTTGTTTATGGCATACACGTGGATGTTAGTAATTGGCTTAAACCCGCTAATTATGGACCTTGATATCACGCAGGCTTATTCCAAATCCTACGTGGATGACGTTGACTGTATCTTATTTATGGAGTTTTTCAACGCTAAGGACCGCTGATCTTAACGGATGTATCTAACGTGGCAACCTCTGAGTGGTCCCTAGATTTAAAATTTCAACGAAAAGAAGGTACGAGATTCAATGAATCCAACGGCTTATATTCGTCGCATCCACTAGCTTTATAGCAACTCATTTTTTTCTTTCTTTTTTTAGTAATTTAATTTAAATTAAATTAATCAATAAAATGAGTATTTAATTGGAAAAATATGGCCTCACGCCCAACGCTACAACTAGGCTGTATTTAAGTATTTTCCTAACTAGAAAGTAGAAAGCAATCTCATCTTAAATATTTAATTATTGTTTTATTTTAATACCAAACTTGATTGATTAGGTATAATTAGTTCTACTTATCATCTCCCTACCCTTTTCAATTTTTTTTTTAAATCTTAATACAATTTAATGGGTACTAGTAATTTTAGATAAATATAAAGATTTTATTAAATTTTGTCTAACATTTTATTGTAATTCTCTTTTTAAATCATTTTTCGTGTATTTTGGTAGGAAAAGTTTATTTCTATAATGCTTTAAAATTTAATATTTTTATAAAAAAATATTTTTAATTTGATATTTTTTAAAATTAACAAATTTCAAAAAGTGTATGATATAAATGACTGAATGACTATGATAAAAAGTATCAAAGAGTTTATATAATTTATTGATTAATTAATTTAGTAATTGATAATAACTATCATAGGTCACTAATTGATAATAACTATTATAGGTCACTAATTGACGTGTTTAATAATTTATCAAATATTTATAATTTTAAAAAAATATCATATAAAACTTTAGTAGGTTTACCATCCCCTTATTTTCTAAGTAAGAGAAGTCTCAATTCATCTGATTATGAGTTATTGTCAAGGTACCTATATAACAACATAATTCTTAAACTAAATCCTCAAGTTCTTTAGTTGCAAAAGAAAGAACTTTGCTGTCTGGCTTAATCTTTGAGACAGCTAAAAAAAAAGGTGGAATTGTCTAAAAAAAAATCAGAACACCCTTTGGACCATTCAACAACAATTGACTCAATTTATCCATATAAGGTTTAATAAATTAAAAAAAAAAAACAACAAGATTTAGTTACAAATTTAATCTCAATAGTTTTATCTCTATGTCCAATTTAAATTTCAGGATTTGATTAAAAAAAAACACAAATATAATCATCAGTTATCGGAAGTTTATAAATCAGAACTCAACAAACTACGTGGTAGAGAAACCAATAACAAATTAACATTATTTGACATAAAAAAAATGGTATTTTTATAGTGGGATAAAATAAAATTATAAGACAAATCAATCATATTAACGAGCAAAAACTCCATATTTCCACATGTCTTATACGTTCACAGAAAAAAACTACGTAAGCGATTCATTAATTTCCTTTCATAACAATTAGGATGTTTTAAGAGTTTTCATCAAATTAAATAAAATATATTGAATGTTTTAAAATCATAAGAATTAAATTGATACAAATCTCAAATCATACAAATTAAACATGTAACTAACTACACCCAAAAACTAACAATTAGCACTTTATATTAGTTAATATATTTAAATATTGTGTTGGAAGAAATTTCAAATTACTAAGGCCTTGTTTGGTTTAATCTGAAAAACACGATATGAATTCAGTGGATTCTAATAAATTTAGGGTAGTATTTAGTAAATTTGTTAGTTCCAGAAATTTGTTTGGTAACAGATTCAAATTTTAAATTGAAATCCAGAAATTTGAAATCAGTGTTTGGTTGGTTATTCAGAAATTTTAAAAAAAAAATTGTGAATCAGAATAAGTGTTTGGTTAGTATCCAAATCTCAAATGTTCAACTATATTTAAATTTTTTAAAGTAATTTCCATATATCATATTTCACATAACTATTAGATTTCACTTGTAAGAATATAATTCTATTTATTAAACAAGTTTGATAAACTATTTACATTTTAACTTAATTTAATGATAATAATTTATAAAAATATAATTCTATTTCTTCATTCAATCCATTCATTGTATATCAAATTACAACTATCTGAACCACATCACATAGATAAAGCACGTGGGCTGGTCCAAGCCCACCGCAAGCTCGGCCCGTAAGTTAATGGTTAACGGGCCCGACCTATAAATCTTTGCACTGGATATGAATCATGTATTTGAATTCAAGCCCAACCCTCGGGTTTTATCCATAGAGCCCTATCAGAACCGACGTGAAACTCGGTTCAAAGACCGTTCATTTATATATATATATATATATATTATTTTATTTTTATATTTAAATTAATCTTATATATAATTATAAAAAAAAAGTATTAATAAAAAAATAAATTAACTTTTTTTTCCATCACTTTAGAATTAAGTTTAAGTTTAAAAAGTTAAAAATCAGCTTTAAAAAATGAAATTAAAAATTTAATTAAATAAAAAAAACTCCAATGGACCGGGCCAACCTCGAAAAACGGACCGACCCAACCCAAACCCGAAAAACAGATCTAGCCCGACCCAAATCAGCAAAATGAGCCCAACCCGTATTTTTATCTCATGTATTCAAACTCGTGGATTGGATTGTGTGGGTGAGATCAATATGTGTTTTTCAATGTTTGAGTGAGATATTTTGGATTCTTGTTTTAGTTGAATTCATTTTTTAGCCTAAAAAAGAAATTGAATCCAAACTGCTTTTTTTTGGATTGTAAACCAAACACAAAATAAACACAGATTTCTTTTATTCATTCAATCCAGATTCATAAAACTGAATCTGGATTGCAAACCAAACGGGCCGTAAAATAAAAAAATTAAGTAATTTTCATAAATGTAGACCATACCATGACGAACCCGCAAATATCAATAGTGCTAAAATGTAATAAAATTAAAGTTATAACCCAAAAAAGGAGGGCAAAAAGGGCATTTCAATACATTTAGTGTGCAATTATTGGTACAAAGTACATGATACAAGCTTTCTAGTAGCGGCAATTCCCCATTCCAATCCAATCAAATTCTATTGGTAGATACCTCAAACCATCCATTAATGGAAATTTCCTTAAAAGGGCAAACATTATTTGTGGGACTCACTTTTTTTTTTTGGGTGTGGAAAACTCCAATCAATCAAGGTTTTCTTTTCTTTTCCTATTCTGCTGCCCCCCCTATTGATTTGATTTGATGCCCCCCTTCCCCTTCAAATTTTATTCACCAATTATTTAAAAAAAAAAAAAAAGCGCAAAAGAACAAAGATAATCATCATCAATCAATAAATCTTAGCCATTGATTTCAATTTCAACGGATAAGATTCCTCTCTTGCATTTTTCTAGGATAAGAAAGGAGGGGCAAGCTTCCAAAACAAGAAGGATGTGTAGAGATTCTTGTGGTGTGGTTGATTAATCACTGTTTTTTTTTTTGTTTTTTTTTAAGGAAAAATGAATGGTCATGATTTAATCATCGTTTTTTTTGGGGTTGATTGATTTTTTTTCATTTATTTTTGGGTGTCAGTGACCAGTGACAAGACATCTTGTCTCCATTAAGGTTTTTCTCTCTCCTTTCTTTTCTAAAAATTGGACCCCTCCCTCATTCATTCCAGGCCACTCCAACCTTTCTTCAATTAGAAGGGAGTATTTTATTGTTCCAAAAACTTTTTTTTTGGGGGGGGGGGGGGGGGGGGGGGAGTATCTTGCAAATTATCAACTTTTTTTACTTAATAATTCTTACTAATAAGCTTACCAATAACTACTTTCCTTTTCTCTTTCTAACTTATTTGTTTTATTTGATTAATTCCCTAAAAAAGAGGTTTGTTAAGAACTTTTTTTTAATCTAAATGAGTAGAAAACAAGAAGAATTAATTAAGTGTTTTGTTGTTTGTTTGTTTTATATGTTTTTTTAGGGATAATTGGAAATCATGTGTAGTTTGTAGATTTATAAATTATACCTTGATTTAAAAACGATTTTAAACATTTATTTTAGGTTTGTAAAATTATAAATCACACTCATTTTATTGATTAATTTTACGAATTTAGGAGAGATTCTTCTACATTAGTTACATATTTTAGTTCCATTAAATTTATTGATAACATTTAGTAGATGGGTGTAACTTAGGGGGTGTTTGTTTGTAGTGTTTGGGGATGGGGATCTAAACCCTATGGTGATCTTATCCCCATCCCCATGTTTGTTTTGCCAATAGGGAAGGGGATTGAAACCCCATGGGGTTCCCAAAGCCCCCCTCCATGGGGTTTAGAACACCTTCAAAACACATGGGGATCTCATCACCCCATGGGAAAGATGAGAGAGATAGGAAGAGAAGAGAGGAGTGTAGAGAAAATTTATTTTATATTATAATTTTATTATTTTCATCCCCATCCAAAAAGCAAACACAGTGATCTCGTCTCCATGCATCTCATCCCCAGGTATCTCAATCCCATGCAAACCCGGAAACAAATGTCCCCTTATAGAATATGTCCTTGTTAATAAGATGTAAAATCTATAATTTACTCCTAGTTGTTAAAGAAATTGATCATTTTGAATGGAATTGAAACACGTGACTAATGAAAAATAAACACGTGTCTCAAATTCGTTAAAATTAATTAATAAATATATGTGATTTACAATATTACAAATTTATATGAGTGTTCAAACATTTTTAAATTAAAGTGGTGTAATTTATAGAAAAGATCAATTATATGGGTGAGATTTGGAATTATCCATTTTTTTTATAAAAATATTTTTAAAAAATAAACCATAAATGAACATCTTCTCGACCGACCTTGATTTCACGTCCGGCGAGAAGATTTTTATGGACTCTTTTTTTATGAAACTATTAACACCACTAGAGCTAAGGAGAACCGTAACCATTTGTTCTTTTGGTTGCAATTTCAGTACACCTTTAAAAAAAAATTGCTTCATTATTATTATTATTATTTTTTCTCTTGGGTTTTCCATAAGTTTAACAAGATTAAAATTGAGTAATGATGTGCGGGTATAGATTTAAAAATAAAGCCAAAGTTTCATGGATCAATGCTTTGGGGTTTATGAACGAAGTGGAAACTAGAGAATTTTTGAGAAAATGTGAGACCTTCGTGTGATTGTGAAATGTTATATCTAGCGTTATTTCACGAATCCCAATAGCGCTTTGTATTAGAATATTTTTGTAACTATTATTCTTCTCATTTACAAAAATTGATTTTTTTTCCTTTATGCAATTTGCGTCTTGTTGCCTTCTGATTGAGGTTGCTATTTTCACAATTCTATTGAAAAATGCCGTCTTTTAATTAAAAAAACACTATATGAGTTAGTGGTTGCCGTTATTTTTCAGGTAGATTTTTATTTTTATTTTAAATATTTAATTAAATTGATTTCTAGAGTTTAATTAATTTAATTTAGGTAATTTAGAATTTAGATATTATAGTCTTTTACTTGGTAGTTTATTATTTTAAAGTGTTAATAGAAACTAAGTGTGTTTGGTTACTTAAGGCAGAGAGCTTATGGTTAATAAGGTATGTGGTACTTTTTAAAAGAAAAAGGGAACTAGGGGACTCTTTTGTAAATAATTCCACCCTCTTTAAAATTAGGTTTCTCTTTCTCTTCCTCTTTTGAAACAAAGAAAAGAAAAGCACCAAAAGCTTCTCTCCCTCTCCTCTCTTTGCGCCGCCGCCCCCTCCTCTTTCAAGGGATGAATTTTTCTCGTCCCTGCTCCATTTTTGTCTATTCTTTTTACATTGGAACGCCCTCGGAGCAAGCTTTCTTTCCATCTAGTTCTTGTAGTTTTCCCCCAACCCTAAAAAGTGAGATTTACTAAATTCTTTATGGGTTTTCTTCCCTTTTGTTTCTAAATTGAATTTGAGTTGAAATCTTCAATTCCATTCCATGGAACTTGAAGATTTCAAATCAAAGAGGTATTTAATTTGTTTTTTTTTTCTCTAAACCCTTGGCCTAAACTTCAAAAATCACAAAATACCAACTCCCTAGGAAAGCTTCAAAACTGTGGGCATGGAAGGTGTTCTTCCTTTGGTTTATTATATGTTTTTATTTGAGTTTGGGTGGTAGAATCTTGTTCAAAAGCCTAAAATAAGTTTATCCATTGATAAATAACCCTTAAAAACTAGCCAAAACGAACCCGGAACGTCCCTAAATTTGATAAAAAAGCTAAGAATACCCCATGTTCATACCTGTTCGGCCGAGGGCTTGCATGAGGGATTCCATGGCTGTTTTGTCTAATTAGCTTATTTACACGTCGTTCATTGTTCGTATGGTTAGATTAATATATTTTAGGCATAACTAATTGTAGGTGGTGTCGATTTTCTCGCTTGACAGTCGTTTTAGAACGTTATTTGTTACTTTGCTAAAGGTAGGGATAAATAGAATTTACGGTAAATTTAGGAACCAAATACTTAAACGATTTTTATGATTCAAGAGATGAGTTTAATATTGGAACTAAGAGATTATAGCATGCTTAATTATAGGAATATTCCTTGGGAGTATAGTTTGGTTCTTACTCAGGGTGAATTTTGGATATAAGTTGAATATGTTTAGTTTGATTTAGAATTGATGTTCTATCTTCTTTTGGGATTTTCCGAGCTTTTATTATATTTTATAGTTATTGAGGTTGGTTGGATTCGATACTTGAAGAAGTATCATGAAATTGCAGGTTTATAGAATATATGGAAGTTATGAGTTAATGATCATGTGACTCTGTTTTAGTTCTTACCTTCAGAATCTGTTTAAGTTATTTACCTTGGAACTCTGATTTATTTTCCTTGCATGTTGGTAATCTGTGAGTTAATCTGCACTTGGGAATCTGTTTATGATTATAGAGATCTTGGAACTTCTGTTGTGTTTTGTACATGATTAAAGTAACTGAGATTATAAGGACCGTCAGGGCCTTATAATCTTAGGTTACTTATTGGTTGTTAAGATTATGGTAAACTATGTTAGATAATACATAGACTGTGTGTTCTTGCATTATTGCTTTTTCTTATGCTTGTATACATATATGTATCATGAGGAATTCTAAAAATTGAGTGTACTTTGCATGATTGGGGGAAATGAATAATGAGACAATATGTGACTGTGTGAGCTTACAGTATTTGATATTATTTATGAATGCTGTTATACATATATGAGAGAAATATAAAGACTGTGTGTACTTTACATGATTAGGTGAGATAATGAGATAATGTTTAAACTGCGTGTACTTTCATTATATGTCATTATTCACATGTTGATTAATAGTAAGAAATGTAAAGACTTCGTGTACTTTGCATGTTTTAGGCGAGATAATGAAATAATGCTAAGACTACATGCACTCATATTATTTGTCATTATTCGCATGTTGACTGTATTTGAGACATGTTGAGATTGCGTGTATTTAGCATGTGTTTGTTTGAGGTTGGGAATGTAAATTGTCATTAGTTAATATGAGATATGCGGTCATCATATGAATAGAACCTGACTACTTGTATTATTGAAAGTTTATGTCTTATTCGGAGTAGTATGGATTGTTTGAGGTTATGTTGGGAGTAGTCAAGAGTTAATAGGTTCTTTGGACACAAATCCAAATTCGGATCTAGGATCAAAAGCTACTTTACTTTCCATTTATCTTTACTAGGTGTTTTCGCTCATGATTACTACTTTTTAGATGCGTGACGTGGTTGCGGTCGAAACTGTGGAGTTGGTGCAGCTTGATCTTGGAGTGATGATGACGAGATGGACTAGAGTGGTCTTGTAGTCCATGGATTGATTTATGTTTTTATTTTATTGACACTTTGTCTGTTGAGCTCTTGAGAGCGTTTACATATAAACATTTCTCTTTGCATTATGGATTTAATTAAACTCTTGACATTAGACTTGGTTTTATGATTAAAAGGGATGCATATCCCATTTTTCTTGAAAATAACTATGGATTATTCTCACTTTTGAAATGATTATGAGTTTACTCCCACTGATTTACAGGTGTTAATTGTTTTTAAGTCTTCCGCTTACGTCATTTATATTTTATTTTCGAAAATAAAGAGTCAGGTCTTTACATGTATTGAATAAGAACTTCCTGATCCAACTCTAAAAATGTACAAATTTTTTCTATTGATTGAGAGTGAGGTAAAAAAATAACCTTTAGAAGTAGACCGACCATTAAAAATAACATTCTTAAAATTTGTATCAAAATTCTGTTATAAACTTCTAAAATCCTTATTAAAAAAGGTTTGATTGAAAATTATTGATAGTTTAAGAATCAAGTTGAAATATTTAAAATAATAGCTAGGGACTAACTAAAATTTAATATATTCTTTGTTGAGGATTCCACATTAGAAAGATAAAGGGAACTCACAATATTTTTAAGATACATGAGTTACGCCTCTCATTTCCAATTGGTTTTGAAATGAAACCCCATGATATCAAGACAGTATCCAACAAGCCCAAACAGATATTCGGTCCAAAAATGAGATCCAATCCAAGAATGCTGAGCTTAAAAGAGGCATCATTTTGAGGGGGAATGTTTAGTATCCCACATCGAAAAGATGTAGGGAACCCACAATATTAATATTTATAAGATACATGAGTTACTCCTCTCATTACTAATTGGTTTTGAGATGGAACCACATGATATCAAGGGGCTTCCACAACACTACATTGGTATAATATTGTCTATTTTGGGCTTAGGCTCGCATGGTTTTACTTTTGGTTTCACCTAAAATGTCTCATATCAATGGAGATGTGTTTTTCCCACCACACCTATAATCATCCCCTCTCCTAACATGTGAAATTTTGTTCGCACTCCAACAATGTCCTCCCCTGGAACAAAGAACCACCGAGCCTCCCCTCCACCCCGTCCACTCTATCCAGGCCAACTTCTTGTCTCCGAAGTTTACTTTTTTTTTTTTTGTATAAAAAATTCAATTTTTGATATATTTTGTCTATTTCCCACCCCCCCCCCCCCACCCTTAAATTCTCAAATATAGCTCTATATATTTTTTGCCCCCGCTTGGAAATATTTCTGGCTCCGCCCCTATTCGAAGTGCACCGTTCGATCGATAGAGCTCCAACACAGTTTGGGTCTCTCCGAGACTCACTACTTTGTTCGGCATTGAAGAATCCATCAACATAATTAGGATTACGACATGCCTTTGATACCATTTGGTGCATAAATGAGAATCTAGAAAATAAAAAATAAAAAATAGAATTATCTAAAACACAAAAATATCTACTCAAATTAATTGTAGATATAAATATATGATTTTCTTGGTACGTAAGCTGACCCTTTCATTGTAAATTATTTATGTAAAAAAAAAAAAGCTTCGTGAAACCTCTTATGTCTGGCCGCGAATTTAGATTTATTTAAATGATAGGACAAGGTGCATATGCAAACAACCAAGCACTGCATAATTTGGTCCCAACCAATCAACACCTTAAATTTTCTTTTAAATAAATTGGAAAATAAAGATAAATGGATTTATTTCCATTTGTAGTTTAAAGATCACGAAACTTTCTTTAAACAATTTATATAGATATAATATATATTTTGTTATCAACTTTTGCTTCTTTCTAGTAAACCGCTCTCACTATTCATTTTTAAAGTCATTTATTGGGTTTGAGATGGATGCCCACATTATCAATATGCAAGGCCGTTTCTATATAAATAAGAGCCCAATGGAATATATAAATTTGAGCCCCAATCATATAATGCCTAATATAACAAAACACCAAAATATATATAAAAAACATTATTTTTTACTAAAACACAATATCAATAAAAGAGTATAATAAAAGAATGACAAAATTATCAAAGTAGTATAAAAAAAATATAAAAATTGAACTTTGAACTTATGTTGGGATCAAACTTAACTCACAATGACGGATAATATAGAAATATTGTAGAGAGAATGTCAGCCAACGTGACTTAAATAAATTTTCATTTATATATTATTAATACTAAACTTTTAATTCAAGATTTGGGGCCCTAAAAGTTTCGGGACCCTGTTTCGTCGCACCAGTTGCACCATGCCAACGACGGCCCTGTTAATATGGTATCAGAGTTCAACAAATCCAAACGGGCATTCGATCCAAAAAAAGGGATTCGACCCTAAAATGGTGAGCTCAAAAAGATGTAGGGAACTCATAACATTTATAAACTCTAAGGGCCACTTCTCTCATTATCAATTGGTTTTGAGATGAATGCCCACATTATTAACATTTATGATATTTTAAAAGACAAGAAAGATTTTTTAATTAAAAAAACTATTTTTTTTTTAACATTTGACTATAGTTTCAAAAAATAAATTACAATACACAGAAATAAAGAGTGAATGAGCTTTTTAAAAAGCATGAATTGGTAACGTTTTTGTTTCTTATTTATTTTATCTGCTATTCCTTTTTTGGAGGGAAAAAGTGTTTGGTAATTAATTGTTGTTTTCTTTTCTCTCTATCTTATTAAAAAAAAATTTGCTTTAAAATTGAAAATTGAAAAATAATAGTTCATTATTTAAAACAGTTTTTTTTTTTAAGATAAGGCACTCAAAATCATTATATCATGACTTTCTGATGTTTTCTTTTGCCCATTTTATAAGTGAAATGATAAAGTATAAAAAAAATATTTTTTTTCTCTCAATTTTTGTATAAAGGACATATTCTTAAAAGTGAGAAAAAAATATATTTATGAAACACATTTAAACTGGAAACTGAAAAACGGAAATAAAAACATTACCAAATGTACCTAAAAATATTATTTAACAAGATCTTTAATATTTGTTTATCAAACTATGTTCCTCTTTAAACTAATATATTATTATTAGGGTAAATTGCAAATAGCACCTTTGTGGTTTCAGTTAAAATCATGAATAGTCTCTATAGTTTAAAAATGACAAAACATACCCCTGTAGTTTCAAATTATGTCAATAAGCCTTCAAACGTTGTAAACTTTCTTTTAGCCCGTTTGAACTCAAATTTGAAAGATTCAAAATGTTTTGAAATCATCATTTCAAGCTCTACATTATGGTCACTTCAAAAGTTCAAAATCATTAATAAATTAAAGAGTTTATTATCATCGAAATATTAGGTATGATTGAATCCATTAACTTATTTGTTTATGATTATTTATAAATTTTCAAGTGACCATATCGTAGAGCTCGAAATGAGAATTCCAAAACAACTTGAATCATCCAAATCAGAGTTCAAATGAAAAATTTATGGATAATTTGAAACTACATGGGTGTGATTTATAATTTTTAAACTATAGAGGTTGTTCATGATTTTGACCGAAACAACATGAACGTTATTTAAAATTTATCCTTATTATTATTATAGATTAAAATCTTGTATCGAACCTTATATTTTCATATCTATTGTGTTTTTGATGTTAAACATTTAAATGTTTTATTTGTTGAAAGTGATAACATGCTGCAAATCGAATAGATTTATAAAACGATAAAAGCGAATTATAAATTAAATGAAGTGAGATATGCACAAAAACTAATTTTGGATGAATGTATCCCGAAATACAACACTTTTACTCAAATTTAATAAACCACATTACTAACCTTGACCATCGAACCAAAACTTGTACGAAACTCGTTTAGAAACATGAGGATGAAATCAACATAATAACAAGTCGAAGAATAGAAGAGAGAAAACAGAGAAACTTCAGGGAATTCTCTCAGTATTTTCGAAGTACTTTATTATGAAATGTGAAGACTTATTTATATGCATAATTATGACTTTTAAATGTGGTTTTTGTGAAAGGTTGTATCGGTTAGGTAAATAACTGCCATTTAAAAGTGACTCTTACAAATTTTGCCTTTTATGTAGTATCACTTAGTAAATAACCACCTTTATAAAGTGATTATTAAATTATGCCTTTTATAGAATGTTGTAGGATCGAATGGCAACACGAGAGAGAGAGAGAGAGAGGGGGGGGGTGAATACGGTTGCACAAAATTTTCACAAATCCCAATGAAAATTAAAAAAAAATGTCCTCACAAATCCTCTCAAATAGGAGATACACAAATTTTATATCGTAAAAAGGTTTACAATTTCCTCAAACAATTAAAATCTCTCACAAAATTAATAAGCAAAATAAGATGCAATGAGAGAATAGAAGGATGAAACATTTGAGAATTTTTGGGCAGCAAGATGGAGCAGATTTGAGAGCTTAGGTACTGTTTTTGATCTGAAAATAGGGTTTAAAAGTGGCCAAATTTGTGTTTAAGCTTCAGGATAGATCTAAACCATTGATTATATAAATTTGATCCAATGGCTACAAAAAATAGGAGAAAATCAGTCTCGAAATAGATGCGAAATTAAAAAATAAGCTTCAGTATTCAGGTGTGCCTTCGCCCAGACGCGAGAGTAGAAAAATAGCGTGTACTCGCGCTTTAGCCAATACAAAGGCGCATTGTCTGACGCGTGTTCAACAAGCGCGTGTAGGGCGCATCGCTTGCTTCACTGCCATCAACTTCTTCCTTTAAAAAAAAAACCTGAATGCCAGTTGTTGCTTCTCCATTTGTTCGGATTTAATGCGTTAGTGTCAGTCCTTCTTGGACAGGTCAATGCCTTGTCAGCTCATTAGTCCACGTGTCACATTTTGATTGGTTCTGTCCGCCACATCATCACCCACGTGTACTTGCTTCTAAATTCTTTTGACCATAACTTCTTCGTTTAAACTCCGATTTAGGCGATATTTCGAACTCTACAACATAGATTACTTAAAAACTTGGAAACCATTAGTACAAATTTTGTTTGTTATCATCAAAACCTTAAGTATGATTGAAGCCCATAAAGCTAACAATCTTTCCTTTTTTGATGGTTACAAACCACTCAAGACAAATGGTCTTAAAGTGGCTCATAATAATATTATGACTTTTTCTTAGCAAATTCTCCCCCCTTGTAACATCCAAAAAATTATAAGATCAAAGCTCTCCCTAAAAATGATAACATTTACATAAAAGCAATTTAGCTCCAAAAAAAAAAAGTAAATGTAAAAAAAAAAAAAAAACTATATACACAAGATTGCTTCCCCTAACAAATGAAATCAAAATCGGATAATACCTAGTGCAAGTCTATTCTTACAAAATAAATCTTCATTTAATGGCTCAGTAAGTATAACCTCTACTTAGTTTTCAATATTAACGAAGTCAACAACAATATTCCCATTTTGTACGTGTTCTTTAAGAAAGTGATGTCAAATATCTATATGCTTTGTCCTAGACTGTTGAATAAGATTTTTAGTCAAATATATCGTGCTAGAATTATCACAATAAATATGCACGTGTTCAAAGTTTAAATTAAAATCACGCAACATTTGTCTCATCTATAAAACTTGAGCACAACAACTAGCAAATGCAATATATTCGGCTTCAGTAGTAGATAATGCAACAAAATTCTGCTTTTTACTATACCAAGATACTAACGAACTTCCAAGAAAATGTCATGTTCCACTAGTGCGTTTTGTATCAGTTAAACTACCAGCAAAATCCGCATCAGAATAAGAAATTAAATCTAATGATGCATTCTTAGGATACCATAAATCCAAATCACTAGTTGCAAGTAAATATTTAAATATTCTCTTAACAGCATGTAAATGTGACTCTTTTGGACAAGAGTAAAATCTAGCGCATATGCATAGACTGAACATAATATCTGGCCTACTCGCAATTAAATAAAGTAGGGATCTAATCATACCTCGATATGATTTAATATCTACTTCTTTACCTTTTTCATCTCTATCAAGCTTAGTAATTGTACTCATCGGAGTTTTTGCTACCTTTGCATTATCAAGCTTGAATCTTTTGAGTTAGTGTACTTTTCTTGGTTTATGAAGATTCCATCATCAAGTTGTTTGATTTGATACCCGAAGAAAAATTTGTGTTCTCCCATCATGCTTATTTCAAATTTTGTATGCATACACTTAGAGAATTCTTCACAGTGTGAAGAGTTAGTGACACCAAATATAATATCATCTACATAGATCTGAACTAAAAGAAAGCACTATCTTTAGTTTTAATAAATAAAGTAGTATCCACTATTCCCATTTTAAAACCATTATCATGTAGAAACTTACTCAATCTATCATACCAAGCTCTAGGAGCCATTTTCAAGCCATAAAGAGCTTTGTTTAATTTAAAAACATGATTTGGATGCTAAAAAGAAGGCGTTTAAGGCTCATACTAAAGAGCCTAAAGGGAAATGCTTTCATTGCAACACAGATGGACATTAGAAGAGAAATTGCCCCAAATATCTCGAAGATAAGAAAAAGGGGGAAAGAAGGTAAAATAGATTTACTTAGTGAAAAATTTGAGAAATTTACTTTGAATGGTTGATTCAATAGTCACTAACGCAAATTTTTATGTAACAACCCGAGTTTTAGGTAAGGGTATTTTGATCTTTTCCTCAATTTTGATCTAAATAATTTTATTTTGGGTTATTATTAACCGTCGCGTCGATATGAGTTCAACGCCATTGACTACATTCAATTCCGAGTTCCGAGTAAAAAGTCATGGCTTGAATACCGTTTATGTCCCTAACTTATAACATTCTTTCAGGGGTATTATTGTATTTTTCCAGCAAATCTATTCATACTAAAACCTAGGTCAAAACAAATAAATATTATTTCTCCTCAGCTTCCTCGTATCAGCGCCGTTCTCCCTCTCCTGTTCGTATGTTCAGATTTCGTAAGGTAACGGTTGATCCTTATCAATTCGATGTTTCTTTTCTATTAATCCTGATCTAATATTCGACTTTTGGGCTGCCGTTTATGGATAGTTTCAAGCTCCATAACTCGCCGAAAGAACCAAGTGAATTGTCATCCGTTTACTCCTTTTTCATTGATATTTTACGTAAGTTTCGATCTAGTTCAGTTTTGTTGTTATATCGATAAAAATGCAAACTAAATGGACGTGTTTTCGTTGGTTTTCGTCTGAGAAAGGACCCTCGCCGGAACTTGGAATTTCCTTGCCGTTTTCTGAGTTTTCTTCTCGGGTTTGCTCGAGATTGGAGGTTGTTTTTCTTCGGGTTATTCTAGCATTTTCATTCCTAGCCGTTTCACGCAAGAGAACTCTCTCGCCGTCACCAACAAGGTAAGTCGTTGGTTTTTTTTTTTTAAAAAGAAACGCAAAACAGCGTCTGCGTTATGCTGAAGGTCGAAGATGAGCCGGTCCTTGGACCGGCTGGACTGGTCCAATTGGACCGGTTCAGGGCTTAATTAGGGCCCAATCGAGCCGGTTTTCGTCCCGTTCTTCCGATTTTCATATAATTGACTTTAAATTAATGTCAATACAAGTTTTGGGCATCTCTAGGATTTTATTTGGCGTTATTTCGAGTTCGTTTGCTTGCTCAATTTGCGAATAAGGTAGGTTAATTCCTACTTAAAGTATTAAATTGAAATTTTCTTTGAGTGTTTTTTTTTGTCTATGATTCATGGTATGACTTGGGAGATGATTTATTGGTTGCTAGGAATTATTATGTAATTATTGTGATTTCCAGTTTTTTTTATTTAATTATTATTTGTGTTCGGTTATTTGTTTAGTGATAAATAGAGCCTTTAGGTTTTACAACTTGGGTTGTATCTATGCATAATATATATTAAATTTGTAGAGCGTATACTATGGCACGTATCATGAGTGGCCCTATACCCCACTATGATACGTATATGCAAATTTAATTAAAACAAAGACTAAAGGAAATGTTGTGGGCTAAGTACCTACTAAATAAATAGGCTAAGTACCTACTAAATAAATAGGCTAAGTACCTATCTTTTTAAATGAGAAATTGGGGATTTGGACTAGTATCCAATAGTTATTATATTTGATGTGATTTCAATTTAGCTTACTTATATAAGTTGAAATTAATCTACTGAGCTAAAAACCCACGGTATTCGAATGCCCTGCAAATTTAAATTTTGCAGGTAACGATAATAATATTGGGAATTGAGGCGCGTGACGAGGATGGTGCTACATGGAGGCCGTAGGACTTATTCGTTTTTATCTTCTCTTTTGACTTTTCATTTTAGTCATTTCTTTTATTTATTTGGGATATTTTAATTTATTTTTATTAAACTCATGCATTTTATTTATTTTATTTAGGGTTTATTTATTTAAACTGGCGCCACATTTAAACGTTTTGTTTTATCTTTTATTTATCATTTAATAAAAGGCTTATGCAATTATTGATTTTACTCTGATTTGTTTGTAAAATTAAATGAGTTCTTTAATTATTTATTTATTAATTTTACATTGAATCGGGTCGTCACATTTTATCTAAACTTTATAGGTGCAGCTTGATTCTTGAAAATACTCTTCAACGATGCTGATTAGAAGATGATTCAAGATAGATAGTAGATTAGATTTACAATTTTTAGTCTTTAATTTTTCATTTAATTTTCTCGTTTAGTTAAGTTTAGTTTTAAATTTGTTTTTATTTTTGAATTATGTAATAAGTATTGGTTCTCACTTAATAAGAACCAATTAGGAATATTTTAATAACGGTCGTTTAAGTTAAATATTCCTTGTAATTTTATTACAATATTTCAAAATGTGATTGGATAAAAATTCAAAATACTTGATAAATCAAATAGTTCTAAAACCAAATTCTAAACTATGAAATATCTAAATAAGTTATAAGGTTTCAAAATGTTTGAAGATTTAACTCTAAAGTTACTTAAATAAGTTAGAAGGATTAATCTCTTAAAGATGGTTCTCAAAGTATTTGAGATGATAACCATGGTAATCACAAACTTATAGAAATAAGTAAATACGTTTGATCTATCAAAGATCACAAGACTAAAAAATCACTAAAGTTTAACACTTAGATGTTAAAACTTAAGTGATAAGTAAACATTAAATCAATTTCTAATATTCCAAAATATTCAGTTATTTAAAAAGTTGTTTTAAAAGGTCTAACTGATATGCCATACACAAAATAAAAATTGAAAAGCAATAATTATTGGATAATTGAACTAACAAATTGTTAAAGATAAGTTCAGTAAATCAGTGATACTGAAAACTTTAACCTTTAAACCTTACTATATTTAGAAAAGAAAATATAATTACAATAATTTTATTTTTACAACAAAACAAGTAGTTATTTAAAAGTTTAAATGGTTAAACTACTTGTAAAACTTTATTTGAATGGGAGCGTCATAGTACGAACCAAACCAAACCAAACAAAGGGACTTTTGGAAGTTCAAGTGAAACTCATTGACTTCAAAATCAATGAATAAAGTTCAAAATAAGTGAAATAAAATTGATATAAATTTTCAAAAGTGGAGTTAAAAATGGTCACTTACACTTATATATTATTTTTGAAATAATAACATGTATAAAATTGTAATCATTGAGCAAATGAAAGTAATGGAGAATTACTCTATAGTGGGAGCATAACAATTTCGAGAATCCTAAAACCAATGTGACTAAACTAAAATTTACAAATAGTGTGTTAGTGCACATAGATAAAATGGAAGATTTTATGAGTTGAACGGGATCAAATTTGAACATGGATTTACTACCAAATAAGAATTTGACATAGGACCTTTGCGAATTCACCATTAAATGAGTTAAGTATAAGTAAAATGAGTTTTAACTAACTAAACTCTAGATTCGCATGAATACTAAGTTGTTAGTAAATGAAGGTGTTTGAACATGATAGTTTCATTCAAATCAAATGTTAATAGAGTTTATTTCATGACAATAAAATATGGAATCTATTACACTTAATGAAGCTAACATCAGACAAAAAAAAACATACTAAACTGATGAAAAACGTTACTGATAAAGTTTTAAAATGACTACCATGGCTAAGTAGTTGATAGTCATCCAGCTTGACTGCAATTACAAGTCAAATATCCAAAGATCTAGGACAAGTGGGAGATTGTTAGAAATGGTGTCCTAGAACTTGTAATTATTTAATAAAGATAATTTATTTCGAATAAATTAAATAAATGAATATAAGTTCATTTTATTATCTACATTGATTCAATTGACGTTATTAGGAATATATGAAAATATATTAATATCAAACATTCAAATAGTATAACCCTAAGTTACTCTTATGAAATTATGACTAAGTATGTGAGTCATACGAGAGGATTAAAGTCGAGATGAGTAACTTAAAGTTTCTAATAACGTTTGGGAACCTTATCCTGGTAACACTGTTGATAGCTGATCATTTTGTATATAGAGAAAAATGATCTAATCCTGATCATTCATCTGGGTGACATGAAATGTAAGTATCATATGCATTGTTGATTGTAAAAGACAGGACCACGATATTTGATCAATATCTCAATAGTACTGTTTATGAGAAATGATGGAATATCAAACTAAGTTTATCAACCGTGATACATCTCAATCCTAAGTGAAATGTGGATTCCTATTCATGGAGTTATGTTTTTTGATTCAAATGGTTGAGAGCGATTTGATATGAACGCTCAATACACTCATGTTTTGGGAACATAACGAGATAGTAACTGGGAACACATTTACATGAGATGGAATTCTTAACTTTCCTATAAATTAACGGTATCAGTGCGATACCTAAATATTTTAGGAACTTTAGGAAACTCCCTTGATGTATTGACTCAAGACATGAACAAGTGGCATCATGACTTCTATTGATCAAAGAAGAATATTATCTGTAGTTCGACTACAAATATTGTTCATTGGAGAATCAATTGGAACACAAGGATAAACACGGTAAGCACAAGGTCAAAATGGTAAATTTAATCCCCCTGTAATTATGAGTGTTCCACATGAAGGATATATCACAGATATAAATAAAAGATAAACTAAATGGACATAACTCATCTATAGTAAGGGGAGTTCAGCTATGAATCTATAGTGAAATTATTCATAGTTACATAATAAGTAATTAACTAATTATGAGTTAATCACTTAATTGACTAATTATTAAGCCCATGATTTATAGGTCCATCAAGTGCCTATGCTAGCTCAAATATCGCAATCGCGAAATCACTTAAAGAAATGAATATAATTTAAGTAAGATAAGTTACTTAAATAGGCAATATTAATTGTTTAAATATTAAGTATATTTAAATGGTAATTAACATAAACATTATTAATTTTTTAAATAATGAGTTTATTTAAACAGGAAATTAATAATGAAAGATTATTAATTGTTTAAATATTGAGTATATTTAAATGGTAATTAATAATTTGAAATTAATTGATAATTATTAATTGTTTAAATAATTAATTTTATTTAAATGAAAAATTAATAAATTAATAAATAAATTAATAATAAAATATTTTTAATAAGAATTATTAATTAATTAAATAATTAGTTTATTTAATGGGCATTAATAATTAAAATAATTTTCATTAATTGTTTAAATAATAAAAATTATTTAAATAGAAATTAATAATTAAATATCATTTGATAATATTTAGTCGGGAGAAAATATTAATATTATTAATTATTTAATTAATTAAGTTAGACTTATTAATTTAAGTTAGAGTTTCTAGCCCAATAGGATTAATGAACCCAATCGAAATTGTCCCAAAATAATTAATTAAATAAATTAGATTTATTTATTAATTACTATACAATAATTTCGGCCATATATTAATTATTTGAAAAATAATTATTTAAATTATATCCTAAATTAATTACATAGACTTATTTAACCAAGATAAATAAAATAAAATAATCTCTTATTTATCTAAGGTATTTTCGAAAATACCACGATAAAGGAAAGAGAAAATCTTCTTTTATATTTATCTCCATGGAATTTTCCTAATTTGATTAGATATTCCATAAACCGATAAATAGGAGGTTTGGGTCATTGATAAATCACACAACTCAATTCCTAAAAATTGAAATTTTCTCTTCATCTCCTCCACTAGGCCATGCCGATTTTGGCTTTTATTTTAGGAAGAAAAATTCTTTTTCTTCTTCTGAATTTCTTCTAATGTTCGATCACATAATCAGGTTTTGTTTGTTCGATTGGGATATAACGTAGAAGATCTGGTGCTGAGAATTGATGCTGTAAAGAAACCTCCAACTATGTTTCCATAAATTACTCAATGTATGTAAAGAGTTTTATTTTCGAACAACTAGCATGGATTTACATGTTTTAGATCACAATTGTATGATGTTAATAGATCCTAAATTAATTGTTAATTTGTTTACTAATTAAAATTCTGCTAATTTAGTAAAGTAGTCCCTTCACACGTAAGCAACGAAGTTAGAATATTAGATGAGTCAGAGGTAGTGCGTTGTCTTGACGCTGTGCTATGTAGATACTTGCACAGGAAAGGAACAAAGCATTGATGTGGTGCCGGCCTAACACCCTCTGATGTTAAAGTTAAAGCTAGTGTGCCAGAGAGATTTGTAATAGAATTCGTTAACTTATTACTGAGTTTCTTCTTGTATTTATAGAAGAATAAATTGATTACATCATTGTGCCACATGTCATGTAAGATTGGATACTTGTATTTGGTCTCAAGTATGTTGGTCTGTCAAAGACTGCGTAGACATGCCATGCCAGGTGCGTAGGTATCTTACTCAGATACGTAGACATTTTCATTAGGTGTGTAGGCAAGGTGCATAAACATTTTCACCAGATACACAGGCAATTTTACCAAGTTGTAAAATTCCACTTATTATGAAATTCCACCCACAACAGAGGCCCCTACTCCCGAGTTGAGTTGAGATGTTAGTTCAACGCTGCTTGGGAGTATTCTTTCAAGGTGGAATTTTGCTTCAGTAACTTTTTTGAAAAATTCAAAACTGTTGGAGTTTGTAGCTTCAATTTTCTGCCTTTCCAGTTGTCAAAATTTCTAGTATTCTTCTATGAGCCTTGCACTCTTAGTAGACTTAAAAAAAATCTCATTTTAAATTCTTTTAGAAGATATGGCTCGTGGGAGCCCTGCACTCCCAAATAGACTTAGAATAGAATTTTTTCTCATTTTAAATTCTTCCCCCAAGTGCTGCACGTGAGAAGCTTACACTCCTTAATACACTTGGATTTTTTAAACATTTTATGTTTTAAATTCTTCTATGAGGTGCAGTTCTTGAGAGCCCTGTACTCCATAGATGACTTACAATTTTTTTTTAAATTCTTCCACTAGGTACGACTCGTGAGAGCTTGCATTCCCTAGCAAACCTATAATTTCTTTCTCATTTTAAATTCTTCCACCAGGTACGGCTCGTGAGAGGCATGCACTCTCTAGCAGATTTAGAATTTTTTCTCATTTTAAATTCTTCCATCAGGTGCGACTCGTGAGAGGCCTGCACTCTCTAGTAGACTTAGAATTTTTGACCTTTTCACATTGTAAATTCTTCTACGAGGTGTGACTCTTAAGTGTCATGCATTCCCTCATAGACTTAGAATTTTTTCTTATTTTAAATTCTTCCACCAGTTGCGGCAATGAGAGCCCGGTGTCACGGTCATATATTTTTCTACCGTGCAGCACCATGTTTTCTACGCTCACATGGCCATCCATAAGGATGTTCTAGCCCAAACCCTCGTATATGAGTCATAATGGATCTTTATCGGACTACTGGTGATGTTCTTAGAACAACTGGGTTTACCTGATGCATATCGAGGAAATCTTAAACTAACATAACAAAACTAGCCTACACACATAAGCTTTCTCCTACTTGGCACTGACATATTCTTAAGCGGCATTATTGACCTTCACGTGTATATTAGAATACTCTTTGGTTATACACGTCGCTCGTACCTGTATTATTTCTCATCTGCGACTCAATGGTGTTATGCGTCTTTCATTAGGCTTAGACCAGTCTTCTTTTAGCCTTACCCACGCTTAGACTAAGACATCACGATAACATCGTCACTATCTACTAAGCCGAGGCACGTCTTGCTTACGCATTGAGCCAAGGCGCCCATGACAAGGTTTCACCACTCAGCTTGGTTGAGGCTAGCTTATTCACGTCTCTCCATGCCCATAGGCATTTCATATTACCCGGCCCATGGGATTTTTCTAGAGACAAAATTCTTGCTCTCGTATGCCACTAGGACAATTCTATCGCAGAGACTCATTTATTCGACTAAGCCCACCCTTGTGCACACCCCGTGTCACTCCCATGTCGTGAATGGGCATTCTTAAAGACATGGTGCAATAAATATCCATGTCAGCAGCATCGAATGCTTATCGAGACGTCGAGTATAATCAACTCTATGTCGGCTTATCTAGACCTATGTATGTGGCACAATGTCAGCACTTTGTGCCCCCGACCCTATCTCTGAATTTCCTATCCCTGAGAAGTCACCCGTGAAACACTAGTCTCACGATGCTCGCCCTCCCCATGACACACACATGTGCCATAACGTAGCTCACTTAGGCACCAGGGCCTGGGGTTGGTGGAGAGACAACACCATACACCCCTTCTATAGTACATTCTTATGCATTTCCTCTTTGGTAGGTATAGACATGCAAAGTGGTGAAGAGTCACTCGTCTCCATGGAGCTCACATGAGAACTTCGATTGAGATGAAACTTTGAGTGTGTTCCTTTGGCATATAAAGTGACTCAAAATCACTTTTGTTTCCTTAAAAAATAGCATGCTTTCTGAGGTCCACTTCACGACCCCTGACGACGACATCCACCCACACTGCATTGTGTTGCGTCTAGCATTCAACCGATGCATCTTCTACTTGTGCTTGCTTTAGTTAGTTTTGTCCGCTCCATACTTTGGGTTTATCTAATGCTCCATTGCCTATGGTCACATTAGGTCACAACTCGAGCTCTCGATTGGCTTCACAGGCATCAAGCACGTTGCCATCACTTATCTACACGCTTGTTGTGAGGCACAATCTACTGACTTCAATATGATTGTAACATCCTCCCCCACTCAATCTAATAATCATCCTCGATCACGGGGTATAATCCACTATTTCTTAATAAGGTTGTAACATCCTCCTCCACTCAATCTGTCATCGCTTGATGATAGCTCTTCTTTAGATCGGCTACTGTGTGGCTTCCTCGCACTTGTAGAAGAACATCATTCACCCCCTTTCTCAATTGCTTGTCAACGTAGGTCGCCTAACAAGGGTAAGGCACTAATGTCCATCCACTAATCCTTTCTTAGCGGCGTCTAGACTATGGAACCGCCACTTTGATTTGGACCTCCAAGCCCCTAACCAGTGGACTTGGCCTAGGCACAAAAGACATATACAACAACTAACTTGGACAAAAACTTGCTCCAAGCAAAATGGCACTCCTAGCCTTTTCTTAGGCATAAAGCCTATCTGACCCGCAACATTCTCTATGCCAACTCTTACACACGAGATTCTGCTGGAAGCAGACTAGCACTGACTTGACCAGTCTTCTTTTATTGGCACTGGCCAACTTCCCATAGGCCATCCCAATGTGGTAGATAAGTTGTGGAAACCGGATGACATTCTACAGACTTCTCACCTCACACTTCTTGGCATTGACTCATACACGTGGGCATCTTAACTCGCTCAACTCTGCAATATGGGCCTTCCATGGTACTTTGGCATAATAACATCGCCTTGTTGCTTCTTAAAATGGCTCATATGCCACCTAGCCCTTCCCTTGGGCTTTTTCGAACTGACCAATTATCGACAACCATCGTGAGTGAATTGACACTGAGTTTGCCATCATACACCAAGTATTACCTATACTGCTTGACACATGAAGGTTCAATCAACACTCACACAATCGGTCATTCTCTGAGCACTTTCATGACTTCTAAAAGAAACTATGTCGTTCTTGCTCATCCTCAACATGACATTAACTTGCCAAGGTGTCCCATATACGCGAACACTGAATTCTGCTCTTGATGTGGCGATTATGCCACTTCTTCATCTCACTTGAGCATAACAAAGACCTAGGAAAACTATCAGGACCAACTTATGATCTTTGACACTGGCATTGCCCCACTAAACATTTAGAAGTTAACTGCTCTATCTCATCTTTTCCGATCACATCTTACACTCAATTCTGATATATCATGTAATAGATGCATCACTGTGAACTCTTATTGCACAACTCGACATGCTAACATGACCCTATCCCACTGACTTCAAAAGCTACTGACGTGCACATTTAGTTTCATACTTGCGGCTCACTCCGCAATAGGCTAACACCACATTTTATCTCATTTAGGTTCTTAATCAGAACTCCAAGCTTTTATACACTCAAGCTTGTTTGGAACTTCTCACAATCAAGGTTGACTCCTTCAGTTGATGACGACTACTAACATAACTCAACTTGTCAGAATCACTCATTCAACTCAACAATGCTGCCTCTGATACTGAATATTACACCTTTCTATCACCGCGATATTCTGATGTACTATACACACCCTTTTCAGCTTCTTTAAGTTGCTCACTAGCAAACACAAACATTCGAAGATACAAACTTTCATATTGCCCTGCCATCACGAAACTTTGACGCACTTTGAAGTGTCACTTCTAACTTTGTGTGACTTTTATGTCTGAAACGCATGAAACAGGCTTTGATACCAAATGTGATGTTCATACATTTTTTGATAGCACGTCGCCATGTTTTTACGCTCACATGGTCAGCTGTACGGCTACTTTAGCCTAAAAGCTCGTACATGAGTCATAACGAATCTCTGTTGGACCACTAGTGAGGTTCTTTCAAGAATCGAGTTCACCTGATATATATCGAGGAATTCTTGAACGAACACAAAAAAACTAGCGTACACTCATTAGCTTACTCTTACACGATGCTGACATAGTCTTAAGCGACATTCTTGACTTTAACATGCATATCAGAACACTTTTTGGTCATATTTGCGTCGCCCTACGTGTATTGTTGCACATTTGCGACCTAATGGGATTTATACTCTTTCACTAGGCTGAGACCAGTCTTCGTTTAGCCTTACCCACGCTTGAAATAAGACATCACAATAACACTGTCGCTATCTACTATACGCAACTGAGGCTCGTCTTGCTCCTGACAAGGTCTCAATCCTCAGCTTGGTTGAGACTAACTTACGCGTGTCACTGCATGCCCATAGAAATTTCACATTAACTGACCCATGAGATTTTTTAAAAGACAACTATCTCACTCACGTATGCCTTCGGGATAATTCTATGGCATGGACTCATATATTTGACTAAGCCCCCTTGTGCATGCTTTACGAGGCAATCGACTCTCGTGTCGCTCCCATGTCATGGACGGTTCTTCTCAAAGACATGGTGTCATAAATATCCATGTTACTATTGCACGCTTATTGAGACTTTGGGGCATAATACGCTCTATATTGAAACCTCTGAACCTATGGATATGGCACAATGTCAACACTCTGTTCCCCCAACACTATCTCTGGATTTCTCGTCCTGGAGAAGTCACCCGTGACACACTAGTCCCGCGATGCTCGCCCTTTACATGACACATGCATGTACCATGGGGTCGCTTAATTATGCACCATGCAGCCCCCCCCATAGTACATTCTAAGGCATATTTCTTTGGCAGGTGTAGACATGCAAAGTGGCGAGGAGTCATTTGACTCTATGGAGCTCACATGCGAACTCCGATTTTGACGAAACTTGGCGTATGTTCCTTTGACATATAAAGTGACTCAAAGGCATTTTCATTTCCGTAAAACAAGCATGCTTTCTCGAGGTCCACTGCACGACACCTGACGACGACATCCACCAACACTGACACTGTCTTCCTCCTAGCATTCCACCAATGCATCATCCACTTGTGCTTGACCTAGTTAGTCTTATCCGCTCCATTCTTTGGGTTGATCTAATACTCCATTGCCTATAGTTGTATTAGGGCACAACTTGTGTCTTTGATTGGCTTCACAGGCAACATGCACATTGCCATCACTTGTTTGCACGTTTGTTGTGGGGGCACAATCTACTGATTTTAGTAGGATTGCGACACCCTCAACTCCCAACCAGACTTAGAATTTTTTTTTCTAATTTTAAAATTCTTCAACCAAGTGCGGCTCGTGAGAGACCTGCACTTCTTAGTAGATTTAGAATTTTTAATTTTTTCACGTTGTACATTCTTTTACGAGGCTCTTGAGAGCCTTGCACTCCATAGTAGACATAATTTTTTCTTATTTTAAATTCTTCCACCAAGTGCGACTCGTGAGAGTCCTGCACTCCCTACAGACTTAGAATTTTTTCTCATTTTAATGTCTTCCACCAAGTGCGACTCGTGAGAGGCTTGCACTCGCTAGTAGACTTAGAATTTTTGAATTTTTCAAGTTATAAATTCGTCTACCGAGGTGAGGCTTTTGAGAGCCCCACACTCCGTAGTAGACTTATAATTAATTCTTTCATCATGGGCGGCGTATGAGAGGTCTTCACTCTCTAGTAGACTTAGAGTTTGAACTTTTCACGTTGTAAATTCTTCTACGAGGTGCGGCTCTAAAGAGCCCTGCACTCCCTAGTAGATTTGGAATTTTTCAGTTTTTAAATTAATCTATTAAATGTGGCTCGTGAGAGCCTTGCAATCCCTAGTAGACCTAGAATTTTTTTTTCATTTTAAATTCTTCTACGAGGTGCGGCTCGTGAGAGTCCTGCATTCCCTAGTAGACTTAGAAGTTTTTCTCCTTTTAATTCTTCCACCAGGTGCGGCTCCTTAGAGTCTTGCACTCTCGAGTAGACTTAGAATTTTTCATATTTTAAATTCTTCTACTTCCTCGTGGACTTATAATTTTTCACTTTTTAATTATTTTATGAAGCGTGGCTCGTGAGCCTTGCAATACATAGTAGACTTAGATATTTTTCTCATTTTAAATTCTTCTGCGAGGTGCGGCTTGTGAGAGCCTTGCATTCCCTAGTAGATTTAAAAAAATTCTCCTTTTAACTCTTCCACCAAGTGTGGCTCGTGAGAGCCCTACATTCCCTAACAGACTTAGAATTTATTCTTCTGTTAACTTGTCACTAGGTGTGGCTCGTGAGAGTCTTCAATTTCTTAATAGACTTAGAATTTTTACTTTTTGAGTTCTCCCACCTTGGTGGACTTAGAACTTTAATTTTCTTATGTAGAGCTCTTCCATTTTGGTTGATTTAGAACTTTTTTATTTTGTTGTTGTAGATTTACCCAGTTGGCCCCCACTCGAGTAGAGATTTATGTCTTGAAGTCTAACTCGATTCCAAGGGTCTCGAAATGATTTGACCCTAAGTTGCTTGACATTTTCGTAGGTGTGGTAGAGCCTTTCAGATGAGATTAATGAATGTGTTGATGCCTTATCCTACTATCTGAGTGACCTAGCATGGTTCTTTCTAGGCTTGGGATCTTTTTCAATATTCGGGCCCCAAAAATAGTTCTTATTCAATCCCCTTTAAAAGTAGTTGTGAGAAGACTTATAGAAGGAAGAGGAAGTGTCCCGTGTATTTAGCCTCGACTTCCCATTTGAAGCACCCTTCTCACGATTTCACGAATTTCCTATACCTTTTATAGGCTCTTTGTCTTTTACCTTTCTTGGATTGTAATTTCTGGTTGTCAGCTGGGGCTTGATGGTTAGATTTCTGTTCAAGAATTTTGAGTACTTTAGCAAGATCTCGATTCACACCTCACACTTTCTATTCTAGAGCATATACTCGTACTATTTCTTGATTTTAATCAACTTGTTGTTGCTCTCTAGTACTACGAGTTTGATATCTTTTGCTACAGGGGTTACTGTTTTCACCGTCATCTACATCATCACCAAGTTTACTTCTTTGACTCATGTTCTATGGTAGAGCACTTAGTAATATACTTCCCCACAGGCGGTGCGAAATGTTGTTGCGTAAAAATGGTTATCTTTCACGTAAGTAACAAACTTAGAATATGGGGCGAGTCGAAGGTAGTGTGGTGTCTTAACGGTGCTACATAGGTACCTGTACAGGAAAGGAACAGAGTATCGGTGTGGTGCCGGCCTAACACCCTCTTATTCTAAAGTCATAGCTAGTGTGCCAGAGAGAATTAAAGAGAATTCATTTCCTTATGGCTGAGTTTCTTCTCCTATTTCATAGGAGAGGGAGTTGATGACATCATCATGTCACATGTCGTGTCGGGATTGGGTCATGTGTTACTTCTCAACTACGTGTCACTTGTGGGTTACACCACATGTCATTTCTCGATTGGATACTTGCATTTGGTCTTAAGTATGTTGGTCTGATAAAGACTAAGTAGACATGCCTTGCCAGGTGCATAGACATCTTACTTTGGAGCACAGACATTTTCACAAGGTGCGTAGGTAAGGTGGATAGACATTTTTGCCAAGTTGTAGAATTCTACGTGTTATGAAATTTCACCCACAACACATATAATAATGGTAATTAAAAATTTATGTATATCACTTTTTTTTTATTAATAATTTGATGTTAGTTTATGATTATCATCCTCACCTCTTAATTTTAAATATTTTTTTTTAAAATTTTTACATTTTAAAAAAAAATCTTATTATACAATAATTGTTTTCATAATTAATTCTTGAACTATTTTTTATTCACAAAATTATATATAGATAATTATAAATCTAGCAAATTTTCCTACAATATTTATAAAAGTATCATGGTTTAAAAATATTTGTAAATATAATAATTTTGAGCTGATCAATAAGTAATTAGCATTAAATTAGATTTTTTTAACAAGTGAATTACTTATTCACATTAATCATTACTAATCACCAATCACTAATCAACATATTAAAAATTATTATATTTTTAAATAGTTTTTAGGCCATATTTATAAATAGTTTTAAGTTGTGATAAAATTACAAATATTGCATAAAAATCTGCTACTCAGAGAAATTTTCTAATTTCCTACGTAATGGTCAAAATTTTCTCCGTACGTCAATATGAGCAAAGCTATACCATGGAGGCCCCACCTTCTTGTCCCACCTCGATGAATTAAGTCATATCAACTCGATGCGGATCATCTTCGATTATTCGAGTTGAGCCCATCTGTCTAGATAATTGCCTCATGAGATTCTAAAGGACAACTGGTTATGGCTCGACCACCACGCTTCAACCTTATCCACAAGTCGAGCATGAGCTCCCACTTCACGTGGGGAGATCCCTCCCCATATAGTCAAGGGATCGTTTGGGATAGCTTTTAAAAGTGTTTTTTTTAATGATTATAAAAAAACACTTTCTCTATTAAAAACATTTTTAAACACTTTCAAAAGTTTTCTCAAACGGACACTAAGATAATGAGCAAACCATGGAGTCGCACTTTCCAAGGACCACACTTGGTCTAAAGATCCCATTTTTCGAGGACATAATTATGGAAAGTTGATGAAACTCATTAATATTATAGTAGGTTTGGGATAGTTTTTAAAAGTGTTTTTTTAATAATGATAAAAACACTTAAAAAAAATTAAAAAAAATGTTTTAAACACTTTTAAAAGTTATCACAAGCAGACACTTAATGAAAACTATTTTGAATTTGAAATCAATAATTTTACAATTTTATTACTTTTTATTATTTTAAGGGTAAAAAATGCAAATGAGACCCTTGTGGTTTGTTTCAAATGCATGAACACCCCCTATGGTTTGAAAATGGTAAATCACACCCCTGTGGTTCCAAATTTTTTCAATCAGACCCTTCTATTTCAATGTCATTAATTTTCTTTTAATCATAACTTATTTGTTTAAACTTCGATTTGAATGATTCAAGATGTTTTGGAATCCTCATTTCTGTCTCTACACTACGGTCACTTAAAAATTTCTAAATCATCAATAACCAAAAGAGTTATCGGTGTCAATCATACCTAGTACTTTGATGTTAATAAACTCTTTTATTTATTAATTATTTCAAAGTTTTAAAGTGACTATTATGTAGAGCTTGAAATGAAGATTCTGAAACATCTTGAATCATCCAAATCGGAGTTCAAACGAAAAATTTATGGCTAAAAGAAAATTATTGGCAATGAAGGGAAAAAGTCTGATTGAAAAAATTTGGAACACTAAAGGTGTGATTTGCCATTTTCAAACCACAAGGGGTGTTTATGCATTTGAAACAAACCAAAGGGGTCTCATTTGCATTTTACCCTTATTTTAATTATTTCATTAATTTCATGCTTTTATTTTAATAAAATAATGAAGTTTAAAAAAGTTTCACTTTTTAAAATTTATAATTTTTATACCATGTTTGAAATTTAGTATTAAAAAAATATCATTTTTATAATTTTTCTTATTCAAAATATATATATATATATATTATGTAAATGTAATGTAAGCAATAAGATGCGAACAAATTTTTCAAAGTAGTAGTAATAATAATATTATAATAATAATAATAATAGAAAAATTGGTGAAGTAAAAAATTAAAAGGTATACGTGTGCTAAAAATTAAGTTAAAGGTATAATTTATAACAAACTCAAAATGTTGAAATAAATTATAAGGAAATTAATAGCGATTTTTTTTATGACATTTATGAATTGGTATTTTTAAAAATAGCAAAAATTTTGAATCCTTTATTAACTCAAAGCAATCTTGAAGTCCAACCACACATGCCTTTTTTTAAAATGTCATTTTTTAAAATTTGCCAAGTATTTTCTATTTGAAACTACCTATTCAGGAAGAGCCATCTAGTGAAAATATGCAATTACCTCTTTAACACAACTTTTAAAAATTTATCAAAATATCATAATGCTTCAATTTCAATAAATTATTGAACAATTGTATTTTATTTTTATTTTGGGTTGAACAAATGTTATCTGAATGAGTTTTTAAGAACTACAGTTCTCATTATATTACAAATTAATTCTTAATTTAATTATAATACTCTATTATATTTTCAATAATTTATCAATTTTATTTCAATAAATTATTATAAAAAAATATCTATCATTTAAGTAAAAATATAAAATAATTAACATAAATAAAAATACATATTTAAAGTCATTTGTTTTGGGAAAATTGCGTATATGACCTCCAAAATACAGCATTAATGAACCAAAACCTAACTTTTCATTTCTTATATTTATAACCTTATGCTGATGTCATCTGAGCGTGAAAAGACCAAAAACCCTTTAAAATTAATACCAGCCCTCACGCATGCGTACGCAACCCAAAGACAACTCAAACTTCAGATCGCAAACGAAGGTTAAAACTCAAATGACAGATCTAAAACCCATGATCTTTTCTCTTTGAAACCCACGATCTTTTCTTTCCTAACCCACGATCTCATCTCTTCCAAACACATGATCTCTTCCAAACAACTAAACCACCCACGATCAGATATTTTTTCCTCTTTAAGTTCCGTATTTGATTTCGTACAATTCGCTCAAACTTATACGAACGATCTCTGCTAATCCTCAAACGACAAAAGGTATGTCTTTTTGATTCAGTGAAGTTAGGGTTTCAACTCGTAAAGTATAGGGCTAATGATCGGACAAATCTTGCATGAATGATCTGACCGATCATATGATCGGTCAGATCATTCATACAAGATCTGTCCGATCATTAGCCCTAAAAAAGACAATAGGCAATGATCGATGAGATTTATGATCTGACAGATCATAAGCTATGGTTTGTCCGATCATAGACAAAGATCGATGAGATATTAGGCCATGATATATCTGATCATAGAACATGATCTGAACGATTTCTACCTATGATCGGTCCGATCGTAGGCTATGATCTGTCAGATCATACATCTTACTGATCATTGTCTATGATCTGTCAGATCATGTGTAATGATAATTCAGATCATTGTCTATGATCCGACCGATCATAGCCTATGATCGAACCGATCATTACACATGATCTGACGCTTTCTTTCATGACCTTTTTTAACTTTGTATCGTTCAGGTCAAATGCATACTTTGAAATATAGTATTGATGATCATTTTCCTACCTGTAACTGGGGTCTCACACTTAACTACCACTGTGAAGAACATTAAGGAGCGGCTTACTCCAACACAGCTAGCAATGTTGAGGCAAACATTCATTGGGCGTTTAATTGATATATAATTCAAGTTTTGTGGCCCACTCATTCATCTAATTCTACTAAGATAGGTTGAACAACATAATGAGCAAGAAATGAGCTTTTTGATTAAAGGACGGGTAAGGACATTTACAAAGGATGATTTTGCATGTATAACTGGATTGCCACGCAGGAAACCCTTTATACGTTGGGACCATTCGATTAGACTACAAGAGTTGTTATTTAAAGGATGTTATGGTATAAACAAGTTTGATTTAGACGATAAGTTCTGTAATCACGGATTGACAGACGATAAGAACATATTGAGGATGACCTTGGTGTACATTGTGGAGCTAGTATTGATAGGTAGATTGAGAAGAAAACAAATCGATACTAGTTTTTATTCATTGGTAGAAGAAGAAGAAATGTGGGAAATTTTTTATTTTGTTGACACCATTTATGCGATCACGTTTAGTTCGCTGAAAGAAGTAATTCAAGGAAAAATAAAATCGACGGATCATAGTGTATGATTTGATCGATCATAGTGTATGATCTGACCGATCATAGTATATGATCTGACCGATCATTGTGTATGATCGGTCATATGAAGTTAATTAACGTTCTTAATTGTTTTCATGTTTTTCGTGTTATAGATAAACCATTAAAAAAAAAGAAGATTGGTGTAGAGTTGGAGGTGAAGAAGACAAAGGGTGAGGAGGTTGAGAGGGTAAAAGATGAGGTGGTGAAGAGGAGGCCAAAAAAAAAGGAAGTGAAGAGGTCAGAAAAAAAGGAAGAACAAGTGGAGAAGAGGCCAAAGGATGACAAAAAAAAGAAAGGATATGTTTTGTCATCGAAGTACAAACGAGCAATTCTCAGCTACGAGGCTCGTCTTGAATGGGTGGAAAATGATGTTCGGGATATGAAATTCATGTTAATGAACATCGAGACGTTATTGTTGAAGGTAATTAATAATGTCTTTATATGAATCCGACATTGCAGAAAAAAGATAAAGGACCAAATGCTATGAAGAGATATTTGAAGTTTTATTTTGGTATCGAGATGAGAGTGAGGGTGAGAAAAGGATGAAGGAGGAGGGGACAGATAAAGAGGAGGAGAAGGTTGAGGAGGAAGATAAAGAGGAAAAGGGAGAGAAAGGGAAGTAGGAGATTGTTGAGGAGGAAGATAAAGAGGAGAAGAAGGAAGAGGAGGGGAAGGAGGATAAGAAGGATGAGGAAGATAAAGAGGAGAAAGGAGAGGAGGGGAAAAATGATAAGATGGATGAGGAAGATAAAGAGGAGAAGGGAGAGGGGGGAAGAAGGATAAGATGGAAGATGGTGGAAAAGAGGATAAGACGGAGGAGGATGAGAAGATGGAGGAGGAGGATGAGAAGGAAGAGAAGGAGGAGGAGCAAGAAGAGAAGGAGGAGAAAAAGGAGAAGAATGAAGATAAGATGGATGAGGAAAATAAAGAGAATAAAGGAGAGGAGGGGAAGGAGGATAAGATGGAGGAGGATGAGAAGAAAGAGGAGAAGATAGAGGAGGAGGAGAAAAGAAAGAAGATAAGAAGGAGGAGAAGAAGGAAGATAAAATGAAAGAGGTGGTGGAGGAGAAAGAGGAGAAGAAGGAAGAGTCCACTTCAACAATCTCTATTTATTTCGGAGAAGAGATTGAAGTTAGAAGAAGTAAACATAGAATTATATGACCCGCTCTACATGGTGCCGGACGAAATACTGGATAAGTTTAAGAATTACCTTATAAATAGGAGGAATGGTAAAGCTTTGGTGCCATGTCAGTACTATGGTGCAAAACCGAAACTATTTTTCCAAGATTGGCTTGGGTTTCCAAAGGCAGATCCAAATCTTGTATGTGAAGTTAGTGAATATCTTTCAATTCATAAATATAAATTCTAATAAATTGTCTTACTCACTAATGTTTGCTTTGAATATATAGCACATCGATACATCCATGCTGTTTATTCAAGACAAGCTGAGGAAGCGGCCTAAATTTATTAAGCATCCTTTCACAGTGGTTGACTCATACTTTATGGTATGTATTTTGATTAAGAGAATTGTAAAGCTTTGTCCAAATGATCGGTCATATCATAGTGTATGATCGGTCATATTATACACTATGATCGATCAGATCATATGATCTGACAGATCCTTCGGATAGAGCCTTAAATATCTTTACGAATTATCTATCAGTTCATGATAGAGCATAGCATACATGATGACCGGACCAATCATAGTGTAAGATCTGACCGATCATGGCCTAAGATTGGACCGATCATGGCCTATGATCTGAGCGATCACAAACATCATTTGTAAATAAACTTATGTATTTAGATATTATTATGCACTATAATATTTGTCACAACAATATTGCAATAGGAGTTGGGCCAAATATGAAAAAGCTATGAAGAATAATAAAGTCTATAATTGGCAGAAATATTTTGAACTACTGGACTATGTCATAGGCAAGTATGGAGACTTCACTGTCCCGTGGGGTGACTGCGATTACGTAAGTTATAATCTAGGTTCTGTTAAATTAGTATTATTATCAATTTATTTGTTCACTTACCTTAGTTATCCTTCCACTAAGTATACGCTCCAGTTAATATAAAAAAAACACAGTGGATATTGGTGGCTATCAATCTCAAACGTCGTTCATTTATGTACTACGATTCTCTTCCAACTTACACAACTGAGAAATAGATTACAGCAATGATTGGGTCATTTCGGGATTGCGTGGCACATATTTTGTACAATGTCAGCCTATCTTACAACGTGGAGCGATGGCTATTAAGGCATGTACGTAACACCTCGATACAAGACAACGATAAAGATTGTGGTGTATACATTATTAATTTTTTTTTTAATGTCTTTGTAAGAGGAGATAACTTAGATATTTTAACCTCTTCCCTATTTAAAGAAGTTAGACGAATGTTATGTGTTGAGGTGCTATCTAACACACCTGTTTTTTAAGTAATGAGAAATTTTTTGTAATCTTTCATTCTTCCTCTACTTATTCTAACAAATAATACATATAACGATCATGATCTGACTGAATATTTTGACAGAGCCTTAAGCTGATTTAGGAATGATCGGTCAGATTATAATCGGTCCAATCATTGCCTATGATCGATCATGATCTGACCGATCACAGCGTATGATCTGAACGATCATTATAAAAAAAACAACATTTTTTCACACATCATTTGAAAATAAACTTATTCATTAAATTAAAATGTTACATAATTTATATTTACAAGTGATACAAAAGTGGATTAAGACATGTTTTCCTGTTATGTCCAACAGAACCACACTTCCCACAACGTCGTGTTTTAACAACAATCGCTCTAGATGACGGGATCCTAAGTTTTTTTCGATGTCCAATTCGTGCCACCGTTTTAGGAGGTACCACAAGTACTGGCTTAAATTCATCTGAATATTTATATTTCGACTGGTGTAGAGCTGGATTTATGGGCGCCGCATATGCATTCAATAAGTAGTCGGCTATAAAATAATATGAGAATAATGTATATAGGCTTATGTTCCGCTCTCTTGCTGCTGCACGTATGTTTACAGGGAAATCGGTCTATATCAAATAACCGACAACTTCATTCCATGGTGTTCAGATCAACAGTCGTAATAAAATTATTATCTATCACTTGAAACGGTAAATCTCAATGGTCGTGATAGACAATGTCACTTACTTCACATGAGATATTCGGAGTTGATCCTTTGCTTTGCATGCTTTGTTAGAATTCCCTACGTCTTCGATGCTTCAACTCGACTCTCAAATAACCATTTTTGCAATTTCGCACGAATACCTTCAATCAGTGCAGTAATTGGTAATTCCATATCAACAACGAATACACTATTGATAGATTCTGCGATGGTCATTATACTATATCTGTTTTTCGTGGCAAATGTCCTTGCCCATTTATGTAAACCAACTTCATTTTCCAAGTACTCACAAACACTGATGAACAAAGAAGGGCTTCCCAATAATGTTGGAAAACGGACTCTCAATACGGCTTGGCAGCAAGAAAGACTAGCTTATTGATATTTTTGTTTTTAAACTTATGTGTCAAGTTCATACTAAGATGGTGTATGCATATCCCATGACTCGCATTTGGGAAGACACTCTCAATGGCTTTCTCGATGCTTTTATATCTGTTCGATACAAACACCAACTCTACAATGTCTTTGATTGCAGACTTCAGTTTTTCCAAAAAACAACTTCATGATTCATCAGTCTCTCTATCCACGATCCCAAAGCCTACTGGATAAATTTGATTGTTTCCATATAAGCATGTGTTCACAAGCAATGTGCCCCGATATTTTCCCTTAAAAAAGGACTCATCCAAGACAATTACTGGTCCTATACATCTTTGAATTCCTCTAATACAAGGACCAAATGCTATGAAGAGATATTTGAAGTAGTGGTCATCTTCTAATTGTATATGATAAATCGTCCCAGGATTTTCACACTTCACCGCTTCACAATACAGCCACAAGTCATGTGAACCTCTCATAATCTCATATGCATCCTCTCTTGCTTGCCACGCTTTATCATAAGAGATGTCAACACCATGCTTTTTCTGCATGTCGTCCATTATATCTCTCGGTCTATATCTACGATTACAATTTTCAAGTTTCATCTTAATAATGTCTCCAATAACTTTGCTACTCGCTTGCCTATGATCATGGTTCAATACAGAAAGCGAACATGAATGAACATCTATAAACTTTGTAACAATGAATATGTTAGTACCCTTTAAACACACAGCCCATAACCTCCACTCACAATTTGGATCAATACATCCTCCATAATATAGGGTCTTAATCAATTTTTTTCACTTTCCACTCAAAATTTCTTCCGATCGTCAACCTAGACAATCTACTTATTAAATCTTGCTTGTAAAGGAATATGCAGCCTACTTCAAACTCCTCCATAGAAACCGTTTGCATTACATTCATCAATGAACTACTCCTTTGTTCATAATCATCATTATTTAACTCAAGAGGTTCAACTTTAGCTTTCCCCTTCTTATCACGTACATCCACACGAATACTTGGTTCACATTCATTGACAATATTCCTCTAAAGTTTCACTCTCACAGTACCCCTCTGGACATCTCGAAGGTCAAATGCGTCATCAAATCCTGGAAAAGTATCATTATCATGCTTATCGTTATGAAAATCGTCGTTCATTTTATCCCAATCCATCCTCACATTATCATCGTTTGCTAAATCATATAGAGCTATAGTATCGTCCAACAAAGTTGTAGATGCAATATTCCCCAATCCATGGCACTGATTTAAGTTAACATTCATATCCCCCCTTCCACTCATCGTTTCTCTAGGTTCACAAGTACCACATATAGGATCTAGGGGTTCAGAACCCATAATGTAAAACTGTAACTTCATATCATTTCTAATTTCAAAATGGGGACAAACTGTTGCAAACTTGTATATACACTTGATTTTTATAGTAGTCAATGAGGGTTTTGGAGTTAGCTCACCCTCGCGGGCCCGGCCATTGTAGCACATGTGTTGGTTAACCGTATTCTGAAACACAGAAAAAAAATCATTGGCTGGACTTCTGGAAATCAGTTTGATGTAGCTTGGCAAGGCAATTTTGGGTCAGATTCTACAACTACATATAGTCGTTCTACTAAATTTTCATATCTTACCCTTATCCACAATTATTCTTCCCAATGAGCCACCAATATAATTGTAACCTTCAGCATCCCAATATCCACCATAACGAACACATATTCTTACAAGCGGCATCTACACAAATAGTCAAAAAATTATATCAGAGAAATATACTAAATGATCGGTCAAATCATAAAAGGAAGTAATCAATCAGATTATAAAAGAAGATGATTGGTCATGATCATAATAGGACGTGATCGGTCAGATCATAATATGAAATGATCGGTGATAACTTATATGCAATGCTCGGTTGGATCATCAGACCGATCATTTCCTCCTATGGTCTGCCGATCATTCCCTCCTATGGTCATACGCGAAACATATATATGATTTTTCTGTTCTCTAACACGAAAAAATATCATAACATGAATGATTCTTACTTTTCTCCTTCTTCCTTGCGCAACTTCAGAGAGAGAGACTTTAGAGTGAGAGAGAGATAGAGGGAGAGAGTACAATGGATTGTAAGAGGGTAGGTAATGACAGTTATAGCTAAATAGATACTTTAAAGGGTTTTTGGTCTTTTCACGCTTGGATGACATCAGCATAAGGTTTTAAATATAAGAAATAAGAAAGTAAGGTTATAGTTCATTAAAGCTCTACTTCCGAGGTCATATATGTAATTTTCCCATTTGTTTTGATAAATTATGTAATTTATATTTATAACACACATCTAAAATCCTATTAATATTTTTGAGAGGGTAGAGGAGTAGCTTGACAATGGTCCAAAGTTATAAATTGATAGCAACATAAAAGGGTGGTCCCAATAAGAAAGAAGGAAAAACAAAATAGAAATAAAGACGAAAATAAATAAAGAGTTACCAAACAAGGAATAGGCAAAGGGGACTTGACTTTTCGAGTATAAGAAGCGACGCTTCAATATCAGACACGTGACTTCTCACACCTTTGAAAATGACTACTCTGCATTCACTCCCACCCTAAAAATTGTACCACTTTTAAATCTGTGGGTCCCTCTTTCGGGATCAACGGTTTCAAGATTTTTATCATAGAAATGGATGATCAAAGAAGTCCACGTGTCGTCTTGGGAGAACGTTTAGACTTGTGATATTTCTTTTGTGTATTTATTACAAATAAATAAGTAGTAGGCCCACTATTTATTTTCACAGTTGATTATTAGGACCCGTTTGGATGCACGCAATTTCATATGACTAAAATCTAAGATTAGAGAGAATGAGGATAGTATGGTTTTAGATATATGGGATCAAAGATTATGTTTTTTATTTGACAATAAAATATTATATGATAATTGGGAATAGGTAGTAAATTTGTGTGGGATCTCAATTATGCCCTAAATTTATTTTATATGAGATTTTTTTAAAATAAATTTTATACTCTCAATTTCATTTTATTGATTAAAAAAATATTTACTTCAAAATTCAACTTTAATATTAATAAATTTAAATAAAAAATAGGGCAAAATGTAAATAACACTCAAATGGTTTTGGTGAAATGCAAACACCCCCCCCCCACTAAGCCGTTAATTTTCTCTTAGCCATAAATTTTTCGTTTGAACTTCGATTTGAATAATTCAAAATTTTCTGAAATCTTCGTTTCGAGCTCTACGTTATAGTCACCAAAAATTATAAATCATCAGTATATAAAAGTGTTTATGACTTCAACCTGATATAATATTTTGATAATAATAACTCTTTTATATGTTGATGATTTATATGTTTTTAAGTGACTGTAATGTAGGGCTCAAAACAAGGATTCCAGAACATCTTGAATCATTCAAATCAAAGTTTAAAAGAAAAAGTTATGACCAAAAGAAAACTAAAGGCGTAAGGGAGTGGTCAATTTGCACAATTTTAAAATTATAAAGCAATAAATATTCATTTTAAACTAAAAGGGGTGTGTTTACATTTGACCAAAACTACAAAAGTGTTATTTTCATTTTTCCCTAAAAAATAACACCAAATTGATTGAATCTAAATCAGTGTAACACATTAATAATATTTATTATTTAGAAAGAAAAAGAATATTTTTTTTTATAAATTGATTTTTTTTACTTCAAATTTTATTTTTAATAAATTTATTTATAGAAAAAAATAGTAAATAATAGAAAGAAATGAAGAAGATGAAAAAGAGTAAATATGTAAATTTGTGTAAAAAGAATGGAAGAGAATCAAGAAAACCCACCATTTTAGAGGTAATCTAAATGCATCCCAAAAGCATGAATATTGTGTAATCTAGGATGCGTGACTATCTTTGATAACTGCTTACAAACAAGGGAAGATAATCTCATGATACCTCCTACCAAATGGGCCCTTAAATAATTTAAAAAAAAAAAATTATATCTATAAATTAATGGTTAATTATCAGTTAGTAAATCACCAAACGGGTGTTTAGTGCACAAGAATAACAATATCTAGAGTATTGTAATGCATATAAATAATTTGATTGAGAACGAGATAGATGATAATGTGATATATATGTTTGAATGGTATATGAATTAGAATAAACCGTGAAAATAATGTTAGTGTGTGAAAATTATATATCAATATCAATAATATGCGAAAGTGATATAATTACTAATAGTAAAACACGTGGCAATCAAACATTGGATTTAGTATCACATGTTCATTCCCACCTATCAAACTACAAAAGATCAAGACAATAAAATATTTAGAACCTAAATATAAGAACATCAAAAGGTTAAAACTTGATGCCAAAATAATAAAATCTAACAGTATTAAACGTTTAAAAAAAAAGTAATGGCAATTTAATCAACATATAATAAAACTGAAATATAATTAAAAATTCACGAATAATTAAACTACTAGTTGAAATTTAGAATTTGTTGGTACGTGCATAACTAGTTATATGCACCTATAACTTGTTATGGTTGTGTAACCCCCAATTAGCTACTCAAACCTGGCAACCAAACAGCTCTTATTTGTTTGAAAATTATTTAAAGACACCTTGGTAATATAAAATTCCTGTAATCTATATTTTCTCATATATGAGGGTATTTGATTTTCTTCGAATTTGGGTGTTTTATATGATTCCCACGAAAAGATAATCTTCTTTTTATAATTTTAACCCTATTTAATTAAGAAAAGTTGCTAAAAAAAATAACAAAAAAGTAGTAAAATAACTTAGTTTTCACAACTCCACCTTGTCCAATATCACGTTTCCCCAACTCTACCTTTTCCAATATCACATTTCCACAACGTGATTATAGGTTATTTTCCAAATTAAAAATATATATTGGTATGATATTGTTTTTTTTTAATTTGATGATTAGTTCTTTCTTTGCTTCATTTTCTTTCCCAATTCCCAATGCATTTTTTAGAATTTAATATGAATTTATTTTAATTATTGTGTTAAATTAATGTATAAATAATAAAAATGGTATTTTGGAAAAAAAATATAAATATATCATATTTTACTATACAATTCTCATAAAACAAATACAATAATCTACTAATTATCAGACATCATCATATTATTATTAAGTTAAACAAACACAATAATCTAAGATTTTTTGTAATTAAATACTCTGACATCAAATTCTCAGGTATTAAATTACTGGAGATATGTTATATTACAACGAACTAAACTAGAGTTTAATTGAACACACTTAAAGTTAAATTGATTTTCCTCCAATTAAATAGAAATACTTATGACAGTAGTACTAAAACTTTTCAATTGAATCCAAACAAAGCAGTCAAATAACTTTTTGGTAAAAAAATAAAATAAAAATAAAGGACGTTGAAGTGATTGGGGGGAAAAGGGACACGTCACGGATGTTGTTTAAGGTTAGGAGTAGAAATCCCCACGGATGGTCCTAGTCGATTTTTCTTAGTTTAAGGTATAATATTTCATAATTTTATGGACTTCTACAGTCTTTTTTTATGAAATATATATTTTTTCAAAAATTGGGTGTTTATGAAAATGATGATAAAATTTTCATCGAATAAATTATTTACTTAAAATTAATGAAATTATCTCTCTCGGTCAACTCAATAAAACGACTATAAACTTCAAAGTATTTTGAAAACCATCATATATATTTTTAAAATTTTCAAATTTATAAAAAAACTATGGATATTTTTACATGTAAATTGTAACAACCCGAAAATCCCAAAATACATATAAACCAATAATCAACAGCGGAAACATTGAAAACAAATCACAGCCAGTCTTTTTATTTAAAATCAAGGTCAACACAATTCAAACTGATCGGTTTTACTTCAAAACTTAAAACATCAAAATAAAACAACCTCAAATCGGTGTTTAGAAAATTATCAAACAAAAGTATGATCAACATACTTATTTAAAACAAAACGAAAACATGATCCAAATCAAATTCCAAAACAAATAAAAAGAAAGATAAATCTCGCCGACGTGCAAATCCATGCCAACCGATCACCACCTCGAACCACATCAGCCACCGAGTTTCTTCTTTCCTTTACCTGAAAAAAAAAGTTGTAGCATCATGAGGCAACGCCCAGTGAATAGAAAATTGTTAAAGAAAAAATCATGTCAATGAGAGGTTTCCTAAGACTTTAAGTCGATAAAGGTCCTTACCGTCTTCCAATGAGTCATTCACTCCCAAAGAAGTCATAAATCCTATCTCAACAAATTAAAAGTTATCTCTATTCGAATTAGTTTTAAACATAATTTTTATACAATTTAAAACTAATAGAATCCTTTCCCGTTTAATACCTTTAATCTCCTATTTATTCCCAAACAAAAAGAGACTACGCCCATAAGGAATTTAAACATAATTTTTCTACAATTTAAATCCCTTAGGGATATTCTTTTCCATTGTACGGATGGAATGAACCTGCCCTGTTAGGTGTTATTTAAGTTGTACACACTAAATAACCTCCACTAACAGCTATTCTTCATTAGACAAGGCCTTGCCTAATGCGAACCTATAACCATATTACCCAAGGTATTTTAAGGTAATACGATTCACACAACATCAACCATGACGCTCCAACAAGCCAAAAACCTCCCTTTCCTCAACTAACCCAACCGAAAGGTTAAAATTCCCTAAATTACAACTTTTAGAATTTGACCTTAATCTCAACTCAAAACAGCCCAAAAATATCCAACTAAACACTTTGGGTCATTTTCAGTCACTTCCAACATTGTTACCGATCTAGAGGCGAAACTAGCTTAAGTCTACGTCATTTCGTCCTTTAATCAAAACTTAGAATCTAATAATTTCTAAAGAAAAACCGTCGGTATAACGGCTATATTTTTAACTCCCAAATAGCCCTACACATCCAAATAAAATGTAGCAACACATAAATAATAAATCCAGCATCAGTTTCTAACTAGCCGCCTAAGCCTAAATTCTCCTAGTTGGGCACTATCATGCAAAAACGGCATTTTATAACTTAACAACAATCATTAAGATTTACCCAAGAACAGTCTTAAACATCCCAAAAATCATCCAAGAAAAGAAAAGGAAAAATTATAAAACTACCAAACAACACAAATCGATATCGATATAACTTTTCGTCTTAAACCCAATCTTTTAAGCATGCTTCTCATTAATTTTTCCAAGTTTTTAATTTAGCCCAAATAACCTCATTTCATACTTATAAACATCCAAGGTCAATACCAAAAATTAAGAGGTTATACTATTAAAGAAAAAGGAAAACAAACATAGGAAAAATTCTAGCCTTAACAACTTCTACTCACCTTGTACAAAGTAAGGATTCTTCCAAATTCTTTATTCCTTTCACAACACAACTACAACCTGAAAAATAAGTTACAATCTAAATTAAATTAAACCTAAGTTTATGCTAAGATAAACATTAAAATGAACGTAGGACGGAGGGATTACGGGGTAGGACGATGGTAGAACAATTAGGACAGTATTAGGACGGAGAATGACGGGTTTGACTTTGGGTTAGGACAGAGTGCTACGGGTTTGGCTTCGGGTTAGAACGGTTATGACAGAGGGTTACGGGTTTAGTGTTAGGAATGGTGTCCTAGAACTTGTAATTATTTAGTAATAATAATTTATTAAGAATAAATTAAATAAATAAACATAAGTTCTTTATATTATCTAGACTGATTCAATTAATGATATTAGGAATATATGGAAATATATAAATATCAAACATTCAAATAGTAAAACCCTAAGTCACTCTTATGAAATCACGACTTAGTATGTGAGTCATACGAGAGGATTAAAGTCGAGATGAGTAACTTAAACGTGTCTACGATGAAACGGATAACGTTTGGGAACCTTATCCTGGTAACACTGTTGATAGCTTCGTATTTTGTTTATAGACAAATGATCTAATCCTGATCATTCATGTGGGAGACATGAAATGGAAGTATCATATGCAATGTTGATTGTATAAGACAGGACCACGATGTTCGATCAAATTTCTCCTTAGTACCGTTTACGAGAAATGATCGGATATCAAACTAAGTTTATCAACCGTGATAGATCTCAATCCTGAGTGAAATGCGGACTCCTATTTGTGGAGTTATGTTATTTGATTCACATAGTTGAGAGTGATCTGTAAGAACGCTCAATACACTCCTGTTTTGGGAACATGACTAGATAAGTAGCTGGGAACTCATTTTCACGAGATGGAATTCATAGCTTTCCTATAAATTAACATGATCGGTGCGATACCTGAACATTTTAGGAACTTTAGGAAACTCCTTGATGTCGATTCGAGACATGAACAAGTGGCGCCACGACTTCTATTGATCACGAAGTACCTTATCTCTAGTTCGACTAAAGATAAAGTTCATTGGAGAATCGCGGGAACACAAGGATAAAGCGGTAATTACAGGGGCAAAACGGTAAATTTATCCGCTTGTAATTATGAGGGTTCCACGTGAAGGATAATATCACGAGTTATAAATAAAGATAAACTAAATGGACATAACTCATCTATAGTGAGGGGAGTTCAATTATGAATCTATAGTGGAATTATTCATAGTTAGATAATAAGTAATTAACCGATTATGAGTTAATCAATTAATTGACTAATTATTAAGCCCATGATCTATAGGTCCATCGGGTCCCTATGCTAGCCCAAATATCGTAGTCGCGAAATCAAGTAGAAGAAATGAAAAGTTTAAGTAAAGTGAATTACTTAAATAGGCAATATTAATTGTTTAAATATTGAGTATATTTAAACGGTAATTAATATAAACATTATTAATTGTTTAAATAATGAGTTTATTTAAATAGGAAATTAATAATGAAATATTATTAATTAGATATTATTAATTATTTGAATATTGAGTATATTTAAATGATAATTAATAATTATTAATTGTTTAAATAATTAATTTTATTTGAACGGAAATTAATAATTAAAATTAGTTAATTAATAATAAAATATTGTCAATAAAATTATTAATTAAATAATGAGTTTATTTAATGGAAATTAATAATTATAATATTTATTATTAATTATTTAAATAATGAAAATTATTTAAATGGAAATTAATAATTAAATATAAATTTGATAATATTTAGTCGGGAGAAAATATTAATTGTTTAAATAAAATATTTTATTTAAATGGTAATTAATAAATAAATTAATTAAGTTGGACTTATTAATTTAAGAGAGAATTTCTAGCCCAATTGGATTAATGAACCCAATTGAAATTAGCCGAAAATAATTAATTAAATAAATTAGAATTATTTATTAATTATTAATGCTAAAATCGGCTATACATGATTATTTTGGAGAGATAATTGTTTGAATTATATCCTAAAATAATTACATAGATTTATTTACCCAAGATAAATAAAAATAAAGAAAATAAAATAATCTCCGATTTATCTATGGCATTTTCGAAATTGCAAGATAAAGGAAAGAGATAATCTTTTTTCTTTTTGTATTTATCTCTATAGATTAATCCTAATGTGATTAGGATTCCTATTTTTCTATAAATAGGAGGGTTGGATCATTCATAAATCATACAATTAAATTTCTTAGAAATTCGGAATTCTCTCTTCCTTCTCTCCCCCCTTGAGTGCCGATTTTCCCTATTCAAAATTGGGAAGAAAGTATTTTTCTTTTTCCCAATTTCTTTTATAGTTCCATCCCACAATCGTTTTTCGTTTGATCGATCGGGATATAGCGTAGAAGATCCGGTGTTGCTGAGGATTTGATGCTGTAAAGAAACCTCCAACCGATTCTCCATTTATTACTCAATGTAAGTTTTGATTTTAATTTTTGAAATTTAAAGCATGAATCTACATGTTTTTTCACAAATTGCATGATATTAATAGATCCATAATTAAATGTTAATTAGTTTACTAAATCAAATTCCGCTAGTTTAGTAAATCATCCCTTCATTTAGGAAGGACGTAGGACGGTTATGACGGGGGAAGAATTTTGGGGTTCCGATTCGTTCGTTATCTATCAGTTCTACATTAGGTTGGAAAACGAAAATAGATCTTCAACAAGAATCGATCTCACATTTTCTTAGAAGAAAAATAAATTTTGCCCTAACTTTTCCAAACGCAAATCCGCTTCAAGAATCACCATAATCACCACCTAAAATGATGAAAAGAGGAATAAAATTGGTTAAGAACTCTCCATCCCGATGCCTCCCATGGTGGAATCAAAGAGGAAAAGAGGAAGAAGTAGATGAAACCCTACCTTTCTGTCTGTCTTTCACGTGAAGGAGAAAAGGAAAAATTTCACGTTCTTTCCCTTTACACTTTACGCCTAAACCTCTTTTTTTTTTTATTCCTTTATCTCCAATTATTTAAAAAGTAATAATATTTAATTCCTGAAAAGAATTTAAATATTAATTACCATCACTTTTCTTAACTTCAATAAATATTATAATGAAATAAATAATATTTATTTAATTTAACACTTACCGAAAAAGTACGGGAGGTTACATAAATAGTTTTTCCTTTTTATGTACAAATAAATATACGTAATACAATACTGGTACAAATCTTATAGGTAATGTAATGTTATGTAAAAAGCTATATTATTCAACTCAAGTTATTGTCAGTTGGGTTATGGTAATAGAAAATGAGTTCACATAAATCAAAATCGTTTTGGTATTAATTAAATCCCCATCCTTAATCCCAACCAATGTAAATAATTAACATAAAAATTAATTATTTTAGTTTTCCATTTTTAAAATTAGAAATAATTAATTTTTATAATGTAAAAATCGTCCACCATATAGGTTCAACACTTTTATATATTTTATAGATATAAATAGACACTCCCTTTGACCTTTACAAATATAAAATATGAGTTTTGTCCTCTCTCAACCCAACAATATTAACATCAATAATGGGTACAATGCTCTATCATTATTGTAAAATTTTGGGTGATAAAGAGAGAAACTCAGACTCATCTATACCAAATTTGTCCATTGCTTATCTTGAAGTTTGTCGTGAGTGAGAGAGGTATGTTTTATTAATGTTATAGTAAAAATTAGGGTAAAGTACCCTTTTAGTCCCTGAACTTTGGAGGTCGTGTCTATTTGGTCCCTAGATTTTCAAGAACTATTAGAAATAAGGTTAATTGGTTTTTAATTTAACGTATTCGTTAACTTCTTACAAGATTTATTAACTTAACGCTGACATAACATGTTTATTTGGTCAAAATACGAACATAGGATTAAATCTTTCATAAATCTAGGCCTAAAATTTGACATAATTATTAATCTCTTGTCAGTATTTTTACCAATTAAACATTTTACGCCACCATTAAGTCGATGTTATGTTAATGAGTTAACAAATTAAGGAAGAGTTAAACTTATTTATAATAATTCATGGACCATTTAGACACAACTTGAAAACTCAGAGACCAAATAGACACAATATTTAAAACTCAGGGACTAAATAGACACAAATTGAAACACGTGGACCAAATAGACAGAGTATCCAAAACTCAAGGACCACTTAGACACAAATTGGAAACATAGGGACCAAATAGACACGAGCTCCAAAACTCAGGGACCAAATGAGTACTTTACCCTAAAAATTATTACTTCCAAGTTCATCACAATTATCATTTTATGTTTAAAATTCAAAAATATTGTCAAACACGTTTAAAAGTTATTCTAAACAGGTAGTTAGATATATATTTTTAAACATAGATTAATTTATGTGACATGTATACTAATATATCATATTTACTATTTTTTAAATATTATCATTAAATTTACTAGAATCACAATTTAAAAAAAAATCTTGTATTGATTTGTGGGGAAATAAAATAATAAAAACAACTTACATTGAAGAAGGATTAACAAACCCAATCACTTTCGTCCACGTCGATAGAAGCACTTGAGGAAGAGAAGAAACAAGATAAGGTGGGGAAAGCTGTGGAAGTGGAACAGAACAAGATTTAAATTAAAAAAAAAAAAAAAAAAACAGAACAAGATTCCACGCGCACTGTTGGCGCGTTCGTTGTCTTGTCGCTGAGTCAAATCCCATCTCTTAGCTGAGCTGGACGATGTGACCGTACGCCTCTATATAAGCGGAGAGCCACTAAAATCACCAATAACGTCACTGCTTATATCACAGCATCTATTTTAATCATTTTTAATTAACTAAAAATTTAAAAAAAAAATTATATTATATTTACCTTTACTTTGCCTAGTTGCTTTGCTTGACCATTATATTAAAACATTTTAAACAAAAAATAAATAAATATTATTATTATTATATATATTATATTTAAAGTTAATAAGATTTGACTTTTTTTTTCTCATTTATTTTAGTGGTCCATAATAAGTAAATGACTATGCTCCTTTTCCCCACATATTTGGCATATCCATCAAAGCATTGGATTCCTTTTATATTATTTGGGTATCCACCATGCAATAAAATCCTTTTCATGTGTTCTTTGTTTCGAAGAATGAGACTTTCATAGTTAAATTTGTTGCTTTTTTTCCCTAAAATGAGATATCTCAATCATATTGAATGTTATGATTTTGTAAGTAACCATGCTATTCTTGATTGTGGTAGTTAGAAGTCTAATTATGAACACTTTTTCATCCTATAAGATGTGGTCTCGATGTCCAATTTTCACCCATTTTTAGGTAATTGTGAAATTCTAATCGTGTTTTATTTTGAAGATGAGGTAATGTAATAGACTGAATGATCTATATCGGTCAAGTATTCTGTACATATTAAAAATAATCAAAATTGGTAGAAATCAAATTGAACTAGTTAAAAATGAAACAAAACTATATATTAGAATGAGTCGTATTTCTAAAATTATATTATATACTAGTATATAACATAACTTACGATTGTATTGTTAGTATAAAATTGCTGGACTAGATTTTTTAAAATAATTTTATAGAGAATATTTTAATAATTATAAAGGAAGGGATTTGTTTACTAATAAAGAAGAGAAGAGGATGAAACGTTGTACTAATTAAATCGAAATAATTTAAATGAGAAAGTCAAAAACTAAAACATGAGACTTAATTTTTTTTATTAGGAAATCAAAACATTGGGATTTGGAACATTATAGGAAGGAATACAATTGGGAGCATATAATAAACTTAAAAAAATTTGGTCCAAATTATTAGAGTCAAAACAAAGATTATAAAAATTCAATGAAATTTTTTTCTAAGAGAAGTACGGAATTATTTATTTGAAAATTTTCCGTACTTATCTTTGCTTTGTATTTTTAAACTGTTTGCTATTGTTTAGTGTGATAGCTATTCGACCTTTTTTTTAATGAAATCGAAAATTTTTAGTGGAAGAAAATATTTTCTTGACTTTGTCTTCCTTTTATCCGTGTCGTCATTTTATTATTTTAAAAATATATATTTATTAATAGTTTTCGTTATTTTATTTTCTACTTTTCAAGAAATATTTTTGAAAACTTAAATAAGTTTAAATAAAAATTGAGGTGGTAAATAACTATCGGGATATGTGCACGTACAGGGGGCGGAGCTACTAAGGGTGCCCCTCAATTTTGTGAAAAATTAAAGTTCTTTGTAAAAATTGAAGTTTTTTTAGGTAAAATAAAAAATAAAAATTTAGTATAATTTATCTATTTTTGCCCCCCTTTTTTTTATATTAGATTTATATAATTTTTGCCCCCTCAATTTTTTTAAAAGTTAAAAATATATGTAAAAATTGAAAAAAAAATAGATGAAAATTTAAAATTTTAGTATAATTTATCTATTTTACCTCCCTTTATTTCTTAAAATTAACTTTATGTAATTTTTGCCCCCTAAACCTAAGGGTCATGCAGTGCTTGTGCACCAAATATCTCATACTGAGACCATTCAAGTGATAGTCATTGCATGAGTTAGACCCTCGGCTCTACATATGTCACCTCTATCAAACATATTGGCACAACCTTGATCAACTCAGCTAAGTGTCCATTTGAGGTGACTTTTGAAAGTGTTTTTAAATTATAAACACTTTTAAAAGTTATCCCAAACGAGTTCTAAATAATGGCCACACGATCCATTCCGCCAATTCATCACAATCAGTGCTTGCGAATACATCACGATCCACACAAGGTCTATGGTTCTGATCTTACCCATTTAATGACTATCTATATATAGAAACTGTATCAAACTCTCTATCTCCAAACTGGTACTTTGCAAAAATACATCTAGAAACTCAACCCTAACTTGACCATCGAAAAGCCTCCTTAACCGGTATCACACTGGTATCCATCCGACCTTCTTTCTCTTTTGCAAGTATATACAGCTCATGACGACTACTTTTGACCGTAAGTTTTAGGTGTTGGGAAAAAAAGCTTTCCACATTCACCCTTAGGAATAAAGAGAAATAATCAAGAAAAATAAAAGATTACACAAAACCAAATGACACAATAATTTAATGTGAAAACTTCAAAACCAAAAAAAAACACAGCCCACCAAAAGAAGTAGACTATGTGAAAATTGTTACAATCACACAAAAATTTTCTCCTCGAACCCAATATAAATACACTCTCAGTAATTTTGGAATACATTTGTCAACAAAAGCTTGCCTCTATTTATAATGTCAAATAGCCTTGGTCACCAAGTAAAATCTAATGGTCATGATTCAATTCTTGCCCACCAAACAAATTTAAGGGTTTTTAACAATCATTTTATATACTTGTCAAAACCCAACATCAAGATCTACAATTTTTTTTTATATCCGTGAGTGTCCGGGCCAATTTACGCGCACCTCAACTAGGGATGGCAAAATTCCCCGCGGGCCCCGACCCTATAGGGGCGGGGAATCCCCGTTTTATAGGGTTAGGGTTAGGGTGAGAAATCCCCCCCCCCGATTTGTTATAGGGTAAGGGTATGAGAATACATCCCCGACCCCGATTTTATAAAAATATCTTATGTATTTTTGTTTACTTTTATCTTTATTTATTGAAAAATATATGTAAAATATGATTATATTAACTAATACAATATAAAATGTCAAGTATTATGTTTTATTTTTTACTTAAAAATGTATATTTTAAATTTATATATTTTTTTAAATAAGAATTAAAATGTAAAACGGGAATTTTCCCCGCGGGGAACCCGATCCCCTAATGGGGAATCCTCAAACCCGATCCCGATTTTTTTATTAGAAGATAGGGTAGGGTATGGGGATGGGAAGTACATCCCCGACCCCGCCCTGCCCCGTTTCCCATCCCTAACCTCAACTAATCTCACGGGACAACCACACGACCCTACAACACTTGGCGTCGGGAAACTGGTAGGATAATATCCTAGGTAGGTGGCCACACATGGATTTGAACCCATGACTTCAAGGTTGGAGGACAACCTCTTAACCATTGGACCAACTCATGGTTGGTTCATCAACCATAAAATCCATGTGAAGAGAGAGCATTTGGCCTTTTACAATGAAATTTGTTGGATTTTTACAAAAATTCAAAATAAGATCATTACTAAACAAACTCCAAAAATACAAAATCCAACAAATTTCATTGTAATATGCCAAATGCTCTCTCTTCACATGGATTTTATGTCGTTGAAAATCAAATTCGGCTTTCAAATTTAGCCTAACATAGAGTTGGGCAACATAGTCAATTATGATTTGTTGCGTTCATCATATTTTCCCATTTGGATACGAAATCTCTTTTTTATATACAAATGGTTAAAAAAAAATCTCTAGAATATAAGAAATTAATATGTGTGGAAGCTTCAATATAGTGGCAAAGTTATTTTTATTTTACTCTTGACTTTATAATATGTCAGAATAGATACTAATAGAAATGATAGTTACATTGAGCTAGTTATTTTAGATAATTCCTTTTTAAAATAATTAAAGAAAAATACAATTGAATCTCAGGCAAAAAAAAATACTTTTTTTAAGACAATAATTTTTAGGGGTCGAGGAAAGCGAGATATTTGACGAATACAAATCACATGATTCATGATAAACGAAAGTAAAAATTTTCAAAGACAAAAAAGGAAAATTATTGAGTTGCAAAGTCCTATGTATCTTAGTTAAAATTGGAAGATGATTATAAACATATAAAGACAGGGCCGTTCTTATAAAAATAAGGGTCCAGTGCAATATATATATTTGGTTCCCCAATCATATAATTTCATATGAATAAATATAACATATATAAAAAATTATTTTTATTAAAACACAATATCAATAAAAGAATATAATAAAAGAATAGCATAAAATTATCAAAGTAGTATAAAAAAATATAAAAATTAAACTTTTAACTTATGTTGGGATCAAACTCAACTCACAATGGAGGATAACATAGAGATATTGTAGAGAGAAGGTCAGCCAACACGATTTAGAATAAATTTTCATTTATATATTATTAATACTAAATTTTTAATTCAAGATTTGGGGCCCTAAAAGTTTGGGCCCTTGTTCCGTCGCACCAGTTGCACCATGCCAACGACGGCCCTGTATAAAGAGAGGGCAATATTTTGTTAGAAATGGAGTACACAGAAATAGATCGAGAAGAACAATACTTATATATTACTGATTACACCAATAGAAAAACAGATTAGTAAAATAAGAAATAAAACTGAATAGACAGTAAACAAAACTTCCCGAAGAATGTCGAATAGCACAGTTGTACTATCCTTAAGACGATAGTCGCCTGCACTCGGTTGCTTGCAATCAGTAGCGATATGTCTCGCAGGATAAGACGACGCGATGAACGATTAGCAACAAGAAGCGTTCACCCTGGCAGAACTCAACAAGAACGACTCTCCAACAAACTCAGAAAGCAAAAACGAGAGAGAATTTGAAAGCTGATATTTTTTATTGATAAACAAATGAGGCAGATTGAGTTCCTATTTATAGGAGTCTATTTCTGTAACTCATTTACAGAATTAAATCTCAAAATTAATTCTGTAATAAACTCAGAAATTAATAGTTGAAGAGAAACAGACGCCAGAAAATGGCTATTAACGTCGTTGGAAAATTAAACGCTTGCTGTAAACCGCTCACCATCGCCTAAAATGTTAATCTGCAATAAAATGGAGCATTAACCGATGAACGTTATTGTTTATTTCAAACAACAGTAACTGACAGCAAAAATTATTGTTTCAATAAAAGAATATACTTTGCTATCAAATAAACCAAACAAGGCTGGGCCGTGCCCGGCCATGTCGAAACGGGTAGGCGGCAACGGCGCGAGCTAGTGTGGACTGAGGCTCGTTGGGTGCGCGCTCGACCCTCGCAAAATCATGGAACCCCAAAGGGTCCAACCCATTGTCCAAGTGTATGGTATATAAAGAGATGCAAGTTTTGAGATCTTTCCAATGTGGGACAAGTGACTTTTTCACTTTCCCACAAATCACAATTTTCTCTTTTTTACCTGTACACTTCTACTTACTTTCACTCTTAAATTTTATACATTTTATGTATAAAATCCAAAAATCCCCCACATGCAAGTAAGTTACCCAAAACATGAAACAGGAAAAACTGAATTTGTTGGAGAGCACACAACTAAGTTATGCACAGGAAAAAGTGTCTTTTGAACTTGAACTTCCCTTTGTGTAAAGACCCGACCTTTCAGAGTAATAAATATATTTATTTAAAACAGTGGAAGACTCAATAAATATTCATTATTAAAAACATGAATATTTACTAAATCGAGAAATACTTAAATCAAGACAATAACTCCGGAGTTCAACCTTTTAAAACAAAACAATAATCCATAACATATTCTCAAATCCCACAATTCAAAAACATATAAAATAAAGTCTCGATAACCAAATGAAACCCAAATAAAATCTGTATTTTATTCATAAATAATAATGAATAAATAAACCGGCGCCAACTCGACAGGAACTCTCATCTCTTCCACTTCATCAACCGTCACCTCTCGGTCCATTGTTACTTGAAAAAAATATATAGCACTGTGAGGCTATAAAGCCAGTGAGAAAACGACTTAATCAAAGATGAAGTCTTAAATAGTCTTTAATAATTCAAACCGAGTCCTAAGCACTCATTGCTCTTCCAAAATCTCTTACACTCGAACCGTCACTTAAAACTAAATCTCAATCCTTTACATGAATAGACAATTAACTTTGATTCCATATTCAAGGTTATTCAATAAATTCTCATTTTACATGGATAGACAACTTTCGCTAGTTTCGTACCCAAGACATCTCAATCATATACTCTCAATATCTTTACTAACAGCCCGAACAACTAGAATTCTTTAATTTAAACACACAATTTGTTTCACAAACCACTAAGAAGGCGATCATTCGGAACTACTATCACTTCTTAGTACTTGGTTATAGGCTCAACTATAACTGATAATCCTCTAATGAATCATTTGTACGAGCAATGATCACTAGTACTCGGTTATGGACCTTTTCCATAACTAAAATGACTTAGTGTTGAGCTCGTAGCCTCAACACTAGTAAACATAATCAAACCGGCCAACAATATCATCACAAACAACATTATCCACATGATAATTTTCAATAAAATTAAATTTTAAACATGGAGATACAGCAGCCCAAACTTATAACATTAAATTCTCAAAGTTGCCTAAAAATGGGAAAACTGCCGAAATACCAAAATATGCACTTTTGCACTTCTTAACTCAAAAATCATGGAAAATGAACCTAAATAACTTCCAAAAATTCCAGAATTAAGTTCATAAACATTCAGGAAAGATTTGAAACTAAAAACATCAAATTCCACCGAAATAAGCCTAAACTAGTTCTAACCGAAAATTATTTTCTCCCAAATATTTTTCGGTGTTTCCAAAATCAATTCTCATCCTAACATTTCAGAATAATATATTTAAATATATGGAAGAAAATAAGCTACGGTAAAAGCCTTATATTTCTCTAAAACCCCATCGTTGATCAAACCATTAACTCACCTTGTTTTCGCTAAAAAACCAAATTCTCTAGCTACTTTCCACCACGAATAAAACTTGAAACGAAGGTCCTAAAAAATTAAATTACATGCTAAAACAGCTCCAAAAAGGTACAAAAGTTTTGGGGTTCATCGGCTCAAAGAACGGGAAAAAACAAACGACGAACGGGCCGCCGTTGGGAAGGGGACAGTCATGGCATTGTTGTCCCCTTATCATGGTTGAACTGTGGCCTTTGAGTCATGGTTTGGTCGCGGTTTTGGGCTCTGGGTGATCGGTCTTGATGGGTTTTGGTTTTAGGCAAAGGAAGTCAATACCGATTAAGGTTTAGGCTAAGGATTATGAATCAAGAAGTATTATGGGATGGGTTTTTAGGCAAAGTTCAAGAAATTCATAATTTAATAATTAAACATAAAATCTAGAATTTAAAAAGAATATAAATTGATTCAAATCACTCACCCAATGATAGGAAAACACAGATTCAGACTACAATTTTTGACTAATGAATTCCCACGATCGAAATGAGCACCTAACAAAGAGATTTAACGAAAAACATCACCTACAAACCCTAGGGAGGGGCAGCGGCATTAGGAATTCAAAAGGGAAGGGAAATCTTACCTTATTGATCGGAAAGACGATACCAACTACTACCAATTCTAATACGAATCGCGGAACAACGAATGAAGAAGCGAGCAAAATTCGAGAGTCTCTAATGGGGGAGGGGGCAGTGGCGTGAGAGAGGAGGGGAGAGAATAATTTTTCTATTTTCTTATTTTTTGATAAAATGAAGCAAACCCTAACTTCCTTCATTCATTCTTTCCAAAAATTGACCCTTCATCCTTTCTTCCAAACAAATTGCTAAAGGGTCATTCCCTCGAAATTTGTCTTCCAACAAGCCTATAGATGCAAATAAGATTTTTCTTTTAAATCGAAAATTCAAAACTCAGTATTATTAAATGAAAAATTAATTTTAACCGAAATTTTAAATTACCTTGTAACAGGGTGTTACACTTTGTGAATGACTATCAAATATACCGAAGAAATAGTGAAATATATTTCTTGAAATTTTCTTCTTATTGGTAAATTGAGACAGTAGTCTTCACACATAACTTCACTTATTCTATTGAGTTTTATACGTTTTAGTCCGTTTTGGTCCTGGACTACATCCCGAATTCGTGAGAGTTTAAAGAGAACACAAGCCATTTATTATTCTCAGTGAACCGACCCGATTCAGCTCTCATATAGATAACTCATTGATTTAAAGTATTCTAAAAATACTTTTTTATCAATACTATCTTATTATTAACACATTTACACACTTTTCATGAAAACGGGCTAGGAATGACGAATGTGAAAAGACATAAAAGGGCGGCGGGGGAAAACGGACATCGTGATTAAGAAATTAAAACTGTATATTATATTTATCGTACTTGTTTGTTGCCAAATGTACGAGGTTTTTATTCCTCCACTTAATGACGTGTTCTTTTCCTCTCCTCTCGTACGGATATATTTTTATCCTATCTATTGAATATTAGCCACATTCTTATTTACTAAAATACCCTCCCGCACGTGCTTTCCTAACGATCCTCACACGTATACGGTTATTGTTTGTTGGTTTATGATGGGCACGTGACATTATCATTTGTGATTTGTGTGAACCTTCCAATTATTCTATAACCAACTAATTATTTTTCCAATATTTATCTTATGATTTTTTTTAAATATAATTTTAATCCATAAAAATTTTCATAAATGATCTTAAATTATAGATTTCTTACGTGTATTTTTTTTATGTCATAACTTTTATCTTTTTTATTATTGAAATAACAAATTTATTTTCAATATTTTATTAAAATTAAAATAATAAATAATAAGAATTAATAATATATTATCAAAATTAAATTAACTATCAACTTATAAAAAAAATTTAAGAGTTTTATTTCCTATAATCTTATTTAGTTTACGTAGAAATCCCAAAACAAAATTATAATAGTAAATTTTAAAAACTAATTATATATTTATTTTCAATAATTTATTGAACTATGAGCTAATTTTGATCATTTTTTCAAAAAAAAATTGCTATATAAGCATTTATATTTTTCTCCTTCCAAAAAAAAAATATCATTATTTTTTTTATCCAATCATTTTTAATTTTATTTTAATCTCACAGTTTTAATAGGTTTTAAATGTAATTATTAATAGAATTTGAGTAATAATTTAGTGAAAAAATGACACCACGCGTTTTATTATGAATATAAAATTTATATTTTAATCAGTAAGATAGATATTAATAAATTATAAACCGAGTTATGTCATTTTTTTTTCTCAAACTTTTGTTTTTATCCTAAAAGTATGGATTGTATTTGAAGTTTATGAAAATTGTGAGAATTAAAATAGATTTTTAAATTTTAAAGAGCTAAATTACAATAAGACAAAGTTTTAGGGATTAAAATTGTATTAGACCTTTAAAATTATAAACAAACTTTTTTCAAAATTAATCTCTCATGAATATATTTTATTTCTCGGTTTTATAATTGTGTGGGGTATTTCTCGTCGAAGTCTTGTTCCACACAGTTGAGCACGTAGCGTCACGTGTTGTTCCTTAGCGGCGGAGTTACCTGAAACACTCAAGAGAGAGACGGTCAGAAGGGCACCGGTGTGGTTCCGGCCGAGAACCCTCCGACGATCAAGTTAAGTGGTGGTAGGTGAGATATGCCTTGCGCCGCAAGGATTAGGTCAAAATGTATATGACTGATGGTTCTTGTTTTTTCACATACCTAATTTGATAGGTCAGGTGCCTTTTATAGTTCATTGATCGTGGGCTCTTCGGCTGGGCTAGCGTGAGACTAGGCTTAGTGGGCTTTCACTTGGCCCAAGAAGGGTCGGCTCCTTCAGGATATGATTCGAATGGGCCTGTCCCCATGTGAATCGGCCCGGTGTGAGCGCAGCCCGTGAGAGGGCTATTTTTACCCTTTACAATAATTAATGTCCGTTTGGGATAGTTTTTAAAAAGTATTTTTAATAGTTATCAAAAACACTTTTTTTATTTATAAATATATATCCAAAAAATTATCCTAGGCAGTATAAACCATCTTTAAAATAATATCTGTTGCAGTAAAAAGAGGAAAGAAATGAAAAACTACCAGTTGGTTTCTTTAAGGAAGTCATATTTACCTCTGTATTTTCTTGGTGTATTAATTTTAACCATATACTTTTAATTTCATAAATTAAAATTTGAATTTGAATATGTGATACTACTAATGAAATTATTTTCATTTTTGGAGATCTGTTGTTAGGTGTGCATACTTTTATAGTTAGATGAAATTATTTTTATGGATATCAATTTTTATGGTTAGGAGATATTATGAAATTGAGTTTGATTTTTTTTTTCGTGACTAAGATTGAGTGTTTTTGTGGTGGAGATTGTTTATTTGTTTGATTAGTTTATAAATATTTAGTTCACTTAAATTTCTAGTGATTTAACATTTTTTTTTATAATTTCATATTTTTAATTTGAGAAAAACATTAATTAAACCACTCATTCAAGTTTATGGTTCTATTTAATGAATAAAAAATTTAATGTTGATATCGATTCACTAAGTTAAGAACACAGATGACACAAATATTACCAATTATACACAAAAATAGTTTGTGGTAAAAAACCCTCATTTTTTAACATAAAATATAGGGAAGAAATTCGAACTTCAAAAGTGATAGAAGAAATATAAATCTCTTAACATTGAGCTAAACCATGTTAAGACAACTCATTAGTCTAACTCATTAGATTTTTATTTTATTTATTTGTGATTTTGTTGCTCTATAGAGAGTGAGTTAGTTTGTTAAAGATTAGTTGAACTTAACATTGTACTCTTGTATAATTCAGATTGAAGGTTAATGAAAAACACTTCTTGAATCAATTGCTTCTCTTTCCTAACTTTCATATGATATCAACCTAATCTCGATCCTATTCTGAGTTGTTGATTAATCTTCAATTATAATCACGAAATTATTCATACCTAACCTAACTATAAATCTCAAAACAATAATAATAATAATAAATAGAGATTCTTGATAAATTAACAAAATAGAAATGATAGCAATATGAAAAGTTTTCAGCCAGCTGTATTGGTAAAGTGAATGTGCTCAATTATATAACTTGTCAGAGAATAGTTATCAATTTGTGGTAACAGAAGAAATGGGAGAAACCAAAATTTCACAACAAGAAAAAAATGTGTGACATTCTATTGCTTTGAAGTCTCAACCTTCTTGAATAGATGTGTCATGGGTGAAACTTCATAATACGTGGAATTGTATAACCTAACATGAATGTTTCCATCGCATAGAAAGATAAGAGTACGTTACCTGAAAAGGTACATTTACGTCAGGAGTGTATGTCTACGTCATCTAGTAAGACTATATACCTAAAACTAAAAAGTTACATTATTCAAGTATCTAATCAAGAGACTACGAGTGGCATAACCAACATGCGACACGTCGTTGGGAAAAAATCTTTTGCAAAAAAATCTTTTTATCTCTGAATTTTAATACATATTCAATTTTGATACTTAAAATTTTGGAAAGGATATTTTAACTTCAATTTTTTAAAAAAAATATATAATTAGTCTATATAATAAAATTTTTCATTAGATACTTGGCATAATGTTACGTGACATTTATTTATTTTTTGATTGACGTGACATTTTTTCAATATATGGAAAGAAGACGTTTTCTAGATTGACATGATGGAGAGAAAAGGGAGGAGAGGAGAAAAATAAAATTATTATTTAAAATTTTAAAAATACCAAACAATTTCAAAATATTATATATAATTCTTTAAAAAATATCAAATCAATGCCACATCAACATTATATTAAGTCAATAATGAAATAACTATTTCTCAATATTAGTAGGGTTAAAATTTGAAACTTTAAGTATCAAAATAAAATTTTATCTCAAAACTTATTTTATCTTTTTTTTTTAAAGAAATGATTTCATGTATTACATCGATATGTAGAAGTGAAAGGCTCCACAATAAAGATAATATCGATCTCTCATAACCAAGCAATAATTTCCCTAAATCATAGAAATAAAAACAAATAATGATTATTTTAAATATGTGGATATGAATAAATATTGAAGAGAGATAAAGATGTGGTGGGTAGGGCATAGGGGTGTTCAAAAGTCTAAATAATGTCCGGTTTCAATCCACCATAATTCTATGGGTTGGATGGATTTGATTAACTACGTACTTTTTTTTCCTGATTAAGAACTTAATTAAGTTCAAGTAAAGTTGCACTCATACGGGTGGTATTTCTTCATGATTTCTTTTAAATTAGTTTTTCTTAAATCAAATCGACTTCATTTCTTTAACTAAAAAAATATCTCCTACTTTAAATGACGGTAAACTGCAAATAAGACATCTTAATTTTGATTAAATGTATGAACACTATTTAGAGTGAAAAAAAGATAAATTACACCTACGTGATGCAATAGCGCGTCACGGATGCTCAAAACGGACATTCATGACGTGGTATTGACGACGTGCGTAGCAACGCGTGGATCTCGTCACCAAAGACCATTGGCTACGCGAAGGTATAGAATTTGTGACGCTATCGCATATGGCTAGTGGTAGAGATTTTTGTAGTGTAATAAGACCCGTCCTCTTCAACATCATTAATTTTTTTTAAGTCATAACTTCTTCATTTGAACTTTAATTTGAATGATTCAAATTTTAGAATCCTCGTTTTGAACTCTACATTATGGACACTTCAAACTTCGAAATAATAAATTAATAAAAGGTTTTATAACTTCAATAATATCTAATATTTTGATGATAATAAACTCTTTTATTTATTGATAATTTCAAAGTTTTGAATTGATCATAATGTAAATCTTAAAACGAATAATCCAAAATATATTGAATCATCCACATCGGTATTCAAATGAAGAATGGTCAAAATAAACTTATCGGCATTAGAGGGGAGGAGTCGCATTGGCATATTTTGAAACAACGTAGATGTAATTTGGTATTTTTTAACTACAGAGGTGCATACATTTGGCCAAAAACCACGAGATTTTAGGGATATATTGGTAGATAGCCAACCAACTAAAAAAATAAAGCTTAGGGGTCCAATCTAAAAAAATAAAACAAAGTAGTTTATTTGATATGTAAGATACCCAAACCACCCTTACTAAAATTAAGGAAAAAGTAAAGAAGAAAAAGAATTAAGATTTGAATATGCTTAAATGAAGGAAACATTAAAAATCATAAAATAAAACAAGAGAGAAAACCAGAAATTTAATATATATATATATATATATATATATATATATATATATATAAACTTTTCAAAACCAATAACCATTTTTTCCGGTGAATCTCCAGAAAGGCCCTTCGATGTACATTTTATTATATATAATGATATTGTATGAACATCTCATATAATATTGTACAGTATAATATAATATATATATATGTACAATACGAAAAAGATGTATTAAAGTTAAAAAAAATATACTGTACAATATTACATGAAACATATAATGATTTATCAAAAAAAAAAAGTAATAATAATAAACACTATACTCTACGTTATAAACATAGAAAAACCACTACAATATAGTAAATTTTCCCTTTAAAAAATAAGTAATAATAATAAACACTATATTGTATGTTATAACCATAGAATAAAATATTACAATATAGTAAATGTCCTGTTTAAAAAGTAAGTAATAATAATAAACGGTATACTATACATTATAAAACATAAAATAAAAACGGTACAAAAAAAGTAAATAATTATAACGTAGAATCATATTTATGTACAATATAATAAAAAAAACCTTCTACACAGAAAAAAAATAAAAAAAAAAGAAGAAGAAAAAGAAGGAATCTTCGATATTATTCGAGAGTAAACCCTTGACCATCATCAAAAAATGCAGATCTAAGGAATCATGAATAAAAAAAAGTCACCACAAACCCTAGCTCAACAATGACAATAAAAATATGAAAGCAGATTTCAAATAAAAAGAAAAGAATAGAAGGAAACGTGAAAAAAAAAAACTTTATGTTTGGGTTTAGAGGGCGGCGACGCTGGTATGAAAGTAAAGAAAGAAGATGAAGAATTAGGTTTAGGTTTGGAGATGATGAGAGATAATGAAAAAAAGAGAAAAGAGAGATAATTGAGAAAGATTGCAACCAACATGTTATTAATAATAATTTTTAATAAAGAAAAAATAATTAAGGAGGGAATCAAGGAACAAAATAGGTAAAAAAATCAAAATAAGATAAAATGAATTATTTAAGTCAAAATAATAAATGATAAAAGGAGGGCAAATCAGGTATATTAAAAAATATCATATCCGAAATGGTCTAAAGAGCTTTAAGTTGATGGGCTATAAAAACTTAGTATTTGATCAAAATAGGCTATATACCATATTATCCCGAGATTTTATTCTTAATAAAATTAGTTATACCTATGTAATGATTTTTTTTAATCTAATTTCATCCAACGAGTCACCATTAAAGTGAAAAAAATATATTTGGTTGAAGTCGTAGAGAATTATTTTATGAGATAAAATACGAAATTAAACAAATAAATTTAATTTATGTAAATATGTGTAAATAAATCCTTAAAGTAGTACTAGATTCACTAGTTTTTTGGAATTTATGTTTCAAAAAATGACAAAAAAAATCCAAACTAACTCAATATCACATAATTGAGTTGCAATTTTTTGGATGTGACTTTAAATTGGGGTGAACACTCGAACCTGCAACTTTATAAAACATATTTTTAATATCTAACTAAGAGAGCTATGTTGAGGTGGGTCATAATAGAGAATGTTTCAACTTCATAATTGAATTACATTTAATCTAACTAGTTAAGATTATTTGGGATTTTACAACTTTTCTACTCAATCAATTATTTTGAATAAAAACTCGGGATTTTTGAAAAATGACATTTTATGATTGATATTTTTAAAAATAATACAAGTTTTGAAAATTTTAAAGAATATCATTTTTCTCTTTGACTTAAAGTAAGTATGGAACTCAATCCACACATATACCTTTAAAAAAATCATATTTTTCAAAAAATTGAAAACATTTCCTACCTTAAAAAAAATCTATTCAAAAAGGAAATTTCTTAAAAAAAAAAAACTATTAATTAACCCAAATTAAACCATCCATAAATACCTCTAATTAAAGGACTTTTTTTTGGCTCGCCTAAAAAAGAGAATCTATGGGGGGAAAGAAAAACTGATTACTAGGGTTGCCAATTTTTGAATGTTTTAATGAACTAGTTCAATAAATTTGAACTAGTTAACTAAAATTTTGAATTAATTCAATAATTTAGTGAATAAGAGTTTTTGTTTTTAAAAATCCATTTAGATAATAATTATTCAATCAAAAATTAAGATTAAAATAGTAAATAGTAAAAGTAAACGGTTCACTTATTTATAAACCTGGTTCAATAATTTAGTGAATTACAAACAATATATTATTTTAGTAAATTTTTAAAATTTATATTATATAAATAATTATTTATATTAATTCTGCTATTTGAGTAATTACCCGATTAATAAACACCTAATCTTAATCTATTAAATAAAGGATAAATTTTAAGAATAGTCTTACTTTTTCATATCATATCGAAATCTAGCCTTCATCTTAATTGTATTGAAAAAAACACCACATTAAAGTGTTGTCATATCCAAACCCATTAGCTCCATCATCAATTCCATTAGATTCATATCTTTATTTTTTTTCTCTTTCTATTTTCGTAAAGTTTAAATAATGTTTAACAAAAGAAAATCTTCCTTTGCACGAAAAAATGGAAGCAAATCATGTGAGTTGGTTCCATGATGTGGCTTGGTTGCTGTATGTATTTAAAGACTGTTAATAAACTTTGTCAACTTTTAAACACAAAAGTTTTATTTAAAAAACATTGTAAAATATTTTTTGAAATCATTTCAAACCTTTTAGTTTTCTCCATTATAGCCCGCATTTGCATATAAATATTTTTTTTTTCTGTCATGCACAATTGTGTCAACCATTTAAAACAACTTTGATATTGTCATCTTGATAAATTTTATAATTTATCTTTTAGTAGACAAATAAAAACTACTAAAAAAAGAGTGTTGAATGAACCCTTATTAATATTATCGACACGTCATCATTGGGACGTTCAACTTTCTCAAACTATTTTTTCTTTTTATTTAAAATCAAGTAAACGGAAAATAATAGTCTTGAGGTTTTGATTAAATACACGAACACCTCCTCTAATAAAAAAATTGACAAATTACATTTATATAATTTTATAATTATACAATGAGACCCGATCCCACTAAAAGGGGTTAAATATTTAACGTTTGGTCCCTTTTTTTTTCCTCCTCTCCAAAGGTAACTGAAAATTTTAATGTAAAAATGGACTTGTTAGTATATTTTATCTATTTGTCCTACTTTCCTTTAAAATGATTGTATATAATTCCCGTCCCTCTCCCCTAAAAAAAAATTACTGGGGCTTAGAAGAAGAAAAATGGGAAGAGAGAGCAGGAGAGAAAAAAAATCCTTAAATTAAAAATTTAATGGTATTAATAGAGAATACATAATATGGAGTTTTGTGAGTATAATTTTCATTTCTTTAACTAAAGGGGGTGTTCATTAAAAAAAAAAAAACTACAAGAGGTGTTTGTAGATTTAACCGAAATTGGTTTACCTATTAAAATATAGTTTTAATTTCTAAAATCTATCCCTATTTCTAATTTTTTCACAATTAAAAATTTTATTTTAGTTACCCATATTTTTATGTATCAAATATATCTTTTGTGTTTTTTATTAAAAAAAATTATAAACTTTATTGTTTAAAACCCACTAAATTTTAAAAAATAATATTCTAGAAATTCCGAATCAGCATCTATATAAAAATATATTATATCATTTTTTTTCATTGAAATTTAAATCATATTTTAATTATAGGAACTGTATTTAATGTTAAAATTTATAATTAAAAAATATTGGAAGAGGAACCAAATAAAAAAAAACAAATATATATTTAAGCTTTTTTTTCTTTCAACTTTTGAGGTTTCAAATAAATAAACAAAGAAATAATTTAAAAAGTGATCGAAAATCATCCAAAGAAGATTCAAACAACGAATCAAAACTCTCCACGTCAACCTTAGACCTGACAAGCCGATAACGTGCGCTGTGTGGTATGCCACGCGCGGTACAGCGCGCTTCATGTAACCGTACTTTCAGTGTGACCGTCAATTATATGGTAATTAACGTCACTGCTTATATCACATGGCTTTTTTTATTATAATTAAATCTTCTAATTAATCAAATGATTAGATTATTAAACAATAAAAATAGTAAAATAATTAATTAAACAAATCCCAAGATTCCCTATAAAAAAACATATGTATGACATTTAAAAAAACATCAAACATGGGAAAGTCCTAGATATATGCCAGTGCAAGAGTTTTATTTATTTTTAATTTAATCAAATGTTTATTTTTTTTATTTGCCGAAATTAGATATTTGACCAAACAAGTGGTTCAGTTGAATTCAAATTAACTAAACGTACGTTAACAATATGCTTATATTTTTAATTAAAATTAAAAGTCACACATTTGTTAACATCATACATTTTTCTCAACGATCACTACTTTTCTTATGGAATAAGTAATATAAATAAATAAATTAAAAAAAAAAAAAATCTCAAAATAAGTAATATAAATAAATAAATTAAAAAAAAAAACATCTCAAAATAACAGATTTTAAATATGTATTTTTATTTATGTCTTTAATTTTAATTATTTACTCAAATAGTATTTCACTAATTTTTTTAAGATTTAATTACACATATAACCATTTTAATTCACTCAATTTCAAAATTAATGGCAAATTATAATCAATTTCATAAATACTCAAGAAACACCATTTATGATTGTTATCTGGGTTTCCAATTTATAAGTTTACGACAATACCCTTCAACTCTTCTCTAACCAATTTTATTACTGTATTTATTGTTTCCTTTTATTTATATATATTTATTTATTTATGTTAGCTTAATTATATGGATATTAATCAATCAATTTAGATTTTATCCATAATTGATAAATTCAAAACTGTTTGGAAAGTTTTTTTCTTTTAATTTTGTTTATATCGTTGTGAAATGATGGTGTTTTTTCATCTTTAGAAAGCATAGTCATTCATCATAGACGACAACGGCGTTAATGGCGTCTTCGTGAGATTTTATTGATTCAACATATCGGTGATCAAATTCTTTCCAAATTAATCTTGAAGGTTTTATCCTAGAAAACGAAGTAGATCAAACCGTCATGCATGGTGAGTCTGGTGACGGCGTCAGCGTGTTTAATCCAGAGAAGCTTCTTATGACGGCGGACATTAACGTGTGTTGTTCATGGCTGCTGCTACAAGTTGGTTTATCTATAATACACCGTTTATTAAATACATACATGTTTATATATAGCTGCTACTACAGATTTATTAGCTGCTGCTACAGATTGGTTTATATATAATACACACCATTTATTAAATATAAACATTTATAATATATTTGTTGCTACAGATGTTAATGGCTGCTACTGGTTGGTTTATCAATAATATATTGTTTATTAAATATAAACATGTCCATTTCTACAGGTTGGTTTTTCAATTATACACTGTTTATCAAATATAAACGTGTTAAACTATGTAAGAATTGGTTTTTTCAATTTTCTTTTTTTTCATGTTTTATTTCCAATTTTACGTTGTATTTGGTTTTTTTTTGTTAAACTTTTTTTAAGTAAATTAATACATGTTACATTTTATTTCTTTTTTGGTTTATCAATAATACACAGAAGAAAAAGAAAGAAATTCGAATTTTCATAGAATAAAGAAGTATCCAGAAGTTTTTTTTTTTAGTTTTAATTTTTTTAGATTTAATTTTTCCATTAATTTTACAAAATTTAAGGGATTTTATAACTTAAATCTTGCACAAATTAAGGAAAATTAAATCATGGTATGTTTCATCTTTTCACAATGTAAATTTACATTTTTTGGTGGTGGTTTTAGGTAGTTTGATATATATATATATATATAAAAGACTGAAAAAAACATTAAATTGTCTATTACTGAAAATAACACTTTTTATAAACTATTTCAATAGTTAAGTGTATTAAAAGAAATATGCTAGTTTGATATATTTTAAAAGATTGTGCTATGAGTAATTATATAAGGATTTTCTGTTACTTGAGCAGTTTTTCTTTAATTCATAAAAATGTAACATCCTCTCTGGTCTCCGTGATACTTAAATTAAATTGTCACTTCGAAACCTAATTATTTCAAACTAATTTTTATGACTTATTATTTTTTTAAGTTCTTGTGTAGTTTTGAATTCTAATATATATATATATATATATATATATATATTTATATTTATATGATTAATTAATTTCAATGCCTTAGATGAAACAACGCATAAAATACCCATTGAACTTCATGATGACTAAAATTTTGATTTTTTATGATTTTTTTTAAAGTCAATTCTTTATCAAGTATATGTAAGGATATTGTTAATTTAAACTAACATTCGATTACATCAATTAACTCAATGTAAAATAAAGTAATGTAATAGTATAGTCGTTTTCTATTACATGTAAATAAAGTTTTTACAAAAATATGAAACAACAATGAGCAAAAACCTCAAATAAACAACTTAAGGAGGTATAAAACAGTTAAACTAGTGTTTTAATTTAAGAATCCGTCAAAAGAGAAATAACGATATATAGAAATGGAAGGGAGATCTGTAGAATAAATATGTTCAATATAAAACCCGATTTATATCTTGTTTCTATACTCTTTTCATAAAAAATTTATTCATATATTTCTCATTAATATACATTATTTAAAGGGTTAAATGCATGAATGACCTCTGCACTTTGAAAGTCTTTCAATTTACACCCTTACACTTCTAATTTAAAAATTTTCACCCCTGCGTTTTTAAAAACCATCAAATGTTAAACTTTTCCATCCAAATTAACCTAACCTTATTTTTTCATTTTTTTAATCTATTTTTTATTTATAATATTCTAACCCTAGGTTAGAATTAACCATAAAAAAATCTATTACCTTTTACTTTTTTTCTCTTCTTTAATAAAACAAATTGATTACACAAAAATCTACAAATCAAAAGATAAAACTTATCTAACTTAAGAGCATTACAATGCTAGACCATTCACAACGCATAATATGAAGAAAAACAGAAAAATACTTTTAACAGAAATTGAAATACCTAGATGAAGAAGCACTTCATATCTCCATTAGAAAAAGGGTTGCTTGAATTTGTAACCAATTTTTTTATGATTTTTCGAAGGGTTTTGTCGTTAATGGATTTGTTGGAAGAAGCTAAATGCTTTATTAATGAAGTGAAATCTTGATCCTTCTACCAAATCCACCATTTTTAACAAGCAAAAGCTTTCGGATTTACGAAAGAGTAAGATAAATAGAATGAAAAAAAACCCTGAGATGAAATGGGTATTGCGAAAAAGGATTCAAATTTCAAATTTCTTAGAAGCCAAACGGTGGCAGAAGGATCAATCTCTTAGATGCAAAATTTTTAATTTTCCCAGAATCAAAAAAATCTATCATAATATTCTAATTTGTATGAAATTAGCAGTAGATGGAGTAAGGATTTGGATTTGAAGAACTCTACTGGAAAAAAACAAAACTGATGGGGATGATAGAAAACAGAGAAATAGTAATACGTGAAATTGCATATATGACCTCCATTTCCCAACATTAATGAACTAAATCCAAACTCTTGATTTCTTTTAAATAAGACCTTATGCTGATGTCATCATAGTGTGAAAAGACAAAAAAACCTAATCTCTTTAACTTTATTGGTCATTACCTATACCCACTTCATGGTACTCTCTCTAAAGTCTCTCACTCTCACTCTAAAGTCTCTCTCTAACTAAAGTCTCTCACTCTCACTCTAACTCTAAAGTTTCTCTCTCAACTTGCTTAAGGAGGAAGAAGGAAGGTAAGTTTCATTCATGTTATGATATTTTTGTGTGTTAGAAAACAGAAAAATCATAACCTCGTTTTGCCTGTAGTAAGAAAAGATGGGTGAGATCGTAAGCAATGATCGGTCTGATCATGGGCAATGATCGGACCGATCATTGCTTACGATCGGTCCGATCATTGCTTACGATCGGTCCGATCATTGCTTACTACAGGCCCGATCATTGCTTACTACAGGCCCGATCATTGTGTATGATCAGACCGATCATTTAGTATATTTGGCTGATATAATTATTTTGACTATTTTTGTAGATGCAACTTGTAAGAATATTTGTTCGTTATGGTGGACACTTGGATCTGTGAAGGTTACAATTATATTGGTGGCACATTGGGAGGAATAATTGTCGATAAGGGTATAAAATATGAAAATTTAGTAGAGCGGCTATATGTAATTGTAGGATCCGACCCTTCATTGACTACAATAAAAATCAAGTGCATATACAAGTTTGCAATCGTTTGTCCCCCCTTTGAAATTAGAAATGATATGGAGCTACGAGTTTTATATGATGGGTTCAGGAACCTCTCGATCCTATATGTGTATATTGTGAACCTAGAGAGAAAATGAGTGGTAGTAGTAGGGGAAATGTTTACTTAAATCGAGTGTAATGGATTGGGGAATATTGCATCTATGACTTCGTTAGATGATAGTATAGCTCCATATGATCTAGCAAATGATGATAATGTGAGGATGGATTGGGATAAGTTGAATGGGGATTTTCATAATGATAAACATGATAATGATTTTTTTCAAGGATTGGATGATGCATTTGACACCCGAGATGTTCGGAGGGACACCTTGAGAGTGAAAAATGAGAGGGATGTTGTCAATGAATGTGAAACAAGTTTATCGGGATTGGATGACCCATTTGACCTCCGAAATGTCCAAAGGGGTCCCGTGAGAGTGAAACTTGATAGAAATGAATGTGAACCGAGTATTCGTGTGGATGTACGTGATACTAAGGGAAAAAATAAACTTGAACCTATTGAGTTAAATAGTTCATTGATGAATGTTACGCAAACGATGTGTATGGAGGAGTTTGAAGTAGGCCGCATATTCCTTTCCAAGCAAGATTTAATAAGTAGATTGTCTAGGTTGGCGATTGGAAGAAGTTTTGAGTGGAAAGTGAAAAAATCGACTAAGACCCTATATTCAGTTGGATGTGTTGATCCAAATTGTGAGTGGAGGTTCCGGGCGGTGTGTTTAAAGGGTACCAACATATTTAGTGTTACAAAGTTTGTAGACGTTCATTCATGTTCAGGTATTGAACCATGATCATAGGCAAGCGAGTAGCAAAGTGGTTGGAGACATTATTAAGATGAAACTTGTAAATTGTAGTCGTAGATATAGACCGAGAGATATAATGGATGACATGCAGAAAGAATATGGCGTTAACATCTCTTATGATAAAGCGTGGCGAGCAAGAGAGGATGCATATGAGATTGTGAGAGGTTCACATGAAGAGTCTTACAATCTCTTGTGGCCGTATTGTGAAGCGGTGAAGTGTGAAAATCCAGGAACGATATATCATATAGAATTAGAAGATGACCAACACTTCAAATTTCTCTTCATAGCATTTGGTCCTTGTATTAGGGGATTTCAAAGATGTATACGACCGGTAATTGCCTTGGACGGGTCCTTTTTGAAGGGAAAATATCGGGGCACATTGCTTGTGAGCACATGTTTAGATGGGAACAATCAAATTTATCCAGTAGGCTTCGGGATCGTTGACAGAGAGACTGATGAATCATGGACTTGGTTTTTGGAAAAACTGAAGTCTGCAATTGGAGACGTTACGGATCTGGTGTTTGTATCGGACAGACATAAAAGCATTGAGAAAGCCATTGAGATTGTCTTTCCGACTGCAAGTCATGGGATATGCATTCACCATCTTAGTATGAATTTGACACATAAGTTTAAAAATGAAAATATCAATAAGATATTCTTTCTTGCTGCAAAGGCTTATCGAGAGTCCACCTTCAAACGTTTTTGGGAAGCCCTCTCTTTGTTCCCTGGTGTTTATGAGTACTTAGAAAATGAAGTTGGTTTACATAAATGGGCAAGGGCATTTGCCCCAAAAAAACAGTATAGTATAATGACCACGAATATTGCGGAATCTATCAATAGTGTATTCGTTGATGATAGAGAATTACCAATTCTAGTCTTGGTTGAAGGTATTCGTGCGAAATTGCAACAATGGTTCTTTGAGCGTCGAGTTGAAGCATCGAAGACGCAGGGAATTCTAACAAAGCATGCAGAGGAGCAACTCGAATATCTCATATGAAGTCGATCACACTTTCCGTCTCTACCATCGAGATTTACCGTTTCAAAGTAATAGATAATAATTATGTTGCGACCGTTGATCTTAACACCATGGAGTGTAGTTGTCGGTTATTTGATCTAGACCGATTGCCCTCGCAAACATGCACTCGCGTTGCCCGCAGAGAGTGAACGTCGGCCCATATACATTATGCTCGGATTATTTTACGTCCGACTTCTTACTTAATGCATATGCGGAGCCTATCAATCCAGCGCCACACGAGTCAGAATATAAATCTTCTACTGGATTTCAGGCGGTAAATGTGGTACCGCCTAAAATGGTGGCACGTATCGGACGTCGGAAAAAACTTAGGATCTTGTCAACTGGAGAGGTTCCTGTTAAAACACGACATTGTGGGAGGTGTGGTTCAGTCGGCCATAATAGAAAAACATGTCGTAATCCACTTTCGTATCACTTGTAATTGGTTGGTACATCAGTTTAGAATCAAATGAAGTTTATATTTTTTAATCATAGTAGTACATGATAAATATCATGATCGGACCGATCATTGCTTATGATCGGTCATATAGTGATCGATCATAAACAATGATCGGTCCGATCATGATCGGACCGATCATTCAGACAGTGCGATGGGTATTTAATTAATAATCATTCAGACAGTGCGATCGGTCATATAGTGATCGATCATAGGCTATGATCGGTCAGAGCCTACTACAACTAAATGGACTGCAAATTGGTTAAAAATAAATGAAATTAAATTGATAAGTGAAAGCATAGAAGAACAATTGCATTACTTAAAAAACGGGTGTGTTGGACCACACCTCGGCAGATAACATTAATCTAAATTGTTTAAATAGGGAAGGGATTAATATATCTACATTATTTCCTGTTACAAGACATTCAAAAAACTTCAAAGTGTAAACACCACAATCTTTATCGTTGTCTTGTATCGGGGTGTTACGTATACGCCTTACTGGCCATTTTTCCATGCTCTCAGATAGGCCGACATTGTACAATAGATGTGGCACGCAATTCCGAAGTGGCCCTATGATTGCTGCAATCTCCTTCTCAGTTGAGTAAGTGGGAAGAGAATCATAGTATACAAACGCGTGCCGTTTCAGATCAATGACCACCAATATCCAATGAGAGTTTTTTTATATTCACCTGGAGCGTATACCTAATGGAAGTAATTGAAGAAAACAATATTAAAACTAATTTACCGGAAATTAAATAATTTAACAAAAATGAATAGAATATATTATAAACTTACGTAATCGCAATCACCCCCAGGGATCGTGAAGTCTCCATCTGGCCTAGGACATAATCTATGAGTTCAAAGCATTTCGCCAATCATAGACTTTATTATTCTTCATGACTTTCTCATATTTTTCCCAACTCCTACAAGAATATTCTTGTGGCAAGTACACAAGGTTATTAGAAAAAAAAAGATATGTTCGATCATGGTGTATGATCGGTCCGATCATGGTGTATGATCGGTCCGATCATGGTGTATGATCGGACCGATCATACACAATGACCTGACCGATCATTTCAACAGCAATTCACAATTTCACAAATATCAAATACATACCGCAAAATATGAGTCAACCACTGTGAATGGATGCTTAATAAATTCAGGCCGCATCCTCAGCTTTGCTTCAATAAACAGCATGGATGTATCAACGTGCTATATATTCAAAGCGAACATTAGTTAGTAACACAACAATGTGAATTTATAGACCTGTATAATAGATATACACTCACCTCACAGCCTAGATTTGCATCTGCCTTTTTCGTCCCGAGCCAATCGAGGAAGAATTGTTTTGGTTTTGGACAATAGTAACGACACCGGCACCAGGGCCTTACCATTCCTCTTGCCAGGAATGAAGGTCTTATATTTATTGAGGATTTCGTCCAGGGACCATGTATGCTGGTCATATAATTGTATGATCGCCGCTTCTTCGACTTCAATCTCTTCTCCGACATGACCGGAGCTTGTTGAACCTGGACCTATGGCCTTTCTCTTTCTAGTGCCCCGGGCCGCGTCTTAAACTCAAAATTTTCAGGACATCATAACGATGTCCAAGTGGACTCTCTTTCCCTTCTTCCATCCCTTCCCCCCCCCTTATCCTCTTCCCCTCCCTTATCTTCTTCCACTCCCTTATTCCCTTCTTCCATCTCTTCCCCCCCCTACCCTCCTCTCCCTTATCCCCTCCCTTATCCCCCCTCCTCCTTCCCCTCCTCCTCCTCTTTATTTTCTTCCCTACCCTCCTCTCCCTTATCCCCTCCCTTATCCCCCTCCTCCTCCCCCCCCCTCCTCCTCTTTATTTTCTTCCCTACCCTCCTCTCCCTTATCCCCTCCCTTATCCTCCTCCTCCTTCCCCTCCTCCTCCTCTTTATTTTCTTCCCTACCCTCCTCTCCCTTATCACCTCCCTTATCCTCCTCCTCCTTCCCCTCCTCCTCCTCTTTATTTTCTTCATCCCTACCCTCCTCTCCCTTATCACCTCCCGTATCCTCCTCCTCCTTCCCCTCCTCCTCCTCATTATCATCACTAACTCCATCAGTATCATCCTCCTCCATCCTATCGTCTTCTATAGTTAATTTTCGCAATAACAATTTCATATTAACACTCAAAACTATCAAAATAAGTAACAAATACAAATATATATACATATATATGTCTACTTACATTCAACAATATCGATTGGATATTCATTAACATGGATTTGATTTCCCGAACATCATTCTCAACACATCCAATACGAGCCTCACAGTTCAAAATTGCTCGTTTGTACTTAGATGACAAACCCGATCTTTTCCTTGGTTTGTCATCCCTTGGCCTCTTCTCCTCCACTTCATCTTCCTTTTTTCCTTTTTTCTTCTTCACCTCCTCCGCTTTTACCCCCTTCCCATCAATACCCTTCTTCACCTTCTCACACTTTGTCTTGTCCACCTCCAAATCTTTAACAATCTTCTTCTTTTTTACTGGTTTTGCCTTTAACATGAAAAACATGAAACCAAATTAAGAACCTTACATAATTTCAAATGACCGATCATACACTATGATCGGACCGATCATAGTGTATGATCATAGTGTATGATCGGTCCGATCATAGTGTATGATCGGTCCGATCATGATATGACCGATCATTTCGACAGAGCATAATACATAACTGTCTAAATGATCGGTCAGATCATAGTGTATGATCGGTCGAGATCATAGCGTATGATGCGTCCGATCATAAGCGCCGATCGATCATTTAGACAGAGCAGAACCTTAAACTCTGTCTAAATGATCGGTCAGATCATAGTGTATGATCGGTAAGATCATAGTGTATGATCGGTCCGATCATAATCTGACCGATCATTTAGTCAGCACATAACAAGACTATGTCGACATGATAGGTCCGATCATGGTGTGTGATCTGTCCGATCATGGTGTATGATCGGACCGATCATACACTATGATCGGACGGATCATTTCGACAGATATAATATATAACAATGAACTTTAGAAATATTTTAAAAGTACCTTGTCCAATTGAGCAAATATATTCTTCTTAAGTGGCTGTGTCATTGTCTTTGCAATCCGCCACGAGCATACCTGGTGGTAGATCTGTCTCCACCCTTGATATATATTTTTCAAACCTTGGCTCGGGTATTTGTTCAAAAATCCATGCCTACAATAGTTATATTATCATATAATTGTACACTTTCACATCAAGGTAATACAAAGAATCCATGCCTACAATAGTTACATTACCTGGAATGCGTATGGAAATCCAGCAAGCGAGTAGGTTGCACCCCCTGCTTTTGCATCAGGCTTTTTCGCTTTCTCATCCTCGACCATTGCATCCTCAATTACTTCTTCCTCTTTATTTTCCTCTTTATTTTCCTCCGTCGGTTTTAATTTGCCTTCAATTGCTTCTTTCAGCGAACTAAGCGTGATACCATAAATTGTGTCAACCCAATCAAAGCTTTCCCACATTTCTTCTTCTTCTACCAATGAATAAAAACTGGTATCGATTTGTTTTCTTCTCAATCCACCAATCAATACTAGCTCCACAAAGTACACCAAGGCCATCCTCACTACGTCCTTATCGTCTGTCAATTCATGATCAAGGATCTTCTCGTCTAAATCAAACTTGTTTACACCATATCGGCCTCGGAACAAGAACTCTCTGGTCTAATCGAATGGTCCCTACGTATAAATGGTTTCCCTGCGGCAATCAGGTGATGCGTGCGAAATCATCCTTTGTAAATGTCCTTACCGGTCCTCCAGAGCAAAAAGCTCATCTCTTGCTCATTCTCTTGTTCAACCTCTCTTAGTAGAACTAGATGAATGAGAGGGCGAAAGAACTTAAACTCTACATCAATTAAACGCCGGATGAATGTTTCTCTCAACATTGCAAGTTTGTGTTGGAGTAAGCCCCACCTTGATGTTCTTCACAGTATTAGACAAGTGTGAGACACAAGTGTCATGATGGCATGAAAGTGATCAGCGATACTATATTTCAAAGCGACCATTTGACCTGAAAGACACCATTAAAAGAGTTAAAAATCGCAGAAGAAACATGTGCCTATGATCGGTCCGATCATAGTCTATGATCGGACCGATCATAGTCTATGATCGGACCGATCATAGTCTATGATCGGACCGATCGTAGTGTGTGATCGGCCCGATCATCGAAGAAAATCGGCCGATCATTAACCCTAGAAAATACAATGGTTAATGATCGGTGGGATTTATGATCGATCAGATCATAGTTAGAGCTCGTTCAAATATGAACGATCTTTTACTATGATCTGACCGATCATTAATCCCACCGATCATTAACTATTGTATTTTCTAGGGTTAATGATCGGCCAGATCTTCTTCAGTGATCGGACCGATCATTAAACCTAACTTCAGAACATCGAAAAGGCATACCTTTTGTCGTTGATTTGCATAAATCCTTCTCCTTCTCTTACGTTTGAGCGATTTGTACGAAATCAAAAACGGAACTTAAACTTACTTTAAAAGGAAAATAGATCTGATCGTGGGTTTCGAAGATATGAAATCGTGTGTTTGGAAGAGAAAATATCGTGCGTTTGGAAGAGAAAGGATCGTGGGTTTCGTTTAGATCGTGGGTGATCGTGGGTCCGACGTTTCGTTAACGATCCAAGTTAGAGAGTTTTAGTTTTCGATCGGACGTTTCATTTCCCTATGCAAACATTCAATTTTTAAGGGCTTTTCTGGTCTATTCACACTCACATGACATCGATAAGGCCTTAAATATAAGAAATATCAAATCAGGATTTGTTTCATTATAACGCAGATTTCGAGGTCATATTTGCAATTTTCCCAATTTTTTTTTTGAAAGTGTAGAGGTGAAAATTTTCAAATTAGAAATGTAGAGGTGTAAATTAAAAAACCTTTAAAGTGTAAGAGTCATTCATGCATTTAACCCTTATTTAAATTGATTCAAAATTAAAATTTTAAAATTGAAATAGAAAATGCTTTGAATTACATTGTCAAAAAATTTATATTTTTTTTTCTCGATTCTTTTCTTTAAAAAAAGTTTTTCGTTGAAGTAAAAAAATAATTAAGGTAAAAATTAGTAGACCCTTATTCCAAAGCCAAACACGTACGTTTAGAACAAATTCAATTTTGACGTACTACACAATCCAAATTTAAGTACCGTACTTATCTTTTTAATAGCTCGTCATGCCCTTGGACTTTTTCGTGTATTTGATTTTTGCCTTTTCCTTTTTCTACAATTTAAAGATGAAATTAAATAAATAAAAAAATCGTAGGTTCAATTATTGAATTCAAATAGGTGGATCTCATAATGTGTTTACATATATGTTTTTAATATAAATGCTCAAAATCGAAAAAGAATTTGTGGTTCAGAAAAATTGAATGTCTAACTATCTTAAATAATTAATCGGGGTCCAATCGATTCGGTTCGGTTTATTATTTAGAAATTTTTTTGAAGGTTACTACTATCAAATGAAGTAATCTCAATGCTTTTCTCAAAGTAAGTTTAGTATTACAAACTAAAAATAGTTTTTAAAATGTGTTTAAATTGGAAAAATTATGAGAGTATTCTTTAAATAAAATGAAAAGGAAAGTAGATTAATATGAAGTGTGATGGTGTAAAAAAGTCAAATAAAAAGGAAAATACTTAACTACTCCCTATTGAGTAGATATTTCTACTTCCCCACTTATAAATATAAAAAATATTTAATAAAAAATAAGAGATTAAAAAATTAAAAAAATAATCATAAATGAAGATTTTGATAAATTATAACGTTAAAATTTAGGGAGTAGCTAAGTTTTACTCAAATGAAAATTAGACAAAAACAGACAACTTGAGTAGGATTTTTTTTAATACAATTTTATTATTTTAAAATTAAAATTATTAGTTTACAAATTGCGGTGTACTTGTGTCGTGGTCGGGTCGGCAGTACGAGGTTTTCAATCCCAACCCTTCCTTTTCCAATGACGTGGCCTCTTCCTCTCCTTTCGTCCTTTATCTTCTTGTTTTCATATTAACCACATCTTCTCTTTTATTTACCAAAATGCCCTCACATCGTTATCTGATGCTTTTAACCTTACTAGACCGTACACGTGTACGGCTACCTATGATGGACCATCGCTGTCTCTCTCTTCACTAGTCCTGTCTATCCAATCATTTTAGCGTGTACGAAATTATCTCTTATTAATGTCTATTTTACATAATATTTAAATGTTCGAAAATATCATTTTATAAATTGATATTTTAAAAAAACTAAAAAAGTAGTGTTTTCTTTATTTCTCATCAAAAGTAAGTGTGAAATCCAATCTACATATATCCGTAGGAAAATACAATTTTTGAAAATTTTAAAAATATTGCATAATTTAAAAAATAAAAAACTAAATTTATTTTAGAGGAAACCGGTGAGTTGAGTGATGCGTCTCACAGTTTAAAAGTTATCGTTGCGGGTTGAATATCGTTTTCGGGACAATGCTTAACATGTCATGAGTCATGACCTTTTACTGCTTTAATATTAGTGGTTTATAAAATTCTTTGTTAATCAGCGGTGCTTTAATTCTTTTTACTATTGTACATGAGAAAATTTCTTATATAAAATACTCTTCCAAAATAAAAGCTCAAAGTTGGCTTTGAAGCACTCCCCCAATAAAACCTTAGTTCCGTAAATTCCATTATTACTTTAAGAAAGGTTAAATAATATACCATTAGATCTCTGAATAATATATATATATATATATATATTTTTAATTTAATTCTAAAATAGTTTAAAAGTTTTAATTTATTATAAACTTCTTAAAAACCTACGTAAGTAGAAAGAATTGAATGGTTAATTTGAAAATCATAATACCCATCCAGAAAATCTAAAGCATAGAAATTTATTTATTAAGCTTTACATGAGCCTGAAAAAATGTCTAGAATTAGACTCTTTCTTATGATTACTAAGACTATTTTTTTTCTTCAAGGCTTATTTGAGTTCACCATGATCAGCCATATATGGTTTGAGAAAATCTTGTGTTTGAGGAAAAAAGAAAAAAACTGAGTGCCCATTTAGGATGGGATAATTTTTGGAAATGTTTTAAAATGTTTTTATAACCATTGAAAAACACTTTTAAATATTTTTACAAGTTATCTCAAACGGATCCTAAGATTTAGATGTTAAGATTAAGGAGAAAAGGTACATGATATCAGATGGAAAAAAAAATGTCAATCTGAACATAGCTCAAATGAAAAAATATTAGTACTCCCTTTCTATAAAATCGAAAGTTTGAGTCTCCTCTTATCTAAAATAATTTAATATCTAAAAAAAATACTTGAAAAAAGGGGAAGTTAAGAAGTAGGGTTGAACTCAAAGAAAATGATGACCGGACCAGAAAATACTCCATGGGCCGAATTAACATCAAAATATTGCCTTTGATAGTGTCTGAGAGGTATTTATAGAACCGTTATATCACTTTAAATTATTTACACAATTAACTAGAAAAACTATTTGATGCTTTAAATTTCTAATCTCTAATAAAATAAATAAACAAATAATTCTTCTCAATATTTTTTAACGACAAATTTAGATATCAATCTTAAATTTATTGATAATATGAGTATACCTCAACTAATTAAGCATCAGTCCCTTCCAATAATGTCGAAGGTTCGAGTCTCACTTCCCTCAACTTGATGTAATATCTTAAAAAAAAATACCTAAAAAAAAATTCTTAAATCTGTTTTATATATTTGTTAGGATCAACAATTTATAATTATATTGCAATTAAAGAAATAATTTAAAGTTCTATCAAAACTTGTAATTTATAGTAACATCCTATTTGAATTTTACCCTTTGTAATTTATACTTAAAACCACGGGTAAAACTTGTAATTTACTCTAAGATCTTATTTCTTATTTGTATTTTACCCTTAGTAATTTATACTTGACGACACAAGGAATGCTTGAAATTTTCTAAGGTGCAAGCATTCATGATTAAAAAAACACATGCAAGGGATGATACTAAATTTGATTCAAAGGAGATGGTTTTTAAAAGTGTTTTTTAATGGTTATTAAAAATAATTTTAAACAGTTCCAACCGCTATCTCAAACGGGCACTAAATGATCCATACACTTTGTCACATCAATTTGGTCATAGAACTTTTATTAGTAATTAAATATTATGAATAATCCCTGTCAGATACTAAAAATGTATTAACATAGCAAAATAACTTATCTAAACTCACTAAATTCGGTCGATTCTAGTCTCTATTACTCATAAAATTATATTAAACTTATTATAGTCGAGTTCTAATCAAAACCTGATATCACAGTGATTATTGATAAAATTAACTAAAACAAAATTTTTAAAAGTATAATAATGACCCAATGTTTCCCTCCCAAATAATGACCCAATTGATACAACCAATTAAATACAAGAATCAAATGAAACTTTTAAATAGAAGACAAAACATATACTTTTAACTTTTAACTTAATCGTTAAAAAGTTGTCCATTGAAGATAAATCTAGTGTGCTACTAACTTCTAAAATGAAAATATAAAAATGATTATAGCGTGTTATTTTTCAAGTTATAATTATTAATATTGTCCTTTATTTACCACTTATATTTTTTTATCCATCATTTTAGTTGAAAAGAGAATAATAATCATAAATGAAAGATGTTAAAAAAAACAATAAACAATTCTATAAAAGAAAAAAATAGTTAACTTTTAAACAAAATACAGATACAACTTTTAAAAAGCAGAAGGTGAAATTAACACAAAGAAGTACATGGACAAAAAAGTATAATTTAATCTATATTTTATGACAATAAAAAAGATTTTTTGAAATATAAATTTGTTTCTTGGCAAAAAACCAAAAACTAGAAAACGAGATAATTTTAAATCAGTAGCAGCTTGTTTAGACTTTTACTTGAAATAAACAGCGTCTTCTTTCCATGATGAAAATAACCAGGACCAGGATACAGATGATAAAAGGAACCAAAATTTGAACATGCTATGTGACAACCAGACCAGATGAGACCCATTCCAACAAGTGAACTAAAAAAAAAAAAAACATGCATTAGAATTCATTATTTGCTCCAATTTACCAAAATAGCAGACACATACTCATCATCAATGGTGAAGGGAAAGGGGTTGTCTCAACTTTCAAGAGGCCTCAATACCAGGCTCACTGATTTGAATGGATGTTCTCGATAAACTTGCTTCAAGCTCGTTTAACTCCTCGAGATCCAGCTCATCATCGTCATCCTCGTCCAAGAGGATATCTTCAGAATCATCAACAGCATTTGCGGACGAACTGGGTTCACCAGTCGAGTTATCTTTGGCCTGCAATTGTGCATGGTCCCAGAGTAAAAAAAAATGATAAACATTTTATGAAACTCAATCAGATAAAGTGTTGCAATCCTTGTCTATTTAGAGAAATGAAAAATCTTCACCATCTGAGATTCTGAATGACCTCCATAAAAAAATAAAAAAAATAACAAAAAATAAAAAACTTATTTCCATGGACTCGTCACTTCATTTGGATGAATTGTGGAGTCAAGCTCAAAATTACTATAATTTCATTGTTAAAAATTACAATTTCATTCTCTTTATGAAACCTAAATTCTTTATATGCTTCAATAGGAAGAAAAATATTAATTAATACAAATAGGAGAAAGAGACACTTTACATTGAAGATATGAAGAAGAAAAATTACAATCGCCGGAGAGCAAGAGAACACCGCGAAGAAGAAGAAAACCCACCCAAGAAAATAGAAAGGGAGAAATAACCAAAAAAAAAAAAGCATCACGGCATTACAAAAAGAGGGACCAATTAGGAGAGATTAAAGAAGCAGAGTATCTATAACAAAGTTTGGATAGAGAACATCACTGTGAAGCATAATGTCTCGACATTTCAAGACCTGACTAGTCTCTGAACTCGTGTCTGTGAAAATTCTCTTGTCACTTTTCAACTAGAGATAGGGATTTTGCAGAGTTAAACCATAAATTTCTGCTCTTTTTATTGAAGCCCCGATAGAATGTGCATGATATTATTGCCCACAGAATTATGGGGAACCCCATGGAGGTAAAAGACAGTACAGTAAGAAGCTTTATCCAACGGACAATACTAAAAGGGCAGAAAAGGAATAAATGCACCTGGGATTACTCATTCCTAGCACAAAGTGAACATTTACTCGGTCTGAATGCAGTAGGTAGGAATGAGAAGGTAAAAAGTGGTATAGTTATTTTTATTTAATTAACTCATTATATTTTTATAAAATTAAATAATGATGTTAAAAAAAACTACAATAATATTTTACTTAAAAAATCAATTCAAGATCAACTTAAAAATAAATAATTAAAATTAAAGGAAATAAAATTTAACATTTAATATTTATTTATGGTGGGTTAAAGATGTCAATGCAAATAGTAACCATGAGATTAAGAAGCCTCATAATGTGATTTCCAAACTCTCAACCAAACACCCTCATAAAGATTACAAATATCACAAAACTCCCACATAGTAGGATTACCTTTTGTTCATTGGCATCAGGTTCTTCTTCTCGCACATATTGTTCATAAGCCTCAGCATCATCCACAAACAAGCTTGCATTTGAAAGAAACAACTCACGACCACTGTAACAAATGAAAACTTATATTAGTAATATTAATTACTTAGATGAGTAACCAATCATATGAGCAATTGAAAGACCTCATGCGATCATTTTTAGCTCTCTCAGCTTGACGTGCAGCTAAACCAGCTTCCCTCTCATCCACCTTTTTCTTCTTCCATTGATAGAAAAGCTCCGTAGTCATGGGAGTGATGGTCTTAGCTTTTGAACGCTGGATTTGGCAAATAAACATTAAGAGAAGGTAAAAAAGGTCTCAATTGAGATTGAGAAGCAAGAAATAGAGCCGTAAGTTTTTGAAAGAATTTATTAAAAAAAAATTATGATTTCTTTGGTAAAAAAATATTAGAAGTGAAATAAAACTATATGCAATTAAATTGAGTTGTTATCACCTCATTCTCAATCTCTTCCTCTATGGCAAGCTTTTGACTCTCCTCTTCAAGCAGTTCCTTCATTTGAGATTTTAAAACATATCCTGGAGGAAGAGCATGTCTATAATGGCAATCTTTACCACCATTAGGACACGTCCAAAACCAGCCATACTGTTTCTTTTCTACAGCTTCCAGAAAGAACTTGCAGACCTATAAACAATCCATTCAAACTAGTCATTAAATAAAAGAATAGATACTGTCTCAAATTTAGACCTGTTATATAGCAAGAAAATCACACGCCCAATCCTTGAGAAATAAAGCCAATCAAGACTGGTGAGTGGAAGACTATTAATAATTTATATGTTTTTTCTATTAATAATTCATATGTCAAAAACAGAAGTTTACAAACAATAAATCTCAATCTAAGTATTACCAATTACGAGCCCTTTTCTATTCACCAGCAAGCTTCACTTCTACAGTAATAAGGACATCAATGCCAGTTCCTTCAAGATTAATCCATTTGTATCACCATCAAATTATAAGTTGATAAAAAATTCTAGCTATCAAGGTCCAGGACAGGCATATAAACATTACACATGCGCACACCCAAACTCAAAAATCCCCTTAACTTTTAAAGTTTACCAAAGATTATATATTATTAAATATGTTAAATCACCAATTGACCTAAAAGCTTAAGCCAATGGGTAAGGATAAATTTAATCATACATCTCAACACTCCCCTTCACATGTGGGCTTGGATATTTGCACAAGACCCAAACATGTGGAATATTAATGGGGAGAAAACGTCATCACAGGGGTTTGAACCCAGGACCTCATGCTCTAATACCATATTAAATATGTTAAATCACCAACTGACCCAAAAGCTTAAGCCAATGGGTAAGGGTAAATTTAATCATATATCTCAACAGATATCACTACCTTACCCCCGGACATATCATAGACAAGAACATGTGATTTATCTAACATATCTGTTCATAACTTTCTGAGTGTTTATTTAGGTCATGACTATCAAGGGTCCTACATCAAATGACTTTATTTCAATGTACGACCTTCCCTTTTTTGGTGTGTAATGGATGGAGGGGGAGGTTAATGTGAAGGTTGGATCTGAATAAAGAATTTAAGACATAATCAGGACTAAGACAATAGATATAGAAAGAAAGACAATGCACATGTGAGTTACAAAACCAAACAAACTAGCTAAATCATTAAAAATTAAGGCAAGAAAGCACTAGAGAAATAAGATACATACAATCTCAGTCGGTTTATTCAGTTTATACTCATTCTTTTTCGACTCCACGACCTTCTCCAACGTCTCTTGATCCCAATCATCCATTGTATCTATGGAAGAAAATAACCCATAAGAAATAAAAATTGAAAAAAAACGACAAGGTATGAAATGGAAGCTAGATGATTTGTAGGAAGGAAAAAAAACTGCTATACCACTCACCTTCGTCACGCTTATCACTGTAAATATCAATCTTTTCACCCTTCCTTTGAACATTCAAATCATGTGAGAACTTGCATTTAAAACCTTTCGTACATTGTCCCACTTTAAAATATTCGCAAACTATAGACTTGGGATCAACACCTATCCGAATAACCAAATCCAATTTCACACATCAGTTCAATGCAAAAGACAATAAATTTCAGATACCCAAAGAGGAAAAATGTAAAAAGTAATCATACCAACTGGCACTTTTGGCTGACTAACAGCAATCTTAAACAATTCATTCAACTCCTTCTCTTTAGCTTTATCTTCCTCCTTCTTTTTCTGCCCATTTCAAAAACACACAACTCAAACAAGTAGAAATAAAATGAATCACTTATTAATAATTTCCCCCTAATTTACCGAACAAAATTGAATTTTTTTGAAATCGAAGCTGAAAAAAAAAGGGACCTTTGCTGCAGTTTTCGTAGGATCAATTTTGGGCAGAGCTGATTGTTGGATATTCTGGACATATTTCTGAACGTTTTTGCTCTTATTCTTGTTCTTGAGACCGAAAGTTTTGTCTTCAACGAGTTTCTGCTTCTTCGCTACTTCGGCCTTTGATTGCTTCGGAGGCATGATTAAGGCGCATTCAAATTGAGGAAATAATTAAACTAGAAAGCTACAGAAAAAGATTAACTCGAGAAGAGAAATAGATATATATAATTAGGAGCTGAAATCTTGATGAATTGACGAAGAAATTCGATTATTAGGGTTTGTTTGTTTGAGAGAATTTATCAAGAGCCTTGCAGAAAACCCAAAGGAAGGAGATGAGAGGAAGACAGGTTTTTTTTCGACTTGTTGTGATGTAAAAGACCATCTTGTCCATGCTCTACTCTTAATATTAATAATGTGTTTTCTTGGGCCTGTAATTGTATGAAGGCCCACTATTAAGTGACACAGCCGCTTTGTTCTCTCCTAGCTTTATTTTGGGGAAATTGGGTTTTTTTACCTCTGAAATACCAAACCAAGGCTTCGTTTGGCATTGCATTTGAGCAACTTATTATAAAAGTTTAACTGTTTTATTTGTTTTGTAAAAGAAAATCTCACAAATTTTAAAAGAATCTACTTGTATAACTGCTCAATTTTAGAAGCGGATGAAACTCAACTTTTGCTTTTCAAAAGAAAAAAAGTTTGTATTGTTTTAAAATAATTTATATTTAAATTAATATAAACCAATATTGATTTGTAATAAAATTTTGGTAGTTTTTTTTATGAAGAATATAAGAAGTAGACATTTGTATCAAATAGACCACATATTCTTTAAAAATGATTGATAATGTTTATTTTGTTTCTTTATTTGGATTTTTTTTATATAATTTTGTATTTTCAATTTTTTTAATTATAATGAATCGTTTTTATGAATTATTGTGATTCAATTAATATAGTCTATAGTCTAACTATTATAAAATTTTACAAACCTTCTTCTAATTTAGAAAAAATTAAGTTTTGTTATAATAATCGTGTCTGATATGAAATAGATCAAGTGCTTTTTAAATTAATTTACTAAATATTACTTAAATAATTATGTATCTCATAGTAGTTTCAGAAGTTGAATTTACCAAACACTAATTTTATACATAATCTAAATTTACCAAACACTAATCTGATTCCTGACACAACTGATTTTTTATACAGCACAACTGACAGCAATTATTCGAAAAGCTACAGCAATCCCAAACTAGCCCTAAGTTTTATTGAACTTCCCCACACTTCCAACATGAGCATAGCTCAATTGGTTTGGCATATACTCCCTTCCCCTTGAGGTCGAAGGTTCGAGTCCCCCCTCCCCACTTTGATGTAATCTCAAAAAAAAAAAAAAAACTCCCCCTCAATATTTTTATTTTATTGACCTTTTATATATGAAAGGATAAAAACTTCCTTCACTTTTATTCTCTCTCATTTTTTTTCTTTTGAGGTGTACTTCATCTTCTTCTTTATATTCACTCTTAGACCGAGATCTCGGTTGGGGATATACTCTTTGACCAAGATCTCCGTCCAATAGTGCATCTTGGACCAGAAAAAAAAAACATCGCATATGCGATTTTAGATATTGAAATATTGCTTGGATTGAAGCAACATTCCTTCAATCTCAAATCTAAGATCAAAGTTTGCTTTAATCTCATATTTGAATTCATTTTTTAACAAGTTCAATCTCAAATATGATTAGTTTTCGCGGGAATGTAGATGAGTTTCAATCTTTGAGCTTCGATTTCCTGAGAATGGTGGTGGAGGTGGGGCTTCACAGTGAGAGTTTTGTGAGAGACGAGAGTTAGGGATGAAGAATAATATAAACAAAAATATGTGTCTTTTCATAATGTAATGACATAAATATAAGGTCAATAAAATTAAAATAGTGAGAGAATGGTCAATAAAACTTATTTTGATTTTTTGGAAGTAAAAAAAACCCAATTTCACTTTAATTTGTAATATGTGAAGAGAGTTATATTTGTGGGCTTCAATTATAATTTTTTCAATTCTATCTTGAGTGTCTACTATTTTTTTGGATAAATAAGTCACTTGACACATTGTATAAGGTAGGGAGTTCCTTGGATTAATATCCACAAGGGTGTTCAAACTTGATGACCCGAAAAACCTGACCATGAGTTGGGTTGGGTTCAAATTATTTGAAATCATATAGGTTGAGTTGGGTTGGTTAAAGAGTTCTTCTAAAATAGTTTGAGTTGAAACGAACCAACACAAATTTATTAATTAAAAAACTACCCATTTGTTCTTCATGTTTTTGTTAATTCTATATATCTTAATTACCTTTTGGAATTAGTTGTTGCCTAAAAATGAAGAGCTTCCATGTAACCAACGAACTTAGAAGATGGGATGAGTTGGAGGTCGTGCGCTGCACTAGAGGTGCTGTGTAGGCAATGTGCTGAGTAGTTGACGAGCACTATATGTACCTGCATAGGAAAGGAACAGAGCACCGATGTAGTGCCGACCTAACACCCTCCGATGCTTAAGTTAGAGCTAGTGTGCCAGAGAGAATTAGAGTAGAATTAGTTACCTAATGAATGAATGAATTTCCTATTTATAGGAGAATAAGTTGATGGCATCATCGTGCCACGTGTCGCGTTAGGATTGGGCCATATGTGGCTTCTCAATTACGTATCGCTTGCAGGGTTAAGCCACGTGTCATTTCCCAAGTGGATACATGTATTTGATCTCAAATATGTAAGTGTGTGTTGGAGACTGTGTAGCTATGTCTTGTCAGGTGCGTAGACTTTTAGGCATTGTGCGTAGACGGCGTTCCCAAGTACTGTGCTCAGATGATGTGCTTAGACATTTTTTCCAAGTTATAAAATTTCACCCTACAATAGAATTTTTTTATTTTATTTTTTTAATTTTTATCAAATCATTAGTTTAAGTCATTAAAGTATCATCTGCATTGAATAAAGTGTAATACTGAACTACTATTTTTAATTTAATATATAAGATTAGGTAGCTAAATCATAAAATTACTATTTTTTTTACCTTTTTATCCTATAAATGTTAAAAATAAACAACTTGAATAACTCAACTCAACCCAAATATTATTAGGTATTATTTGATAAGAATTATTAAGTATTTATAATTTACAAACTGTAATCGCTCACCTTGCAACTGTAGTTTAAAAATGGTAAATCACACCCCGGTAGTTTTAAATTATGTCAATAAGACTCTCCCCTCCAACGTTGTAAACTTTCTTTTAGCCCTAATTTATTCGTTTGAACTCCGATTTGGATGATTCAAAATATTTTTGAATCTTCATTTTGGGCTCTACGTTATGGTCACTTGAAAAATTTTAAATCATCAGAAAATAAAAGGTTAATGACATACCTACTATTTTGATGATAATGAACTCTTTTATTTATTGATGATTTGAAGTGGCCATAAATTAGAGCTCGAAATGAAGATTTCAAATGTCTTAAATCATTCAAATCGGGATTCAAACGAAAAGGTTACGGCTAAAAGAAAACTTATAACATTGGAGGAAATAATTTATTAGCAAAATTTGGAACTACGAGGATGTGATTTACCATTTTTAAACTATAAATGTTGTTCATGAATTTGACTGAAACCACAAAGGTATTATTTACAACTTACCCTTAACTTAATAGCATAAATAAACATTCACATACTTTCTCAAGCAAATGGATTCAAACATACTTATCTATGGAATACACAAGATTTTGATCTTTAAAGTTAACATCTCAATTAAAATATATTTCATATGTATTTAAATAAAGTTTGTTTATATTATATAGGGAACAACAGTGGGTAGAACGAGGTATGATCAAAGTTATCAACTGAGCTTTTATGAGATGTGTGATTTGGTATCGTTTATTTTCTTATATCAAAAGGTTGTTTGATAGTCTTATGATCCTTTTTTTAACTTTTAGAAAATTAGTTGAATTTAACCTAAATTAATTTTGATAGTAGCAAAAAGATATGATCCCAGATCTAACAAATTTTTATTAGAGAAATTTCACTAACTAGCAGATTTTTATGCAAATATTTATAAATATAACAATTTTTACTATGTTTATTAGTGATTAAGATTGAATTACATATATTTATAATAAATTAATCATTGATTCACACATTAATCAATGTTTTTTTAGGAAGAATCGCCCACACAAGGCAATTACAAAACAAAATCAAAAAAGGGCTTTTTCAAGAAGCCAATCCGGAAAACACAATCTCCATAAAACTGAAGATTCCTCTGAAATAGTAAGCTTGGCAAGGTAATCAGCTACATGATTTGCAGCTCTCCTAGCAAAAGAGATTTTGAATCGAGAACAACGATATACAAAATCTCTGATTTCATCCACCTGAAGCCCTAACTCAAAAGAGTTTGGATTGAGAAAAATTATGAGGCTCCTAGCTTCCATTGAATCAGTTTCAATAATGAGATCTTGAAAACCTATATTCAAAGCTGAGCTGATTCTATGCTTAATTGCTTGGAGTTCAATAACAATGGAAGATATCTTAACTGGGTTGAAAATTGAAGAAGCAACCAACAGGATTCACACATTAATCAATGTTAATCATTGATTCACACTAATGTTAATCACTATTGGGAAAATTACATTTTTGGTCCCTAACTTTTGAGTTAGCTAACAAATTGGTCCCTTACTTTTCAAACCCAACAAATAAACCCCTATATTTTTTAAAAAAAACGCACTAATTTCATCCCTACTGTCTAACTTCTGTCAATTCACTAAGTGCAACCTGAGATATGGACTTCCTAAATGACTGGCCTGCTTACATGGACCATTATACGTGGCTGCTTAAAATTTTAGGTTTTGATAAATTTTGATCCCTTTTTTTTTCTACTACTCATTTATTTGGGGTGTTATAAGATGGTATGCTATGTCCTTTGGTTTTGATCTTTTAAAAAATAATCACACTAACGTATTAAATTAGAGAGAGAATTTTTTTAGTGTGTGTTTTCCCCTGCTTGATCTAGTCTTGATATAATATAAAAAAATGAATTGAAAATGCATATTATAGTAGGATAACCTCTCATATGTCACATTCCATTTTTTAATCTTTAATATGTTGTTAAACTTATTGTGCCGTAAGATTTTAAATTTGAAGAGCTCGAGGAGGTGTTGTAGTATCATCCATAGGGATACCATGGTGTTGACAAAGAAGGCAGACCAATTTACATAGAGTAATTATAGTGTTTGCAAGAAAAACGTGAAAAGTTGGCAAAAAGAAGTGAAACATTTGCAATCAAAATATCAATTCACTTTCATATTCATGACCTGTTCCGAGAGCATCTATGCTTTGAGACCAATTCACTTTTATATTTATGACTTGTTCCAAATCAATTACCATTCTCCAACAGGATGAATTACATAGATTGAAAGAATCACAAATGAAATTGCTACATATTTTTTTTTATACTATTCATTCATAGACTTCAAGTTTACAAACATGAATTTCCTATCAAAACTACCAAGTTCATCTTCAAGTTTTAAGAAACCATTTGTAATGTAAAAGAAAAATACATAATGATTCCAACACAAATTACAAGTAATATCCACTACACCCGCTCCATAATTTACATTTTCTGGGCCTTCTTCTTCAATTTGCATACATTTGCTCTTAAATCGTTGATAATTTCTCTCTTCCGATCTTCTATTGTGGAATCCAATCAAGCAAAATAATCACATCTTGTTCCTCTATCCTAAGCAAAATAGTAAAGTTTCAATTTTTTTTTTGGTGAAGATGAAAACAACATTTAGATTAAATGATTTTGATTAAAATTGAACCTTGAAATTATAACATCCAAAGAACATACGCCTTGGATTTGTCATCGTCCAAGATGTCCTCAATCGCGCCCGTGTGCCACAGTGACAGGACGAATAGCTCATGCTCGACCTGCTTCTTACAGATGAGTTTGAACTAGCATCGGGATTTCTCAATGCAATTACAAAATTCTTGAAGCTTTCAATCTCTCAAAATCTTATTTTCTAAAAAAATCTTGAAACCCTCTACAGTGCCTAGCCCTAATCAAAGAAGAGGAAGATGCAAAATAGGGATGGCAAAGAGGCGGGGCGAGGTCGGGGATACATCTTTCATCCCCTAACCCGCGAGGATTTTTAATCCCCATACCCTACCCTATCCCCTAATAAAAAAAATCGGGGGTGGGTTCGAGGATCGAGTTTCTCGTGAGGAAAATTATCCGTTTTATATTTTAATTCTTATTTAAAAAGGAATATAAAAATGAAATATATATTAAAATATACATTTTTAAGACAAAAAGAAAACATAATACTAAACATTTTATAATTTATTAGTTAATATAACAGTATTATATAGTTTTTTCAATAAATAAAGTTAAACAAAATACATAAAATATTATTAAAATATCGGGTTTAAGGTTGGGGTCGGGAATGTATTCCCATCCCCGTACCCTAAAAGAAATTGGTGAAAATTTTTCTCCCTAACCCTAATAAAACGGGGATTTCCTACCCCCCGCAGGGAATTTACCTTCCCTAATACAAAAGGGGAATTTAGATTTATTAGACATTTTTTTTCTTTTTATTAAGCAACATGTCTTTACTAGGGTTGGGCTCGGTTCGGTTTTGGCCAAAATCATGAACCGAACCGAGCACCTTGGTTTTGTGTTTGATAGAACCGATCAGTTCTCTCTTTTTCAAGAAACCATTTGGTTCAGTTTGTGACGGTTTTCATCGGTTATTCGGTTATTCGGTTCGGTTTTAGTCACATACATCTTAGGGCTACACATTCATGAAACCAAACAAAAATCTGAATCCAGAGCCAAAGTATGATGAAATTTATTATATTTTAGATCTCATATCTGAGGTGATAAGGATCATGGAGGCACTACAAAATATCTAAATCCTGAGCTAAAACAAGCTTTTATTACACAAGTGTAAGGATGGCTAGGCTCGGATCAAGCTATATTTCACAATGAGCAGCCCATTTCGGATGAATAGTTGACATATTCTTCCTTAAGAATCATTCAACGTGCCAACTATCCATTAAGTGGAAGATTGCAACATTTCCAAGACAACTTAGCAAATCAGATTCTCTTTTGAGAACATGTTCCCTTATTTGTAGTCGTGTGCAATTAAAACACAACTTTCCTTTTATGTTTTGCTAATTTGTAGCCATGTGCCTTTAAGGCTTTATTTCCTTTTACGTTTTGTTTTCCTTTTGTTATTTGAAGGCTATAAAAGCCATGGAACTCAATGTAACAAATCAGATGATTGTTGAATGAAAATTAAGTTACTCTTTGAAAGTTTCTTTTGTAAACCAAATAGAGTTTTCAATTTATTTGCAATTCTTGTGTTTAGGGTTGCTGCCGAGTCATTCAACTAGGGATTGATCAACTTAGTTGTGGAGTGATTCAATCTAGAACAAGAAACCTCATTCTTGTCTCTAGATCATTGATCTAAGAGGTAATCTCATCTAGCCTTAATCTATTGGTTGAAACTGATTAGTTAGGGAGGGTTTGAGTTCTTGTTTCAAAGGTTCATGCTAAACATAATAGCATAGGGTCTTTGGACTTGCAATTTGGGTTTGTCTTATCAGTTGGTATCAGAGCATTGGTCGAAACCTTGGCCATACTCTAGATATTATTCTATCTTTAATTTCCTTGTAATTTTCTTGTTTGTTTTAAATCTGTCTTCACTTTTCATTTCTGTCCAAACCACCATTTTTCCTTTTCTTTTCGTGCTGATATTATTTCCATCTTGTAGATCACATTCTGATTTTGAAAATTAAAAAAAAAAAGAAAAAAAAAGGAAGTGAGAAAGAGAGTTCTGCATCCGAAAGCACTATATTGTTCATCTTGTGTTCTTCATTGCTTTGCTTAGAAAATTCTGAGTTTGATCCATAGAAAATTAAAAAGTCCGAGTTTTGAATGTTATTTTGTCAATCTAGATCCACAAATTAAGCATCAATTGAATTCAGATCTGTTGACATTTAAATCCTGCTCATACTTTCCATAATTGAATCTGCCGCATTTAGTGCTATGAATAGCTGTCTAAAACGGGTGAAATAATTAGAATTAGCTTTCAAAGTCCGAATAGGAGAGTTAATTTAATCAGTTATCTTACTTTGTAAAGAAGGACACTTAAGGAAAATCGATCTGTAAAGAACTCATTTTCTGAAAATCAAATCAGTGCGCAATCTGCTCCTAAATTTCAGGATCTTGTCTTTTGATTGATTGGCATTTTCAATTGTCATTAATATTTCGAATTTTTCCAATTGTAAACTCTTAATAGCTGATTGATTTACCTAAATCTGAGTTTCCACATTAATTCTTATAGCAAATAATTTTGAATCTTACTTTCCATATTTGGCAATTTCCTAGCCTTTTCCTTTCTTTAAAATCTGTTTTCCAACCTCTTTGTTTCCTTTTCTGTTTTCTTATTCTATTATTGAATTATTTTCACAATCAGTTGTATTTTTCTGATTGAATTACTTTGTAGCTTTCTAAAACACAATTTTTGCTTAAAAAAGTGAGTTATATAGTGAGGGAGTGTTGAGTGCTAAACACGAGTGTTCTTTGAGTGACATATAGTGAGGGAGTGTTGTGACGTCTAGAATACTTGCTAACTTGTGAGGAACAATATGGCTCAAGAGGGAAATGATTGTGGAGAGATTAGTGATGTTAGGTGGAGGGAGGTACAAACTGGGGCTTTGGCTAGGATTACTCAAATTTTAGAAGAGATTGATGAGTGTTTGGGTAGATTAGAAGTTGCTGGAAAACAACAAATGAGGTATATAATTGAAGATGAATTAGAAATTGATGTTGAAAAAGAAGTAGCCATGAATTTGGAAGAAAGTGACATTGAGGGAGAATTTCTTGAGGAAGTCGAAGAGGGTGATTATATGGAGGAATATATTGCAGATCCCAAGGCGAGTGATGGTAGTTGGGAGGGAGGAAATCAACTAGCACTTTTATCTAGAAGGGTTCTAAATTCTCACATGAACAAAGATTGTGTTGATGACCAAAGAGACAACTTGTTTCATACAAGGTGTTTGGTGAATGAGACTACATGCAGTGTTGTGATCGATGGTGGGAGTTGTACCAATGTTGTGAGCTCATTTCTGGTCAAAAGACTTCAATTACCAACTCAAGCACATCCATCACCATACAAGCTTCAATGGCTCACCAAGTATGGAGAAATGAAGATAGTTTCTCAAGCTTTAATTTCTTTTACTATTGGTAAGTATAAGGATGAGATTTTGTGTGATGTTGTACCTATGCATGCGGGAGATATATTGCTTGGCCGTCCTTGGCAATTTGATAGGAGGGTTATGTATGATGGTTTCTTGAATAGGTATAGTTTCACTAAGGATTGTAGAAAAATTATTCTTGTACCTTTATCTTCAAAAGAGGTTTTCATTGATCAATTTAAGCTTTAACCAAGGAGGGTTGAGATTGAGTTACAAGAAAAAGAGTTGAAAGAAAAAGAATAGAGTAAAAAAATGAGTGAGGGAGAAATGAAAGTGAGAAGAAAGAGGAATGTGTGACAAAAGAGTTTCGAGAAAAAGAAATGAATGAGAGAAAAGAGGGGAGTGAAAAAGAAAAGTGTGAATACTTTGAGGAAAAAGAAACAAAAGGGAAATTAGTGAGCTATCTTGAAAATATGAGTGAGGTGAGGAAAGTTTTGCTTAGTCAAAAGTCTAACTTTGTGCTTATGTGCAAATGAAAATTTTTGGAAACTAACCTTAACCAATATTTGCCTAGTGTGTTTGAATATCTTTTTCAGGTTTGGAAGCATTACTTATGGCCGAATAAGAGCTTGAGGTCTTTGGAAGGACAAAACATGCAAGGAAGAAGGTATGTCGAATGCAATGAGGTAATCAAAACAATTCTCTATGGAACGCACTATCATCAAGATAAAGAGAATGTTATATGTGATATACTTTCTAGTTTTGAACATGTCAAAGTTCTTGGTAATGAGCATCTTGAAATTACTCGTCTTGAGCATGTGGAAAAATTGAACTCATTTAGGAATGCATATTCATCTTATGTTGTTAATTTTTCTTTGAGAAGTTACAATGTATACCATGCTGTTTTACATGAATGAGAAACTCAAGAGGAGATAAATGAGACTTTAGGAGCAATGCTTAGGGAAACTAACTTTAAAGCGGAAAGTTCAAAGAATTGTTTTCCTTATGTGGAGAATACATTTAATGGGACCATACATCATAAAAAAATTTGTTTTTCAAATAAACTAGTTTATGGTGTTTATGCTATTACTCCATTTGAGTTGCTGCCTTTGACATATAATACTTTTGTGAGTGATTTAGCCCATTTTAAATATGTTTTCAACAAATTAATGCTCGTGGACTTGAAGAAAAAGATTTCGAAGCAAGTTTTCACAATTACCTAAAAAATGATCAAGAGAAGGAAACCATTTAAGTTTCATCAAAGAGCATGAGTTTGGATGCATTTCCGGAAGAAAAGATTACAAAAAAGGACTAAGTTGCATCCAAGGGGTGATGGACCATATCAAGTCCTTGGAAAAATCTATGCAAAAGTCAACACAATTGTGTTACAAGGTGAGTATTTTGAGATTTCGGTCTTTAATGTTACTTATTTGAGCCATTTTGATGTAGGAAAAGATGATCTTGATTCGAGGACGAATCTTTTTGAAGAAGGGGAAGATGATAAGGATCATGGAGGCACTGCAAAATATCTAAATCAAAGGAGCTACAACAAGCTTTTATTACACAAGTGTAAGGATGACTAGGCTTGGATCAAGCTATATTTTACAATGAGCAGCCCATTTTGGATGAAGAGTTGACATATTCTTCCTTAAGAATCATTCAACGTGCCAACTATCCATTAAGTGGAAGATTGCAACATTTCCAAGACAACTTAGCAAATCAGATTCTCTTTTGAGAACATGTTCCCTTATTTGTAGTCGTGTGCAATTAAAACACAACTTTCCTTTTATGTTTTGCTAATTTGTAGCCATGTGCCTTTAAGGCTTTATTTCCTTTTATGTTTTATTTTCCTTTTGTTATTTGAAGGCTATAAAAGTCATGGAACTCAATGTAACAAATCAGATGATTGTTGAATGAAAGTTAAGTTACTCTTTGAGAGTTTCTTTTGAAAACCAAATAGAGTTTTCAATTTCTTTGCAATTCTTGTGTTTAGGGTTGCTGGCGAGTCATTCAACTAGGGATTGATCAACTTAGTTGTGGAGTGATTCAATCTAGAACAAGAAACCTCATTCTTGTCTCTAGATCATTGATCTAAGAGGTAATCTCATCTAGCCTTAATCTCTTGGTTGAAACTGATTAGTTAGGGAGGGTTTGAGTTCTTGCTTCAAAGGTTCATGCTAAGCATAATAGCATAGGGTCTTTGGACTTGCAATTTGGGTTTGCTTTATCATGAGGTCTCAATCGCAGATATGAGGTCTAGAATCCCAGATCTGAGATTTAGAACCCTAGATCTGAGGGTTTTTAACTTAGATTTGATATTAAGAGCCCTTTTTTGAAGGTTTTTAATCTCATATTTGAGGGTTTCGAAACTCAGATATGATATTCAAATCCTCATATCAGAATTTAAAAACAATCAAATATTATGTTTTAGTTTTAGAAGAATAGAGATGAAGAAGATGGAATCTGCTATGAAGAGTGAGGATGAACGGTGATGATAGGGACGATGAGATGAGGCGACGGTGAGACAATGCGGCGGTGAGATGAGGAGGCGGTGAGATGAGGCGGCGGTGAGACTAGGAGGCGGTGGCGAGACGAGGAGGCGGTGAGATGAGGCGGCGGCGAAAAAGGCAGAGAGAGCATATGACTCATGGAAAATAGAGATGAAGAAAAATATAGATGAAGAAAAATAGAGATGAAGCGTTTTGAGAGAGAAAGTGACGGACTGATAGTGTTGAAAAAGTGTATGAGAGAGTTTGAGAGAGAGAGTTAGTGGGAGGCGGATGAGGTAGGTGAGGGAATTAAATGTTTAGGTTTTAGTTTTAAATATATATATTATAAATATATTTTATTTAAATATTGGTTAGGTTCAGTTTATTACGGTTTTGTAATCTATAAAACCGGAAAAAACCGAAAAAAGTCGGTTTCTTATATATGTGAACCGAATAAAACCGAAAATTGGACAAAGCTGAACAGGTCGGTCCGGTCCTGTTTTCCGGTTTTTTTGCACATCCCTAGTCTTTACATTTATTTATGGGATTTTTTAATTGCCACGTGAACTCCATCTCAGCTTGCCGTTTAGTGAATTGACGGGAGTTGGACGACATAGACGAAATTAGAGTGTTTAAGAAAAGATAGGAGTTGAATTGTTGAGTTTGAAAAGTGAGGGACCAATTTGTTAGCTAACCAAAAAGTCAGAGACCAAAGGTGTAATTTACACTTATAAATATTACTTTAAAATCTACTTGTGAAATTTCTATAGTAAAATTTGATTTTTCCCCACAATAATAAAAATTGATTTTTTTCCTCTCATTTTTGTGAAAATTCAATATGGGAGGTGGTAATGAGTATTCTCTGAAATTTCTGCTAAAACTGAAAAAGTGATAAGATAAGCCCCTCACTCTTCCCTGACCTCTGCCTCGCTCAAGCTTTGAGTTTCTGCGATGGAAGCCTCTCTTCTAAGCTTTCCATCATCCAAACCACTTTCTTCTTCTTCTCCTATTCTAACCCTAGCCCAACCCAAAAACCCATTTTCATTTTCTCAATTTACCACCAAACCCATCACTCAAAAACGCCATTTTCGCCATCTCAAGATCAACGCCGCCATTTCCCGCAACAAGAAAGAAGAAACAGTAGAAACAGTAAAACAACAGTTAGAAAACTGTTATCTTTTAGCTGGAATCAAATACAAAGGCTTTACTGTTAAACAATTTCAAGAACTTCGTCGATCTCTCCCTGAAACTTCATCACTAATCGTTGCTAAAAACACTCTTGTTTTTAAAGCAATTGAAGGAACTTCATGGGAAGCTCTAAAACCTTGTATGAAAGGGATGAATGTCTGGCTTTTTGTTCATTCTGAAGAAATCCCAACCGCAATTAAGCCTTATAGGGATTTCCAAAAGGAGAAAAAGCTTGAGGATAATGATTTTACTGGTGGGGTTTTTGAAGGGAAGTTTTATGGGCCTGATGATTTTAAGGTGTTGGAAACTATGCCTTCTAGAGGGGAGATTTATGCTAAAATGTTGGGTTTGTTGAAGGGTCCGGCGTCGAGTTTGGTCGGGACGATACAGGCGCCGGCGAGGGAATTGTTGATGGTTTTGAAGGCATATGTGAAGAAATTGGAAGAGGAAGAGGGTGGCAGTGGTCAATAGTGTATATAGATGAAGAGCTTCCAATCTTTGATGTAAGGTTTTTATGAAATACTTGAATGTTTCTTTGAATTTTGTGTTGTTAATTTCAAGTAACTAATGAGGAGAAATAGAAACTCAATGGGAATGAGCATTGTAGAATTTGTGTAAAGTTGAAATTCTTACTAGTTATCGATTTCAAGATTAACAACCAGTTTCTTACAGGTTTTCAAAATTGGTAATTAGCTTATAAGGTTGAAATGTGTTAGATTGTTGGACAACTCTTCAACGTTTCAATGTAAAACTACAGCGGAATAGCTATATTATCTGATGATTTGTCGTTGTTGTAGTTGTTCGAGTTCCAAGCTTCTTTTGTTGTGTGATTGGTGGCTGCATCTTTTGGTGAATCTGATCATTCTGATTAATATTCTATAACTAGATTCCATGTGAGTAGAGATTTTTTTGTCAAAGTATTTGAAGTATTGATGGGATGTGAAGGCATGAAAGAGCATTATGCACTGAGTGCTGTGAGAATATAGATTCAATAGGAGTCTGTCCCAATTACCCGGGACCCTATTGCACTGACCATATCTGAGATGTTTAATCAGAAAAGCATGTGGGGATATCAGCTCCTCTTAGATTTTCAGGATTTGCCTCCAAAAATAGAGATTACCCTTAAATAATCATGGGTTGGCCTAGTGGTCCGGGGGCTTTTTTTAAGCCTCAAGGAGGTCATGGGCTCAAATTCATGTGTGGTCCTCTTCTTAGGATATTATCCTAATGCCAAGTATTGTTACGAGAGGTTAGTTGCGGTGCACACAAGCTTGCTCGGACACTCACAGATATAAGAAAAATAAAGACCATCCTTAAAAGATGCCCAATTGAATACATCCTAACTTTGTCAATCGATTTCTTTTGTGTGTTTTGGTTTGATAATGTTCAAATATGCAGTGCCGATAGTATTTTATCAATCTAAGAACTTTTGTCTTCGAAAGCCTTTAGTCTTGTATATGTTGCTGTTTGATTGTTTGGTACTTTATCTCTGCACGTCCCAGCCCGTTCTTTTGGAAAAAAGGAAGATTCATTGGGAAACCATGAACTTTGGACTGGATTTCAATGAAAAAACCCAGAACAAATTACATGTTAATAGCTGAACACATGGCAATCTCATGTATATGAGATGAATGATTCACATTTTGACTGTTTTTTAAGTAGACAAAAAGTGCTTTGGATCATTGGTGAAGATTTCAAGTTCTTTGCTGGAGCTTGAAACTCGAATTCTTTGCTTCAATCACTTGCATACTTAGACATCTACATGCAGTTTTTTACAATCCATATATATAGTTTATCTGGTAGTGTAACGGATACACGAATTGCCATTGAAGTCTAAAACAATAGAGATCTATGACTTACATAAACAAATGAAGAACTCACATTACTTTATTAGCATGAGAAGGTGTTCTTGTGCACATCACTCCCCTCCCCTCCCCTCTTAAATAGAGATCTATAACTTTCACGATTCTCTCTCTGTGATCATATTCTTGATTGTGTCAACATTTTAATGAAAAAACTGACTGCTGAATTCCAGAGCAGGGAGATAATAGACCATGCTCTGATTAGTCGGTAGCACTGAGTTGCTTGAATGCTTCTTAGCCAAACTCTCACACCCGGATTTTTCGGGCATTTTCTTTCCTATCATGTTCCCTCTAGAAATTTGAATGTTGATTTGATGGTATCTTTTACCACTATGGCAATATGTGTGGCTCTTGATTTTTTACCCATTTGAGTGATTTAAGAGCAGAATTTTGCTACATATTTCATGTATAGAGAATGGTATGCATCAACCAGGCCGGCTCAAGCTGAAATAGGCGATCGTCTAAGGCCACGGATTTTAGATCGCCCGATTTTTGTAGATATATATAATATACATATATTAATATTTATGATAATTTTAAATTGTTATATAATTTCCTAATATTAAATATTTAAATAGTATTAAACTCTTTCTACTAACAATATTAAAGGCCTTTTGGAAAAGAAAAGAAAAACATTAAAGGCGTATATAAATAGGCCTACTATTACTTGTCAATTCGCAATTTACAAGACAAATTCCAATTTATGAATTTTCACCTTAACTACTCACATAAATGTAAACATTAATTAGCTACTCATTTGGAAAATTGAAACCTTATTTATTGAAGCTTTTCATCTCCTCATTCATTTCTCTATTCAACTTGCAATTCACACAACTAAACCACAATTACGAATTGAGAGTTCTATTAACAAAGAAATCTCGGTATTTTTTTTAACACTCAAAGAAACTAAGACTTCTCGTTCTCTTCTCCTTTCTAAAGTAGCTATTCAATACAACATTGTTTATGATTCACTTCTTTTCATTTTGTCCTTTTAATATTGATGTTTAATATGTACTAGAAAATATGAATCGGGAAAAAAAAACAGAGAGAGCAAGAGAGAGAAATTGATTCAGTCTCAAAAGATTTTCTTCATAAATTTGTTATGAGTAGTCAAAGTAACAAAAATAATGATAGAATAGAATCAAGAGATGAGGTAAAACAAAGAGGGGGAGGAGATGAAAATAAAGTTGAAATTGGAAAATTTGATGAAATTGCGTAAGAATAACAAGAATATATCTAAATAAATGAAAACAACAAATCATTTTGATGGTGATTCTAATTTTTGTTCTATGCATTATGCTTATAATATATATGATTAGGAAGATGGGAAAATATTGATTCTAAATTAAGATATTTACTAACATAAAAAAGTCCAATTAGAGAAAGTGACATAAGTTCTTCTAAAGATAATAATTCTAGACATGTTTCTACTACTTATTGTATAATTGATAAAATTGCACCTAAAAAATAAGATTTATATAAGACATTATTTCATTTTAAATTTATTTAAAGGAAAAAAATAAAAGGCCTCATTTTAAATTTTGCCAAAAGCCAGGAGAACCTTGAGCCGCCCCTGGCATCAACCCTTCATTATTCTCTGTTCAAACAAATTAATCGACTCTAAATTTCAAACTATAGCTAACCAATCATTTTTTTTCCTCACATTTTTATCGGGTTTGTTTTTATTACAACGTGGGAGAGAATTCGAACCTCTTATTTGGTAGCGGAAATACAAATGTCATTATTGGGCAAAAATCTAGTTGTAACATTTTAATTGGTTTAAACTTTGCATTGATAATGCTTTTAATTCTTTGGTATTGTATGGTCATGTGTGGTCTTTTTCATACATGACTGAGTCGTGTAGATAATTAATATGTTGATTGATGGAAAAATGTTTGTTTGTTGTTGGTTTTGCGTGATTGAGTTGTTTATGGCATTCTTGTTATTTGGAAGGATTTTGATTCAAATCCAATCAAACTGTGCCTTTTTCCCCCAATAATTTGGGATTGAATGGAATCAATTAAACTTTAAAGGGTTTCTGTTTAGCTAGATTTTAACCAAACATTTAAATTGAGCCAAAATAAGTTACTTTAATATAGTTATCAAGATAAATTTGAATATTTAGCAAACTTAAACGTATTTTTTTAAAATAAAAAAATTAATTTTTTAATTTTTTTTTTTTTTAAATAAAAAAATTAATTGAAATAGTTGAAAAGCATGAAGTTGATTAAGAAGCTTGAATTGAAGCAACAAAATCTATTGAAACAAACTGAACTTTTCAATCTAATTTTCATAGTTGACCAACACATGGAATTGAATCAGTTTCAATCATTATTTAAGAGTGGCGGTAGATACTCCTTCTATTCATAATAAGTCATGTGTAAAGAATTAAAAGTCGTGAACACCACTATTAATTTATTATTAGTAATAAATGCGCGCGTCAATCATATCATTAATGAAAGAGTATGAAAAATCACCGATATAACTAGAATACCAAATTTATCTCATTATGAGATCCCTCCACTCTCTAATGTTACATCCTCAGTAATTTTTTTTTTAAAATCTTACTCTCTTAAAGTATTTTATCAAATTATGGGAAGAATTCCCAAAATCAAGACAATATAAAAAAGGATACTAATAATACTAACTAGATTTAAATAGTTGGCAATAAGTTATGAAAGTTTCTTGCAATATACTTGAATTTTCATGAAGGAAAAAAACAGTTTTTATCTTTTCAAATATAATATCAAATTGAAGGAGAGAAGACTCTAACTTTCAATGTCATGAAAAGAAAGATAATGTCTAACCACTTGAGTTATTTTTAGATCGAATAAAAAAATGGTAAAATATCATTTTGGATCTTAAGTTTTGAGTTTTGTGTCTATTTGGTCTATAGATTTTTAATTTGTGTTTATTTCATTTTTAAGTTTTCATAAATAGATTTATTTGGTCATTGAGTTTTCAATTTATGTATTTCATCCACGAGAATTGATAAATAAAGTCTACTCAATCCATGAAATTAGTTTTCTAATCATCAATAAACGAATATTTTTACACATATGAAATGAAAATTAACATCAATGATCAAATTTAACTATTTCTCAAAATTCGATTGGTAAATTAAAAACTCAGAAACTAAACAGATATAAAGAAGAAAAAAATAAAAAAAATAAATTCGCAGGAAAAAAAAGGCCAAGAACGACCGTGACATAATAAGCAAAGCACAGAACTCATGTTTTCTTGTTTCGTAGAGAGAGAGAGAGAGAGAAACTGTCAAAGTTTTACAAAAGAGAAAGATCAAAACCCAATTCCTTACTTGTTCTCTTTCATTTTCTGCAACTTTAAATTCTGAATTCCTTCAACTATGGCGGTCTTAAGCCGCTTTACCAGACTCAGATCACGCCCAATATCTTATACTCTATTCAAAAAAACCTTTTGTTCCTCTTTAAATTCAGAAATTAACCTTAATTCCTCTTTACTTAACCACAATTCGCTCCCTTTGAATCGTGATCGTGATCCTAAAGGAAGAAATGTTCAATGGGTTTTTTTGGGATGTCCTGGTGTTGGAAAAGGAACCTATGCTTCTCGTTTATCTACTTTACTTGCTGTTCCTCACATCGCTACTGGCGATCTTGTTCGTGATGAGCTCTCTTCCTCTGGCCCTCTTTCTTCTCAGGTTCCCTTGTCTTTTTCTTTTTCTTTTTTAATTTCATTTTATTGGTTTTTAATTTTGACCTTTCGGTGTTTGTTGAAAAGATGGGTAAAGAATGATCACTTGCTCTTGATTTGATTTGGGCAAGGGAAAATAGAAATAGGGCTCTTGTAAATATAGTAAATTTTTGTTAGATATTACATCAAACTTGAGACCTCGTGGGAAGAGAGTACCGATGTCAAACTACTTGAGCTCTGCTAATATTGGCAATATAAATAAACTTTTCCGCGTGTCAATTAGTGATTTATATCGTGCATGTTAAATAAAATCTACTATATTTATGCATCTTTTTTTAAAAAAAGTGTTAACTTTGAAATTTTCCAAAAACTCTTTCAAGTATGAGTTGAAAATTGTGATCATGGAATAATGTCTCCTTGAACAATAAGGAGGATACCAGATTATGGAAGCCGGATAAAGCCAATGGGTTTAGTTGCAATTCAGCTTTAATGTTGATGTGGCAGAACTTGAGGGATGATCATAATATGGAGCTTGTTTGGAAAGGTAATTATCCTAGGAAAATTAAGGTTTTTCTATGGATTCTCATCAATGATGGCTTAAATTCTAATCAGAAATGGCAATTGAGGAACCCATGGATAACTCTTCAGCCAAATAGATGCAGTCTTTGTTTAAAGGAAGCCAAAAGTACTAGTCACTTGTTCTTCCATTGTGATTTTTCTAGAGCTATTTGGATTCGTCTTCTCAGCACCTTCCAGTTGAGCTGGGCTTTTGATGATGATTCTAAAAACAACTTATTTGCTCTCCTTGGTGGTTATCCAAATGGGGGGAAAAAGAAAGTGTTGTGGGCAAATGCAGTTAGGTCTACTTGCTGGAATCTTTGGCTTGAAAGAAATAGGAGGATTTTTGTTGATAAGCACAAGAGCTTGAGTGATATTTGGGATTGTATTGTGCTTAATGCCTCTAATTGGAGTGCAAATTGTAAATATTTTACTAGTTATACCCCCTCCATCATTGCCTCTAATTGGCCAGCTTTTTTGTAATTTTTGTGGGCCGTTTCGGGGCTTTTTTCAATTATCAATGAAATAGCTCAGTTTATTATCAAAAAAAAAAAATTGTGATCATGGAAGATATTGTATGTTTTATCTGGTTATCTGGGCTTAGAAATCATGTTTATTCTTCTTTTCTTAGATGTCATGGGATTCCATCTAAAAACCAATTGGTAATGAGAGGAGTAGCCCATGTATCTTATAAACCTTGTGAGTTCCCTTCATCTTTCCGATGTGGGATTCTCAACATGCCCCCTCAAGATGGTGCCTCTTTTGGGCTCACCATTCTTGGGTCGAATCTCATTTTTGGACCAAATACCCGTTTGGGCTTGTTGGGCTCTGATACCATCTTAGATATCATGGGGTTCCATCTCAAAACCAATTGGTAATGAGAGGAGTAGCCCATGTATCTTATAAACCTCGTGAGTTCCCTTCATCTTTCCGATGTGGGATTCTCAACATCTTTTGGGGTACCTTTGAATTAAAAAAAAATCAATACCAATTTTGGAAGTAGTGAACCATGACAAATTAGGTTTATAAGCGTGGTCACTTATAGGAAATGGACTGAAAAATGACATTTTGGCATTTCCCCTGATGTCATGACAAATAACATATGCATGTATTTTTTTTTTTTACTATATTGGTATCTGTTTATATATGGTAACTTTATACTTGCCTATCATTTTGTATAATCCCTCTTTATTTTTATTTTTTGATAATAAACTTTGCTATTTCATTGATAAATGAAAAGCCAAAAAGGCAAGGAAGATTACAAAGAAGCCTTCTAGTCTATTGCTTTAGTAGTCGAATATTCAATCGTTCCAATACACTATTGAGTCCTTTATAGTTTTTCCCTTCCTCGCTCCAATTCGTCTAAAAAAAAGTCTTTTAGTTTATAGTTTTGGCATATTAATTTAAGTACTTAAAATATTTAAACCAAGTTCTTTAATTTATACAGATGAAGGAAATGTAGCATCTACTACTGTCGAAATCGATGAATTGCAACAAAGTAACAATGTTTTTTTATTCTCCGTACTCTTTCATTTATGCCTCAAATTTTTGCAGCTTGCGGAGATTGTTAGTCAAGGACAATTGGTTTCAGATGAAATCATAATTAATTTGTTATCCAAACGTCTTGAAGCTGGTGAAGCTAAGGGTGAGTCTGGCTTCATTCTTGATGGTTTCCCTCGAACTATTCGACAAGCGGTGAGCTCTTTGTTGTTGGTTAATTGATTCCACAAAGCAAATTTTTCTTTCTTAACATCACAATACCTGTTGTATGGATGCTCACTCCAGAAGTCATAGTGGAATATTAGCATGACAAGAAAAAATTACTTCACTCTCTGATCTGTAAGGAGACAAGGTTTTATGATCGGGAAAAAAAATTGTGTTATTTGTACCAGAAATATTCCAAAATTTTATAGGGATATGGAAACATATGTTGTTTTTTGAGAGACATAAACATTTAACTTAGCCTAATAAAATTCATTTACTTATCCTTGTAGCAATAGTTAGTTCCCTTCATTCTGTTTCTTGTATAGGCCATTTAATATGCCTTCTAAGAAGGCTGATAATCATTATTCATTTTCAGGAAATATTAGAGGGGGTGACGGATATCGACTTGGTGGTTAATCTAAAGCTGCGAGAAGAAGCATTGCTTGCAAAATGCCTTGGAAGAAGAATATGTAGTGAGTGTGGAGGAAATTACAACATATCTTGTATTGACATCAAGGACGAGGAAGGCAGACCTGAATTGTACATGGCTCCCCTTCTACCCCCTCCACACTGTGCATCTAAACTCATCACACGATCTGATGATACCGAAGAAATTGTTAAGGAACGATTTCGTATATACAAAGAGATGGTATATTACTCCATCTAAAAAATTTCCTATGAATTTATGCCGAAATTGTCTTTTAGAATTGGTGTAGTTGTCTCTGAATATAGTCCATTTGTTTTTATTATGGTAACTACTAATACCTTAATTTTTCATAAAGCTCGGGAAACAGGATATAGTTTTGTACATTTGTCATACATGTATATACTTCATAAAGAAGTATGCTGTAGAATAGGGATGTTTCCTCTGTTGCTTTCTTACACAAGTGTCGTACAAAATAGAAATGATTACTCTGGAGCAATCGACTCGTCTGAGTGCTGCAATCCTAGTGCTTGATTTACATGTCTACACAATGCATTCGATACTAACTACTCATCCAAATCTGTTGTTGAATGATTCAATCATATGCTAATATGAATTATTCTTCCAGAGCCAACCAGTTGAGGAGTTCTACCGGAGTCGGGGGAAGTTATTAGAGTTTGATCTTCCAGGAGGAATTCCAGAATCCTGGCCAAAGTTGCTTCAAGCACTGAATCTTGAGGACAACGACCACAAACAATCAGCTGCAGCCTGAAGTCTTGTGTTTCTTGTATGGTATTCAATGTATCATTATTCTTTGCATGTGGGAAATCTGCATTCTTATTTCCTTTTTTTTAGCACAAATTGAGGAAAATACAATTGTTCTCAACACTAAGATTAGGAATATTCGTATACTTTTAATAGCCTAGTTTATTATTTTTTTTTCCTTCTAATTGAGTAAGGATTTCTACTGGGGATCATAAAGGCATGTAACTGTAAGCAACGGTGATTAATATTTGGTTGTGTACGGTCCATAATGGGCAAATTTATTTTATTTGTGCTTTCATTAATAGATGACACCGTTTATAAAATCCTTGACAATACCATAGTTCTGGTCATTATCAAATAACTCTTACGAATCTGAACCTTGTAAATAAAAGATATAACAATTTATAAATTGTATGATTTATTTTTATATTAATCCAACATGACAATCAATAGGCAGAATTACAAGAGGAAAAAAATCCATTAAATATCTACTTGTTGTAATGTTAATAATTAATGAACACAATTTGCTCAAAAAAATAAAATAATAATAATAATAATAATAATTAATTAACACAAAGGAGAAAAGAGGTAACCAAATAATTTAAGAAGGTTTCACTCGAAGAAAATAGTTGTAAACATATATATCCCACAAGCAGGGAAATTTCAACGTATTAAAAAAGCCACTATGGTAAAAGATAAACTCTCTGAACTTCTCAAGCCTAAAAATAATAGTGAAGAAGACTACTTTAGCTATGTGATTTCCTAAACCGCATGGTGGTTTGCTTTGGATCCTCAAGTTCTGCTTCCAGAATAAAAAAATTCGACACCATTTTCCTTGATAATAAAGTGAAGATTTCGAACTTTGTTTCTTCGGCTTTCTTGAACGCTTCCAACTGCCTTGTTCAAAACTGTCAACTGCAGAGAAGAAGAAAACTTGATTGTCATCACCCGAACAATAATTGGCAGAAGCAAACGAGAAGAAATTCAATAACGTTTATAAATAATAGTAATAATAATAATAATTATTATTATTATTAGCAGCTCTTTTTAGAGTTTTGAACAGATGGTCGAACTCTCTTCCTTTCTGGGTTTTAGACTCAAATCTCAAGTCTTGCTTTTTTTTTTTTTGGTACTAAAAAAAACGAAGTAATTATAATATAAAACCATATCTATCAGCATTAAAAATTAAACTCAAAAAACATATACACATTAAAGCTAGATCAAAGACCAGCCTGGTATTATGGTATACATGCACAGTTACAGGAAGGAAAAAAATAAATGAATGTGGGGTCAAGAAAGACTACTACTCTATGTTTCTTCCTTCCCTTGAAAATTGAAATGTAGAACTTGTACAGATTATAGACATCTAGAACACCATACTCATGACAATGACATTATTGAGACAATAGTTTTTTAAAATAGGCTTCACACAGATTATGCCAGCAATAAGGAGGAAATTATAGGTGAATTAAGACCCGGGGGGAGGGGGGCTCACAGAAGGAAATAGAAACCAGTTTTTAATTAAGGACGTGGGGAAGAAAGTCTGTCCCACCGGCTAAAGATAAGACACTGCAGAGCAAAACCGGGAATTTGAAAGTCAAGAAATGACACCTGTCCATGAACGTCTTTAGCTATACCAGTGGCCAATGGTCCTACTTTTATTAAAACATCAGCAAGGTACTCCATTCGTAGAATCAGTGGCTTCTCGGTGTCCATGTAAACATCCTCATGATTAAGTGCAATTAAGGAGCAACCCTGTAGAAAGAGCAAAGCACAAACACTAAGGAGGGAAAACAATAATGATATGTAAAGAGGGGAATAATTAAGTAAGCTTGAATGGTCGTACGAGCTCTGATGTTAGAGTGTGGCAATAATGAAGAAAGTCTAAGACATGATTTGAGGAGCCATTGGCAACGACCTCCAAAACAGGTATATCATCTATCACAATGGTGATATACTTTCTGTTCTCTTGCATTAAGTTATTAACAGCTCTGTGAACGTTTTCATACAGCCCAACAAGCACACCATCAGTTTCTTCTCTACTTCTGTCTGGTCATAAACAAAGTCAAGGTCATATTGAGAAATTTAATGTCATCAGGTACATTAATGAAAAGAGACCAAACCCAATTATTATTATTATTATTATTTTTTGTGATACAGATGACTCAAAAACCCATTTCATTGAAGGACAAACCCAATAATTAAAAAAGGAAAAGCATCTTTTTCTATATGATAATGAAACTACACCAGCTTTCTCTTCTTTCATGGTTATCCAGACATCCAAACTCAATAACGAATGAAACTACGGGTGTCAGTTTGAAACAGTTCTTTGCGGCAAATTAGCAAAAAGAACTAATTCATCAACAGCTGGATGTGCAATCAAATCAACCATCCTATGCCTAATCAAATCATTTTGCACCAGTTGGAAATAAAAGCTACTTCAGTGGTGACTGGAAATAATGATAGGTTTGGAGAAATGGTAGTAGGAAAAGGATTAAAAGCTCTGAATCATTGATGGAAACATTATACCTGGTTTTCTCACCTGAACGCTCAAGCGCAAGCATGTCAAAGAAAAAGAATCTACCGCTATCCCTTTGAGCAACTAAGTTACAACCCTGATTAGAAAAAAGTTCTTCAAATGAATACATCTTATTTAGAATAATTAGTTACAATAATTTCCATATCCCAATCAAAAAATTCACGGATTGTAAGAATTCTACCATATTCAAGATGAATGAGAAGAATGAACCACCTGCCTGATTATTACTTTCACTTCACCACTAAAATTGCAAAATGATAGTTTCCTTGCAGATACTATCAAAACTTTTATGAGAATTTCAAACACCAAAAACTAGCTAAATACTGGGTAAATTTCATTGGGTAGCATATTTTATAAAGTCTTGAAAATATAACAATTTATCAGTGATTCACTATTATCAATGACTGATTAACTCATTGATTTAACATGCACAAAGTCAGCTGTATTAACAAATACTTTTTTAAAAAGAGTTAAATATACAAAAATTCGCTTAAATGCTACTCTTTCTATATCTTCCATCCATCATATTCAAAATCCACTAACTTGAGTGCATTAAAGAAAAGTCCATCAATAATCCAACTCACCAATAAACAACGAAGAAGAAGAAGGAACAGAATCTCAAATCACGATTGAAAACAACATCGTCACCAAATTCAATCAACAATAAACAATCAAAATAGATAAAAAAAGAGTAAGAGATTACGAGTTTTCTGAGAACACGATCGTAGTGAGAGAAAGGCTGAGAGAATGCAATGAAAATAACGGCATTGGAAGAAGAAGAAGAAGAAGAAAGAGCGCGCTTTAGGAGATGGTGAAGAACAAAAGCACCGCTTGTTTGAACGCAATCTTCGATGAACAAAACTCGACCGATCAATGGCCAGGGTTTGGTAGAATCATCAAAACCTAGAGATTCATCCAGAAGATTCCAAGTTCTCTGGTTCATCTTTGTGGTTTTGGCGAAGAATGGGAAAGAGAAAGAGGTCAAACAAATAATAGAATTTCCCACAGCGTAAATTTACATACTCTAAAATGTCAAAACTTTTAAAAATTACCATTATTATTGAATAAATAATTGAACTAATACTTTGTTATTTTGCATAGATATTTTTAATAAATTTATTTCTTTTTCCGGCTATAAAACTATTTAATTATTTATCATTATTATTTTTAATAAATTTTTTGATTTTATACTTTTCAAATAGCATAATTAGTATTGATAGAAGCGTAAAATTACATATTTTTTTTTTTAATTAAATTACATAGTCCTTCTCAATTTAAATATTTAATTTTAATGAGCATCAAAATCTTTGTAATGATAATTTTTTTTGGTAAAATATTATTTTGGTCTCTAAACTTTCACTCAGGTTTCAATTTCGTCCCTACATTTTTAAAAGTTATATTTTTTGTCCTTGAACTTTACGATTTGTTCCGTTTTGATCTTCCCGTCTTTGTTTTTCCATCTAGGATTCTAATGGATGGGTTATGTGGCATGTAATTGATGATATAGCATTATAGAAATAGACTGTGAGGTTAAATACCATAAAAAAAGCGAATATAAAAGAAGGTTAATCTCATATCTTTCTCCTTAATTCCATTATTAAATCTCACTGTATATTTGTTTTTCCACGTCATTTAATCTCATTGTATATTTATATAAAGTCACATCATCAATTATATGCTACATAAGCCCTCCGGTAATGTCATAGACGGAAAACACAGAAAGAATGACAAAAATGGAACGAGTCGTAAAGTTTAGGGACGAAATGAAGCCTGAGTGAAAGTTCAGGGACCAAAATGGTATTTTACCTTGTTTTCTTTTTAGGTATTACATCAAATGGAGAGGCTCCAACTTTCCAAACTCAAATGAAGTATTTTATTAATATTCTCATCTTATAACTAATAAAGGTACCTATATCAGGCCAACTAGAGCATAGTCCATTGGTTAAGGCATGTAGTTCCATACTCAAGAGTGTGGTTCAATCGTCACCTCCAACACTTTGTATAAAAAAAACACCTACATTAGAGTTATTAAACTTCTTAAAAGCTCCAATCAAAATTAATATTATTTATTGGTTTATTGGTCAACTATATAGCGACTATCATGAGAATTTAATTAAAATATAAGGGGTTAATTTTTATTTTATTTTTGTCTAATTTAACCTAATCTTTGAAAAAGGGGAAAAACTATTGTACTTTCTATTTGAGTTGTTTTTGTTTTATTTTTCTAAATAGATATATTACTCGTAGATGTTCGTATATAAGACTATATTTATAAGGGTAAATTCTTATTGTTGTTGCGTAAAAATGGAATATTGGGAACTGACATAGGGTTGGGTGTCTCCTAGACCTGGATTGTGCACCGAACTTGAAAGAAGAAGAGGAGTGAGAAGTGAGTTGAGAACTGACGCCAGAGTTGATCTGCACAGAAAATAACTGAGCACTAGTGTGGTATCGGCCTATCCACTTTGATGTCTAAGTCATAATAGAGGTGGTGCCGAGAAGAGCAAAAGAAGAAGTAACGTATCTCAACAAGGAGCCTCCTTTTGGTATTTATAGAAAAGACATAATGATGACCCTACTGCATATGTATCAAGGCATAGACCCTATGCAACGGGTCGACCCTCAGTTGAAGGCTAGGGACGGTTCCGCTTGCCTTGCCCAATGGGTCGACCCTCCTTTTGAAGAGCAGCCATGTCCTTTTGCCTTAGTGTTGAGATAATACCACACTAGCTGAACTCATGCCTTGTCTGGCCTATGAGCTCATCCTTTCCCATTATTTACTTGGGTAGTCACCTGCTCAACCGAGCCTAGGTACGTAGGTCTTCGTATGAGAGAATATGTTCTCTGTTAGAAATGTTGTGTTTATTTCACCAAGTACGCCACGTCGGGGCTCGGTTCTCTTCCTAAGGTCGCGTCCTCCTGAAGTGGTCTTCTTGGATGAACACCCACCTTATTGGGCTTGGTGCACTCATCCGGCCCACTCCACAAGTGACGTGGACAACTTTGATCATCCCACGTGAGTCTTCTAGACGGGTGCCACATGGTCACTTTAGTTGCTTGAAATTTCACTATTAACACTTATAGTTATTTTTGGGTACATATTCTATTAAATTTTAAAATTTTGATATTGAATTTAAACATTGTTTTGACTACTTATTTTTTAATTGGATTTTGAGAATTATTATAGTTGAGTTTAAAAGTTTCTTAGTAGAATTTGTTATATTTATCAGATCATTTGAGATTCATTTATCTTTTGAGATAATTTTAAATTTGATTTTTAAAAATTATTAATTTTATCACTTATTCAAATTTCAAAGTTCAATCTAATTTAATTAAAATTTTAAGATTAAATTTAACTCACTTGGCTAAGTATAAAGTAAAATTGATTTTTTTTTTCAAATTTGTTTTATATATTTGATAAGTATGTGAATTTTTTAATATCACAAACATGAGCCAGATTGAAATGTAGTTTTTTTTTTATATAATAAACAAAGCTATTTCATAGGTGAATGAAGGAGCCAAAAACGGCCGAAAATTACAAAAACGCCTTTTAATTAGAGGCGATAGTAGAAGTATTACAGTGACAAAAAGTTTTACAATTTGCACTCCAAGAGGAGGCATTTAGAACATAAGTGTCCCAAATATCAAAACAAGATCTACTAGTATCTAAAAAAATTCTCCTATTCCGCTCCAACCAAATGTTCCACAAAATAGATCTCACCACATTCACCCAAAGAGCATAACCTTTATCCTGAAGATGAGAACCTCCCAAAAGAGAGATGGCATTAGCTTTCGGACCTCTATGAAACACCTATCTCATATTAAAAGTATCCTAAAAGGAAGTCCAAATGGAGAGTGAAAACCCACAATAAAAAGAAATATGACTAGTAGATTCCTAGCACACTTTGCAAAGAACAATCGATTCGGCTGTAAGGCACACGAAGGCTTCCTTGATTGAATTTTTTTATTGGAGTTGAGGCCATCATTCAAAATAGTCCAAAGAAACACTTTGATCTTCTTCGTGTAGGTACCTTTCCAGATTAGTGAGTTTATATTATCCCCTTTCATACTAGTAGTCTTCCACATGAGGTCTAGAGCAGATTTGCAAGAAAACCCACTATTTTTGTCATGAATATACATCTTAGTATCCTCTTTATCACTGATTTTGAAGGGCATCAACAAAGCCATCAATTCCATCCAGTTCACAAATTCACTGTCCTTTAAATTCCTCCTGAACTCCAAATTCTAATAGCTCCTCTCTTCAGCCCAGAGATCAGCAACTGGTTGAGACTTCGAAGTTGTAACGGAATACAGATTGAGAAACAAGGAGGCTAAAGGAGAGGAGCCTAACTATGGATGCTCCAAAAACAGGACAAAGTTGCCTTTACCCACCATGAAATTGCTATTCTCCTTCAAAATGTACTTGAGTTTGAAGATGTGCTTCCAAGGACTTCTATTAATGCTCTTGGAGTTGATTTCAGGATACCAACCCAAATATTCCACCCCATAAATGCCAACAATCACTTTGTGCCAAAGAAGCTCTCTATCATTCAGGAATCTCCGTAAACATTTTAGAAGTAGGGCATCATTTCTCTTCCTCACACCTGCAAAAGCCAAACCCCCATAGCATAAAGAAGGTGAGACCTGTTGGGATTGAAGCCTCTAAAAGAGTTCTCAAACGGAAGTCTCAAGGATCTTTCCTTGCAGTATAATATTAACAAAAACTAAATGCATAAAATCGAATATTAACCCTTGTCGAGAAGTGTCTGGCTCTTCCTCGTTCTTTGATGGTTACGATCCTGGGACCACTAAAAAGATCTTCCTCACTAAGCACAAAAGAGAATCGGTGCGTGAGCACTATCCTCTTTGGAAAAAAGAAGATGGAAGAAAAAACTTCTTCTCTATATCCTAAGGGTTGCGGCGGCAATGAGAGAGGGTTTTCTAAGCCTTCTCTTGGTTGTTTAACAGTGTGTGTTTTGGGTTCACCCCAAAGGTCCTATTTATAGGAAAACCAAGACCTCAGAAAATCTTTGAATATCTTTTTAATTATCAAATAATTAATAAAGATATTCTAAAATATATTTTAAATAATTAAGATATATTATCTTATTCCAAAATAAGATAATCTCATATCTTTTATTTAAATTAATTTGTATTAATTTAAAATAATTATTCCATATCTTAACCATTAAGATATTCATATATTTTAATAAAATGCAAATAATTGGTTACTAGAATGGTATTGATGTTGTTTTTTCAAGTGGCAAAATTTTCACCATTCAATTTTTCAGTAGCAAGAATAGCAATAAGAGAATTCGACATAATTTGCTGTAAATAAATAAACACATGCTTTAGTAATACAATTTTATATATCCATCCATTCATTCTTTTGCATCTATTAAACATGATGCATGAATGCACATTTAATGAAATTTTAAAACCTTAAAACACAATTTCTATGCCATGGTATATTAGTGAGACAGAAACAATGCCTACGTAGGCAGGTCAAGGTTCCCTACCACTAAAATGAGACTCCTCTCAACTAATGAACATCCCCAGGCTATCTCATATCCTACAGTTCTTTAGTTACCATGTTTTGGTCAGGCGAAACATCTAGATCACTTAAATATTAATTTTGATGAGTATCACCGAAGGGAGAGTCAAACATCATAACTCTTAAGAATCTTTCTAGAAGAATCCCTTTGAGTGTTACCCAAGTTTTAGATCGCTTAGAATTATTTTGATGAGTGTCACCGAAGGGAGAGTCAAACATCAAAAGCTCCAAAAAATCCTATCTTGAAGAGAATCACCCGGGTATTGATCTATACGGTTACTTTCTGGAGGGAATGGGTGAAGAGTTACCAACACCATAGAAGCCCTATATGAATCTCACTCATTGATTCTAACTTGGAGACCGCAGGACATGTTGTCACTTGTCCTTCTCCCACTCAATATAACTAGCTAAGGCTTTTAACTTAGATATATTCAGGCTACCTCTAATATCTAAGTTCAATCTAACTTATAATAGCTCTTATAGATTGGTTAGATTGATTTTACTGTAAAAGCCAAGTGATTAATCTCTATTAATCCTAACACATTATGCACCGTCTCAATGAAAAAAATTATTAATAAAATATGACTCCCAGATCGCTCCCAGTTAGAGGGGTCTCTTATCTTGGGCAGAGCTTTCTCGCCAGAGTTATATTTAAATTAATAACTTCAACTTCATTAATTTTTAATTAACTCTTTAATTAAAATAATGACACCCCATCTTTTAGGTTTTAGTTTCAAATCCTATTTAAAACTAAACAATTAATTATAATATTGGTTACTAAACCTTTTTAGACCATTTTAATTAAAACCTAAAACATGCTGCTGATAATTACTAATTAACCCCTTAATTAAAATTCTAGCACAATAAATATAACATTTATATTAATACAAGGCATGAGCATAATATCAATAATCTCCATTAATGATGCATGATCATGGCATTTATGCATTTATGATGGGAATAATTATTTATGGCATACTTTATGCATGAATAATTACATTTAATTATATCTAATATATAAATAAGCAATTTTGGTTGGGGTAATATTGGCCAAATCTATATCTAAATATAAATTAATTTCTATCTTGAACTTTTTCAGGATCTTCGAAAAACGAAAACCAGAAAAACCGAGGGGAGACACCTAGGGTTTTAACCCTAGGCGCCGCCGCCCAAAAAAAAAAAAAAAAAAAAATATATATATATATATATATATATATATATATATTTTTTTTTTTTTCGTTTGAGTGACGGCGCAGCTCATTTATTCTTGGCTTGCAGCCGCTACCGTGGTGGTGCTCTCCACCTGCAGCTCGCATTACCGACTCCTTCGGTACCAGGTGGGGTCCAGTTCACTTTTCTTTCCTCTGTCGTTTTAATCGATATCTCCATATGATTAAAACGATTACAAATTTTTCCTATACCCAATGAAGGAGTTACAAAATTTCTAGGAAAGAAAAACCTAGGCCAATAAATCCTAATTCAACCAAAACGCAAAACCACAATTTTAAAACTCCTTTTAAAATAGTTTTGATTCCCATCATATAATTTTAAAAATATTATATTAACAAGACTGCTCTGATACCAGTTGTTGGGATTGAGGCCTCTAAAAGAGTTCTCAAATGGAAGTCCCAAGGATCTTTCCTTGCAGTATAATATTAACAAAAACTAAATGCATAAAATCGAATACTAACCCTTGTCGAGAAGTGTCTGGCTCTTCCTCGTTCTTTGATGGTTACGATTCTGGGACCACCAAAAAGATCTTCCTCACTAAGCACAAAAGAGAATCGGTGCGTGGGCACTATCCTCTTTGGAAAAAGGAAGAGAAAAGAAAAAACTTCTTCCCTATACCCTAGGGGCGACGTCGGCAATGAGAGAGGGGATGAATTTTCTGAGCCTTCTCTTTGGTTGCTTAACCGTGTGTGTTTTGGGTTCACCCCAAAGGTTCTATTTATAGGAAAACCAAGACCTCAGAATATCTTTTTAATTATCAAATAATTAATAAAGATATTCTAAAATATATTTTAAATAATTAAGATATAATATCTTATTCCATAATAAGATAATCCCATATCTTTTATTTAAATTAATCTTTATTAATTTAAAATAATTATTTCATATCTTAACCATTAAGATATTCATATATTTTAATAAAATGCAAATAATTGTTTACCATTTAACCAATGGGGCGTGTGACCCTACCCGTGGGTCACACGCCCACCATGTCATTTCTATGACAATATTGGGCATTTTCTTTTTCTTTTTATTTAATAGAACAATTCCATTAAATAAATAAATAAAACTCCTTTTATTTATTTCCTCTTTAATTTGACTTCTTCAAATTAAATATTTAAATAGACTCCTCTATTTAAATCCTCATTAATTTTTGACAACTTCAAAATTAATTTAATTAAATAGACTCATCTATTTAATCTCTCTATTTTATAATTAAATAGACTACTCTATTGAATAAATAATTAAATAGACTCTTCTATTTAATTTCACTATTAATTAAATAAACTCCTCTATTTAATTTCATTTAATTAATCAAATAGACTTCTCTATTTGTATTTGCCTTAATTGATTTGACAACTTCAAATCAAATACTTGAAATTGTTTTTTCAAAGAAATTAATCATCATTAATTTATGTTCTCAATTACATGCGTTAGCTCAGAGGACTTAATGGACCTATAGGACTAAGCTCCAATGATCTAGAATTACATTGATTGAACTCTTTCAATCAATTAATTCTTATTCATTAACTCCTAGATAACTCCACTAATTATCTAGAGTTGCACTCTTAGTACTATAGACATAGTTATGTCCATTGGCTAATATCATTAACTACACTTTGATCCTTCACAAGTTAGTTCGTATCCATGGCTAGGTATTTGCACCGTATTAACCTCCATGATACATCTTGTTCCTTAAGCCCAACTGATTCTCCAATGAAAAACCTTACATAATCTCCATTATGTGTCTTTACCTTTTCCTTGATCAGAGGAATATAGGGCCCCGTTGTTCAAGACCGAATTAGTCCATAAGGGAACTACTTATCTATTTTCCTATATGTAAAAGAGTGAATTCCATTCTTGTGTAATTATGTTCCCAGCTATAAACAAGATACAATCCCCAAAGTGGGAGGCCTATTGAGCAAACTATATCAAGGCACTCTCACCTATGCAATTCAAATGTTTGTCTCTTGCGAACAGGAGCTCGTAATTCACTCAGGATTAAGATCAATTGTACATGATCAACCGGTTGATAAACAAAGTGTCTTTCTGTAACGGCTTTCCCAGAAGACAGTAAGTTTATCTTAGTCCAGTCTACTGCAATTTCTATTGCAGCAACACCCCCACTCACCTACATGAGCGATCAAGATGAGATCACTTGTGTCAATTCACAAGTGGGCCGTGTTAGTGGTGTTACCAGAAATAAGGCACCCAACCTTTATTCATGTACCATAGACTATTTGAGTTACACTTAAGTGAATCTTCCCGCATCATATGCTCACTTTAAGTTATCATAAGTAACTCTGGATCTTATGATGGATTACATTTATTAAACTAATAATAAATGACAATGTAAATATTACTAATTAATAATTCCTTTATTTATTTATAGTTGGATAAAATACACTTTTGGTCCCTGTGTTTTCAGTTTGCGTTCGATTTGGTCCCTATGTTTTCAAACTCGACAAAAAACCCCTGTGTTTTAGTTAAGCGTTCTATCTAGTCCCTGTAGTCAAGTTTCTGTTAAATACTTAACAGATTTCTTATGTGGCATTGAAATATTAATTTTATATTTATTAAGTTGTTTATGTGGTATGTTTTTAAATGAGATGTCAATTTTACTATTTACTTTATATTATGTGGCTTTTCTCTCACCTTACTCCCTCTTCCTCTATCATGATCTATTCATCTTCTTCCTAGATCTCATCTCCTTCCATGGCCACAGTATTTTCTCTCTCATCTCTCTCCAACTGAAACTTCATAACAAAATATGGATTTTCATCAAATTTTCTAAAATATTACAATAAATCTCAAGGCAACAGGAACAAATTCTCACAGTAAAAAAAAATATTAAGCTTCAGAATATAAAGTTCCATAGATTCAATACAAAATCACCCAACTCATAAATCTTCATTCTCTTATACATTTCCATTAATTTCACATTATTCACTCCATCTTTCCACCGATTCTTTCTATCACGATGACTTCAGTGTTACATTTTTTTTTCCTATGGAATCGTGAAACAACGAGGGGTCTGAACAAATCTGAATTTCGACAACCCCTGATGTAAATCCAATAAAATCGTGTCCAATAATGGCTAGATCTGATGAAAAGGTTATAGATCTGAGTTTATCTTTGGTTTTTTCTACGTATTTTGCTGGAAAAGAAAAGGAAAAGAGAGAGATAAGGAAGCAAGTTGAGAGGGTTGAGCAATGCCTTTGGATGTAGCCTGTATATCATTAAATAAGTTTCATATTCCATTTTAATTTCTTCACTTTTTTCCCTTCTTGTTCTGATTTTAATTCATTTTCTTCTTAAAATTAGAGAACAAATATTGGGTAAGGATTGGAGCAGCAAAGTTACTTTTCAAACAAAACTCATTTTTCAGAGAGATAGATGGTTTTGTTCAACCCAGAAAAAGAATCTCAAAAGGAAAAGAAAGTAGATGTGAACTAGAAAGGATGCAATTTTTGCAGATCTATAATGATATAGGTAGTTAGAACTATAGACGGATGCGATTTCTTGCAGATCTGAGATGAATATGTTGATAGAAGACGTTTTTTTCGTAGAACTGAACGATTCCATCTTATTTGACTGCCTTTGTTGCAATTTCTTCAAATCTAAGATCGATATAGATCCGAGAAGGGGGTTGTGAATGATGTTAGGTTTTGTTGGAGAATGGAGGCGAATTGTATAAGAGAGTCACAATCAAGCCTTTGATTTCAGCAAATGGGTTGATGAATGTATAAGTATGGTGAGTTCCATGGCCAAGAACTTTGTTCTTTGTTTCAGAGGTAGATGAGAGAGGAGAAGATGATGGGGGAAGAGAGAAATAAAATGATGATGAGGAGAGAGAGAAAATTAATTAATATAAAATATCATATAAACAAAAATAATAATATATATAAAAAAACAAATACCACATCATTTAAAATTTGCCACATAATTAAGTAAATGCATATAAAATTAATTAAAAAAAGCCACATCATTAATAAAAAATGCCACATAAGAAATCTGTTAAGTATTTAACAGAAACTTGACTGCAGGGACTAGAGAGAACGCTTAACTAAAACACAGTGGTTTTTTTGTCGAGTTTGAAAACATAGGGACCAAATCGAACGCAAATTGAAAACACAGGGACCAAAAGTGTATTTTACCCTTTATAGTTTAATTGGATTACATAAGATTTAGGGCAGAAACCCTAGCAAGACCTTATCCCAACTCATAAGGTGAGAGCCACCACTGCCGTCAGCTTATTCCCAAAAGAAGTCTCTAAGGAGTTTGTCAATTGACTTGGTAACAAAGATAGAAGCTTTGAAAACAGAAAAGTAATATGTTGGGAGGTTATTGAGAATTGATTGCACAAGAGTGAGACTTTAGATACCATAATTTTCTTCCATTTTACAATTCACTTCTGGATCTTGTCTAACACCGAGTCCTAAAACACCTTAGAGGAGGGATTACCACCCAAGGGAAGCCCAAGATAAACTGTGGGGAAAGGAACCAACAGTGAAATTAAGGATTTCTGCCACTTCTTGGATTTCCTGCTTATCAAGATTGATGCTCAACACTGAAGACTTGGACTGATTAACAGTAAGACCCGAGCCTTGTTCAAAATCAGTAATAGTGTTTACAAGATTGGAGATAGTACTCAACTCAAGTTGAGAGAAGACTAAGGTGTCATCAGCAAATTGGAGGTGCGAGACTTCTTGCCAGCCATTAAGCCACTGATGTTAAGTGGGATTGATTTCTTAACAATAATCTGCTAAAGCTATCGACTACAAGAGGAAATAGGGTCCCCTTGCCTTATTCCTCTATTAGTTTTGAACTTGCCTTTAGCCTTGCCATTAATAAGGATGGAAAAATGGGCACTCTCAAGGCATCCTTTAATCCACTTGCACCGAGTGTAATTAAAACCCTTCTTTTTAAAGATATCCATCATGAAGTTCCAATCAACACAATCATAGGCAACTTAACTACCACCTCTTTATCCTTGCTTCTTCTACACTCCTAAACAAGCTCATTAGTTACCAAAACCGAGTCCACAATCTGTCAACCACCAATGAACACATTCTGGAAAATGAAAATATTCCCAGGGAGCACTTTCTTCAATCTGTCAGCAAGTACTTGGCAAGAATTTTGTACAGCCCATTGTGAGACTAACAGGGCGATAGTCTTTGACGGCCTCAACCTCAATTTTCTTTGGAATGAGGGTTAAACAGGTCTCATTAACGCTAGCATTAACAATGTCTTTCTTAAAAAATTCTTGAAACACCTTCATAATATCAAACTTGATGATGTTCCAAGAATTTTTAAAGAATTATGAGGTAAAACCATCAGAGTCAGGAGTTTTGTTAATACCAAGGCTAGATATGGCTCTAAACACTTCCTCCTCCATAAATGGTGCAGTCAACTCATCATTTTCAGCATGGGAGATGGGGTCCCAGTCTATATCACTCCAAAGACAGCGAATTTCGGGTTTGGCAGTGAAGAGTTGAGAGTAAAAGCTGACAAACTCCCCCTCGACCACCACCTCATTTAAGAAAAGCTCTTTTGTTCTAGCAACAATATGATTAATGAAGCTTTTTCCTCCTTCCTTTCATAAAATTATGAAACAACTTGGAGTTTTCATCACCACCCTTCAACCACAAGCTCTTACTTCTTTGTTTTCAGTAGGTATTTTCTTTCACAACAAGGTCCAGACGCTTGCTTTTCAAACTAAACCTTTCCTGCCTTTGCTCAGAAGTTAAAGGGTTTGACTCCTCCCAGGCATCAAGAACTTCAATAGCATTATGCAAAAAGGACTTTTGATTAAATATATCACCAAACTCTTGTTTATTCCACAACCTCAACTTCTCTTTCAATTGTTTTAACTTCCAGATGAAGGAATGATATGGCCAATGCCTATTGTTGAAGGAAGCCTACCATTGCTGAACTAGCCCTTTAAAATTCTTGTGCTCCTGATGGGTGTCGAAACCATAAAAAATAATAAACTTACTCTTGGAATTTAAAAATCTGTAGTAGTGGTGAGTAAGGTCGATCTCCACAGGGAAAAGGGAATTAAATTAAAGTTAAACAAAAAAAGGGGGGTTTTGAGTTTTGAAAATAAAAAGAAAATAAAATTTAAAAAAAATATAAATCAATAGAGAAAGCTTCCAACAAAAGGTTAATCTCGGTTATGATTCATTAATTTGATCATTGATTACTAAACATGCATTCCTAAATTCTTCTCTAAATTAGTTGGGAGTTGTCGGAACAACAAGTGCTCCTCCTTAAATTCTTGATAGCCAAGATACGATCTAATGACTACTTCCCTAATTAATAGATAACCTTAGAATACGATAATACGATTTAACCTAGTAATAGCATTAAGATGAGAAGAACCCAATTCTAACTAACAAACACGGTATGACCGATTCATTTAAGTTAGATCATAAATTCCCATAACACAAATTAAAAAGTGTCCTTAATCAATTTATGCTATCATGCTACTTGTATTAGAACAATTAAACAATTACGGATTTAACGTTCTAACTAGCAATATGATAAATTAACAATTGAACATATGGCCACTATGCACAACAATTAACTAACAATAAAATATGCAAAGAGAAAGCATGAATAAAGAGAAAATAGGAATTAAATTGAATAACAAAACCTCACAAATTCATGAATCAAACTTCGATAATTCTCTAGTTGGAATAAATAAATTAGCTAGAAAACATATAAAAAAAACTATCTAAGAGTCCTAAGAAAAATAGGGAAGAAGGGATCTTGAATTAGGGTACAAAAGGGTCTTTAGATAGGTAAAAATATGATATTTTCGGATAAATAAACAATAAAATTTGCTCCTTTATCTGCTCCAGCAGCCAAATAATCTTATTTTTTATTTTTCTCGTTGCTGCGGCGGTGGGACTTTTTCAACACTAAAATGAGCATAACTTCTTCATTTTAAGTCCAATTTAAGCGCCGTTTTCGCCTACGTTCATGAAATTCAACGATTAACAAAATTATGGACATTTAAATCAATTAAAATTCATATTTTAATTATTTTGGAGATATTATCACTAATAAATATGCGTAAATTACGAGTTATTAGCTCCAGTCACATATTTTCAAATCTAAAGGGTGAGGGGCCCCACTTGAAATCCCCAGTTTGCATGAGAAGAGAGAAATAATCCGAGGTAGTCCTTTTCAGCCTATCAAGTCTAGTACCAAGAAACCTAGACATCCACTCCCTAGTGATCAACACCCTGTCAATCCGAGTGTGCACAGGTGCACCTCTGAAGCCAGACCAAATAAATTTACCATTTCTCATAGAGAGATTCTCTAGGGATAATTCATCAATGATGTTGTTAAAGTCTCTCATACTTTTAATAATACGGTTGCCCGAAAATTTATCACAAATCCAACTTGTGACATTGAAGTCACCAGCCACAACCCAAGCACCCGAACATAGACCACTTAAGGCTGTTAGCTCAAGCGAAAAGGCCTTTCTCTCCTTTTTATGATTGGGGCCATAAATCCAGTGAGCCAAAAGGATGACAAATCTGGAAAGGACACTTTAATAGAAAGTGAAAAAACTCTCTTATGAGCTTTAATGACAGTGAAGTAGGGATCAGACCATAAGATTAGGATGCCTCCCCTAGAGTCAAAAGCTTCAAGAGCAGCCCAACCAACAAAACTGCTACTCCAAACAGATTTGATCAAAAATCTATCCACACTACTCAATTTAGATTCTTGGATAACTACAAAATCTGGATCTTGACTACGTATAAGATCTCTAATGAGGCTTCTTTTAGTCAAAGCCCCAAGCCCTCTCACATTCTAGCTGAGAATTTTCACAGACAAATTTTAGGATCATGATGAGAGAGGTTTTGACTTGCTCTCTCATAATTAACTGTGATTTTGAGTCTTTGCAACTCTCTCTTACCTAGGGGTGTACATGGGTTGGGTTGGTTCGGTTTTACATACTTTTTGAACCCAACCCAAATGTTCGGGTTAGAATTTACTACAACCCAAATGACCCTTGTCAAGTAATGAACCCAACCCAACCCTATAAAATTGGGTTGGGTTGGTTCGGGTTATTCGAGTTGTTTATTTTAGAAAATTGAAGAATATAGTGTGAAATAATAGTAATTTTAGGATCTTGTAACTTATTTTTATATATAAAATTAAAAATAGTTGTTGAATATTACACATTATTGAATGAAAAATTATACCTCAATAACTTAAACTAGTTACTTGATAAGAAATAATAAGAAAATTTCAAAGGGTTATTAAGATATATGGAATTAACATAGACATAAAAAGCATTTAGGTTATAGTAAATGAATATTTTTATAGTTAATATATTCGGGTTGGTTCGGTTCAACCCAAATTTATTTTAAGAGAACCCCGAACCAACCCAACCCATGAAGTTTTAAATTATTTGAACCCAACCCAACCCGAAAAAGTTTATAACCCAACCCAAACCACATGGGTTGGGTTGGGTTGATCGGGTTTTTCGGGTCATCGGGTTTTTTTAACACCCCTACTCTTACCTTTAGTGTCAAAAATAGGAGTTTTAGGAAGCATTAACACTGTTTTTCCTTAGTAGGGATAATAGTAGCATTGTTAATCCTTAACCAATTAGCTAATCTAATACTCATTTCCTCTCCATTAATATCAAAAGAAATGAAGGAACCCTCAGAATCCCCAATCTCTTTGAACCAATCTTCTAAAGAATCCGCATGAAAGGAAGATTTTGTAGAAGATTCTGACTGATTCTTGGCTTTGGTCTTCATCTTCTTCTTCTTGATAGGAGCAACAGAAGTCTCTGATAATCTAAGCCATTCTGTAAAACTTGTTCTTCTTTCCCCCCAACTGTCTTTAAAGGTAATGTCTTTCCCTTTGATAACTAGATCTTCGAAAGTAGAGACTTACAACTGGTTTGGGCAAATAATTTGAAAGGCCTTTTGAGTTTCAGGTACAGTAGACAGCTCTAAGGTACCTTGAAAAATGGGAGAGGTCACTTCAGGGAAGGAATTCGAGGGATCAGGGGAATAGAAACCTCTTTCCTTTGATTCTTCAGCAGCAAACTCTTTGAACAAGGCAACCATGGTCAGTTTATCTTTCTCATCAACAGACTCATCTTTATCAGCAATAGACAGATCTCCCTCTTCGTCTTTAAAGGGGTTGGAATTATAAAACTCATTTATGAGTTTGTCACTGTAGCTTTAGACAAGCTAGTGGTATGATTAATATTGTTGTTCTTAAAAGAAAATTTATCTTGAGCTCTTTCTTTAAAGGATAGTTTCTTAGGCAAAGTCAAGTCAACTCCACTCTCTATCCTCCTTTTCCCAACCTCCTTTCAGACAGTATTTTTTTTCTTTTAACGATTGAGCGTAGTAGAAACAGGCCCACATCCCAAGCCAAGATCGAGGTTAGCAGGCCCACAACCCCAATCCTTTTCTGAGGCATCAAAATAGTACACATTATCAAGATTAGTTTTATCAAACATCCCCTCGTTCTGACAACCTGACTTAGACCCATAACTACAACATCCTTTTTCAAATGTAGTGTCTTTTCCAAGAAACATTTTGTCAAAAGCATTATGAACAAGTACATGAACAGGATTAGGGATTAGCCCTGCTGTAGCCGCCTGATTTGTAGAAAAAAAACATGTTTATGTACCTTTTCTTTTTGAAAAGCACGTGGGTCATTGGACACAACCGACTTCCAGGAGTTTCGGATTTTATCCATTGGGTATTGACCGCCTCTATCCTCAACCTCAGAAGGTTTTACAATCTGTCGGCAATGAGCTCCTCCACTAGTCGAAGAGTCTCTTTTAAGCAGCTTCCAGTCATGAGGAGTAACAATATTTTCCATAAAGACATGCCCCTCAGAGTTTTTGACTTTCACTTCTGCCGGAATACAACCACATGAATTTTCTTTAACTTGAATCAAGGCTTCGAAGCTCCTTATTCTGTTACTTGTATTTTTGGAGCATTTAATATAACCCCCACAACAATCTCCAATCACTTTAAAAACTTCAAGACTCTAATAAATGAGGGGGATATTCCTAACCTTAATTCAACCACCATAACTGGGTAATAAATAAAGTCTACCATGTTTAAGGTTATCCCACCACTCAAACTTCAAACTCGCCTCCTCAAATGTACTCCAGCCATTATTAAAGCAGAGATTAGAGGCCATCTCATTATCGGGGCATTTAAGAATGGCTTTATCAAGGTGAAAGGGATTGATCTCAAACTTATCACTACTGACACTCTTTTTAATCTTCTTTAAAATCTTCCCATAATCATCATAGAAGTTTCTTCTTATGACCACTATAGTGTCATTTAAGTTGATGGGACTCACCTCTTCCTCAATATCATCCATTCTAGCAATGAGCGAGATTGTCTTTCCAGAACCCTGATTTGAACTTCTGCTTTTAACAACCTCAGCAAAGGAACTTTTGTTGTTGTTTTTTTAAGAACCTCTTTAACAGGGGCTTGAATCTTTTTAACCTTCTCATGTCTCTCATTTACTTCCTCACCATCTACAAACTTCCCATTAACCAGTTTAACAAAGTTAGCCCACCCACCTTTGTCAACTCCTGAAGGAATGAAGAGATTAGATTTCTTCCCATTTGTTATGAGTTGAGTGACATCAGCAAAGGAGCCTCTCCTGGTCGTCACCTGAGATCGTCACCTTATTAATCATGATCATCCCGTTCTCACATTCAATACGCCTAAAGAACTTTTGATTTTGAGGAATCTCGATGAGATGTTCTATAGCATCTTTTATCCAAACTGCATTTTGAGGCTCGCAAGAGATACAAAACCATAAGTCTCTATTCTTTTCCCTCAATAGAACTCTACCTTTTTTCGTAGCTCAATCAGGGCCAATGAAGAATCTCTTATTCTCCACTTTACAGCTACTATCTTTTCAGAAGGCCATGGAACAAGAAACCTCAAAGAGTTCTCGTGAGAGAAAATTTTGAGGGTTCTATGGGAGGGGCAAGGGAAGAAAAAGTGATAGAGGGGTAGAAAGTACAACTGTTTAATGTCGTAGAGGGGTTGTTATCCTCTTCGTGTAAGACAGCGAAGAGATTGGGACACCAGAGAAGGTAGCAACTGGAAAGGGTATTCTAGGGAAATGTGTCTGGGATCTTTTTCCAAAGGGGAAAGAAATAATTCAAAATTTTAGCCAGATTAAAATGTAGTAAGTAATTTATAATTCGTGTATAGCCATTTTCTTTTAGAAAAATTTCTAGGCAATACCTAAATCTAAACGTTTATTAAATATAAGTAAAATAGAATGACTTAAGAGCTCATACTTTGTGTAGTCAACAACTTTATACTCATTTTATATTGTAAAGTGGATCCTGCTTAATTTGTTGATGAGAATTGAAATCACATAAGATATAAATGATGATACAATAATTCTTTCAATTTTTTTCGTGATTCTACAGCGGGTTCAACATAATATCTTCTTTGGAGCAATGTCCTGACAAGTAGTAACCATAGTGATTCTGATCCCATGAGATACTCCGTTTTCGTTGTGAACTTGTGGCTTTTTACCTTGCTTTGGTTGTTTTTTCTAACTTTTTATGAGTTAGAAAGTGATGTCTTTGTGTTTTGATCTCGAGCTGACCCGTTTGCATATATATATATATATATATATATATATATATATAAGACTTGTGAAGAATAAAAAATTGTATATAAATGAACAACTTGAATCAAAGATGATAAAAGAAAGTAAAATATTCACTAAGATTGTAAAATTCCATGTAGGTGAATAGTGAATTGTCTTTAAAGAAAGGGACCTTTTTCTATATAGATACAAAAACACCAAACTCAATTGTACATAAAAAAAAGAATCTTCTACAAAGATAAACAGGAAAGAGAGGGGAGATGCAGGAGGACAAGAACATGGTTTAAATTAGGTGGAGAAAAACAAATATAATAAATTAAAAATTAAAAAAAAAGTTTCCTATGTAAATAAAAAACCTGGGAGTGGTTATCTGGTGTGAAGCTGCAATTTAGCAGAGGTCAATGCAGGTAACATCTCTAACCAGTTGTAAACCAACTCTGCATTATGAAACACAAAGACAGCTGATGATTAGATTTTGAAGAACTCGGTGTCAGGTTAGCGTCTCGTCTGAAACAACTTCACAGTTCTCTTCTTGGTTTAGGCATGGACGAACTAGTGCGAGAGCTTTGAACTGGCTGAGTTTCAGGATCATAATTTTGGGAAGCGAGATACGTAAGGGCTGTGACGACATCAGCAATAAGGGGCCGCATATGAGGCTGTTCCTGAACACACATTGCAGCCACTGCAAGAGCTTGGTATAAGCCCCTGACTGGGTACTGTCCTTGGAGCAAAGGATCGGCCATCTGCCAAAACTTCCTTCGATCTTTAAATAATGGATGTGCCTGAGCAAAATTTCGGAATAAAAAACTTTATTTTTCTCGGGTTTATTACAAAACATATAAGCAACTTAAATCTAGCCAACTGTATCATTTGGCATAAATAATCTGACAAGGTAAACCTTTCAACTCTATGTTCTAATAAACAAAGTAACACCCTTGTAATCAAATGGCATATTATTTATTTGTACTTAGCTCAAGTATGTAAACCTGAAAAATCGCATAAATATATCGAGAAATAAATAACAGATTGAGTCGTCTTCCCGTGAAAGTGACAAACTACAAGGTAATTCATATCAGAAAATCTAAGAAAACAAATAGACACCTGAGCAAATAACAGAAGGCACTTCTTATAAGTTATGACCACCAAGAAATAGAGTGAAGAAGTGGATAGGAAAAAAAAATTGTTAGCCTACATTTAAGAATTGTGCCTATAAAACTTTAGAATACTATGGTCTTCCTATGATGAATATTAATGCAAAACTACAAAAGAATAAGGAAAAAGGTACAGAGTAACCCACGTCCATACTTGACGGAACAACTTATAACTGCCAACTGAGGGCGTTGCCCGTTGGAACTGAAAAAAACCACAATGTCTTCACAAAGTACAATCAATTTGCAACTTAATACTCATAGGCTCTAACAGTGTGGTGTGTGTATATATAAGTGGGTTCTTTGAACATGAATGAAACACATTTTCTTACTTATTCAATAGTTCTATTTTCATGAGTGCGATTTTTAAATAGTTTCTTAATGTGAGAAAAAATTAGATTGGAAAGTATGATTGAGATAATTAAAATGGAATAAAAGAAATGAATTCCTACCCATGCAACCAAATTATGTTCCCCTGCAGCTCTTGAATTGTCAATAGCTTTTCTTCCAGTAATAATTTCTAGCAGAACCACCCCAAAACTATAAACATCCGATTTTAAGGTGAGCTGGCCAGTCATTGCATATTCAGGGGCACAATACCCATAAGTTCCCATCACTCTTGTGGAAACATGAGTGTTATCCCCCACGGGGCCTAATTTTGCCAAGCCAAAATCAGATAGCTTAGGATGGTAACCTTCACCAAGCAGGATGTTAGAGCATTTCAAATCGCGATATATAACAGGGGGGTTAGCTTTGTCATGCAAATACTCCAAGCCCTTTGCAGCACCTGCAGCTATTTTCATTCTTGTGTTCCAGTCGAGTCGTTTTTTATCAGGTGGCAAATCTGGCATAAGCATGTTAATGAAAGTTATCACTACCTCAAAAGGGAAAGAAATGAATACAGAAGTAAGAACAAGAACAAGATAATAGATAATAATGATTATATATGCTGACCATGAAGATGGTCTTCCAAAGATCCTAATGGCATGTATTCATAAACCAAAAGTCTTTGATCGCCATCCGCACAATAGCCAATTAAATTAACAAGATTTGGGTGATGGAGTAGGCTTAACATCAGCACTTCGACGAGGAATTCCCTGTTTCCTTGCAGCCCATTTCGATCAAGCTGTTTAATTGCAACTACCTATACTCAACAAAAGAACAAAGATCAGAACTTTTTGTCACCATTAATTCAAAAGATGGGATACATGTGATGATGTAAAGCAATCTCCAGCATTTTGAATTCCAACAATCATGGTAAATTGCATATTTGTTCCATTTCCTCTTTCTTTTGATTTTAAAATAAGTATCTGAGTATGTGCGTGTGTATGTGATAGACATAGAGAGAGAGAGAGACATCTTTTCATCTACGTCCACAATATAAATTATTTGCCGTAACTCCATTTCTTTCAATAGATAGTTCTAGTCTTCAACATGTAATTTCTATAATTTCTCAAGCTAAAAAGTTGTTGATTTTAGCGTTTATGAAATCAACAATAACAAGTTTTTGCTATGACTCCATTTCTTCTGAAAATTAGTTTCATTAAAGTATATTCAACAAACAAATTCCAATTATTTCTCACACCAAAAAGAAGGGGAAATTATTTTAGCACATATGCATTACCAACAAAATTCTTATACAATTATTTTAATTTTCTCAAATGTATTTATACTACCTATATCCACATAATAGGCAACCAATATAAACTGCAATAGGAACAACAAAAATGGCAATGCCTGGAAAGTTCTTGCCATTTTTCCTTCACTGGAAGCTATTCAAATTGAAGGTTTATGGTAAATTTCGCCTTTTCCAAAAGAGAATGACTACAAGATAGGACTAGGATTATTATATCTGTAAAATAAATTTACATTCAAATTTAGCCAACAAAACAAGATAACCGCGTCAAACATATTATGATTAATAGTTGCTATAAAAAACTAACATTTAGAAAACAAACCTGACTTAAAATACAAGAATTGTGCATGCGTGTGAGATGTGTAATAGAGTTTGCGACAGCAACAAACTCAATTAATTTCATGTTCATTCCAGTGAATAAAAAACTCATCTAACCTGATTTAAGCTCTCCAGTCGTCCTTTGTATACTCGACCAAAACCTCCTTCACCTAAAAGACAGTCTGCCCTAAAATTCTTTGTTGCAGCTGCCAACTCACGAAATGTAAACGTAAATGTTTGTGCCGAAATCTGATCAGAACCTGCATCTTTTAAGGCCTCGTTCTTCACATTAAATGCTGGCTTCACTATCAATTTATCTGAGTAGAAAGAATGCATTGACATTGAATTAGCAGAGCAGTAAAGAAAATTATGCAATTAAAATAAACTCACCATTTTGCTAAGATCAGTGTCCCAAAAGGAGATAATGTACTACCACGTCATCGACTCATCATGAATCAAAATTAGACTACCATTGAAAAAGAATTCAATTTTCTTTGAAAGATTTCATTGAAGAACATACGTTTAATTGGCCACAATATAAAAAATTAGATCCATCAATACAATTCAGTTCATTTCACAGCAGACAATAAATAATCACAAACACAGAAAATTTATTAAAACAACCTAGAAAGAAATTGTGGATGTAACCAACACATGTTAAATCACATAATTTTTTTTTAACGATAAAAAAAAAAAATCTGGAAGTACATTTATCTAGTTAAATATACAACAGAGCAAAGAATCCAGACTTCAAAACAGAATTTATAAAGAATCAAACAGTAACGTCTTACAATTGATAAAAAAAAAATCATCATTGATTCACTATAAGAAATTAAAATTCACAACCCATTTCAAATAAATCCCAACGACAAAACTCAAAACTCCATCAAGCTCCTTACTTTTAAACTCAATTTAATCTAAACAAAAAACCCAATAGCCTTTAAACAAAAGGGCTATGAAAAAAAATCCATCCCCTTCAAATCTTTGATATTGATGACAGATGGCAAGAACATTAAAAACCCAGAAAAAACAAAACAAAAACAAAGTGTCCCAATAAAAAAGAAGAAGGTAGATTTCCATTTCCTCATCAAAATGATAAACTGGGCAGTAAGCATTTTCAAGAAAAACTCCACAGAATCTCAAATTGGAAGAGAGAAAGAGAACGAAATTTCCATAATTTATTACCAGAGGTTGATGGGTTAGGATCATCCTGCTTTATGGGGTGTTTAAGCTTCTTATTTGAACTTCCTGTACACAGAAACCATCCCATTTTGTATTTTCTCTCTCTTTGTTCTTTTAGAGAGAGAAAGAGAGTATCACTGTAGTCCACAGAGAGAGAAAGAAGGTTAAAATTTTCAGGCATAAGAAAGACAATGCCAGTATATATCTTTTCTTACAAGGGTCTTTTTTGCAAGGAGGTCCTTTTAGTTTTATATAATTAAAAAATTGTCCCTAAATTTATGCTTTTTTAATGGAGTAGACAAGTGATCACTCAGTTGTCAGAAGTCACAGTTCCACGATCATCATAATAAAGATAAACCCGAGAGTGAGTGCTAAGCATACCCACGTCGTAAAAAAAGATTAGTTTGGTCTTTTTTTTTTTAATATCTCATGAAAATGAATTGTTAAATAATTTGATATTGGTCCCTGAATTTTTGACGTCGTATCTACTTGATCCCGTGTTTTTAATTTGTATTTAATTGATCTCTAAGTTTTAGATATTGTATTTATTTGGTTAGTGAGTTTCAAGAATTGTTAGAAAGAAATTTAATTGTTCTTTAATTTAACATAATCATTAATTTCTTAACAGAATGTTGACTTAATGTTGATATAACAAATCTAATTGGTCAAAATATTGACAAGAGATTAAATATTATTTCAAATCGTTCATCAATCCATACCTAAAATTTAAAATATTATGTCAGCGTTAAGTCATTATGTTAAAGAGTTAACAAATTTAGGATTGATTAAAGTTATTTTTAATAATTCAATGACCATTTAGACACAAATTGAAAACTCATGAACCAAATAGATATAATGTTCAAAACTCAAAGATTACTTAGACACAAATTGACGCAGAAACTAGGCACAACCTTTAAAACTGAGAGATCACTAAAACACAAATTAAAAATACAGAGACTAAATAGATACGATATTCAAACCTCAGGGATCAAAATGGTACTTTACCCTTATTTATTTTGATAAATATTTGATGGGTTAGTAAAGTAACAGATATTTTGGATACATTTAAGTAAAAATATAGGGAATTGCATGTTTTGAATGAAGGTAAAACAAAACATCTATCCTTTCAAATTATTATCAATTTTCAAATCAAACTTCTAGTTTCTTTTTTATTTTATTTAAAACTAGAAACTCCTTTTCTTTTTGTTTTTATAATTGATAAATAAGCTTGGATATCGATAAATTATTTGTTTTTTAATCCAAGTTTTGAATGTTTTTTAAATCTTGTCTAAATTGGAAGGAAAAAAATACTGTTTTTAAAAACTTCGAACCTTTTGGAACCATATTTAAAAGTAGTATTCTATTTTTTTATGCACAAAACTTGCTTGGCAGGATACTTTAAAAAATTGAAAAAAATCATGAAATAAAAACATTATTTTGTTGATTTCTTTAATATAAATTATTCTCGTATAATTATTAACTATATTTTTACGTATAACTTAATCTAAGAAGAGTCTATTAAACAGTTTTTTCTTCTTCTTTAAAACACCTTTTTTTTAATATAAAGTAAGATTTTAAAAGTATATTTAAAAGGTGAATAATATAATTAAAAAGTATTAGAAAACAAGTTCGGTTTTTAAAAATGAAATCATTATCAAATAAGGGTTAAAAAAATTATAACATTATTTCCTTTATGAATTATACTTTGATTTTGCATGTCATTAATTTTTCTCATATAAGTACGGACGGACAAGATAGTTTTTGTTCCCTTTTTTCGTTTTGTTTAATTGTTCAAATTTCCCATCTTAATCCCTAATGAAGTCTTTAGTCAATTTAATTTTCAATAAAATTTCAATTTTTTATGATACAATTAGACAAGTTTGAATTTAAAAAAAAAAGGGAAATGATGTAAACAATTAATTTTTAGACATATACAGTTACATTTTAAGAATTGAATGTGGTCAAAAAAATCAGATATTTAAGGATTTGATTTTCAAAACTAACCAAATTCTATTATAAAAATAGAAAGCATTTTATTTTTTTAAATACAGAAAGTTATTTGATTAAGTGAACTTTTTGTCGGGATATATTTTCTCTCTCTCTCTCTCATTTAAAGTATATTTGAATTATTGTTTTAACATTAGTTTTTTCTTATTTTATTTAAATTTATTTTTATGGATGACCTATCTTTTAGAATTATCAGAGTTAATTGGTTTAAAAATTAAGAAACTGTGAACAATGACTCCACCAAATATATACAAAAAAATTCGAGATAGGATTGGATGTTAAGACAATAACAAGCATAATTGTGAAAATGACTGAAATAACCTTATGATTGACATGTTAGTTATGTACATGGTAAGAGACTTATATTAAGGCCACGTTTATAGGGGGAATGGAAATGAATTTTTTTCTAATCACATTATTATTGTTTACCACAATAATGGAATGAAATCAATAAATGAGACCCACTCAAATTTTAACTCAAGAACCACTCTCCTATTTTTAAGGAAATATCATTCCTTTATAAAACTCTTTCTACTAGCCCTAATGTATATTGATGAAAAGAAAGGGATCCATCAATGAAATAACATATTTTTACATACTAATTATTAAAATATCATAATATTTTAAAATTTACTTAAATAGCCATTCAATAATTTATTAAAATGTCATAACATTTTAAAATTTACCTAAATAGCAATTCAATAATTTATTGAATTAAAAAAAATAAAAACCAACAAATTTATTGGAAAAATAATAAAATATTTTAAATTAATTATTGAATTATAGATCAATAATTCTTAAACTGCTATTTATTTTATTTTTAAAATGATCTATGTTTCAGTAATTAGTAGGTAGAAATATACTATTTGAGATAATTTCTTAAAAGGAAACCTCATTGAATAAAAGAAAATCAATTTTCGTTCTTTTTTCCTTCTAAATTCTATTAAATATTATTGTTATTATAAATGATAATGAATACATAAAATAGCGAATAATTTATACCTCCATTGCAGCTTTATAGTGTGAGAATAAGAAAATTGTTCACTAATCTCATATCAGATTCAGACCCAAAGGAAAGTCTACCAATGATTGACAAAACTTCTCATTAAACGGTTTGTACTTTGCAACAAAAGTTTTTAATTTTACCAAAACAAGTACACAAAACTTTACTAATCTTCAAATAAATGCTATCAATCTTGTTTTATAAAATGCTAAATGATAAAATACTTTTACCAAAACAAGTACACAAAACTTTACTAATCTTCAAATAAATGACACCCTGCTTTTATGACGATTGATATGCTTGAACTTATTCCAGGAGAAATTTGATGTGAATATTTATAAATAATTTATTAGCCTAATTTATTTTTTATATCTTAAAAAATGTTAAAACCGAAACTCTAAAATTAACAATCTTGCAATAATTAGACTATATGAATGGATATAAAATTAAGCCGCGTTCAAATTTTAGATTTGCATGCTACATCAGGCTAACCTATTAACTTTATAAAGTAATTTATGAATCAAATTGTTGTTTATTATTCACCAAGGCTTAAAACTGTTTTCAATAAAATCTTTTTTATTCTTAAATTTTGCCTTTATAGTCTCAAGTTCTAAATGAAAATTACAGTTGTAGCCTCTAAAGTTTGGGTCAGATTTTTAAATGGTTGACTTATCATGTGAATTATTAGTGATTAAAATTAATCAATACTAATCACTGATTACCACAATATTAAAGAATTATTATATTTATATATAGTTTTAAACAATGATATATATACATTTTTCAAATATTGCATTTATAGATACTATATAAAATTTTACTATCAATGAAATTTCTCTAATAAAAAATAGCATTACATGTAAACTTTTTAAAATCAAGTTTAATAATTTCTTTTTGCTTCTGAATGTGTAAAAAAGCAAAGTTAGTATTAAATTTAAAAGAATCACATAAATCTCACATCATAAATTAACATATCTAATAAATTTTATATCCATATAACTAATAGAAAGAAAAAACTAATGGTAGGGATTGTGTCAAACACCAAAAATAACGTATTAATTTAAAATTAAACCTAACTCAAAACTTGGGTAAAAAAATTGTAATTTTCCTAACATAAAAAAAGTTAATAATAAAAAGAAAATTATTTAAAATTGATAAAAGAGGGCTTCTATAGATATGTCAGAATAGGGGGAACAAACCTTTAAAAAAGGAGATATAGATAGATAAGGTAAGTTTATTTGGCAGAGAGAAATTGAAAGTGGCACAGCCAGCTGTTGCCAAATGGCAATTATCAGTGTACTACACTCCTTTTCCTTTCCTGGTCAACAACTTATCATACTCAAATTGACACGTGCCAACTGGATTCACTAAGTTCCAGCTGCCAACCCCTTCAATTTTGGGAAAGCAGCATTTAATATGTAAAGTAAAAGTCTGACAATAACATTATATATTTCGATAAAAGTCATATAATTTAATCAATCTATAATTCCTAACCTCTGACCTGATATATATATTTTTTTTAAAAATTAAAATATATTAGAAATTATCAAGTTTCAATGAAGCCCTAAGTCCACTATAAATTGGAAAGAAAGGCATTATAATTTAAATACAATACATGCAAAGATTATACAATTATATTGGTTGGTATGCTTCTCACGATTCTCTCTTTCCTATAAATTATTATTATTAGCTATAACATTTCTGAGCAAACAAAGAATTAAACAAAAATTGGTTCTTTCTATCTGATATATTTTATATTAATTTAAGAAAAAAATGTAAGAAAACAAATCTTAAATCTATAGTCATGACTTGACATAGATACAGAAAATGGAAATGGAAATGCCACTCCAGGAAGGTGCAGGTGGATTTGTATATACAAATACCGTTTTAAGCTGCGATCCTTACTCGTCATGAAGCCCGTTCGAGTCTTTTTGTTCAGTGCCTGGATTTTGTGTCTCTTCATCGATCGTCTTTTTCTTTACAGGACTCTCCTCCCCAGTTGTTTTGTTACCATCGTTAGGATCTTCAATGCTAGATGGTTTTCCCTGTAGGTGCGTTGAACAGATTAAGTAAAAATAGAGTGCTAAATATCCAATTGATCAAAACAAAATGGTAAATGAAAAGAATTTAAGTTGATAGTCCAGCAGTAAGACAGCTCGAGAGTTTAGAGAGCACGTAAGCGTAACAAACTCCGAACAACCTATGTACAAAATTTAATAAATTAAATACACAGAAGATTTCAAATATCAAACTGAAAGGGATATATCATAATGAATGGGGCTTCAGTTGTGCACCCCATGTCCTATTTTGGAAATGAAAATTCGTCACAAGATAAATGCCTAATTGACATAACCAATTGAAGAACATAATACACTGAATTATTAAACCAATAATAGCAAAGTCAATTTCAGAATACTTGCAAAGAAAAAACAAGAAGTCTATGACACAGACTAAGTCAATGCAAAAAGAATTTAAATGCTCAATAGTTTCGTAATTCGTCCTCGATGATATCCATGCCCACATCATGTATATTGAACACATTTAGGGGATGGAAAAGGTCCAAAGGGCATACTAACGGCCCTTTGACCCAATTGGCTGATCCATATCCCTAGCACAAGGGGGAATAATAATGTCTCCTTCATGTAAATGGTAAGTCAGTTTCTTGTAGCATGATAAAGCGCGGTCTAGATGGAACAAAAAAAAGACCTAGGAATTTATTTTTTCCCTCAACTTATTTCAGGCTGCGATTGAAAGTTGCAACGATCTTCACTGTACTAATACTAAGAGTCATCTATTAATGAAATTGTATTTAGGATTTAATTGTATTTCGTAGTTTCTTTTGGGCTAAATCTATAAAGCCCAGGGATTTTAATTTTTCCTCTTATTCCATGACCCTCTTCGTGGAATTCCATTTTGTAATTATTTACTTTTCCTTTGTTGCTGATTCCTCATTCTCCTTGTCTTGTATTTTTTTCTATTAATCAATGAAAGTTTATATTTCTATAAATAAATAAATAAAGGCATTTTGCATCAGAAGAATAATGATTCAATAAGAATAAGAAACTCTTTAGGCAACTAACGGGAATGAAGTTAACAGAAGGAACGGTTATGTAATGGATATAAAAGACTTTGTTTTCTGATTTTGGTTTTTTCCTATTAGAAATGATTTGTATGATGACTATTTCTCCCCACTGTTTTTTTTCATAAAAGTTCACTATGTCTACGTGCAAACTATAAAAATAAAATATAGGACGGGTTTTCCCTGGATAATCCAAAAACGCTCTCTGACACGAAACCCGAGGTATCCTTCTCTCCCCCTCTCCCGGTGTCTTCTACATCGAAATGAGCAAGATGGGTACCTAGTTTTTTTTCCGATCGTCTCCTACGACGGAAGTTGCCTTACTTCTTTCTCCCCTCGTTCTCCCTTCTCCCGTCGGCGTCCTCCACGTCGGCGGGGAGAAGTTGTTTGGTTTTACTTTTTCTTTTTCCATTTTCCTTCTCTACTGGTTCTCCGATAGCATGGCTGGTAAATTTTATTCCAAAAGGTCTATTCAAATCGAGAGTAAAACATTCTCCATAAAGTTCGATCCAGCCTCTAATGGATCAAGGGTTTTCATCTCAGAAGCTAGCAAGGGCTCTTCCTTCTCTCTCCCAATTCAGTTTGACTCTCTCATTTGGATTCAAAAGAATATGAAGCTGCTTCTGGAAAGTTCCAAGGGGTTGAAATTTTTTAAGCAGCTTAGATGTGATGAGTATACTCTGTGGATTGAAAGTAGGCACAACAAGAGGGGCTATTTAGCTGAGGTGTTCAGAATTGACACTAATGGAAAGAAAGGGAGTATCATTATTCCTGAAGGTCCAAAAAAGGAAGGTTGGACTCTGTTCCTTAATCTTATTGAAAACTTCCCTGGTAGTGCTGTTAAAGCTAAGCCCACAGTGAGTCAGCGAATGTTTGATCCTTCTACTTCTTATGTGGAAGCTTTAAAGATGAAAGAGAAAGATGTGGTGTTTGAGGGATCCAAGGTTGGTGCAGACGTCTTAAAAGTTGGGTTGTTTGAGGAGCCACAGAGTATTAATTGGGATAGAACGATAGTTTTAATTCGCCGTTTTTTTAATCAAAACTGGTCCGAGATTTATTCAATGCTTCTGTGGTTAGCAGCTCCAGTATCCTTAACCCATTTCACCCCAATCGTGCTTTGTTAACTTGTGAGAGTAAGGATCATGCTCAGAGACTTTGTTCTACAAAGGGTTGGATTTGTTTAGAAAATATGCAAGTTATGTTCGAAGCCTGGAACCCAGTGCTTCACGCAAGAATGAATTTGGTTCCTTCTTTTGGAGGATGGTTGAAGGTTAGAAATATTCCCCTTCATATGTGGAATTTTGAAACTTTCAAGAAGATTGGAGACTTGTGTGGTGGATTCATTGAGCTCTCTACCATGACAACGAATTTATCTGAGTTATTGGAGGCGAGTATAAAAGTGAAGAGTAATTTTACGGGCTTTATTCCGGCCGAAGTCTCCATTGAAGATCCAGATGGTAACCTCTTCCAGGTTCAAATTTCTACTCATTATATGGTTCGTTATTTGTTGAAATGGATGCCAAAAATCCATGGCTCGTTTTCTAAGGAAGACGAAGAAGCGTTTGTTACTCTGGAGAGAATGAAAGGAACGTTCCCTGCTTTGGATCTTGCAGTCTTCTTCGTTGAGCCTAGTCGCCCGTTGAAGCAGATTTCTCCTCAGGTGAAGGAGACAAATTTTTCTGAGGTTTCTCCGGCGAGAAAGCTTTTTGCGAGCCCCGAGATGAATAGACAGTCTGATTTTTCGGCGGCAGGAAAAGAAACTTCTAGGGGTAAGGGAAAGGTTTTGATGGACGGATTGTCTAGTACGGCTGCTGACAAAAGGTTGCAGGATCGTATGAATGTGGTGGATTCGGGGCAGGCGCTGATGGGCCGGGGGTGTTTCTTCGTTTTTAAGTGAAGGTGAAACCACTTTAATTAATTCAGTGGGCCTGATTCAGGAAGCCCAAGGCCCTCTCTCATTTGGGCCTGTTTTGTTAAGAGGGGTCTTAGAAGCTGAGATTCAATCTATTGGGCTAGGGCAAGCGTTTGGTCAGGTGGGTCAAGCAATGGAAAAAAGCCCGGGTGTAAGAGTTCACTCGATGGAATTCCAAACGAATCTCGCTTCTCCTTCGATCCGAACCCCCTTTTTAGAAATCCAATCTCTCGATTTGCTTGCTCTCCTAGGGCTCCAAATTCAGACATTGATGGGTCGTTTGATGCCCCCTTTTCCAGTATTGCGAGCGAAACACCGGTGGTAGCTCGTTATCTCCCTTACGATGTTGAAAGGTTGGAGTGGCTTGTGGATGATCCAATCGCTCCCTTGGCTGAGTTGCATGGCGATTATCAAATGGTTTCGTGTCCAGAGGCAGAACATCTTGCTGATGATCAATTTGTCGATTCGCTCACTTTGGAGGAGATGGGGCTAGGTTTACAGAATATGGACGATCTTTTTATTAATGGTCAGGGAGAGGTGTTAAACGAGATGGGCTCCTTCAAAATGAAATTGGGTTATTGGGTTTCAGCATTAAAACTGAGAGTTATTCTTGATGTCAATTAGCGGGCGACAAAAAAAGGGATAAAGCAGAAGAAGCAATCTTGTAATTGGGAACTTGCAAATTTGAACTCTTCAATCAACTATGATCGTGTTCCCTGTTCTCAGAAGCACGCGGGCTCCTCGGGTTGTGGATGAGAATTCTCAGTTGGAATGTCAGGGGTCTCGGGAACCGACAAAGAGGATTCTTGTCAAAGAACTCATTAAATCCTCTAATCCCGATTTTGTTATCCTCCAAGAGTCCAAATTATCTAATCTTAATATCCGTCTGATTAAGTCTATCTGGAGCTCCAGACATATAGCTTGGTCTTCTCTGGACGCTATTGGAGCTTCGGAAGGTATTATAATTTTGTGGAACGACCCAAATTTTGCTGTTTTGGAGGTGATTGCCGGAGCCTTCTCATTATCCATTCTCTTTCAATTGGCTGATAATACCAAAGTCTGGATCTCCGGTATCTATGGGCCTGCTTCTCCTTCGGATAGGCCTCAGTTTTGGCAGGAGCTCAACGATTTGGGCGGTTTGTGCTCGGGCCCTTGGCTCCTTGGCGGTAATTTTAATGTCACCAGGTGGTCCCATGAGAAGTCTTCTGGGGCTAGGCAGACTAGAAGTATGAAGATTTTCAACAAGTTTATAGATACTCTCTCTTACTGAGATCACTCTCACCAATGGGTTGTTTACTAGGTCCAGATCGGGCAGTAGACCCTCTTCTTCTCTGATTGATCGGTTTATTGCTTCAGAAGATTGGTTGCTTCTTTTTAATGAAGCTAGGGTGGAGAGGTTAAACCGGGTTACTTCTGATCATTTTCCTATTCTGTTACATTCGGGTGGTATTAAATGGGGTCCAACCCCTTTTCGTTTTCAGAACATGTGGCTATCTCACCATTCTTTTTCTTCCACCCTTCAAGGATGGTGGGAGTCTTTTGTTGTGCAAGGGTGGCCTGGTTATTCTTTCATGAGTGAATTGAAATTGTTGAAGGCTAAGTTGAAAAGATGGAATGTTGAAGTTTTTGGCCATGTTCAAACTAAGAAAAGCCGGATTATCAATGAGCTAGCTTCCTTAGACGGCTTGGAAGAGTCCTCAGGCTTATCAGAAGACCAATGTGCTGTTAGATCTTCCCTGATATTGGAACTTCTTGATATCACCACAAAGGAGGAGGCATTATGGTGTCAACATTGTAAATCTCAGTGGTTGAGAGATGGTGATTTAAATTCCAGTTTGTTCCATAATTATATGAATGGGAGGAGAAAGAAGTCTTTTATTTCTGAAGTTCTTTCTCGTAATGGTAGAAGTTTGCTGTCTGATGTCTGATGCTGATATTGAGCAGGAGTTCATCTCTTTTTATCAGAGCTTGTATTCCAAAGGTGCGGGAGATAGGTTGATTCCTGAAAATCTGTGTTGGGATCCTATTGCCCCTGAGGATAGAGAATGGTTGGAGCGGCCTTTTTCTGAAGAAGAGATTTTTGGTGCGATCAGAGCTTTAGGGTGCAATAAAGCCCCGAGTCCAGATGGTTTTACCTCGGAGTTCTTTAAAAACTCTTGGAACATAATTAAGTCTGATATTATGGAAGCTATGTTCCAGGAGTTTTTTCAGAAAGGCATTGTTAATTCCATCACTAATAGCACCTTTATCTCCTTGATTCCTAAGAAAGCTGATGCACGTGAAGTCAAAGACTATCGTCCTATTAGCTTAACAACTGGACCTTACAAGATCATCTCTAAGGTGCTGGCGGATAGGTTAAAAACAGTTCTTCAGAAAACGATCTCCATCTTCCAAATTGCGTTCGTGGGTGGTAGACAAATTTCTGATCCTATTTTGGTGGCGAATGAAATTATTGAAGAATGGAGGGCTCTAAGAAGTTCAAAGGGGTGGTCATAAAACTGGATGTTGAGAAAGCTTACGATTGTGTTGATTGGGAATATCTCGATGCTATTATGTCTCGTAAAGGTTTTGGACTGAGATGGAGAAGATGGATTAGAGGGTGCCTTTCTTCTACTAATTTCTCAATTATTATTAATGGCAAGCCTCGAGGTAAATTCTTTGCTTCTCGAGGGGTTCGGCAAGGAGACCCTCTATCCCCTTTTCTTTTTATTTTGGTGGCTGATTCCCTCAGTAGATTGTTGTCTAGTGCGGAGGAAGCTGGGATTATTGAGGGTTCTGTGTTGGGAAGAAACGGTTTGAAAGTCAATCATCTTTTATTTGCTGATGATACCTTGCTCTTTTCGCCCTTTGATATGGGAAAACTTAGTAACCTCTTGTCTGTGTTGCAATTGTTTCAAAACATGTATGGTTGAACTTCAATCTTGAGAAATCTTTCCTCGCTGGTGTTAATTTGAATCCGGATGATTCTTCTCTTGCTGCTTCTTGGCTGAATTGTAAGGCCTCTAATCTCCCTCTCTCTTATTTGGACCTCCCTTTTGGGGGTAACCCACGGCTTAGATGCTTTTGGGAGCCTGTTTTGGAACGTATTCAACGTAGGCTGAGTAAATGGAAGAAGTTGGCAGTGTCTAAAGGAGGGAGATTAACGCTTGCTCAATCTGTTCTTAATTGTCTGCCTATATATTACCTTTCGGTGTTCACTATTCCGAAGGGTATTGCCAAAGAGATTGACAAAATTTTGCGGGACTTCTTTTGGAAAGGCTGTGAGGGGAATAGTGGGTCTAATCTTATTAAATGGGAGGAGGTGGTCAATCCTTTGGGGTGTGGTGGTTTGGCTTTTGGGGATACTGTCAAGCGTAACAATTCTCTCCTACTCAAGTTGTTATGGAGATTCCCGGTGGAGGTAGGGGCTTTGTGGCACAAAGTGATTGTTGCTCTTCATGGAGATGTTGACTTAGGCTGGAGAGCTGGTTGTAATAACTATTGCTCTAACCGTAGTCCCTGGAAACAGATTGTGAAGCTTGATGGTTTGTTGAATTCCCTCTCTTCTTTTGCTGTGGGGAATGGGAGAATGATCTCTTTTTGGGACCATCCTTGGATCACTAATGCTCCTCTCCGTGTTGTTTATCCAAGACTTTATAGGTTATCCACCTCCAAGAATAGTGCAGTGGCTGATCTGTGGGATCCAAATTCCAGATTTTGGAATTTGTTATTTAGGAGGAATTTGAAGGATGAGGAAGTGATTGATTGTGTAGGCTTGCTGTCCACTCTGGAAGGCTGTACTCTTAGTTCTGCTTTGGATTCTAGACTTTGGAAAGGTTGTGGTAATGAGTTCTCTTGCAAGAACGCCATGTTTTCTTTATCTCCCACAAATTATGCGTTTTCGGAGGACCTCTATAAAGCTCTTTGGTGTGCCAAATACCCGATTAAGGTGAAGGTGTTTTTATGGACTCTCTTGAAAGGAGGCCTGAATACCAATGAGAAATTGCAAAGGAGGTTTCCCACTTTGTCTATCTCCCCGAATATTTGTCCTCTCTGTTTGGTTGATGGTGAGACTGCGGGTCACATCTTTTTGCATTGTTCTTATACTTCGGGATTATGGCACAAGCTGTTTCAGATTTTCAAGATGCAAGGGCCCATCCATTATTCCGCTAAGGTCGCTGTCCACGGGTTGTTGCGTGGTCATAATTTCAAAGGAAAGGCTAACATTATTTGGTGCAATGCTATTCGTGCTATTTGTTGGCTGGTTTGGTGGGAACGAAATAGTCGTATCTTCACTTCTAATTTCATTTCTTCCCCTGTGCCTATTCTTTGGGATAAGGTGGTTTGGTTTGCTTCGCTGTGGAGCTCCCTTGTAAAGGATTTTTGTAATTATAGTCCGTCTCAAATTGCCCTCAGTTGGTCTAATTTTTTGTAATCGCTTGAGGGCCTCTTTTGTACATTTCATCTTATCAATGAAATTGTTTCTTATTTAAAAATAAAAAAATAAAAAATAAAATTCACTAAAGCTTTGTATGACTACTTTATTTAAAACAAAACAAAATTAACAATAAGAAGAAAAAAGAAAAAAGACAAATCAGATAACGAATATGTTTTGTTAAATGTCAAGAGATAAGAGAAAAAAAATTCTCAATAATTTGCAACATTTTAGAAGTCTAAACTTGCAGAAGACGGAAATTAGATACTTTGAGGAGAAAATATTAGATTGAGCAGGAACATTAAACTTCATAATAACAGTAAGAAAAAATAAGGCAGTAACCTTGTTCTTCTCACGCCAGCCAAATCCAAATGGTCGACCTAGCAAACCTATTTTTCTTGTAGGAAAGTCCTGGGCAGACTCTTGACTGCTACGTAATGAAGATTCTGATGGCGAAGATCTGAAAAATAAACCCTCTTTTGAAATTAAACTGTGAATTTGATATAGAGGGGGAAAAACAGCATCCAAAATGGATAAAGATCGCAATGTTGCCCTACAACTACAAGTGTGTATGGGTTATTTATTATCAATATTAAACTATTGGAGATTTTATTTTCCCCAAAAGGAGTGAGATGAGAAATCCCCTCCCAAGCAAGCAAAGAAGTTCAAAAAACACTTCATAATTGATTTGTATCAATAAGGGAGAATAATTACAAAAACCCTTTGCTAAGGAGCTCCACTAGATGACTAGCAAGCACGAAGCTTTCGCTGTAAGTGTAGAATTGAACAAAAGTTATTTTCCATTGAATTTGAGGAGGGAAGGAAATCAATTTTTTGGAAGAAACAACTTCAATCTCTACGAATCAATAAATGATCCAAAAATATTACCAAAAAAAATAAACGATCCAAAAATAATAGTGGGGATAGAAGACTCATATGTCAATTCAGCCATATAAGGTTGTCTGACAAAGGGCGGCTTGAAGATGATACCATCTTTTTCAAGTCAATTCAATATGAATATTTTAAATATCTTGCATGAAAACAGTAAGACCCAACAGAAAAATGATAGTCAGCTTACTTTAGTTTGTTCTCATAATGTGGACTGTGAGCAGTGAAGAAGTGGGATAAAGGTGGGGGGACAGATAGAGATCTGTCACTATCTCATAAGAAACCAGAAGTCATGGGGAAATTTTGATGCTCTTCATGTCTCAGGATTCAATTTATAAGTTTAGCAGCCCAGATTCAAAAGGTACAATACAACCTTAAGGAACTTTGACCATCCAGGGACAAGGGTAAGGGGGGAGACTCTTGTAGAGATTGAACTTTATGAATATGTTAAACAGACCCAAAATTTTAGGTTGTTAGGTTTGGGAAAATCTTAGGTTGAATAATAACAAATGTGCAACGAACTAATAACAGGAGTTTGAACTCAAAATCTTGTACTCTGATACCATGTTTAATCACCCAAAAAAACCTAAGCTCTTAAAATAAAGCATTCTCAACTGTTCAAAAGTGAAAGGACTGCGCTGATGATGGTGGATGATTGGGAGGAGGATGGAGGAATTGATAGTCCTAGAATAAGACTACTTAGGTAAGAACAATATGATTTGCGGGGAAGGAGGTAAATGAAGCTCGACAGCACAACTGCTTCTTTGTCAATAATCTAGTAGCAGCAGAGAGGATATCACACTAGAGGATAAAATGGAAGGTTTTGCTATTTTCCAACAAATAATGGACATTCCAAGAATAAAATAAGCTAAGAAACCACCTTCGAAAAGGGGAATAAAAGTTAAAAGAACTCAAAATATCTTTTCCATGGTGAATTACGAAAGAAACTTTTCAATTCTGAAAAGGGATCTTTCAGGTACTTCTAGCAGGGAACGACTTGGGGCCCTTCGGAAGAAAAGGATGGTCAAGGATGAATTTAAGGCTACTAACCCTATGTTGCATTCTTCAAAAATATAAGCTTGTTACAGTTGGTAGAAAGATTGTCAAATACTTATCGGGTTAGCGGAATGTAGTTGAGCTTTGCTTGAAGTGACGATGGCCTCTAGAGGCATTGTAGCCATGTGGGATGTAGAGTTCCTAAGTGAGTCTTACGCTTATGTCATTAAAAATCCTTTTGAACGATGAGTCTATATGTTGGATCATGGGTGTTAATGGTCCAACTTCTTATCACCATAGGAACAATAAGAGAATTGGAAGATCTTTATAGTATTTGCAATGGTTGTTGGTGTGTGAGGAGATTTCAATGTGGTTGTATGAAAAATTGAGTGGGTAACTACTATTGTTAAAAAAATTTGGAAAGTCTGGTGGGTGAGGAACCATAGAATGTTTGGAGATTCGTTCAGATTTGAGGGAGACAATCGAAAAATAATTATTGTACATACAGATCACTTTAGAGCTCTCCTTCCAAACTATTTTGTAACTATGGCTCCAACCATCAATTGAAAAAAGAAATTCCTTTCAGCGTTGTGGAATTAATACCTTATTTCACCCTTTTAGGGAAATTGTTTCTTGTCTAAAAAAAATAAAGGTATTTTTTTTTATACAAAATGTCGGGTGGGGATTGAACCACACCTCTTGAGTGTGGAATTGCCTTAACCAATGGGCTATGCCCTGGTTGGCAAAAAATAAATAAAGGTATTGATATGATGATAATAGTAAAAAATAAAAATAAAAGGAACCATTAATTGTGAGACTAAAATATAGTAGAACCTTAACTTTTCCTCATTATTTGAATTAGCAACTAATATCCCAACTTAAAAAAACTAAATGACTTTCGATTCATTCTTAGTAAGGAGAGATGAGACAAACTAGGCAGTTTTTGTAATGAGAAAAGAATCACATTATAATGGAAGTTGATTACAGACCGGGGAGAAGGTTGTGCTTTAAGTTGGCCAGATTGGTACTGCAAGGTAGCCTCCAACATCGATTCTGCCATAACTGCTCTCTTCTCCATTTCAGCAAGTGCAGTAGTAGCCTGTTCATACTTTTCCTGCACAAACACAGTCGCAGCATTTTAGAAATAGGACAGAAGCAATGGATCCAATTCCAACCCAATTGCACATAAACAAACAAAAAGAACATCTGGGTCTAAACATAATACCCTTCAACAGAAAACTACACAATATTTGACTGAAAAGTAACAAGAACCATCGTGATGGCACTGCAAGGACCAGACATCCTCTAAAATGACGGACAAAATTTTCTTTAAAAAAATATTGTAGATATATAATCAAAGACCAGCGTGATGGTTGAGAAATTTCTTCCAACGTTCTTCTAATACAGAACTTTCACAAATCTCAGTATATACATCAACATGTAAACAGCATGAACTAACATTGAATGGTTGCATATTATTAATGGATTAACAATGGGCAACCTGAAGCATTTGAGCTGCATATCTCTGTGCTGCAGAGTCTTGCTCAGCAAACCTTCGAGCATCTTCAGTTACTCTTTGCTCTTGTTCCACCCGCATCAAGACCTATAAAACAAAGAATGGTACAGCCCTTATAAAACAAAGCTAAAGCTTGATAATAAAATTACAGTTAGCTGGATCATGAGGAAAGAAACCTGAAGCATTGCACTTTCTTGTTCCTTTTTATCAGAAAGATCTTGTCGAAGCTCCATAATCTCTTGTTCTAACAGCTCTACCTGTACATAGTGCAGCAACTCAGACAAACAGATCTTTAGCAATGTCTAAAAGTAAAATCAACGATTTGTTTTCCTGTCATTATTTCAATGAAATGGCCTTTTGAGGTGTTCTTATAAAAAAAAAGTAACATTAATGATCTGTTTTTTTTTTCCTTGAATAATTATTTTTAAAATAATTTTAAATTTTGGTGTCTATTGTTCAAGAAAATAATAAGATAAATTTAGTTCATGTTTCCATGTACAAACTATTTTTATTAATTTTAAAAGATATTCAATTTAAGTCAATATATGCTAAAAAACACTATTTGTCATTGTATATTAACCATTAGTTTTAATATACAATGACGAATAGTGTAATAAAAAAATAATTACACTATTTGTCAAGCATTGCATTTGCATGTTTCCATGTACCTAAAGGATTTGAGAACCGAAAAAAAATTATTTGTTTCTTTTTACAAAATGTCTTTCAGAAAGATTTCTTTGAATAAAAAAATAGTATTTTTTTTAATATCATCAAAGAATTTCAAAACACTGTTACATTTTTAAGCCTGACTTTATGAGGATGTTCCAGGAGTTTTTTCAAAATGGAATAGTCAATGCGCTCACCAATGAAACTTACATCTCCCTGATCCCCAAATAATGGATGCGAAAATGGTGAAAGATTATGGGTCCTTACAAGATTTTATCAAAGGTCCTAACAGACAGGGGATAACTTGCTCTCCATAAGACCATCTCCAACATTCAAAATGCCTTTATTGGAATTAGGCAGATTGTGGACTCTATCCTCATAATGAGGTGGTTGATTTCTGGAGGAGATCTAAGAAGAGAGACCTGGTTTTTAAATTTGAACTGGAGAAGGCTTATGATAGAGTTGATTGGGGGATCTTATATGCTGTTATGGAGGCTAAAAGATTTGGTGTAGGGGAGAAAATGGATCAAGGGCTGTCTCTCTTCTGTTAGCTATTCTATTATCATTAATGGCAAGCCGAGAGCCAAATTTAAAGCTTCCAGAAGCCTGAGACAAGGAGACCACCAATCTGCTTTTCTCTTTACCTTTGTTGCTGGTGCCTTGAGTACACTTATTACTCATGTTGAAAATTTTTGGCTCTTCAAGGGGGTTTTCGTTGGGCAGCATCTCTGTGTCACACCCCCACTTTGCTGATACACTGGTTTTTATTGATTGGGAGGACTCAAACTACCTGAACCTACTCGCTGTACCCAGGGTGTTTGACGGATGTCCGAATTTAAATTTAACATTGATAAATCAATGGCGGCTGGTATCAACTTATTGGGATCTAATTAACGAAGTGGCTGGTTCTTTCTCTTGCAGAGGCTCGACCCTCCCCTTGCATTATTTGGGCCTTCCCCTTGGGGGCAATCCGAGAAGCATTTCTTTTTTAGGTTGAAAGAGTCCAGAAAAGAATCAACAAATGGCTTCCAAAGGTGGTAGATTGACCCTAGAGCAATCTGTTCTCAACAGCCTTCCAACATACTACCTGTCTAATTTTACCATCCCTCTGGCTATAGCAAAGCTGATTGATAAGAAGATTAGAAGTTTCTTTTGGAAATGCAGCAACAATGACATTGGCTATAATCTGGTTAAATGGGAGATTGTCTCTAAGCCACTGGATTTGGGTGGTTTGGTAGTAGAAAATGTTTCCAAAAGGAACGAGGCTCTCTTGAGTAAAGAGCTATGGAGGTTCCCTCTTGAGGGTGATTCCCTTTGGACTCAGGTCATTAAGGTTATTCATGATACCCCAGACAATGTTTGGCGTTTCTGAGCCAGTCAACTGCTCCTCTCGATGCCCCCACGGAAGGCCATAGTGAAATTGGAAGATCTTTTGACTTCTTCTTCCCTTCAACCGGCTCCACGATCCAATTCTGGATAGATAATTGGTCTCCTCTTCTGAGACTCATTGGAGAAGCCTTCCCGTCTCTCTTCAAAATCGCCTCCAACCCTACTGAGCTTGTTTCAGACTTATGGGACCCAATGTGTAGGTCTTGGTCTATCACGTTTAGAAAAAGCCTCAAGGACCACGAGGCAGGTGATTTTGCCTCCCATATACAGGCCATTAGCTGTTGTTTGCCCTCCGAATGCCAGAGTTTAGATTGGCCTGAGTGGTTAATCAGTTCTCTTGCAAGAGTGTCTTCAAAACTCTCTGTGTCAATGTTCCTTCTTTGCCTCTGGAAATCTCTACAGCCATATGGAAGGATAATTACCCGAAAAAGTGAAAGTTCTTCTCTGGACGCTCTTCCATGGTGGTCTTAATACTAATGACAAAATTAAAAGTGGCCTCTAATCCCAACCGATGTATCTTGACCCCTCCACCAGTTTTGGTCATTAACAACCAACTTATGGGGAAAATTATTTGACACCTTTTCTATTCAGGGTCCTCCACCTTCAAATATCCAGGCTATTCTCCATAGTTTTCTATGTGGGGTGAACTTAAATCATAAAGCTTCCTCTCTCTGGCGTAACTCGATAAGGGTTTTGGTTCGGCTGGTTTGGTGGGAAAGAAACAAAAGAATTTTTTAAGAAGTCTCGCTCAATTGCTCTGATCTTTGGGATATTTTGGTTAGGTTTACTTCGCTTTGGTCAGCTAGGGCCAAATCTTTTTGTAATTACTCTCCGTCTATTATAGCCCCCAACTAGAATAATTTTCGTAATCCTAGGGAGGATCTTTTGTTAAGTTTCATTTGTCAATGAAAATGTTTTTTATCAAAAAAAAAAAAAAAAGAACAGTGCTACATTTTTACAAAGGCTAACCTACTTTGGTCCCTGAGCCCAAACTTTAACACATTTCCTGTTTTAGATCCCAAAACTTTATAAGGTTCAATTTTAGTCCCCAAACTCTACATAACATCCTGATTCAGCCCCTCTTGGTATCTCTGTCTATTTTAGATAGAAAACCTACATGATACAATTTTTCAATATATAATGCCAACTAGATGGGTCAAGAATGTAATTGGGTAGGAAAATGTAGCTCAAATTTGAACCGATGGAGAAAACAGGTAAAATAACAGAGATATGTCCCTCGTTCGATAAAAAGAAGAAAGGGAAAAATTGTGGGATAGGACAGGTAAAATAACAGGGATATTTTCCTCTTGTACTTTGTTTTTATCCTTATTTGATCAATGAAAGTTTATCTTTCTATCAAAAAAAAAATTTGTGGAATAGGCCTTTTAAAAGTTGAAAGTGAGGGGTGAGAAGATTATGATCTTGTCATCGCCTCAGAGATATAACGGGAGGGGTTGGAACTACATGAAATTTGGAGACTAAAACAAAACTTTAAAAAGTTTAGAGACTAATAGAGGAACAAAAATAGGTTTTAAACCTTTTACATGACAAATAAACAGTTTTAAAAACAATTACAATATAGTTCTGAAAGCTCTAGTTCAAAAACCGTATAAAAACTAACCCAATGGGCAAGCATTACAAGTAAAAAATTTCAAATTTCCATCCTATGACCACTGTACAAAACCATTTTGAACAACTCAGTAACTACTACTATGCAAAAGCAAAGCTGCCACTTTCTTAAATTATTATTTTTTCAGAAAGTTCCATAGCAAAGTGACTGAAAACTAGAAACCAATTTTGGTGCATTAATTCACGGAATACCTATGATATCCTCAGCAGAATGCACACACATAATTATTAATTGAAAAAGAAAAAGATATAAATAATTGAAAATTTCAAGAAAATTTCAAATCAGAAAACAGTTCATTTTCACTTCATCTTACAGGCTATAATCAGAGTTATCCATCATTCAATAGAAGTTAACAATAAAGGTTGAAGATTAACAATCAACAGCATCAGATGTTTGATTCAAAGCATTCTACAAAAGTCATTGCAAGGAAAGTACTTCAGCCTTAAGGATCTTTAATATACCCTAGCACTCAACTGCCGTCGATTATCCTGCTTAACCATCTCCATCAAAGCTGTCTCCAGCTCCTCCGCTCTAATAAAAATGGGGAATGTTGATGTAAAAATGTCCAGACAAGTGATATATTAGAATTAATGTAAAGGCAGTATGAATGGAATTTAGAGAACCAGTAATACTGTATTTTGAACACCATGGCACCACACAAAGCTAGGTATGGTTCTATTAACTTTCAGGATATTCTTCCTCAATTTTTTTTGTCTTTCTCTTGGTCATGTGTTCATTCTTTGCGTTCCTCTCGTCTTAAAAATTACAAACTTGTATAACTTTCTTCACAACTGAGTATTTTTCACAATGAGAACTCATTTCTTACTTCATAGATAAGCGAGTTTGATGTAACGATATCAAAGGTTATTTCTCATGCAAATCCTTTTCCATTTATTTAGTATTTGATTCTTCATCTTATATTTTTATAACTTACAAGTTTGCATAGCTATAGTTTACCGTTTTTCTTTTCTTTTTCCATATTAATATATTCTTTGTTGTAGGACACAAGTCAGATAACTAGATTCTCCTTCCATGTAAACTTGATAAAAAGTTAAGGTGCAAACTTATTTATCGTTTTGATGGACCATGTTTGCTGAATTTCACCCAGAAATTTGAATTCTTTATTTTTAAGATATTTTTGGAGTTAAAGCTAGTTAAGAAAAATGAATTTTACAAGTATTTCAGCTTTATGTTATAATATTTGGTTCGGAAGAAACTTGAGTTTAAGATAGAGTCAAATGCCAAATATTGAAGATGTTTAGGATAGGTGAACTTTTCACTTCTTGTTAGACTAAAAATGTGAAGTATTTAAAATTTCAATTTATTCTCTTTGTTTTTTTTTTTTCATAATGAACAAAGCAGATTTGTTTCTCTTTTTATTCCAAATAGGGAATCAAAATTCTACCTTATTTCCCTATGAAGAATTACTAACCTCGTCTAACAATTTTTTTATATCCATGAGTATTCAGGCTAGCTTATGCACACCTCAACTAATCTCACGAGACAACCACGTGACCCTACTAACACTCGTCGAGAAACTCGTAAGATAATATCCTAAGTAGGTGGCCGCACATAGTTTGAACCCATGACCTCAAGGTTTGAAGGAAACCTTGGCAATGAACCAACCCATGGTTGGTTACCTCTTCTAACTTTCTTTTCATTTTTATATTATACTTTGACAACTATTTCTTAAAAAAAAATATCTGTTTTTTATGAAGGAAAAAAAGGTATAATTTAGAATGCTGGATGGAATTGAGTTATACACTAATACTTTATACAGTCAATTACAATAAAGAGAAGCTAAAATAAAATAGATAATACGTACCTTAAAACTGCAGATCTCTTCTCGTCTAACAACCTGCATAATTCAACTTTTAACCACACTACCTGCAAGTAGTTGGTAAAAATAAGAGTCAAAGTAATGAAGGTTCTTTACCACCTCTTGGAGCTAAGAAAATACCATTCAAAGATTATCTTGGAAAGAAAATCATGGGAATTCTTCCAATTACTGACTCTTGAGATATGGAAATAAATTATGTGATCCCACTGCAAACTCCAGAACCTTATATTAATCTCAGTGACTGTCTAGCATATGTCTTCTCTGTCATGGTTTCCCTTCTTAGTTAACAAGTTAAAGGACTTCCAATTTGAACATTTTCAATGACAGAAAAGACCGACAATATCCATGACAAGAATGAAGAGTGTGAAAGTGAAAACTGATGACATTATCTCTTCTGATCATTAAATAAAAAGTGCATATTCTAATTTTTGAACTCCATATCAATGGCCCAATGGAAATCTGATAAAAATTATCATCAAACTCAGAAAACTGTCGTGATGTTAAGACAATAGAATTAGTTGTTCAGTTATTATTGATATTTTAATGAAGAAAAACAATTCTATATGACATGCGCTGCACCTCTACATGATCTCTAATAGACTTAAAACTTAGGTCATGAAACCTAGGTTTTAAAAAAAAAAAACTAGGACAGAAAGCCAGGGAGAAAAGGACAACATATAAACAACCTGCTCTTGTAAAGAAGTTTAGTAATTACAGCCCGTCCCAAATTGCCCTCAATTGGTCCAGTTTTTTGTAATCGTTTGAGGGTTTTTGTACATTTCATATTACCAATGAAATTGTTTCTTATTTAAAAAAAACAACCTGCTCTTGAAGATCTGGAACAGAATCAATCTCATCTTCCCCGGTCAATGTAATAAGTATTTCTTCAGCATTGGTGGACCCAGACTCTGATCGAGACAAATCACCATTTAATTGCGTGTTGTTCTTTGTTTCAATTATCATTGATTTTGAGTCATGCTTAAAACTATAAAGCTTAGAAGCTAAACCCTTAGAATCCTTCCAAACGCGAATCCCCTTTGATCTTTCCTCGATAGCAGTGAGTACAGCAGGCCGGTGTTTTGTTCTCAATTCTTGTAATCTGGTTTCATTGACATTTTGGTAACCCATACAAGCAGTCAATACAAGTTGACTGCTATCAAATGTTGAGCCAGCAAGTGACTGCAGCAAAGTCACAGCATCTCCAGCATCCTTTGTAGTAACCAAAGCAGGGCCTGCAAGTAACTGAGAGCCAAATGAAATTTCACGAAGCATAACAACCTATGGTTGGTTGAGTACAATCTGTCAGCAAAAAGATAAACAAGAATAAATAGAAAACAAGAATTTTCATCCAGTACCATATAGCTCCATTATTGCAAGTGCTGTTCTGAAAAGCATCACACGGTTCCCTTCAAAAAGAATAACATCCCAAACTCGAAGAACTGAAATAAACAGAAAGGCTCAGATTACAAGAGACTTAATAAAATTCCCTCATATTTAAATAACGACAATGTGAGAAAGCGTATCAGCAAGATATTGCACTGCCAATAAGTAGATACATTCAAGAGAATATATTCACCAGGAAATTTTTTTAAAAAAGATACAAATTAAAACCTGACCACTTTCCCATGGCAGCATGTTCATAAAAATGGATAGGAACCATGGCCCAGTAACCCATGCCACCTGCACTCCCAGATAATCAAGATGATTGACTGCACCAGGAAACATCAAAATTAAGCACCCATAAATATCTTGCACATAAAAACACATTATGGAATTCAAAATCAATTAAAAAATTAATATGAATATACAAACCCATTTTAGGAAATCTCTCACGCACCAACTCCTCAAATACAAGTTGATCTACCTAATAAAAGGGGGAACGGGAATCATCAAAATTATTAGTATTCAGATGGCTACAAGTTGTAGTTACAATAAATTATTTCTAAAAACAAAACTGAGATAAGAAAAGCCAACAGTTGAATGGAAGGATAACATACTTGAGACTCGATCATCTCTTCGGAGTAATACCCATCAAAGTAGTCGTCAATAATGCCCATTAAGGCCCTAAAAGTTATAAAAAGGAATGCAAGTGCATAACCAGTTAGGTTTTGAGTTAGAAAGCTATTATTATAAACTCTAAAAGCTCCACATGCAGTGCAGCACAATATATATTGCTCTCGGAAAATATTACTACAGCAATGAAAGAAATTGCTTAAGACACTGCCATAAATTTAGTCCATATTCCATTTGCAAAAAGCACTCTAATCTAGTAGATCCACCCACCCACCTCGTGCCACATGCACAGGATAGGAAGAATAGTAAGAAGGTTATGTAGTAGGTCGTGTCCACTAAAGAAATCATTTCGCATAAGGTTGAAAGTTACCAAAAGGCATTCTCTTCAGGCATGAGAAGCAACAATAAGCCAGCAAAGAAATTCATCGCCTGCAGACGATAGAAGTTTGAACCCATCAAAATGTAGGCAAGAGAGAGTACATGAAATGTAACATCATTAATTGGCAAAAATTCATCAAAAAAATGATTTAAAAAATGTAACTTATTTACTCCAATATTTTGAAAAATCCATCTTTCTGGATGAATGTCCTAATTCTCATCTATATTGTCAATTCATGAGTCATCTGGATTATGAACCTGTCTACCATGAATTAGAATAGCCGAAGATTGACTCAAAGAGGATCATTATACATGAAACTTACAAACTATGATTCTTCAATATCATGTAATGTAGGATTTTTATTTGGATATTACTATTATTTTCTTCGGGCTTGTTTTAGCTGGGTGGCTGAATTTATTTTAAGTTAATGGGCCTTTGTACAGCAATGAAAATAATTTTTAGCTACGGTAATATTGGGCACTTGGCAGATTTAAGAATAGTGAAAATAATTTTTAGCCACGGTAATTTGGGAACACTCATCACTAGGGATGTTCTACAAAAACGGTTGTCCTCCTCTTGCTTGTTACTTCATGTTTTTTTTTCTATGCTATAGAGATTATGAATCTACCTCCCGTCTTTTTATGCATTGTGATTTTAAAGCAAAGCTTTGGTTCAAACTTCTTTATCAATTCGACTATCCTCCAAAGAATCTTGTGATATCTTGGATTGGGACCTTTTCGGATTCAAAGGGTCAAAAGTTGAGACTTTCTTTTTAGAAATATGAAGTGGCCGCTCTTCTTGGGGGTGATTGGCTAGAAGGAAATTTGCGGATTTTTAATGATGTTGCTAATCCTTGGTGGCATACTTGGGTTCTATATTTTTTCGTACTTTTTGTTGGGCAAAAATTGTTAACCGCTCTTCTTTTTAGTTTTCCTATATATTCCATGTATTATAAATGGAATTCTTTCATTTAGCTTCTACATTTAGCATCTTTATTTTGTTTTTCTGTTTTTGAGGATTCCTCATCCTCTAAATTTGTATTATTTTTCCTTTGATCAATGAAAGTATTTCTTTCTATTAAAAAATATATATAGGGCACTTGGCACCTCTATAGTGGCAGATTTTAGAATATACTACAGTTGGAAATCTGCAACAGAGTTGCACCTCTTCGTTGTTTTCGGCCATGGATTGTGATTCACGGGTGGGTTCATTGTTAACATCTTCTTTGCGTTCTTTTCCACTACATCACCATGTTTGTTAGTTAATTCTTTACCATTGATTATGCAGATTGGAATTACAACATTTGAGCAAATATTATTCGGAAGAAAAAATACCATATTACGATTTTTCGCACAGTGCTTCCTAAAAAATTTTCCAAAATGCATACGTATTTACATATAAAGAAAAATACCTGACAGTATCCAACAGAGGGATTATGTCGAGCATATGCAGTCAGCAAACGCCTTAATGCATTTCTACCATCAACATCCAAAGCGGGATGGCCAGGAAAAGTGCGAGGCAAATCCTGCATTTGATATATCAATAGGTTAACACATAAGGTGGTAACCATACTGAATAAATGACAGAAAGGCAACATAAAAACCTTTTCAATTTGCCCTTTCCATTTCTCAGTTAGACATAATGAGTCAGTAGATGACCCTTTGCTGTTGCTGTCTGATTGAAGACTATGATGCTCTACGTTATTCCCAGAAATTGTATCCAAAGCTAACAGATCTGTGTAATATTTTTGTTCTCTCCTTGCTCTAACACCCACAAAAGCTTGCCAAAGCTGAAATTTCACATAAAAAAGCACCTGAAAATTCTAATACACTGAAGAAACTTTTAATTAGGAAGAATGCTCTAGTTCATGCCTACCTCACCCCGAAGAGCCATTGGCACCCCTCCTCTCACAAGGACCTCCAACTCCTCCCTCCATGGAAATGAAGATTGAGAAGACATCAAAATAGCAGGGATACCCATCACAGTGCCATTCAAATTGTCACTTGAAGGAGCCTCTGGTGCTAGATCAGACCTCTCCACATCATAAAAGTACTCCTCCTCAGAGTCCTCCTCAGATGCTCCCTTAGGTGACTTAGCCTCTTCTATAGAAGGAAGAAACTTTCTGGTTCCAATTTCATGATCATTATTTGATAAACCTTTCTTTTTCTTCACACGTCCACTCATCATGTCTTCAATTGCACGAAGTGATGATCTAATTTCAGTCCACGTCTGGATTCTGTGAGTTTTTGTATCCTTTCCTGATGGTTCTTCATTTTTCAAACCATTTGCATTTTGTGAGATATTATCCAAACCATAAATCTGGATGCTTGGATCTTCTCTTATAGCATCTTTTTCTACACTAGAATTTATTTCTTCCTTAAGAACTTCTACATGAGCTATCTTTTTATCTTCTTCCACCGATAACCCATCAGCAAGGGACTGACCAGACTCCGCCAGACGATCCAGGAAAGACTTCCATCTGTCTGATCTTTCCTCCTCTTCCTCCTAATTTACATTGTACATTGAATGAGCCAGACACTAGTGGGTCAAATGTTATCTTCAAACTCCTTTTTTTCAGCAAATTATAATGCAAAATTGAAAGACAAAAATACATTAACTTCTCAATGTATATGTTTTTCATTTGAGAAGAAAAGTTGTAAGTGGAAAAAACCTTATAGATATTGGCATACTCTCGGTATCTTTGTACATGCTGAGGTCTCACAGCAAACCCATACGCATCCCTATCACACACCAAATATACATCAATACACACACAACACTCCATTAAAGAAAGCAAAATCAAGCAAATCCTCAATGAAATTACAAAATTGGAATTAGTAAAAAACAGTGCCTGGCATAAAAACAAAAATGAAAGACAAAGCCAGTTTAAATCACCTGCCATCATCCTCCAATGACTGACAATTAAGACTAGACAATAACATATTCCAAATGCCGAATTCCACATTCCATAGTGTTCAACATTACCAAAACACACTTTCAAAACTCCCCTAAACACAAAACTATTTCAATCGAATCACAATACACACACACTAACAACAAAGTAATCCACGGTTCAAAAATCAAAGATTCTTCATAAAAACACTCCTCGACAATTACGATCACAAAAAACAACAAAATCAAACTAAAAATCCAGCAAAACCAAACCTAAACGATCGGAAGAAACAATTGAACAAACAAAAAAAAACAGATCGAAATGCTGTAAATTAGTAACGCAAACTGAAATCAGATGAATCAGATAAGAAACAAGATACAAAAACCCTACAAAAAAAAAAACAGAGAGATCAATGAATATCACAAATTCCGATGAATTCGGAAAACACGTGGAGAATATATATATATATATACCTTTTGTGATCGAAGGTGACGAGAGGAGGATTAATGGTCATGGCCTTAGTGGAAGTCTTCATTGGAGATCTCGGAGAGTTTTCCTTGATTTTCTGCAACTGAATTTTTCAGAAGAGAGAGAGAGAGAGAGAGAGAGAAGAAATCGGTTTTGTAGTTTCAGAGAGAGAGAGAGAGGCACATGCAAAGGGATGGCGAGATTAGCGTCACGTGATGAGGGACGGGAACTGGGGAAGCTGGCTCTGCTCTGCTGTGGTTTTACTTAACTTAACACGGAGTTCAAGATAATCAACCCCAAGCAAAGGGGTTTGCTTTTGATTTCATAACTGCTTCTTTCTTTCTTTTTGGATTCGGTGGCTTATTTGGTAATTTCATTTACATTAAAAACAAAATCGCCTCTATTTCACGTACTATTTCACGATAGCACGTGAAATATATAATTAATGAAATATAATTATTAAGAGATAAAAAAATAATAAGGTAAATACAGAAATCGAAATTCACCAAAAATGCCACCATAATTGGTGTTTTATGGGTAAATCTGATATTAATATAAAACCACCATTAAAACTGGTTATTAGTGTAATTAATTCAAAACAGAATCGCCTCTATTTCACCTATAGCATAATAAGATCTCATATTTATAAAAACCACCATTCAAAATAAATATAGCATAAAATTTAAATTTACCCATGTAATCATTGATAATCATGTATTTCATTCAATTATCACTGATTTAATCAAATTTATAAAATAAAAAATTATCTGCTTTTTCTGATTTTGACACGTCAGCATGTGATAATTTGGGTGTACCCATCTTCTTCCATTGGTTGGATCCCATCATCTCTGTCGCCGACAATTCTCCATTATTTGCTTTTTCTAGTTTTAATTTCATTTTTTGTTTTTTTATTTAAGTAATTTTTTTTTTACAAGATGTGAATTTTGAGGAGGGTGGGTTTGAAATTTGAATCTGACTTTCATAATTATAAGAGGTGGGATTTTACTATTCTATCATGTGTATTTTTGTGCAATACTTCAAAAAAAATCAGTAAATGGATTTTTGTGTGTGTTCTACTTTTTGGGGTTAAAATATACCTTGGTTTTCTCACATTTCTTAAGCATTTTTGTTTCCTTATGATATTGAAGGGTTTTAAATATTTTCTTTTGTTCGGCATATTTAAATATAAAATGATTTCAAATCATATTTTTAAGTACAAAATCTGGATAAATTATGGAATTTTGTAGGATTTCATTTTAAAACAAACTAAATTTAAAGTTTAACTTAAAACTTTGAATTCTCAACAAATTTCAATTTTATGTAGCATCTAAACAAAAAAAAATCAAATACATCCATTTCATATCTTAATAATTCATTCCATATAATTTTCAAGTTTTAAATACATTTCATCCTAAATCATTTCTTACAAAATCTAACTCCAGACAGAGGGTTAATATCTTAAAAAATTATTATTCAATCCCTCTTAACCGGATTAAGTTTAATTATAGTTCTCACCATAAATTTATTGACGTGCATATTTTTTCTTGTTTTAGTATATTGATACTACATCATATTATTTTAAAAATATATATATACTTTATATATTTCCTTTTGGTGTTAAAAAATCATGTTAATCAATAAGAAAATATGTCATGCAATGTTTTTGTAACAATTTGTATTGTAAAGATTATAATTGAACTTAATCAAAATGTAATGATTAAACTAGAACGTTTCAAGGATTATAAATTAATGGGTAAAAACTGTAAAAATATTCATGTGGTTTTGGTCAAATGCGTGTGTTTAGAGTGTGTAAAGGGTGAAAATATCCCTCTTACGGGTCGAGGAGATTGAACCGGTCTACACGAGTCCAGGCCCATCGAAATAATTATTTGGGGAAGCTAACCCCCACCGGGCCAAAGGAAGACCCATCAAAGCCTAGTTCATGACTAGCCCAGCCAAGCAGCCCCACGATCAAAGGAGTATAAAGACACAGTTAACCTATCAAATCAAGTAAGTGCACATATCCCAAACCCTACATTTTGTCTTGCGGTGTACTCTACCTACCTCACCTAACTTCATCGTCGGAGGGTCCTTAATCAGTACCACATCGGTGCCCTTCTGATCACTCTTTTGTCTATTTCAGGGAGTCATGCTAACAAGAACCCAACACATGTCCTCATGTGCTCAACTGTGTGAGAAATATCCCACACAGAGTGGATACTTATTCACTCCCATCTTTATCCCTACTTTTAAATGTTATTTCAAGTTTGTCATTTATAACTATCCCTAAATTTAAATGTTATTTCAAATGTTCCATTTATAATTATTATTTAATTTTATTTCACTTTCATATTTGAATCAAAATAGATATAGATCATATAAAAAAGATAATATTAAAATAGTATTAAAATTGATTTATTAGTATATTATTATTTATAAAATATAATATCAAAATTACATAGAGCTGGTTTTAAAAAATAAGAGAAGAGATAAAATATATAAATTATACTAAAATTTCCCATTTTCACTTAAAAAATTTTAGTTTTAGATATTATTTTTTATCTTTAGAAAATTGAGGGAATGTTGCATATAATATTTCTCTAAGACTCAAAATCAATAAAATTCATATTTCATCAAAAAAAAAAAATCCTCTGAAATGAAACTAAAAGGAGCAAAAAAGATGAATTAATAATTGAAAGATAGAAGAAAATGACTAAAGTAACCCTGGAAAAAAAGAAATACTTAGAAAAGTAATGCCAGTACACTTGTTGAATATAAGAAAACAAGTATAGACCACAAAAGGAAGATGAATTCATTAATGAATGGTCACTTACATATCATCTATTTATAAGGAAGATGATTGTAGAGAAAACAAAATAACAATAAAATAACTAACTAACAACTATTTAACTCAAGGTTAATAGTTGTTATTACAATGGTTAAGTATGTGAAAGCTTTGCTAAATGAGCTTCCTTAACACTCCCCCTCAAACCAGTGTCACAAGCAGCCAAGACTCGAAGCTGAGTTCGCCATTTCAAAAACAGATTTGCTGACAGTGGTTTGGTTAGTGTATCAGCTAATTGACTTGCAGCAGGAAGATGTCGAATTTCAATCTTTCGTTGATGAATCAGATCACGAACAAAATAGATATCAATCTCAACATGTTTGATTCTTGTATGATGCACTGGATTAGCACTTAAATGGACAGCGCTGAGGTTGTCACACCACAGTAGAGGAGTAAATGTAGATTGAATTCGCAACTCAGTGAGCAAAGAATGCATCCAAATGAGCTTAGAATAAGTATTAGCTAAACTCCTGTACTCTGCTTCAGTTGATGATCTTGAAATCGTATGTTGTTTCTTAGAGCTCCATGAAACCAGATTATCACCAAGAAAGACACAGAAACCTGAAGTTGATCTTCTATCATCCGGATCCGAAGCCCAATCAAGATCGGCAAATGCTTGTAAGTTCAGATGTCTTGGTTTAGATAATAGCATGCCATGAGTAATAGTGCCACCGATATATCAAGTATCCTCTTATGACTTTCAGGTGCAAGTCGGTTGGTTTTTGCATAAATTGACACACCTTATTAGTTGAATATGCAAGTTCAGGCCTGGTAATAGTTGCATATTGAAGTGCTCCAACAATGCTTTGCGATATAGACTTGGATCCCAAAAAGGAGAACCTTGTCTAGCCGATAAAATGGAACCATCGATCATAGGAGTTGCAATTGAGTTTGCACTGTCATGTCCGCCTTTTTAAGAAGATCGCAAAATACTTTGATTGTGACCGAAAAATAGCTCCAGCTGAGGTGTAAGATACCTCTATCCCAAGGAAAAAACTCAAAGGTCCCAAGTCTTTTAGAGCAAAAGTAGCATTCAATTTAGCAATTAAATTCTAGATTTCAGCAGTAAAACTCCCTGTTATAATGATGTCATCCACATAGATGAGAATAAACATTGTTGAGGAAGGAAGAAATCTGCATAACAGTGACTGATCTGATTTTGAGGAATGAAAGCCAATGGACTAGAGAAAAGAACTAAGGCGCTCAAACCAAGCTCGAGGAGCTTGTTTGAGACCATAAATGGCCTTTTTCAATTTGCAAACTAGAGGAACAGTTCCAGATTGACTGATAAAGCCAGGGGGCTGTTGCATAAGAACATCCTTTTTCAGGATTCCATGAAGAAATGCATTGTTAATATCCAATTGACGAATAGACCAACCATAGTACAAAGCTATTGTAAGTAGTATTCTAATTGTTGGAGGTTTGACAACAGGACTAAAAGTCTCAAGTATAGTCCAAATCACTGCCGATGAAAACCTTCGCAACTAATCGGCTTTATACCTTGCTATGGAACCATCTCGAGTTTCTTTTGATTTTAAACACCCACTTGCACCCTATGATCTTCTTATCACTAGGTTGAGGTGTAAGAACCCAAGTTTGATTCTTGATCAAAGCATCATACTCACCTTCATAGCAAGACACCACGTTTCGATTTTAAAGCCTCTTTTTATCAAGTTGGTTCAATCTCAATAACATCAGTAGTTAACACTTTTGGTTTAGAGATGCCATTTTTGCCTCTAGTAATCATATTATGCTTGTTAACTATTGGAGAATTAACTATGAGAGGAGAAGATGCAGATTCAAGTGTATTCTCATGAGCAGTGCACACAGGTTGTTCATTCTCAATAGGAACAGGAGTATTAACAGTAGAATTAGTAGTAGAGGGATTTGTATTAGACACAATTGGAATAGGTTGTAAAGAAATGGAATTAGGAGTTGGCAGTAAAGGTGGGGCAGAAGATATAGTAGAGAATGGAAAAGAATTTTCATCAAACAGAACATGTCTAGAGACATAGATCCTGCCATTTGATGCCATACATTTATATCCATGATGTTGATGACTATATCCTAAGAATGTGCATTTAGCAGAACGATAAAGGAGTTTATGATTTGTGTATGGTCGAAGATATGGATAACAGGAGCAGCCAAAAACTTTTAAGAATGTGTAATCAGGTTTTGTTTGAAAAAGTCTTTCAACTGGACTTGCTGATTGAAGAACCTTTGTTGGTAATCGATTTATCACATAAACAGCAGCAGCAAATGCCTCATCCCAAAATCTGGTAGGTAAGGAGGCTTGAGCTAACATTGAGAGTCCAGACTCTACTATGTGTCTATGTTTGCGCTCAACTATGCCATTTTGTTCAGACGTGTGTGGACAGGATAAACGATGAGTAATACCATGGATCTTAAGAAAAGAGGTGAGAGAACGAAATTCACCTCCCCGGTCAGTTTGAAGAGACACAATTTTCTTGTTTAAGAGTTTTTCTACCTGATTTTTGAACAATAGAAAAGTTCTATATGCATCAGATTTGGACTGTAGAAAATAAATCCAAGTATATCTTGAGAATACATCAACAAAGGAGATATAATATTTGAAACCATTAGTAGAAGGACAGTGAGATGGTCCCCAAAGGTCTGATTCAATGAGTTGCAAAGGACTGTCATAAAGTGTAGTAGAAGCTTTGAAAGGCAATTTGTGACATTTTGCAAGAGGACATGAATGACAGAAACTAAAATTTTTATTTGAAAAGTTTGACAGGTTACAACTTTGTAGTATATTTCTGACAGTATCTAAATTGGCATGTGCTAATCTCCTATGCCAAAGATCTACAGAATTGGAATTAACAACTGACATATTACAAGAAGAATTTGAGGAAACAATTGGGTTTAAAACTAAAGCTTTGCTGAAATTGGGTTGAGGCTGCTGCACTTTGAGATCAAATCGATATAACCCATCAATGAGCTTCCCTTCAAGTAGCACAGTTCCAGTTGCCAGATCCTTAACAAAACAGATATGGGAATGAAATTCAAAATAAACATGATTATCTCGAGCAAACTGACTAACACTAATGAGATTCTTGGTTATTTTTGGAACAAGAAGGAGATTATTTAGTGTAAAAGAATGATTATTGTTTGGAGAAACAAGATTGGTAAAGCCAGAATGAGTAATGTTCAAACCTGTTCCATTGCCCACTTGAACTTGACTTGTGCCAGCATATTCAGATCCCATACTTAGATTTCCCAATTGATTAGTAACATGATGTGTAGCCCCAGAATCTGGAATCCAATTTGGATCTGATCCAGTGTCATTTGTAAGCATCATTGCTGTCATCTGTCCATTCTGTTGTTGAGCAGGAAACTGATTGTAAGAATGCTGATTGAAATTACCATGTCCTCCATTTTGCATTACTCCATGTTGTCCATTTTGATTCATTCCATTGTTTGCTTGTTGATACCCATAGAAATTAGGATCAAATCGAAAGAAACATTTCAAACTTGTATGCCCAAATCTTGAACACATTTGGCATTGAGGTTTCCCATTTGTATTCCAATTCTTGCCTCTGTTGTTCTTTCCTCTCTGATTCTTGCTGTTGTTTTGATTCCCTTGCCTTTGATTCATTGAAGATTGAGAATTAGGATTGCTGGCAAAGGAACTAGATTTTGGCATGGTAAGATTTACTGAGGGTAAACTGGAATCTGTCAAAGCAGATTTTCGCTCAAGACGAGCTTCATGAGTAAGCAAGAGGGCAGATACATTCTTCATTGTTTGTTTCTTGGTTTTGGCAGAAATAACAGAAACAATAGATTCATACTCAGATCCAAGACCAGATAATACATACATTATGAGTTCTTGATCAGAAATGGGGTTATCTACAGATGACAGAGATTTGGCATAAGCCTTCATCTTGGAAAGATAATCTTTCATTGAAAGATTTTCCTTTTTTGCACATTGCAACTGTTCCTTATACTGCATAATCTTGGCCATGTTTTGGTTTGTGAACAAATCTTCAACACAATTCCAAATTTCTCGAGAGGTTTTACAATCAGTTACCTCAGAGAGAATCGACTCAGTCATTGAGCCAATCAGCCAAGAAGATAAGAGTTTATCTTGAGTTTTCCAGAAAACGTAATCTGGATTTTCAGTCTTCTTCGCAGTTGCTCCAACACCAGAAACTACGAATTTCGCCGGTGGATTTGTCTCATTATCATTATAGAATTCAAGGTTGTGGCCTTCAATGGCAGTAAGAACCTGAAATTTCCATAGGAAATAGTTTTCATCGCCAAGCTTGACAATGGAGGTTTTGTTGCCAAGGTTCACTGCTTTTAGGGCTTGATTTTCAAATGAAGATTGTTGCGGAAGTTCAGAAGTGGAGGAAGAAGCCATGAAGATTGGCCAGGATTTTTCAAAGAAGAAGAAGAGGTTGGCAGTTAGCCGAAGACTACTGATACCATATAAGAAAACAAGTATAGACCACAAAAGGAAGATGAATTCATTAATGAATGGTCACTTACATATCATCTATTTATAAGGAAGATGATTGTAGAGAAAACAAAATAACAATAAAATAACTAACTAACAACTATTTAACTCAAGGTTAATAGTTGTTATTACAATGGTTAAGTATGTGAAAGCTTTGCTAAATGAGCTTCCTTAACATTGAATGATTTAATGATGTTTGATAATTTGCCCTTAATGTTAGGCTTTAATTACCAAACCAATCCGTGAGTCGAGTTGTAAATTTGTAATCCTTGAGTGATTCGTGGTCATTGTTTTGTTTTGGTCGGACTGTCCGTTTGTTTTATTGTCGTGCATTTATTCAGCTTCGACTACCACCGTTTGTCCGCCGTGTCCATGATTTGCATCATGATATCTCGTTTTCTATAATCCTTGGGGATAAAATGTACCCTCTTGGAACTAAAAATAATTTGCTATAGCTATTTGAAAGAATTGAGGAGGGAAGAGTTTAACTTTCAAGCTTATGAAGTAAAATGTTATATCTTAGTAGTTAGGTTATGTTCGAGTTTTTTTAGATACTAGTTTTTAACATGTGCGTGTATATTTTTTTATTTACTTTAATTTTTTAAAACAATATTTCTTAAATTAATATTATTATTTTAAACTTCAAAAGTATATAAACATTTTATTATTAGGATCAAAACTCTAAGATCATTTTCATTCAATTATTTAAAAAAACACATATATATATGATCCTAATTTATTTATTATATGATTTTCAATTATTTAGAATATGATTTTCACTTTCAACTATCGTTTGATTTTTAAATTTAAAAAACTTAATAATATTAAAAAGAAAAAAAAACTTCTTAAGAAATCTATTTAATAATATTAAATTTTACCTTTAAATTTGAATGTTAGTATTTGAAAAGAAATGATTAGTGAATCCCAAAATGAAATGTAAAATATTTTAAACAAAAAACTTACTTGACTACATCTGCAAATCTATAAGTCAATAAGATAATTATTAAAATCAAAATATTAGTTGAGAAAAATATAACACGGATAGAAATAAAAATACATAATAATTGAGTTATGCTAAAGAAAAAAAAAACTGTAAATCTACCTTTTATCTATCAATCACTAAAACAAGATCAATATGCAAAAGTTGGTGATGTTGGGGCTAAATTTACATTTCTATTATCTTGGGGCTAAGTTTCATTCAATTGGGGAGTCTTAAGGAAGGAATACTGAAACTTTTAATCTTATAAAATAAAATGTTATATTTTACCAGTTAAGTTATGCTAGAGTTTTTTTTATAGATACTATATTAAATTGAGAGAGGGGGACTCGAAACTTTGACCTCTTGTGAATAGGGAGTAGATGTATAACTAGTCGAGATATGCTCACAATCACATAATTTAAAGAAAATGTAAATGAATTTGAAATTATTAATCTTGTTTGTAACGAGATAAATTTAAGGGTTAATTTCAGTAATAACCATTTAATAAATGGAAATTTCAAGAAAGCTGTATCTTTTATATATATATATCAAAACTACCCAAAAACCGCCACCAGCCAAATTAAATTACATTGTGAAAAGACAAAACATACCCCTGATTTAATTTCTCCTTAATTTGAGTAAAATTTAAAGAAATTTTTAAAATCCCTTAAATTTTACAAAATTAATGGAAAAATCAAATCTAAACAGAAATAAAACTATAACAAGAAGTAAAAGAAAAAAGAAATCTAAAAAAATATAAAAATACAAGAAAACAAAATCTTCAAGCTTCTGACTTTCTTCCAGGAAATATCGAATTGTTTTCTTCTTCAATCATCCTCTGTCACTGTGTATAATTGATAAACCAAACAAAAGTAATAAATATTTATTTTCTTTAAAAAAAAGTAGAACAAAAGTAAACCAAATAAAAATGTTTATATTAAATAAACGGTGTATTATAGATAAACAAACCTGTAGAATAAGCCAAAAAAAATCCAGAATCGATGTTGCTTTTCTTTTCCTGAAAACCGTCGATACAGCTGATTAAGACGATTTTTCCAGAAACGGTAAAAGATGAAAAATCGATAAAGAAAAGAAGTAAACAGGAAACAGAGAAGATGAAAAATCGTAAATAATGTCAATTGATGTAGATCTCATTTTTTCAGAAACGTAAAAGATGAAAAATCGATAAAGAAAAGAAGTAAACAGGAAACAGAGAAGATGAAAAAGACAGCTTGGACGAACAATGAGATCTCATTTTTCCAGAAACGTAAAAGATTAAATGCTGTTATAAATCCCTTAATTAAAGGCGTAATTAATCAATAAATCAAAAAGGAAAAAAGCATTTATGATTTGATTGGATCACAAATAGTTGAAAATATCTAAAAGGGCAGAATCGTAAACTTTAATTTCGGAACCAACCGTTTACTCCTCTAATTATGGTGGTTATTGAGTAAATATGAAATAAAAAACAAACAACCTAAAGTGGATTTAAGTGATTTAATGTGGTCATGCGTGCAATTATTCTAAATTTAAAAATAATTTAATTAAAATTTCTGTTTGGTTAGTTGGGAAGTTGAAAATGAGATGAGAGTAGTGTTTTTACTTTTCTGTCATTTAAATTGATGTGAACTTAAAATGTAATAAGGTTAAATTTGTAGTTTCATCAAATAAATTTTTGTGAAATCCGATCATTCAAATTGGGGTTTTTTTCTTTCACTTGAAATAAGGCTTGTATTCTTTTTAATGATATCAAACACAAGAATTCATTGGACTCGAGGAAAAAAAACACAAGAATTCATTGGACTCGAGGAAAAAAAACACAATAATTCATTTATTATTGGTTAAATATAACTTTTGGTCCATGAGATATATTATTTTTTTCAATTTCTTCCATATGTTTCAAAATGCTTCAATTTAATTTTTAATGTTTCAATTTCGTCCCTAATATTTTCAAATTTTCAATTTAGTCTTAAATGTTTAAATTTGTTCCTTGACCATTAAAATTTTGAAGAGTGAACCGGGAAAGTGGAGATTTTTTTCATATCTAAATCAAGTAAACACATTATAATATAATTTTATTTCTAAAAACATACATCTCATTCCCGTTAAAAGCTTAAAACGGTACTAAGGTCAGGGACAAATTAAAATATTTTGAAACATTAGGGACTAAATTGAAACTTTCGAACATTAGAGACGAAATTGAAACATTTTAAAATGTTAAGTACTAAATTGAAACTTATAAAACATTAAGAACGAAATTGATATATATATATATATATATATAAAGGGATTAAAAGATATATTTAGCCTTTACCTTGAAATTCTTTTAAGTTTGAGAGGAAACAAAGGGAACATTAAAGTACTAAATTATAATATTGATATTTACAAATAAACCTATAGGAAACATTATTATTTGTAAATTACATATATCCTCTACCTCAAGTTATGCAAATCTTCTCTTTTGTATTCTATATTTTAAAATATAAATCTATTTTTAGTAAGTAAAGAATAAATAAGTTTTAAAAAACTAAATTTAAAAAATAGAATATATATATATATATATATATATATATATATGTTGTTGTTGCCTAAAAATGGTGAGCTTCCACGTAAGCAACGAACTTAATATATGGGACGAGTCGGAGGTAGTGCACTGCACTGGAGGTGCTGCGTAGGCGATGTGCTAAGTGGTTGATGAGCACTGTATGTACCTGCACCGGAAACAAAGAGAGCACCGGTGTGGTGCCGACCTCACACCCTCCGATGCTAAAGTCAGAGCAAATAGAGCTAATGTGCCAGAGAGAATAGTAGTAGAAATTAGTTACCAAATGAATGAATTTCATCTCCTATTTATATGAGAAGAGGTTGATGACATCATTGTGCCACATGTCGCGTCGGGATTGGGCCACATGTTGCTTCCCAACGACATATCACGTGTTGGATATGCCACATGTCATCTTTTGATTGGATACTAGTATAATATGGTTTCCTTGGTCTTAGATACATAGCCTTATTAGATGACGTAGACATAAACTCCCAGGTGACGTAGACGTAGCCCCCAGACGACGTAGACGTAGCCTTCTATGCGACGTAGACATATCGATTGTCCATTCTTTGAACCAGTGAGAAATTCCACGTGTACTGACATTTCACCCCACAACAAAAAATATATATATATATAAACCCTAAATTTTTTTGTTTTTGTTTTTTGCTTTGAATATGTATTGCATTTTTTTCTCTGTATCAAAATTACTTTTCTTTTCTATATTTGAAAATCTAAATCTTAATTTTATCCGATAACAAATCTATTAGTATTTTAACTTTGGTTATTTGAGGAACTTTTTTCTCTCTAGAATTCTATGAGAGTTACAAGGCAGCTTCAAGTGTTGATTAATGGTCCAATTCTGGAATGGATTTCTGGTCTAATTCGGGGTTTTCAAGGGGTCTATAATGGAGACGGCGGATATTCTTTCAAAATGGGAAAGATTGAAATTGTCAGAAGAAGAAGGAGAAGTGGTGGCAATCGATGATGAGGTGGTTGATGATTCGAATAAAAAGCTTCAACATGGTTTAGTCGGAAAACTTCTATCAAATAAGAAAATCAATGTTGAGGCTTTCAAGACAATAATGCCAAAGATATGGAATTTAGAAAACAGAGCAATAATAGAAAATGTAGGAGATAATCTTTATCTCTTTACGTTCAATTCAGAAAATGAGAAGAATCGAGTTATTAAACGAGGGCCATGGTTTTGTGATAAAACCATACTTTTATTAGAGGAACCAAGAAGTAACATTCGTTTCACTATGATGGAGTTTCATTGGGCCACTTTTTGGGTTCATCTTCACGACCCACCAATCGCTTGTTTCTCCAGGAAAATGGCATTTATGTTGGGTAATAAAATTGGCATCATCGAAAAGGTAGAAACAGATGAACATGGAAAATGTTGGGGAAAAACAATACGAATCAGGATTCAAATTGATATACGTAAACCTTTAAGGAGAGGAATCAAAGTGAAACTCGGAGCAATGACAGAGGAAACGTGGATTCCAATCACTTTTGAAAAACTTCCTAATTTTTGTTATTCATGTGGACATTTGGGACACATTATGAAGGATTGTAATCATCTTGAGCAAAATAAAGAAGTGTTACAATATGGGTCATGGATGCGACTTGGAACTCTAAGTGTTAGATCAAAGAAATTCCATGTGGAAAGGAAAGAAAACTGGTTGTCTAATGGAAATACAGAAGCAACGATCAGTGAAGGAAAAATTAAAAAGATTGCTGAAAGTAAAGATTCAATAAAGATTCCGGCCAATTCTCCGGCGGCTGAGGACCTGGAAGGGACAAAGAAGGACAGTTGCGATATTTCAGGAACACACCTCCATAATCAGTGTAACTTCCAACCCACGATTGTAGAGGAAGTGATTTTAGGGAAAGAATCTGGTGGACTAATTGTAGTTAATGAAGGAGAAAAAGTAGGGGCTGTTATTGATGAAAAGGAAAAAACTATATCTAAAGGGTGGGCCAGATAAAATTAAAGAAGAGATGAAGATTGATTTGGTCAGGAAATCAGGTGGGCCTATTGAGAAAGAAGGCCCAATCATAATTGACCCAAAGCCGAAGCCAACAGATAAAAGCACAGAAGGGAAAAAGTGGAAAAGATTAGCGAGGAACTTAATACAGAGCAGTGATAAGAAGGAAACAAATGCAATAGTCACTAGCACAAAGGAGAAATTTCAAGTCAGTGGACAGAAGCATGAATGTGTTTCTTCTTCTTTTGGTGATCAACCATGGAAGAAAAACAAAAACAACACCGGTTCTAATGAGAATCTATTGGCGGAGGTTGCAAGGCAACCTCGCCAATCACAATGAACATCTTATGCTGAAATGTTCGGGGAGCGGGGAACCCTAGAACATTAAGAGCTCTACATCATCTGATGCAAACAAAATCCCCCCAACTGGTTGTTTTAATGGAAACTAAATGTGGAAGAAGTATGGAAGATAGAATAAAACAGGAGTTGAATTTGGAGAATTGCTTAACTGTTCAAAGTAGAGGAAAAAGTGGTGGTTTGATGTTATTGTGGAAAACTGGCATAAATGTTACTATCAGGTCGTTTTCAATGGGACATATAGACGCTGAAGTGGAAACTGGAGATCTAAAATGGAGATTTACAGGGTTTTATGGTAATCCAGCAGGGGAAAAAAGGGTAGACTCTTGGGAGCTGATTAGAAGACTTCATAGCCAATCTCAATTGCCTTGGGTAATAGGAGGTGATTTTAACAAAATTTTGGAAGATGGTGAAAAACTGGGAGGTTTAGATAGAAACTCTAATCTCATTTCCAATTTCAGAGACATAATAGATTCTTGTTCCCTTTCTGAAATAAATTTCAAAGGAGATCCCTTTACCTGGTGCAATAAAAACTTTGACGGAACGCTCATTTGGGAACAGCTTGACAGATACTTTTGGACTCAAGATTTTAAATCTTATTTTGAGGACAACATGGTGGAACATCTGGATTTCCTTAATTCTGATCACAGACCCATTCTCCTTTCTCCGAGATCTTTAAAGCAGAGACAGAGAAGATTCACAAGGCACAGAATTCTCAGGTTCGAAGAAGGCTGGACAAAGTTTGAAGATTGTAAGTCAATTGTTAACAATATATGGCAATGCTCATCAAGAGATACTAATTCCAAAATAAGACTGTCTAGTTTGGAATTGGCTTTTTGGAATAAGAAAAGATTGCAGGGTGGTCTCGCTGAAGCAATACAAGAAAGAAAAAGGAAATTGGAAGATTTACTTACAAGCAGAGCTCCTGGGAAAGCAGGGGCCATCAGACAGATGGAAAAAGAATTAGAGAGCTTATTTGAAGAAGAAGAGATGTTCTGGAAAATCAGAGCAAGAGAAAAATGGCTTCAATGGGGAGATCACAACACCAAATGGTTTCATCAAAGAGCTTCCTACAGGAAAAAACATAATCAAATCAATGGTATTTTTGACAAAAATGACATTTGGAAGAATGATGAAGAAGAAATAGCTAATGTGGCAGTAGATTATTTCCAAACCTTATTCTCCTCATCGTAGCCGTGTGAGGAAGCTATGGATGAAGTCATTCAATGTATACCAGTCTCAGTCACCCAGGATATGAATCATCATCTTATCAAAAAATACACCAGATCTGAGGTAGAAGTTTCTCTAAAAGGTATGCACCCTTCAAAAGCCCCAGGCCCTGATGGCACTCACACGATTTTCTTCCAGCATTATTGGTCCTTGGTAGGTGATGACACTGTAGAAACATGTTTACAGATTCTGAATGGAAGTTATTCAGTGGCTGCTTTGAATGAGACTTTTATAGCTTTGATCCCAAAAACAAATCAGACACAGTACATGGCTGATTTCAGATCAATTAGTCTTTGCAATGTAATCTACAAATTAGTAGCTAAAACAATTGCAAATAGATTCAAACAGGTGCTGGATCATATAATTTCTCCATCTCAAAGTGCTTTCATCCCTAACAGATTGATCACTGATAATGCCATCATTGGTTTTGAATGCATTCACGCAATAAACAGCCGGAAAACAGGCAAGATAGGGACAGTGGCATTGAAGCTTGATATGAGCAAAGCATATGATAGAGTTGAATGGGTTTTCCTCCGGAAGGTCATGGAAAAAATGGGTTTTGATAACCAATGGATCTCTCTGATTATGAGTTGTATAGAAACCCCATCTTTCTCAGTGCTTGTTAATAGAAAACCACAAGGGAGCTTTCAGCCTAAGAGAGGATTGTGCCAAGGGGATCCCTTATCTCCCTATTTGTTTCTTATTTGTGCAGAAGGTCTCTCAGCAATGCTACAAACAGCGGAGGAAAAGAAGAAGATAACAGGGCTTAAAATTACTAAATCTTGTCCTTCCATTTCTCACTTGTTTTTTTGCAGATGATAGCCTTCTGTTTTTCAATGCCTCTAAGAAGGAATGCAGCGCAATAAAGAAAATTCTCGCTATCTATGAAAGAGCCTCGGGGCAAATGATTAATTTTGTCAAATCAGTTTTCATGACTAGCAAGAATACAAACCCAGAAATTGTAGACTATATAGCATCAGAGTTGCAGCTGACTAAAACAAACACCTTGGGAAGATATCTGGGGTTGCCTTCTTAAACTGCCAAAAACAAGAAACAGATTTTCAGAGGTATCAAAGACAGGGTTTGGAAGACTTTACAAAATTGGAAAGAAATTTTTTTTTCAAAGGGAGGTAAAGAAGTCTTAATTAAAGCTGTTGCACAAGCAATACCAACTTACACAATGAGCTGTTTTCAATTCCCTTCAACCCTTTGCGATGATCTTCACACAATCTTTGCAAACTTTTGGTGGGGTTCAACAGAAACCAAAAGGAAAATCCATTGGCAAAGTTGGAAGAAAATGTGCAGGAATAAGGAAGATGGAGGGTTAGGCTTCCGAGACTTGGGCATTTTTAATCAAGCCCTCCTCGCAAAACAAAGTTGGCGAATTCTACGAAAACCACATAGTCTGGTCACCAAAATTTTGAAGGGTCGCTATTTTAGATCAGGTAATTTTCTGCAAGCTAATCTGGGCAGTAATCCATCTTTCATATGGAGGAGTATTCTATGGGGTAGAAAGCTATTTGAGAAGGGTTTTCGTTGGAGAATTGGCAATGGTTTCTCTGCAGTTATAGATGCTGATTCATGGATCCCTGATGCAGTCAACAATAAAATCCAACACACTCATGAGATCTTTAGAGGTTGTTTTGTAACTTCATTAATGCAGTCTGATGGTTTTTGGGATGAACAACTAATCAATCAGTCTTTTTCAGAAGAGGATGCCTTGAAAATTCTAAGCATCCCAGTTGGTAACAAACTCTGCAATGATTCAATAATCTGGAAACTAGCAAATAATGGTCATTTCTCAGTGAAAAGTGCATAAAGATTAGGCTTTCAGATAGCTCAGGCTAACTCCTCTTCCACCTCTGATCCCCACAAACTTGCTTCTTGGTGGAAATTTTTCTGGAAAACCAAAGTCCTTCAGAAAATCAAAATTTTGTCCTGTAAAATCTTTTCTAACATAATTCCTTGTGCTGCAAATTTGAATAAGAAAGAAGTTTCCATTTCCCAGGGCTGTATCTTGTGCAAATCCCATTTGGAATCTGCTACTCATGCAATATGGGGTTGTGTTTCGGCTAAGAAGATTTGGAAGGGTCTTTTTCCTTATCTACATTTTGAAATTAGAGATCACTGGAATCCTGCTGATAGTCTTATGTGGTGTATTGACAATTGTATTGGTAAGACTGAACGTGTGCTAATTTCAATCTGGCATATTTGGCATAATAGGAACAATTGAGCTTTCAACTCTTTGAAAATGACAGTTTAAGCTTCAATTGATAAGATTCTGGGCTGGGAAGAAGAATTTCTTTCCTATCCTAGAATCCCTCATGTTCCTCCAAATTTGGGAATTCCAATGAATCTTGGCTCTGACTGGTCTCCTCCTCCTATCAATCAATTGAAAATGAATGTTGATGCAGCAATTAATTCTAATGAAAAAAAAGGAGGTCTAGGCTGGATTTTACGAAATCATGATAGTGAGGTGATTTCTTCTGGTTGTAAGGCAGTAGCTTTCTCAACCTCTTCAAAACTCCTTGAAGCTCTTGCTATTAAGGAAGGAATTCTAAATTTGTCTGATCAAGAAGTTGAATTGGTGATAGAATCTGATTGTTTGAATGTTATCAAACTCTTGAACAACTCTGGTTATGATCTAACTGAAGTTGGAACAGCCATTTCAGAAATTCAAAAGCTTGCTGAAGATCGAAGGATTGTGAAATTTCAACATGCAAAGCGAAGATGCAATCGTATGGCTCACTCTCTAGCAAAATCTGCTGCAGATCATGGGTCTTCTGGTTCTTGGTAGGGGTGGACACCGACCCCGATACCCCGTGAACCCGCCCCACCCCATTTAAATGCTTAATCGAGGTCGGGGTCGGGGCGGGGGCGGGGTCGGGGTCGGGGTCACAAATATAGTCCCGTTTAATAAACGGGGCGAGGTCGGGGTATGAGGATTGAACCCCGTCGGGGTATGGGGTACCCCGATTAATTAGTGGCTTTTTTTTTTTTTTTAATCCCCACCCCCACCCCCCAAAACCCCACCCCCCATTGGACAGTAGTCCATATTAGTTTTTTTTATATATTTTTTTTCTTTCTTTTTTCTTTTCTTTTCCTTTTCTTTTACTTAATTTTTTTTAATTGGGGTATAATCAGGGTGTAATCGGGGAACCCCGACCCCGATAATTAAATGGGGTGGGGTCGGGGTCGGGGTAAAAATTAATTGGGGCGGGGTCGGGGTGCTATTTTTTGGCTTAATCGGGGTCGGGGTGTAATCGGGGTACCCCTACCTCGACCCCTCCCCGCCCCACCCCGCCCCATGTTCACCCCTAGTTCTTGGGAAGGATCTCTTCCTCCTTGGCTTCGAGATGTCGCTCTCTGAGCTTCTTTTTTCGCTTTCTTTTTGTTGTCTTTTGTTTTTGTTGTCCCGTTTGTTTGTTGTGTAACTCAAAAAAAAAAAAAATCTATTAGTAAATAAATTTCATAATTTTTTTAAATCAAAATAAAATTCAAATAATTATCAATTTAGATAAAAAAAGTATAATAAATAATATTGTTTATACAAATATTCCTACGTATTCTTCATTTTAAAATCTAAATCTAATTTTTTAACTAAAAAATAAATAAGTTTTAAAAACTAAATTTTATGATTAAAAAAAAAATGGAAAGATAAGATACTGAATTTAATAGTCAATAAATTTACCATTTTTTTAAAATCAGAAAAAAAAATCATTCAGATTTAGATAACGAAAGATAAGAATATTAAAAAAACCAAAATTAGTTATATAAATCTTCCCTTTTTTACATTTTGAAATCTAAATTTTCAAGTAAAAAATAAATAAAGTTAATAAAACTAAAATTTAAAAATGAAAAGTTATGATAATGAATTTATTATTCAATAAAATTCATTTTGAAAATTCGAAAAATAAAACTAAATTACAACTATTATATTATTTCTTGCTTTGAATACGAATTATATTATTATTTTTCTCTGAATATATATATATATATTTTTCATCTTAAAAAAGTCTACAAATTATATTAATTATTCAGGTATTGCTACACTGTTTTATTGATACTATATGAGTTTTTTCTATTCAATTTTCTTTACTCTTGTTTTATCTCAATTTCATATTCTATGTTTTTGTGTTCATTCATGTTAATGTATAATTAGTTGTCAATGGTTGTCAATTAAGCTGAAATTAAGGTTGTCAATTAGGCAGAAATTAGGGTTCGTCATTTAGGCTGTAAATTAAAACTTTCCTTTATATTAGCATTCTTGTAATATAAATATATGTAACTATCTCAATACAAATCAGATATTCAGAATACTTTCTCACCTCTGTTTACATGGTATCAGAGCCCCGCTCTTAATATTTCTTTCGTTCTTGTTTCCAGATCCAGTGAGATTCCTATCTCATCTCTGATTTCAGCCCTAGCATCGCCGCTTGAGATCAGACCTACGAGTTCAGTCTTTTCAGTCCATTCATCCCCCTAGCCTCTCTCACTTAGACAGCTGTTTTTTTTTTTTTTTGCCTTTGAAAACCCATCGTCAAATATCCATCTCTGTTCTGCCTTTGTTCAACGAAGAAGACAAGAAGTCCCCTGCCCGCGTCCCTGCCCTTTTTTTTTAACTGCCCGCGCCTGCCCAGAAAGATACCTGCCCGCGTCCCTGCCCGAAACTCATTTCCCTGCCCGCGCTTGCTCGAACTAATCCCTTGCCTGCGCCTCTGCCCGAACTTATTACCTCTGCCCGCGCCTGCCCAGTTGACCCCTGCCCTTGCCTCTGCCCGAATCTCATGGAAAAAGGTGACGTTTTTCGCCCTATTAGCACCATTCTTAATGTCACGAATTACACTACATGGGCTAGTCAAATGAAGAGTTTTTTAATTGGTCGAAAACTTTGGCGTGTTACTACTGGTGATATCCCCAAACCTATTAAGGGTGCTAGTGAAGAAGATGCAAAATTTGTTGATCGCCTCGAAGATTGGGATAGTAAGAATCATCAGATTATTACTTGGTTTGGTAACACTTCTATCCCTGCCATTCATGTTCAATTTGATAATTTTAACACTGCTAAAGACCTATGGGATTTCTTGTCTAAGCGCTTCAGTACTACCGGTCTTACTCATTATTACCAGTTGCACAGTACTCTTGTTAGTCTCAAACAGGTAGTTGGCCAATCTGTAAATGAATTCCTCTTCAACCTATATGGACTCAGATTGCCCAGGCTAATATTAGCCCCGATCACCTCCGTCTTATTCAGGTTCTTATGGCTCTTCGTCCAGAATATGAGTCTGTTCGTGCCGCTTTATTGCATCGCAATCCTTTGCCCTCTTTGGATTCTGCTATTCAGGAAATCTTATTTGAGGAAACACGACTTTCCTTAACATTTTCTACACCAACTGACGTTGTTCTTGCCACACCTCATCATCGCTCTACATCTGGATCTGCCTTCTGCAAGAATTGTAAGCGTACAGGTCATAAATTTACTCATTGCCCTACTATTGAGTGCAGGTATTGCCATAAACTGGGGCATGTTTTAGAAAATTGTCCTACTCGCCCACCTCGTCCTCTGGGACAATCAACGAGATTTGGAAACTTCTCTAACGTTGGTTCCTCATCTGTTGCTGCTGCTGCTACTACCTCATCTGATGACCCTGCTCCTCCGACTTTTCAACTTAGTGATCTTCAAAAACTCTTCAAACAGGTGATCTCCCCCAATTCCTCTGCCCTTGCTGTTACTCCAGGTAAATCTTGGCTGTTTACAATTCAAATTGTATTCCTCTATACCCGCCATTCAAAATTTAATATTTATATATAATAATAAATAAATAAAAACATAGTAAATAGAAAACAATTAATGAACTCAAATTGTTTTGTGATGACAGCCTATGTCTATACCCACCGTAACATTTTATATCAATTATCAACGATGGGAATATTTTGGGAGGTTTTTTTTTATATCAAATTAATAACAAAGCGATTTGGACAAGATTGAAGTATTGATATAATTAATTGAGCTTTGATAAGACTGTCAATAAACTTTATAATATAGTGAGTCAAATTATAAGAATTCATCATCATCCAACGTTCTTTTCATTTCAAAATTTAGGGGCATTTGGTTCATGTGTTTAGGTTACATAAATCTATCTCACGTTTATCTCTCAGTTTTAAAACCCGAGATGGTTGGTTTCTTAACTCATACTATGAAAAAATCCTTGTTTTAAATATACAACCTCTTTGTAGCAACTCTCTTACTTAACAACTCTATCCAAATCTGCGAGCTAAACGTGCCCTTAATTTATGGTATTTGTGGAAAAATATAGTACAGTGTTATATTAATAAATTTCAATAATCAATATGCTTAATTTTTCGTCCATTTTTTTATGAGTTGAAATTTAGACGCATGGCTATCATAACTGAATAATTAGACAGCAAATATTTACATTTTTTTTGTTTTCGTAGTTATTTTGGTTCTAACGTATATACATGAAACCTCAGTTGGAATCTCGACTTCGAGAATTCTTTCGTAGTTATTTTGGTTCTAACATAATTGTAGCGTCAAACAATATAAATAGCTCATTTGTGTGAGAATTGGTCAGGTGTGGTGATTGTAGAGGCAATTATGAATTCATAGATTTCTTCAAGACATATGATCGTCTAGACAAATTCATGGCTAAGGAAGTTTATATTATACTCCAGCATTATCAAAGAGGTTTGTCAATCAAACCCCATATGAATATGATCTAGCTTTAAAGTCAATGTTTGACGAGCCGGTCCAAATCCGACCCTTGAGTTGGATATGAGTCGAATATTTAGTGTTTAGACCCGTCCACGGACCAAGCCTTTCGGGGCCCCATATGATCAACCTGTTGGATAAAGAAAGCCTAATGCCCAATATTCAAGTTTGCCACTTAACGATTTAAAATTCTCAATTCTACCCTCTATGTATTATTTAAATTCAAAAATACCCATTCGTTAAGTTTTGCATAATTTTAAGCGTTATGGGAAAAATTGAAACTCTAAAAACATCTAGGGATAAAATTGAAATTTACAACATTTAATATATTTTGTCTCTCACGTTTATATTTCCTTAAATCTTATGGGGAAATTGCTAACAAAGGGTAGTCTTGAAACAAATTAATAGATTGAGGGTATAATTGAAACTTTTAAAATGTTATGGGCAAAATTGAAAAAAAAAAACTCATCAATTAAGGATATTTTGTAAAATTTAACCTTATATTTACATCTATATATTTTACTTTATCTAAATATCAAATAATAAAAAAGAGAGAATATTAACATTATATAAATTTCAATATTATTATATAATTTATTTTATTTCTTATTTCTCAATTTTAATGATTATAATTTATTCAAAAAAAAAAATTGTAATGATTATTAATATCAAAATTTAATTATTTTTAAAAAATAAGTTTAATTATTCAAAAATAAGATTGGTCGGGCCGTTGGATCAAATTTGGGCAAGGTCTAAGCCCGATCCAAACTTTATAGAATGAACCAAATTTATTCAATGAAATATAGCCGACGTGTCCAAAGATCCAAATAGTATTTAGGTCCAACTTAGAGTTGGATCTATCCTATCAAATCGATCCTTTGATGATGTTAGATTATACTATTGATTAATAGATTATTTTCTCATGTTTACTAATGAAATTGATATCACATTTTCACACACTAATCATTTATACCATTCATTACATTATTATACAATCAAAACATATTAATCCTAAAATTATCACAATCACAACATAAACATTCTAATTCTTGAGCCCTAAAATTTCCTAAGAATAAATTTAGTCAAAGCAACATAATAATCTAAGGTTATCGGGTACATGAATTAAAGGCCTCTTATAAGTTTTTCTTTTTCCTTTTTAGATATACCACGTTGAATTAAGAAATGAGAGACTCGAAACTATATAACTCATTAGGTTATCTTGTCAAATCATATTTGTATAAAAAAAAAACACAAACACATTCTTAATCGAACAACAACTGACAGAGAAAACAGAGTATACCCACCAAATCAGGACCCAAAAACTTGAAAATCAACAACCAATCTTTAACAGAAAAAAATCAAATTCAATTCAATAATTCCCAATTTTTTTCTGAATTTCACAATCACCATCAAAACATTTCAATTCACAAATCACAATGTTAACCCTTAAGCCGACATCAATCATGACTGCCACTTTCCATATTCACAAAAAACCCTTTTCTTTCCCTCACAAAAACCTCCCCAATTCTCTCCCTACCATTTCGACCAACGCCACCACACCGCCGCCGTTGCTTGCTCAGCAAGGAAACGGAGAAAACCCAATTTCTGTTGTTGATGGAAGAGGAGGTAGGTGGTGGAGGTTAACACCACGCGCGCGTCTCGTGCTTGATAAGGGCCCTAAAAAAATATTAGGGTTTCGTGGAGGATATAATAAATGTTTCTCATTTTTAGGGTCTAAAAGGTCTAATTTTCCCGAGAAAAAAGGAGAAATTTTCGGGTCAGGGTCTGATTCTTCTTCTTCATCTTCAGGGTCTGATATTGTGGCTGATATGGGTTCGGAGAGTAAAGACCATAATAATCATAATCATAATGGTTGGTATCAGGACGATTTACGTACAAAAACTCAATCAAAATCTCCATTAATGCACCAAAACGAACCTCCCCGTTCTAAATTGCTTACTTTGCCCACCATTTTAACGCTTGGTCGAGTTGCCGCTGTGCCGATTTTCGTTTGCAGTATGTTTCTTTCATTATCTGATTGATTTCATTGATTTTATGGTAGATCTCTAAGTTTTTGTATTTAAGAGCATTTTGGGTTGTTCTTATTGGCTTTTGAGTTGGAAATCCGGGACCGATTGCTAATGATCTTCCTTTATTTTCTTGGTTTTGTGAAAATGTTTCTGAGATTGAATTTATGTTGATAATAGCTCTTTTCTTGGTGAATGTAGACAGTTTCTTTTTTTAATCTTGATACCTTTATGTGAAGAAATTAAATTTTTCTGTACTTTCCTTCTTTAATTTTTAGGAAAAAATTAGCATTTTTGTGGCTGCTTATGCACTGAGAAACTGATATGATAGTTCTATAGCTCGTGTTAATCGGGGTTCAACCTTTCAATCCCATCCTCGCATATAGTATAAAAAAAAGGTTTTTAGCTTGTTATCATGCCAAAATCTCCTGCTCAAGAAACCGTGTTTTATTAGGTAAGTCAGAAAATGTAATATCCAGTTGATTGTTTGGTCTTGAAATATTTAAATGGCAAGGTGTGATTGAAATGAGACTTTTTTGTGCTGCCAGCAACATGGATGCCTATATCTTTTCCCTATGCGTATCTGAAAAGTACTGTCTGCTTTTGAGTTTGTTACAAATGTTGAATTGGTTGTAAAAAAACAGCTATTTTCAATGTACTTGAATCTGACCATATCAACACCCCTTGCTGTTGTTAGCTTTCTACATTGATAACTGGTGGGGAACAACTGCTACAACCAGTTTATTCATTGCTGCAGCAATTACAGATTGGCTTGATGGTTATCTTGCTCGGAAGGTACTTTATTAATATGTTTCAAGCGTATGTAATGTGGGGAAAATATCTATTTTTGTTTTTTTAGCATTCTTAATCAGTATAGTTTTGATCTTTAATTGTTTTTTTCAGATGAGGTTAGGTTCTGCTTTTGGTGCATTTCTTGATCCAGTAGCAGATAAGGTCTGTCCATTTTCATTGATAAGCTTTAGACTCATAAGTTTGATCCAATTAAAAGAAATTGAAAAGATCTGATTGAATATGGATATCAATCAAGTATTATTCAACCATCGTTCATTTTCTGCAGCTTATGGTTGCTGCCACACTGATCTTACTATGTAGCCAACCCTTGGATGTTTTTTCATTTGGTCGTAATCCTTGGCTTCTGACTATGCCTTCAATTGCGATCATTGGCAGGGAGGTAATATGTTTGCACACTCATTAGTATTTTTCTTACAATTTACATATTCTTGTGACTGTCAAATTTTTTATCTTCCTTTTGATATGGAAAGAACATGGTTTTTTTTTTTGTTCCTTTTATAATTTTAAATCCGAAAAAAAATTTCACTTGGTTTTTTGACATCTGGTGGAAGGCAAGGAAATTTTTGGTTGTTGGTATACATTCCACCACCACATATTCACACTTAAACAGACTTTATTTCTTCTATGTGACATTTGTAATTGTTTTTTTAAGGAAACGAGATCATTTCATTGATTTAACTCAGTATACAAAATTGCCATCGAGAGGTTGACAACAAGACAAGGAACACCAAAAGGAGCCCTGAAATTTTCTGTTATAAAAAACTTCTTCCAAATATGATTCCTTCCATTGAACTTCAGAGAGTTTGTCTCGAACCAAATACCTTAGGCAACTGCCTTCTTAACTGAATTTAGCCATAAGGTTTTCTTCGCTGCTTCTTTAAAGCTATGGCCACATAGTAGATGATGTACATATTCTTTTCGCTGCTTCTTGAAGGTTGGTAGACACTATGTCATCGACCTGGTTTCATTTTCTTTTCTAAGTTTACAAGACACGTGTTGGTTGAAACCTCTTCACCTTTCCTTTTGATATTCACTCATCATTTTCACCTTTCTCATGCACTTGATTTTTCTGCATTCTTCAACATTCATGTCAAAGATGTTCTTTGGATATAGGTTTCTTAATAAATTCTTTTGAAACCTTGAATTTTTAATAGGTTTGTTATTTATTGACGTGGCTCTTACATACCTCGATACAGCACCATGGCTATGTTCTGCTTGCCTTTGTTTTCCCATTCTTTATTATTCAATCCTACATTTGAATTCTTGCCTTATTCATTTTTTCCTTAATTGTAGATTACCATGTCTGCAGTTAGAGAATGGGCTGCTTCCCAGGATAGTAAGCTCTTAGAGGTTTGTTTCGTATATATCAGAATCCAATTCAGTTCATTCGAATTGATGAAGCTTTTAACTTTTACTTGATGTGTTTGAAATAGGCTGTTGCTGTAAATAACTTGGGGAAGTGGAAAACAGCGACACAGATGATTGCCCTAACCATCCTGCTGGCTTGCCGAGACAGCAGGTTTTTTTTTCTCTTTCTTTCTCCATTAACCATATTTTCCATATTATTCAAAATGGACTAGAATTTCATTTAAATAAAACTTTCATCATTGTTCTTGAATGTATATTACTTCTATAAATTTAATCACTGTGATGCTCATTTTCTTTTCAGTATTGGAGGACCCGGAATTGCAGTGGCTACTGGCGTGATCTTGTTGTATATATCAGCTTGGCTTGCCCTGTGGTCACTATATATTTATAGTCGCAAGATATCGAAAGTTCTACTACGTTAGCTAACATACCTGACCTTTTCGTTTCCTTTTTTTTTGTTTAACCCCACCCGTTCGACGGCTAGAAACAACAACATGAAGTTTGATTTTTCATCAAAATTCGGAATTGCGATATTGCTCTGTTTAATGGGTGAAATAGCCAAAATTTAGATGCCGAAAGCCATTTTTCCCAAGTGATTTGCAATCTGTGCACGGGTTCTACAATGTTTTGAAGTGTGGCAGATCTTGCAGAATGTGGAAGCTGTAGGAAGTTTGGTTGTTCTTGAAATTTGGAAGATGCGACTATAATTACTAACTACTTAAAAAGAAATTATATGATAATTTCTCTCACGGTCAAGTTTTAATTTGTCAGTGCTGAGAAAAACCTGGGACAATTATCTATCCAGGTAGGGCCTTTTTCAAGTTCTGTAGATATTAAATACATTTTTTAGGTAAAAAAATATATATACTTGAATTATATTGTTGCAGTAGAACACAAGAACAGACACATTGAGGTCGTTTTACACCCAATTGGGTCTTGTTATATCAGATATTGTTCTTTTTATCTAGAGATCCATTATTGAATCAAGTTTTGAAAATAAAAGATCTTGATTTTTTTTTTTTGGGAAAGATCGATTTTATATTTTTTTTTGAAAGATCTTGATTTAGTTTCATAGTTTGTTTGAAAAGAAATCTTATAAGTTTGTATGTTATAAATATGGTGTTGAAATTTTGAATACACAAAATGTCGATGGAAATGTCAAACATAGTTTAGATTATATGATTGTTTCTTATCCTTCAAATGTTTAATGGATTTTATAATTCTGAAATCAGGTGTGTTTGAATCTGATCGAACCGCAAGAGTCTTATTTGCATTTTACGTTGGTACAACAGAGTTCGTGCCAAGTATATAATAAAACCAGGAAGTCATTAGTTCTTCGTTTGCAAATCCTAACTGGAAAAATGTCTGATATAAAAGTATTACAATACATTATACGTAAGAAATACTTCAATTAATTGAAAACAATTTTATCATGATTAAAAGAACTATCCAATACACTCCTTTCAGTTTATTTAACGTTTATAATATTAACGGTAGGTTCAATTTGATAAAATTTTAGATCATCTATAAACCGAACTATATAACTAAAATTTAATGCCCAATAGATTTTTTTTTTTTTTTTTTTTTGTCATAGCTCGATTCATTAACTTCTGGTCTGGAAACGTTTTGAAAAACAACATTTCGTTAATTGGTATACTAATTTAGTGAAAATATACTAGAGATTATTTTTTCTTTTAAAATCATAACTAAATTGCACAATAATTTCAATTCAACCAGCAAACAGAACCATTTTTACCCCAGAAACATCTCTACTTGATATGTCAGGCAGGTTAAACTGCACTTAAGAAATCAGAAACTGTGTTGATAATTACCGAGACACTCTGAAAACATAATAATCTCAATTGCACTTGCACTGATCAAGAGTTTTTTTTAAATATTATTATTTATTAAATAAACGAGAGTTTTACATTGATGAACGAAAGCTAAAACGGGACCACGAAAAATTTCACTAACAAATACATTCAGTGTTTGTTTCTACATGATTCCAAAAGACTTGAAATCCTACAAGACTTGAAATCATTTCTTCACTTTGTTATCTTAAAAAGTAAAAGGATTTCAAATCCTATTTTTAAGTTAAAAAATAGTAGGATTTCATAGGATTATGCAGGATTTCATTTTAAACAAATGAAATTACAAATTTAACCACATCAAATTTTGAATTTTCGATAATAAAATAGATATAATAATAAAATAACAAACATTCATTTCAATTCCAGGTATCATCCAAACACAATTTTAAATACATTCATTTCAAAGCTTAATTACCCAAAAAAAATTATTTTATTTCAAATCATTTCTTACCAATTCTCAACTCCAAACAGAGGGTTATTCAACCTTGTGTTCAGCCACTATAGGATTCTGTAGAGTAAGTGGCTTTTTCATAAACTGGCCTGCACGCAAATAAACTCATAATTCAAACTTAAAGACGACTGATCTCGAATGACAATTCATGTACTATATAAGAGTGAGAATTACCAAGAAACGTTTCTTATAGCTCTCAACAAGCTCCTTTGGATCTCGTTTCGTGAGTCGATAAGCCTCAATCTTGTTCATCTCCTACGAAATAGAAAATGTACCAATGTAGACAAAGTTGATGCAAAAGTGCTTCATGTACATCTTGAATTGTTTGGATGTTATTCTGAAGAGCAGCTTTTTGCTTTTTTAGATTAAAAAAAAAATCGATGAACTGAATTTTAAAGTTTATTTTCACCTATTTAATGAAAGAGAACAAACATAGTTTCATATCTCTAGAACTGAAGGTTATATCAAAATCATGATTTATGGTCACAATAGCTCTTGGTTCAAATAAGTCATATGATTGCGATGAGTGAACTCAATACTAGAAGAGAAGATCAATATGGATCATTTCAGTACCTCAATCCAAGCTGCCAAATTTGGCCTGCCAACGGTGATGTCATACGTCTTTACTTCCAATAAAAACGGCTGGAATCTTTCGATAAAGGGAGCATAAGCTATGTCCACCTGAGAGTAAAATGTATATAAGGTTAGATATATTAAAAAAAAGACAATTTTTTGTGCCAGCAATTAATCAGATAAACTTTAGGCAGAAAAAGAAACGACACATTTGACTATAACTGTTGATTGATGGGAAACACATAAACTTCCATATGAGGTGATAGTCATTACTTACCAGACTGAACTGACCTAGAAAAAAGGGGCCATCATCGAATTTTGAAAGAGCTGATTCAAGGTAGTCAAATGCCACATCTGACAAATGATATCATTTAAAATATTGAGCTTTGTAATGTTTTTCCTGCTGTTTAGAACAACTTGAAAGATAAGAAGCTGCTATCTCACCAGCTTCATTTCCATCTCCTTTAAATGAAGAAATCACGGATTTACCGAATGTGTCGGTGTAAGTTATCAACTCTTCACCAAACTCTTTTTTCTCCGGGTTCTATTTATTCAAATATCAATGATTTTTAGTGAAAATGGAGAAACTCACACATACTAAAATAATATGTAACTTGAGCTTATGAGGCAAACAAAAACTCTTTCATGCATACTCACATCAGGAAATAATGAAGGCCCCTCAAAGTTGCTGTCAATATATTTAATCAAGTCAAGACTCTCTCCTTTGACTTCATTGTTATGCTCCAAAGCTGGCACCTATGTTAATACTTAAAAACATCAAGGAAACAAACAGAAGCTTATTTGCGAAAAACATGTGGAATTTGTATGCACACACAGGCCATCCTCTGAAAACAATGGCGGAGAACAGGTCAGTGAGCTTATTTTTGCTCAATTTCTTAACTACATTTATTTACTGTCCAATGAGGTTAAAGAAAGCAGCCAGATGAATCTTAAGTCATAACAAGATATCGAAGCATTTCATCTCCTTCCAATCTGCCAGTATCCTCGATCTTGATTTCCTTTCTTTAATCATATTCCACCTTAAAATGCCACAAAAAGTATATGGATGATCTTTAGCATCCAAATTCATAATGTGGTGGTTAGATGTCACGATCAAATTCAAGGAAAAGGGAAAAAAAGCTATAGGAGATTCTACTTCACACTGGTATTAACCTAACCAAATCCATTCAAATGGTCAAGTTAGTTTCACATGTCAAGATTGAATAAAAAATCTAAAAAGAAAGAAAAGTGGCAAAGTTTTAGCAATAAAATGGGTACCTTGTCCAAAAATAAGAGTTCTATTAATAGATATAGGCTGTAGGATTGAGTCACTTGATCTATCATCAATTGACCTGACCACATATCAAGATTTTTGTAGGCAGTATAGTATTGTAGTTCTTTCCTAAATTTGGAGTGGTTGGATTAGTATCAGTCTGTCAGTTCGAGAATTCTTAACATTGAGGATGACTTCATCTAATTCTTGAGACAACTTAAGGATCTCTTTTATTCATGATTCTGAAGAGATTCTCAATCGTCTAAAGAATTACTTCATGATCACATCGTCAATGCTAAGTAAGAATTCTATCATTCTCCAACTCGAGAGTGAAAGATCCCAACACAACCATTACAAAATTTGCAAGAATTATTGTACTACAGTACTTACAACATTCTCAATGCGTAGTTAGATCACCCAATGCAAGACGACACAATTTGACGACTAATACCATAAATAAGATTCTCATTTTTGGAGCTCCCTCTCTAAGCTTTTTTGTAACTACGATTACTTTTGATTAACGCCAATTGAAGGAACTCTTTGTAACCCTTTGACCTTTCCGGGTGATCCACTCATCACCTTTTTCATACTCTCTTTGGTTTTAACGAAACTCTCGTTTTTAGCCAAAAGAAGAAGGATAAGATACACATTCGTCAAAATTTCCTCCTCTCATTTCCTCTCTGGTTTTCCCTTAAATCCAAAGCTATATAACTATTAGTCCTTGACGTCAGAGCCACTTCAACAAGGCACCATATTAATCTCACCTTCAATCAACTAAGCTTTTTTCTCCCTCATATGTGAACGGAACTTAATTGTCTCGATTCGAACACTAAAATATAATTTACTGGTATTAGAAACTTTACCTTGTTAGCTGGGTAAACTTTTTCCTTATACCAAGAAGGCCTGTCTCGTAGATCGATAGGAACCAATTGTATCTTTTCCTCCAAACCCTGCTCTAGACAATATACAATTGATGTGAGGGAGAGAAATCTCAATGTGAATCATCAAACCCAAACAACTTTCACATCCAATGGATCAATAATTACTTGACATGATATCCAATGGAACAATATGCAATGAAACGAATGAAAATCATGCTTCTCTTTCAACTAAAGTTATTTGGTTAGAAGTCAGAAATCACCTTACAGTTCCGGGTAATCCACACACGCTGAGCATAAGGGCAAGCATAAGATATATATAGCCTTCAATTGTTGCAAACACAACTTAGCGTAATCAGAGAATCACAAAGACATTCAAAGAAGGCATTGGCATAAAAGCAAATACATGGAATGCATTTAAAAACAACAATGAATTGAGCGTACGATCAAATGAATACTGCATAGAATATCGAATCAACCTCGTTGTTCCATCAAAGAGAGGAGGTGGTTCTGAAGCAGAAGTGAGGGATGGGGGAAGAAGAACTTCCTGCACAGCTCTTTCAAAAAAAAAAAAAAACAATCTTGTAAGTTTCAAAGAAGACCCATTTGGTTTATATCATAAACCCATCAAAATTCTTTCATCTGTTCCTCCATTTTTCTCATCAGCATAAAAAGAGAGCAAGAAGGTAACATACCCAGAAGCCATTTTCACAGAAATCAAAGCTCTGGCTCTTCCAGAAGCTTGTTTTATAAGTTTAAGAGGAGAGAAAATGGGGCTTGGAATTTGTAGTGTCCTGTTGGACGAGGGGAAGAAGGATACTGAAAAACTTTTACCTGATGAGAAGGCAGTTATGAGATTAACCCTCGCAGCAGAAGGAGAAGCAGCCATGTGTTGGAAATACATAGTTTTTTATTAGCTATTTATCTAGCTATTTATCGTGTGGATATTTGAAAATAATTTATGGAGAAATATTCATTTTTTATCTTTTGTTTTTTTTTTTATAATATTTTTAATAAATGACATTTGAAATCGTAAATTTTTAAAAAATAGTTCAGAATTTAAAGATAATATATTTTAAACTTCCATTAAAAATGCCATTTTTAAATACTTATTGAGTAAACTTATTTTATAAACTTTCTTCTATTTGAAGGTTCGAGTCTCCACTCCCCTTCCTTCACCCTAATTTGATATACGAGGCTGTTTGGTGTATAAGAATGAGAATGTGATGTTTGATAGTAGAAAGTCTCTGTTCGACATGCTTGCATAAATATGATTGTAAAATGTAGTTTAATTAGTTTATTTAGTTTACTTATTATATTTTTAAAAAATCAAATAATAATATAAAAATAAATTAAATTTACCAATAATATTTTACTTACAAAACTCACTTCAAATAAATTGTTATTAAAAAATAAATAATTAAAGTTGAAAGAAATTGAATTGAATTAAATTTTTATATTTATGAATGGTGTGTCTAAGTCTCTAAGATGTCAAACTAAATAATAACTATGAGTTTATGATTTTCAGAAATCTAATTCCTATCCCGGGTAAAAAACAACCCTTAATATCTAAAAAAATATATTTTAACATGAAATCCTTCCCTCAATATCTGCCTCAACTCATATATCTCTCTTTTTTATGCAACTGAAAAAAAAAAAATTAAAAAAAAAATTGAATTAGACGTGGAACAATACTTGGCTGCTTAAAACCACCAAAATCAGTCAAGTGTTAAAGAAAAAAAAAATCCATTAACAAGACGAGACCAAAGATGTTCCCGTCTCCATCCTAATTAAACTCAAACCCTCCTTTAGAAAATGAAAGGTAGATAATTTGTTAAAAACAGGTACTCCATTGAGGTTTTCCCCATCAACAAACTATGTGGAGTAAGAAATGATTGTTGGTTAAATAATTAATCTGCAACTACAAAACATATCCACATAATATTCATAATTTGTTTTTCTCACATGAAGAATAGAAACTCAATAAAATATTAATTATTTAATTACATAAATATAATTAAATTTCAATTTTTCTTAACCCTGCTTAACAAACTCATTCACATTCACAATTTCAACATAGTTACTCAAACTTAAAAAGTCACTATCTTATAGAATCATGACGTTAACAAATCCCTGTTTAACCCTAACCAACAAACCAAACACACCCAACTAATCTCAAAATTAGAAGGGAAAAAAGAGCCCTACAACCCTATTTCCATTTGAAACAAGAAATCCCGCCAAATTCGATAGTTTGGGAGGTCTCTTAACACCATTACAGGATGCCATAACTAGTACTTTAAGCCACAACATCTCATAATACTTTAAAAAAGCTCATATTTCATCATCAGATGCTAAACACCCATTGTATTAGAAAGAAAACTCCTGAATGTCTTCATAAAACTGACAAATGTAAAATAAAGGGATCTCTGGAAGGATCAGATTCCAAAATCCATGTCTATACATAAAAAAGGGAGTACAAAAGAAAAAAAAGGGAATAGAGTTCTGTTTCCAAATCTCTCCCTCTTCTAAAAAAAAATCATTTCGAAATAAAAATGAGAAAAATGGGTTTGACACATCTGTGACAAATGCTAAGGACCTCACAAACTAGCTATGATTTGAAGGAGTACCAGCACCTCCTCTAATTGAAAGCTGAGGTCCACGGCACGAACTGCGACTAATCAGATGGGAATCAAGAAACAAAACTATAACCGTGATATCGTCATGAAAATGTCTCCTCACCCCGCGATCAATCTTCTTCAAATCTGAGTATCTCATTTCTCTTTTTTTGGCAGCCCCAAGAAGGGCAGCTTTAACAAGTTTCCTAGCAATCCCCTGAACAGGAATGGAAAGAACATGAGACACGCTTTTACAGAAACAGAGAGGAACGGCATATTATATACTTCTGAACTTTGTTGCAAAGACAAAGATATACATCATACTTACTTAATTACATCCAAATTTAATAATTCTTAAAGTATTTAGTTTTATAAATAGGTGATTACACTCAGAATGACAGCTCTTGCAGCAAAAAGTATCTTAATTGATTTAATTTTTCTAGGAGGAAAAAGCAACTGAAAATGCTCTCAACTAAAAAAAACTGGCTCTGATAGCTAGTAGTTGAAAAACAGCGTAGCAATAAGTAAAAGTTAAAAAAAGAAGAAGAAGAAGAAAGAAGAAAAAGAAAAGGAAAGCAGAGTCATACATTACGCGGACAACTCTGAACGATGTCAACAGCCTCCTGATTGCTGATATACTCCCAAAGGCCGTCCGACGCAAAAATCAGAAACCGATCCTCTGGGTGGAGTTTGTGTACTAATATAGCAGGCTCAGCTTTAAGAATAGGCTCATGAAATGGTTCTGGTAATCTGAACTTTGACAAAAGTGGCTCTCGGTTGAACTCTGATTTCTTCAGATAAGCATCACCAAGGGATCTTGAAACCTGTTTGAACAGCATCATTACCTTTACTTGTTTATATTTAATTGTTCGGCTATATTTAACTAATTTTATTCCATTGATAAGATAAAGCTAGATAACTATTGGTTAGTCTCAATGTTTTGTCAGTCTTTGAGGATTAACGCCATGAGGCTCTGCTCGAGATGAGGCTAAAATTTTTAGCCTCAAAGCTTACGCCTTTCATGGAGGCCTGGAGGAGCGCTACCATGGAAAACACAATGAGACCTGAAATCTTTTACACCTCATGAAAATGAGCAGAAGAAATATATCAATTTACCACCCATTCTCCAAAAACTTAATTCCCCTTTTGTATGATGGGTAATACAGCATGAGTTGTGATAATTCAGGACATTATAATCACCTTCAACACTAAAAAATTTAATTAAAAATTAAGTCAATTCTATACATGATAATAGTGGTGATATTGAAAATGAGGTTTAGCTTTGATAAAAACGTGAGATTTGATAGATGTGAAATTTTTTTTAAATACTTTTCAAAATTATTATGTCTAGTAATACTTGATTTTATAGTTTTATAATTTTATCAAAATTTTTATAAGCCTCAAAACTGCTTGAAGGCTTACACCTCGCCTCTTCAAGAAAAAAAAAGCCCAGTGCTAACAATCATATAGGCAAGTAAATATGAAATATTCATTTTAGACCTCTTTTGATGACCAAGATCCTTTCCCATTAGGAAGAGAATAAGGGTAGGGATGTGCATGGTCTGGTTTGGTCTGGTTCAGGAGTTTTGGACAAAATCGGGGATCGCTCAGTTTTATTTTCTTCACAATATTTTTCGTTTTTTTTTTTTTGTTTTATGATTCGGTTTCCGGTTTTGGCTACCACTGTTAAATCAAGTTGAAGGGGGAAAAATGGAGATGACTGAATTTGCTAAACTTTAATTTGGTACGAAAAATCAAGAAAAAATTAATTTAGAAAGCTAGAACAGATCTGGAATCACAGTAGTCGCACCGGAGAAAGAGTAGATATGGAATTACCTTTGCGCAGGAAATAGAAGCAGATTTGGAGGCTTGAGTCGAGGGAGGCGATCTCTTTAACGATGGTGGGTGACAATGAACAAAGACGCTGATGGACGACGAGGGTGAGACCTTGTCAAACAACGATTGGCGACTGGGAGGCATGAAGGTAGGAGGGTGATGTGACAGCAACAAAAGGTCAACGATGGGAGACATGAAGGTAGGAGGGCGATGTGACAGCAACAAAAGTAACCATGGTGAGGCCTTCATCAAATGGTTGGAGTGAACTGGAGCTTAAAGGGGTGGGAGGTTTAGTGGCTGAAGCATAGATATAATTTAACTAACTTAAAAAACATATTAAATTTTAATTATTTTTCTTTTAAAAAGGTGCTCGGTTCGGTCTAGTTAAATTGGTTCACAAAATTAGTGAACCGGTGAAAACCGAAATTTCAACAGTTTTAAAAATTATAAACCAACTAGACCAATATATAGAGAGAAACCAAACTAGTCGGTTCAATTGACAGTTTTAGAGATTATGAACCAACTAGACTGAATACTAGACTCCATCTTTCATTCACTTTAGTTAGCAATGTACTTAGGTACCAATTACTTATCAAGGAATCAGAATAAAAATCAATAGAAAAGGGAAAGACATTCCTTTGATGTTGTTTACTTATAATTGTCTGGAATGGGAGTCAAATTCCTATTCATATTGTTTATTTGCACTAGGAATCAAAATTAAACATATTTAAACTAACAAATATGCAAGTATTAAATTTTATTTCTGTAATATTAAAGCTCTTCTCATTAAATGGCTTTGGAATTTCCATTGGAGGATAGATCATTATGGCACAAAGTGGCCTCCCAAATTCATGGTCTAAGGGACCATGATTGGTTCTCTAAACTCAACTACAGAGCAGTAATATTAACCCAAGGAAGCAAAATTCTAGGGAGGTTGACAAATTCCCCAACCTTTCAACCTTGTTGAATCTTAAGACGCCATTGTCAGCTGCTGCAGGAATAATGAAAGTGATTCTTGAATCTTTGATTTTAGGAGGAATTTCACTGATGCAGAATGGGAGGATTGGATTATACCTGCTGAACGAAGTATCCTTAATGAGGAGACGAAGAATCAGGATGTAAATTGGGATTCTCTGGTTTAGGCTGCTTCCTAGTGGGACTCTTTGTTTAAATTCTTTTATAATTATAACTATGCTGCTTCTCTAATTGCTACCAATTGGAAAAGTTTTTTGTAATCCTTGAAATCCTTTTTGTATATGTCAATGTCATACTTTCAAGTTTCAATGAAGCATAAATTACCTGTAAAACAAATACACTAACTACGTAATCGGTATACTAATTATACCCCAATATCTAACCCTCCTCTCTGGCTTCCTTATCAACAGTCCCTTTGTAATTTCCTCCAACTGAATGGAAACGTGGTTTTCTATTAAAAGAATTAAAAAAAAACTGTTGAATTCGTGGACTTCTTTTTCCTGTGTCATTTCCTTTCTCAAAATACCCCACTCTTTATCACTTTTTGTCCGCTAGAACTTCCAAAATCCTTTCACAGAATTCAGAGCATAATAGAAAAACAAACTTAATCTAAAATTTGAAAAAAAAAAGTTGAAACAGAAAAATACTAATCAGGACAGAGGTTGAAGAAAAAACCTGTATGACACCCTTTACACGCCACACCTTGTGCTTTAACACCACAATCTGCGGATCATTGGGATGCAATGAGTGCAACTCCTCTCTCACAGTTTCAATGCTTGCGTTGTGCTCAGATGATAGCTGGACAGCTTTAACCTCTTTGAGAGCCTTTTCAAGTCTTCCCAACACCACCCTAGAATCTCCAGCATTAGCAATATACAGAAATCCACGACATACTATTCCTACCAAACAGCATGAACCAACAGAAGCAATCTGTGGCTTAATCAGCCACTGTTTCTTAACAAGAGACAAGAATTCCTCCTCTGTCTCCAAAAATGCTTTGTGGATAGTTTCAGTTGATAGTCCCTGATTTTCTGAAACCAATTCTGCACCATGAAAAGCTGTCAAGTGTAAACATTCGCATTAGCGATATAATAAAAATTGTTAAAATATTAAAAGCACTCACACCCAGGGTATTGGAAAAGACAAACAAAGATCTTCCCTTTCATCATTTGTTCTGGGCTTCCATATAAGGTAATTTTCTATTAAGGTCTTGAAATTGAAGTATACAAGTACATACTTTTCCATACTCCTTCCACATACACCCATTGGAAGGAGGGCGGGGGAACTAGGGGAGGGTTAGGCCTTTAGGGTATAGACAATGCAATTGTTTCAAAATAATTTTCCCACCATTTTGCACTTAACCAACCACTCATAGAAAGAGAGGTCTATTAATCTTTCTCTCTCCCTCTCCCTCAATCTGTGTGTAATGTGTATAGGTGTCTATCTATATATCTATCCATATGTGTGATATATATAATCATGGGAGCCTTTCTTTTGTAATTTCATTCTTTCAATAAAATAGTTGCTTATCCAAATAAAAAAATATTATATAATACACCATCAGCAAAAGCAAATGGAAATTCAGTAAAGACAGATTCCCAAGATATTTGACAAATTCCTGAAATCAAAAGAAATTTGTCATGATCCTATAAACCAGCATGCACCTTAGAAAATTCAGCATAGCGTTGAACCCAAACTAAATTAAATACTTACTTCCAACCAAAATGCCAAGGTTCCTAAATCATCCTACCCTTCCAACCCAATTTTAAATAAAAGACTGCCACGGGATATGACAGTTATATATCTTTTTTTCCCACTTCAGTTGATAGGAATTCCATAGACACACACAATGTAAACCTCGAGCACCAATTCATGGCTCTCTTCCATATTCTATCATCAAATTTCTAATCCGATCAACGCAATCAAATTCATGTCCAATTCATCTTCTAGGAGAAAATCAATACACAAATCTAGCATAGAAAGCCTAGTATCAGACTCAATTAACAAATCTATCATCCGTTCCTCATTGCATTGTAGGCTCGCTATGCCATACACAATAACATTGATATCTGGAGATTCTGTTAAACTAGAAACAATGAGAATCACCCTATATCATGTGCTATGTACTTCACAGCTGCACAAACACTGATTTGGAAGAGGAATCACAATACATTTGTAGTAGAAGTAAACATACTTTTCATATTTTTAAACAGACGTTCATTTATAAACTGTGCAGCTTCTGGACCTCCATGGCCGTCATATATCCCAACAAATGTTCCATGAGGACCTGAATCAAATGAACTCAGTGGCCCTGACTCAAGTTGGCTACGATCCTCCAACAAATTATTTGCCTGAATAACTGCCATCGAGAATTCACCATTAATATGATGACCAGAATCTTTGTACCACAACAACCCATCTACCCGACCATTCGCATCCGCGCCTCTACTGGAATTTTCACCCTCAACAGAAGGTTTCCAGCAAGGTGCCACAATCTTCATCAGTGTTTCTGATACCATCCCTTACATATTCTCAACCAAATGATCCAGCAAACAAATTCGTCAAACAGACTGGAAGAATAGTATTAGAATAACCAAAAGATTGCTTGATTTTGTTCGAAATTTCCAAACCCAATAGACAATTTTCAGAAATCAGAAAATCATTGATCAATGCAGGCACCATTAATCTTTCAATGTAAAAACATTGAGACTTGATGATTATATGTAGAAACTGCAAATAAACACAAAAAATACAGAATTATACAAAATCAAGAAAACAAGAACCAAACAAACATATATATATATATGTTAAAAAAAAACACAAACCTTAAACACGAATTGTCGAGAGATTCTGCAATTCTTTTTACACACAATTTGCTGAATTATAATCAAAAGAATCAAGAAAAAAAGAGTTTAGAAATTCTGACAGAGATGAAGAAAAAAAAACAACAACAACAACAATAATCAGAACGTTAAAACAGGTTTTTCCAAGAGAATTCGTGAGAATAGATTGATTGATTGATCGATCCTGTTGCTAGGGTTTTTTCCTTGAATGATCGTAAAAGAAACAGAATCCCTAGGGTTGGGGATTGAAGAGAAGAAAAGGGAAAGGAAAAACGAAGACAAAAAAGGCCCTCTCTTTTCAAAGGGCTCTTTTTGGCTTATTTTGATTTTGGAATTTTTTCAGTTTTGATTTTCTAATTTAATATTGCCTTTTTGCCTCTGCCTGCCTGCCTGCCTGTGGGTTTTGACTTTGACCTTTAACAAACCCCGCCATTTTAGCCTACTTTTCCTCTTTATCAGGCCAAGATAATAGCAAAAACCCACTATTTTTGAAAAACTTTAATTCTTTACTTTTTTCTCAAGAAACCTAATTTATTAATTAATTATATTCCTTTTTTAAATTAATTAATTCATTAATATAAATTAAGTTTTCCTAATATAATTTTCAACTCATTTAATGCGAATCTTTGGCTATCCGAAATTTTATGTTATTTCCTAAATATTTTAGGATTTTCAAAACGTACGTGGGAATTTATGGAGGATGATTTTTTTCTTCTTTTATTTGTTTTCTTCCCTTATATAATTTGTTTCAAACGTGTAAATGGTAATGACATATTTCTTAAATTGAAAGTTTGATGAAAGGTAAATTTAAAATATATAATGACATATTTTGTAATTTTAAAAAATCATGTATGGATAAAATAATTCAAATATATATTTTAAAAATCTCTTCTTCTTTTTTTTAAAAAAATATCTCCTTTATATATTAGGAATATAGATATATTAGATTTGATTTTTAATATTGAATAAAGTATAGATGGATTTAAAAAAATAATATACCCAAAAATAAAATAACTAAAATACTTTTTTATAAGCAAATTTTAAAGGAAATGATAATCATTCATCTAAAATAGAGAGTGAATTTATGATGTGATGAGATTTATTATGCTTAAAAAAATTTAAAGATGGTAAAGACACTTGTAAATGTTATTTTAACCTTAAACCATAAATTCAAAAGGTAAACTAGCTATGTTTTTTTTTTTTTTTGAATTTAATATAATTCAAAAAAGTCTATATAATTAATACATCATCGGTAATTAAATAGTCGTATCATATATTGTAAATTTAAGGTTTTATGAAAGGTGAATTTAAAGTAAATAATAATATATTTTATAATTTTTAAATTTTAAATAGGATAAAATTGTCCAAAATTTTTCATCAATGATCCCTCCTCTTATATATTAATTAATGATAAAGATCTGTATTTATTTTTCAGGATTCGTCATGAAAATGTAATAAAATTATAAAATATTCTAATAGTGGAAATACTTAATATTTGTTATGTCTGCTGTTAATATATTGCTAAGCAACTCGACGTATAATTAAATGACTATTTTTTTAAGAAGAAAAATGACTATTTAATCTTAAATGTGGTTTGATTTCTTTAATTTCAATGCTGAATTTAATTTAATTTTTTTTAATATCTTCAATTTGGACGTTACATTTTTAAATGTGCTTATAAATTAATGGATAAGTCTATAGTGTGACGTGTCAATATTAAATATTTAGTTATTAAGAATTAATCTTTTCATCATTTGACTTTGAGAATTTATGATTCATTTTGTAACATTTAATCAACATTTTTAAAAAGTTTGTCTGATTACAAAATAAATTGAAACGTATGAAAGTTCTAAAAAATTTATTTCGTGAGATATGATAAGATGTGTGAAAACATAAAGTTTGACAAATAGTGTGGTAATAATGGGAAAATAAATTTTTCTTCGTGAGGTTGAAGATTTTGCAGACAGTTACATGTTGAGAGAAGACGTGTTAGAATGTTGTCGTGGACTGATTAAAAGGTACTTTATAGAGTGTGAAGTCAGGTTTTTTTTAAAGCAAAAAATTCAAATAAGAACATTATGTTTTGATGGTTATAACTATTTTATTTATTCATGATTTCGAAGTTTTAAAATGACCATAACGTAAAGTTTAAAATGAGGGTTATGAAACATCTGGAATCATCAAAATTAGAGTTCAAATGAAAAAAAAATATGACTAGAAGAAAGTTAATCGTGTTAGTGGGTAGGTGTCAAATTGCATAATTTTATAATCATAATGTTATAAATTTTCATTTTTAAACTATATGAGTGTATTTACATTTGACCAAAACCACAAAGGTCTTATTTGTATTTTACTCTTTTTAAAAATAGTACTTTTTTTTACAATTACTGAAATAACATATTTACGCATACTAATTACTGAAATGTCAGAACTTTATTTATTGAACTAAAAAAAGTTTTAAAAAAAAATCAAAAAATTCATTGAAAATAATGGGAAAAAAAAATCAAATAGTTCGATAAATTATTGATTTTGAACTTTAAAAAGCAAAAAAACAAAAAAATCATTAAAAATACCCATGAAAAATAACAAAATACAGTTTGAATTTATTGAAGTATAATTATGATATTTAAGTAATTTTTAAAAAGTTATGATATTTTAGTATTTATTATGCAAATTTATGTTATTAGAGATATTTTTTTTTCACATATGCAGTTATATATAAATATATATATAAAAAAAAAGTTGATCTCACAGCCTGAGAGTAAGACATCAAAACTCCTTACTCAAACAAGTAGAAAATATCAAGCCAAATCACAAATACAAAACCAATGAAAACAATAAAAAAAAAAAAAACACTAAGAAAAAAGATCTCAAACAGAGCAATCCATAGAATCATAAAACACTATAATTACTACCCGTTAAGGAACAGTTCGGAAAAAAAAACATGAAAACATTGCGAGGAGACGAAACAGACCGACTATAAAGACAAATTTATTTATTTTTATAAAGAATTCGTATAACAATATTTTTTTTAAATCTGAAAAGAAAAAACGATTTTTCAAATTAACTTGAAAAAATGGTTAGAAACAATTTTTGAAAAATAACGATATGATAACTACATATTCATATAGCAAAATATTTATTAAAATATTAAAATAAGATTATATGATAACTACATATGTTTTAAAAGATAAATATGAAATTAAAATAATAAACTCATTCAAATATATACTCACCAAATCTTCATTATATTTTATTTAGTTTTTTAAAAACAAGTTTGTTTTTTTATATAATATTCACATGGCAATATTTTTTTTTTGAAATAAAAAAAAGAATTTAAAAAAATAGAAAAAATGGTTAGTAACAATTTTTGAAAAATAAAGATACGATAACTACATATTCGTATAGCAAAATAATTACTAAAATATTAAAATAAGATTATATGATGACTACATATGGTAAATATAAAATAAAATAATTTAAAATAATAATACACTATTTAATCAATTTTCATACTATTTTTATATTATTTTTTATATAAATAATAATATACTGTTTAATTAATTTTCATGCTATTTTGATATTATCCATTTTATAAATAATTTTAAATAATAACATACTATTTAATAATTTTTCATACGATTTTTATATTATCTTTTTTATATGATATTTATTTATATTGATTCAAACATGAAAGCGGAATTAAATAAAATAATAATTATAAATGACAAATTTGAAATAACATTTAAAGGTAGGGATAGTAATGAATGGTAAACTTGAAATAACATTTAAAGGTAGGGATAAAGATGGAAGTGAAAATTTCTCCAATTTAAACACCTTTTAGAGTAGTATATATTATAAATAATTTTAAATAATAATATATTATTTAATCAATTTTCATGCTATTTTTATATTATCTTTTTTATAAATAATAACATACTATTTAATAAATTTTCATACTATTTTTATAATTATCTTTTTTATATGATATTTATTTATATTGATTCAAATCTGAAAGTGAAAAATTAAATAAAATAATAATTTTAAATGACAAATTTTGAATAACATTTAAAGGTTGGGATAATAACAAATGGCAAACTTGAAATAACATTTAAAAGTAGGGATAAACATATAAGTGAAAAATTCTTGGGGTAATCCAGTAGATAGCCTGTTTTGGTTCATCACTAAGTTTTTTTAGCCCATCACTTTTTTAAGACTTTTTAGCCCATTTTTAGTATGATTTTTTTTATATACCTGATTTGCCCCTATTTAATATTAATCTTTTTTCCTTTTTATATTTCACCTTCTCTCTCCCAATTTTTTTCCTTTTTTATATCTCACCTTCTCTCCCTCTCACGCTATCCTCTCTCTCCATCTCATTCATTCAGTTTTAAATTTTGCTTTTGCTTTTGCTTTTTTTTAAAAAATCCCCCAATCTGTTGGGATTTTATTTTCCCTATTTATTTGTCTTTTTATTCCTTCTATTCTTTTCTTATTATTTCCAAACCTGATTTCATTTTTTTATCCTCGTTTCGAGCTAGGGTTTTTGGTGTCTTTTTTTTTTGTTATTCACGTTTATTTTTTGGGTTTTTTTAGGGTTTCTTGCTTTTTTTTCTTCTTCATCTGTGTTTCTTTTTCTTGTTTCAATCATTTTTTCGTTTTCTTTCCAAAACTCATTGATTTTTGCTTTATCGATGATCGTTTGCTTTTCATTCTCCACCATCTAAGTTTTGAAATCGAGATCTGTTGGCAGATCTGGAATAGAAACGGAAGCGAAAAATAAAGTGTGGGCGTCATCTGATCTTGAACAAAGGTTATTATGCAAAACTCAGATGGTTGGAGAAAACATAAGTCATTTATCCATCGAAGAAGACGATCTTTTTAGAACCCAGATTTGGTATATTACAATATCGAATCTTATACTTTACATTTTCATCTTTTTTTTTCATCCAACCATGCCTTATCTCTTTTCGTGTACATTATATTATATTACTTCATTGTATCTTTTTCGTACTGTACTTATTATGTACAGTATACTATATTACTTCATTACATTTTTTCTTATTGTATACAATATAATATTGGATATGCGTATTGTATCACTATATATAATATACATCGAAAAATTTTCTTGAAAATTCGCCGGAAAAAAAAGTGTTATCGTTTTTGAAAAGTTAGATTTTTTTTGTTTAAGTTTTTATTTTTTAACTTTCTGATTTCCTCTCTTATTTTCTTTTATGATTTTTTAATAATTAATGTTTCCTTGATTTAAGTCTTTTCAAATCGTAATTCTCTTTCTTCTTTCCTCTTAATTAAATTTAGTAGGGGTGGTTTGGGTATTTTACATATCAAATAGGCTATTTTGCCTTATTATTTTAGAATGGGCCTTAAAGCTTAATTTCTTTAGTTGGTGGGCTATCTACCCATATATCCCAAAATTCTTCACTATAAGCACCTTTTAGAGTAGTATAGATATAAGGATTTATTCAAAGTGCCACCTTATAATTTTTTTTTAAATAAAGGTAAAAAGCGCATTAAACTGTTTTTTAATATAAAAAAATGTCGATAAAGTCATAAAAATGAGAGAAAAACACATATATTTTTAAAAAATAAGAGGGGTATGAAGGTTGTTACAAGTTAACGCAACGAAAGTTTGTTCTAATTATTCTAAACTAATTAACATAGAAGAGACGGATCTACTTTTAATATCATGTAAAATTAATCAAGGACACGTAGATTCCTGCTAGTTTTCGAAAATATAAAGTCTCTTTTACCCTTTATCAACGAGTCTTCTACGCTATATCGCAATCAAACAACCAAAACCTGATGGTGGGATCGAAGTTTAGAAGAAATTAGAAAGAAGAAAAATAATTTTTCTTCCTAAAATTATAGCAAAAATCAGCAATGTCTAGGGAGGAGGAAAAAAGATCATTTTAATTTATAAGGAATTGAATTGATGTGTATTATGAATACCTCAAACCTCATATTTATAGGCTAATGGGATGACTAATCAAATTAGGAAAATCTCATGGAGATAAATATAAAAGAAAAATATTGTTCTCTCTCATTTTATCCCACCATAGCCGAAATTGGATATATGATAAAGGAAAAAAATTGATTTTTCTTTATTTGCTTTATCTTGGGTAAATATAATCAATGTTAATATTTTAGAATATAATTCAAACAATTTTCTTCATAAAATATACATATATGGTCGATTTTCTCAATGCAAATTAATTAATAAATCTAATTTATTTAATTAATTATTTGGGCCATTTTCATTTGGGTTCACTAATCCAATTGAACTAGAAACTCTCTCTTGAATTAAGTAAGTCCAACTTAATTAATTATAAACTTTAATATTAATTTATTTATTAATTACCATTTAAATAAAATACTTTATTTAAATAATTAATAAAATATCTTCTTCTAATTAAATATCATCAAGTAATATTTAATTATTAATTTCTATTTAAATAATATTCATTATTTAAATAATTAATAATATTTATAAATATTTTAAGGGAAAAAGACACTTTTGGTCCCTGAGTTTTGAGTTTATTGACAATTTGGTCCCTAAATTTTCAAAACCGACATTTTTACCCCTGAGTTTTCATTTAGCTTTTAATTTGGTCCCTGCGGTCAAAACTCTGTTAAATACTTACAGAAATATAATGTGTCAATATTTTATTAATTTTAAGGCTGATGTGGCATTATTTAATTATTGATGTAGTTTATTTTAAATGATGTGGCATGATAATTATTTAATATTAATATTTTTGTATATGTGGCAATTTAGTTTTTTTTTTAAAATTAAATTACTCTCTCTCCTCTAGCTCTCACTTCTTTCTCTCTCCTCTCTTACCAAACACGAGTTCATCCATCTCAGGCAACAAGAACACAAAAATTCATAGAAAATTTGAAGAAGAAGAAGAACACAGAATAAACCCTTCAATCTAGACGGTGAAGACGATTTCATTTTGAGATCTTGTAATTTAGCTTAGACTTCGATCGATTTTGAGCAACGATTTTGATTGTCTAGATGTTTTCTTTTAATTTTGAGATCTTTTTTTTTCATTGAGAAAAACTGAGTAGGAAATAAGGATGGCAAAATTCCCCACGGGTTAGGGGCGGGGAATCTACGTTTTATAGGGTTAGGGTTAGGGTGAGAAATTTCTCCCCGATTGTTATAGGGTATGGGTATGGGAATACATCCCCCACCCCGCCCCCGACCCCGAACCCAGTTTTTTAAGTACATTTTATGTATTTTGTTTATTTTTTATCTTTAGTTATTGAAAAATATATGTAAAATATGATTATATTAACTAATAAATTATGAAATGTTTAGTATTATGTTTTCTTTTTGACTAAAAAATGTATATTTCATTTTTATATTTCTTTTTAAATAAGAATTAAAATGTAAAAAATGACATTTTCCCCGGGGGGAATCCGATCCTTGAACGGGGAATCCCCGAACCCGACCCCGAGTTTGTTATTAGGGGATAGGGTAGGGTATGGGGATTAAAAATCCCCACGGGTTAGGGGATGAGAAGTGCATCCCCGACCCCGCCCCGCCCCTTTGCCATCCCTAGTAGGAAATGAAGCACAAATGTTGATTCTTGGAATTTTTGTAGAAGCCAGAGTTATTAATGTAAAATGATGAAGTCATCTCTTCGTTTTCCTCTCTTAAACCTTATTTTTATTTCGAAACCCACTCAAAATTCGTGAAAATTAGTTCCAAATCTGGGTTTTGTTTTTGTTTTCCCCAGATCCATTCGTCTCACCGCCTGTATTTCAGACCTATTTGAGGCTCAAAATTCGTTCGTCCCTTGCTTACGTTATAGATATGTTCGTCCCTTGCCTGAATCACGCCTCTATAGTCATCACCATCGCGAAGGTTTCATCCCCCTTTCTTCTCAGACTCGATAATCCACCAAAACCCATGAAATCTCTCTCTATTTTAAGCCAAAATCAACATAGGAAACATAATTAACATAAAAACAGACTCAAATCCAAATGTAAACCCATGAAATCTTTCTCCATAGTCTTAGATCCAAAATAGTCTTAGATCTACAGTTTTCTTTTAAATTAAAAACAATAGATAATCACAACCATTGACAAAAAAAGCCAATGAAATCCAGTAACAAGAGGCAATCGATGTTGTAAGAAGTAACGATTTTGAGAAGTTGAGGATGAATGAGGCCTTGATGATTCTTTGAGATGAGATTAAATGGAATTTCCCAGTAAGAGAGAGAGGGATGCCATGGAAAGAGATTGCAATTTTCAAATTTATGCTTTGATTTTATTTTGGAACTTTTTAATTTCTATTCAATTTCTCAGATGAGTCGAAGCTACTGTGTGATTTTGGAGGTAAGAGATGGAGAAAGGAGTGAGAGGAGAGAGTGAGAGTAAAGATTAAATTAAAATCAAATAATTAAATTAAATATTAATATAAAACTAATATAATATGCCAACTCATTTAAAATATGCCATGTCAGCAATAAAATAAATGTAAAATAAGTATTTTTAATGCCACGTAAGCATTCTGTTAAGTATTTAACAGAGGTTTGACGGCAGGGACCAAATTGAAAGCTAAACAAAAACTCAGGGGTAAAAATATCGGTTTTGAAAACTCAGGGACCAAATTGTCAATAAACTCAAAACTCAGGGACCAAAAGTGTCTTTTTCCCATATTTTAATTATTAATTTCCATTAGATAAACATAAACATATTATTTAATTGATTAATAATACTAATTAATATTATTATTATAAACTAAAGGAAGAACAACAAGATAATAGAAAGAGAGAAAGATGAAAACACAAGAGAATGAGTGAAATGATCTTATTCACTTTCGGGATGAGAATACCCTTCCTATTAATCACTATTTATAGGCTCACAAATATATAGGGAATTGAATGTCAATTTCAATAGTTACAAAGAATGAATAGAGAGAGTAAATAACAATTTGAAATAAGAGTACAATTTGGAGTTATGAGGGGTATCTAAATGATTTACAATACTCCCCCTTGGATGTCCAATGCCTCATTAAAACCTTACTAGGAAAAACCCCAAAGGAAAAAAATCCTAGTGAAGGAAAAAGAGTACATAATTCATATAGTAAGAATTATCTCATTAAAAATATACTCCCCCTCATGGAAACATCATTTGAGATCTATGAGTTGTCACATTCTTATTCCATGTACCAACTTTTCAAATGGTGTTGTTGGTAACGATTTTGTGAGTAAATCAGCTAAGTTATCTTTTGAAAAAATTTGTTGGATATTGATATCATCATGTCTTTCAAGGTCCTGTGTGAAAAAGAGTTTTTGAGAAATATGTTTTATCGTCCCTTTATTTGAGCTATACATATAATGTTATCTTCATATAATTGTTGGAGCTTCCTTACTAGATGATAAACCACATGATGTATGAATGTGTTGAGTCATTGATCTTAGCCATACTTTCTTCATGTATAGTTAGAATTTCAGCATGATTTGAAGAAGCGGTTGTTATAGTTTGCTTTACAGATAACCATGAGACAGCAGTCCCTCTGCTGCTGGGGTTTCTGCCCTAAATCTTATGTAATCCAATTAAACTATAAATAAATAAAAGAATTATTAATTAGTAATATTTACATTGTCATTTATTATTAGTTTAATAAATGTAATCCATCATAAGATCCAGAGTTACGTATGATAACTTAAAGTGAGCATATGATGCGGGAAGATTCACTTAAGTGTAACTCAAATAGTCTGTGGTACATGAATAAAGGTTGGGTGCCTTATTTCTGGTAACACCACTAACACGGCCCACTTGTGAATTGGCACAAGTGATCTCATCTGGATCGCTCATGTAGAGACATATGAGTGGGGGTGTTGCTGCAATAGAAATTGTAGTAGACTGGACTAAGATAAACTTACTGTCTTCTCGGAAAGCCGTTACAGAAAGACACTTTGTTTATCAACCGGTTGATCATGTACAATTGATCTTAATCCTGAGTGGATTACGAACTCCTGTTCGCAAGAGACAAGCCTTTGATTTGCATAGGTGGGAGTGACTCGTATAGTTCGCTCAATATGCCTCCCACTTTGGGAATTGCATCTTGCTTATAGCTAGGAACGTAATTACACAAGAATTGGAATTCACTCCTTTCCATATAGGAAAATAGATAAGTGAAGGGATGATTTACTAAATTAGCGGAATTTATTTAGTAACACAAATTAACACTTAATTTAGGATCTATTAATATCATGCAATTTGTGATAAAAACATGTAGATTCATGCTAGTTTTTCGAAAATTAAAAACCTTTTACTTACATTGAGTAATTAATGGAGAATCGGTTGGAGGTTTCTTTACAGCATCAATCCTCAGCAACACCGGATCTTCTATGCTATATCCCGATCGATCAAACGAAATCCGATTGTGGGATCGAACTTAAGAAGAAATTGGGAAGAAGAAAAAAATATTTTTCTTCCCAATAACACTAAGAATTTAGGCCAAGGGAGGGAGAAGAGAAGAAGAGAGAATTCCAACTTTCTATGGAATTAAATTGTGTGATTTATGAATGACCCAACCCTCCTATTTATAGAAAAATAGGAATCCTAATCACATTAGGATTAATCTATAGAGATAAATACAAAAAGAAAAAAGATTATCTCTTTCCTTTATCTAGCAATTTTGAAAATGCCATGGATAAATAGGAGATTATTTTATTTTCTTTATTTTTATTTATCTTGGGTAAATAAATCTATGTAATTATTTTAGGATATAATTCAAACAATTATCTCCTCAAAATACATGTCATGGCCGATTTTACCATCATAAAATAATAAATAAATACAATTTATTTAATTAATTATTTTGGGCCAATTCCAATTGGGTTCATTAATCCAATTGGGCTTGAAATTCTCTCTTAAATTAATAAGTCCAACTTGATTAATTTATTTATTAATTACCATTTAAATAAAATATTTTATTTAAACAATTAATAATATTAATATTTTCTCCCGACTAAATATTATCCAATTTATATTTAATTAGTAATTTCCATTTAAATAATTTTCATTATTTAAATAATTAATAATAAATATTATAATTATTAATTTCCATAAATTAATAATTTTATTGACAATATTTTATTATTAATTTAATTAATTTTAATTATTAATTTCCGTTTAAATTAATTATTTAAACAATTAATAATTGTTAATTAATTTCAAATTATTAATTACCATTTAAATATACTCAATATTTAAATAATTAATAATATTTCATTATTAATTTCATGTTTAAATAATTTCATGTTTAAATAAACTCATTATTTAAACAATTAATAATGTTTATATTAATTACCGTTTAAATATACTCAATATTTAAACAATTAATATTGCCTATTTTAAGTAATTCACTTTACTTAAAATTTCCATTTCTTCTACTTGATTTCGCGACTACGATATTTGGGCTAGCATAGGGACCCGATGGACCTATAGATCATGGGCTTAATAATTAGTCAATTAAGTGATTAACACATACTCGATTAATTACTTATTATCTAACTATGAATAATTCCACTCTAGATTCATAGTTGAACTCCCCTCACTATAGATGAGTTATGTCCATTTAGTTTATCATTATTTATATATCGTGATATATCCTTCACGTGGAACCCTCATAATTACAAGCGGATAAATTTACCGTTTTGCCCCTGTAATTACCGCTCTATCCTTGTGTTCCCGCTGATTCTCCAATGAACTTTATCTTTAGTCGAACTAGAGATAAGATACTTCGTGATCAATAGAAGTCGTGACGTCACTTGTTCATGTCTCGAATCAGGACATCAAGGGAGTTTCCTAAAGTTCCTAAAATGTTTAGGTATCGCACCGATACCTGGTTAATTTATAGGAAAGTTATGAATTCCATTTCGTGAAAATGAGTTCCCAGCTACTTATCTAGTCATGTTCCCAAAACAGGAGTGTATTGAGCGTTCTTACGGATCGCTCTCAACTATGTGAATCAAAGAACATAACTCCATAAATAGGAGTCCGCATTTCACTCAGGATTGAGATCTATCACGGTTGATAAACTTAGTTTGATATTCGATCATTTCTCGTAAACGGTACTAATGAGAAATTTGATCGAACGTCGTGGTCCTGTCTTATACAATCAACATTGCATATGATACTTCCATTTCATGTCTCCCACATGAATGATCAGGATTAGATCATTTGTCTATAAACAAAATGCGAAGCTATCAACAGTTAATTTATTCTACATAAATTATTATTATTAAATAATAACAAGTTCTAGGACATCATTCCTAACAATAAGTAGTTCCCTTATGGACTGATTCGGTCTTGAACAGCGGGGCCCCATATTCCTCTGATCAAGGAAAAGGTTAAAGACGCATAATGGAGATTATGTAAGGTTGTTCATTGGAGAATCAGTTGGGCTTAAGGAACAAGATGTATCATGAACGTTAATACGGTGTAAATACCTAGCCATGAATACGAACTAACTTGTGAAGGATCAAAGTGTAGTTAATGATTATAGCCAATGGACATAACTATGTCTATAGTACTAAGAGTGCAACTCTAGATATTTATTGGAGTTATCTAGGAGTTAATGAATGAGAATTAATTGATTAAAAGGAGTTTTAATCAAAGGTAATTCTGGATCATTGGAGCCTAGTCCTATAGGTCCATTAAGTCCTCCGAGCTAACGCATGTAATCGAGAACATAAATTAATATGATTAATTTCTTTTTGGAAAATTGGAAATGAATAGAGGAGTCTATTCAATTAATTAAAGGAAATTAAATAGAGGAGTCTATTTAATTATTTAATTAATGGTGGAATTAAGTAGAGGAGTCTATTTAATTAAATTAATTTTGTGTTATCCAAAATTAATGGGGATTTAAATAGAAGAGTCTATTTAAATATTTAATTTGAAATTATCAAATTAAATGAGGAAATAAATAAAAGGAGTTTTATTTATTTAATTATTTAACGGAATTGTTCCATTAAATAATGAGGAAAATAAAAATGCCCAATATTGTCATATGAGGATGACATGGGCGTGTGACCCAGGGTAGGGTCACACGCCCCATTGGTCAAATGGTTGACCAAAAAGTTTGCATTTTTATTTAAAATGTATGTATATCTTATTTTAAATTAATGGGATTAATTTAAATGGAAGATATGGAATAATATATTTAAATTAATATTGATTAATTTAAATAAAAGATATGGAATGTTTTATTATGGAATAAAATATAATATCTTTATTATTCAAATATATTTAGAATATCTTAATTAATTATTTATTAATTAAAAGATATTCAGAAGATTTTCTGATGCCTTGGTTTTCCTATAAATAGGACCTTTGGGGTGACCCCAAAACACACAACCAAGAGAGTTAAAGTAAAGGCTCAGGAAATTCCTCTCCTCTCTCTCTCTTGCGCCGCCCATAGGGTGATTGAGAAGAAAATTCTTCTTCCCAATTTTTTCCTTTTTCCAAAGAAGATAGTGCCCACGCACCGATTCTCTTTTGTGCTTAGTGAGGAAGATATTTTTGGTGGTCCCTGGATCGTCACCATCGAAAAACGAGGAAGAGTCAGACACTTCTCGACAAGGTTTAGTTTTTCTTTTATGCATTTAGAATTTTGAATTTATTATACTGCAAGGAAAGATCCGTTGGGACTTCCGTTTGAGAACTCTTTTAGAGGCCTCAATCCCAACATCTGCATGTAAATAAATAACTAGTTTGAGATATAGCTCTGTGTGGATCAAATAAATATCCTGCATCTGTGTAAAGACCCGACTTTTCAGAGTATAAAACAAACGTATTTGAAAGCAGCGAAAGACTCGATAAATAACATTTATTGAAATACACAAATCAACCAAGTCAAATAACCATTTATTAAAATAATAACTCCGGAGTTATAATCTTTAAAAAAAAATCAATAAACTAAACCCTATTCTTAAATCATTCGAAAACAAATAAAACAAAATCCACTATCTCAACAATTAACTCAAAATCAATAAAATCTCAGTATTTATTCATTAACAAAATGAATTACAAAATGCATAAAAGATGGGTGGCCACCACAACATGAGCCCTCATCTCTTCCATATCATCAACTGCCACCTCTCGGTCCATTGTTACCTAAAAAAAAAAATTATAACACTGTGAGACTAAAGCCAGTGAGAAAACAAATTAATCAACAGGTAAGATTTCAAATAGTCTCTAAACAAACCAAACCAAGTCTCAAGCGCTCAACACTCTCCAAAATCTCTTACGCTCAAGCGTCACTTAAAACTCAATCACAATGCTTTACATGAATATGCAATTATTCCAAAATTCCATATTCAAGGCCTCATCACAATTACTCTTATTCTCAACCCGACATCAAAACATTCTAATCTATTGATTAACATAAAGCTTATATTAAACTACACTAGCATGCATCACTAAGAAGGCGGTCCCTCGGGACTATTAACACTTCCTAGTTCCCGGTTATAGAAACATCTATAACTGTATCCTCTAATAAATCATTCTTACGAGCAATGATTATTAGCACTTTGTTATGAACCCTTTTCATAACTGAAATGACATAGAATTAAGCTCGTAGCCTTAATACTAGTAAGCACAATTTACAGACAATCAATTCTCCAACTTTCTCAACAACAAACGTATATGCCATGCTCTTTATAATCAGTATAAAATTCATAATTATGAATCAAAATGCAGCAGCCCAATCAGAAATACAAACAAAACACAAAAACTGCCAAAAAACCAAAATTCACTAAAAATACTTTCTAATCGATTCTCTTGACCATAAACAACCTTAAACTCCAAAATAATCCCAGAAAAGAAAATAACATCCATCAGAGTTGATTTAATCAAAGAATCATACAATTTCCACCGAAAAAGCCTAAACTAACCTTAGCCGAAATTTAGTTTTCTTAATTTATTTCTCATACTTCCAATGATCATATTCAATCCAAAACTTCAAGAATAATATAAATATATATAAGAAAACATTTTACTAAGGTTTGGGCTTTAAATTTCTCCAAAACCTTAACTTTCAATTAATCCGTTAACTCATCTAGAAAACGTTAAATTCTTATTTTCACGCTACTTCCTTTGACAATCAGAGACCTGAAACAAAGGTCCTATAATATTAAAATTTCATACTAACATAACCTAAAAAGATGAAAAAGGTTTGGGGTTCATCGGTTCGAAAAACGGGAAACAAATATCGATCAATCTTGCCATTGGAGGGGATTCGGCGACAGGGCTGCCGCGGCTGAAATGTGGCCTTCTGGTCATGGTTTGGTCGCGGTTTCAAGGTTAGGGAGATCGATCTTGATGAGTTTTGGTTTTAGGCATGGTAAATCAAAATCGATTGGGTTTTTTCGGCCAAGGTTTAGGAAAATGACAACATTGGAGGTTAGGTCTCAAATTCATAGTGCTCGGAAAATAATTAACTAAAATTTCAGAATTATTAATATAAAAATTCGATCCCAAACTCTTACCCGTTGATTGAAAAACACGGAAAAAGCCTTGAATCTTCCTCCTGTTGGGATTGAGGCCTCTAAAAGAGTTCTCAAACGGATGTTCCAAGGATCTTTTCTTGCAGTATAATATAATCAAAATCTAAATGCATAAAAGAAATATTAACCCTTGTAGAGAAGTGTCTGGCTCTTCCTCGTTCTTGGCTGGTTACGATCCAGAGACCACCAAAAAGATCCTCCCCACTAAGCACAACAGAGAATCGGTGCGTGGGCACTATCTCCTTTGGAAAAAGGAAAAGGGAAGAAAAATTTCTTCCCTTTGACCACAATGTGGCCGGCGGCTAAGAGAGAGGGAGGAGAGGAATTTTTCCTCAACCTTTTACTTTAACTCTCTTAGTTGTGTGTTTTGGGGTCACCCCAAGGTTCCTATTTATAGGAAAACTAAGGCCTCAGAAAATCTTTTGAATATCTTTTAATTATTAAATAATTAAATAAGATATTCTAAAATATATTTGAATAATAAGGATATTATATTTTATTCCATAATAAAATATCTCATATCTTTTATTTAAATTAATCAATATTAATTTAAATATATTATTCCATATCTTCCATTTAAATTGATCACATTAATTTAAAATAAGATATTCATATATTTTAAATAAAATAAAATGAAAAACTTAGTCAACTCTTTGACCAAGGTGGCGTGTGACCCCACCATGGGTCACACGCCCCTATCTGTTAGGAATAGTGTCCTAGAACTTGTAATTATTTAATTATAATAATTTATTTCGAATAAATTAAATAAATAAACATAAGTTCTTTATATTATCTAGATTGATTCAATTGACGATATTAAGAATATATGGAAATATATTAATATCAAACATTCAAATAGTAAATCCTAAGTTATTCTTATGAAATCACGACTTAGTATGTGAGTCATACGAGAGGAGTAACTTAAAAGTGTCTACAGTAAATGGATAACGTTTGAGAACCTTATCCTGATAACACTGTTGATAGCTTCGCATTTTGTTTATAAACAAATGATCTAATGCTGATCATTCATGTGGGAGACATGAAATGGAAGTATCATATGCAATGTTGATTGTATAAGACAGGACCACGATGTTCGATCAAATTTCTCATTAGTACCGTTTACGAGAAATGATCGAATATCAAACTAAGTTTATCAACCGTGATAGATCTCAATCTTGAATGAAATGCGGACTCCTATTTATGGAGTTATGTTCTTTGATTCACATGGTTGAGAGCGATTTGTAAGAACGTTCAATACACTCCTGTTTTGGGAACATGGCTAGATATGTAGCTGGGAACTCATTTTCACGAGATGGAATTCATAACTTTCCTATAAATTAACGGTATCAGTGCGATACCTAAACATTTTAGGAACTTTAGGAAACTCCCTTGATGTACTGATTCGAGACATGAACAAGTGGCGCCTTGACTTCTATTGATCACAGAAGTATATTATCTCTAGTTCGACTAAAGATAAAGTTCATTGGAGAATCAGCGGGAACACAAGGATAAAGCGGTAATTACAGGGGCAAAACGGTAAATTTATCCACTTGTAATTATGAGGGTTCCACGTGAAGGATATATCACAGATATAAATAAAGATAAACTAACTAGACATAACTCATCTATAGTGAGGGGAGTTCAGCTATGAATCTATAGTTGAATTATTCATAGTTAAATAATAAGTAATTAACTGATTATGAGTTAATCACTTAATGGACTAATTATTAAGCCCATGATCTATAGGTCCATCGGGTCCCTATGCTAGCCCAAATATCGTTGTAGCAAAACTAAGTTATTAATTTAACTTAGGAAGAACAGATAATTTAAGTAATTGATTTTACTTAAAATTAGGCAATATTAATTGTTTGAATAATGAGATTATTTAAATGAAAATTAATATTATTAATATTGATACAAAATTAATTGTTTAAATAAAGAGTTTATTTAAATGGAAATTAATATAGCATATCAATTATAATATTATAAGACAAAATTAATTGTTTAAATAAATAAATTATTTAAACGGGAATTAATGTTAATATTATTAATTATTTAAATAATGAGTTTATTTAAATGGAAATTAATAATTAATATTATTAATTAAATAATGAGTTTATTTAATTTAATAATAAATACTAGAGAGAATTAAATTCAATTGGTTTAAGAAACAAATTGGTATTGATCTAAAATAATTAATTAATTGGATAAGATTCAATAGTAATTAATTATATTAGTTTTGACTAAATGTATTTAAATTAGAAATTATTATTTGAATTTTTCTAATTTTAAATATATAATTATTAAATAAATAAATAGTTTAAATAAAGAATAAATAAATATAAATGTATATATACATTGAAAGTGGCGTGTATGGGCTCCAGCAGCTTACAAAGATTAGATATCATATTTTCCTATAAATATGACTATTGAGATTCATATTTTGTACACTTCTCACTTTAATTAGAAAAGTGAAAATTCTCTCTCAAGTTTTTGCCCAATTGCCGATTTTCTTTAGGGAAAAATTTAGAAGAAATTTCTTCTTCTTTTGTTCTTCCGGTTCGATTCCCACAAGTCGGTTTTGCTTTCGATCAGGATATACCATAGAAGATCCGGTGTTGCTGAAGATTGATGCTGTAAAGAAACCTCCAACCAATTCTCCATATTTTACTCAATGTAAGACTTTAGAGTTTTAATTTTCGAAAATATAAGCATGAATCTACATGTTTTTTCACAAATTGCATGATGTTAATAGATCCGTAATTAAAAATTCATTAGTGTACTAAATAAAATTCCGCTAGTTTAGTAAATCATCCCTTCACTATCATCATCACATGACAATATTGGGCAATTTATTTTCCTTTTTATTTAATAGAACAATTCCGTTAAATAATTAAATAAATAAAACTCTTTTTATTTATTTCCTCTTTAATTTGACAATCTCAAATTAAATATTTAAATAGACTCCTCTATTTAAATCCCCATTAATTTTGGACAACTCAAAATTAATTTAATTAAATAAACTCTTCTATTTAATCTCTCATAATTAATTAAATAGACTTTTCTATTTAATAATTAAATAAACTCCTCTATTTAATTCCACCATTAATTAAATAATTAAATAGACTCCTCCATTTAATTTCTTTTAATTAATCAAATAGACTCCTCTATTTAATTCCATTTTTCCAAAATTAATCATATTAATTTATGTTCTCAATTACATGCGTTAGCTCGAAGGACTTAATGGACCTTTAGGACTAAGCTCCAATGATCCAGAATTACCTTTGATTAAAACTCCTTTTAATCAATTAATTCTCATTCATTAACTCCTAGATAACTCCACTAAATATCTAGAGTTGCACTCTTAGTACTATAGACATAGTTATGTCCATTGGCTATAATCATTAACTACACTTTGATCCTTCACAAGTTAGTTCGTATCCATGGCTAGGTATTTTCACCGTATTAACCTCCATGATACATCTTGTTCCTTAAGCCCAACTGATTCTCCAATGAACAACCTTACATAATCTCCATTATGCGTCTTTAACCTTTTCCTTGATCAGAGGAATATGGGGCCCCGCTGTTCAAGACCGAATCAGTCCATAAGGGAACTACTTATCTATTTTCCTATATGGAAAAGAGTGAATTCCAATTCTTGTGTAATTACGTTCCCAGCTATAAGCAAGATGCAATCCCCAAAGTGGGAGGCATATTGAGCGAACTGTATCGAGTCATTCTCACCTATGCAAATCAATGACTTGTCTCTTGCGAACAGGAGTTCGTAATCCACTCAGGATTAAGATCAATTGTACATGATCAACCGGTTGATAAATGAAGTGTCTTTCTGTAACGGCTTTACCAGAATACAGTAAGTTTATCTTAGTCCAGTCTACTACAATCTTTATTGCAGCAACACCCCCACTCACATGTCTCTACATGAGTGATCCAGATGAGATCACTTGTGCCAATTCACAAGTGGGCCGTGCTAGTGGTGTTACCAGAAATAAGGCACCCAACCTTTATTCATGTACCACAGACTTCTTGAGTTACACTTAAGTGAATCTTCCCGCATCATATGTTCACTTTAAGTTATCATAAGTAACTCTGGATCTTATGATGAATTACATTTATTAAACTAATAATAAATGACAATGTAAATATTACTAATTAATAATTCCTTTATTTATTTATAGTTTAATTGGATTACATAAGATTTAGGGCATAAACCACCAGCACCTCCAACGTTTCAACACGATCCCAACGAACTCCTAACAGATAAAAATTGATGAAAATCATCAATTCACCAACCCCTATGGCGTCGGCATCAAGGAGGAAGAAAAGAAAGAAAGGAATTTTACCTCTCGTCTAAGAAATCGATTCCCAATCCACCCGAATCCAAAACCAAAACGAGGAGTAACGAACAATTGGCGACAAACAAATCTTCTTCTTCTTCTTCCAAGGGGGCGGCGGCGTGAGGTCTAGAGAGAGAGAGTTCTTTTCCTTTTTGCTTCTTAATCAGAGATTAGTTTATGAATCTAATCTTTTGCCACCTCATCCATAATTATCTTTAAAATATCCCAATATCTTCCAAATTGAAAATGTGACACCTTTTGCAAGAATGTCATCCAACAAGCCTATGGTCATCAATTAGAGAATTTCTTTATTAATAAATTCCAAAACCCAAAAATTAATTTTAAAAAATAATTTAATCCGAAAATTTTAAATTACCTTGTAACGGGGCATTACAATCTGCATAACCAACTAACTCAAAATTTGACTTATTAGAATAAAACAAGCTCATATAAAGTGTTCCTTCAAGATAACGAAATACATGTTTAATTCTGTTCCCATGTCTCTTTGTTTATATCTGGCTAATAAGTTTATTAAAAATGTTATATATGGTCGTGTATTATTAGCAAGATACATAAGTGCACCTATTGCATTAAGATATGGTACTTATGACCAAGAATTTCTTCATTGTCTTCTCGAGGTCGAAAAATATCTTTTTTCACATTAACTGAACGAACAACCATTGGAATGGTCAATGGATGTGCTTTATCTATGTAAAATCTTTTTAAGATTTTTTATGTATAAGTTGACTGATGAATAAAAATTTCATCTGCTAAATTTTCAATTTGTAAACCAAGGCAAAACTTTGTTTTTCCAAATATTTAAGTCATCAACACATACTACAATAATGGCGAATCCTAATTGTGATTTTTTAATAAAGACACATGGACATATAGAATCATTTTGATAGCCTTATTTCAATAAATATTCACTGATACGATTGTACTACATTCGTCTAGATTGCTTTAGACCATATAATGATCTTTGCAATTTTATTGAATTTAGTTCTTAGTTCTCGAGAACTTGAACTATATGCTTTTGGCATCTTAAATCCTTCAAGAATTTTCACGTATAAATCATTATCAAGATAGCCCTATAAATATGTTGTGGCTACATCCATAAGATGCATATCAAGTTTTTCATATACAACTAGGCTAATAAGATATTTCCAATGTAATTGCATCCACCACGGGAGAGTAAGTCTCTTCATAATCAATGTCAGGTCTTTGTGAAAAACCTTGTTCAACAAGACGTGCTTTATATCTTGTGATTTCATTACTTTCATTTATTTTTCCACACAAATACCCATTTATATCCAACTGGTTTAACACCTTCAAGTGTTGGGGATATTAGTCCAAAAACTTCATGTTTTGAAAGCGAGTCTAATTTTGCTTGTATTGCTTCTTCCCATTTAGGCCAATCATTTCTATGCCGACATTCTTCAACATATTTTGGTTCATAATCCTCAATTTCTTTGATAATATCAAGAGCAACATTATAAGAAAAAATATCATCTATAATTATATCTCTTTGATTCCATCTCTTACCTATTGTGACATAATCAATCAAAATCTCATTATTTTCACTTTTCTCAATTATTCGACTTTCTTCTAGTTTTTTAGGATTAGTCATGTCCAAGGTTTCTTCAAGAACTTCTGTTTCTTGAATTGAGTTATTCTGATTATCAACTTCCTTTATTTTTCGAGGATTTTTATCTTTGGAACCTATTGGTCTCTCACGTTTCAGACGCAACTTAGGCTCATTAGTTGTAGCATTAACACATTGTTTTGTTGGGATTTCAATCCATGATGGTGCATTTATAGCTGGTATATATGATTTTGTCACTTTCTTTACATCAATAAATGCATCAGGTAGTTGTTTTGCTATATTTGTAAGTGAATTATCTTCTGTACTTCTTGTTCATATTTATTTGTACAAGGGTTTAAATTAGGCAATAATGATGTCCTTCATGTTATTTCTTTTTCCAACTTATTAATTTCTCCCCCTAATGTTGGAAATTTTGTCTCATTAAAGTGACAGTCAGCAAATCGTGTAGTAAATATATCACCCGTCAGGGGTTCAAGATATTTAATTATTGAAGGAGAATCATACCCAACATATATTCATAATCTTCTTTGAGGAACCATCTTAGTATGCTGTGGTAGGGCAATTGAGATGTATACTGTAGAACCAAAAATTCTCAAATGGGAAATAATTGGCTTTTGGCCATAAACCAATTGCAATAGGGAGAATTTTCTATAAGACGTTGGTCTAATACATACTAATGTTGCAGCATGTAAAATAGTATGACCCCAAATAACTATCGGAAGTTTTGCTCTCATAAGTAATGGCCTAGCAATCAATTCAAGACGTTTAATAAATGATTCTGCTAAACCATTTTGTGTATGAACATGAGCTACAAATGTTCAACTGTTATCCCAATTAACATGCAATAATCATTAGATGCCTGAGATGTAAATTCATCAGCATTATCAAGACGATTTTCTTAATTGCATAATCTAAAAAATGTGCTTTTAATCTAATAATTTGAGCAAGTAATCTTGCAATTTGTTCTAAAAATACAGAAGACTCAATCCTAACTTTAGGTGGTGATGGCCTTATAATTAATTTTCCTTGAGAGCAAGCCGTACATGAAAACTCATTAACTTTAAAAATCTTTTAGTTCATCAAAGGATGCCCTTGTGAATTCTCAACAATTCTTATCATCATTATCGATCAAGGATAGCCTAGTCGATCATGCCAAACAAATATGGATTAGTGAACTTCAAGTTCATTGTTGCATATGTTTCAATTGGATGAATACATGCATAAAGAAAAAGGAGGTAACTTTTCCAGGAAATGTTTTTCATATGAGACAATAGATGTAATATGAAGGTATTCAATATTATTTTCATTAACGATCTCAATATGGTGCCCATTACCACTATATACTTGAAACTTAGCAAAATTTTCTTTGATTTACTAGTGAACAAGTCATGATTTATAGTAAATTTTGTTCCTCTAGGCAATATTATATTTGATTTCCCAAATGCTTTTATCAAGTTTGTCGAACTAGATATTGTATTGATATTTTCTTCTAACTTTATCAAATTTGAAAAATATTTTCTGCTTTTAAGTATGGTGTGTGTTGTCGCACTATCTGCTAAACATATATCTTCATCGTTGATCTTCGAGAAAGCCAAAAATGAGAACTGCTCATATTTCTTCATTAAAAATAAATAAAAATGATTACAAAACAAAACATGTTATAAGAAAAATAAAAATAAAATAAACTAGTGGGAATTTACTGGAAGGAAGAAAAAAAAATGCAATCACAATAACAACAAAATGATAAAATTAATTTTGAACTTTCTCAAAAGTAGTTGAAGTGTTGATTTCTCCTTCAACAAAATTAATCTTCTCTTATGGATATTTAAGGAAATCAACAACATCCAAGTGTGTCATATCAAGTAGATCAAATGCATCATCATTTTGATAAGTAAAGTTGGATTCCACATTCTTTCATGTTTCATATAACAATGCCTGATAAAGATCCACTAAATGTTTGGATGTACGACAGGTATGAGACCAATGCCCTTTCATACCACATCTAACTAAAATATTTATTTAGTAGTGCTTGAGAAAAGAATAATTAAAAGAACAAAAATAATACAAATTTTCCACACTTAACTAAAATATTGATTTAGTAGTGTGTGAGAAAATAATAATTAAAAGAACAAAAACAAAAAATAAAATTGATAAGTAAAATATTTACATTGAAATCAAATAAATAGAAGTAGGAAAATTTTAAGCAAAGTAAGAATGGTAGAGACTCGTGCTGATAACGTATTATAAACTAAAGGAAAAACAACAAGATTACTGAAAGAGAGAAAAATGAAGACACAAGAGAATGAGAGAAATGATCTTATTCACTTTTGGGATGAGAATACTCTTCCTATCAATCACTCTTTATAGACACACAAATACATGGGGAATTGAATGCCAATTTCATGAGTTACAAATAATAAGTAGTGAGAGTAAATAACAATTTGTAATAAGAGAGGGAGGTTATACAATGTGGAGTTATGAGGGGACATTTAAATTATTTACAATAAATATTTATTATTAATTAATAATATAATATAATTATCAATTTTCATTTAAATAAATTAATTATCTAAACAATTAATAATATTTCAATTATTAATTACCATTTAAATATACTCAATATTTTTTTTTGATAAAATATACTCAATATTTAAACTATTAATAATTTCTTGTTTAAATAAACTCGTTATTGAAACAATTAATAACGTATGTCGCTACGTAAACGCGACGTGGAAAAATAAAAGGGAGCCACCACTAATCATTGGTTTTTTATTGGGTGTGATTAGTGTTAGGATCTAAGGCAACCCTAGAGGGGGGGGTGAATAGGGTTTTAAATAATTTTATAAAACTTTTTCAATCAATTCAAAAATTAAGATTAACAAAATAATTGGACTTTTTAAGTTCAATCAATATGAATAAATATTATACTTAGAATTCTTTTTAGCAAAGTGAACAAACATGATATGATAATAGAAAATTTTGTATCACAAATAATTTCTAACCATTTAATTATGCTTTGTAAATTATAAGAATAAATATGTAAAGCAATAATTAAAAGAGTAAGGGTTAGAGAAAGTGACACCAAAATTTATAGTGGTTCGGCCAAAAATGCGGCCTAGTCCACTCCCCGAGCGCCTCTCGGGAATTTGTATTCACTTTTTGCGGGAGCAAGTGCAACCCAATCCTTTTAGCGGGATCAAGATCAAACCCGAACGATGACCCTTTCCACGGAGCAAGGACAACCGATATCTATCACTTTTTTTACTAAGGTTTAAGAATTAAACCTTTTACAATGATAAATCCTCACAAAGGATAAATATTACAATAATTTTGCTCACAATAAGAGATAAAAATCTCAACAAATTAGCCCTTAAGGATGGCTAGAAATACACAAATTTTTCTCACAAAAATGCTCACAAAGTGATTAAAAAGAAGAGCTTTAGCAATGAGAAGATAGCTTCTAATTTCGTTGGTGTGTATAATCTGTCATTTTCGAGCTCAATTTATAGCCAATAAAATGTTACTATTTCATCCACCTTCATAAATAAATTTGACTTTAATGGTGTGAATGGAAGAAGAAATAGGCTCCATTGTTGACAAAATTGGAGGAAGAAAAATATAGCAACTGCCATTTTCGAGCTGGTCATTTTTCCATAAATGAGGTTGATGAAGAAGAGCTTGAAATGATGATTATATCCTTTGAGGTCTTCATATAAATTTAAATCAGGAAGGGCAAAGTTGTAATCTCTCATATTGTGTAATAAACGCCTAAGAATAAGTAATGGAGAAGGCCACGTGTCGAAACGTCATTGGCTGAGACAAATCTGATTTGAAATTAATAATAATAATATTATTAATAAAAATTCCGGGCAGCAGGGGCAAATTGGGCAGCTAGTCGTTGTGAGAGAGAATCAAAAATAGGTCAGCCAAGTCAAAGAATGATGGTCAGGACTGAAGGGATGATTTACTAAATTAGCGGAATTTATTTAGTAACACAAATTAACACTTAATTTAGGATCTATTAATATCATGCAATTTGTGATAAAAACATGTAGATTCATGCTAGTTTTTCGAAAATTAAAAACCTTTACTTACATTGAGTAAAATATGGAGAATCGGTTGGAGGTTTCTTTACAGCATCAAATCCTCAGCAACACCGGATCTTCTACGCTATATCCCGATCGATCAAACGAAACCCGATTGTGGGATCGAACTTTAGAAGAAATTGGGAAGAAGAAAAATATTTTCTTCCCAATTTTGAATAAAGAATTTCGGCCAAGGGGGGAGAAGGGAAGAAGAGAGAATTCCGAATTTCTAAGGAATTGAATTGTGTGATTTATGAATGACCCAACCCTCCTATTTATAGAAAAATAGGAATCCTAATCCCATTAGGATTAATCTATAGAGATAAATACAAAAAGAAAAGAAATTATCTCTTTCCTTTATCTTGCAATTTCGAAAATGCCATAGATAAATAGGAGATTATTTTCTTTTCTTTATTTTATTTATCTTGGGTAAATAAATCTATATAATTATTATAGGATATAATTCAAATAATTATCTCCTACAAATTATCTATGAAGGCCAAAATTAATAATAAATAATTAATAAATCAAATTTATTTATTTAATTATTTTGGGCCAATTTCAATTGGGTTCATTAATCCAATTGGGCTTGAAACTCTCTCTTAAATTAATAAGTCCAACTTAATTAATTTATTTATTAATTACCATTTAAATAAAATATTTTATTTAAACAATTAATAATATTAATATTTTCTCCCGACTAAATATTATCAAATTATATTTAATTATTAATTTCCATTTAAATAATTTTCATTATTTAAATAATTAATAATAATTTTATTGACAATATTTTATTATTAATTTAATTAATTTTAATTATTAATTTCCGTTTAAATATAATTATTTAAACAATTAATAATTTTTAATTAATTTCAAATTATTAATTACCATTTAAATATACTCAATATTTAAATAATTAATAATGTATAATTAATAATATTTCATTATTAATTTCCTGTTTAAATAAAATCATTATTTAAACAATTAATAATGTTTATATTAATTACCATTTAAATATACTCAATATTTAAACAATTAATATTGCCTATTTTAAGTAATTCACTTTACTTAAAATTTCCATTTCTTCTACTTGATTTCGCGACTACGATATTTGGGCTAGCATAGGGACCCGATGGACCTATAGATCATGGGCTTAATAATTAGTCAATTAATTGATTAATTCATAATCAGTTAATTACTTATTATCTAACTATGAATAATTCCACTATAGATTCATAGCTGAACTCCCCTCACTATAGATGAGTTATGTCCATTTAGTTTATCTTTATTTATATATCGTGACATAATCCTTCACGTGGAACCCTCATAATTACAGCGGATAAATTTACCGTTTTGCCCCTGTAATTACCGCTTTATCCTTGTGTTCCCGCTGATTCTCCAATGAACTTTATCTTTAGTCGAACTAGAGATAAGGTACTTCTGTGATCAATAGAAGTCGTGGCGCCACTTGTTCATGTCTCGAATCAGACATCAAGGAGTTTCCTAAAGTTCCTAAAATGTTTAGGTATCGCACTGATACCGTTAATTTATAGGAAAGTTATGAATTCCATCTCGTGAAAATGAGTTCCCAGCTACTTATCTAGCCATGTTCCCAAAACAGGAGTGTATTGAGCGTTCTTACAGATCGCTCTCAACCATGTGAATCAAAGAACATAACTCCACAAATAGGAGTCCGCATTTCACTCAGGATTGAGATCTATCACGGTTGATAAACTTAGTTTGATATTCGATCATTTCTCGTAAACGGTACTAAGGAGAAATTTGATCGAACATCGTGGTCCTGTCTTATACAATCAACATTGCATATGATACTTCCATTTCATGTCTCCCACATGAATGATCAGGATTCGATCATTTGTCTATAAACAAAATGCGAAGCTATCAACAGTGTTACCAGGATAAGGTTCCCAAACGTTATCCGTTTACTGTAGACACTTTTAAGTTACTCATCTCGACTTTAATCCTCTCGTATGACTCACATACTAAGTCGTGATTTCATAAGAGTAACTTAGGGTTTACTATTTGAATGTTTGATATTTATATATTTCCATATATTCCTAATATCTTTAATTGAATCAATCTAGATAATATAAAGAACTTATGTTTATTTATTTAATTTATTCTTAATAAATTATTATTATTAAATAATTACAAGTTCTAGGACACCATTCCTAACAATCTCCCACTTGTCCTAGATCTTTGGAGATTTGACTTGTAATTCCAGTCAAACTGGATGACTATCAACTATTTAGCCATGGTAGTCATTTTAATACTTTATTAGTAATGTTTTCATCTGTTTAGTATGTATTTCTTTTGTCTGATGTTAGTTTCATTAAGTGTAATAGATTCCATATTTTATCGCCATAAAATAAACTCTATTAACTATTGATTTGAAACTATCATGTTCAAATACCTTTTCATCTACTAACAACTTAGTAATTTTAAGCGAATTTAGAGTTTAGTTAGTAAAAGCTCATTTTACTTATACTTAACTCATTTAATGTTTAATTCGCAAAGGTCTTTTGTCAAATTCTTACATGGAAGTAAATTCATGTTCGAATTTGAGCCCGTGCAACTCATAAAATCTCCCATTTTATCTATGTGCACTAACATACTATTTGTAAATTTTATTTTAGTCACATTTGTTCTAGGATTCTCGAAATTCTTAAGCTCCCACTACAAAGTAATTCTCCATTACTTTCATCTGTTCAATGATTACAATTCTATACTTCTTATTATTTCCAAAATAATGTATAAGTATAAGTGACCCTTTTCAACTCAACTATTGAAAATTCATGTCATTTTTATTTCACTTATTTTGAACTTTATTCATTGATTTTGAAGTCAATGAGTTTCACTTGGACTTCTAAAAGTCCGTTTGGTTGTTCTATGACGCTCCCACTCAAATAAAGTTCTACAAGTAGTTTAACTATTTAAACTTTTAAATAACTACCTGTTTTTATTGTGAAATAAAATCATTGTAATTCTTTTATATCTTAAGTAAGGTTTAAAGCCTTCAGTATCACTGATTTACTGAGCTTTTCTTTAATAATTTGTGAATTCAATTATTCACTAATTATTACTTTCAATTTCTATTTTGTTTATTCCATATCAGTTTGTACTGCTTTTAAAACATCCTTTTAAAATAACTGAATGTTTGGAATATAAGAAATCGATTTAATGTTTACTTATCACTTAAATTCTAACATCTGAATGTTCAAGTTTTAGTGATATTTAAGTCTAGTTATCTTTGATAAATCAAAGATATTCGATTTTACTTATCCCATAAATTCGTGGATTAATATGGTTATCATCTCAAATTCCTTGAGAACCATCTTTAAGAGATTAATCCCTCTAACTTATTTAAGTAATTTTAGACTTAAGTATTTAAACATTTTTAAACCTTATAACTCATTTAGATATACCGGAGTTTAGAATTTGGATTTGAAATTTATTTGTTTTATACTAAGTATTTTGAATAACCATCCAATCACACTTTGGAACTTTGTAATATAATTGTAAAGGAATATCTACCTAAATAACTCTTATTTAAAATATTCCCAAACTTGGTTCATACGAAATGAGAACCAATAGTTATTACATATTTCAAAATAAAAACAAATTGATAACTAAACTAAATTAGAAAACTATGGTTCTGGGAAGAAGAATATTTTCTTCCTTTTTAGACTATTGTAAAATCGGTTATGAGGAAAATAGGAAGAAGAAGAGTTTTCAATTTCGAAAATTGAAATTAGAAGCTTTTGAATGAACAACCAAGATGTTTGTATTTATACGCAAAACAGTTTTCCAATTGAATTAGGAAATACTATTAAAATAAATACAAGATAAATGCCAAGAATAAAATCAAATTTTATTCCTTATTTATCTTACGTGCCGATTTTATGTGTATAAAATCATTAAGAAAAACTAATTTTTCTTTGTTTAATTTGTCTTTGGTTGAACATTCTTTTATATATTTATTTTAGACAAAATAATTCCACAATTATTTCCTAAAATATTATATATGACTCGATTTTGGTATTTAATAATTCAAATAATTTGAACCAAAATCCATTGAATTCATTAATTCAATCCTAGATTCTTCCTTATTAATAAATCTTATTTATCAGTTCTTCATATTTATTTAAATCAATCATTTAAATAAAATATTATATTCCGATTTTTGTACTTTATTATTAATAAATATTTATTATTTTCTATTTAAATAATCGAAATTATTTAAATTAATAATAAATAGGTTATTTAATATTATCCTTTTAAATAATCCCTATTATTTAAAATTAATAATAAATGTTTAATTATTGATTTCCATTCAGGTAAACACATTACCTAAATAATTAATAATTATTTATTAATAATATTTTATTATTAATTACCATTTAAATAAACACATTATTTAAATAATTAATAACAATGATATTAATTTACATTTAAATAAACTCATTATTTAAATAATTAATATTGTCTGTCTATTCAAGTAAATTGCTTTACTTAAATTATTCATTTCCTTTTCTAGGAAACACAGTTCTCATAGTTCAGTTTGTTCTTTCCAAGTATAGTGACTAAAACAGATGCTATATTACTGAAATTTAAATAAACTTTATCTTACTAATCTAACATGCATTCAACATTCAAATACTCAAAATTTCGACATATAATTAAATATGATGCATGAATGCGAACATATTAATGAACAGAAAAGCCCTAAAACATGTTACTATGTCACGATATTTTAATGATACCGGTGAAGTGCCGTCGAATGATAGGTCAGTTACCATCATTAAAACGAGATGCCACTCGAACAATTGACAACTCCAGAATAACTCATATTCCTATGTCATTGTTTATCGTGTATTTGGTCCAGAGTTTTGATAACAAAATTTATCAAATTTCTTTTAAGTGTGACCCACTAATTTAGTCTTTTAAATAAAATTGAAGAGTGTCTACGAAGTGTAGATTCAGTCTTCAATCAATCTCATTTAAAATTCTTTATCCCTTTCGGGAGACCCAACTTGATATTGATTTATACAATAAACCTTCCTATGGGAATGAACACCTGCAGCAGTGTTACAGAGGCCATGTATAAATCTCACGTTTCGAGCCCATTAGTGGAGACCATAGGATACATTGACATGTTTCCTTCTCCCACTTAATATTTTGAGTTAGGGTTTCATAACTTAGACTAATTCAGGCTAACTCATTAATCCAAGTTTTAATTAACCTAATCAACTTTAACTCTTAAATTGGTTAGATTAATTTTATAAAGTGATTGTTCAAGTTTTCCTAATTTAAACTAATCACATTATGCGCCGTCTTAATAATTTTGATTTATTAATTTGAACTTTTCTCCCAGGATCGCTCCCGGTTAGAGGCGCTCCGTGTTAGGGGAACTTTATGAAACCTCATCGCCAGGCGAGCTTTCTCTTGGAGATCCATTCAATTCAATTAATCTCAATTATTAATTTTTAATTAACCCTTAATTAAAAGTTTCTATTTGTTTATCTTATATGGATTTTGGCCCAATTGTTTAAACAATAATTCCATATTACAAATAATTCATTTAGTTTCTATTCAACTTTTAAACTAGATTTAACTTTTGAATTTTAACTAAATAAGCATGCTTTTAATTCTAAAACAATTAGAATATAATTTTCGATAATAACATTTATAAAATAAAATTATAGCATGCTTCACATACATTAGCATATAATAACACATATTATATCATGATGCATGTATGTACAATTAATTAAAATCATACAACCTATGGTGGGATTTTCTACATGACATACTTTTATGCATGAACATTATTTAAAACAATTATATCATACATATAAACAATTTAAATAATAAATAGCTAAATTGACCGGTATTCTTGGCACTATTTCTAAAACGGAAAATTAAAATTACAACTTAATTTAAATCTTCCATTGTAGAATTTTGAGGCTTCAACTTTCTCTTTCCTCCATGGTGTAGGCGTGGGCATGGGTAATTATGGAGGCAATATTATCTCCCATAATATTTCCATAATTACTTGTTTTAAAATAATTATCTTTTAATTATATGGAAAGAAAAAAAAATCCATATAATCTTATATCAAATCTAAATTCATAATTTAAAATATGGAGATAATCTTAAAAAGATTTTATCCTTATCTTAAATATTTGATTTCTTCAATTTGATATAACAAGATAATTATCTTAAAATATCTTACCATTATCTTGACTTATCTCCTCATTTTCTCTCTCCTTGGGCGTGGACCTCTTAGAATGGTGGAGAACAATTTTCTTCTCTTCCTCCCTTGGTGTAGCCGATTTTGCCATCATTGGGTATGGGAAAATTACAAATTTTTCCTATACCCTAAAATTTAGGGTTTACAAATTTTCTACTAAAATTTAAAATCCTAAGTGCCTCAAGAATACCTAAACAGTCAACTAGCAAACCTCCACAATTTATATAGCACAATTTATATAAACATACATAAAACAATTTTTATGCAACCCACCAAAATTTTCGAAAACTCATAATTTTGCATGATAATTAAAATTAGCTCTGATACCAATTGAAGGGATGATTTACTAAATTAGCGGAATTTATTTAGTAACACAAATTAACACTTAATTTAGGATCTATTAATATCATGCAATTTGTGATAAAAACATGTAGATTCATGCTAGTTTTTCGAAAATTAAAAACCTTTACTTACATTGAGTAAAATATGGAGAATCGGTTGGAGGTTTCTTTACAGCATCAAATCCTCAGCAACACCGGATCTTCTACGCTATATCCCGATCGATCAAACGAAACCCGATTGTGGGATCGAACTTTAGAAGAAATTGGGAAGAAGAAAAATATTTTCTTCCCAATTTTGAATAAAGAATTTCGGCCAAGGGGGGAGAAGGGAAGAAGAGAGAATTCCGAATTTCTAAGGAATTGAATTGTGTGATTTATGAATGACCCAACCCTCCTATTTATAGAAAAATAGGAATCCTAATCCCATTAGGATTAATCTATAGAGATAAATACAAAAAGAAAAGAAATTATCTCTTTCCTTTATCTTGCAATTTCGAAAATGCCATAGATAAATAGGAGATTATTTTCTTTTCTTTATTTTATTTATCTTGGGTAAATAAATCTATATAATTATTATAGGATATAATTCAAATAATTATCTCCTACAAATTATCTATGAAGGCCAAAATTAATAATAAATAATTAATAAATCAAATTTATTTATTTAATTATTTTGGGCCAATTTCAATTGGGTTCATTAATCCAATTGGGCTTGAAACTCTCTCTTAAATTAATAAGTCCAACTTAATTAATTTATTTATTAATTACCATTTAAATAAAATATTTTATTTAAACAATTAATAATATTAATATTTTCTCCGACTAAATATTATCAAATTATATTTAATTATTAATTTCCATTTAAATAATTTTCATTATTTAAATAATTAATAATAATTTTATTGACAATATTTTATTATTAATTTAATTAATTTTAATTATTAATTTCCGTTTAAATATAATTATTTAAACAATTAATAATTTTTAATTAATTTCAAATTATTAATTACCATTTAAATATACTCAATATTTAAATAATTAATAATGTATAATTAATAATATTTCATTATTAATTTCCTGTTTAAATAAAATCATTATTTAAACAATTAATAATGTTTATATTAATTACCATTTAAATATACTCAATATTTAAACAATTAATATTGCCTATTTTAAGTAATTCACTTTACTTAAAATTTCCATTTCTTCTACTTGATTTCGCGACTACGATATTTGGGCTAGCATAGGGACCCGATGGACCTATAGATCATGGGCTTAATAATTAGTCAATTAATTGATTAATTCATAATCAGTTAATTACTTATTATCTAACTATGAATAATTCCACTATAGATTCATAGCTGAACTCCCCTCACTATAGATGAGTTATGTCCATTTAGTTTATCTTTATTTATATCTGTGACATAATCCTTCACGTGGAACCCTCATAATTACAGGCGGATAAATTTACCGTTTTGCCCCTGTAATTACCGCTTTATCCTTGTGTTCCCGCTGATTCTCCAATGAACTTTATCTTTAGTCGAACTAGAGATAAGGTACTTCTGTGATCAATAGAAGTCGTGGCGCCACTTGTTCATGTCTCGAATCAGTACATCAAGGGAGTTTCCTAAAGTTCCTAAAATGTTTAGGTATCGCACTGATACCGTTAATTTATAGGAAAGTTATGAATTCCATCTCGTGAAAATGAGTTCCCAGCTACTTATCTAGCCATGTTCCCAAAACAGGAGTGTATTGAGCGTTCTTACAGATCGCTCTCAACCATGTGAATCAAAGAACATAACTCCACAAATAGGAGTCCGCATTTCACTCAGGATTGAGATCTATCACGGTTGATAAACTTAGTTTGATATTCGATCATTTCTCGTAAACCTGGTACTAAGGAGAAATTTGATCGAACATCGTGGTCCTGTCTTATACAATCAACATTGCATATGATACTTCCATTTCATGTCTCCCACATGAATGATCGGATTCGATCATTTGTCTATAAACAAAATGCGAAGCTATCAACGTGTTACCAGGATAAGGTTCCCAAACGTTATCCGTTTATCGTAGACACTTTTAAGTTACTCATCTCGACTTTAATCCTCTCGTATGACTCACATACTAAGTCGTGATTTCATAAGAGTAACTTAGGGTTTACTATTTGAATGTTTGATATTTATATATTTCCATATATTCCTAATATCTTTAATTGAATCAATCTAGATAATATAAAGAACTTATGTTTATTTATTTAATTTATTCTTAATAAATTATTATTATTAAATAATTACAAGTTCTAGGACACCATTCCTAACAAGGACATGAAAGGTATTGACCAAAAAACCAGGGGCATATAGGACATTTTTGTATGCAAAAGAAAAGGCAACTCTGATGCATTGGAAAGCAGTTGCCACGTGCCGCGTTGTGAGAGGCGAAGGCAGCTGGCGAAGGAGACAGGTGGGACCCGCTGGCAGTTGACGCGTCAGACAATTGTGTCTCACGCGCGGCTACGTGGGCGAACGAGGAGCGTTGGATGGCGAGCTGAGGCGCGATCGGACGGCAGCGGTTTTTTTACTTTCCTTTTCCTTTTTTTTTTTTAAATTCTGATTTATATTATATAATAATTTGTAAATCTGAGAAGATCTGAGCCACTGATTCAAAAAGCAAGGAGATCTGACGGATGGAATAAATTATGAATAAATTTTTTTCTTTAAATCAAAAAGCTGAATAAATCTGGGCCACTGAATTTGAATTCCATCTGATCTGACGGCTGGAACTTTGAGCGCATAATAAATATAATGAGCTTGCCGCATACGATCCGAATGAAAAAATTATTTTAATTCCAATATTCTAAAATTAATATCTTGCTCGTTTGACGTCCGATTGAGTCGATTCCAATTGTGTTGGACTCGTTATAATTTTCTCTACACATTGGACTATCAAAACACAGAAAATTGATTAGTAACAAAAACACGTTTGTTATCATCAAAATAAGAAATAAGATTAATTGGCTTAGAAAGTCAACAATTAGTCACCTATTCATTAACTAAGGATGGTCTACTAACTATTGAACATGGGTTCAGGAGTTCATTCACACATAGGGAAGGTATTAGCACCCTATTATGTTCGTTTAAAAACGATTGCTGTTTTTTATTTTGGTGTATTATTAATGAAAGCCTTTATCTATAAAACAAAAATTTATTTTTTGGTTATTTTTAAATGTCCCATGTTTTATTAATCAATACTTTAGTAATAAGACATGATTAAATAAGTATGAGTGGCGTAAAGCCATTAGAAAAATGTTGTCGGGAATTTTAACTCAGTATTCCGAGAAAAAATTCCTTACCTCAAGAATATTTAGGAGCATGGTATTCCAACGCCCCATATTCCGTCGTCGGAGTTTTCGAAAACGATTTTGTTTGTTTGTTTGTTTTTTTGTGTTTAAGTTTTAAATATGAATATTTTAATTTATTGTAAATTTTTATCTTTGTTATTATTTAGCTCAATATTAGGTTTAGGGTAAGTTTCACTTTTAGCCCCTAGGTTTTAAATAGGAAAATTTTATTTGATAAATCTTTTATTTATGGTATAAATAGACAATTATTATCCTAATAAATTTCAATTTTTATTTAAGGCTTATATTATTAATCTTTGTGTTTTGGACAGTTGGTAGATTTATACCCTAATAAATTCCAATTAATGTTTAAAATTTCATTGTTAATTTTTATGATTTGGAAAATTAGTATCCTAATTAATTTCAATTTTATATTTAAATTTAAATTGTTAATTTTTATGCTTTGGAAAATCAGTATTCTAATTAATTCCAAAATTGTATTTTTATTCAAAATATATCAAAACGAAATAAAGCAAAGACAATTTTAAACTTAGATAAAATACTAAATATCCTATTTTAAAAGACATCTAGTCTGCCGAATACATATAATTGACAATACCAATTAATTAAAAGATAAAAAAAAAAGTTAATAGTTAATTGGACAAGATGAGATGTATAAAACTTTGACAAAATTATTTTGATACATTTTAGGACAAATACATTAGAAATATCAAGTAAATAAAATAAAGATCTTAGACACAATTTAAAACTATAAAAATATATACATATAAAACCATAATGACTATTATTTAAGTTTAATACTCCAAATTCAAAAAAATGCTTTTCTATTTGACCGTCAAAACACAAGAATTCAACATGATTTTATTATTATTTTTCACCCAATTAACATAAAAAAATATTTAAATAAATAGATAAAAGATCACAAATACATCCCTGAAGCCATTCATTTGAAATACCCATCACATGAATACATACATGATAAACACACTTTATTCACATGCAACTAAAATTTAATTATGATAAAAGAAAGATAAGATTTACCCCTTCAGGATTGAGACGTTTTGAAAAATTGATGGTCTGTCAATCCTCAATTGAACCGAATGATTTGTGTGAAAAATTTCCTTTAAGCCTCACCGTGAATATTTGGATCTAATGTGAGCAAGAGATTGAGAGGGAACGAGAATGATAGAAAGTTGTGAATTCGATAGACGATGGAATATGAATTATCGATCTTGGGTTTGGCTATGAGAGAAGGGACGGTGAAAAGAAAAAAAACGAGGGAGAAAGGAAAATGAGCCCACCGTCAATGACTAGTTGTATGGGTTTTTTTTTTTTTTCCTTTTAGGGTTGAAGGAGGGTCCTTTTTATAGCAAAATGGAGGATAAAAATTAGGAAAGTAATAAATGAGAATAAAATCAAATAAAATCAATTTTTAATTCACCCCCAAATCATGCAAAAATTTTACTTTAATTTATTTGACAACTCATAAAAAATAATTTCTCATTCATCTTTTCCATGTTTAAATTGTTCTCATTTAAAACTTATTTTTCAAATCTTTTTATTTCTAAACAAAATTGATTCAAATAAAAAATAAAAAATAAACAAATTTGGCACATTATTATTTTTATCATTTATCTTTATTCTTGCTAATAAAACACTAGAACAATAAAAAAATGCAATTACATTTATCCTAAAAATCTATTTACTAATTTTAAAATTAAACATAAATCAAATCTTCTTCTTTTCCTCTTCTTTTTTTTAATACTTAAAATTAAATTAAAAACACATCGGACGAAAATGGGTGTCTACAACGTATTACCATTAAATATACTCAATATTTAATAATTAATATTGCCTATTTAAGTAACTTAACTTACTTAAATTGTTTATTTCTTCAATAAGTCAAATTAATGACTTGATTTTACGACTACGATATTTGGGCTAGCGTAGGGACCCGATGGACCTATAGATCATGTGTTTAATAATCAGTTTATTAATTAATTTACTCATAACCAATTAATTACTATTATTTAATAGTTGAACTCCCCTCACTATAAATGAGTTATGTTTATTTAGTTGATCTTAATAAGTTTCTGTGATACATCTTCACGTGAAAAACTCATATTTACAGATGAGTTCAATTTATTGTCTTACCCCGGTAATTACCGCTTATCCCTGTGTTCTTGTTGATTCTCCAATGAATGTTATCTATAGTCAAACTAGAGATAAAGTACTTATGTGATCAATAGAAGTCATGGCGCCACTTGTTCATGTCTCAAATCAGTACATCAAGAGAGTTTCCTAAAGTTCCTAAAATGATTAAGTATCACACTGATACCGTCATTTTTTGGAAAGTTATGAATTTCATCTTGTGTAAATGTGTTCCCATCTATTTTCTTGTTATGTTCCTAAAACGAGAGTGTATTGAGCGTTCATTTAGATCGCTCTCAACCATGTGAATGAAAGAATATAACTCTATGAATAGAAGTTCATATTTAACTCAGGATTAAGATTTATCACTGGTTGATAAACTTAGTTTGATATTCTATTATTTCTCATAAACGGTTAAATGAGATATTGATTCAATCATACTGGTCCAGTCTTATACAATCACTATTGGCTTCTATTTTCATGTCATCCACATGAATAACACGGATAAGATCATTTGTAAACAATATAAAATGAACAGCTATCAACAATGTTAACAGGATAAACTTTCCTAAATATTATTAATTTACTGTAGACGTTTTAAGTTACTTATCTCAACTTTAATCCTCTCGTATGACTCACATACTTAGTACTGATTTCATAAAAGCAATTTTGGAGTCTTACTATTTGAATATTTGATATATATACTTTTTCATTTTCCTAAAGTTCCTTAAGCTTCGTTCCTAATAGGAAGAATAATGACAAATTTTCAATTCTTTTGTCAAGCATGTGTCTAAACAAAAAATAGGTATATTAAGAATGAACATTGGGAGATGTGTCTTTGAATTTTGTGAAATGTTATGATGATCAGTTGATCTTTTAAAAGGGTGGAAAACCACTTTTGGAAAGCATAAGATTCCCGGGAAATGGCAAAGGATATGATTTTTTCATTCCTCTTTCAATAATTGCACATTCTCCCAATAATTTATCGATACTTAAAATAAAATAAATAATAGGATTTGTTATTGACCAATACCAAAACATGATGGGGACATTGTTTTGCAAAATGAAAATCAATATAATAGCATTCTTTATATGTGACTTTCGATTGGTTTCGATTGAAATATTTTTTTAAACCGGATTCAAGTTACTATTTAGTATAACATAAATGAATCTTATCAAGTAATGAACTCAACCCAATTTTATAATTTTAGATAGGGTTGGTTCAAATCATTCTAATTTTTTATTTTAAAAATCTATAAAATAAATAGTGAATAATTATATTTTTAAAATTTAATTATACACTTTTATATATTAAATTAAAAATAGTTCTTCAATTTTACACATTTTTAAAGAAAAATGATGTCTCAATGACCTGAACTAATTATTCAAACTCAATCTAACCCAAACAAATTTATAACTCAACCAAAATCGTATGGGTTGGATTAGATTGATCGATTTTTCGGTTTATCGGGTTTTTAAATGGTCTTATTTATAAATATTAATTACATATTTATTATTATTTTAGAAATCATGAGTGGAAGTATTACCTATGGACTAGGTAATGTAGTAGAAAAGAAGATAGAAATTTATTAACCTTTGGAATGATGTCTTTTTAAAAATTGTTTGTGTGAATTTCATTTGAACCTGTTTAAAATTGGTAATGGATTCATATATCTTTTTATTAATACTTATTTTTGTAATTCTATTTGAACTCGATTAATTATTAAAGTTAGTGCAGTTTTCTTATTTTGATGGAGGGAAGTTGGGTAATTTTTTAGAAGGTATTTAAACAAAAATTAATTTTTGGTTGTTTATGATTTAGTTTATTGTTAAAGAGGGCGTTCTTATTATGGATGACTATGATTTGCGTGTTGTGGTTGAATCAGACTTCCTGGAGGATATTAAGCTGATTAATGGGAGAACTTCGGATTTAACGAAAACTTCTTCCCTCATTGATGAGATTAGAATTTTGATAGAGACAAAACAGATTGCATCATGTGCGGAGAATGTGTAACTAGTTAACCCATTTCCTAGCAAAGATGGCTACAAATATCAAAAATCGGGTTGCTGGAAAGACTCTTAAAAAAAAACTTGATCCCTAATCTTTCAAACATAATATTTTAACCTATGATATTATTAATATGTTGTTAAATATGTGATATGACATTGATGAGGTGGTAATTTATTTTATCAAGGAAATCATATGATTTGGGTTATGAAATTGAAAATACATTTACAATCAACATATTTTCAGTAATTGAGGTTTTTTTTTTTTTTTTTAAATCAGGATTTTTTTTAAAGAAAAAAATACCTCAATTACTGAAAATATGTTGATTGTAAATGTATTTTCAATTTCACATAACCCAAATCTAGTGAAGAAAAACAATTTCTCATACAAAACCAAAACGAACAAAATTTGTATAATTTATGGGTTAAATACACTGATGACCCCTGTATTTTCAAGTTTTTTTAATTTACGTTTTCGTACTATCAATTTTATTTTTGCACCTCTACACTTTCATTTGTCCAATTTTTGTCCTATAAATTTATTAAAATTAACAGTTTTTTATTTTTTCATTTATAGGGATATGTGAAAAGACTCTTTTGACCTCAATCTAACCATACTCAATTACCATCAATCATATTTATCATAAATTAACCATAGTAAAAAAAGAACAATTACCGTAGACTCCTCTCTCTGGTGGGATCCTTTCAATCTTCTCTTCTTACGGACCTTGAAAACACCTCCCTCTCAATTAGTAATAATCATCGATTCCCTTGTCTTACACGTGATTTTCGAAGATTGGTAGTGGATTGAGTTGTGAGATTTGTTAACCTTTTTCACATGAAAAATTATTACCCTTAAGGTGGTGTTTGTTTGTAGTGTTTGGGGATGGGGATCCAAGCCCCATGGTGATGTTATCCTATCCCATGTTTGTTTTGTCAAAAAAAAATTGAAGGGAAAGAGATTAAAACCCCATGGTGATCCATTGGTGTTTAGAACACCTCCAAAATACATGGAGTTTGTTTAAACTCATTGATGTGATGAGAGAGAAAGGAAGAGAAGAGAGGAGAGAGAAAAAAATTATTTCATAAAATAATTTTATCCTTTCATCCCCATGCAAAACCAAACACAGTAAACTTGTCCCCTGACATCTCGTTCTCATGCATCTCATCTCCAGGCATCTCAATCCATGCAAACCCTGAAACAAACTACCCTAAATGACGATGACGTCGATTACCATTGAGAATGAATTGAAGTTACAATTATTATTCACTTTATTCCCTTCGATTTGAGTGGCAGAACCAGGGAGAAGTTTTTGCGCTTTTTTTGCTTCGATTACAAGAGAGGCTGAAGGATTAACTTGGGCTAATGGTTAAATGATAGATAGGTTTGGGTCAAATAAGTTTTTTTCACATATTTTTGAATATAAAAAATAATAAAGAAATAAGATCCATTAGTTTTAATAAGTTTATTGAACAACAATTGGGTAATTGAAAATGTAAAAAGCTAAATTGATAGTTCAAGAATGTAAATTAAAAAAGCTTTATAGAGGTCATCAGTGCATTTAATTTAATAATTTTTCCAAACCAAATATCACAATTCAATTTGAAGTTTTGGGCTAAAATTGGACACTTTTTTTTTTAATAAAAAACTAGATACGTGTTTGAGTTTATTTATATTTATAGTATCATCTTAATAATTATTGGCTTATATTTCAAAATTAATTGATAATAAATTGAGTAAACACATAGTATTATAAATCTTATTAGGAGCAGAACAAATAAACAAATAAACAGGAAGCAAATAAAAATAAAAGAGGATGTTAAATAATAGAAAATAATTTTCAACAAGTATCAATCTACATTTTCATCTAAATAAAAATATTTAGATACAACTTGACTACTGAGAGATAATTTTCACTTTTAATATCTTGTCGAGTGTATTTATTATCAATGAAAAAAATAGAGTTCATCATGCGCCAATAACTTTCACGTAACTGTATATTAAAGAAAGAAATAACGGCAATAAGACTAGTGTAATTTTTTTCACTCGTCAATAAGAAGGAGCTCATTGTAAAAAAACAAAAAATATAGATTAAAATACATTTTTTGTCCATCAGTTTTGAGGCTTATGTTTATTTGGTCATTGAGTTTTATTTTTGTGCATATTTTGTCCTCGAATTTTGAGAAATAGGTCAATTTAGTCCTCGCCGTTAATTTTTCTATTTATTAGTGTAAAAAAATTCTGGTTGGCAACTAATTTTATGGTCAAAATATACTTTATTTCTCAAAACTCAGGGATGACATATACACAGATTAAAAACTCAAGGACCAAACAACCCTATTTCTCAAAACTCGGGGATGAAATAAACACAAACGAAAAGCCGGTCTCTCACTAACTCCTTCTTTGCGATATGTCTTCTCTTCCCTCTACATTTCATCAAGTGGTCATGCTAGCTCGCTTAACTGGATAACGGAATTGGGATCTCTCTCGCATGCAAATATTTCGATCGAGAAAGCCATCCATGTCGCAACTGATTCGGTAAAGCTACGTGTCCGGTGCACGGAGAACTGTCTTCGGTCTCCCTTGGATAGGGCTATATCTTTGTCTTTTGTTTGTTACACAACACAAGACAAACTGGAAAGTGACTCGCTTCTGTTTTGGTTGGGATTGGTGGAGCACGATGAAATTTATCATCAATATAATGATGAGAATGGAAACTATAAGCACGAATAAAACTCAGGTACTAAGGTACTTTACCTTTTTTTTTTAACAAAAACAAATTTTGAACAAAGAATACTACTGCACTTTAGATTATTGTTAAATCATATCCCTACACATTTTTTAAAACACCCGTGCACTTTAATAAATTTGTAACTCACACCCTTCTATCAATTAGATTTAACGAGATTGTGACACATATATATTATATGCATGTATGTATTCCAATTTCATGAAAAAATGAAAAAAAAGGTATAAATTACATTAAAATATATAAATCACACCCATCTGTCAAAAAAAATTTGGGTTATTTTAGCTATATTGGAACTCATGGTATGCGCATAATATGTATGTGTTTCAATTTCGTTAAAAATAACTATTAGAATGGTGTGATTTACAATTTTAGTAAAATGTAGATGTATTTTAAAAAAATAAAGTGGTGTAAGGATACAATTTAGCAATAATCTAAAGTGTAGGAGTGTATTTATTTTATTTTATTTTATTGAAAAATTACATCAAATTAGAGGAGGGGGACTCGTACCTTCGATCTTATAAGAAAAAAGCAGGTGCCTAACCACTTGGGTTATGCTCGTGTTACACATTCACCTTAGCCATCTTAGGGGGCTTTTTTTGCCAAATAGCTAATTTCTTTAAAAGTAATTAAGGATCTGTCCAAACATTTGAAGTAATTGGGTAAATATCATTTTTTTAAGAAGTTCCGTTTTGAAAACCCGACCTTAACTTGGTCAACGCCTCCATATTACTGTATTGTAAAAGACAGGTTTCTAAAACCCATTTTTCTGCCACATGGATGAAAACGGGTTTAGAACGCCAAGTTCTCTCTCTCTCTCTCCAATTTTTTTTAGCTCCTCTCTTCTCCCCTCTGTAGACTGCAAGCTCACATTGTTTAATAAACATATGACCACATTGTTTTTGTACACTATAGAGAGTAGGGTTGAGCAAAAAACCGGACGAATCGAGAAACCGACCCGACCCAAACCGAGCAATTCGGGCCAATTTTACCGGTTCAATTGGTTTTCTCGGTTTGCTTTTGAAGAAAACCGAATTTTTCCGGTTTTCTTCGGTTTGGGAGGTTCGGTTCAGTTAAAAACCGAGTATTTAAAAAAAAACTAACTCATTTTCCATCTTTTGTTCTATATTAATCTAATCATATTAGGTGTGGAAATTGAAATTCGATGTTATTGTGAAAACTATTAGGTGTACAAATTGAAATTCGTGCTAATTGAAATTGAAATTATAATTGAATTTACTTAATAATATATGCATGAATTATAATAGATGTAAAATTGAATTTCATTTAATAATATATGAATGAATTTTTATTAAAAAATGGTTTTTTTTAATATGGACCCCAATTTACAGGTTAAAAAAAAAAGAAAAGAGTAAAGTAAAGGCCCAAACCAAAAAATCGAACTGATCGGTTCCTTTAAAAAAAGTGAACTGATCGGTTCATTATTTTCCTAAACCGAAGTTACCAGTTCGGTCCAAAATTTTGGACAAAACCGGACCGATCCCATCCCTAATAGAGAGATATTAGTGAGGTGAGTTGCTATGACATTAGTGTAAATAAACCAAGATATGAGCATTAAACCTTTCATTATTCTTTTTCCAACAAAATTTCTACGTATTGCAAAACCAAAAACTAATGGGATAGCTGACTATGACATTTCACCCTTTCATTTTTTAAATTGCGCCGGATTAAGATTTCGTTCGGAGTTCCATTTTATCAAAACTTAGCCTTTGTCGAAATCAAAGTGATTGGTCTATTCGTGCAGCATTAATACATCATTTAGCCAAGAACCCTTTGTGCTTTACCTTCTTCTTCGCTTCCTCCTTCGTCCTCATCCTTAAGATAGAGATTGAATTTCTATGTGAATGGCCTCGAATATCAGATCAGCCCATCACCCATGCCAAAATCGAAATAAATAAATAATAACTTGATTTCTAAAACCCGTTTTCATCCATGTTGGGTTTTAGAAACCCGCCTTTTACAACACGTTGATCAAGTTAAAGTCGAGTTTTCAAAAATGGACTTCTAAAAAAAAACCCAATTACTATAAATGTTTAGACGTACCCTTAATTATTTAAAAAGGAAAAAAAAAGCCACCTGATAAGTGGAAATTTCAGAAAAATGCGGTTCCGATCAAACTAAGATGCCAGTCTGTTTTATTTCTCCACTTCAAAATCTGATTCCTTTCTCTAGAGCTAGACCCATAGTTTCAACCCGACGATACCTCCCTTTGATCCGAATCCGATCGATTTTCACAAGACCAATCGCCGGCACCGGAGAATCGGATATGGCAGTTAATTCTGTTCGAGTTGCCGCCGCTCAAATGACCTCCACAAACGACATCTCTTCCAATTTCTCCATCTGTTCTCGCCTCGTCAAAGTATCATATTCTCTCATTGTTTTCCTCTCTCATTGTATTTTTATCATTGCGTTTGTAGTTATTAGGATCGATATCTACTACGATCTTTGAAATTCTATCAATTTTGGTCATTTGACAGCGTAATTTGATTTTTTCTGAAGTTATCTGGAGAAAATCTTTGACTGAGATGAGATATATTAATTTGTTCGATTACCGTAATTTCATATTCATAGGAAGCAGTTTCAGCTGGAGCAAAGCTGCTTTGCTTACCTGAAGATTTTTCTTTTATGCCTGCCAAAGATGGGGAAAGTCTTAAGATTGCAGAGCCTTTAGACGGACCGATTATGAGTCAATACTGCTCTTTAGCTAGGTTGTTCATGATTCTCTTGCTGTTTCTTCTCTACAGAAGATCTTGTGAACACATTTTCAAATTCGTGTATAATTGTTTGTGAATATGGGCATAATTTTAACTTATCTTTACTATGAGTTTATTTGCAGAGAATCTAGTATTTGGCTGTCACTTGGAGGCTTCCAAGAAAAAGGGCCCGAGGATGAACATTTCTATAACACACATGTCATAGTCGATAACCATGGGATCATCAGAAGCACTTACAGGAAAATACACCTGTAATGCGCTTTTCATTGTACATTAAGTTTCCCGGGAGGGGATTGAGAGTTTGCCACTGCACTTTTTCTTGAACTTTAATTCGCAAGAGTGATACTTCCATGCATTGCAGTTTTTGGATGCTTTCTCTTTTTAGAATGTAATTTTGATGTGATCGTGATACATTTACATAAATATGTAAATATAGGTTTGATGTTGATGTTCCTGGTGGAAGGGTATATAAAGAAAGCAGCTATACCAAAGCAGGTGACTTTCACAACACATATATGAAATCCATGTTGAATCATAAATGCAGCGTTTTTTGTAACCTTTTGGTTGGTCTTTTTGATCTATTCATTTATCAATGAAGAGCCTCGTTCTTTATTAAAAAAAACGTTGAAGCATAAATGCAGTCGTTTCTTTGTATGAGCTGCTCATTTCTTTTCAAATGATATTCAACATGACTTTGATATAATACATGGCAAAGCCAGCTCACTGTGTGTGGCTCTTTGTGTTGTGAGGTTGTATTTATATCTATATATCACTATTAAGAAGGTGGCCTGAGAAACAGACCCTTGTGACAAAAGCATTAAGCGATACTTTCATTTTTAATGGTTAGGTAAAGTAAAATGTGTATTTATGTTTTAGGGGAAGATGTTGTGGCAGTTGATAGTCCTATTGGGCGTCTTGGTCTGACTGTATGCTATGATTTGAGATTCCCAGAACTTTACCAGCTGTTGAGATTCCAGCATGATGCTCAGGTATTAAAAAATTCCTTGGGTGTTTATATTGGGGTAATGTTTTATAGCTTGCTTACACTCAATCTGGATGATAACCTGTAGGTTTTATTGGTTCCTTCAGCTTTTACAAAAGTTACTGGTGAGGCACACTGGGAGATTCTTCTTCGTTCTCGTGCAGTCGAGAATCAATGCTATGTTAGAATTCCTTTTCAGTAATTGGTGTACTTGTTTCTCTTTCCGTCTGAAGCATGTTGAACAAAATGAATGAAGGCCTTTCATTCTTCTTTATTCCAATTACCCTGTCTGAGAAAGAAATCATGAATGCATTCAGGTCATTGCTGCTGCACAAGCAGGAAAGGCAAACGAGAAAAGGGAGAGCTATGGTGACACTTTAATCATTGATCCATGGGGAAAAGTAGTTGGCCGATTATCTGGTGAGAACTTTTTTTCTTTCCACTTTTAGATTCATTTTTCATCTTTTATGGAGATGCCCCGAAGCTGCGCTGTGGGTTGGCCCTTCTACCACGGTGAAAATCATCTTCTATGAATAGAGCATGAAATGATCCCACAAATTATGATTATCCATTCATCTCAAAGATGTTTTACTTGTGTCTTGTCCATTCAGGAATAAACTTATGAACCAACTCCTTCAGATCACAGGCAGCCTGACTATTTTTGTATTAATGATAACTGTACACAATACCGAAGCAAAACCTGAGTTTAAAGTAAAGTCATCCTCTAATATGAATGTGCCGGGAAGAAGATGTTTTTGCTGAAATTACTTGTTGGGTCAATATCAGACTCTTAGTAGAATGCATGATATGCTTTAGGCTTGAGAGCATTGAATTTTCAGTAGATGAGTGTGGAAAAATGATTGCCTGCATGTAGTTTGTTGTGATTATTCCCCTGTATCTCATTATAGCTCTCACTTGTTCTTCAGATCGATTAACAACGGGCATTGCTGTGGCAGACATTGATTTGGATTTAATCGAGTCAGTGAGAACAAAGATTCCAATTGCTAAGGTAAGCTGAACTAAGTATATTTCTATAAAAAAAATAGTGTAGTTAATGTGAGATAGACTTGCTATCTTGATGGAGTTCCTTAAGTTCTGTTATATTCGAGCGTAAAGCCCTAGTTGAGTGTGATGGAATTTAGTGTAAACATGAATTCTTGATTGGAATTCTTGCGAGATGTTAAGAATGTTCCGCTTTAATCTGAATATTGTGAAGGATATACCTTTCAACCTATATCATAGATAGGTGGCCACACATGTTTGAACCCTTTTAAACTATCTTTAGTTTACCCTTTTTTAAACCCCTCACCTGCATTCTCACTGAAGTGAAGGGAGTTTTTCAGTCTCATCGGTAAAGTCCTGGTGGGTTCATTTTAGAAATTAATAATAAAAAAATTCAACAACTTCATTTTTACCAAAAAGATAGGGAACATCGCCAGTTCCTGAAATTTATAAAAAAAAAAAAAAAAACCATATCCACCAAGTTTTGGTTTTCACCACACTAATCACGGGTTCCTTTCTTTGATTTTTTGCCCCCCTTCTTTTTTTTTTTTGGCTAAACACGAATTCCGTAATTCAATAAATAGTTTGCTAAGGACTTGCGTTGTTAGGCATATATACATATATTACACAATTAATTGGAAAGTAATCCGACTTCATCAAGTTTCTTATTCCGTAATTCACTTTATATTTCAGCAACGAAAGCCATTTGATTTCTGGAAACACGCATCATTGTGACTCCAACTGTTTGTCCTGTTCTCATTCAACCAGGTGTATTACTTATCTTTAAAGCTATCACATTTCTAACCCGAATACCGTGTTTTATACATGTTTTAGTCAGTGATAAATCGATCTTGTGACTCTTCATTGCGTTATGCTCGCGGATTTTCTGCGTGTAATATCAAGTCAATTTTTTTTTAGATATTCTGTGTCATGTCGTCTTCAGATTTCACACATTTTTTTTTATTAGAGTGATTTATGGATCCAAATTTTACTATTGCCATATTTAATATTTCTTACAGTATCGACAGGATGATTTTCTTCCTCATAGATATATGAAGATGTTGGAGGTCCATTCTTGAGTTATCTTCTTCAACGCAATGTATCTGTATCAAAGAATTGGAGAAACGTAATATTATTTGGTTATATTGAAATTATCGGTATCCTTCTAATTTTTTTTTTTCAGTATCACATTATCGCATTGTGTCAATATGTTGTCTTGAAAAATAATTTTATTTATGCTTTTAACAGAAAAGTATATATCACCTAGTTTACTTCAAAAGAACAGGAACTAAAATTCAGGCACATTAAACAGTATTTCCTTCTTTTTATATATTTATATATATATATTGACAAAATGATATCACCAATATAAATTAAGCTTTATTTTTTTCCATTGGTTTTTATGATAATCATTTTAATATTAAAACACTTTTTTTTATCAAATTTTAAAGAGGAAAGAAAATATTTGTGAAAATAATCCTTGATCTTCTATTTATGAACAGGAATAAATTAGAAATTACTTATAGCACTTTTTCCCTCTTAAATTTCAAACACTTTTTTTTCTTTAAATTTGGATAGTCTATACTATTTTGATGAATTTATTTAACGATTTCTTTTCATTAATTTAACCAAGGTTTAAAAAGTGTTATTTTAATGAAAATTTGTGCTATTTTTATATTTATGGCTGATGAAGTGTCATTTGTTTTTAAAATGCCCTTTAATTTTAATTTTGGAAATTTTAAATAATTTAGATGGAATACATATATAAAGAAATAAAGTTTATTTTAACTAGAGTGGAAACCTTGCTAATTTGAATAAAGTACACCAATTATTTTTTAATTTTAGTTATCATTTTTAAATTAGAAATAATTATAATAATTTTTAAACAATTTAATTTAATGTTAATAAACTATTTAATTTAAAAAAACATAATTACAGGTTAGATAATTAAAAAAAATAAGGAAGTTTTTACATAAATCACAGTAAACTATAACTATTAAGGATTGTAACAATTAAACCCGACTCCTAAAATTTTAATTTGACAAACTATCATAGTTAAATTTTTAATCTATTAATTATTTTTATGAAATTTCTATGGAAGCAAGTCTCTGAGGGCCCCTATCATGCCCAACCCCGATCCCAAAACCCTCATGGTGGTGGAAATGAAAATTTATTCTCTAATTTCATCTCTCCCTGCGCCATTGATATGATGATGTATTACTTTTTTCTAGGGCGATTTTTAGGGTCTAATTTAATAATTTAATGGGATAATCTATCAAGTTCAAAATTTTATGGGTTCAATTTTAATGCTTTGTAAAGTTTCAGGGGTCAATTACTCAATTTGAAAATTTAAGGTTATAAGAAATAAACAGAGGCAAAATAAAAAAAATTATACTAAAATTTCAATTTTTACATCTATGTTCTCATTTTTAATAAAATCGAAGGAGCAAAAATTATGAAAAGCTAATATTAAAAAATAAAAGGGGGGTAAAATAGATAAATTATACATATTATTATTTATTTTTCAAAAAATTGAGGGGGCATTCAAATGGTGGCTCCGCCCCTGCTTATAGTTCATAGGTGATTTATGTAATTTTCTCAAAAAAAATAATTAGAGTATAAAGGTTGGGTAAACTATCGGTTTTTTTTAATTATAAAGGTTTTAATTATTAAAAATTCAACTCTACAGTCAAATTATGTAAAACATTTTAATTTTACCTCAAACATTTTAAAGGTTGTAATTTTACTTTTCATTTTTTATTTTGTTTCAAAACATTTCTTGTTAAAATTCATGAAATTCAACTTTTGTAAGGAAAAAAAAAGTGTAGTTAATTAAACTCGTTAGAAAAAAAAAATCTTACTAATTTGAAAAAAAGAAAAAGTAAAAAACATCTCTTCAATAGATATAATTAACTAAAATCAATGCATCCTCTATAAACATATAACAAGCACATGGATTATAGTCAGCTCTATCTTCTTAATAAATTTAAAGAACAACATTTTTACAAAAAAACAAACCCTATTCAACTTTTTTCAACTTTCATTATTTTATTTTTCTTCAAGTGTTAATTTGATAATAAAATTAAACTTAAATAGCTAATCTGTTTCATGTTATCACAAATGTATTGTTTTCCAATTAACTTATTAAAGAAAGTATAATATTCTCAAAACAAATATTGGATTCATCAATAAATAATACACTCATCATTACTATTGCGCTAATTCCACAACTCATCATCAGTTGAGATAATTTCTAGTACTCCCATTATATCAAACATTTTTTTATACCATTCCAATTAATAGTATATCATATATATTTATTATCGATAACAAATAAATAGTAAGATCCACCATTTACAACCACACATGACTTGTTATCATTTGAAGAATATATACAACGGAAAGTATTCTAGAATTTTCCTCATGATCCAACCATCAAGTGATGTGTGCTTACAAATCTTGAAAAACTATGTTGCAAATCAAGTGATGAGGGCCTATAAACTATATTAACAAACATCAAACAAATGAGAAGCAATAATCCACCCTGTAACTTGCGAAGCAGGGGAAGCCACTAGAAACAGCAACAAAATTTGGTCATTTACAAAGGCAATCAACACTTTTTCACCTTTCACTCTATCAAATATCCCAATGAAAAGGACAAGAAAAAAGAATGGAAAATCAAATAGCCACTTTGGAAAGTATTGAAAATTAGCTTTGGAAAATATCAAAAAAAAAAAAAAAAAACTATGGACAGTAATACCTGCACTGCACAAATCAAAGATGAATCTCCTCCAGTTATTATATTAATGTCGAAATTCCCAAGTAGAACCAGGACTAGAAAGGAGGTCAATAGATTTACTCCCAATTGTGTCTTTTAAGATTGTTATTTGACCTTCCTTCAGCAGCAACTCCTCATCCAATGTCTCTATTTTTCTTTTCAACACATCCATTTCTGAGTTCAATAGCATGTTCTTTTCCCTGTACTTATTCACTTCCTCCCACATCACGTCTCTCTCTTTCGAAACTTTCAGTAATGTGTCCCTTCGAGTTTCTAGTTCCTCTGTACACTCTTCAAGGCTGTTTTGAATCTTGCTTATGTCCTCATTCTTCTTCAGCAACTGCAAGAGGATGAAAACGGCTTATTAAAATTTTGAGTAGGCAACGAAAGTTCAGAACTGATCAAACTGGTCAAGAGTAATTTTATGTGCATTTAACAAAGAGGAAAATAGCGATACTAGATATGAAAATCAATAATTAAGTGCAACATAAAAATATTGATTAATCCCATAAGTCATAAGGGCAGATTATTGACAGTACAGAACCATAGAACTCAAACTAGCACAAAATCAAGGATGCAAAGAATTATAACAAAAGAAAATCAATAAAGAAATAAAAGTTAAAAGGCAAGAGATTATAACGTGACAAATAATTCTCTGCTAACAACAGCAATTTGATGCTGGATAAAGGGGATTATAGTAAAGAAATAGAGAGAGAGAGAGAGAGAGAGAGAGTGAGAGATTTTAATTTCTAAAATATCAATCCAGCTACGAAATGACGTCTTCACATTTTCAATAGTCCACATAACCCTCCCAAATTTTGAGAAACTCAATCTCAATGACAGTAATGTGGCAACCAGAACTTCAAAAAAAATCTTCAAATGGTCATTGACCAGTAAAAGCAGGGGAGATGGGAAGATCACCATTCCGAGTAATATAATCATAAACAAAACAAGAACCTCAAACAAACCCTTTTTTAAAAAAAAATAACCTCAAATAAACCTGAATAAAGTAGAAACTACACATACATCTCACATCACAAATTTGGAATCTACAGAATTTTTTTTTAACTTAACCTAAAAAATTAACTTGGGCGGAGGAAAAATGCAGCACTTAATTAGATCAGGTTATGGAACTTAAAATGCCCTTGATCTTCATAAATGTGACACGATTGCTCAGTTGAACTTCTCTATTTTCTAGTTAAAAAATGAATCTGATTCTTCTGCTCAATATATTCCATTTACAAGTTAACTTCCCCTCGTTTGTTAATGATAGTTGGTTCTCTTCCAGAATTGTTAAGATGCGTGAGTTCAACGTCAAAATACAAAACACAAGCTTGTAATCACAATTTCCTTGACCTTCATCATGAAATCCAAAAGCTTCCACTTGTGATTCGTAAACATTTTAATATAGAAAAATGTTATCTACTTAATAAATCCACGTGATATACCCACTAAAATGCTGTCCATAATCATCAAAGAAATATGCAAGAACCATGAGGCCCAGAAGCAACAATGTACTGCTCTTACATTAAATGCCCGTCAAGTTACAATTTATTTTCATTTAATACCATTCTCTGCAGCTTAATTTTAAATGCTTGAAAACTTCCTTAAAAGCAATATATAGCCACATAGTAAGCACCCATAATCCATTAATTCACATCTTCAGAATAAGACAGTCTATTCAGCAAGTGAATACCTCCTCATCGATTACATAACTCATAAAAACAAGTTCAATCCTCAATTAAAACCCATCTCTTCTAAGTTATAAGCAAGTGCAAGTGATGTTGATAACCCTGTTGAGTGAAAAATAGTCTATACAACTATTAAAGCAAAAACTTTACCTAAACAAGGTGGAATTGGTTAGCTTCTGGATTGGTTTAAAAAATCAGTCCAACTGAGCCAAGAATCAGGTCTGAACAAATTCTCCCAAACGACAAGACAGAGCCTGAGGTACATGTTTGCTTTTCAAAGAACTATTTTTGGCCATCCATGTAAGGAATAGGGAAAATCCCAAGTTATTTCATTGTTGTTGTTGGAAGCCTTAGAAGGTGGGAAAAGCCAAAAAGGTAAATGTGGCAGCGATTGGTGGCATGCAAGACTTCAGGTTAAGGTGAAACACCATACAGGAAGATTAAATAAATCAGCAATTGCTCTTCCTCCCATGAGAATAGTAACAAACAAAGTAATTTGGATCAATGGCATCCAAGGTAACAATGAATTCACAATCTCAAAATGTGCCTAGTACATTCCAAACACGGTTGATGCTGGAGCAATGAGGTAAGGACTATTGTTATTGAATAAAGTTGAGGATAGTAATTCCTATTGGTGGTCAGCAGATATGTAGCAAGGGATAAGATTGGAGATCAACGATTTTAAAAATGATTTTATTTCAAGAGATTTTTTTTTTCCCTTGGTGAGAAAATGAGGGCAGCAAGACAAGAACACTAACAAGTTCTTGATACATGAATGAGATCAATAATCTAATAGAAAAAATGTAGGTAAAAGAAACACTATGATCTTTTACCAGATTGACGTACGAAACCGGAGAAGTAGAAGACAGCAGAGACAATTGCAGGAGTAGGGAGGGAAGTTAAGGGAAGTGGGGAAGATATTTAATATTTCAATAATCAGAAGACAATTCGCAAAGTTTCCATCGTTGGTTTAGCCATATCAAATCTTATATAAGAATGATGTCATATTATAATTAACCTCACAAAAAACTAAAGTTTTCACATAAAGTATGTACTTTTAGAATCCTGAATAATACAAGTAATATAACCGCCGCGATCAACAATTTGGAAAAGAGATCATGAAAATTACACTAAATATGCAAGGATACCATACTATTTGCTTGAAAATAACAAATTAAATATCATGTACCATCATTGAGAATGAATAACTCTTTGTCATCGGTGATATAATCAGTTGGCCTGAATCAAAAGTGTATTCTCTCAGAAAAGAAGTTTTTTTTTATTAAAAAAAAACCATTCATTTGAAGCCAGAGGAAAAAAGGGGTAAACATGACAACAAATGTTGAAGTTCAATTCAAAGTATATTAGTGCAAGAGCATATCTTATTTTTGATAGAACAAATCCTAATGAAATATGGGGAAACTGAAAGTAACCAAGATGTACTTCAACATTTATCTTCATTGGTTGAAGTGATGTAAAGAAACTACCTGAAGTTCGAGATCTTTCAACTTGTGGGTGAGGCAGGAAAGATTATTCATTCCATTTTGGACTTCACATTTCAGCATATCATTTCCTCTCACTGCTGCCCCCACTTCAGCTTGCAACTGCTCTACTTCCAGCTCTTTAGAATATAGCTTCTCTCTTAACAGGCTTGTTAACAACGTTTCGGCTTTAAGCTCAGATCTTAAAACATCCTAGAAAGTAAAAGTAAAACAGTAAATGTTGCGGCAACAAAGAAGGCAAGCTGGAATACCAGAATAACCCATACAAATTTACCACAGAAGAGTACTGACAAATAGAAACAACTTGAAAATCTCAGTTTACCAGTAAAGAGTGTATTTTTTTTATAAACAAAAAAAATTCAGTATAATATGCCATGTCCAGGGACAAAATAACAAACTGCTCACCTCTGAATATTGATTATTTAGCTGCACTGCTCTGTCGACATCTGAACTTTGAGAATGAATATTCAGACAAGCGGGGTTAGACTTCTCATGCAACAACATAGATATTTTCTGTAAACTCCTTGTCAAGCTCTCAATTCCGTGTTTGAAGCTCTGAACTTTCATTTCAGATTCAACAAAAAATTGCCCATCTAAACCATTCTTGGCATATTCCCTTCCACGATTAGTTTCTTGAAGCAGGACTACTTTCTCTTTGATGAACTCGAGTAACTTGTAACAAAATTGACTACTCTCGTTTAACAATACCAGTCCTTGGTTTTGAAGATGATATATGCGAGTGCACATTTCATTATCCAACTTGAGGGTTACAGCACCACTGTCTTTTCCACTGACTTTTAAGCGAGTCAATATTTGTATATTCTCATGCCGAAGAGATTCGACTTCAACTCTATAAGATTCTAGCTCCTTTCTCAAAGCCAGTTCCACTCCTGTTAATCTCATTTGTTCCATCTTCAATTTTTCAACTTGTTTATCAAATTTCTCCACTGATTGTTTCTTACCAAGTTCCTCGCTAAATCTATCTCGTAAACCATCAATTGTCTTCTCTTGTTCACTGCAGGTTCTTAAATATCTTGTAATAGATTCATGCAACTCCCTGCACTCATTCACTTTTTCCTCAAAATTCTTTTTGATACAATCTCGAGCTTCTGTTGCTGCCCTGCAATTTTCTTCTATTTTAGACAGGTTTAACTGTAAATATTTATTTTGTTCACTATTTTCTTCAAATCTACTGGTCAAGTCCAAGAGATTTTGATCTAAATGGGTGATTGTGCTTCTGTTCTCTGTTTCCCTCACGTTTAAAGAAGAAACCTCTCTGTGAAGTGAGACATTCAGTTCAGCAAGCTCTCTAACTCGCTCCCTGAGACTATTTTCCTCTAACTGATACTTCTCAAGCTTGAATGACCAATCACTCGACCTTCTGTCAAGCTCCTTCTCCAGTCCTATTTGCAACTCATTTTTCTCCTTCTCCAGTTTCCTTGTAGTGGAGTCCAATTCTGCATTTGCAAGTCTGAGCTCTTTTTTAGCAGATGCCCTTTCAGCAATTCGAGACTGTAGAAGGCTTGAAATTTCAAGGGCCAATGTGTACCTCTCCTCAGTCAGGTCTCTAATGATCTGAATCAAATCTGACACTTCAAATTTCCTATACTGAACAAAGGGCTCCTGTTCAAGCTCTTCAGACAGAATCAAGATCCTCTCCTCTGCTTCCTTAGCACTTCTTTGTAATTCTCCATCCAACTCCTCATCAGTTTCACCAGATTTACATTCCTCATATGCATGTACAGGGAATTTTTTTTGTTTTTGAAAGCTTGAAAATTCCTCTGAGTGACAACCATTAACTGCTAAACCAAGCTCATCTGTCGGAAAACATGTTTGAGTCACCACATCTGAACTGGGGTCTAAGCATCTTTTCAATGAATTACTGTAAATATCAGTAGTCGTTATAGGCAAGCCATGATCAAGCTCCTTAGAGGTTGCATTAGGTGCAACATGACACTGAGAGAGTCTGTCAACGACATCTCTTGCAAGACTTCGTGGTGATTTGTTAGCAAATTCACCTTCTCCCCATTCACCAGATGAGGAACGAAAAAGAGAACTTTTAGCTTCTCTGAATGAATGGAATATTGGTTTATCTTTAATGCTAGCCGTAGGTGAAGAGGGTGCTACACAATGAGCTCGAGGAGGCCGCCACCCGTTTTTTCTCTGAGAATAGTTGTTCTTGGCTGCACTTATTTCCTGCTGTTGTTCACCATCAATATAACGATCTAAGACTCTATTTGAAACATTACTAGATCTATTGGAAGAAATTCCTGAAGAATCAAGGTGAGCTCTTGAAGAAGCAGAAGAACGAGGCCTCTCTGATCCAGACTTATAATGATCATTTAACATTTCCATCTGTTTAACATCATATTGCCTCTCAGGAGTCGGACTTCGGCAACTAGCAGAAACCACAGAATTCACAATTAAACTAAAATCAAACATACACAAAACAAAATCCTCCACCAATTTTTTCTTCAAACTACATAATTAACATCTCGTAATCTAAAATTTATCAAGACATATATCCTTACCAAGAGGTTTTTTTTTTTTTTTTTTTTTTATCAATATTATATCTTTTAAAAATGTTCAAAAAAATATGGTGTTTTACAAAATATTTCGAAGTCTTTGATAGTCTTATAAGTGGCAGAGAAATCGTCGACATGATAGACGATTTCATTACATTTAGTAGACGATTTCTGGCCTAACACGAGACAGAATAGACAGTTTACAATAGATTTTGAAATGTTTTGAAGAGTGAAATATTTTCGAATTATTTTCATAAACTACACTACAGCAGAAGCACATAAAACCCTACCGAGAAGGATGCTCGTGTTGCCGTTTCGAGGAATTGATATCATTACCAGGAGAATCACTAGAATCATTCAATCCATAAAATGCAGCAGAAGACAATGATCGAGTCCTTCTAAGTTTAGGACTCGAAGAATTGTGCTTACTACTATTAGCACTACTTTCCAATGGATTCTCCCAATAAGCTTGACGATCATCTGACGATGAAGAAGAAGAACCTAAATTACTTTTTCCATTCGCAGATGATCTGAAAAAGAAAAATTTCTTCATCTTCAAATTCTTCGACGAAAAAAAATCTTAACTATCGATCATTTGAAATCTCTGAACCTGAAAAAGAAAGGCGAAATCATTTAGAATCTCGATTAAGAAATACATGAAAAGGAAAATGAAGAGATTAATTATAAAAAAAAAAAAAAAAACTCGCCGGAATCTTCATCGGAGAAATAAAAAAATTCAAAGATTTTGCGAAGAAAACTCAGAGAGAAAAACTATGAATTTTGAAAAGAAGTCAGGAACCTGGGAATTAAAGAGGGAGAATTTAGTTGACGGCGCTGAATGGGAGGCGTGACGGCCGTTACAATTCTGGCGGGATTGACGGCGACGGGACGTTAGAGTGAGAGAGACTGTGAGGAGTGAGAGAGGAGTCCAAATGTTCAATGCAAAGCTTTTCCGGCGGTTTTTTTTTTTTTTGATGATTTAAAAATGGAAAGGGTAGTTTTGTCCGAAATTAAAAAATTTAAATTTGGTGACGCTGATAATGCGGAAGAGGAGCGGGCTTTCTTGGGTAGTGATAGAGTGCGGGCGAGTACAATTTGCTCCTTCATCGTTTTTCTTTTTTTAATTTGGCTCATTTGCATATTTCCACGTGCCATAATTCTATTGGTTTATTAATTTTATAATTAATAATATATGACTCATGAGTTTTCTTAAAAAACGATGGAGATGTAAATATTTTTCTTTTCTTTTCATTCCTAACAAAAATTTAAAATAGGATGAATTATAAGATTTGATCATAGATTATGAGGTATTTATTTATAATATAACCCTTAAATTTTTAATAGATTATACTCTCAAAATTTTAAAACTATTATATTTTACTTTAAGGTTTTGAGATTATTGTCATGTCACCACCTTTTATGGTTAACTTTGTTAATTTGTCAGTAATGTATGAGAAAAAATAATATGTATAAAAAAAAAGTAATAAAATCTATAGTATATATTGAGATGTTTACTATTAAACCTTTAAAATTATAATTTATTGTATGAGATTTGTACGGTTGTTTTCACCTCTTTTCTTGCTGTTAAAAAATCAGGATGGATTCGAGAATCCCATAAACAAAGATATAAGACATAGTTTATATATTTTATTTTAATTATTTTAAAAAATGAAGTAAATTAAGAAGGAAAAAAAAATAGATGGTATATGTACACCTCAAAAGACCATTTCATTGATATAATGAAAGAAAAAGATGAAAGAAATAAAAACATTACAATAAAGTGGCAAGAACTATCCAAAAGCCACATAATTTTAATATACCATATACCCATTACCCCTACTAACCCACACCGCCACCTAATTACAAGTATGCGGGTCAACTATTTATAATTAATCCTAAAGTGTAATTACAAAAAAATCTGGTAGTTGGCACGTAAAAAGATGCATTTACATGAGTCAACTCTCAAACATAGTCTCAAGATCTCCTTACCTCCTTAAATATTCTCATATTCCTTTCCAACCAAACCTCTCATACAATTGCACCCATACTACCCAAAGGCTCTTCCCCCTTTCGTTGAATGTGGGTGAAAATCAACTCCACTAAGGTTTGGCGAAAGGTTTCATTCTCCACACATATTATCCCAAACGTTTGGAAAAATCTTTGTCAAATAAGTCTCGAAAATTTGCACTTCTACATGATGTGATTAAGATCTTCTCAATTAAGACTGTATAAACAACACCAATGGGGATTAAGGGTGTAGGAAGAAGATCGCTGGAGAAACGAAATAATGTTAATGTTACCTAGTTCCACAGTCCAGTTAAAGAAGCTAACTATCTACGGGATCTTTGTAACGACCCGACCCAAAATAACCACAAATAAATAAGTAAGTAATCTCCTTTAAAATATAAATAAATCAGAGTAAAAACCAAATAATTTTGGAAGCGTTTATTTAATAACCAAAGAGATATTCAAAACAAAACCTTTATTTTGGCGTCAATTTAAATAATTAAAAACAAATAAAATAAATGAAAATGAAAATCCATAAAACAATTGACAAAATAGCAAATAAAATAAAATATTAAAAAAATAAAAAATAAATAAATGACAAGTCCTAAGGGCCTCTCAGTGTAGCACCATCCTCGTCAATCGCCATCAAAACAAAAGTTTACAGGACATTCGAATACCATGAGTTTTTAGCTCAGTAGATTAAATCTCAACTCAAATAAGTAAATTAAATTCAACATCATCTTATTATTATAATAACTTATGGATACTCCTCAATTTCCACCATTCATAATTATTTAGTAGGTACTTAGCCTAAGTATGACATGTTATGCGCTTGAAAATATGATCATAGTAGGGTATATTGCCACTCATGATACGTGTCATAACATCCATTATTAAATTTCAATTAAATTTGCATATATGTATCATAGAGGGGTATAAGGCCACCAATGATACGGGCCAATCATAGTGGGGTATAGGGCCACACATGATATGTGCCATAGTATACGCTTTACAAATTTAATATGGGTTAATTATTATGTCCAACCAAGTTGTAATACCTAAAAACTCTAACTAAACCACTTATCGAATTAACATACATAATAAATAAATAATATAAAAGCCACATACAAACAAATCATAATAAATATATAATAATATTTTAAGTCCCCAAAATCACCCTAATAATTCTACTATAAAACAAACAAACCAAAGAATTCAATTTATCTCCTAAGTAGAAATTAACCTACCTTAATTGCAAATTGAAGTAGCAATCGAGCTCGAAATAAATCCAAAAGTGGTTATAACAATGCCCAGAACCTGTAATAATACTAATTTAAAGTCAACCGAAAAAAGGGGACGAAAACTGGCTCGAATTAACCTAAAATTGGCTCTGAAGTGGTCCAATGGAACCAAGTCCAGCCGGTCGAGCTAGACCAGTTCTTCCCCATTAGAACAAGCACGTTGTACATAAAAAACAGAAAGAAGAACAGCGACAACTTACGTGGAGAGGACAACGACTTCCAGGCGTTCAAAGACAAGGAAAACAGATGAACCCAGATTCCGGCGAGGCTCTAATTGAACGAAAACCAACGAAAACTTCATTCATTTAGCACTTAAACAACTTGAAAACTAACGGACAATAAGAAGGATCAAACCCAAAAGAAAAATACCTTGCAAGAACAATGAAAACGGCGGAGAAAAGGACTTTCCGGCGAGAAGAATGAGAGCTTGAAACTGACATTAAAAGGGCAACCATTGAGGTTGAATTGGTTTTTAAATAACACAAGGACAAACTACTAACAAAAGGATCAATTTTACCTTGCGAGAATCTCGAAACGAACGAGCACGGCTTGAGCAAAGAGCGGCGCTGACTTAAGGAGGAAGAAAGAAAATGTATGAAGAGGAATTTGACATAGTTTAGTGTTATTTAAATGAATTTCATTAGCTGGGAAAAGACTGAAATGCCCTTATAAGAAACAATAACAAGTAAGGGTATGAATGGAATTTAGGCTATAACTTTTTACTCGGGACTCGGATTAACGAACGATCGATTGCGTTGAACTTGTATCGACTTGACAGTTAATAATAACTAAAAATATAGTCGTTTAATTCAAATTTGGTGAAATGTCTAAAATGTCCTTGAGTGAAAATCCGGGTTGTTACAATCTCCATCTTCCACAAACTGGAAAAGAAGAGGGAGAATGATCTCATGGATGGGGTAAACTAATCTCAAAAAAAGATTTGCAAGAGAAATTGTTAGAAGAATTTAATGACCATAATTTACTATCCTGTATACCCTCTCTCACAAAGAAACCCTCAAGAGTTGAGAAGATGGAAGGTAATTCTGTCATTTCCCTATCCAGGATGGGTATTTGAAAATGGAAATCAAAATTCACTCTTAAAACCTCGTTCTGAAAAAATACTAAGATCGGTTCTTTTTTTGCTAGGGTTAGAGAATATGATAAATAATATCTTGAAATGCAATGTCCCTAATCCAAGCATTCTCCCAAAAGCGAATTCGGTTTCCGTCCCTAACCACCCATTTTACACAATCAAGGAAAAAAGGGTAGCATTTGGATATCTTCTTCCACAGATTCCTAGTTGTACTTCTAACCACTACGTTTGTGTTGTTACTTGTTAGGAATAATGTCTTAGAACTTGAAATTATTTAATAAATATAATTAATTTTGAATAAATTAAATGAATAAATTTAAGTTTTTTTTAACCACATTGATTCATTAACGATATATATATATATATATATATCAAACATTCAAATAGTAAAGCCCCAAAGTTACTTTCATGAAATCATGACCGATTATGTGAAACATACATCAGGATTCAAGTCGAGATGAGTAACTTAACATTTGGGAACCTTATTCTATTAACATTGTTGTATATTCATCCATTCTTCAAACTCACCCTTTGGATAAATAAAATATGTCTGATCTTCCTAGGATTACCTTTTCTCTAAGATTTGACCACGTAAATCTACCACCATTTGAAAGGGGTAAATCTTGAAGTCCATAATTCCCCAATCAACTTATCAAAAGTTTTCATTGATTTAGTGAGGCAACCTTCGTTTGACTTTTCTGACACAAATCTAGTTACATTGAAATCTCCAGCCAAACACCATTTTCCTACACAAAATATGTTTAGATCTCCAATTTCATACCAAAATTATTCTTTCCCTTTTGTTGATGAAAGGCTATAAATAACCTGATATCCACCACTTGCTACCATCAAGTTCCTTGAACTTTATCGACAATGAAAAAATACCTTTAATTTCCTCTTCTGACAAAATGATTCCCCCCAAAGCTCCCACAACCTCCAACTCCACCCACTCTATAAATATACCCATCCAAAGGCTCGTAATCAACTCTATCGGGTATAAAGACCTTTTTATTTCTTAAAGAATAACTACCTTCGGATTCACTTTACATATTGTTTCCTTAAGTAACCTTTTTTTCTCCTTCCCCCCAACCCTCTCACATTCTAGGAGAGGATTAACATCTAAAACTTTTAGATACCTGAAACTCATCATGGGTCCTTCTTTTTTCACAATTCACGTTGGAAAGAAAACCTATGATTTCCCCATACCTTTAAAACATGACCATTTTGGTGTCACAGGCTCATTGGCCTCCTTGATCTTTCTTGAGCTGGTCATAACAAACGACTCAGTTTCAATAGGGTGAAAACCCCTAACCATCAACGAAGAAATAGCTTCGAAGAGAGGTCGTTGAAATTAGAGCATTTTGGTCTGGAATTCTAGAGAGAGGCGATAACTTATCTCTCTAGAAATATGCAATCAACTCAATTTATCATATATATATATATATATTAGTAACCTAAAGAAAATTCAACACAATTAAATAATAATTAAAAGATTATAATTGAGTGAGAAATATATATATTGACTATGTCTCTAATATTAAATCAAAACGAAATATTTTCCTCTATTTCAAAGAGAAATTTTTAATCGATGATATTTTTTATAAGTAATTTTAAAATTAGTAAATATTTTCAAATATTTAAAAAAAAAACACTTCTCAAACCAAGAATCCACCAATCTCAGTATGAGAAAATGTCATTTTTTTAAATTGTCAAATTTTTTATAATGTTTGAAAATATCAATTCTTAAAATGCCATTTTTGAAAACCCTATTTATAACCGATTTATGACAGGTGACCACAAAGCTTTTTCTTCTTCTTTTAAAAGTAAATAAATATTGTCCACAAAACTTCAATCATACACAGATCAAAATTTAAAGTTATGTATATCTAATGAAAATGTTACCAAATTTAATAATAATTGTATCCTTATAACACATTATTTTTTTTTTTTTTTATAGATATTACATTAAATTAGAGGAATGGATACTCGAACCTTCGATCTCATGGGAAGGAAGTATGTGTCTAACCACTTGAGTTATGCTCGTGTACATTTAATAAAATAGTTGATAGTACTAATAGAAAAATTAGCGGAGTTAACAATGAGGTGACATTGCATCAAATTAAAACTTCTAAAGTTACATTGCAAACATTTCATATTCCGGGGAAGGATTTTACATTTTAACCTTTAAAATAATAATAATAAAGAAAGATAAAAAAAATAGAGTAAATTATGAAATCATTCGACTACATTTTAAGGCCTATTTGGGATAACTTTTAAAGTGTTTTTAAATAGTTATCAAAAACATTTTTAAACACTTTCAAAATTTATCCCAAATAGACACTTAATGTAATCTTTGAATTTTAAATTTGATTAACCATACTCTTCAATTTCAAAGATTGTGCATATACTACATCCGACAGAGTGGTATTGAAAACACACTTTTTGGCAAAATAAAAAAATTGGGGTTAAAAACAAAAGAGTAAATTTCATTAATAATCAATAAAAAAGGGAAATTTCATATAATCTGGTTCTTTTTATAAAATATCAAAAGTACCCAACACCGATACATTTGGCCACAAACCTGACACTGAAATGATGGAAAATACCCCCGCATGTTTTGAGAATGTCAAATTCATAATTATAGCTTTGAAATTGAAAAACCATCAGAGTTAAAAAGAACGCGTGAAATGAGGGATATGGAAATCAAATATGTAGATTTGATTTTTAAAAATTAGAAAAGGGGGGGGGATCGAAAACCTAATCCGAGAAATCGAAAGAAAAGAGAAAAATGAAAAGAATGGCTAGAACAAGAGGAATCACAATGCAGGAAGAATCGTCCAGAGGAAGAGGAATAAGTTTCTTAAGATTAAATTGTTAGTTTATTCAAAACATTCAGAATCTAATTTTTTTTTGTTGGAAAAACAGAGACGGGGAATGGCAAAAACCCAGATGGGAAGAGGTAAAAAAATTTATAAACGGTTATAGAAGAAGCAATCCCCAATGTTCAGGTATTAGATATACTGATAGTGAAGTTGAAATCAAGTGATTTTAATGAGTATTATGTAAGTATTAAAGATTTTTTTTAACATAAAAGTAGGATGCAACGGAAGAAGATGAAGATTCAACGGTAAATATAAACTACAAACATAGACTAATAAAATGTTGAAAAACAAACTAATAAAAATGACAAAATAAAATGTTTAACAAAATTAACTAAAATGCATAAAAAAAAGTTTTAGCATAAAAAATACCAGGATTATGTTGACATTAAACATGACAAAACTTCAGAATAAGGGCATAAGATTCAATAGGACAACCTCTGATTTCTTTCAAAATCAACTAGCGAATACAATATGCTTTGATATAAATCACATGAATACCGTGCCTATCTTGTATGAAATACATAATCTGGTTCGCAGACATAAATTTCCTACTACCAACCCTAAAATATTCTTTAATATAACCAGCGATGATGGAAACTCTAGCTTGAAGATGATCTGACTTAATAATGTCAACATAACAAGAATGTTGCAAACAGTGTTTCTTTATGGTCCACCAATCAGCCCTCAAATTTAGAAGCCTTAACAAAGCAACTACAATTCGAATCTTTGCAACATGCAAAATATCTAGTACAATCTGACTTCATAGTACGAATAACAAAATCATGTTTAAAAGCTTGAACGTTAATGGCTTTTTAAGGACATGTTTCGATGTATAAATAGTATTTTCAGTTTTGAGATAAAAAGACTCACGTGGACACTCGACATTCACCATAGTAATGAATGTATATCTAGAAGGGATGTAACAACCCCAAATTTCCAAAACATGGAAATCTCAATAATAACAGCGGAAGCTAAAATTTAACAAAAACTCTTCTCATTTAAATCAAATTTAGAATGTTTCACATTCGATCGATCTTATTTTAAATACCAAAATCCATAATAAAAACAAAACATCAATCTAAAATCTCATCCAGTTTCAATATGTTTTAAAACAACAAATAACAAAATGAACTAAAGTCATTTAACCCAAAGTATCCCAAATAAATAAAAGAGAAGAAATATTCATTGCCGGCATGTAAATCCTCCCAACCGATCCACCGATCACGAGACATCGTCAGTTGCCAGCTTTCTTCTTCTTTTTACCAGAAAAAAAAAATAGTGTAGCATCATGAGGCTACGCCCAATGAGAATAATGTTAATTTAAGAGCAATGCCATGAGAAATTTTCTAAATTCCTTAAGTCCGTAATCGACCTCAAAACTTCCAAGAATTTCTCTCAACTCTAAAGAAGTTCAATTTTCTACACAATGCCTTAACTCAACTAATGTCCGCAAACAAAAGTGAGTTTCTGGCTCAAAAGCATCAAACACGTGTTTCAACGTTTCAACCTTTTGAGGTATTCTTCTTATGTGTTAGCAAGACACACAAGCGAACCTACTTGTATATTCTTTCCCATTGATCAAATGGAATGAACCTGCCCCACTAAGTGATATTATGTTGTGCACAACTATAACTATCCACTTAATGGCATATTCTTCACTAAGTATGGCCCTACTTAGTGCGAACCTCCAACCATATTGTTTAAGGCACCAAAACAATATGATTTATCTAAAAGCATCACTACCAGAATGCTTGACAAAGTCTAGGTTCAGTTTCTAGCCCAGAAAACCCGTTTCTTCCTAAAACTGACCTTAAATAGGCTAAATCTCGAAAATTCCAAAATCTGGAAAATCAATGTAATTACAGCGTTCAAAGGGTCTAAAAATACCTAAATATAGATCTCTAACTCACGAGACGGTTCCCCAAAGAAAACCCACTCTAAAAAGCTAAACTTGCTTAACTAGTGCGGTTTTACTTCTTTTTCGGCGCTAACCGATAAGGAAATTTTATAAAAATTTCCAGCAGCTTAAAGGACTTAAGATCAGCCCCTAAGTCATCTAGACTCACTTAGGAATCATCCAAAAATAATCCCCCACCTAAACTCTCAAGAAAAGGTCTTCGACTGGACTAATCTCCATCTAAGGCTCTATTGATCCTACTACAATAATGTCAAATTCCAGCAGCTTAAACACTCTTTAAAACACCCAAAATGAAGTTAAAACTTAAGCCAAACTTCAGAATAATCCATCCAGTCAGAAATCCAAAATTTAATATCAAAAGAATAATTCCAAGCATGCATGCAACTTAATCTTTATAATCCTTAACTCTCAAAAACAATATTATCAACCATCACCAAACATGCTTATAAAATTCACCCACTTTAAATCATTCAAACCACACAACCAAATTCTAATTATACTTATAAAGAAGCAGAAAAAGAAACATGTAATTGATCAAAGATTAACAAAACTCTCACCTTAGATTCTTGAATTTTTTTTTCAAGAATTAAAAATCTTCTTTCCAAGAAAACTCACAACCTCTCTTGTAAGTTGAATAAGCCTTTTCTCAAATCTCATCCTCACTGCAAGGAAAAGCCTTTCTACATCTATACGAAAAATTTACAAAATAAATCGATCAAAATCGGATAAAAACCTAATGGATCCGAACTGGTTTTTGGCTCATAACGTTTTACAGAGAATTCAGATTAATACGAAATTATACTCAAAAGAAAGAGAACGAAAAACCAATAAAGATAGACAGCTTACTTGCGTAAATCGGAGTTCGGATGAGGGAGTTATGGCCAAAATACTCTGGAGAAATTAATTTGGGCGAAAATTGGAGAAAAGAAGATTAATGGAGGTTGGTTTTCGGATTAGGGAAGAAGAAGATGAATTTTTAGGGTTTAATCCCGAGTTATGATAATTACGAAAATGCCACTACACTAAAACGATCATAACTCATTCACGGAACTCCGAATGATGATCCGTCAGTTGCGTTGGAATCATAATAACGAGACGATCAACATCATCTAAAAATATTAAAGTAAACTTGTGGTTTTAATTTTGAGATTTGGGAAATTACCAAAATACTCTTACTTGGTAACGGGTCGTTACAAGGGACCTCATCAAAGATAATATCTTCAGAATTACTATAAATACCTAAATCGAAAACAGTAAGATTTCTATGGGATGAATTCAAAGGTGTAATGGAAGATTCTTCTGAAATGGGAATTGGATCAGAAACTTTTTTATAATCAACAACTAAAGATACAATAGCACTATAATTATAAAAAAGAAAAGAATTCATATATGCAACGTCATTGTCGTTTTGACATCTAAATACACCTTTAGAGTGAGTGACTACTTCTATTAGAAGACATTAAGTATCAAGTTTAAACGGAACTTTACGTTTAACTTTGTTAACCAAATCGGAAGCTTAGAATCCTTGAAAATCACCATGGTTTTAATCTGGTATCTCTGATAATTATGACCTTCGTCCCGAGAACCATCATATAAAAAATCAATGGAGGAAGAACGCATGATATAATATGCAATTAAGAGAAATGAGGAATCAAATGAAAATAAAAATAAAAAAGAAAAACATGGATGAAGCAAGAGAGATTTGAACGTCGAATGAAAAAGAATAAACGAAACAAATAAGGAATAAAGGAAAAAAATCAATAGGAGATTAACAAAAAAATCCCATAAATCACGCCACAAATACAAAAGAGTGTAACTGAAAAAGGAACCGAAAAATGTTATAAACGTAAAAATAACATACGCTGTCCAATGGTTGCGCCGCCTAAAATGGCGTTTTTAGGGTATAAATGAAAAACAAAGTAAACGTTGAGCAAAACTGAAATAGGGTGAATTAAATAGGTTAATGGTGCAATTAACTCAAAACAAAACAAGGCCAAATATATATAAAAACTAGCGCCGTAAAATTTTATTTGCAAATATAGCAAGTCCAAATTCATTCATATAATATTACAAAAATACTTAATCACTGATTCAACTTATACGTAATGTCTGATTTTATTAATTTATAATTTTAAGAAAAATACTATATTTATAAATATTAAAAATTAAAAAATTACATAAAATTCTAATACTTGAGTAAACTAAAAACTCATTTAAAATGTTGGTCCAACTTCTAATCATCTCTTGTCTCACTTTGTCTTTACCTCCTCACTATCCATTAGATTACCCATTTCATTTTTCATCATTTCCCTCTCCATCTCTCCCTTTGCGTCCATGGAAGTTGATTCCGTTCCCAACGGCTCCGCCACTGTAACCACCGCGGCCAATGTCTCCGCCGCCGCCGCCGCCGCCGCTGCTAAAATCATCCCTCCGCCTTCTAAGTTAAGCGGATTGGCGGAGTCTATCAAGCTGGAACACCAATTTATAAGGGTTCCTTTTGAGCACTACAAGAAAACTATACGAGCTAATCATCGTATCGTAGAGAAGGAAGTCTCCGCCGTGATCTCCAGCGTTAATGAGGTCTCTGATCGCGACGGCTTATCTCGAGAAGCGGCGGTACATCACCTCAATTCGCTTGTTTCCAGATTGCAAGGATTGAAAAGAAAGGTAGTGAATTCTAGGGTTTTCTTTTTCTGATTTTGATAAAATTGTTAATTCTAGGGTTTTCTTTTTCTTTTTGTGATTGCCTTTTCGCCTTATTTGAAATAAAAAACGATTTATCTGTACGCTTGCTTAATTTCTTCCGCTGTTTCGATCTTGGAGATCAAACGGACTTTGATGTCATTTTATCTCGAATCAATTTTATCTGGCTATTATTGTATTTGATAACAATTTCATGCTAGAGATTGATAAAAGACTTTATCTCGATCTTGTTATGTTTTTTTTTTGGTTGGCTAAGTTGGAAGAGAGTAGTCGTACTGAGCATGTTCAAACACAGAAGTGTCGTGCTCGACTTGATCATTTAGCTTCGGCAGATGCTGAGAATTTGACTGAATGGAATGGCACACGCTTGAAGAGGATCCTTGTGGATTATATGTTGCGAATGTCGTATTTCGACACTGCAATGAAGCTATCAGAAAGTAGCAATATTCAGGTTTTTACACTTGCTGGTATTTGATTCCAATTTGCTGCATGTCTGAGTTTTTTTCCTGGTAAACCTTTTTTGTGGCCCTTAAAGAATTGTTGCCTGGAAATTGTTAGTGTATTACAACGTCTTGATCCTTCATCACTATGTAGGTTCATGTTTCTTTAGTTTATTGGGTAGGGTTTTTCATTTGTAGTTGCTGACTGATAACCTTTGAGAGGTGCCTCAAACACTAGTAATTAGTGTATATGCTAATAAACTAAGCTCTTTTTTTTTTTTTTTTATTTGCTATGGGGTGGGGGTTGGGGAAGGATCTTTATTTTCATTAACAAAGTTTTCTTATGAACCTAATGATCTATATTTTGATTTAAAAATGAACACTATCAAAATAGCTTACTGCTTCATGGTGATTAGTGAGATATTCTTGAAGCTGCAGCATGTGGAAATGAAAGAACTTGTTTTATAGACTGATATGTCTTATCTAGACTTAGCACAGACATTTACATCTACTTGAAACATATGTTCTAACAATCTAGACCTTTTTCAATGTCCATACCTTTAATATTTTTTTTTGATAGAAACCACACTTTTAATATCTGTTGAGGTTATCGAAGATACCGCTGTTGAACTTCAGCACCTTGCTTCTTATTAAAAATAGAAAGTTTACTACCTTACTTAAGTTTAAGTGTATTTTGAATTGGCTACTTCCTTACGTATTCTGTAATATCCAATATGTTTTTGACAGATTTGTTAATTGTTTCAACTTTCAGGATCTTGTTGACATTGATGTCTTTCAAGAAGCCAAAAGGGTCATTGATGCTCTTCAGAATAGGGAGATAGCCCCTGCACTTGCTTGGTGTGCTGATAACAAGTCAAGGTTGAAGAAATCCAAGGTATCTGTTGTTCTCAAAAGTCTCTTGTTTATATAACTAAGTCCATCCCAAGGCATATCACTAACTATGACGTAGCTAGTTCTCCAGTGGGTTGGTGACTCCCCTTGATCCAACGGGGTTTATTATATGAGGACAACTCCTAGTGGATATAAGTTAGTTGGCATTTTTTTTTTGTTCTGATACTGTTGATCTACGAATTAAGTGGCTATTCTTAACTTCTTTGAATCAATAGTATCAATGGATTTAGGATTTTGTAACTTGTCAAATTATAAATTTGGTTCAAGATGCCTTCAAGTTTTTATTTTTGAACTCTTGTATTTTATTATTTATATTAACTTTCTTTGTAAGTGACATTAATTTTTAACTGATCCTTTCATCAAGAGTTTGTTAAAAAAAATTGCTGGTATGAATTGAGAATTGAAATGTAGCATAGTTTGATGATTTCTTCAACACAAAATGATGAGGTTTAAACCTATAATTAGTTTAATAACCGTATTGACCTAAGTAATAGTCTAGGTATTAAATGTAAATAATAAATCATAGGATAAAGACTAAGCAAATAGTTAATTAAATTTGGAGATATATACACAATTTTTTTGTTTATATTATTTTAAAAAAAAATCTGTTTATTAACAACATTGTATCTTTACATGTTCAATATCAAGAAAAAATTCAGATTTTATTAATAAATCGTTTACAAATGAAGGACTTCTGATAAATATCTTAAATAAATGAAAGGAGTAATTTTTAAGTTTCAGTTTTCAATATTATATTATCAATTTAATATGTGATTTGAGTAGGGTTCCTCCTAGAGAGCCTTTGGACTTGCTTTGTTGGGACTTTTCGTCTCACTTCCAAGAAAAAGGAAGACTTTTTGGTTCTGTGCTATTTTTGCTCTTTTATGGATTGTTTGGACTGACCGTAATTCTAGCTTATTTGAAGATAATTTTACTTCTTGGAACAATGTCTGGGACTTAATTGTATTACAGTCTTTTTCTTGGACTAATTCTATGAAGCTCCATGATTTCGATTTTCCTTTTTATTCCAGCAGCTATTAATGGAATACTATATTGTAATTGTTGCTCTTTGCTCTTTCGTTTCTTGAGGATCCCTCATCTTCTCTTGCATTATTTTTTTTCTTAATCAATGAAAGTTTGTCTTTCTATCAAAAAAGAAAGGTTTCTGAAAATAACTCAACTACCGTCATATTAATTAGAGCGGTTTTATATGATCATTAAAGAGAGACTAATACAGCTTTGTTTCTTAGAACCTTACATAGCTCAAGTTGGAGAGATAAGGGGAGGGGGTTGTATATTTTCTTCCGGAAGATGATCTGGATAATGTAATTAATATAAGAAATTAGATTTTGTTAAGGCTTGCAGCTGCTCCCCTACTTTATTTGTCCTATATGAAATTTGGTTAGCATGGTAATTAGCTGTAAGAAGATGCTTGTTCCAGCTCTCACGCCTTTTGCTCTCTATAAAAAATTAAGATTATTCTTCTTTTCTCTCTTAAAGAAGACTACAATTAAACTTTGCTTTATTAACATTTAGGCTATCCACTGCATAGATTCAAACTCCAGTTTATATTGGTCTAATATAGCTTTCCTACTTTGGAAAAAAGTTTAACGTGAATTTGATCACTTGAAATGGGCTTTTGAGTCGACTTTTCAAAAAGTAAAAAAAATTACAGTATTTTCTTAAAATATGGGGCAGTTAAACTTATTTATAATTATTTTTATCCATGCTAGTTAAATGCACTCAAAACATTTCCTTTTTTCTATTATCTTGAACTACCATTTTAGTATATCCTAGTTAATGCTGGTTGTTTTGAGTTAAATGGTTGCATGACATGTTTTTTTTATTGATGACAGAGCAAATTCGAATTTCAGCTGAGACTTCAAGAGGTCATAGAATTGGTGCGAGCTGACAAGAATTTGCAAGCTATAGCATATGCAAGAAAGTACCTTGCTCCCTGGGGAGCTATGCATATGAAAGAATTGCAGCGGGTCATGGCAACTTTGGCTTTCAAAAGTAATACAGAGTGTGCGGTCTACAAGGTAAACTGTGAATTATATTTCTATTGGTTTCAGCTACTATTAGTTCTCATTCCCCTGAGTGAATTTTGATCAAGTCATATTTAGTGACACTGAATATCAAATGCCTATTTGACGTGACAGGGCCTCAGAAATGATGAAGATTTGCTACTTAGAAAAATCTAATTTATTTATCTATCTCTTCTTCCTCAATCCTATCTTCTAATCACAAATTTCCCTTTTATTCCATCATCACTATTAAGATGTGAACTTTACCTGGGAAAGCTCCATGTATAATAAATATCCCACAGGAAATAAGTGTGAAAATGCAGTTACTCTAGTCTTCTATGAGTATGACGGTTTTCTTGTGGTCTTATCTCTGTGTGCAAGTTTGTACTTTATCTAGTTGATCTGAAGCATGTGATTGAATTCTTTATTTTCGTGCTTTGTAGGTTTTATTTGAACCAAAGCAATGGGATCACCTTGTTGATGTATTTAGACAGGAGTTCTGCAAATTATATGGCATGACACTTGAGCCCTTGCTGAATATTTATCTACAAGCAGGATTGTCTGCTCTAAAAACTCCGTATCCTTATCTATTGATTAGTCAATTTGTGTGATTCACTGCAGTTATAACTCTTACCATCCAATAAATAAACATATAGAATAAATTTTCTTTTGAGAGAAGAACTATGCAATTTGTGGATGATCTTTGATGTCTTCTACCTTCTAGAGGAGTGCTACTATTTTTGTTTGTTAATCTGCTGCTCAGTTTAGTTCTTTTGCCTTGACTCGTTTAGATATTGTTATGAGGATGATTGCACGAAGGAAGACCCACTATCACAGGAGAGTTTCCGGAAGCTGGCAGTACCATTACCTTACTCTAAACATGATCACTCTAATCTCGTCTGCTACATAACGAAAGAGCTCATGGACACTGAGAATCCACCTCAAGTTCTGCCCAACGGATATGTCTACAGTGCAAAGGTTAGGATCATTTTTAATTGTAAATTGGTGAGAATTTAGCCTCCAAACATATCTAATTTTGTTATCTCACATTCGATGTTGACAGGCTCTCGAAGAAATGGCAAAGGAAAACAATGGCAAGATCACCTGTCCAAGGACAGGTTATGTCTGCAACTACTCAGAACTGGTGAAGACATATATCATAAATCTGTGCTAATGTATATTTCGTTTCATTTCCTTTCGTTGATGAATCTAAGGGAAATTTGTATTTTTACTTCAAAATAGATTTTCTTTGACATGTAAATATGCAACATCATTTTTATAAATCACTGCTTCCTTACAAGTCTTCTGGTTTCTCAAAATGGCAAAAAAAAAAATCTGAATGAAAATATTACCCTGAAAGATGTGGTGTAAACACATTTCGTCGTGGTTCTCAAAAAGTAGTGAAATTGATTTTTATACCTTTAGACAACTAATAAGAAAAAATTGTGACAAATAGACATCGTGTATAAAAAAAAATTTATAAAAAGTTTCTCACGTTTCCATCTCATATTATAATTAGATACCAAAAAGCCCCAAATTTAGTTCTATATCCGGAATATAACAACGGCCATCACATATGATACGATCGTTTATCATAATTTGCAAAATGACAATAACCAAATATGGTGTTATAATGGGAGAGCAATTCAATCACAATACAGTTCTATTTTAAATATTATCTCTACCACAAGTCAATCATAAAATTTCAGCGAAGGTGAAAGGGTCTGTTTTGATGGATGAAAAACTATCATATTTGGAGATGCGGGATTCTTAGGCAGACTCGCTACCCCCTCTTGGAGAACCATGATTATTATCATCATCGTCATCATTTACTGGGCTCCTTTCTTCTCTTGGACTAGGGCTGCGGCTGTAGCCATTTTCCTCCCGCCGATACTTCCTACTACCACCAAAATTTTCACCTTCATCCATTGGGCTGCGGCTTTTGCTCCTGCTCCTGCTCCTGCTCCTTCCTCTGGGGCTGTCTCGAATTCCAGGGGATGGGCTACCTCTCACATCTGGGCTCCTCTCCTCAGGTGTTGGGCTACGTTTGGTAGCTTTTGAAGGTGGTGGCGACAAGCTACGTCGTTTCGGACTTTGCCTGCCTCTTGGGCTCCTTGATCTTTTTTCAGACCTTTCAACACTTCTCTCTCTTTTCACAGGTGATCTAGATCGGCTGTGGACATGACAAGGATCCATAAGAGCTATCATGAATGGTAAAAACTCTTTAAGACATGTAAAGCAATGCAAGATGAATAATCATGTATACCAATCATATGATTGAAAGTACAATCAAACCAACAGATGCAAAGACCAATGGAACAACATTGTTTTCTTTTTTTGAATTTTTTTTAGGGGGAGTGGGGGGTTACTGGGGTTGATATCAAATGAAAATAATTTAATACGAGGGGAACCAACCTGTAGCTACGACCTCTGCTGTAACTACGACTTCGACTCCTACCACGGCGAGGGCTGGGAGAACGAGAGTAACTTCCGCGCCTGCATCACACAAATTTGGTATATCCAATCAATCACATTCACAATAATCAGAAGGCTGACATTCAAAAAGTGCTAGCAAGTATAGTATACTTCAGTTTCTTTGGACTATTCTGGCAATTTTTCTCAATGTGACCTCGTTCCCCACAACGATAGCACTTATTCTTCCAATCCCCAGCTTTGCAATCTCTGGCCCAGTGGCCATCAATCCCACAGTTAAAACATCGCCCTGTCCCAGGAGGGCCTCGACCAGGATAGTCACGATCACGAGATCCACCAGGACCACGGGGCACCTGAATAAAAATAAAGAAACTCTTAGCAAAGACAAAGTTAAGTTAACATAGCCGAGAAACAAGCCAAGAAATTGATAAGACTAAACATGCAGGCTGTAATTCTACATATAGCATTTATAATCAAGAAAAGTGCAACTGTAAAAAGATTGGAATTGCACAGGAAATGAAAAAAGTTCTGCCAAGAATATTTAATTGGAAGTACATTTATCAAACACGCAAACAGCAGAAATCCAGAATAACTGATGGTAGGTAAATAGCAAACAACATTAAAGTAATAAATGTGATGACCAGCCAGGAAAAGCAATTGTAAAAAACAAATTCATCATAAAATGAAGAAAGAGTCGCAGAGTAACATAATATTAACAACAATTCATCACAGAGGATTCTGAGGAAAAGCCATGCATACCCCTTTAGCTACTTCCACGATAATTCGACTTCCATGAACATCCCTTCCATTCAAACTATATCTTGCATCATCAGCATCTCGGGGGTCACTAAACTCCTGTTATTGGTGGAGTAAAAAATAGACCAAGAAAAAAGATCACACTTGCAAAATATTAAAATGCACCCGGGAGGTGAGAGTGAGAATGAATCCATAAATAAAGCAATAACTGCATACAAGATGGTAAGAAAATTCAAAAGAGGAGAGATACATACAACAAAGGCGTAGTCTCGCTTCATATCCACATCGCGTACTCTGCGCAAATGGGTTCCAGAAACAGTAAGGCCATCATTTGATACAAGTATCAAAGGGTTGACACCTCGCCCCTCACAGATGAACTAAACACCATTCTGAGATTCGTGGCATTTCCATAAAAACAGGCAATAACATAATAGAAAGACTCGCCAAATCCACCAAGGGTACCCTCTCACCATAGACCTCCAGGTTTGGCATAAGCCAAGAAACCTTCAACAAGATCACTCAAGTTAAACCACACAGACCCATCAACAATACCACACTTTCATGGAGAATATAAAATGCAGACGTACATTCGGGCACCGAAAACCGGGTTTGTAAATACCTCAAGATCTTCAATTGAAGTATCAATTAATACATAACTCTGACAAGGATGTTAGCAATGATATCCACAGAGAATTATTCAAGTAAAAACAAGGGAAATAACCAGGTGCACGTAAAGTTTTCGAATTTATTGACTCGAACGAAAAAAAAACACAAATTCAATCAATAACATAAGAATCTTCTTACCTTCCATAACGGCCAAAAAGGTCATCTAGATCACGAGACCTCGTTCGTGAAGAGAGGCGGCCGACGTAGAGCCGTGTACCGCCGTATCGGTCATCGTATCGAGGCATTTTATCTGCAATTGAGAACTATAATACCATCAACAACAATAGATTTTCCATTAAAGCATAGTTTTTTCCAACAAATACGCAAACAATTCGAGCTATTATGCCCTTGAAAAAAACAGGGAGAGATTGATTACAAGTAACAAAATTACTAATAATCAGGCCATGAAGAAGATGAACCCAAAGTGAATTCGAAGTGAGAAAACCTAGAAAATTCGAATGAGGAGGCGTACCTGGAAACAGTGAAAATAATCGAAACCCTAAATTTGATGTCTGTCGCGAACAATGATTATCAATTGCAGTACTGAACTTTTTTATACTGATGAATGGGCCGGTTCGGTAAGGTAAAGCCCAAACTTTTAAACAACGGCAGGCCTGGAAGGCTTTGAAATTATATTTCCCAAAAAATGCCTATTTATTCATATGTTTTATGTCTACTAGTTTTTTTAGCACGTGCAATGCACGTGGATATTCTTATATGAAAAACATAAATATATGAATGAGATTAATAAACGGTATATAATTTTATTGTGATATTGGTAGGTGATTTCAAATTTTTAATAAAAAAATATAGCAAGGAATGGTAAATATCTTATGCATTCAAATAGAAAAAAAAACCTTACAATCTGGTTCTTTTTAGAGATGGGAAATTAATAAATTTTAAGAAAACATGAAAGAAAATACACTAATAAATTTACTCACATGTGTTTGATCTCTTGTTAAATCTTCGATTCTCCCTTTTGTTTGTTAAGTGGTGGTAAGAATTTTTCAAATAAATCTTGTATCCTCCAAGAAGTCCACCCTAATTTATATTTATAATAACAAAAAGAAAAAAAGTTGAAGATTTCTATAAACGAAACGACAATAAAAATTACATCTAACTTAAAAATAAATTTATATCAATTAATGCACTCCACTTAATTAGGAATATCAAAAGGGCATGCAATTAATTGTTTAATGTCTTTTCTTTTTTCAAGTAACGTGTACTTGTAACCTTTGGAACATAAGGAAAAGAAACTTTGTATTAGGAATACCTGTGCATTTTTTTCAACCTATAGCAAAATAGTTTTCAAAAAACTTTATTATATTTTAAACGAATTCTATCATATTTTTTTCAATAAATGGTCAAATAAATAGTAAAAATCATATTTTTTAAATAGAATTTCAATTTCAATTATTTATTATGTGAAAAAAAAATAAACGTATTCTTTCCAAAATTGTCAATAAATAGTAGAATCATAATTTTTAATAGATTTTTACAAACACGTTAATTCATAAAAATTATTATTTTTTAATTAAATTGGTAATTTATAATTTATAGTTTACGAATAGGATTGAAAATAATAATTTAAAAGGCTTTTTTGTGTGCTAATTATATTTTTTTATTTTAATATTAATTGATATTTAATTTTTTATTTGATTTTTTTAATTATTAATAAAATAGTTATTAATTATGAGTGATGGCATTATTGAAATTAAAATGAATTATAAGGGGCTTAAAGGGAAATCAAAAGTTTTTCCCTTCAAGCCACTTTTTAGATAGTATAGATTTGTGAATAAAACATAATTTAGATTATGAGTTTCGAGAAATTTCTAACTTAACAGTTCCGTTCCCAAAAAAAAAACTTAACAGGATCCAATAATGGAGGGTTAACTGCGGATGTGCCAACCCGAACTCAATTGGTTAAACATTTATTCTTTTGAAGGTTTGAGTCTCCTCTCATTCAATTTAATATCATATCTTAAAAAAAATAAAAAATCTCAATGCTGATACGACATTAAAAAAAAAAATTTATTTTATCAGAATACCATCCAACAAGGATTGTATAATAATAGCTAGTAAATTAATAATTTTTAAAATAGTAAATGGTAAATAAGACTCCGGTGGTTTTGGTCAAATTGCATGAACATCCCCTCTTAGTTTATAAAAAGGTAAATTACACAATGTAGGTTCAAATTATGCCAATAAAATGTTCCCTTCAATACTATTTCGAACTACGCGGTCATTTCAGAACTTCAAAATGGTTAATATATAAAAATGTTTATGAAATTAATTTTAATCTTATCTTTCTTAATCTTAATCTTAATCTTAATCTTTATCTTAATCTATAGTCTATAGTATCTTTAAAAGGTGTCATATTTGGAGACCTTTTTACCCTCATTTATTTCATTAAAGTCACATTTACCCCTCTTTAATTTAGTTTAATATTTATTTTTTTTTAAAGAATTTTAATATTTCTCTTTTGATTTTAAATTAAATATATTTTAGATATTTCAACTTATTGTTTCATTTTTATTCATTTTATTTAAATAAATTGAAAAGAATTAACACGTCCTACAAAAACCATTTAAAATACAATGAATTTGGACCCCATTTATAATATTTCTTTTTCACATGATAATAATAAAAACATTTTTTCTTCCTTTTTCAATATAAATTAAAGAATAAAATCCCTAGTCTTAATCTTAATCTTAATATCTTAAAAGTGTGAATGAGGGGAGAACTTTTGCGTTCCCTTTTTACCTTTTTTACAATTTAAATGAAATATTTAGAAAAGAAAACTCGTCACTGACAACTTTAGTATTTCAAAACTTCTTTAATATTAGAATTCTCAAAAACATAATTTCAAAGAACTAGATATTGTTTATTTCCATTTACTTACCTTTATGTTTGCATGATACATTGTACATCATCCATTTTATACGGTGGATTTAAATTCAATTTAAAACATTGGTTGAAGTTCCCAACAAAATATATTTAATGGATGAATCCTATTCTTCTTTTTATCTTTTCTATACGTTTGTCTGTCTATATATATATGAGAAAGCTTTTGTCTTATAATCACCAATATACAACTATTTAGGGAGAAATGATGAAATTAGAGTTGTATCATCCTTGGTTAGAGAGTTGCAAATTAGAGGTAACAAATTTAATCATGAGTTATACCATCTACATGATTTCTCCTTCAAAAGAATTGGCAATGAAAACCACGTCAATGACATCTTGAATTTCTTTTACAAGGCTTCTGGCTTAGAAGCTACAATCCTTATCCCGATCACTTTTGTATAATGGCGCGAAATTACTTTTTCTCCTCTATTTTTCCTAGATTTTTGTTTCTGTTTATTGTAAAGTGTTTATATAAAGGTAGTGTGGTGTTGTGGTATTAGTTCAAGTTCAAGCTATGATAATAGTAAGAGTGATATTATGGAAAATAAGGTTTTCTCATAAATTAAATAGAAAAATAAGTATTTTTGGATTTTATAACCGTGATATGGAAAATAGATGTAAGGAGTTGTAGTTTTCTTCAAAAGTATTTTTTGTCAAGGTATGGTTGTCATTGATAGAGGTGGCCTAATCTTTATTGTTATTGCTTCATTCACTTTTTAGTGAATAAAGATCTATTTGAGAAGGAATCAATTCAACACGTATAATTTATAAATACTTTTAAAACGGTTCTACTCAATTAAAAATTACGCATAGTCACGTGCAACGCACGTCAGTTCTTCTAGTATCTTTAAAAGTTGCCATATTTGGAGAATGTTTACATACCCTTTTTACCCTCATTTGTTTCATTAAAGCCACATTTACCCCTCGTTAATTTATTTTAATATTTCTCTTTTTTTTTTAAAGAATTTTAATATTTCTCTTTTGATTTTAAATTAAATATATTTTAGATATCTCAACTTATTGTTTCATTTTTAAATTTTTTTTTATTTCTCTTTTGATTTTAAATTAAATATATTTTAGATCTCTCAACTTATTGTTTCATTTTTATTTATTTTATTTAAATAAAGTGAAAAGAATTAACGCGTCCCACAAAACCATTTAAAATACAATGAATTTGGACCCCATTTATAATACTTTTTTTTTCGCATGATAATAATAAAAACATTTTTTTTCCTTTTTCGAGAGAAATTAAAGAATAAAATCCTTAGTTCTGGAATCCTGAAAGGTCGATTGATGAGAAAGATAAAGATGATGTATCAAATCTATCATAATTAATAAAAAAATACTATTTTGTTTTACAAATTAATTAAATATGATCCTTTTAAATTGACCTGATTCATCCATCACTTTCACTTACTCTCAATCTAATTGGTGACTCCATTCTTCATCCTCATTATTTTTTTTTCACTTATCATCCTCATTGTTGATTGAATGGGAAAAAAAGTGTCTTGAGATTGAAACAACTAGGTTTTGGCTGATTTATGATTTCGTCCAAAAAAGGTTAAGTTTATTTCTAGGATTATGTTTCTTTATGTTTATTTTGCGTTCTATTTCACTAACTAATCACTTTGTGTGATATCCAAATCCAATATTTTAATTTATTAGGGAATGATTTTGCATAATGTTCATCATTCAATTATATGGTTCGACTGTATAGATCTATTTTTCTTCATTACTTTTTTCTTTCATTTTAGTCTAACAATATAAGGACAAAGTGTGAGTCTACAACAAGATTTACTGCCGTTTGAAGCAAATAATATGTTATTGGTAAAACCAAAGAGACCAACGACATTCACATGATTTTTTTTATCAATGATTTGACAAGAAGCTAGAAGAGAAACTTAGAATCTTCAGATTGAGGAAGAGATAGGAGAGAAATCGATCAAGAAAACTCTAATTATTTTAGATATGGCGGATAATTGTAACCTAAACAATTTCAATCCAAGACTATTCTTTATATTTTCTATTTTCTTTCTTCCTTCTACTTTGATTATTTGTCAACAATGTTTGTACCTTTTTTAATTTTGTATTTGGTGTTCTTACACTCTTTTTTATGTGTCATTTTTACATTTTTACGTAATTTTGTAATTGAATATTTTTTCTATCTTATTAATATTATAACTTTTTTTTAAATATAAACCTTATATAGGTGGAATTGAACCATGCTCACTTAAATGTTAGAATACGAATCTTTTATTAGTAGATAATTGATAATTTTAAAACTATATTTACTAAAAAAAATCGATGGTTATTTTTAAATTATACAAATCACGTGCAACACATGTGTTATGGACTTTATATTTTCCGCCAACATGAACTTATATTCTAATTCTAAATAAAATAAAGTGCAATAATGGGTGCAAACTCTTCATAATGGGTGTAATCTTCATATATAATAAATGAAAAAATTACCTCATTTGGTGCAAAAAGAATAGGAAAAAAATCAAGAGACCAATTCTCAACAACATGCATGAATTTATCTATATTCCTCATAACTTGATCATTGAAAGTAAAGAGACCAATTCTCAACAACATGCATGAATTTATCCATATTCCTCATAACTTGATAATTGAAAGTAATAAACGAAGACCAATGAAAGTTTTTACATTATTTTGTCTATTTACAACAAATGATATATTAAGATGAACCAAATAATTAAAAAAAAAATCAATGTTTCAAAAAATATATAAATAGGTGTGGGTAGGTCTTCCAACTATATTATTTTTATTTCATTTTTTTATCCAAAATGTTTGAAGAGGGTGATCATTCAAAAATGGTTGAAGAGGGTGATCATTCAAAAATGACCGAAGAGAGTAATTATTCAAGTATCAGAGACCTCAAACCTTTTATGAGAAAATGAAGGGAAATAGACATATTTTGAAGCCCAAATTATAGATTATGAAGGCCATTTTCATAGATGAATAGGTAAGTATTATTAACTGATATCTCATTAATCTTTAATATACATTTTAACTATCGCAATAATTCTGTTATGATAACCATATGTCTGCTAAACAAAAAGGGCTTACCGGGAGCCAGGTTAATTGAAAATTGAAATTTAATTTAACATATTTATTAAGTAGAGATCTTTGAATGCTATTTTAAAATTGAATACTGAGATGGGATAGTTTGGAATAATTAATACTCATTTTATAATTTATAAAATGATATGTTATTACAACAAATTTTCATTGGTTTATCCTCTTAAAAAAAGGAAAAAAATCATATTATATTTATATTTTTTCAAGGGACTAATATTCAGGTTGATATGCTCAATGAAGCCATTGACAAAATAGAAGATGCACTTGAAAAGGACGAAGCCTACTATATTTAAAATGGAACCATGAATGTAATAAAAAAACAATATAGTTACGTCAACGATAAGATAGAGCTTTCTCTGAATCATTGGGAATGTGGTGTTATACCAAGTGAGTTGGTACACTATACGATTATTTTCCCATATTTCTTTAAAAGTTTGACACATTAATAATAAACTACAGAATAACAGAATTAAACAGCAAAAGTAAGTAAGAGGTAAAAACCCGTGTTGAGGAATTGTGTCAAACAATTCATCTTATCTTAATATATTAAAAATGGCAATGAGGGGAGAATCTTTCACTTCTAAGTCTACCCTCATTGACCATTTTTAAATCCTTCATAATTACACAGTGTGCAATTCAGAATTACACATGGTGCAAACTTCCAAATTTAAATATAAATTAAAAAAATATTTAATGTAATAATGGGTGCAAACTTCCAAGTGAAATCTTCATTAATAATAAATCTCCTTTGGTGCAAAAAGAATTAAATAAAACAAAGTGCAATAATAGGTGCAATCTTCATATATAATAAATGGAAAAATTACCTCATTCGGAGCAAAAATAATGACAAAAAAAATCAAGAGACCAATTCTCAACAACATGCATGAATTTATCCATATTCCTCATAACTTAATCATTGAAAGTAAAGAGACTAATTTTCAACAACATGCATGAATTTATCCATATTCCTCATAATTTGATCATTGAAAGTAATGAAGGAAGACCAATGAAAGTCTTTACATTATTTTGTCTATTTTATCACAAGTGATATTTTAAGATGAACCAAATAATTAAAAAAAAAGATTTCAATGTTTCAAAAAATATATAAATAGGTGTGGGTAGGTCTTCCAACTATATTGTTTTTATTTCATTTTTTTATCCAAAATGCTTGAAGAAGGTGATCATTCAAAAATGGTTGAAGAGTGTTGTTGCGTAAAAATGGAGCGCTTCCACGTGTGCAACGAACTTAGAGTATGGGATGAGTCGGAGGTGGTGCGCTGCACTAGAAGTGATGCGTAGACGGTGTGCTGAGTAGATGACAAGCACTGTATATACCTTCACATGAAACGAAGAGAGCACTGGTGTGGTGCCGGCCTAACACCCTCTGATGCTAAAGTCAGAGCAAGCAGAGCTAGTGTGCCAGAGAGAATTGTAATAGAAATTAGTTACCTAATGAACGAATTTCTTCTCCTATTTATAGGAGAGGAGGTTGATGACATCATCGTGCCACGTGTTGCGTCAGGATTGGGCCACGTGTTGCTTCCCAATAACGTGTCGCGTGTTGGTTATACCACGTGTCATATTTTGATTGGGTACTAGTATAATGTAGTTTCTTGGTCTTAGATATGTAGCCCCACAGGTTACGTAATTTTATCTTTCCAGGTGATGAGACATGCTAATTGTGCATTATTTGAACAAGTTGAGAAATTCCACATGTACTGATATAATTTCACCCACAACAGTGACCCCTTACTCCCGAGCTGAGCTGAGACGTGAGTTCACTATTGCTTGGGAGTATTAATTCAGGGTGAAATTTATCTTTCTATTAGTTTCTGAAAATTTCATAAGTGTCGAGGTTTGGTAGCTTGAATTTTTCTGTCTCGAAAATTTTTTTTTTTTTTTTGTAAAGCTAGGGGTGAAAATAAAAACCGGAAAATCGAGCCAAATCGAACCATGAAAACTGAACCGTTTCGATTTTTTTCTTGAAGAAACCGAAAACCGAACCGAACAGGGAAAACCGGTTCAGTTTTCGGTTCCAATGACACTGGTTCGGTTTAAAACCGAAAACCGATTAAAAATATATTATTTTAATATCTTAACTTAATACTACAAATGTAGCGTGGAAGAATTGGCAAAGGCGCTGACAATCCCCTCTTCATGACCTGAGTTCGAGTAGCAGGTAAGGCACTTTGTTGGTTTTTTTCATTATTATATTTAAATGGTAAATGGACCTTCCAGCACTCCAGCCCAATTAAAAAAAAACCATCTCAGCCCAACCCAATGCAGAAAAATCCCATCCTATTAGTTCCTATTAAAAAACCGGAAAACCGTTGAACCAAACCGGCTTTAACCGGACTGAACCGGAACGATTTTCCTTTAAAACCGATTCGATTTCTATATTAATAAAACCGAACCGGTCCTGTTTTCACAGTTTGGTTAGAAAACCGAACCGCTCTGAACCGATTTCACCCCTATGTAAAACCATAATCATCAATGATCTTTTCTTGGACTTTTTATCTTGGTTGGGCTATGATATAAAGATTTCATAAGTGACGTAATCTGAGCCGTTTGTTTTCGCTTTGATCCAATTGTTGAGAGATATGAATAAATCTTAAAGATAATATCAAATCTCTATAAATAGAAGTCTTCAGTCCTTCCCATAACTCACAACTTGGAAATTGGTGAGTTTCTAAATTTTCTCTTCTTTTCCCTCTCATTTTTTCCTCTTTTTTCCAATATTTTTTTTAAACATTATTTTCTCAAATTCTCGATCTTGTAGGTTCAATGTGGTAGAACGTCGAATCAATCATCAGTTACGTATTCCACCCTTTGAGTTTAAGAATATATTTTTCTTAAAATTAAATTGAATTATGGCTTTGCACTTTTGTTTGATGAATTGGTAAAAGAAAAGAAATTATGAGAATGATTAAGAAATAAAAAAAATTGAAAAGAAAAACTAAAAGTAAAGAAAATTTATAATATATATATATATATTTCCTTTCTCTACATGACACACAGCAGATTCCCCCCCCCACTTTTTTTCTTTTTTCGCCGTGATGATTTGACATTTTTTATCTCTTTCTCTGGCCTGACACAAGCACAACTTTGACATATATATGCTGCAGACCCGCAAGTCATATGAAAACTCATGGTTAAATGCAAACCCGCGGTTCGAACCGCAGGTAAAATGTTAGCTCGATTTGATTGGTCAGCATTGACCAACCTTTTTTTTTCGCGTCGTCTTTGACTTGGAGTTGGTCTTCCTTTATAATTTCAGGCGTTGTCGTTAGGGTTATGTCAATAGGGCTTTGTCATTAGGGTTATGCCATCAGGGTTATGTTTTGTCATCAAGGTTATGTCAATAAGGATTTGTCATCAGAGCTATGTCAATAACGTTATGCCATCAGGGTTATGTTTTGTCATCAAGGTTATGTCAATAAGGATTTGTCATCAGAGCTATGTCAATAACGTTTTGTCATTTGTACTTTGTCTTATACTTGTAAAAACTGTCTGACATCGTCTTTTAACTAGTTGACCTATGGCCTGTTGACCATTGATTGTTGACTTTTTGACCTTTGACTGTTGACTTTTTTTTAACCCATTTGTCACTTTTAACATATAATTTACCGTGCTATTTTGTAGGTGTTCTTGAGGGATTGCATATTGTGTAGCTTCATTAAAGAACCATAGACCACCTCTCTTTCAGGTACGTCACAGTCTTCCTCTTAGCATACCCCTTATTATTTATGTTGACTCAAGTATTGTAGCTAGGTAGTTGTTTCAATAGCAGCTAAGTAGAATCCTTTTCATTTTAGGATGTCGAGCGAAAAGTCTAGTTATCAGTTGGTGAGCGAGGAGGATTATGGGGGGTCTAGTTCTGAGACTGATTCAAGCACTTAAGATGTTTCCAACCAAAGTGTTGGTGGTGGTGATGATGATGATGATTCTTCTCAAGATATTGAGATGGATTTCTATCCTTCTACCGTTACTGTAGGACACTTAGAACGTATTAGAGCGATTTACTACATTCTCTTATCTGTTAGTCTTAGGCGCCCTGTTGAAGGAGAAGCGATTCATCGCCCTCCTGATGGAGAAGTGAGTTTTTATTTGAAAATGTTCGATTGTGGGGTTAGACTTCCTTTTCATCACTTCCCCCAGAGAGTTTTGGCTTTGGCTGGACTAGCACCTACCCAGCTAGGGCTAAACAGATGGATTGTTGTACTCGGATTCTGGGTTCTTTGGCATCTTCACAGCGGTGGAGAAAAATTAACTTATAATATTGTGCATGCTCTTTATCGATTGAAGAATCTTCTTAAGTATAAGTTTATCTACTACTTAAACTTTCGAAAAAATTGAATAGTAGGGAAACCTTCAATTTGTAAAAATTGGAAAAGTAAATGGTTCATCATTGGCGGTGCTTGGTTGGCAGAGGCTTCTGAAAATAATCGTACTCTCCATGTGCCAAAGTCATTCAGGTTTTCTGGTAGGTTTTTTATAGGACTTTGTCACTGGCTTTTTTTTCATACCTTTTGATTTTTTATAATTTTCTCTATTTTGTTGCAGCAAGAACTTGGAAGATTACTCCGCTAAATGAATCCACTAAGCAGATAATTAATCGAATCTTAAGAGTTCTGATTGAACAATGTGACCCTGACATAGTTCTCTTAGACCAATCACTCGTTGCTTTTGGCCTTGCTCAACCTATCGTTGAGGTAATCAGTGAGTCATTGTTTTATATATATATTTACATTGCATCACAACATAACACAAGTCTGACATCTTGTTGCTGCTTCAGATATATCGGGTGAGAAACCTTGCAGGTTCATTGACTATAACAAATGTCAAAAATATATAGATGGTTCTAGTCGAGCTCCAAAGAAAGTAACTAACAAACAATCTGACCTTCTTGAGGCTTCAGTTGAAAAGCGTCGTCGTGAGTCAGATGTTAGCAATCAATCTTACACTACTTTGGTTCCGAGATTGAGTGCAAGTCCTTCTTCTCACAGCGAAGTTCGACTCCCTTTAGCAAATCCCGACTACATTTACTATGGAGAATGATGAGTCTTTCAAGAAAGAGAATGAACTGGTCAGTTCAAATTTTCAAACTGTTTTGTTGCTTGATCGAGATTATGAACGTTCCATGCTCACTCAGGATCTAGTTGAATTGGCTATTGAAGATTACTTAATGGTATAGATTATTTTATTTTATCGTTTCTTTTTCCTATTACTCAAGTGACTAAAATGCTTGCTTTGCCTTTATATGCTGAGGCTAGGATGAATGTGTTCAACAAAGGAGAGAGATTTCCCGTCTTCAAAAAGAGATGAAACTTCATGAGGAAAGTTCATCTGATAACGCATGATTGCTGGAAGTAGAGCGTGTTGAAAAGGAGAAGCTGAAGAGTGAACTAGCCAAAGCGTTGAGAATTTCAGATCAAATTTCAAGCAGGCACAAAAACACCTTGATTAAGCTTAACGAACTCATAACTAAGACTTGGGATAAAGACGAGTTGATGACCATGTTTAAAGCTGTTAATGAGGGTGTAGACCCGGAGGTTTACCTTTTCGGTCTTGGCGTCAAATGTGCACTTGATGAAGTTGCTGAGAGATTTCTAGATTTAGACCTTAAGTTTGTTAGGGAGCGTTTTAACCTTCTCCCTCCTTCTAACGCCATATGTCACAATGATGATGTCGACATTGAAACTGTGGATGACTCTGCATGACGACTTTCTCAAATTTAGTTTTATTATATGTTTTGTGAGGCATGTCCACTGATGAACTTGTTTAGCTTTTATTTTGGTTCCTCTTTGGTTTCATATAGGTAGGATAATCTGCCTGTACCATGCTTTCACGTTTGTTTAAGATATCTCTGAACTTATGTTGTTTTACACCTTCTTATTCGTTACCTTGAAATAATAATTTATCTCATGTTGCCTTCATTTCTTGGTTTTATTTATTTTCTAAGTCTTGTCAATCATACATGGCTATGTAGCCTTGCATTATGAATAAACTTAGAATTTTTAGTGAACTCAAGTTTCTAGTTTTTTTAAGTTTTATCAATTAAGTGTGACTATGTAGCCTGCACCTAGAATGAACTTAGAATTTTTAACCAACTTAATTTTAATTTTCTAAGTCTTGTCAATCATTTATGGCTATGTAGCCTTGCACTTAGAATTTTAGTGAACTTAAGTTTTTAGTTTTTCTAAGTTTTATCAATCAAGTGTGGCTACGTAGCCCTGCACCTAGAATGAACTTAGAATTTTAATGAACTTAAGTTTTCGTCCTTTCTAATTTCTATCAATCAAGTGTGGCTACGTAGCCCTGCACCTAGAATGAACTTAGAATTTTGATGAACTTAAGTTTTCGTCCTTTCTAATTTCTATCAATCAAGTGTGGCTACGTAGCCCTGCACCTAGAATGAACTTAGAATTTTGATGAACTTAAGTTTTCGTCCTTTCTAATTTCTATCAATCAAGTGTGGCTACGTAGCCCTGCACCTTGAATGAACTTAGAATTTTTGTTATGCTAGTTGCTCAGTCTTGTTGGTGTAGCAACGTAATGCGTAGTGGTAGTGCATGTAGTACGCAAAGTAGCAGTCAGCCCCCAACTCATACTTCGTGGTAGCCTCTACTTATGCCTCATTGATTCTTCTCATCACAAGTAAATTTATGAATTTAAAAGAGTACGTTCTTATTTCATTTATTGGAATGAAATTGCAATGAATTGAAATTACTATAGAAATAACTTGAACGAAATGAAATTGTAAATAAATCATTGATAGTAGGTTTTGAGGTGTTCTGCATTCCATGGATGGTGTTATGCCCTATCGTTGAAGTTTTCAATCTTTAAGTACCTGGTCTCACTATCTCAGTTGTCGCTACCGTCTTAAACGATGAGGTGATTAAGAGCAAGAGTCACCATCAATCATTGAGTTTAAATAGGGTGTGATTGATCACCCGATTTTAAAAGACGTTTTACACGTAAACAAATAAAAATGGGTTCGGGAGTTTATTCATGTTTAGGGAAGGTGTTAGCACCCTAATCATTTGTTTAAAAAAACGATTACTGTTTTGGTTATCATGTCTTTAAACCTCTTAAAACATAATGTTATTTTTATCATTTTTAAATGTCTCACATTTATTTAATCAATATCACTAATCGATTTAAGGATATTGTTAAATAACTATGAGTGGCATGAAGCCATTAGAAAAAAATAGTTTTTGTGGTTTGTTTTGGAATGTCTCATATTTATTTAATCATATCATTAATCTTTATAATGATATCATTAAATAAGTATGAGTGGCTTGACGCCATTTGAAAAACATTTATTTTAAATCAATGGTAAAATAATCAAACTATAAAATTTCCTATTTCATGAAATTTTGGGATCAAAGTATCCTTGTACTCCCAAAATTTTAATGATAGGAAATTTTATGGAATGAATTGTTTTGGATAAAAGTCATCATTTTTTTTAATAATCCTTATTTAGAGTATTTTAATTATCTATGGAAAAAATCCCTTTGAAAAAATATTTTAAACCTTAGATGAAGACTCAAAATCTTTATTAATTTAGGATCATGACTTTCTTATATTACCAAGTTTCAATTTAATTAATTACCCATAGCTAAATCATTTTTTTATCAAATCAAAGATGTTAAGTCCAAATAAAAGTTCAAAATATATGGAATTTGGGATCAAAGTATCCTTGTACTCCCAAATTGTACTCCCAAATTTCAATTGTTTGAAATTTTATTTGGAAAATTAATTATCTATGGCTAAATGTATATTTTTTTTTTACTCATATTTAACAAAGTAAAAATTTGAATTTTCTTGAAACTTCATTTGGGGAAAATTAAATCTTACAAATAGAATACATTTTTTAAAAACTAAATATGTTAAACCAAATAAATGTTCAAAATTCATGAAATTTTATTTTTAAAAGTTAATTATCCATTGACAAATAATTTTTCACTAATATTTTAAAACTAAGTAAAAATTAGAACTCTTGTAATTTGTTTGGGAAAAATTAATTCTCGCACATAAATCATTTTTATCAAATTAAATATGTTAAACCAAGTAAAAGTTCAAAATTCATGAAATTTGGGATCAAAGTATCCTTATATTCCCAAATTTCAATTATATGAAATTTTATTTGGAAAATTAATCATCCATTGAAAAATTATTTTTTTTATTAAATTAAATATGTTAAATCAAATAAAAGTTCAAAATTCATGAAATTTGGGATCAAAGTATCCTTGTACTCCCAAATTTCAATCATATGAAATTTTATTTGAAAAAGTTAATCATTAATTGGCAAATAATTTCTTTATTAAATTAAATATGTTAAATCAAATAAAAGTTCAAAATTCATGAAATTTGGGATCAAAGTATCTTAGTTTTAATATTTTAGAGCAAGTAAGAAAAAAAAAATTTACTTTAAAAGAAAAGATACAATTTCTTAATTATTTTTTTGTAGAGAAAGGGAGAGAATAATGGGAGTGGTTTATTGTTTTGGAGAGAGATTAAGTGGTGGTAATAAAAAAAATTATAGATTTAGGGAGAGGGAAAGGGGGGATCGGTGGAAAAATGGGGGGAAGAGGGTTTAGGAGATTTGTGGGTTGTTGGGTGGTTGGGTATTTTTTTAGAGAGTGAAAAGGAGAAGTTAATTTTTGGTAGTTGTCTTAAATGAACAAAATGAGGAGATTAAATAGGGAGGGAAGTTGGGATTTTATTATTATTATTATTTTATTTCTCTTCTTACCGTTGGATTGTTCTTTTTTTTTATTTCATTTAAACTAAAGGGGTTTATATACATTTATATTTTTACAAAAATTTGAAATATCTTCTTCCTATTTCCCCCTCTTTTTTCCTAAAATAAAATTATTATTCATTTTAATTTTAATTTAAAAATACCTTTTTTAGTTTATCCAAATTTTTAACCATAATTTTTCCTATTTTAGTAAGACTTATTTTACGCTTTTTTCATTTTTTGCTTAACCAAAATTTCAGCTATAATTTTTTATATTTTAACAAAACTAACTTCACACTTTTCCACCTCTTTTAGCTTAACCAAAAATTTACCCATAATTGTTCTTATTTTAGTAAGACTTTCTTTACACTTTTTTCCATTCCTCTCATCATTCACTTTCATCTAATCTTTCAAAACTATCCCCTTTTCATAAAATTTAATATTCATTTTCATTTTTTTTAAATAATCTTTTAGCTTCACCATTTTTTTATCCATAATTTTTCTTATTTTGGCAACACTTTTTTTACGCTCTTTTCCATTTTTATCTAGTAAATAAATAAATGAATAAAACATATTTTTAATGTTTTTTTGGATTAAGATAATTATAAAAGATATGCTCATCTAAAATGGTTAGGATAAAAATTAATTAATTAGTCAATTGGTCAATTTTTTTTTTGTATTAATAAAATTTTAATTTTTAAATAATACCGGACAAAATTAGGGGTTTACAGCTTGCCCCTCTTTGCTCATCCTTACAATATTGAAAGGAGGACAAAGACGTAGGACTTGATTTAGTCGGTATTATTTAAAAATTAAACAAAAATTGTGCTAACTTTGTAAGTCAAGAGTAAAAATGGAGCGACTTAGCTTTTAAATTCTCAGAAAGGTGTAAACATAGTCTAACATAGTTTAAGAAAAGTAAAAATATGGACCGATTTTTGTCCGAAAGTGTGCACATAATAAAGGTGGACTGGGTCTTGTCCAAAAGCGTAATAAAATAACATGTGGACCGATTCTTGTCCAAAATTACGAGGAAATAGAATGTGGACCAGTTCTTGTCCGAAAGTATGTATGTAATATGATGTGGACCGGTTCTTATCCAAAATAATAATAATAATCATCATGTGGACCGATTCTTGTCCAAAAATGTGATGATATAAAATGTGGACCGGTTCTTGTCCGAAAATATGCATGTAATAGATGTGGACCAGTTCTTGTCCCAAAAAAAATGATAAAAGAGCATGTGGACCGATTCTTATCCTAAATTTGATGAAATGAAATGCGGACCGGCTCTTGTCCGAAAGTATGCCTAAGATAAATGTGGACCAGTTCTTGTCCAAAAATAAAATTTAAAAGCATTAATATGTGTTTGCTTATAAAACCACAACAGATGGAACTTTATTTTTTCCAACCACATCCAAACCTTCGGTCCATTTTCGATTGTAAAGGCTTGAAGTTTGATCATGAGCGTGCAAGATTCCTCAGTACTTCTTCTCGCTTGGAAATTTCGTGACTCGTCTCCGAAATTTGCCCCAGTATTAACTCAAGTATTTAAAAATTGCTCATTAGCACAGAAATTTCGGAGGTCGTCTCCGAAATTTGCCCCAGTATCTAGTATTTGAAAACTCTATCTTAATCCAGAATTTTGGGACTCGTTCCAGATATTTTCCCTAGTATAACAAAATCTTATAGCGTCTGCATTTTGTTTCACTCTTGGTAGTGATTGAATCCTCATTAATCTTAAAAGATAAAAGACTCTACTTTTTCCTTTTATTTCATTTTTCTTGTTCGTAAATAATAGGCTTCTAATTGCATCATCTTAACATTTAGAGCATATCTATTGACACATAATTAAATTTGAATTGAGAAACTAAGTAGGGAAACTGAAACAAATAACGAGATGAATCAGGAAAAAGTATTGGGAATTTAAAAGGCTATTTCATTGATAAAGTAGAAAAAGTACATTAAAGATAGAATGAGATGAAAATGATCATTCCCTTTAAGCAAAAATTTTAAAAATAACTTGCAGTAAATTGACTTCCTGTCTAGTGAACGATGTTCAAGCCAACGATCAGTCCATTCATGGAAAATACTTTTTGACCACTTCTGAATTGATGGGGCTTGGTAACTCCTCCTCATCCATATTAGTCAAAATCAACGCCCCTCTGGAGAAAGCTCTTTTTACCACATATGGTCCTTCATAGTTCGGAGTCCATTTTCCTCTCTGATCTTTCTGACATGGAAGTATTCTTTTTAACACCAAGTCCCCTTCTAGAAATGGTCGATGACGCACTTTCTTCTGATATGCCTTTGTCATTTTCCTTTGATACAATTGTCCTCTACAATGTGCCGTCAATCTCTTCCCCTCGATGAAGTTTAGCTGTTCATATCTAGCCCAGACCCAAGCTGCCTCATCTAATTTCGCTTCCATTAAGATTCTTAAGGATGGGATCTCAACTTCAATGGGAAGTATAGCCTCCATACCGTAAACCAAAGAGAATGGTGTTACTCCCGTCGAGGTTCGAATAGCCGTACGATATCCATGCAATGCATAAGGAAGCATCTCATGCCAATCTTTGTAAGTGACTGTCATTTTGCTAACGATCCTTTTGATATTCTTGTTGGCTGCCTCTACAGCTTCATTCATCTTAGGCCGATAGGCAGTCGAATTTGAATGCTTGATTTTCAACTCTTCACAAAATTCTTCCATCATTTTATTGTTAAAATTCTTCACATTATCGGTGATGATCCTTTCAGGGAGACCATATCGACAAACTATTTCTCTTTTTAGAAATATTTGGACCACGCTTCTTGTGACACTTCTATAAGAAGTAGCCTCGACCCACTTGGTAAAGTAATCAATTGCAACCAGAATCAAACGATGCTCGTTTGATGCCTTTGGTTCTATTGGTCCAATGACATCAATTCCCCACATTGAAAATGGCCACGGTGATGATAGTGCATGCAGACTATTAGCTGGTGCATGAATTTTATCTGCATATATTTGACACTTGTGACATTCTCTAGCAAATTTGATACAGTCTGTTTCCATAGTCAACCAAAAGTATCCGGTTCTAAGGATTTGTCTTGCCATCATGTGTCCACTACAATGGGTGCCACATATACCCTTGTGGATTTCATCCATAATTTTTTTGGCTTCTACAATGTCGACACACCTGAGGAGGACCATATCGTGATTTCTCTTGTACAATGTCTCTCCATTTAAGAAGAAACTCATTGCCAACCTTCGAAAAGTACGCTTGTCATTCTCTGATATTCCAATTGGATATTCTCTGTGTTTAATGAATTGTTTCAAGTCATAGAACCACGGCTTTCCATTAGGTTCTACTTCAATGTGCATACAGTAAGCTGGAGATTCGCGTTTTTCAAACCTGATAGGGGGTACTTCCTCATTTAGCTCTACGTTGAACATGGATGACAATGTAGCTAACGCATCAGCGACTTGATTATTTTCTCTCGGAATATGATCGAACGAAATTTCACTGAATGCAGTACACAACTCCAAAATATGCTTCTTGTATGGGATTAGCTTGAAGTCTCTAGTCTCTCATTCACCCTTTAACTGGCTGATCACCAACAACGAATCTCCGTACACCTGAATCTTCTTTATTTTCATGTGTCTAGCTTCCAGGATCCCCATACTGCATGCTTCATATTCAGCTATATTATTAGTGCAATCAAAATATAACCTTGCTGTGAGTGGGAATAAACTTCCTTCAGAGGATACTAAAATCGCTCCGATTCCATGTCCCAACTCATTGGACCCTCCATCAAACAACATGGTCCACAATTCTGGACTCAAAGTTTTTCCTTCTTCCTGGTCTATGGCCATAATATCCTCATCTGGAAAATCAAAACTTATCGGTTCATAATCATCAACTAGAAGATCTGCTAGATAATCGGCAATAACACTACCCCTGATTGCCCTCCTAGTAGTATATATAATATCATACTCAGAGAGTAAAATTTGCCACCTTGCGATATGCGTCGATAAGGAAGGTTTGTCGAAAATATATTTGATTGGATCCATCTTCGACACGAGCCAGGTGGTATGATACAACATATATTGTCTGAGTCTTTGAGTTGCCCAAGCTAGGGCACAACATGTCTTTTCTAGAAGTGAGTAACTCGATTCATAACTTGTGAATTTCTTACTCACGTAATATATGGCTTGTTCCTTTCTTCTAGTTTCATCATGCTGACACAATACACACCCTATTGATACGTCCATTATTGTCAAATATAGAATTAAAGGTCGACCAGATGTCAGAGGAACAAGTATTGGTGGATTCTGTAAATAATGTTTTATCCTGTCAAATGCAATTTGACACTCTTCATTCCACTTACTTGTATTGCTTTTACGCAAGAGTTTAAAAATCGGTTCAACATACTATCATATGCCGTATCACATAACCTCGCACCATGATACCGTATGGAGGGTATCACATACTATCATGTGCCCTATCACATAACCTCGCACCATGATACCTTATGGAGCGTATCAACATACTATCATGTGCCGTATCACATAACCTCGCACCATGATACCGTATGGAGCGTATCAACATACTATCATGTGCCGTATCACATAGCCTCGCACCATGATACCGTATGGAGCGTATCAACATACTATCATGTGCCGTATCACATAGCCTCGCACCATGATACCGTATGGAGCGTATCAACATACTATCATGTGCCGTATCACATAGCCTCGCACCATGATACCGTATGGAGCGTATCACATACTATCATGTGCCATATCACAAGTGCCGTATAGAATCCATCAAGCTCCCTAGTAAGCTAGATAAAGTTCTAATAAACTACTAAAGAACATAAACTGCTTGAATTACACGAGTCAATACTCAAGTGTAATTTCTAGCTACTTTGACTCCCAAATCACTTAAAGTTCCTTATTCATTCACTTTCATCTAACGTCTCCAAATCATCTTACAAGACTTCCAAACCACTCATATTTCCTCTTTTGCTTCCAAAACCATAAGTACACCAAAACCACTCCACTCACATCCGAGTTTAAGTCTCCAACCAAGTATAACTTCCGAAAGTTAGTTCCCCTCTTAACCTCGATGAACAATAACGTAATGAAACATAATTCATAAAATTACTAACTCCCATTTTAAACTCACCTTAGATGTGAAATCCAAGCTTCCAAGGTGCCGGAGTCAAAGTCGCGCAATCGATCACAAACCTACATATCAAATACACCTAACAACCATTAATTATCCGAAAATCGAGCAAACGACATCTAAAAGCATAAAACGATGAAAACCCAGGATTTAAACCCTAAGGGACCCACGGCCCAACAAGGAAGGGAGGGTTCGGGTTCGGGTTCAGTTTTCCGTCTTTTATGCACTTTTAGAGGTGATTTGGGTTGATCAAAGACACTTTGAAAGTCGAGATATCAATGGGTCACGATATTTTAGGGTTTTACATAATAATCGATTTCCGAAAAATTAAGTAAAACGTAAAATCATAGTAAACTAAAAACCCTAATGTTAGTCAAGTGAGAGAAATTAACACGGGACGGGTTTTCAACTCAAATTTTATTTTAGGGTTTAGAGAAGTTTCTAAAATTGCGTAAAACGACTTCCTCGATTGAAATCTTCAAGCTTCGGTGTATGAATTTGAAGATTTCAATCTCAACCTCTATTAAAACACTATTCAAAGCTTGAATTTGAAAACTTTGCCATACCTTGAGGCTTGTAGAAAATTGACGAAAACCTCGATTGTTAGGTTAGAATCGATCCTCGGGATGAGAGCTTTCAACGCAACTGAAATTACGTCGATCCACCGAGTAAATAAGAAAAGCCAAGAGGAGAGGGAGGAGAGGAGGGTGTCTCGGCCCAAGCAAGGAAGAAGAGAAAGTGAAAATGAATTTTCTTTGACCAAAGTTGACTATTTAATGAGAAAGAAAGTGAATAATGATTTATGATATTTTAAGAAATTGGAAAATGACGTATACGTCCCTTTTAAAATATTCGATTAAAAATACGAGACCCGATGATCTTAAAATAATCTAAAGGTGATTAATAATTATTAATGTCACCGAAACTAAATTAAAGTAGTAAAAGGTTTAAAAAGGTTTTCGAACGAAATAACTACTAAAATCGAAATTACTAAGTTTAAACTAAGCTTAAATACTTTATTTAAAATAAAAAAAAATTTACCTCCAAAAGTAACGGGGCGTTACACACCCTCTTTAGCAGCTTCGCAAGCGGCTACGTACTCAGCCTCCATTGTGGAGTCAGCAATACAACTTTGCTTTATACTCCCCCAAACAATGGCTCCACCACAAAGTGTGAAAACTGATCCAAACGTGGATTTCCTAGAATACTTATCTGCCTGGAAGTCAGAATCCGTGTACCCCTTGAGAATCAAATCCTTTTTGCCGTACACTAGCACATGTCCTCTCGTTCTCCGGAGATACTTAAGAATATTCTTAACTACAACCCAATGTTCATAACCAGGGTTTTATTGGTAACGGATAACTATCCCTACTGCATAACAGATGTCCGGTCTAGTACACAACATCGTATACATTAGACTTCCAACTACTGATGCATAAGGATACTATCTCATACTCTCAACTTCTTGAGGAGTTTTAGGACATTGGTCCTTTGTTAAATAAATCTCATGCCTGAAAGGTTCAAGTGTAGGATTAAGGTTCAAGTAAGGTTGGGGTGACACAATAATATTTGGAGATAAATTATAAGTAGGAACAAAAGAAGAGTTACCTGGAATACTTGGAGGACCATTGCTCAGGGCTTCCGTTTGCCATGTGCAGGGATGACTAGATGATCTTTATTTTTTTTAAAGATATTTTTCCTTGTATAAACCACAGGCTCAAGGTTGTTACGATTTTTAATCAATTGTAGTAATTCTTTTTCTGACAAAACAATTGTAGATTCAGTAGGCTTCTTAAGAGAAATATCAAGAATAGTTTTAGGTAAACGTTCGACAATTTCCCAAAAAATTGGTTCCACTAAAGGCTCCCCCTGAATTAAATTTTTGGAGAAATATGGATTATTTTCCAAAAAAGATAGTAGTGTGGACACGTTTAGTTATTGATATGATTAAAGCACTTATACCCCTTTTATTAGGAAGATATCCCTGAAAAATACACTTTTCAGCTCTTGGGTCTAACTTAGACCTAGATCGTTTTTAATGTGAACATAAGCAGTGAAACCAAATATCTTCAAAGGATATTTAGAATTAATTCTAGAGTTTGGAAAAAATGTTTTTAAATAAGCTAATGGAGTAGTGTATTGTAAAACCTTTATGGGCATCCTATTTATTAAATAAGATGCAGTAAGAAGCGCATCCCCCATAAGTATTTTGGAATATTTATGTAAAACATTATAGCACAAGCTATTTCTAGCAAATGCTTTTTTTTCCGTTCAGCTACACCATTCTGTTTAAAGTATCCGGACATGTAGATTGATGTAAAATTCCTTTTTCTCTTAAAAATTTCCCAAGGTTTTATTGAAATATTCTGTTCCATTATCAGTTCTTAAAATACTGATTTTTGTTTGAAATTGATTGTCAATCATTTTGTAGAAATCAGTAAAGATATGTTCAACTTCAGATTTTTCTCTCATTAGTTATATCCAACAAAGACGGGTGTGGTCATATATAAAAGTAACAAACCATTTTTTTCATGAATTGGTGGTAACCTTTGAGGTCCCCCAAACATCACTATGAAACAAATAAAATGGTTTTGAGGAATGATAAGATGTTTTAATGTAAGATTTACGTTGGCTCTTGGCCAAGAAACAACTTTCACATTGAAAATATTAAGGATTCATATTTTTAAATAGTATTGGAAACAAATATTTCAAATAAGAGAAACTAGGATGGCCCAATCTATAATGCCAAACTATTATTTGATCATGAATAGAAAGAGAACTAATGCTACTAAAACCTTGAGCAATTTCATTGCTAACTGTCTTATCTTCAAAATAATAGAGATCATCAATCATTTTAGCACTGCCAATCGTCTTCCCCGAACTCCGGTCCTAAAAAAGACAACAAGATTCATCGAAAATGACACAACAATTAAAATCTCTAGTTAATTTGCTGACAGGTAAGAGATTACATTTAAGGTTAGGAACATGGAGGACAAATTTAAGATTTATCCCCTTAGACATTTTAATTAAACCTTTTCCTGTAATAGGTGAGAAATTACCATAAGTTATCCTAACCTTTTTATTACCTGGACTAGGTATATAGGTTTCAAAAAAATTTGGAGGAATTTGACATATGGTCAGATGCTCCGGAATCTATTATCCACGAAGTAGATGGTGTGAAAAGATAATTAAGAGCATGTTTTTCATTACCTGTGTGTGTAGTAGAAGCAATAGGAATACCAGATGAGGCCGAGTTGGATTTCAGTATTGCATGAAGATGGTCCATCCTTTCATGGCACTTGGGATGGTACGACCTGATCGTTCTGCTTTGCTCTTCCAGTTTGATGGTTTCCTATGAATTTTCCAACAGGTCTCACGTGTATGATGAGGCTTGTTACATAAATCACACCAAACTCGTGGTTTTCACCATACTTAGGAGGATATATATTGATTCGGTTATAGCCTCCTCCCACCGTTGCCAAAGCCGAACCTTCAACAGTAACTCCAAGGACATTTTTTCCTAGCATGACACTTCTTCGACTCGCCTCTCTTCTTACCTCTGAGAACACCTCATCAATTGAAGGTAGGGGCTGCCTTCCAATAATTGTTCCCCTTACCTCATCAAAGTCTACATTAAGACCAGCCAAGAACTTGTAAATTTGGGTTTTCTCAATTGTTTTTGTATGATGTTTCCCATCTTCGGCAGATTTCCAGTTGTAGGTGTTGAAGAGGTCCAGATCTTGCTAGATTCATTTCAACGAAATGTAACATTGTCCTCCCCTTATCTTATTTCTCCAAGTTTGAGATTCAACTCAAATATCTGTGATTGATTTTCCATATTAGAATACATATAAACTACATTTACCCATAGTTCCTTTGCTGTAGGATAGTACATATACTTGGAGCCGATCTCTTCCACCATTGAGTTAACAAGCCATGTCATTACCATGGAATTCTCTACATCTCAATGATCATAAGTTGGATCCTCCTCAGCTGGTGCCTTCTTTTCACCCGTCAGGTATCCCATTTTCCACGATCTCTTATGTACATTTGAACCGATTGAGACCATCTCAGGAAGTTATCATCATTCAGGCGGATGGTGGTGATTTGGATAGAGTGTGATTCTGAGGTGGTGGATTTGGCTGAGATGGTATGCGGAACAGTGGTAGGATTGGTTGGAATGTTGGTGGATTCATTGGAGGCGTCTCACATGATGAAAGGATGTAATAAAACGAAAAAAGGTAAAAAGGGAACTGGGGTTGAAGAGAGGCGGCTGCTGTAGGTTTTTTTTTTAGGGTTTAGGTGACTGTTGTAGGTTTTTAGGGTTTAGGCGGCTGCTCTGATACCAAGTTGAAAAGAAAGGTTTTCTTTCTGATATATTATTTCTTCATATCAATCATGTATTTAAACATATACAAGATTCTCGATTTAGGGAAATAAATCAAAAAATAAAGATATTAGGAAATTCCTATTAACTACTTTCCTAAAATTACCGAAACAATAAACACAATAGCTATTATATAGCTGTACAATAATTAATAGCTATTATATAACTGTACAATAATTATTACTTAATTCGATTTTCCTATAGCAAAGAACTTAGAGTATGGGACGAGTCAGAGGGAAATAGACTGAAGCCCAAACACAGACCTCAAACCTTTTATGAGAAAATGCAGGATCAAGATTTGGGTAATGCGAAAGGGAAATAGACTGAAGCCCAAATTACAAATTATGAAGGCCTCGTTTAGCATTGCTTTTGAGCAACTTATTACAAAAGTTTAACCGTTTTATTTGGTTGGTAAAAGAAAATCTTACAGATTTTAAAAGAATCTACTTGTATAACTGCTCAATTTTAGAAGCGGATTCTCCCCCACTAACTCTTTGAAAATCAAAATACATTTTAAATCTAAAAAAAAAGTTTGTATTGTTTTAGAATAATTTATATTTAAATTAATATAAACCAATATTGATTTGTAATAAAATTTTGGTAGTTTGTTTATGGATATAAGAAGTAGACATTTGTATCAAATAGACCACACATTCTTTAAAAATGATTGATAATGTTTATTTTGTTTCTTTATTTGGATTTTTTTTTTATATAATTTTGTATTTTCAATTTTATTTAATTATAATGAATTGTTTTTATGAATTATTGTGATTAAATTAATACAGTATATAGTATGATTATTATAAAATTTTACAAACCTTCTTCTAATTTAGAAAAATTTAAGTTTTGTTATAATAATCGTGTCTGATATGAAATAGATCAAGTACTTTTCAAATTAATTTACTAAATATTACTTAAATAATTATGTATCTCATAGTAGTTTCAGAAGTTGAATTTACCAAACACTAATTTTATACATAATCTAAATTTACCAAACACTAATCTGATTCCTGACACAGTTGATTTTTTATACAGCACAACTGACAACAATTATTCAAAAAGCTACAGCAATCCCAAACTAGCTCGAAGGCCATTTTCATAGATGAATAGGTAAGTATTATTATCCGATATCTCATTAATCTTTGATATACATTTTATAACACTATCATTGTTTTTATATTTATTCACATTTCATTTTAAAAATAATAAAATCAAATCACCAAGATCATGTCACGAATTTAATTAAAAATTGAATAGTGAGATGGGACAGTTTAGAATAATTAAAACTCATTTTTAAAAAATTATTAAATAATTACAAAATCTTATCTAAATACATAAAATATTATTAAAAAATAAATTACATACTTAATTTTACTTAATTTCCAAACCAATCTTTCAGCCTTCCCAACACTTTAACGTGTCTTGAAACACTCCACCTTTCATTTATCCCTTTATCTATATCTTCTTCTTTTATTGTCTGATCATTCACGATTGACTTGAAAAAAATTGTTATGGCTTGGCTTAATGGAATCCAGCAGTCGTATATGGACCAGAGATGTATTTTGAATTTGTTTTAGTTATCGCAATAATTATGTCCTGATAACTATATGTCTGCAGGTCTTATCAAGAGTCAGGTTAGTTGAAAATTGAAATTTAGTTTAACATATTTATTAAGTAGAGATCTTTGAATGCTATTTTAAAATTGAATACTGAGATGGGATAGTTTGGAATAATTGGTACTCATTTTATAATTTTTTAAAATTATATGTTTTTACTACAAATTTTCATTGGTTTATCCTCTTAAAAAGAGGAAAAAAATTCATATTCTATTTATATTTTTCAGGGGACTATAATTCAGGTTGATATGTTCAATGAAGCCATTGACAAAATAGGAGATGCACTTGAAAAGGACAAAGCCTACTATATTTAAAAATGGAACCATGAATGTAATAAAAGAACAATAGAGCAACGTCAACGATGAGATAGAGCTTTCTCTCGCTTTACATACTGAAGTTGAAGAATTTGATGAATGTTTTCCTTTGACTTATTTGAATTGTGAACTCAAACGTGTATAACTCTTTCATTTCCATTTTTTAATTGGTGGTTTTGTTGTAAATGAATTGTTTGACGCAATTCCTCAACAGGGTTTTTACCTCTTACTTAGTTTTGCTACTTAATTCTGTTATTTTGTTGTTTATTATTAGTGTTTCAAACTTTTAAATAAATATAGAAAAATAATCTTGTAGTGTACCAACTCACTCGGTACAATGCCACATTCCTATTGATTCATTCATGTATGAATCGAATAAGATGAAGAATGACAAGACAAATTTATGTATATAAAAATCTGGAAGGTTTATTTTAATGGTTCGTTGCTAACTTTTAGAGTGAGAAAGAGATAGGAGGCATAATTTTGATTTGACAATTACATTGGCTATAATTTTAAAAAAAGAAAAAAAAAAAAATTATTTGTTTATACTTTCATGGGTTAGAAAGATTTGACTTTGCTTTGTTGGTGAATTTGGTTAAAAGTCTTTAATTTTGAAATCGTATAAAAAAAGGGAAAGTCATCATAATAAGTATAATAACCCAAGATTCATGGTTTTTTTTTAATCTTTGGCGATTTGCATAGTCAGTTTCCTTTTCAATCCCACCACCCCTTTCGATTATATCTTTTAATTTAAGGTAGAATAAAATAGAAAATGCAGAAAAGAAGGGGTGATCATGGGACAATGAGATTGAAATAGAAAGAAGGGTTGATGCAGAGAGATTTAATTGCATATTTCCTCCGATGTTTCATTCGTAAAAATTCAAAAGTTATAATTGAGGTAGTGGGTGGTGTAGCAAACATGTAAATGAGAAGAGAAAAAAAAAACAAAATTAAAGAAGGAGAAAATATGTATTTAATACCCTAGACCCCACAATCGAAATGGCAGTTGTATCGAGTGGGCCAATACATCGGGAGTACAAGAAATTTTCCCATAAATATAAAAGACTAAATACTAAATTATAATGTTTAAAGAATGTGAGAGATTATATATTTTTTTTAAAAAAAACAATCATTTGAACACACTATCATACTTTTTAAATTTTAAAACAATACAATCTTATAATACGTACAATACCTACTTAAAATAATACATAATTACGTGCAACACACGTTATTTCAACTAGGGAATTTGGCTTCATTGACCTCCAAAATTGTCAATTAAGGTTTATTGACCTCCATTTTTATTTTAAACTTTTTTGACCTTTTGATGATGTCATTTTAGTGTGAAATGTCTAAAAAAACCTTTTTATTCTCTTCTTCCATGAAACCTTTTTCTTCTTTTCTTCTTTTCTTCCATGAAAGTTTTTTCTTCTCTTCTTCCATGAAACCATTTTCTTATCTTCTCAATCTATCTCTTCTATCTCCCTCACTCACGGTGGTGACGGAGAGCGGCGGTTGGTGGTGAAAAACGTTTGAAAAACATCTCTTCTCTCGATTTGTGTATGCATGATTTTTGGTTTTTTGGATTTTTCATTTGTATTTTTTATCAATTCCAAAACCTCAACACCCTTTTCATTCTCTACCTCAACACTCTCTTCACATTACCAAGTAATCTTCAAGCTTTCGATTCTTATTATTTAAAAAAAAAAAAAAATCCGGGTTGCCCCGAATTTTGAGTTTTTCCCCGAATTGTGCCCGAATTTTGCATCGAATTATGAGCTCCTTCCCCGAATTTTGAATTTTTTTCCCCGAATTGTACACCGAATTTTTTTCCCCAAGTTTTGAATTTTTACTTTTCAATGAAGGAAAAAAAAAAGAGTTTTCTATTAATTTGATTTATATAAAATAGAGAAAAAAAAAAGAAAAAACTAAACTAAAACTTACTGTTTCGTAATTCGGTGGACCGAAATCAGAATTCGGTCCACTGAATTCTAATGCACTAAGAAGTTTTTTTTTTAATTTTATTATTATTAATATATATATTACTTTTCTCTATTTATTTTATATAAGATTAAATTAATAAAAAAAACTCTTTTTTTTAATATTACTTTTCTCTCTTTCATTTTATATATTTTATTAATTTTATATAGATTAAATTAAGAAAATATATCATTTGGTCCAAAATTCGGGGAGAAAAACTCAAAATTCGGGAAAGAAACTCATAATTCAATGCAAAATTCGGGGGGAAAAACTCAAAATTTGGGGCAAAACTCAAAATTCAGTGCAAAATTTGGGGCAACCCAGATTTTTTTTTTAATAATAAGAATCAAAAGCTTGAAGATTACTTGGTAAGAGAGTGTTAAGGTAGAGAATGAGAGGGTGTTGAGGTTTTGAGATTGATAAAAAATACACATGAAAAATCGAAAAAACCAAAAATCATGCATACACAAATCGAGAGAAGAGAGGTTTTTCAAACGTTTTTCACCACCAACCGCCGCTCTCCGTCACCATCGTGAGTGAGGGAGATATGAGAGATAGATTGAGAACATAAGAAAATGGTTTCATGGAAGAAGAGAAGAAAAAAGTTTCATGGAAGAAAAGAAGAAAAAGGTTTCATGGAAGAAGAGAATAAAATGGTTTTTTTAGACATTTCACACTAAAATGACATCATTATAAGGTCAAAAAAGTTTAAAATAAAAATGGAGGTCAATAAATTTTAATTGGCAATTTTGAAGGTCAATTAAGCCAAATTCCCTTTCAACTAGTCATTAGTAAATTTGTCAAATTTAAATTATTTTGACAATTTATAAAATATAAAATTCGAATATGTAATTATATTACGTGGTGGTTTATGAAATTTTCCCAAAAAATAAAATAATTTAAAATAGGAATCAGAAAAGTCGAAAAAACGCAGAAAGGGCCAAAAGAAGACCAAAATAACAATCATCCTCTAATTTCCCAATTTCTCTACGCTTCGGATTCCTCTCAATCTCTCTTTCTCTGTTAAAATTTCTGTTCGAATCCATCTCTGTTATTGCGTTCTGAACCGATTGCATTTCGAAAGTTTTCAGATTCATATTGTTTCATATTCTAACGTCAATTTGTAATAGGAAAATAGTTTTGTTTTTTCTTTATGCTATTTTATTTTGTATTCCTTTTCGTTTTCCTTCTGATCTCCTCAAAAGTTTGCTCGCGGGATTCTTCAATCGATTTTTCGATCTCCTGAATCGTCTGCGTGAAAGTTTGTGCGTTTCCTGGTCGATAATCATCATTTCGATAGTTCTAAAGAAGGTTGGTGTGATTTTTGTTAGTTCATTAGGGTTTTGTATTATTGTTTGAAAGTAATTAAGGCTAAATTAAAACCTAATTGTTTCTTATACGCATTTTTTTTTACGATTTTAGGATGCTAATTAGATGATGAATCAAGGCGGCAATACTGAAACCGTTGCTCCAGTGGATCCTGGTTTGCTCGAGGTAATAATTCAATTTCATTGCATTGTTTATTTATATATATTCTATATTTTGTGTGGTATAATTGAAAGTTAAAGTCAGGGTATGAAGCTTGAAATGAAACGTATCTGGTTCATTCAGTAAGTTGGAAGCGATTTCCGTAGCCATTGATATGAGTTGTTGAAGCGTATTAAGTTGTTTCTTATCTTTAGCTGTCATGTTAGTTAAACTCGAACTTAAATTGCATAAATGGTTGGTTCGCATCTTGGGACGGAATTTTGGTTTTTTGTTTTTTGTTAGGAAGCCAGCTTATTTTTGGTATAGTTATGGTGAAATATCCTGGATTATATTTGCCAATCTTAATTTGTAACACAGTTACTGAGAAGCATGGACGGAGTCACAGAAAGTTGGAGGCTTTAGAGTGATTAAGATTAGATTCTATTTTATGAAATAAATTAATTTCAACATAGCAAGTGGTCTTTAAAAAAATTGCTCTTTTAAACTCATACATATAGATGGCTGCTATCCTCCTCCTTTCTTTATGAATGGTTCATGGCCGTGTGTGTTTATATATATCAAATATAAAAATTTTAGTCTAGTCTGTGATCATATGAGCTCATAGAGATGGCTATTCCTTGTTAGAAACCTTTCGAACATTGAGGAGTACAGTGAAATGATTATTGGATGTTCTGCTCAATATACTCTTCTTACTACCAAGGAGTTGGTGACTACAAAAAGTCCTCTTTCATAGTGATTTTATGAAGTACATCGTGCAGTTACCTTGTGTGTAGCATGATAATTTTGTATGATTTTTTTGATTTGAGAGACTTAAAATTGTAATCCTTTTTCTTTTTTGATAATCAAACTGTAATCCTTTTTCTGTTCCATGCTTATTATAATTTAACATGCCCAAGTTCTGTGGATTTACATTTATAATGGAAATATTGATCTAATCTATCCATTAAATGTGATTTCTCAGAATCGACACATTGGTGATGGAAATCAAATGATGATGTCGACGCACCTTCCTTCAACATCTGTCCCAGAAGCCATATCATGGACTAATCAAAAGGTGGATGGCAGTTCTAATGAGAATGGATTGCTCCCAAATTCCTCTTACCAATATAATCATCAAGCTCACCTGCCTGCAAGAAATGTGCAAGATGGTCTAAACGTATCTTCTGTTGCTTGTAGTTCGTCAAGTTTTGTGACATCAAATGCACCTCAAGATTACAATGCGTATGCACCATATTCAAATTCTACCGATCCGTACGGTTATGCAAGTACTGGATTCCAAGGTTATTATAACAACTATCAGCAGCAACCCAACCAATCTTATTCACAGCCTGTAGGAGCCTATCAAAACACAGGTGCTCCTTATCAGCCCCTTTCCTCATTTCAGAATACAGGGTTTTATGCTGGGTCTACAAGTTATTCAACCACTTACTACAATCCTGGTGATTATCAGACAGCTGGAGGCTATCAAACTAGCAGCTACAGCAATCAGACTCCCTCATGGAATGGTGGCAATTATGGAAATTATGCTTCTCATCAATATGCTCAATATACGCCTGATTCAAGTGGAGCTTACAGTTCCAGTTCCACGAATGCAAATTCTCTACATTATCAACAGCAATATAAGCAATGGGCAGATTACTATAGTCAGACAGAAGTTAGCTGTGCCCCTGGGACTGAGAAACTGTCTGCCCCGGGTACTGCTAATGCTGCTAATGCAGGGTATTCAACTAGTTCAACTAGTTATCCTGCCCCAAACAGCCAACCACCACCTTCATATACACCAGCATGGAGGCCAGAATCTGGTTCATCTGAACCAGCTTCTGCTCAGGTTTGAATTTCATTTATAAATTTCGTGATTGGAAATACTTCTTGTATGAGGTCATGATTGATGCTAAATTTTATACAAGGCTTTCCTGATATAAATAAAACAAAGTTAGTCTGTTCTATTTTTGTCATTTTTTGAGTAACTGCTATATTTAATATATGTTTTTATGCTTCTCTGGAAACTGCTTTGATAAGCTGGCCAGATGGGTGATTTTTGTAAATTCTCTGTTCTGTTTTCATAAGTTCGATGCAATAACCATGGTTATCTATACCCAGTATTTGCCCCTCATCATTTCTCCTCTCTCTCCAGAAGTCTGAACTAAACCTTGATGTGTGTCATTTCCTGCTAGGGCTTTGTTTCTAAATATTACTTTTGATGTTTTGATGAGAAGTTGGAAACTGTCCTTGGTTCATCTTACTCTTCACTGTTGATTTCGGATTGTTCTTTGTTTACTGCAAGGTCAAAATATGCTCTTAGTAATTGTAGGAGTATGTATTGATGCTGGTTACTTCTTTCAACATTTAATCCTTGTTGTCTGTTGGCAGACAATACTTAATTTTTGTGTTTGTTTATTAATTTGCAATTGCTATTTGATCAGTAGAACCTTTACTCTTTTGACCTTCTTTTCCAGCCTGGTGCTGTTAGTAGTGGTAACCATGATGGTTACTGGACGAATGGGGCTCCAAATTCTCAAGGGCACCTTACTAATGCTACCCAACCTCACTTTCAAAAGCCTCTAGATCTAAAAAATTCTTATGATAGCTTTCAGGATCAACTGAAAAGTGCAGGTCCTCAAGTGCCCAATTTACAATATCCAGCTCATTTGGCTACTCAGAGCTATCAATTACCCTCACAATCTGTTCCATCTTCAGAAGCAAGAAGGCCGAAGCTGCAGATTCCAACAAACCCTCGGATTGCTTCCAATTTGAGCTTTAGCGTACCAAAATCCAGTAAAGATAGCTCTGCAGCCGATGTAGTAGTGCAGCCTGCTTATATAAGTGTTTCATTGCCAAAGCCAAATGACAAAGAATTGTCTAATGATTCCTCAGAATCTATATTGAAGGTTATTTTCCTACTTATTAATTGCTTTCTGAAAGTAAATGCAATATTTATTGAGTTGTTGGTTCTAATAATATATTAATTGAATTTTTAGATGAAAAGCAATATATTAGTTGATGCTCAAATGAAGTACTTCATATCTAATGATGCCTAGCGTTGCATTCATTGCTCCTTGCATCAGTTTATGTTGGAGAAATTCTTTTCAGTTGTAACCGGCATAAGACATTGACATGCTTATTGCTTTTCTCTCCCGTTTTCTTGCCTTTTTTTTACAATAAGATATTTTATATTACTATTCTCTCGGGCATCTATAATTAAGAGGAGACATATTGTATCTTTAAGCTTCTGTTTTGAGTTAATTGTTTCCCTTTGATGTGTGCACTTATCTTGCTAGGTCAAAATTTTCTTTTTCATTCTTCATATAATGTCAGTCTATCTCCCAAGCCTTTTTAGGATGATGTTGCAATTTTTTTTACTGCATTTTTTTTTTAAAAAAGGAACAACCTTTTCATTAAGATTTGAAAAGAAACCTACAAAACAAAACGCCACCCCAAGGGGATTACAAAAAAGGCTCCCCAATTAGAGTTAATAACGTTTGAGAAGTAATTACCAAAGGCCTTGGTATATTAGCACTCCAAAAAGAGCATTGAAATTTTGCGAAATCCATCACTTCCGACCATGAACAACGTTTGTTCTTGAAAACCCGCTGATTTCTTTTGCCCCAAATGCCCCAAAGAATAGCTAAAACACCATTTTTCCAAAGGATATTAGCTTTCTTGTTCTTGAACTTGTTACCCAAGAGAGTTGATTGATATTCTCTTTAGTGGAAGAGGCCATAGACCAGGAGCAATCAAAACAACCCAAAAAAGTGTTCCAACACCTCCTGCTGAAGGAACAATGGAAAAAGAGATGGCTTTGCTCTTCTTCATCCAACAAGCAAAGGGGGCAGGCATTAGGCCTCAGAGACAACAGGGGCAGTTTTCTCTGGAGTCTGTCATTTGTATTGAGACTTTCCTTCCATAAAGACCACACCATGACTTTAATCTTCCTAGGGCATTTATTATCATCCCACAAGTTAACCTTTAGGTCTGGAAAGGAATCACCCCCAAAGGAGAACTTTCAAAAACAGAGAATTAGTAGAGAACTCCCTGTTTTTGGCTAAAAATTCCACCAAAGAGTCTTCCTTAGAACTTGGACTGAGATCCGTCAATAAATTCTGCAAATTCACAAATTCTCCAACCTCTTCGTCATTCAGGTTTCTTCTACAAATACTATCCCATGAATTAGTAATAGGATCCCAAAAACCCTTAACTGAACGCTCTTAGGATAGAAACACCAAAAATTTTTGGAAATTGGAGCATGGGGGGAGATGACCCGCCCATCTATCCTTCCAGAACTAATTTGGTTTTCTCTTCCTAGCTTGAAAACAGAGAACTCATCAATGGAAGAATTGAATTTAGAAATGTTTTTCCAGAGACTCCTTAAAGTACCCGAATTCCGACATTTGGTCTGCCATCCACCTGGCTCCAACCCATGAATACTAACAATCACTTTTCTTTTTTTGGGATCTTGCCTCGAAAGACATTCTTCATTAGACAAAATCAGGTTCTCGTCTTTCATTTCCAATCTAAGGATTTCATTTTCCAGATCCTTTTTCTTTTTCAGAATAGAACTTTTCAAAGCATAACCCCAATTTGCAATGATCTTCTTCAAGCGTTTTAGCTTAAACATTAATCTAAAACCCGCCCAGCCTTGAAAAGAGAAAGTGTTCCAGTTCTGACACACCAAGTTCTTGAAATCTTTATGATCTAGAGATTAGAGAATCTGAATGGAGTGGGGCCCCATTTGAGGTTACCAGTTTCCAAAAAAAATGGGAGAATGGTCGGATAGAAGCTTTATCTTCTTGGAAGATCTGGAGTGAAGGAACATCTCTAGCCAGCTTTTAGAAACCAAGAATCTGTCCAGTAAGTAGTGGGACGGAGTATCTCTAGAATTGGACCCTGTGAATTTCCCATTGGCTAAAGGAACTTCGGTGAGGTCCAACTCTTCAATGATCGAGTTAAACATCTTCATACTTTTAGTAATTCTATTTCTGAAAGTTCTTTCATGAGTCCAGCAAGTGACGTTGAAATCGCCACCTAAACACCAAGCTCCCTGACAAATACCAAGCGCGCTTTGCAACTCCTCCCAGAATTGAGGTCTATGTCTATAGAGAGCAGGATTGGAAATCCAGCACAGTTTCTGATCACGAAATTCAATTTTGACAGAGAGGGAGAAAGCCCCTTTAAGAACCTCTGAAACTTGAACTTTACTTTCGTCCCATAAAGTTAAAATCCCACCAGACCGACCACAACCTTCTACATCGGACCACCCAATATCCACAGAGCTCCATATGGATTTGATCAAGGCACTATCAACCTTCCCCAGCTTAGGAACAACACTAAGTCAGGGTTATGAAGTTTTTACTGCATTCAATTCTTGTTTTGCAATTTTTGTAACATCTTCTCATTGAAAATTAAGTGCCTTGATCAATCAGACGTTCCTTCATTGAAATATATGTAAGTAAAACTGTGAAAGCAATTAGTCATTCTTAATCTTACTTGTATTTGTAAAGGGTATTAAGTTGTTAGTTCTCGAAAAATATAAGGATTTTTGTTGAAGGGCTCCAGCCTGAACATGTATAATGTGATTTGATTGATTTCCATCAACAGATGACCTATTAGACGAGAGTAGATTAACTTCGATCTAGCTTTAAATATGAAACTTCAACATGGTACCCGAAAATTCAGTTAAAAGCCCGTCTTTTCCAAGTAGTCTTTAGGAGTGTCCTTATCCATTGAAAGGTCAATAATGACTGTTCAATGTGCCACATATATGAAGCCTCTGTTTCTTATATTAAAAAAAAAGAAAGAAGTTACACATAAAAAAGTAAAATAGTGAAAAAAGTTAATGGAAGGCTAGTGTTTCCTTCCTGTTTGAGTTTAGCTACAATGGCCCCATGCTTATGAACTAGGAAGCACGGACACCTTGATTTCCCATAAGTATCCGTGTCGGACACGTGTCGGACACGGATTCTTCCGGACACTCCTTGGACACGTGTCTGATACTTCAAAATCAGTGTCCGATTATTTTAATTAAAATATGAATTTTGGACACGGGTCGGAGACGGGTTGGACACGGGTTGGATATGTCTTGGACACATTTTAGATTAAAAAATCATCAAATTAAAAGAAAAAACCTTATCAACACCAGATTACTTGAAATTAAATTACACACCCCTTTCACTTTAGCTCTAAAATGCCCAAGGATGAGGAGATTGAAACCCTAGCTAGCCCCTTTCACCAATACGAGAAGAGAAGTGAAGATCAACTTGCCAGAAAAGTTTTTGATCTTGCTGAAAAGGAGAAAGAAAGTAAAAGGAAGCTTAATCTTGCTGGAAAAAGTTCGATCTTGCCGGAATAGCTTCAATCTTGCCAGAAATTTGATCCATGCTCATCGCACACTCGAGAGAAGAGTAGCAGCTTTAGTTTTCTTTTTCTTTTCTCTTGATTATTTAAAGAAAGAGAAGAAGGTATCAGAAGGAAGAGGAGTAAAGCATGCGATTTTTTTATTTTTCTTTTGGTTATTTAATGAAACAACTGGTGTTTTTTTTTTCAAACTTATTTCACCTCAACTATGAAATATATATATATATATATATATATATATTAAAAAAAATTAAAGTGTCCCAGACGTATCCGTATCCTACTTTTTTGGAAAATGGCGTATCCCCGTGTCCGTATCCTTGTCCGTGACGTATCAGTGTCCGTGTCCGTGCTTCCTAGCTTATGAATATGAAAAAAAGAGAGAATAAAGAGTTAAGAAATCAGGAGGTTTAGATCAGATCGTGATTTATGTTTCTTTTTTTGAAGCTGTTGAGGATACATGATTTTGGTCGTTAATTGAGCACCAGAGTTTGCATTGATTTCTGTCATTGTATCTTTATTTTTAATAAAAACACCTTATAAGGCCATTTCATTGAAAAAATAAAAGAAAACGAACATAAGACAAAAGTAAAGAGACATGATAAAAGTGCCACTAACAAACAAAAGCCACAAAAAACAAGGTATATCGTATACCCTAAACCCAAAAGCCCCGCACCGCCGCCTAATTAGAAGTATCATCTATCAATAATTTGACCTAATGAATAATTACAAAAGTCTTTGGAAGTTGACACCCAAAAGGAAGCATTTACATATGCCAGCTCCCAAAAATAATCTCAAGATCTAACTTCCTCCCGAACATATTCAAGGTATACCGTATACCCTAAACCCAAAAGCCCCGCACTGCCACCTAATTAGAAGTATCATCTATTAATAATTTGACTTAATGAATAATTACAAAAGTCTTTGGAAGTTGACACCCAAAAGGAAGCATTTACATATGCCAGCTCCCAAACATAATTCCAAGATCTAACTTCCTCCCTAAAAATTCTTCTTTTTCTTTCTAACCAAATACCCCATACAATTGCACAACACCCCGCAATCCATAAATAATTCCCTTTATTTTTTTTAATAAAAAAAAATGTGGTAAGATGTATGTTTTGTTTGTTTGCAGCCTGGTATGTTCCCCAATTCACTGCGTGGTTATGTTGAGAGGGCTTTGGCGCGCTGTAAAGATGAGAAACAGACGACATCTTGTCAATCGGTTCTGAAGGAGGTAATGAGTATCACGGTGGCCTTTGGTTGCATTAACACATCTATCTTGATTCATGAGTGAATATTATCTTTAACCTGGTTGGATCTTAATTAAATAAATTATGATAACCATTTGACATATTGATGCTTTAAATGTGCTGCTTGGGAATGCAAGATAGAGCTATTGAGAAATCACAAATCATTTGTAGTAGGCCTTGGAAATGGAACTATTTTTCATTAAAGTGTTTTTTATATAGGATGTAGTTGAGTTACTTGTTTCAAGTTTCAATGTATTTTTTTTTATAAGCAACAAAATTTTCATTGATCATTGAAAAGATTACAAAAGGGGTGGAAGCCACCGCGGGCCAAAGAGGGCTACAAAAAGGCGCTCAAATTGGCAGTTATACAAGAGAATTTATAATTACATTACAAAATGAATTTCAAGTTTCGATGTCTTAGACAGTCTTCTATATTCTATTTTTTTGATACAGTGCTTTTATTTATTGTGTTCATGACAATCTAGATGCATTGGTATGATATTGATGAATTGATTGATTGAATGGTTCAGTATTAAAATGATTACTGGTATTTGATAAGTGCTTGATGGGTTCTTTACTCAAATCAGTAATTTTTTTCTTTGTAGAGCTTCTTTGACATGAAATATTGGTTTATGCCACCTTTGTTCTTACATGCTTGTAAGATCCTTTTTTTTTATTTTTAGCTCTCATTTGTTTCATGAGCCTTTTTCTTTCCTTCAGATGATTACAAAGGCAACTGTTGATGGTACACTTTATACAAAAGACTGGGATATTGAACCCCTCTTTCAATTACCAAATGGAGATGCAGTGAATACAGAGTAGTCTCTCTCTCTCTCTCTCTCTCTCTATATATATATATATATATATATATGCATATATCTATCTAGCTATCTTGCCCGATGGCATAGTCTAACGATTTTTTCTCCCCCTTTACACTCAATATGGAATAGTGTTAATTTTTAAATAGAAAATCATGGAAAAATGAATTCTATACCACAATATAATTTTTGTTTTTGTTTTTTTTTTACTTGGAACAACTTTCCATCTTGAATGATCAGATTTTGTTAGTTATAAAAGCTGGTCAGTTAGATAGATATTACTCCCTCCATCGTCACTCAATCTCAAATTGAAATCTGTTGCATAAGTCAATAGTTTTAAATTTTTTTACATAATGTGGATCTAAAAAAAAAAATCATATTTTATAAGGAATATGATATACTTTTCAAGCATCTCTCTGTTTTTTCCCCTGAATTATTTACTAGTTTTTTTTTAGTAAATTTATTTAAACAGAAGAGAGCGTCTAATTTTTTTTGGGAAATTACATTTCTGGTCCCTAAGATTTTTTTTTTTTAAATTCTCACATTGCTTCTATATTTATAATTAGTGGGCTATCTGACTTTCTTAAATGGAAATTGAGGCTTAATTTTCTGCAGCAATTTACAGAGCTCAACCCCCATATCTTCATTGCCAAAATACAAGAGAAGCCCAAGTAGAAGATCCAAGAGTAGATGGGAACCTCTACCAGAGGAAAAACCAGCAGAAGCACCTGCTCCTGATGATACTAAATATGGTGGTTGGGTCAATGTTAATGAAAGGGACAAGAAGGTGCGATACATTTGTTCTTTACTACACTAGTGCTTTCACTTACCTTTCTCTTCTTGAATACTTAAGCAGTTTCTTTCTTTCCTTCGTTGTATGTCATGGTAATAGTCAATTTTGGCAGTGAAATTCTTGTTACTTCGAATACCTCCAGGATTAGACATGTTCTTTTTTAAAAAAAAATAGAATCCATAAATGCTCAGTCGATTATTGTATATTCATCTCAAATGATTAATTTGTTTGATTTGAACAATTGTGTGCAGATTTTAACTGGGAATTCTGAGAATAAGGATTTGAGCAAGTCAAGATTTCCTCTGTGGGATCAGAGAACTGTGGGCAAGACTTCCCAGGGACCACCAAAGAAGCAGCGACTTGCAGATGTATTCAGTGCACCTGATAATGGGGAGGCATCTAGTGACAGTGATAAGGAGCAAAGTTTGACAGCGTACTATTCAGGAGCAATGGCACTTGCGAATTCACCTGAAGAAAGAAAGAAGCGGGAGAGTCGTTCTAAGCGTTTTGATAGAGGCCCTGGCCGTCGTGCAGAAAATAATCACTTTAAACCTAAAAATGCTGGAACTGAAAATTTGTATACTAGAAGGGATAATGCCTTGGTTCATGGGAAAGATTTAGAAAATGGTGGATGCAGAGCTGTTGAAGACATTGACTGGGATGCTCTTACAGTTAAAGGGACTTGCCAGGAAATTGAGAAGCGTTATCTACGTCTTACTTCTGCTCCTGATCCCTGCAGTGTAATTATTCAAAGTTTTTTATGTTCTTTTCAGGACTTTTAAAACTTAAACTAAATAAAAATGATACCTTGCATTTTTTTTAAAATTTCATTATTTTAATTTTAAATATACTGCGGCTTTATAGGTAAGACCAGAGGATGTTCTAGAAAAAGCTCTCAATATGGTTCAAATGTCTCAAAAGAATTATCTATATAAATGTGATCAATTGAAGTCTATTCGTCAGGATCTAACTGTCCAGAGAATTTGCAATCATCTGACTGTAAAGGTGTATATTTGACATCCCCCTTTCCTGACTTGTTAATTAGGATTTAATTTTTCTCTTTATATATGGTTATACACAATGTCACACTTGTTTTCATTTCACTCTTCTGTGTGGAACCATTCTAATGTTTGGTGAAATATCTCAGGTGTATGAGACTCATGCTCGATTAGCCATAGAGTTTGGAGACCTGCCCGAGTATAATCAGGTTTGTTTGGAAATACTCTAATTTCTAGCACAAGGATTCTTTACTGAAGTATCCATCTGGGTTTTTTTTGATAAATGTTATAGTTTATTGAACTTGTTTTAAAATTAAGGTGTTTGTGAAACAAACTTTGATTCTATTTTTTGTTTTGATGAGTGGCAAAGTTTCTCTCTCTTCTCCACCCCTTTCTTCTTCCAAGTCCCATCCCATCCCATCCTCTCTCTCCTCCAACATGATCGTCTCTCTCCCTTCTCACAGTCTCTCTTCCCCTCTGCATTTTTTTATGAATAACGACTCTTCCCCTCCGCATCAGTTCACATTTTTCCACAGGTCTTTCGCTCTCACTCCGTTCCTCTGTTTCAGTTCATAAAACATCCCTAACAAATCACATTCCTATTTACCGTACTTTTTCTGAGCTCTCCCCAAAATCAAAGAATTTTCTTTGATACGCTGTTACAATCAAATGTCTTTTACTACAATAGAGTGCTCACAGTGGAAGCAAATATAAACCGGAGAACCATTTGATAATGGGATATTGGGATTTGTGAGGGAGATGACATGAATTGAAATAGAGGGATAGAGTGAAAAAAAAGGCCATCTGGTATGAGAGAGAGGGAGAACGTGAACTGATGCAGATGGGAGGAGAGAGACTGGGTAGGAAAGATAGAGGATGAGTTGGGACGTAGGAGGAGAAAAAGGTAGAGAAGAGAAACTTTGCTAACCATCAAATTGTTTCATAAAATCAAATTGTTTCATAACAAGCTTAATTTAAAAATAAGTTCAATAAACCATAATATTTACAAAAAAAAAAATCCTTGCCTTCTTGAATGTTCTTTCATGTTGAAATTTACTTTCGTTCTACAGTTTAATATCTGACTTACATTGGATTTTGTTACTTGTGCTTTGGAAATCTTTTACAGTTTAGGGATCTCAGAAAAAAAATATTAAGGACTTACAGCTTTGTTTGATGTGTTTCCAGTGCCTATCACAGCTGAAAACCCTGTATGCAGAGGGAATTGACGGATGCCACATGGAATTTGGTGCTTATAATTTACTCTGTGTAATCTTAAACTCTAACAATAAAAGAGATCTTTTATCATCGATGTCAAGGTCAGTGGAAGAATCATTTATTGTTTTCCTACATCCCTTTATTATGTTATTTTGCCGTGGGGAAGTATTATTGATGCATGTCTTGGTACACGCTGGACATTCTGAGAGTCAAGTGTGCTAGTGATAAGAACTAAGAGGAAAATCTTTAGAATTGTGTTGATTTGTGTACATAACATCAAAGAAGGTTAGTTATTAAGTCTTGCTCATATAAGTTTAGAACTATTACCATTCGACCTTTTATCATGGCTTACTGGATTTTTTTTACAAGAAACTATTTCATTGTCATATGAAATATAAAAAAAAAAAAGCTTACCAAAAGTGGTCTCCAATTGAGGCATAGGAGTTTAGAGGATAATTACAAAACAACTCACCCAACAATGCACTAGGACAAAGAAATAAAAAATGATGACTTCCTACTGGCCTGAAAAATCAAGATAATCCATACGTAGCTTCTCATATCCTTTGGGTTTTTTGCTTTTGCGCCCCTTGATTATGGGGTAGGGTTAATTATGGAACCTATTGTGTTAGTGGTATTAAAAATTTGAGAGCCTAGGTGTACAGCGATATTAGTGGGTGGTGTTAGAACTTTGTCTTGAAAATTCTCAGATATCATCTAGATTGAACAGAACGTTGTGCAGGTTAAATATTATAATATCACAGAACAGTTGGAGATTGAAGCTCTTTGAGCAGTGTTGCACATTTGCCTAGTGTTCCCTCTTACAGAAGTTGATTTTCATTTTATCAGATAGCAGTTGTTACTTTGTATCATGAATTGCTTGTTAAGCCCGTGTGGATTTAGCGTATAGTATTTAGTTATTTTGATTACGTTCATTAGCACCCATTAAGACCAAACAATTTGATTTGTTTTTTTACAAATGTCTGTGTGTAGGTTGTCAGATGAAGCAAAAAAAGATGTAGCTGTAAATCATGCTCTTGCAGTTCGTGCTGCTGTCACATCTGGAAACTATGTTAAATTCTTCAGATTATACAAGGAAGCCCCCAACTTAAATACATGCCTGATGGGTGGGTTCATTTTATGGACTCTCTGAATTTGCCGTAATAAATAGTCATTCTTTAAAGGGAAATGTTGATTATTTTTCTTTTGCTTCTCTACAGATCCGTATGCAGAAAAGATGCGTTACAAGGCTGTGACTTGCATGTCTCGGTCTTATCGTCCATCTATACCGGTTTCGTATATTGCTCAGATCTTGGGCTTTTGTACATCTGTAGATGAAGTTAGGGACAAGGATAAGCACATGGATGGTTTGGAGGAATGCATAGAATGGTTGAAGGTGCACGGTGCTTGCTTCATAACAGATAATATTGGAGAGATGCAATTTGATACAAAAGTAAGTTCAGCCCATCTTTATTACCTCAACTTAAAATACATTCTGAGGAGAACCATAGACATCATATATGTGAGAAATTAACCGCTGAACTTAGTGGCTTGTTGGCTTGGGGAGCCGTATGCTCCCATGTCACAAGTTCAAATGTCCTCTCGGTAGTTCCAGGAATATAAAACCAGAAACCAATCTAAAATATATGTGAGAAATTAGACAATTTATGCACAACACTTTCATCATATTTTTTTTAACAATTGATAGAAGGGATTTTGGCCGCCCTCACAGTTATAAAGCCACTCCAACAGGTGCACCTCGTGCATCACAAAATTGAATATTTTCGTATATCACTTTATCGTTTGATAAATCTTGTTAAATAATTTTGCCTTGGCCTTGCTAAAACTAAAAGTGAATCGAGTGTTTGAATGGTAATGACTCGATTTTGATGTTTCATTTGCAGGCTTCATCGACAACTCTCTACATGCCGGAGCCAGAAGACGCTGTGGCTCATGGAGATGCCAATCTTGCCGTCAATGATTTTTTTACACGAACACCCACACCCTTGTAACAGAAATTGGTTGGTTGCTTCCAATTGTTTAAGAAAACCGGGCATTTTTTCTGTCCACAACAAGCTGATGTTCAATGCTAGAAGGAAATATTACTGAAGTGTAGGAGATAGACAGGTACAGTACAGTAGTGTTATATTTTGAATTTGTAAGAGGAAAAGTAATTAATTAATATTTGCCTTTAATGGAAGAGGCATTGTAGAATGTGATTGGTGTTCTTCAATTATAACTGTTCATTATTTTTTGGTATTAATGGGGGTTGATGGATAATAATAATAATAATAATAATAGTGACATTTTGTGAGGATCGTACTTGTTATTCAATGTTTTTAAACTTGAAGTTGCCCCAGTACTTTACTTCGAGTCTTATCGCTTGCGTTGCACGTGTTTTAAATATTAAAAAAAAAAATCAATGTAAAGCTTAAAAAATATGAAAATATCTTTACTTACTCGAAATAAATATATGGGAGAGCAATGTTAAAAATAAAATAAAACACTAATTTCTTTTAAATCAATTTATTGTTATCGCACGGAATGGAGTAATATTGTTTTCATGTGGAAAAAATTAGTGTACCCAGGTAAATATTTTCTAAGAATTGCAGAAGAAAAATAGGAAATTGACAAAAAGAAAAAGACCTCTAAAATTTGGCTAAATGATTTTTGACCTTCATTTTTTATTTATAATTTATACATTTAAGACTATTTGTTGATGACACTAGTGGATGAGAAGCCCTTTTTTAAGTGCTAACAAAATAAAGATTTTGAAAATTAGAAAAATTCATCCATTAATTTAGAATACTCTACCAAGGGAGCGCTTTGTGCCTGAAAAAAATGAACGAAAGGAGGGAAAAAAAAAAAAAAAAAAAAAAAAGAAAGAAAGAAAGAGCATAGAACCACATTTGTTAGAATCATAAAACCATATTCTTCCTCATTGGAGAAAGAAGCCTCCTTCAAATCTACTACATAATTGGAATTGATTCTCACAAATTTTACATGAAAATGAGCACTTCTTCACATATGAAGAATTGTCTAAGGATATGTATGAGTATAGTCACTAGGAGGCTCAAATAAAAGTAAGCTAGTCATAGAGTTTCAAATAAGAATACATAACCACTTTTTAAAATTCTCGAGAGAGATTAAAATTATTGACTCTTCTAACCCCACACAACTATTTTATAAGTACGATTTCAAAAATGCATTATTGTTTTCTCTTTCACTTTTATTTCTTAGAAAACATCTCGCAAAATCTTTTTCAACAGGGAATTCACAAAGGTTTTTTTTGGGATAAATCATATAAATAATGAGACATTGGAACAATCTGAATTCTTTGGACTCTTTCGCCGTTTTTAAGTTTTCTCCATTATTATTTTTCTGTCCTTTTGATTCATCTTTTCTCACACACACTCATATTCTTCTTATTTTTCGTCGTCAACATGAGCATAGCTCAACTGATGGAGTCCCACCTCTTCCAATTTGATATAATATCTAAAAAAATGGGTGAATCAAACTGACATCATAGATTCACCACAACCACCTTACCTTAAATCAATGTGATCCAAATTATATCAACTTTGAAAATAACTTACAAACTATATTGATCAAACTTCATAATTTTAAAATAAATTTACTTCAAATTCCGAATCAAACTGAACTGTGACGATTTTTACATATATAAATTTAACTTAACCAAAGTTCTAATGTTTCAGTTTACAGTTCTATCTAATATCAATTATATACCACACCGAGTAATCTAAAAAAAATAAAAAAATTCGACCAAATCGAACTGATGGTTAATATAATAATATAATAGCTGTAGTATTAAATTAACTTAAATTTCATTAAAAAAATATTTAAAATAAGTGAAGAAACATAAAAGATTTAAAAATTTCAAAAAAAAAAAGTTTAAAAAAATAATGGAATATGAAACGAAATAGGTACAAGGAAGAAAATAAAACCTTCAAACAATATAGATCAAATTAATTTTTCATTGTCAAATCTTATAAAAGAACAAAAACTTCTATATATTTTATTTGTATATTCAGGTGAATGCCTTGAACATTATAGACATAATTTCTTGACGCTGAAAATTAAAAATTAAAACCATATGAAGTTTAGGGATGTTGTTTCTTTCTCCATTTACTTAATAAAAAATAATAAAGAGGAAGAATTCGAACGAAAATGACAAAAATCAAAATTTATAGAATCAAAATATAATTCTTAACATTGTGTTGACTAAAACTATTTTAGAATAAGAATACAAATGAGGTGCTACAACAGTTATGTATTGTTTTTCGAACAAATATAGCTTAACTGGTTAGACATGTTTTCTGTCACGAAGTTTTCGAACCATAACCTGACCTTCATGAACTTAACTTCTCTTGTTCTTGCTTCCAATCAACAATGAGAAATAAAACAAAATCCGAAACAAGAATCCCCACGCAATTGTTATCCATAAACAGCTCCATTTACTCAACTGATTCACTCCTTGCTGCTTCAAAATATCCAATCCTGTCATTAAGCATGTCGATTCCGTGACATTCTTCCCCATCGTCATGCTCAAATTCTCCAAAAGCTTCACTTTCATATCTCTAGAAACTCCCCCAATTGGAGAATTATCAAAAATCTGAATTCCCCTTACAAAACATTTATTTGGATCATTGAATTCATTTTGTAAAACCCCTTCAAAAGGGTATTTCACAAGGGAAATATAATGAAACCAAATCCAATGATGAGGAATTCTATTCCTATTGATGAAAAAACCACAAAAGAGAAGGAAATAAGCTAAAATTGCTACACAAATAGTATACCCAAGCATTACATTAGGTACTAAACCCGAAAGGAACGTAACGAACGAATTTCCGGCCCAGAAAGAAGCAAGTATTATCAAGAAATAGAATGAGTATCCTGAAATTCCACCGGCGAGACCGACGGCCCAAAATGTCGTCATCGAGAACACGAAAGCTAGAAAAATCAGGGATGGCAATGTTACGACTAACCGTGAGATAACATAGGAGGATCGTCGATAAGCATTGTAAGCCGTTTCTCTCATGAAAATGTAGCGTTCTTGGAGAAAAACAGGAAGAGTATCAGCACAAGTGTAGAAAGTTGAAGACATAGCATATGCTAAAAACCCTAATCTTTCTTGAACCCCTTTGGGAGAATCATCAAGCCTCCAAAAAACCGTTGCCAAAATAAACCCGGTGATGAAAACAGCTCCCAATCTTGTCGAAAAGATTTCGGGGTTTCGTCTTGAGTTCATTATTGATCGTTTTGAAAGAACCCTCATTTCAATCCAGAAAGGGTTTGCAAATTTAGGAACCAACACCATTGATCTAGGGCTTGAATTGACGTTTGTTTCGCCGGAAACTAATTTCCCTCTCAAAATTGAAGCGCTTATTGCTTCTTTTAACGACATATTGCTCTTATCGGTTATGTAATCTCCGGCGAGGTTTTTACTTTGCCATGATTTGTTGAATTCTACTAGACTCTTGGTTCCGTCGGGAGAGCTTTCGAGTTCGCGAATTAGGTCAAGAGCAAACTCAGTTTGGTCATCGCTTTCCGGAATTGGACGTCCGAATTCGTTGAAAAACAATGGGAGATTCGACGGAGAACCGCTGTAAACAGTGTTTCCGCGAGATAAGAATATCAATCGATCGAGTAATCGGAGAATTCGATGACTTGGTTGATGGATACTCATCATGACAATACTTCCACTTTGTGCTATTGTCTGCAAAACCTTCACTACCATGAAAGCACTAGTTGAATCAAGTCCAGATGTTGGTTCATCAAGGAATAGGATGATTGGATCATGAATTATATCGATTCCGATCGATACTCGGCGACGTTCTCCACCGGATACTCCACGGTGGCCTTCGTCACCGATGATGGTATTGGCCGCGTTTCGAAGCCCTAATTGATCAATTAGGGTTTCAACACGCAGTTTCTTTTTCGATTTCGAGAGCGAACGAGGAAGACGAAACTCCGCTGCAAACATTAACGTTTCTTCCACAGTAAGCATTGGAAATAACAGATCATCTTGCATTACATAAGCTGAAATCACTTTCAAAAGCTTTGATGGTAAGATTTCGCCATTTAAAGTGACTGATCCTTTCAAGCTCCCTTTAGCAATTCGATTCGCCAATGCGTCGATTAACGTCGATTTTCCCGAGCCACTTGCTCCCATAACTGCAAGGATTTCTCCTTCCCTAGCTTCACCAGAGATATTATTTAATAGAGTTTTTGTTTTCGTTGATGAGCCTCTCGAAAAAACCGTTGATAAACTTATCTTCTGACGAGACTTTACATTGTAGGTTAGGTCAGTAAAGGACAACACAAAAGGCAGTGACCTTGGTTCGACATCGACATCGACATCGACGTCAACGTCAACATCAGCACCGGCACAGTCGATGTCGATAATCTGGTGCTCCGACACATCGTTATTCTCCGCAAGGACATGAGACATGATAAAAGGTTAGGATTTAGATCAATTAAAACAGATAATAAAGTGAAATGGAAATGGTAATTGCTAAGACTGTAAGCTTAGTTGTAAAGAAGAAAAGGTGGTTTTGGCCATGATGAGTGAGATTGAGAACTAACTCTTCAAATATATATATATATATATATAAATATTTTGTAGTCATGGATTAATTGATGTGATGATAAGGAAGAGTTTTCTTTACTTGGTATAGGCTGATTCTCACTGACTTTTTATTTATTTAATAATTAAACAGTTTCTTTACTTGGAATTGCATGCTTGACTGCGTTTTTTTCTATCCATGAAATTAAGGACCTCCTCAAGTTTATTGTCCTTCTTTTTCTCTGTTTTTTTTTTTTCCTCTTAATGAGAGACCCACGGAGAGTTTGTTGTGACATGGGATTTGAATTTGGATCGTGTGTAATCAATAATTAAATTGTGTATTGAGTTATTGATAAAGAGTTATATATATATATATATTGTATGTGTATTTCCTTCTTATTTTTAAAATTTTAACAATTTAATTTTACATAGATATTTTTCTTATGAAATTATTTAGATTTACTTTAAATTCTAAACAATTATAGATCACATGGGGAAAATAATTTTTCCTAAAAATGTAAAATATATTATTATAATTCTAATATAAATGTCACTTTTAATTTTATCTAGAGTAGTTTTCAAAATTTATCAAGTGTTGCTCTCTAATATTTTTAAATTAATAATAGAATTAGGAGTTTATTCTCATTTAAAAATATGGTTTTTTTTAAATACTCATACAAATGTTATTTTCCTTAACTTTCTAAACTATTATTAGTGACTTATTTTTTAAAAAAAAGTGTGATGAAAGTTACTAATTCTTGTATTTTTATTGATTGTTTGAGGATTTTTTTTTTCTAATAATTATATATATACGAAGATAATAAATTGCAAAAAAACAATTCTTAAAATTTTTATTTAAAAGTTTATTAAAAAGATTAAATATAAATTATGATAATGTATAATTTAAAAATAAGAAAGACGCATAAAAAATATATTAACATATATGAAACCAAAGTATTAAAAAAAAATATGACTTTTAAATAAAATTATAAAACAAGATATATATTTAAAATAATTTTTATAATTATTTTATTTATTGAAAGAAGTTTAATTTAAAATTCTAAAAAGTAAAATGCAATGAAATTTAAAAGATCGAACCTGAATCATTGGACAATTGATGAAGGGTGGACTTCTACCGAACCAAACTCATTTTTAGGAGATGCTGCATATAAAAAATATATTTGAATCTGAGGGGGGCATGGGCCCCCTCATCCCTAGGTGCCTGTGATATGTGGATTTGAATTTGTATAGTGTGTAATTAATAGTTAAATTAAGTGTTGAGTAGTAAACACACTGTTTTTTAAATCATAAAAATAGCCAAGGTTCAAAATGAAATAATGACTTTTGTTAAAATAGATTTATTTTTTAATTAAAAAATTATTTTTAAATCTACTATGATACGATTTTTTAGGTAAAATATATTTATTTTTACATCATTATTTAATTTTTTAAAAATATAATAAGTTAATTAAATAAAAAACTAAAACTAAATTCTTATATTCTCATTCATACCTAATAACGTTTGACGGACCGGCTCATTAAATGTTTGGATTGGATATGGACCTTTCTTTTTTTTAATATGTTAATTTTGTTAACGCTTGATTTTTTTAAAAAGGTGATTTGAAAGTTATGCATTATTGGTTTTTGAGGTAATGTAATACAAAAATAAACTCATATCATATGATAGGTTGAGCTTGGCTCACTCCAACTAGCCAGACCCAAACTTGACTCGTTGAGCCTAACTCATGAGCCACTAGCCTTAAAATTTAGATTGGGCATAGCAGAGTATAGGTTCATTGGGCTCGGGCTCGAGTCGAGTCTGAACCTTCTAATGTTTAGGCAGATCCGGCTTGGCTCTACCCATTAATAATGGTGATAACAACACACGATTTTTATCCCTAAATACTATATTCTTAGACATCACATTCACATTCTCATACACCAAACACACATAGAGGTCTCTTTGTCATCATAAGTTGTGAGTTTTTTTTTTTAACTTCGTCTAGGGCTAATTAACAAGCGAGATAGAATTACTTTCTCCAAAATATAAGTGGGTGATGATTTTTGACCTATGTGACTCCGTTTTGTTAAAGAAATTGCATGCTTACCTGCATTTCTTCCTATCCATAAAATTAAGGAACTCCTCAAGTTTTTTCCTTCTCTTTCTCTTTTCACTTTTCCCCCCTTAATAACAGACATCAAGAATTTATTATGTGACCAGTGGATTTGAATTTGATTGTTACTTAATAAATAAAGGGTAAAATATACCACTGATCTATGTACTTTTAAGTTTTTTTAATTTACACTCATGCATTCTCAATTTGGTTTTTTCACCTCTACATTTTAAGTAGTCCAACTTCTATCCAATTAAAGTATTAAATCTAACCGCTCTCAATTTTTTTTTTCATAATTTTAAGGATTTGTGAAAAAACTTATTTAACTCATTGTTAATAATTAAAAAAAGTCTTCATCTTCTTCCTTTTGCTTTACGAAGGAGCTCGGTATATGTTTTTTTTTATCGGGATGCAATTGTTTCCTCATATTTCAGATTGAATCATCCATAGTTAAAATTAGCTTCCTTTCTTCATTATGGTTTGTTATTAAACATTTTAATTTAGTTGCTTTCCCTTCTTTTAAAAAAAATCTAGTTGCTTGGCCTTAAAATTATACATTTGATTATTATGATAATGCAAAAGATGAAGTAGCCTTTGTGAATTCTTTAGTTTTGAATAGAATTACTTTGGATGTTGCATTTCAAATAACAGAAATTGCATGGTTATTTTGTAGCCTACAGATAAATTAGAAGAAACAAGCTTACAAAAGTTCATCTTGAAGCCATTGAAAGATTTTTTTTTTTTAAGCAAATATTTATGGGACTTCTATTCTGGCAAACTACGCATCCAGCTCGAATCATTTCAGTTTTGAAGAGGCTGGCACAGGGGTACTGATACCAGCTCCTTCATGAAGCAAAGAGAAAGAAGATGAAGACTTTTTGGGTCAAATGAGTCTTTTCATAAATTATAAAAATAATAATAATTAAGGGCAGTTAGATTTAACACTTCAATTATACAGAGTTGAAAGTGGAGGTGAAAAAAAACCAAATTGAGAATGCATTGATATAAATTAAAAAATAAAGCTGAAAAGTATAGGGGTCATTGGTGTTTTTATCTATAAATAAATTGAGTGTTGAGTTATAGATAAAGAATAATGGTCAGACCGTTCTCATGAGATCGAAGCTTCTAGTCTCCCCTCCTTTTGGAATAGTTAAAAAAAAAACTGAAATACACAAATATCCTAGAAAGTTTTTTTGGTTTGTAGCCAAGCCATCGCGTGTTTTTTAAATCATAGAAATAGACAAAGCTCACAATGGGTAGAAATTATGAATTTCAGCACAATAGAATCCAATTTCTAATAGGGAAATAGAGATTGTCAAATTTAATCAAGGAGATTAATTATTATTTAACCTTAATTTTCAGATTAAAAAAAACACTTTGATTTCGTCTTCACCACTTTTCAGTAGCGTCATAGCCAAATTCAATTTAAAAAAAAAAAAACACTTAATAATTAGCTAACGATTAGAATAAATTAGCCCGGAGCTAAAAAAAAATTATCACTCTTGATCGATATGGATGGACCATTAATATATGAAAGGTACATAAAATGAACTTTTATTTTATGTTTACTTAACTTTTTATGAAGGGAAAAAATGCATCACTTAAACTTTTATTTTATGTTTAATGAACCATGGTATACTCACGGATAGGGGTGTTACCGGTTCTTGCCAAGAACCGGAACCGAACCGGTAAGAAGAAATGGGAAAAGTGGGAACCGGAACCGGTTCCCTATAGAACCGAACCGAACCGAACCGAACCGGTATTACCGGTTCGGTTCCGGTTCCTTACCGGTTCTTATAATTGGTTCTTTACCGGTTCGGTTCAGGTAGCACATATTGCCTTGAAATTATTTGACAATAACATCCTAATTTCATTTAAAATCAAATTATCACAAATCAAATCAATAAAAATTCAAAAAGTTCATTCTAAAATTCATAAATATATGGATATGATCATCAAATCCATAATAATATATCAAATAAATCAATCTAAACTCCTAATTGGGCATGCTATATAAAAAAATAAAATAAATTAAACCCTTATCGGTTTGGTTCCGATTCCCATACCGGTTCCTTATTAAGAACCGGAACCGAACCGGTTTACTTATCGGTTCCAAAATTAAGAACCGAACCGGAACCGAATTAACCGGTTCCGGTTCGGTTATCGCCGGTTCGGTTCCGGTTCTACCTTGCAGCCCTACTCACGGATGTAAAAAGATATTTAGATGATTTAAAAGGTGTGTTTTTCATTATTAGTATTATTCACTTATTTTAAAAACTCCCTAATTATTAGAAGGGGATAATTGGAATTACAACTAATAAAAAAGAAAATTTTTTTTACGACGCAAGAAAATCGTTTTGACTCAATTTTTCTATTCATCAATAATTATTGATATACTATCCAACCTAAACAAAAACTAACATCAAAATAAAAACAAATTCAAAAACCAAACCAATCAAACTAAAAACCATAAACTAAACTAACTGAATCCATCCAAACAGATCCACATTTGAACCAATAGAACAACAATAGTGATATGTTTGAAGGTTCTCCCAATTTGACTGGATGGGAGATATCCTACGAAGATCAAAGACTTCTTTTGAATTGTTTATAATGAATGTTTTAATTCCATCTAAAATAAATTCAAGCCTGGAGACCTTATATAACTCTTCAATCTAATTCAAGCCTGGACAATGGAACACTGTACTTAAATCTAGTGGGAGAATTTTTATAAATAATCAGATTATCTTGGAATGATAATTGATGTTTCATTTTTAAAACTCTTTCATTTATCAAAGAAAAGGTCGTTTTATTACAAATAAAAAAATTAAACCGATGAAAAATTTAAAATTTCATAAAATCAAATGGATGAATGCCAATTGACCAAATAAACCAAAATGACTCGATTTGGACAGTTAGATTAAGTTTTTCAAAATTTCCATTGCAGAGAGGCACCTAAATCAAACTGCCAAAAAAATCCTCAGTTTTAAACCATGAAGAAAAATGTCACGGTTGTAAATGGATAAAAATAAATAAAATGACGACTAGTATTTGATTTGAAAATAATAGGACGTAGTAGTATTTTATGAAGTGATCTTACATGATAGTTTGAAAGTTCCTCGGGCTAGCAGCAATAGAAACGCCATTTAGAACTACAACATTTTGGCTGACAGAATTGGAAGTTCTGATTGCCGCAAATCCTACGAAGAGAATGTTCAGATAAGCAGGTCAGAACATAATGATGCATCGCCACCGTAATGAAAACCAGAAAGACTAACTATCCTGTACTCAATTCTGGCTTGGCTGCAAACAATTCCAGAATTCTCACATCTCATCATATCCACAACACTAAAGAGCAAACAAGCTCAACTAGATCACCATAATTCGATAAGCACGAAATGATATCGATGATTCCTGCACGTCTCCAGTTACATTTGATCGTCAGAGAAGTTCACAGCAAGATCCCAATAATGACCAACACCGGCATCGGCAAAAATCTTCCTCGCAGCTGCCTCCGTCATGCACTCATGGATAAAAAATTTATTGAAGCTAGATCTGGCCACACTTCCTTGCCACACTAACATACACTTGTTGATGGGCTTATCGTCACCTCCATCTTCCTCTTCCTCCTCTTTCACAGCAGAAGCCCAATCCATGCGTCTAAGCATAAGCTTCCCATACCTCTTGATGGATTTGCTTCCCCCTTCAACAACGACGACACTAATGCCATCACAAATCACAGCACATCCAGTCAAATGGTTCTCTCTTGCATTAACATCAACTTTAAAACGGGCTTGTGGGTGTGATAAATCATTGATCTTGTAAACTGACACAAAGGTCTCCAGTGAATTTGGGTCACCAAAGAGTTTATGCTCTTTCTTCTCACGACGCTCTGCAGGTGTTAATTTTCGGGCAATATTTCTATCTATGTGAGCTTGTTCCCTCTCAGCAGCAGCAGCTCGAATCTCCTTCTCTAGTTTAGTAGGATCTTGGGTAGCTTCTGAGCCAAGAACCTTCATTAAATTGCTCATTTTAACTTTTGGTTTAGGTGGTTCTATCAAGCCTTGTCTAATCATCTCCTGTCTATCTTTCTCCTTTGCTAGACGGCGCTGTGTGCGGAGTTTTTTCTGCTCTTTCTTTGTTAGCTTTAAAGGTTGCGGAGGTGGAGGTGCTGGCTCAGCAGGAGGCTCAATAGGACGAGGATGCTCCACATAAATGGTAATCTTCTCTTTCTTTAATGTATCTTCAGCCACAAAACCATCCTCTAAGTCATCATATGTGCCGGAATGCAAAAGAGGGACATCCCTGAATAGTTAAAAAATAATAAAATATTGAAATGAAATCTCATAGAGGATATCTATAAAAGTAAGAACTAGAGGGAATGAGTAAATTTGATATCCGTGCGAGAGGGAAAAAAAATGTAAGCAGTTTGCTCAACTTTATTAATTTAAAAGAAATAAACACAGAGAAAGTCCAGACAAAAAATGGCTGGTCCCTCCCATTCCTAGAGACTGTAATGACTCACGATTGCAGTCAGGTCCAACACTTGATTCTAACATGATAACAAATAACTTTCCAACCTCACACGATATGTAAATGATTTGCATGTGTGCTAACACTTGGGAAAGGAAAACAAAATTTCAATCTAAAAATGTCTAGACATGATCACACAATAAATAATAGAGGACAGGACATTTGAACTAGATACTTCAAAGCATTCCTTTCTTGTAAATATTATCAATAAAGAAAATCTCTAAAAAATGAGGGAATCGCCCAAATAGCAGGAAAAAAAACATGTCACTACTTAGGACAATTTAAAAAAATTTACCAAAATAACATATTCTAGTTAAATAAATTATGAAAAATAAATATACAATTAGCCTTTTGTTTGGGCTGAGTAATTGTCGTCTAAATAAGTGTTTAGGAACTAAAACACTCATATTTTGATAATCTAATCCTAATTTCAATACTTAATAGTTTATTGCTTTGATTTGATATTAAACTGTCGTAGCTTTTCCCCCCCCTCTTTTTTTTCTTTCTCCGTATAACGATGGGTTGGGACTATACTAGAAGATCTATCCACATTGAAAGTAAGGTTTACCACTTGGAGTTTGACAAGATTTATAGAGGTTCCAGAGCCAGAATTAAGGAATCTAGTAGCAGAGGTGTTTTTTCTTTCTTCACTCAGTTCGTGTCACTTAATTGGTTGTGGGAATGCTTCAATGACCTTGTGAAATGCAAAGGAAACCAGAAGTTCTTCAAGCAAACTAGTTGTGACGATTATACCATTTGGGTAGAAAAAAAGTCCAATAGAAGAGGTAACGTGGCAGAAGTCTTTAAACTTGATAATAATGGTCATAAATGCAGCATTATGGTCCCAGAGGGAACAAGAAGAGAAGGGTGGATCCTCTTTCAGAATCTCATTGAAGACTACCCTGGAAGACGAGAGAACATTATTTCTGGTCCTAGGTCCAAGGTGGTGGACCCCAATGTGTCTTTTGTTGAGATTGCTAGACGACATGAAAGAAACTCTACTGAGTTATTGATTGAATCAAAGGTAGATGGGGACGCTGTTAAAGAGCCAAAAGATGGGAGAACTGACCAAAATTCGGAAGATTCTGATGCTTTTAAGCTTGAGTCAAAAGGAGAAGATTTTAAAAGTTCCGTCCCTCATCCCTTCGAGAAGGTTGAATGGGAAAAAACTATTGTGATGACTCGTAAATTTTTCCATCAAGATTGGGTGCATATCAAGTCAGGAATTCAACAAGAGTTTAGCTGTTATTGTTCTATTAGCCCCTTCCACCCAAACAGAGCTTTACTGTATTGTCCCACTGTAGATTTGGCTCAACATCTCTGCTCCATCGCTGGCTGGATATCTATTATGGAGTTACAAGTCAGGTTCGACCCTTGGAACCCTAGTGCACACGCAAGAATGGATGTGGTCCCTTCGTTTGGGGGATGGCTGAAGATTAGAAATTTACCACTTCACCTCTGGAACACTGAGTGTCTCAAAATCATAGGTGATGCGTGTGGGGGTTTTTTAGAGGCTTCTCCAAAAACTTCTTTATTTAGGGAAACCATGGAAGCTTATATTAAGGTTCAGAATAACTACACTGGTTTCATCCCGGCGGAAGTGGAGGTGTTCGATGATCTTGGTCTATGCTTTATGGTCCAGATTGTTACACACTTCTCAGTGAACCTTCTTCTGAAAAACGTGGACAAAATACATGGCATTGTGCCATTTGATCACGAAGGGACCTGTGTTTTGGAAAACTCCTCAGATTTTGTCGTCAAAAAACCTTGGACCTTGGTTAAAGGTAAATCTAGTGATAAGCTTCCCTTGCCGCCGTCCAAGAATTCTTTTGCTCCCTCGGATCCCGTCGTGAATGGTTCTGGTGGGAACTCCAAGAAATTTCGATACATCAAAATCAATAGCTGTACAAAGCAGACCAAGGAGGCGGCAGAAAGTAGAATTGACTTTTCTTCACCCGGTCAGTCTGTTCCCAAGAAAAGTAATTTTGAAAAAGGAGGGCCCAGCACTTCTGGTATCCAGTCAGAAAAGAATTGTGTTGACCCTGAAATCTTGTCAAAGCATTTAAATTTTGAAAAATCACCTTCTGAGGGAGGCCAAAATAGTCTTGGGCCGGCCCAAAGCCCAGATTTTTTCAGACAGCAGCTTGATGGCCCTGGGCTCTAATCGCATCAGGCTGACTCTCTCATGGGGTTACCCACTTTAAGCAAACATGCTACTTATAAGAAGAAGGCCAAGACTATCAAGACGCCTTGTGATTCTCAGAAAAACCTAGCCCTCTCCAAAGTAGAAATCCTGAAACGAAACCCTGAAGATAATACCAAGGCGTTAAAGCTTTTTTCTAAACAAACAATATCTCTCTCCCAAGATACGGTCAAAAGAGGCGATGCGATTCCTCATGAGGAGGATTCCGATGACTTGTATTCTAGCCCTCCGAGTGACGCGGTGTATGGTTCTCAAGATGATTTTGTTCGTGATTCGATGATGGAGGGCGCTGGTAATTTTCAAGTTGAAGATAGGGGAGAAGACACAGATTGCGTTTTAGCTAACCCTTTGGCTGTTATCGATGAAGGTTTGAGCAACCCGGAAAACTTGGCTATTGGGAAGTCGCACTTGTTTTACCGGAATTCTCAAAAGGGCGAGACAGATATGGAAGATCTTTATTTCACATCCATGGGCGAAGTTTGCAATTTCAACGGGGCAAACAAAATGAAATTGGGAGATTGGCTCAATTGTACTAACATGAAGATCATCCCTAAGGATGGTCGAAAAAAGAAAAAATTGAGTGAGTCCAGCAGAAAACCAGCAGGTCAACGGGAGGTTAAGAACCTGAAGTCTTCCGTTAACTATGACAGAAGCCTTGCAAAGAGGGAAACGGGCAATCAAGTTGATGTTAATTGTTAGCTGGAACGTTCGTGGGTTGGGGGCTCCCAACAAAAGGAGTGCCATTAAAGATCTTTTATGTAAGCACAGCCTCGATATAGTAATTCTTCAAGAAACCAAGCTTCAGAATATCGATAGGAGGGTGGTTGAATCCATTTGAAGCTCAAGAAATCTCGCCTGGTCCTCTGTTGATGTCGTGGGCAGATCTGGGGGATCCTCATCATGTGGAATAACCCAGCTTTCGAAGTTTTAGAAGTTTTCTCTGGAGCTTTTTCCCTCTCTTTGCTCTTTTCCACTTCTAATTCTTCCACTTTCTGGGTTAGTGCGATTTATGGGCCGGCTGCTTATAGAGAAAGGGACCAGTTTTGGGATGAGATCTCAGCTTTGGGGGGTATCTGTGATGGCCCTTGGATCTTGAGTGGGGACTTTAATGTCCGCAGATGGTCGATGGAAAATTCCTTGAGCAGAGGTTTTACGAAGAGTATGAGAAGCTTTAATGATTTCATAGAGCAGTTCTCCTTGATTGATCCCCCTATGACCAATGGCTTATTCACATGGTCCCGTATGAATGATTCTAGGGTTCACTCTCGCATTGATAGATTTCTGATGAATTCTAGATGGATTGACAAGTTCTCTAAAGCTCGGGTGATGAGGCTTGAAAGGGTTGTTTCCGATCATTTTCCTATCCAATTGCAATCCGGAGGGTTTAGGTGGGGCCCTACTCCTTTTCGCTTTGAAAACATGTGGTTGTCACACCCTACTTTTAGCTCCAATTTGTCGGATTGGTGGAGGTCTTTTCCAAGACAGGGTTGGGCTGGTTTCTCTTTGCTTTCTAGGCTTAACCTTCTCAAAGGTAAGTTACGTAGCTGGAACTTGGAGGTGTTTGGCAACATCAAGAACCAAAAACAATCACTTATTTCTCAGATTCAAAACCTCGATAGGTTGGATGAATTGGTAGGTCTCTCCCCTTTACAGTGTAATGAGAGGTCGTCAGCTCGATTGTCTCTCTTGGATATCACTCACAAAGAAAATATCTTCTGGGGTCAGAAACTCAAACAGCAATGGCTGAAGGAGGGAGATGAAAACTCAGGGTTCTTCCATAGGATTCTTAATGGAAGGAGGAAAAAATCCGTTATGGCTGAAATTCTCTCCTCTCAAGGGGTTAGTCTGGTTAATGACATCGACATTGAAAAGGAAGTGTATTCCTTCTTTAAGAATCTCTACTCTAAAGATCCGGGGAATAGATATATTCCGGCCGCATTGGATTGGTCTCCACTGGATCGTGGTGATAATGTTCGGCTGGAGCAGCCGTTCTCTCAGAAAGAAGTTTATGATGCTATTTCAAGCCTTGGTAATTCTAAGGCTCCGGGCCCGGACAATTTTACTACAGAGTTTTTTAAAAACTCTTGGAACATTCTCAAGGATGATTTGATGAGTATGTTCCAAGAGTTTTTTCTTAATGGAGTGGTAAATAAGATCACCAACGAAACTTATATCTCTTTGATCCCAAAGAAAGTTGAGGCTAAGGAAGTTAAGGAGTTTAGACCTATTAGCCTCATCACGGGCCCTTATAAGATTCTGGCCAAGGTCCTTGCTGACAGGCTTAAGAAGGTGCTGCCGAATACAATATCCAAATATCAAAATGCTTTTATTGGGAAGAGGCAGGTTATTGACTCTATTTTGATTGCTAATGAGCCTGGTGGAGGATCATAGGAGGAAGAACAAAAAGGGGCTAGTGTTTAAACTGGATTTGGAAAAAGATTATGACCGGGTCGACTGGGATTTCCTCGACGCAATTATGGAGGCCAAATTTTTTGGGGCCAGATATAGGAAATGGATGAGGGGCTGTTTTTCGTCTATTAATTATTCTATTATCATCAATGGCAAGCCTAGAAGCAACTTTAAAGCATCTAGAGGGTTGAGACAAGGGGATCCCCTTTCCCCTTTTCTTTTTACCTTGGTGGCTGATTCCCTTAGCAGACTTCTTTGTCATGCGGAAAGCTTCGGGTTATTTAGCGGATTTCCGGTGGGCAGAAGTGGTACTTCCATCTCTCATCTTCAATTCGCCGATGATACCCTCGTTTTTTCGTTGTTCGAGAGGGCTAATGTTGGAAATCTGCTTGCTGTTCTTCGGGTCTTCGAGCACATGTCTGGTCTTAAATTCAATCTTGAGAAAACTGTTGTTGTGGGCATCAATTTGGAGGAATCTATAGTTAATGAAGTGGCTGACTCTTTCTTGTGCAAGGCCTCAAAGCTTCCCCTGGTCTATCTTGGCCTCCCTCTGGGAGGCAACCCTCAGACTAAGCTTTTTTGGGATCCGGTGGTGGAGAAAGTGAGTAAAAGGCTGGATAGATGGAAGCATGTTATGCTTTCCAAAGGCGGCGGGCTTACTTTGGCTCAATCGATTGGGAATCTCATTAAAAGGAATAAGTCCCTTCTCATTAAATGGCTGTGGAGACGTCCTATAAGAGCATTCTCTATGGGCTGCTACTATTAAAGCGATACACAATATTTCTGATTAGGGATGGAGATCAACTTCTAATCGTTATTCCTCTTGCCAAAGCCCTTGGAAGGCGATCTCAAAGCTTGAAAATCACCTGGCTTCTACTAGCTCCTTTAAGATTGGCAATGGTTTGACAATTAACTTTTGGCATGATGTGTGGACGCCTCTGGATGTTCCTCTGGCTGTGGCTTGTCCTTCCATTTTCAGACTGTCAAACTCTCCTAATGCCGCTGATTTTTGGGATGCAAGTTGTATGTCCTGGAACGTTATTTTCAGGAGGAACCTCAAGGACAACGAAATAGACGAGTTTGTGTGCCTTATGAGCACCATCAGTGGCTTGACTCCGGGAACTTCTCAGGACACCAGATCTTGGCACGGGGGTGGAGGCGGCTATTTCTTGTGTAAGAATGCTTTTAGCTCTTTCTTTCCGGTTGCTACTTCTCTTCCCACAGACATTATTCAACCTATTTGGAAGGATAGTTACCCGAAAAAAGTTAAAGTTCTCATGTGGACTATTTTTTACGGAGGCTTGAACACCTACGATAAAATTCAGAGGAGGTTTCCCGATATGGCCCTTAATCCCAACTGGTGTATTTTATGTTGTGCAAACACTGAGGATCCCTTGCACTTGTTTTGGGGCTGCTCTTTTACTTCCAAGCTTTGGAGACGTCTCTTTCAGATTTTCAACTTTCAAGGCCCGTGTCCTTCACAACTTCAGCCTTTACTTCACTCTTTTTTGTGCGGAGTGGCGTTCAAAGATAAAGCCTTAGTCCTCTGGCGTAATGCGATTAGAGCCCTCATTTGGCTCATTTGGTGGGAAAGGAACAAGAGGATTTTTTATGAGGATAGTTTAGAGGATCACATCATTTGGGATTTACTTATTAGATTTGCTTCTTTGTGGGCGGCTAATTCTAAAGTCTTTTGTAATTATTCTCCGAAATTTTTTGTAATCCTGGGGTGTTATTTTTGTATTCCCCTTTTCATTTATCAATGAAATGTCTCTTATACAAAAAAAAAAAAGTTTATTGCTTTGATTTCAATAAATTGTCGAAAATAAACCTGCTCTTTAAGTAAAAAACCAAATGACAAAAATGGAAATACATATTAAAACAAATGAAATTTTGATATAATTTCTCCTAAAGAAATCCATCCCATGAAAAAGGGACGACGGCTAGATATACAAAACTCAATATCAAGTAGAAGATATGCATTCAGTATTCACCAGTCATTACTGTATAGTTTTTATGCCTGCAGCACAATCAAAAAATGGAAAACTAGGGAATACTCAGAACTACAAGAATAAAAAAGAATTAACATCTTACCACCACTCAATTTCAGGAATTGGTTCTTTCAATTTTTCTTTCACAATAACTCTCTCTGATACCTCAATCAAATTAGGATTTATATCAGGTGCTGCCTTTGCTCTAGCCAACTGCGCCTGCTTCTCCTTTCGCTCTTTAGCTTGTGCCTCTCCAAATTTACTCTGTGTTGAGAAAATAAGAATAATTAAAACAAACCTCATTACCAAAAGGGAGTATGAAAGCAACAACAAATACCTTCAATTTTATAGTTTCAGCATCTTTAGACCATTTCCCTTCCTCGACAAACTGGAAATTCATCCTCTTTGGTCTCAGAAGTTTTGTTTTATCAATACCCATTCTCCCATCAAAATGGGGGTTTAGTTCTGGATCCACATCAAGTTCAGGTTTAAGAATCAGAAATGCATCCTTTTTCTGTTTGTTAATGTTAACCTGCAATAAGTTAAAAATACGTATGGTCAACGCATTAAAACATTTATCTGGGTTAATTAATACTGAATGGCTCTTAAGTTCATCACAAACCTTTAGAGTGCTAAGGTTGCTGGGTTTTGATACATTGACCACATTTCCTTGTTCATCTACTTCCCTCCCAAGTGCATCAAGACGAAGAACAGGGGCCTTGTTAGGCTTCTGTGGAACAGGAACATCAGTTGCTATGTTCCCTGGAAACAAGTTGATGAGAGGAGCAAACTCTGGATCCTGACGAAATCCCATCCGAGCAGCGAGCTCCTGTGCACGTTTGACGGCTTCAAAATGTGGTATAGTGGTAAGGCCAGCCGGGGTATTTATACCACCAACAAGTGCATTGGCAGCAGCAGGTAAGGTTGGTCTACTTGATGATACCCCAGCAGACAGAGTTGTGGCAACATTTGTAGATGGAACAGACCCCAACACACCACCTGGTGTACCTCCCTCTGATTTTGAAACTAAGCTACTTTCTGAACTTGACCCAGGATGCTTCTTCATCTAGAAGATCAAATAATAATATTTGATACACAAAAAGTATGGAATGTATAAACACACACATTCATCTAAATGTATTTATGAAACTTGCAACATGAGAGAGGGAAAAATAGTTAAAATGTTTTAAGATAACAAAGGCATGCAACTTACCAGGGGAATCTTCTTTAACTTCTCAGCCAATTCCTTCTGCATTTGTAAGGCTTTCTTAGCTTTAGCTAAGGCATCAAGAGAGAGACTTCCACTTTTCCCAGCAGTTGAAGACGTTCCATCTGTACTAGATTTTCCATGAACCTCATGAGATCTGGTAATACTAACTCCCTTATTTTCATTTGTGGTAGAAATTGAAGATACCTTGATAGGAACGGAATGACTAGGGTGTAACAAGTTCTGGGGGACGCTTGCTGATGACATATCAGTAGGTTCCACCATGGATCCCTGCAAAATTGCTAGAGCATTACAAAATGCTTGATTTTTATTTATTTACTTTTTTTAGAAGACGGCTTAGAAGCCCATTTCATTGAAAAAATGAAAGATATACAATAAAAAGTGGTCACCATATAATCACATGTGTGTAGCCCAACAGTCGATACAAATGCTTGATATACCAAAGAGCTATTAAAATTACTGTTCATTTCTATAAAACACAATAACCTGATGTTACTTATAAATCCATTCATCTAGCTAAATGTTAGTGTAACTAAATAATAAAATTGCTGAACTACTCATCCATCCAAAGAAACATACCACAGTGCTACTTTTATGATACAAAGTGTGTCACTTCAAAATTTTATCATTTAGTTGACATGTCCTATCGATAATAATTCTTAGGTTCTAACTGTTCAGATAGATGTGAATTTGCACACAATTCAAAGGGGAAAAATCAAATCAATCCAAAAGGTCATTCTATTACATTAATTTTTTTTTTACAAATTTCCTGTCAGTCCTAGAAGACAAGGAACTTTCAATAAATGGAGAAGGAAGAATTGCAATGTCATTTTTTTATATAAGAGATACAAAAGAACAAATCGGATTACAAAAATTGCTATGTCATTGATACATAAGCTAAAAAGGTGATATTTTTTAGATTGTATCCACAGACAAACAATAGTATCCGGTGCATGCAATATGTAAAATGTGAAAGGGCTTTTGTTCTGTGTACCATATTAAAGCTCCTCCAAGCACAACAAAATCCAATAACTACTGTTAGTATGTAGTGGTTTTCAGCATCCTATGCACCCAAATACTGAGTGGCATGACTTACTAGGGACAATTTATTCTGCAACTTCAACTATTCCAAACACTTATTTACAAATAAAGCATTATAACCAATCACAAGCTCTGAAAAGAAAGTAAAAATATATACAGAGGTAGAAGAAAAGAACTGGATAGAAATTACACAAATTAAGTTCTAAAATCTACCCAGTAATTGCTTTATACGTAATACCTAACAGAATTCACAAACCACAACGAGTTCACATAAATATGCTACACATGGACCATAACTTTTCAGCATTCCAACGTTAGCAAAGAAAGACAAGTACAATGCTCCAAGGGGCTGCCCTAGTGATAAGGGTTTGAGGTAAATAAGCCCACAGTCAACGGTTCAAGCCTCTGGTGGAATTCTAATAACCAACAAAGTTCCCGTGGAGTAGTGGGGTGGGTGCGCAATAACAAGGATATTAAAAAACAAATTCAGAAAGAAACAGAGTGCACACGCTGGATAGAGAAAGTAGTGAAGAGGCTACTCGCAAACAATAATTGATAATTTCATTCCATTTAGTTAACGGGATATTTACCAAAAGCAATCTAGAAAAAGAAAAATGGTAGAGCACAACACAAGGGCAAAGCATGCATGCCCAAGAACGTGAGTGTCAAACAAATGCAGCAAACCAGTTACATGGTTTTATGAACCAATCCCAATTTTAAAAGAAGAAAACAATAGAATAAATGAGAGTTAATATTAACGCAACGCAATGAGACCTATCTTTTAGATTACTCGGGGGAAGAAACAATATGATTTTTCAAGAGGAGTAAACTAATTTTGTTGATATTTGGGATATTCTGGTTTAATTTATTTCTGTGGAGTGCAATTCTTGCTCCCAATTGATAAAAAAAATGATGTAACCTTTGGCAGCCTCCTCTTTTGTAATTTCATTAGTTCAATGAAATTGTTTCTTATAAAAAAATTGATAGCAAAACATATGTATAAAATACAACATAAGTAAAGTAAAACTCACATTCCTCATTGAAGTTATACCAACGGTGGTGCCTCCAATGTGAACTTTCACATCACCCATGTCTCCTTTTGACTTAAATTCATTCGAATTCGCAATCTTATAGTCAAAAATTTCGACATTATCCTCTTCCTTCCCCCGATCCTCAAATCGCTTTCTCTCCCTCCTCTCCCTACCATTTAAATTCGCTTCCTCATCTTTCTCACCATCAGCAAATCTCCTACGCTCCTTCCTTCCATCTACCTCATCCCCATTCACTTCCTTCCCATCTTCCAAAGCCCTAGCCCTCTTCTCACCACCATCAACCCTATCGTCACTTCCTCCCCTCTCCTTCCTCTTATTTGAACGTATTGAATCCTGAATTGGCTCAAAAGATCCTTCCCTATCATACCCATCATCATCTCGCTTATACGTTTCCCTATCTCTACTCCTTTCCCTCTCTTCTCTAAGATCATAAGACCTTTCACGCTTAAAATCACGGTCTTGAGAGCCTTCACGCTCATCAGGAGACCTATCACGACGATGTTTATGATCATGCTTGGAATCACGGTCCGATCGATGATGGCGTCGGCGATGATGGTGATCGGATTCTCGATGTTTTTCATCAGCGTCTCGATCTCGATTACGATGCTTATGGTCTCGATCCTTATTGTCACTGCGTTCGTCTCTGGATCGCTTGCTTGATTTCTCTTTCTCAGAAACCCTATCCATTTCTAGGGTTTTGAAGATTCTTTCGTCTCTCTTTCTCTCTCTAGGGTTTCGATCTCTCCACACCAGATGAGTGTGCGTTCATCCGGACCGGATGAGCAACGCAATTGCGGCTCCTGACTGTATGGGTTTATGGTTTTTACGAACCGGCTGAGATGTTGAACCGTGGCGTTTATTTATCGGCTAATATTTTGAATTTAATCTTGTTTTGTCTTAATATATATTTTTTCAACTCATTTTTTTTTCCTCCCAATTTTATTTCACGATTTCGTAGGATTTTAAATGGGGCATGGACTCAAATGACACATTTTATAAAACTAATTCCTTAAATAGCACCCTCTTTTTAAAATTCCCCAAATGATATTTTTTCTAACATAACAAAATTAATTGTTTTCATTAAATTTACAAAAATACCACTCATTTATTAATTCACTATATTTGTTCTCTTATTCACTATTTAGTGAATTAAAATATAAACTTTATTAATTCACTAAATTTTCTCTCTTAGTCAATAATTTAGTGAATTAAAATTTGAGTTTTATTAATTCAATAAAATTTCTCCCTTCATCAATAATTTATTAAACTAAATTACAACATATAATTGAGATCTTCATATTGATTTTAATTCAATAAGTAATTGAAGTTAATAAATTATTGAATAACGGTTTTGATTTTGCCTATAAAAAACACATAAAATCTCAAAGCTTTCCGCAAATAAAAATCACATTCATTTACACTAGTATGCAACATCAATAACCAATATTAGCGATTTATAAACTTGAAATACAAAATAATATTTTCATAGAGTGGTAAGATAATATCAAGATTACAATTCAATAATTTATTGAACTCAACGCATTAAATAATTGAATTATAAATCTCAACAGCAAGATCTATTTAAACCTATATACATCAACAATTCATTAAAATTTATAACAAACACAAAAAATAATTAAAAAATGGCATCTTCTTGTGTTCTCATTTGGCCTACCTTCACATTTTTTTCTTCCTTATTTTCTTCTCCAATTCACATATACCCTAGCACATGTAAAGCAACAGTGCAAAATAAAAAGTTCAATAAACTATGTTGCAGAATAAAACAAATAAGTTTAGTTCAATAATTTAGTGAACAATATGGTATAAGTTATTGAATTGTATAACGAAAAACTAAATTGACACAAAAAAGGGATTTAGGATGAAAAACTATTTTAAAAACGAAAATGACAGAGTTTACAAACTTTATCGAAAACCGCAGGTAAGAAAATTCATAAAAAAAAGAACCACCGAATCGGAACGGGAAAGGTTACGAACCGAATCGGTATGTAATCGGCTCCTTTAATTCACTAAATTATACATTATAATTTAATTCACTAAATTATTCCCTTTTATTCACTAAATTATTGAATTAAAATCAATATTAGGTATCCCAAATGTACATTATAATTTAATTCACTAAATTATTCCCTTTAATTTACTAAATCATTCTATTTAATTCACTAAATTATTGAATTAAAATCAATATTAGGTATCCAAATATACATTACAATTTAATTCACTAAATTATTCCCTTTAATTCACTAAATTATTGAATTAAAATCAATATTAGGTATCCCAAATGTACATTTAAATTTAATTCACTAAATTATTCCCTTTAATTCACTAAATTATTGAATTAAAATCAATATTAGGTATCCCAAATGTACATTTAAATTTAATTCACTAAATTATTCCCTTTAATTCACTAAGATATTCTCTTTAATTCACTAAATTATTCAATTAAAATCAATAGTAGTTATCCCAAATGTACATTTAAATTTAATTCACTAAATTATTCAATTAAAATCAATATTAGGTATCCCAAATTTTCATTATAATTTAATTCACTAACTTATTCCCTTTAATTCACTAAATTATTGAATTAAAATCAATATTAGGCATCCCAAATATACATTATAATTTAATTCACTAAATTATTCCATTTAATTCACTAAATTATTGAATTAAAATCAATATTAGGTATCCCAAATATACATTATAATTTAATTCACTAAATTATTCCTTTTAATTCACTAAATTGTTGAATTAATCCATTTAATTCAATAATTTATTGACTTAAAATCATAACTAAAAAGATAAGATATTGAATATTAGCATTAACAACATATTACAAGCTAAAGAGGAAATGAAGAGAAACAATCTTTGATGAAACTAACGAGTCATTTTTAAAGGAAAAAAAACGGACAAATCTTGTAAACTAACCTATTGACTAGGAGGGAAAATTTAGTGAATTAATAAAGTTCAGATTTTAATTCACTAATTAGTGAATAAGAGAACAAATTTAGTGAATTAATAAATTAGTGACATTTTTGTAAATTAAGTGAATTAATAAAGGAGTGGCATTTTTGTAAATTTAACGAAATAATTAATTTTGTTATATTAGAAAAAATGTCATTTGGGGGATTTTTTAAAACTTAAGCTATTTAAGACATTAACACTAATAAAAGTGTTATTATAGGCAAATTCTCATTTTAAATCCAAATAAAATTTAAAGAATTCAATTGTTTTCATTAAAAATAGGGCTATTTTTATTAATAATTAGAAGGAGGAGACTAATTACAAAAATATCGGTGGCGCCACTTTAATTACGAATATGGCCAAATACCACCACTGGAAAATGTGAAAAGACAAAAAAAACACCCACAATTTAATTTTCCTTAAATAATGTAATATTTAAGGAATTTATTAACCTTAAATTATGCGCTGACAAAATTAAAACTAAAAAATTAAATAAAAAGGAAATCTAATTTCTATCTAACTAATAACTAAAATAAATTCCTTCAAACTCCTTTCATCTTCAATCTTCCTCCGAGTGTCATAAATCCGCCATTGATGGGTCTTCAAACTACAAGATTTAAAAAATGAAAAAATAATGGATAGTTAATTTTTTTTTTTGTTAAACCAATAAAATGCAGAAAATGTATAAAAATCACTGTTAGTTTACACATGTTTATATTTGTTAAAACAAATAAAATCCATAGTTTAACATTATTAAACAACGATTACGCTTTATATTTATTAAACCGATAAAATCTAGAAAAATGAACAAAAACATGATTTTTTTAGAACAACAGAAGCATGGTTAGCTTAACATGTTTATATTTGTTAAAAAAATAATAAAATCCATAGTTGAACATTCTTAAACGACAATTACGGTTTATATTTGTTAAACCAATAAAATCCCAAAAAAATGACTAGAAGCATGGTTAGCTTAACAAATTTATATTTGTTAAAGAAAATATCGGCTAGTTTAACATGTTTATATTTATTAAAAACCAATAAAATCTATAATTTAACATTATTAAACAAAATATTATAATTAGTTTAACAAGTTTATATTTATTAAATTAAATGAGTAAAGATGATCAAAATAACAACAAAAATTAGAGATTATGAATCATAAAAACAAAGATGAATAACTCACAAAAATCAGATTCAAATTGTTCGAAAACCACGTTTTATGGCGGCCCAGTTTATGCAAAAGACCAACAATTGCATATCTAATTTCAAATCCAATGAACAACAACATAATTTTCACGCGATTCTGTTATGTATTTCTCATATTTGGTTCACGTTCCTTTTTAGCGAAGAAGACGAATTTGGAGTAATTCATCTACAGATCCTTTTTCTTAAGCCACCATGGAAAACAAATAAAAGATAGGGAAAATGGAAAATGACATCAATAGGATTTTAGAGGGAGATAGATTTGAGAAATCTGGAAAAAAAAGAAGAAAAATGGAAGATGGCATCAGAAGGTTTTAGAGGGAGAGAGATTGAGAGATCTGGAAAGAAAGAAAAAAATGCAAAGAATGTTGATTTTGTTTTAGAGGGAGAGAGATCGAAAGATTTAAAAAAAAAAGAGAGAGAGAAAGAAGAAAAATGGAAATTTGCGTAAAAAAAGTTGTAAAGGGAGAGAGATTGAGAGATCTAGAAGGAAAAAATGGAAATTTGCAATGAATGTTGATTTGATTTGATTTACCAATAAATGTTGATATGGTTTTAGAGGGATGAGATCGAGAGATTTAAAATAAATAAAAAGGAAGAAAAATAGAAATTTGTATCAGAAGAGCTTTAGTGGGGAGAGATTGTGAGATCTAAAAAAAAAGAGATTTGAAATGAATTAGGGTGTTTTAAGGAAATTAAATATAGGGGTAAATCAGGAAGGAAAAAGGCATCTCTCCACCGTGTAAAGCCTAAAAAAATCAAATATGTGATTAATAGGTACGTCTATATATTGTTGTAATTATCTACTCTGATTGCTATTTTCATTAATAATCAAAAGGAAGAGACTAATTACAAAAATATTGGTGGCGCCACTTTAATTACGGATATGGCCAAATACCACCACCGGAAAATGTGAAAAGACGAAAAAACACCCACAATTTAATTTTCCTTAAATCATGTAATATTTAAGAAATTTATTAAATCTCTTAAGTTGTGCACGATTTAAGATAAAAATAAAAACTAAAAAATTAAATAAAAAAGGAAATCTAATTTCTATCTAACTAATAACTAAAATAAATTCCTTCAAACTCCTTTCATCTTCAATTTTCCTCCCGGTGCCATAAATTCGCCATTGATATGTCTTCAAACTACAAAAATTAAAAGATTAAAAAACAATGGATAGTTATGTAGGGATAATTTCAAATCTAGTCTTTACAAATTAAATTACTTTTCTAAGTTCATTTACTTTTAACTCCTCACGGGCTCTTTAAATCAAAATGTTATATTAGTAATATATTTACTTTATTTATATTTCCTACGAACATCCAAACAAAAAATTGAAACTATATTCATTTCAATTTATACTTATTTCAAATAAAATAAAATTTAATATTTCAAATCTCCGAATTTAAAATTATTTTTCATACTTTCTTAAATCTAAATGAAGAAGGATTTTAAATTTGATATGAATTCTAGAATTAGTTTTCGTTTTATGAGAGAGAAATTACAAATGTGGCCTTATCATATTTTAAGTTTCCATCCATCAAAGAACATAATAGTAAAATAATCATATTCATTTCATTTTTTACTATCATCCAAATCAAAAAATTTAATTTATCAATTCTATCTCATTCCAAATAAAGTTATAAAATTTAAATCAGTTTATTAAATCATATCATCTCAAATCATTTCTTGTACTATCCTACGTCCAAACAAAGGGAAAGGAGGGGTGAAATTGTTTGGAATGAGTGAAATATGTATAAGTAATTTATTTTTATTTTTTTCTCTTCTTATTTTCCTTTAAATTTTTAATTGATTGATTCAAGTATAAAATAATTTTAATATTTACAAACCACCTAAATTTTTTTAAAGTTATTTTTACATAGAGTATAAAATTGTTTTCCAAAATAGTTTACAATACCATTGATTTATTTTTATTTATTTTTACATTTCAAACCATTGATTTATTTTTATGATAAAAGTAAGGGAAAAAGACACATTTGGTCCTTAAAATTTCATTTTGTTTAACACTTGGTCCATATATTTCAAAACCGACATTTTAATCCATGAGTTTTCATTTTGTTTACTATTTTGTCCTGGTTATCAAAATTCTGTTAAATACTTAACAACAAAGTGACATGGCACTATATAATATACATTTAAATGCTTACATGATATATTTTAAATGAGGTGGCATCTAAAATGAGTTCTATATTTGCACCATGTTTAAATCTATTTGACTATGAGAAAACTTTTTACCCAGTTTCCATGGTTAAATCTATTTGCACCATCTTATCCATTGCCGCTTATTATGATTATGAGATTTGGCAAATGGACGTCAAGACCGTCTTCCTTAACGACAATCTAGACGAAAGCATCTATATGATGCAACCAGAGGGATTCATTACTCCAGGACAAGAACAAAAGGTTTGTAAGTTGCAAAGGTCCATTTATGGACTTAAGCAAGCATCAAGGTCTTGGAACATTAGGTTTGACGATGCAGTCAAAACTTATGGCTTTGAACAGAATGTAGATGAACCTTGTGTATACAAACGTATCATAAAAGACAAAGTGGTATTCATAATTCTTTACGTTGACAATATTTTGTTAATTGGAAATAACAAAGGAACGTTAACAGAAGTTAAAGAATGGCTGGCAAATCAATTCTAAATGAACGCTTTGGGAGAGGCTAGTTATGTTCTTGGGATTCAGATCATTCGTGATCGAAGCAAGAAATCACTAGCACTGTCTCAAGCAACGTATATTTATAAAATTATCAAACGCTTTGCTATGCAAAATTCCAAGAAAGGTATTTTACCTTTTAGGCATGGAATTAACTTGTCTAAGGAACAATCACCTAAGACACCTCAAGAAGTTGAGGAAATGAGACAGATACCATATGCTTCAGCAGTAGGAAGTCTAATGTATGCAATGTTGTGTACTAGACCGAATATCTGCTATGCAGTGGAAGTAGTCAGCAGGTTCCAATCCAATCCTGGAAAGGAACATTGGGTTGCAGTTAAAACAATTCTCAAGTATCTTAGGAGAACGAGAAATTATATGTTAGTGTATGGAGATAAGGATTTGATCCTTACATGATACACGGATTCGGATTTCCAAGGTGATAAAGATTCTAGGAAATCAACATCGGGTGCGTGTTTACACTTGGTGGAGCCGCCATAGTTTGGAGAAGTATTAAGCAAGGTTGTATTGTCGACTCCACTATGGAAGCGAATATGTTCGTCGCTTGTGAAGCTGCAAAGGAAGCTGTCTGGCTCAGAAAGTTCCTAAAAGATTTGGAAGTTGTTCCAAATATGGAATTGCCCATAACTCTCTATTGCGACAATAGTGGTGCAGTGGCAAATTCAAGGGAACCAAGATCACACAAAAGATCAAAACATATAGAGAGGAAATATCATCTTATAAGGAAGATAGTGCATCGTGGGGACGTGCTGGTCACGAAGATAGACACGAAGGACAACAGAGCCGATCCGTTTACAAAAACTCTCACCTGGCTAATGTGTTTGAGGGTCACCTAGAAGGACTAGGATTACGAGACATGTCTCACTTACTCTAGGGCAAGTGGGAGATTGTTGGGATTTATGCCCTAGAATTCGTAATTTGTAATAGAATATTTTATGAATAAATAAAAGTATTATTTTAGTGAATTTTGTGCAATTTTTTATATGTTGATATTCGTTAAATATTCAAACATTAATGAACTACTATTTGTGTAATCTTCAATAATTTATTGAACTAAAAAGGAAAAATAAAAAAAGAACGAATAAATTCAATGAAAAATAAAAAAAAAATTTCAATAAAAAAAAATTTCTATAAATTATTGATAATAATTTATCGAACTAAAAAAATTAAAAAAATAACGAATAAATTCAATGAAAAATAAAAAAATATTTCTATAAATTATTGATAATAATTTATCGAACTAAAAAAATTAAAAAAATAACGAATAAATTCAATGAAAAATAAAAAAATATTTCTATAAATTATTGATAATAATTTATCGAACTAAAAAAAATAAAAAAATCATTGAAAAATAACAAAATAGTTCAATAAATTATTGAGTTGTTTGAGTTTTTTCATAAGTTTTGATGTTTCAGTAGTTAGCATGCAAAAATATGTCATTTGAGATAATTTCTGATTAATTTTTCAAATAAAATATGCTATGAATTGTTTAAGTTATTTTTTTTTTCTAAAAAAATTACAACAATATTAATATAAAAATATATTTATCTACAGTTAAGTAAAATAACATCGATTACAAAAATTTCCAAAAATCACATTGATTTGCTAAAAACAAAAATCCAAATTATATATAAATAAATTGTTCATATTTTCATTAAATTTAATTATTTTATATTTTTGATTAATTGAAAAATAATCATATATCACAAATAACAAATTAAAAATGCGGAAAAAAAAAACTTCGAATAAATAAAAATTTACAGTTTATAATCACTCATCTAGTTAAACTCAATATATTAAACTAAATATTGCACATAGATAAGTGAAAAATTACCATGACTTTTCAAGAAGAAATAAAATTTTAAATTTTTTTAAACGAATTATATTAAACAATAAATTTATTAATTTACACTTAAATGTCTGAGTATATCAAAAGTAAATTGCTAAAAGAAAATAATAATAATTTTAAAATTCAAATTTAATTGATTTGAGAAATTTAAATAGAAGGCTTAAAAAAATTATAACATTAATAGGAAAAGATTAAGAGATTAATATCACTAGTATCCAGATTAATTCACCTAATTTCAATTATGCCGGTTGTTAGGATTTTATTTCACTTATACCCATAAAACACCATTTTTAGTGGTGATATGGTGGTTACTATTTTTAAAGTTGTCTTTTTTACCCTTTTATCTCTCCTAATAAATATATCTTAATAAATTCATTCCATTTAATTTATATTTTATTTATTTTATTTTATTTTGAATTCAAATCAAATCAAATCTTTTTTAATTATAGGAATTTTTTAATGAAAACTAATATAACTAAATAGAATAAAAACTTCATTTTTTTAGGTCAAAATAAAAGACCTATGCACGTCAATGGATGAAAAAATGTGTAGCCGTTTTCCTCTTTTCCTTCTTCTTCTTCCGAAACTTCTTCTTCTTCCGAAACTTCTTCTTCATCATCAGATTCCTCTATTGAGCTTTGTTTTTGTCTTTGTAATTAGGGTTTTTCTTGGATTAGGATATCGGTTTCGAAAGCGATGACGACGAAGAAGAAGAAGAAGAAGAACGATTTTTCCTGGGGTTATTGGATCTTCCGCCGTCAATGGAAACAAGCACATTGGCCGATATTTCGAAAAAGGTTTGAAGAATGGGGTTTGGGGAAAATGAGTAAATGATATTTCGTCAGGAGAAAATGATCTTTGGATTTTTGATACGGTTGATTTCTTCTCCGACGATGTAGATCCGGTAAGTTTTTATGCTTGAAGATGTAGATCTTGTAAGTTTTCACGTTGTTTTTTTCGGATCTGAATGAATTTTTAAAAGCTGTTTTATTTTTTTCAACATTTATTTTTATTTTCTATTTACATATCTATAGAATCTTTGATCTCTTTTTCATCTCCAATTGTTTTTCTCTTTCGTTTTTTGCTACTTTTATCTCTCGTATTTTGTTGGATATGAACAATGAAGGACATTCGAATTTTCCTAAATAAATGTTTACTAAAAGTAAACTGTTTATAAAAAAATTACCTTTTTAATTGTTTATAAAAAATTTGACCGTCTTCTGGCCACCAAACTTATGATTCTTTCCTGGTTTGGTTTTCAGGTCATGATTCAAATTCATTGCGAGATCTGAAAAATAGACGAAGGTGATCGTTGTTGTGGCTCGTGTTTCTGTTCAATCGAGGAAGAAAGCAGCAACCAAGGTACATCAATAAATGTTTACTAACAGTAAACCGTTTATAAAAATTTGTACCTTCCAATTCTTTTTCATCTCCAATTTTGTTCATTCGCTATCTCAGGAAGGACATTTGAATTTTCCAAATTAAATGTTTACTAAAAGTAAACTGTTTATAAAAAAAAATTACATTTTTCAATTCTCAGTGAACTTGCTTTCTATGTATTTTATAGATAAGTTACTTTTAGTGAAATGTTTATTTTTATTCAATGTTTTTTTTTAAAGCCTTTTTTACATATGTTTTCAAAACCGTTTCATCAATTTTTGTATCCGAATCAATTTTAAGTGCACATTAATAAATTGTTTACTTTTTATCTTTGTTTTTTTTAGGATGACGAACAAGAAAGACGTTCGATTTTTCCATGAAGAAGAAGTCAGAAGGTTGAAGAACAAAGTTAGAAGTTTGAAGATTTTTTATTTTATTTTTGTTATAGTTTTTATTTTTATTTAGATTTGATTTTTCCATTAATTTTGTAAAATTTAAGGAATTTTATAACTTTCCTTAAATTTTACACAAATTAAGGAGAAATTAAATCAGGGGCATGTTTGTCCTTTCACAATGTAATTTAATTGGCCGGTGGCAGTTTTTGGGTACTTTTGATATTTAATAAAAACATCCGGTATATTTGATATATCCATTATTTTTTTGGTTATTAGTGAAATTCACCCAAAGATTAAAAAAAATTAAAATTTTGATTGAAAAATAAAATCAGAAAAATGTTTGAAAAAATTTAATATGTTATAGTTTTGCATAGGGCTACAAGTGGTTCGGTTTTTATTTTAGGAAGCGATAATAAAACCGGTTCGGTTTTAGTTTCTTACAAAGAACCGGTAAGAAAACCGGAACCAAACCGATAAAGTTTTTATTAAAAAAAAAAATTATATATATACACACGTTTCTTCCCTTCCTCGTTCAAATCGTCCAAAGCGCACTCATTTTTATTACATTTCAATTAAGTTAAGAATTGCTATTGAAGTTTGTTATTTCAATTGTTTCTTTGTGAACTATGGAACTTTGCTTGAACTATGAAACTTTATTTTATGAATTGATTTTAGGAATTTGGATCGATTTATTTGATATAGTATTATGGATTTGATGATCATATTCATATATATGTGAATTTTAGAATAGATTTTTTGAGTTTCTATTGATTTCATTTGTGATAATTTGATTATGAATGAAGTTAGGATTTCATTGTCAATTATTTGAAGACATTTCTGTAGGACCCAAACCGGTAAAGAACCGATAAATAATTCATTTTTGAACTTTACCACTGCTTGCTTGCTGTAGGACCCGATAAGAAACCGGTAAATAATTCATTTTTGAACATTCTTAAATATACACAATATACAGAAAATGGCGAGGGTTGGTGTACACAACCCTTCCTTTATGTTCTGTTTCTTTCTTAGTCGTACATTTGGTAATATACATACTATTCGTGATATACATTCCCCCCTCTTTTATGTTCTTTTTTTTGTTAGTCGTACATTATGTAATATATGTACTATACATAAAATACAGTTTTTTTTCGTCTATTTGTATATTAAGTATTTTTTTTGTATATTAAGCATTGTGTAATTAATACTCTTTTCGTTTTCCATTTGCAGATTAAATGACATGTATATTACGTACATCCTTTACTTTTTCTCAAATGCACTTACGAACCTGAGGACGATATAGACAATATACGACTATATACCCAATATACCAAATGGACAAAATATTTTACATGAGAGGGGAAACTATGAACAATATACTAAAATGAATCTAAAAAATTGAAGTATGTAGTATAAAATCAAAACATAAAAAAAAATTACAAAATATACTAAATCCACCAAAGAACTATGAACAATATACTAAATATACCATAAACTGGGAGAAGAAAGAATGCATCGGGAAAGAAAATCGCATTGAAAAACAAAAAATTGTCAGAAATGTCAGACTGTACGTACTATACAGACGTGTCAGAATGTCAGGAGGTGTCAGACTATACCTAGTATACGAAAAGAGCAATTTTGGTATTTTAAAAAATTGAATAGTAAAAAGTGGTTACCCCATTACATATCTCAAAAGGTGGCCATTTGCTAACTTTGACCTCAAAAAGTGACTATTTTGATTTTTCACCCTTTTTTTTAACCAACGAATGTATTTTTTAAGATAAATAATTAGTTCACATTCTTGGCATCTTATTTTCCATAAAATACAATATGACCTTACATGACTATTTTTTAGTTCAATACACGAAAATTGGTAAAAGTAAAACTAACTTTACTTTACGTCACTTAACTAATACTAATAGTGTAATTCGTGAAAAGTGTTTTTCATTCCCTAAAATATTTTTAAAATTTTAATGTTGTTTTGCTACATTGTACAAAATGTTTTTGAAAGTTGTTTAATTTGTTTTGGTTTTCGATATTATATCAAATTAAGAGAATACCGACTCGAACATTCAAACTCATAGGAAGAGAGCAGTGTCTAACCACTTGAGCTATGTTCAGGTTGACATATTTTAACTTTTTTTTTAGAATAAACCGTTAATCAATGTTTTCTTATATATATGAAACACTATTCCCAAAATTCATCATAAACTTACCCGAAAATTATTTGCACTAGGAAAATTTATAACTCAAACAATTAGATTGGATCTAAAACGTCCTAGAATGATTTTGGGGTTTAGTGTTTTTGAGTGAAGCACAAGTACTTTAAAGAGAGAAGAAAATTATTCTCAAACAAATTCATAATTATTCAATGGAAGCATTGAGGAGAGGGAAAGGAAAAAATGAAAATATTGTTCTTGCTTTCTTTTGCAAAATAATGATACAGAAAGTGGAATTTGCACACTCGAATTTTTTCACTATATATGAACTACATAATCAATACCATTGTAGGCACACCAGAGACTCATACATAACTTCATTTTTTATACATAATCTACATATTTTAAGTGTTCTTCTAATGTATATATAACAAAAGAAGAAGAATTTTGGCAGACCTTGTTGCTGTTTTTTTTAAGCCTACCTCATATCTTCTCTGACCATTTGAGCAAATACCTTACTCATTGAAACACCAACGACATCGTCGGCACTTACCACGCTGAATTGAGAAGTTGATACACTAGCTTCCCAGTGGTTGCTAAGATCAGCTTGTGAAGATGGTTCCTTGCCATGATCAGATCTTTCATTCCCTTGTAGTTGAAGTGCACACTCTAGATTCCACAAAACGTTCCCCATTGTAGGCCGATCGAGACCACATTCTGCCAAGCATTTTTCCGCTGTTTCTACATATTTTCTCAGAGACTCCGGCTTGATTTGTCCTTCGAGATGAGTATCTACAATTTCCTCTGATTGGCCTCTATCCCATCTCTTCATTACCCATTCAATTAAATTCACCTTCTCCCTTGGAAGAGATGGATCAATGACAGGCCTACCGCAAAGGACTTCAAACATGACTACACCAAAAGAGTACACGTCTGATTTTTCGGTCAGTTGCTGCGTCGTCAAATACTCAGGATCTAGATAGCCGAAGCTTCCTTTCACTGCTGTACTGACATGAGTTTTATCAATCTCAGGGCCAGTCTTTGAAAGTCCGAAATCTGCTACTTTGGCCATATAGTTGTGGTCTAGGAGAATGTTTGCGGTTTTAACATCACGGTGTATGATTTTCCTTGTAGAGCCAGTGTGCAGATAGTGAAGTCCTCTGGCTGATCCAATGCATATCTCAAGCCTTTGTCTCCAGCTTAAACTTGGAAGATCTGATCCATATAAATGTTCCTTAAGGGTCCCTTTCTCCATGTACTCATAAATTATAATCATTTCATTTTTCTGATCACAGTACCCGATTAGAGATACCAAATGACGGTGGCGGAACTGGGATAACATCTCGATTTCAGTTCGAAACTCTGCAAGACCCTGCTGAGATTTTGAAGCCCCTCTTTTAACTGCTACTTCTGTATTGTCCCTCAGCATTCCCTTGTAAACTTTACCAAACCCACCAACACCAATGGCTAAATTTTCACTGAAATTATCAGTAGCTTCTTGAATAACTACTAGTGGATACCGATACCCGATTTTTGAATCAGAAAAGAAAGCAGCTCCACTCATACCGAAATTGTCCTCTTCCTTTAAATGACCCACGGGTGCTGATTTTCTTCTTCTTCTGCATAGTACAACGACAACAGCAGCCGAAACCACAACTATGAAGAGTCCAACAACCAAGCCTACTATAACGCCTACTTTCATCTTGGAATTTTCCTTCGAATCGAGAAATGGTTCATCAAGGCTCCCCAAAGAATTGCTTATTTTCATAATTTCCAGCCCGTTAAGAATCGCATTTGCGACTGAATTTCTAATAGTTGAAGGGCCAACACTTACTTTGAACTTAGAGCTGTCCGTTGCACTTACTATGGCATCCATGACATAGGGTGCACCTAGGATGTTTGAAGTGAGATTACTGAGGTCCACATGTTCCCTAACCATCCATGAGTCAACATAAACATTGAAGAACAACCATTCAGGAAAAGGACTAATAATATCACAGAAATGAAAACGAACTAGATACTCGAAACGTGGATCAACATCAAAAGACCACGATACATTAGCATTGGTTTTATCATCCATTTCAGACATCAACTGAGTTGCTGTCCCATACACAGAACGAGGGGCTGTGATTTCCGAAGGCCAGCTTCCAGTGAAATTGACTCTTGTGATATTTGACACAAACTTAGCGACAATAGCGAGATTACTATGCGATATATATTTAGCATCCGCAACCCAAAGGCGTGATAGAGTATCATTATTCGGAAGCACTGTTTCATTGCCCATATTCACTCTAGCAACTGTCTCTAATGCCTTACCCCACAGATTCACTCCATTTCTAAATCTATCAATAGAAGGCGCACCCTCGGGAATGAGTTCATCAGGGATAGAAACAACTTCCAAGGCATTAATGAACGCAAACGAATTCGCAAGGGGAGTAAACGTAAGAACTAGATTACTAGAAGTTATGTTCAAAGAATACTCCTTGACCACAGAACCACTATCAATCTGAAACTCTTTGAGAAGGAATATATTTTGAGCAGAAACTGAAAACTTGGCTAAACTCAAATTGAACTTATCAGAAACAAAAGGGTAGAAGTAAAGGCGGATCCAATGCCGGCCCGACTTCTTAATTTTGAAATTGTAGTTGGAAGTTGTTTCAAATATTCTAGCAGTTTGAAAGAGATCTGAATATAAAGTGAAAGAAGATGAACTTGAATCTATACTTGTAGTGGACAAAAATGTTCTACTTGGATTTGAAAGAATATCAGAATAAAAGTCATCAGACATAAATTGACGACCCATTACTGTTTTATTAGAGAATGATCCACAATCAATCAGAAAATTATCATCAGGATTGAATCCAAATGAGATAGATAAAAAACACAACACACAGAAAACCCAATAGAGAAAATGAACTTTCCCATCATTCATGGTGGCAAAATATGAAATTCAGATTGATTGAGTAAATGAAAATTCAAATGAAACCAATTCACAATGCCAAGATATCAAGAACCCAGATGAGGATTTTCCATAAAACAAGTGAATGAGCAAAAAGAATCAACTACAAATCATAAATCACTACCCTTTCCAACCCCCATAGCAAAATTAAGAAACAACCCAGAAATTTCTCACTATCAAAAAACTGAAATCAATCATAGAAGACAGAAGATTATGAAAATGGGTTGTGGGTTTGATCAAAGCAGCAAAAAGTAAAACAAGAAACAACCCATCACGTTATGTTTGACGGATTCAAAGAATAAGACTGAAAAAATCAGATTAGATGACCAAAATGTGGGGTCAAAGAAAGTTTGAAAGGAAGATGGTGATTGAAAAGAAAGAGGAAAACAGCTATGGAGATGGATGAAGGGTCAAGGGATTGAGGCCCACAGTGGGTAGAAAGAAAAATAGACATGAAATTGGAAGAAGCTTCGTGTTTGATAGACATGGAATTTGAATGGTTAAAAAGGACAGGAGGAATATTTTTTTGTCCGGCAATATCATCAACGAAAACTTGTCTGTCAGCATTTGTTTAAAAAAATTATTAGAAAAATTATATATGGATATTGAAATGTGTCGATTGTTTTTAAATTATTTTAGACGGTCAATTCAGTCATTTAATGTATTAATATTGATATTTTTAATTGGATCCTTTATCTATATTGATATACTTCAAATTTGTAGTAGAATTATGATGTGACATATTAAAGCATAATTTTTTTAAAATGAGTAAGTTACATCTTAATCATCTACCTCACCCGTGTAATTTAGACTTAACAAAACTAGTTCTTAATGAACCCCTGATTATTGTTTGAAAAGAGAAAGAAAAAAACCTCTTACTTAACAACTCAAACTCGTGAACCAAACACGCTCTTAGTAAAAGAAAAGAAAGAAAAAATTAGTGTTAACGAAGTTATGTGGTATAAAAAACTAATAATTTTTAGTCACCTCATTATAAATTTGTTTATTTTTAACAATAACATTTGACAAGGACTTGACTTGATAAGAATATATTAATATTTTGAAGATGAAATTGATACTTTTAAATAATGATTAAATTGAAAAATGATATATTTAACTTTAAAAATTGAAAATTAGCTTTAATTTTTATTTGATTTTTAAGAGAATCACAAGAGCCTTCCATCTGTTTGAATAAATATAGTTTTTTTCCCTTTAAAAATAGAATAATAAAATCATATTTAAGCTAAAAATCATAAAAACCTTATTATATATTTTAAAAAAACTATCTATCGATTCTCTCTCAAATAATCTTTCTATTCGAGTATCATTTATACCACAAAACTTTACTTCTAAAAATAATGACCTAGTTCACATAATCAAATTTTCAAAACTCAGCGTTTTATTCCCGTCTTAAAATTTTATTCACATGATTAAATCTATTACTTCATTGGAACAAAGAAACCTTCAAAATTTATAAATAAATTGACCATCCTTGAGAATGCGACAAGAAAAATATATCAAACGTTACGTATAGAAAAATATATCAAGCCTCAACCGTCCTTTTCCCGAGTGTCATCTCCAAGATAACATCATTAATTAGTTTAATTAATTAGTCGGATGTCCATCAAAATAAAGTAAACGATAGCTCATAATAAAGTAAGTCTAAGTAATATTGGAGATTATTCTGAGAGTTTTTTTTTATATTCCTTCAGCAGGATTAAACTGATGGAAACGGAGTGAAAGTTTTCTTTTAAAATTTGTTTCATTTTTATTTTTTCCTTGAAACCGTCAAAGATTCAAAATGTGGAAGTCTTTTTAGGTTACTTGTTTTCTTTTTATTGGGTAAAATACTCATTTGGTCCCTGAGTTTTGGAGCTCGTGTCTATTTGGTCCTTATGTTTTCAATTTGTGTCTAAATGGTCCCTGAGTTTTGGATATTATGTCTATTTGGTCTCTGTGTTTCAATTTGTGTCTATTTAGCCCCTGAGTTTTAAATATTGTGTCTATTTGGTACCTGAATTTTCAAGTTGTGTCTTAATGGCCCATAAATTATTAGAAATAAGTTTAATTCTTCCTTAATTTGTTAACTCATTAACATAATATCGACTTAATGGTGACATAAAATGTTTAATTGATCAAAATACTGACAAGAGATTAATAATTATGTCAAATTTTTTGCCTAGATTTATGAAAGATTTAATCATATCTTCATATTTTGACCAATTTAACATGCTATGTCAGCGTTAAGTCAATAATCTTGTAAGAAGTTAACGAATACGTTAAATTAAGAACCAATTAAACTTATTTCTAATAGTTCTTGAAAATCTAGGGATCAAATAGACACAGTATCCAAAACCCAGGGACCATTTAGACACAAATTAAAAACGCAGGGACCAAATAGACACAACATCCAAAACTCAGGGACCACTTAGACACAAATTGAAAACGCAGGGATCAAATAGACACGATCTCCAAAACTCAGGGACTAAAAGGGTACTTTACCCCCTTTTTAATTCAAAAAATTGAAAAATTGAAAAGTCGTTACCATAGAAAGAAACAAATTTATTTAATATATTTAAATATAAAATTATTTCAACATTTTTAATAAATAAATAATAAAATTTTGAGATTATAATAATAATAGAGCAAGGGTGTATTTTTTTTTTTTAAAATCTACAATATATATTTTATTTCATAAATGTATATACAATTTAAATGATCAAGTATCTCTTTAAATTAAAAATATATTTTATAATAAAACTGATGTAAACTTTAAAAAATTATATGTTAATCATTTTTTATATTATAAATAATTTATTTCATATTATTAATGAATTGATAATTATTAAAAATATGATATTGAGGAAGGACTCGATGATTTTTTTTTTTAATTATTTAGTGTGTTTTTTCTTTTCTATTTTCTAATTATAAAAATTGGTTCGCAAGTAAAAAATTATATTTATTTTAAACTTATAGAAAAAATAATTTAATTTAAAGGTTTAAATTATTTCAAGATCGAGAAGATAATTTTTTTTAAATGATCAGGATGTGATTAATTATAAAAATAGACGTCTTAATTTTATTTCGTTATTTCAATTTTATATCTCACATATTTATTTATTTTTATTAAAAAGACTGTTTTAAATGTTAAAATCAAGCTAATATTTTGCTCAATATACTTATATATTTTACTATTTTTAATATCAATATATTTTCCTTCTATAAATAAATTTGTTTCCAATCTACTAAAAACTTTTCAACACCTCTATTTTGTGAATTAAAAAAAAGTAAGTTGCTAAGAAAAAAACTCCAACCATTTTGAAAGCCGTTCGTGAGAAAAGGAATGTAAAATTAAATTAAGAAGCAAAATCTACAAATACTCCCGTTTCATTCCATTTATCGGGCTAATCGAGCAAAAAAGGGTTTGTTTTGAGGGACACTTATCAAGCATTCGAGAGGCAGCCTCTTCGAATAATCTTTCATAATATTGGGATGTGTATAGTGTACTAACATCTAATTTGTATGCCATGACACTGTCATAAATAATTAAACTAAAATCTTATTATTTTATATGGTTCTTTTTTTAAAATTAAAAATAATTATTGTTTAATTTATTATAAAGTAATTTATTAAACAGAATATATTCCATAATTTTAATTTTATTTTATACATTTAAATAATTTATTTTTTTAATTAAATTTTAAATGATAATTATATTAAAAAAAAATCAAATCTTATTATATAAATCATACCCCTTGCATATCAAAGATATGTTTTCTATTTCAGGCTTCCAAAACCCATGAAACACCCCATAACGTAAGAGAGTTTGATATTTAATTAAGAATGACATTGACACAATTAAGAATTGCTTGGATGGCATTTGGCGTGTTGAATCAAGAATAATAATTAGTTAATTAATGAAAAGGTTTGAAGATGTTGTGGGATATGTTTGAAAATAATATGAAAACTAAAGAAACGTGAGGACTATTCAATGATAAACTTTAAATATTTAGGTAACAATGAAGACCATGATATTTTCAACATTCTCAATTCAACGGTAATTATGTTAAAAATAAAAATAAAAAATCAACTGTAATTAAAAAAAAAAAAACTTTTTTTTAGGGGATTGGATTGAGATGAATGAGGTTTTTTAAATGGTTCAATATGTCATTCTTATTATATCAGTATATGTATGTTTAATCTTCTATTAATTGATTATTAATATTTATCAATGGAGATTTAACTTAGTGAGAATATAATTGTAATTCCTCTAATAATAAAAATTTGAATCATCTCTCATATATTATATATAAAAATAGATGATAATATATCATCATTAAAACATCTAATTTCACGTATAAAATGTAAAAACGATTGTTTTTAGGGAGTGTCACAGCAACTTTAAACTATTGGGGAAGTTAGAGGTATGGTTGAAGCCTAATGGTATGAGATTTTGTAAGGAGGTGCAATTAGCTAGTGAGGAAATATAATATGGTAATTGGTGTTGGGATTTGGCAAGTATATGAAATTATTGATAAAACCCTAAAGGGTCTGTTTGGTTTGCAATCCAGATTCAGTTTTATGAATCTGGATTGAATGAATAAAATGAATCTGCTTTGTTTCGTGTTTGGTTTACAATTCAGAAAAAAGCAATTTGGATTCAATTTCTTTTTTAGGCTAAAAAATGAATTCAACTAAAACAAGAATCCAAAATATCCAACTCAAAAACTGAAAAACACAGATTGACCTCACCCACACAATTTAATCCACGGGTTTGAACACATGAGATAAAAATACGAGTCGGACCCATTTTCCGGATTTGGGTCTGGTCGGGCCCGTTTTTAGAGGTTGACCCGGTCCATTCTAGCTTTTATTTATTTAATTAAAATTTTAATTGCATGTTTTTAAGCTGATTTTTAACTTTTTAAACTTAAACTTAATTCTAAAGTGATGGAAAAAATGTTAATTTATTTTTTCACTATATCCTATTTTTTATTTATACTTTGTTTTTATAATTATATATAAGATTAATTTAAATATAAAAAATAAAATTATATATATATATATGTTTTGGAGGTTGTTGCTCACATTTTTCTCCGCTTATTGTTTACTAATGTATGTAGTACTATTTGAATAACGCTATTGGAGGTTTTTAATGCCCAAATGATCTCTCCATTCAGTGTGAAAATATTTTTTCAGATTCTCTTTTATTGAGAAATTCTCTCTTTGGTTGCACTAGGTTCTTATGAATTTTAGAATGGACCTCATTGTGTCTTGTATAATTCTCCTTTTGGAAAAAACTGAGTTGTTTTAATCTAAAGAGTTTATTTGATAGACTTGCAATGCTTCTATTATCTTTATTATAATTTTTTTAAAAAGAAAAATTTATCCTAAGAATGAGAATAGTTATAGTTGATGCGGATAAAGATGTTTTCAATTTATAAGTTATGAATTATTAGTTTTTTCAAACTTAAAAATGAATGATTTAAAGTTGGAAGTATTATTTTCACACTAATTCACAATCTGATTTTAAATTTTTTGAGTAACCAACCAAACACATATTTCAAATTTCTGAATCTCAATTATAAATTCCGAATCATTACAAACACGGTTTGAACCAACAAATTTACAGAATAGAACTCTGAATTCATTAGAATCCACTAAATTCAAATTCTGCTTTTCAGATTGCATACCAAACAGGGCCTAAATTTGCTCAATAAGTTTGGTTGGTAACCAAGTCTTAATTGTGGCCATTAGATTTGCTTGGTGGGCAAGAATGAATTATGACCGTTAGATTATACTTGGTGACCAAGACTATTTGTATTATAAATAGAGGCAACCTTTGTTGACAAATCCATCCCAAAAATACTGAGAGTGTATTTGTATTGGGTTCGGGGAGGGCTATGGTGAGAGTGTGAGAAATATTGTGAAAGAAAGGGTTTACTTTCTTGAGGGATTTTGATCGTAATACACGGTTTAGTGTATTGAATATTTTTCACTGTAACTCTTGATTTATTATAGTGAAATCTACAGCGGTAACAACTGGACGTAGTCAATTGGGGTGAACCAGTATAAATCCTTGTGTCGTTTGATTGTGTTTGTTTCTTTATTTTTCTCAGTTATTTCTAGCGGTGAATGTGGGAAAGGTAGTTTTTTTTCCCAACAATAGGTACCTCATATATTCGTTTTTTTATTTGATTGTCGTTTTGTAATTATGTGGTCTATTTTTTTTTATTAATTTTTAGAAAATTTACTGTTTAAATTGATATTATTCCAAAGTATATGGATAAATTTTGATTTTTTTCATAGTTATTTTTAAAATAAAAGTATGATCGGGGTAAAAATATTTCTGAAAAAAGATCTCACACCACCTGGATTTATTGAGTTAATCTACCACTAATTACCAGATAACTTTTGGAAGTGTTTAGAAGTATTTTTAAATAAAAAAAGTAATTTTGATAACCAATAAAAAATATATTTTAAAACACATTTAAAAACTATCCCAAACTAGCCTTAATTCAAGAGTAAAATAAAATTAAACAAACATGCAAATAATAGTGAAATTAAAAGAAATCACTAATTTAATAATGAATTAATTACAGCAATAACCACTTTAATTCACTAAATTTCAAAATTAATGACAAATTACATTCAATATAAAAAATACCCAAGAATCACCGTTTTTCGTGGTGATTTGATGGTATTTATTTTTAATGTTATCCATCTTACCTTTTCATCTCTTCTGATAACTATATCTCATTAATTCAAATCAATTTTACTTGATTTTATGAATCTTTATTTAAGGAAAACATAAATATAGGTTTATTTTTAGACAACTCCATCATTTTCTTGCTCTTCTCCCCCACCCTCCTCGCCGGCGTTTTCTTCTCCATTGGCTCCTCAATTTTGTCGACGAGAGTATGGTAAGCGCTAATGGCATCTTCATGTGTCTTTCTTCTTCCTCCGCCTTGGTTGACGAGAATCCTGGGAAGTTGGCTACCATATATTTCTTCTATGATCGGCTGCTCTTGTGTAAACGTTCCCTCCACTGAAGACGAAGATGACGTTAATAGCGTCTTCGTGAGTTTTTAACGATTCAACACATTGATGATCGAATTCTTTTAAAATCTTGAATGTTTTATCCCAAGAAATATAGTAGATCTAAGCGTCGTGAACGACAAGTACGGTGACCATGTTGACGTGTTGAATTTAGAGAAGCTTCTTACGACGACAGACATTGACGTAATTTTTCGTGTTGTTCATAGTTGCTGCTACAAATTTATTGGTTGTTGTTACAAGTTGGTCTATCTATAATTAACTATTTATTTGTAACATCCCGAAATATTTCCATAAACATGTAAAGCATAATACCAACAGCGGGAGCAATTTGTAGACACCCATTTTCGTCCGGTAATATTTAAAATTAACAATTTTTACATATTTAAAAAAAAGACTTTGGTTTGAAATGTGGTATTTTCTTTGACATGATTTGTTTAATTTGGATTTGAAAATAAAAATTTAAATTTAAATTAGCATGTTTAAAATTGATTTGAATTAATTTTGTTTAAGTTTAAAAGATTTGGAAAATAATTTTTAAATGAGAAAGATGAGTATGAAAATTATTTTTATGAGTTGTCAAATAAAATAAGATATTTTTTATAATTATGGGAAAGAATAAAAAAATTTATTTTATTTTGATTTTCATTAATTAAATTTTCCTTGTTTGTTTTTTCCTCTTGGCTATAAAAAGGACCCTCCTACAACCCTAAAAAACACAATATTCACAAGAGTAAAAACTTTGAAGTTTTCTCTACATCTCTCCTTTTCACGGTCATAACTTTTCTCCTCTTGCTTTTTAAAAAACCCAAAATCATTCACAAGAGCCTCCCTCCCTTCATCATTTTTACTCTCCTCATCATCTTCTTGATTCACTCGTTGGAACTCAGGGCTACACATTTGTAAGTTTCTATCGAACCAAGGTAAATTCCCTTTCCATTAAAAATGTAGTCATTTTATGTCGCTGTTTTGCTTTAATTGATTTCATGATTTTTGTATACTGATTTAGATTTTTTTTGAAATTTTTATTTGAAAATATACTTAAATACGAACCCATAGGAAAAAGAATCAATCGATTTGGATTTGTAGTTTAAAAGTTTTGATTTTTTGAAGTTTGATGTTCATATAAATTCACTGTTACGAAAATTTATGAGCACTTACTATTTCTTGATTTTTCGACACTGATTCTTTGAAATTAAATATTTATGGTTATTTTTATATGAAACTAGACTCGTAAATAAATATTTAGAAACAAGAATCACCCCGTTTCGATAAGTATTAAAAAAGATATGATTTGTTAAAGTTTGTGTAAATTCTGCAGAAATTTATATACAAAACCGTGGCTGAAAACTTTTGACAGGAAAATCTGATTTTTTTTTTACAAAGTGTGTACTTTTCGATATTAGAAATCAATCTTGGATGAACCTAGAATATTTAGAAGAAAGAATCGAGTAAAAATATATTTTTGTTATAAAGTTATGAATTTCTAAAGTTGAGGTGTTATATTTGGGATGATTGTGCTGAATTTATTTGTTTGCCATATTTGTGAATTTGATTGCCATATTTTATGTTTTCTATTTATTGTCCCCAAATTAAGGTAAATTTTGAATTGATTTGTTAATATTATGTTGATGTATATTGGATTTTCAAAAAATAAAGAAGTTTGAATTTATTAGGATACTAATTTTCCAACTTCCTAAAAGACATAATTTGATTAAATGACCAAATTTTTAAATATAAAATTGAAATTAATTAGGATACTAATTTTTCAAAGCATAAAAATTAACAATTAAATTTAAATATAGTAATTGGAATTAATTAGGATACTAATTTTCCAAAGCATAAAACTTAACAATTTAAATAAAAATATAAGATTTGGAATTAATTAGGATACTAATTAGGTAATTTTCCAAATCATAAAAATTAACAATGAAATTTTAAACATTAATTGGAATTTATTAGGGTATAAATCTGCCAACTTTCCAAAACACAAAAGATTAATAATATAAGCCTTAAATAAAAATTGAAATGTATTAGGATAATAATTGTCCATATATACCATAAATAAAAGATTTGTCAAATAAATTTTCCTATTTAAAACCTAGGGGCTAAAAGTGAAACTTACCCTAAACCTAATATTTAGTTAAATAATTTTAATAAAAAAGATAAAAATTTATATTTAATTCAAATATTCATATTTAAAACTTAAAACACAAAAAACAAAAAACAAACAAATCGTTTTCGAAAACTCCGACGATAGAATATGGGGCGTTGGAATACCATGCTCCTAAACATTCTTGAGGTAAGGAATTTTTTCTTGGAATATTGAGTTAAATTCACGACAATATTTTTTTCTAATGGCTTTACGCCACTCATACTTATTTAATCATACTTTATTATTAAAGTATTGATTAATAAACATGAGACATTTAAAAAAATAACCCAAAAAAATATTTATAGATATAAAGGCTTTTTCAATAATACACCAAAATAAAAAAACAACAATCGTTTTTAAACGAACACAATAGGGTGCTAATACCTTCCCTATGTGTGAATGAACTCCTGAACCCATTTTCAATAGTTAGTAGACCATCCTTAGTTAATGACCAGGTGACTAATCACACCTAATTTAGAAATTCAATGATTAGTGGCGACTCCCTCTTTTTATTTTTCTGCGTCGTGTTTACGTAGCGACACAATTTAAATTCAATAAGTCATTTATTCAAAATCAAAACTAAACATTTTATTCGGACCGGTCATTTCAAAACAAAAATTCCTTAGCGTTAGTTGAAACAAACAAAGAATTAAAAACAATACTTCAACCCAAAACATAAGTTCAAAACAAATAAGTATTTTCACAACAAATTTTCAAAAGAAAACATGATTTATTTTGACCCATCATTAAAGAAAAGAATAAACACCGCCGACGTGTAAAATCAATCAACCACTCCCGCCACGAACCCATCATTTGCCAGCTTTCTTCTTTCCTTTACCTGAAAAAAAAATAATGTAGCATCATGAGGCTACGCCCAGTGAATAGAAAATTGTTAAAGAAAGAATTATGCCATAGAGAGGTTTTCCTAAGACTTTAAGTCCAAAAACGTCCTTACCGACATCCGATAAATCTCTCACTTCCAAAGAGTCATAAAACTTGCCTCTAATCTTGAAAATCATCTCTATCCGAATTAGTTTTAAACATAATTTTTCTACAATTTAAAACTAATCGAAAACTTTCCCGTTAATACCTTTAATCTCCTCTTTATTCACATTCAAAGAGAGACTACGCCCTTAAGGAATTTAAACATAATTTTTCTACAATTTAAATCCTTTAGGGATATTCTTTTCCATTGTACGGATGGAATGAACTCCGCCTAGTTAGGTGTTATTTAAGTTGTGCACACTAAATAATCTCCCCTAATGACTATTCTTCATTAGGCAAGGCCTTGCCTAATGTGAACCTACAACCATATTACCCAAGGTATTTTAAGGTAATATGATTTTCCACAAAACCAACCACAACGCTTTACAAGCCAAAAAGATCCAACTAACCCTTTTGAATCGAACTCGGTCACTCCCAAAATCCTTTACAAATCTAGAGGTGAGACTAGCCTACGCTTATGCTATTTCACCCCTTAAGCAAAACTTAGGATCTACTAAATAATTCTAAGGAAAAATCGGCGGCATAACGGCTATATTTTCTTAACTCCCAAAAGAAAACATAACCTACTCGTTCAAATAAAGTATCACAATTCCAGAATAAACATCCAGCAACAGTATCTAACTAACAGCCTAAGCCTAAACTTTCCTAATTGGCACTATCATGAATCGGCATCTAAGTTAAACAACGAATTTAATAATTTAACCAGAGATACTCTTAATACTCAGTAAACATCCAATGTAAGAAATGAATCAATTCACAACTGCCAATCATCTCAATCGATATCGATATCTTTCATCTTATGCTCAATTTAAAAGAATCATAATTCTCACTATGCAATACCAATTTCTTGATTTAACTCACATAACCTCAAATGTTCTTTTAACATCCAAATTTAATACCAATTTCAAGAGGTTAAAACTTTTAAAGAAAAAGGAAAAGCAATCATGGAACACTTCTAACTTTAACAAAATTCTACTCACCTTGTACACAGTAAGAATTTTTCAAAATTCTTTATTCCTTCCACCACACAACTACGACCTGAAAAATAAGTTACAATCTAAAATAAATTAAACCTACATTTATGCTAAGATAAACATAAACCGAACGTAGGACGAGAGGATTACGGGGTAGGACGATGGTAGGACAATTAGGACCGGAGGGTGACGGGTTTGACTTCAGGTTAGGACCGGTTAGGACAGAGGGGCTACGAGTTTGGCTTCAGGTTAGGACAGACGTAGGGCGGGCGTAGGACAGCGTAGGATGGCAGCGTATGATGGACGTAGGACGGACGTAGGACAGCATAGGATGGACGTAGGACAGCGTAGGACAGAGGAAGAATTTTGGGGTTCTGATTCATTCGTTATCTATCAATTCTACATTAGGTTTCAAAAATAGGAATCATTACCTCAATTCAGATCGGAAGAGACTCTTCTACAAATCCACCAAAGAGAAATCCTAGGCAACTAAAACACCTATAAATCAAGGATTTACAAATCGATTAATCGAAATCGATTTATCTCACAATCGAATGATCAAGGAAGGAGATGAAGAAGGAGAAGAATACCTACCTTTTTCTTCTGTCTAGGTTTTCATGTGAAACTGAGAGAATGAGCAGTGAGATGTCTTACCTTTTTTTTTCTTTCTTTTTACGCCTCCCCCCCCTTTTTTTTAAAAATCATTTATTAAATATCCAAAACCTCCCTAAATATCTAAGTCTAAGGTATTTTAAATTAATTCTTAATAATAAGAATTAATCTTAAACACTTTATTCTTAAAAATTTAAGAGATAAAAAAAAAGAGAAAATTTATTATATTTTTTTTAAATAAAAAACTTACCGAAAACCCGAGGTGTCACATTATTAAATATAAACATGTTTATATATGGCTGCTGCTACATGTTGGATTATCAATAATATATTGTTTATTAAATATAAATATGTTAAACCATGTATATGTATTGTTCGCCAAAACAACCATTTATGGCTAGTGCTACAGGTTTTAATGACCGTTTCTACAGGTTGGTTTTTCAATTATACATCGTTTATCAAATATAAACGTGTTAAACTATGCATGATTTAGTTTTTCATTTTTTTATGTTTTTTTTTTCAATTTAAACTTGTATTTGGTTTAGTTTTGTTAAACTTTTTTTTTAAAAAAATTGAACACTTATTACTTTTTGTTTCTTTTTTTTGTTTCAATTATACACAGTTTACTATTGTTAAACTAACGGTGAATCTCTTTTAAACATTTCAGAGTTTGAAAAAGTATTAATGACGGTTGGACGATGATTGAAAAAGAAAGAAATTCGATTTTTCCTGGAAGAAAGAATTTATTGAGAAGTTTGAAGATTTTTTTTTTGTTATAGTTTTAATTTTTTAGATTTCAATTTTCCATTAATTTTACAAAATTTAAGGGATTTTATAACTTTCCTTAAATTTTACATAAATTGAGGAAAATTAAATCGAGTGTATGTTTCATTTTTTCACAATGTAATTTAAATTTTCCAATAATGGTTTAGGGTATATTTGATATATATATATATATATATATATATATATATATATATATATATATATATATATATATATATATATATATATATAATTTTGTTTTTTTTTTTAAATAAACAATATTAAATTGTCTACTCTACTACTGAAAATAACACTTTAATAATTGAGCAAAATTATTATAAATCAATTATTAAAAAAAAATATAAATATTTCAAATGATATGACATGTCTATCCGATTCACTATAATTATTATGGATCAATATTAAAACAAATAATTGATTATATAAATCAATTATATTTATTTAAATTGATTAATATTTATCAAGTATCAATCACTAGTTAATGATTTTTTAAAGATATATTTTTTAAATAATTTATAGTTTATATTTACAGTTACTTTTATAAACATATTTATAAAAAAAAATAAATAAAGCGACCCATTAAATTTTCCCATATTTTTAGGGATTAAAATTCAGCCGAGATCGACTTAAAAATATATATAAAAAAAAAAAAATCAGCCGAGATAAATAAATTTGTTGGATCAAATTTTGTTAATAAAATCAGAAGCTACCATCAATTTTTCTTAACGAATCTCAATAATTAACTAACTTGCAAAAATTAAAACTTTGATATAAACTAATTAATCTATAGTCAAATATGTAGAGCGTGAAAAATTGTGATTCACGTGATAATGAAAGCAATTGAAAAAGATAGCCAGTTGGTTGTTAAAAGTTGATCAATCATATGCATAATCTATAGTTTTCACCAGAAGTCAAATCATAGTGCCAAATCCAATGTTAAACGAGTTTTTTTTTTTCCCATTCTTCTTTTTTATTTTGTAATTTTTTTCCCATTTGGTTGGTGAAAACAAAGATTGTCAAAACTCTAGCAAGTAAAGTAGTTTTATATTCGACAAAATTCAGTATTTTGATAAAAAATTATTGTCTCAAATAGCATATTTATATATTGTTGAAAATTTTATTTTAAAAAGTAATTATTTTTTTACTATTAGTTTTGGCTTTTTATTTTACCATAAAAATTATATTGGCTTAATTTCTTGTTTTTTCTTTGACAGGCAGAAGCCTTTTTCCATCAAAATCCTCTTAATTGTTTTTAGTTTTCCTTTTAATTCTTTAGGCATTGAATTCCTTATCTTATTTGAAAGTTATCTTTTATCTTGTCACTATTTTCATTATTAAAAGGAATTCAATCATGCTTAAATTCCCTCCAATCAGTTGTTGTCAATTTGTATCTTTTATGGAATTTGCTTAATTGGTTAGTGGAGATGAGTTGGCCTCCAACTTAAGCAGTAGGCTCCTTATTATTGGTGATAAATATGAAGGTTGTCTCTCATATTCGGTTCAAGCTTGATGTGTATGCCATTAATCTATGGGTTTATCAATTGTTGGCAAAGAACTGTATTGTGAGTTGTGACGGATCTAGAACCCTAATTTAAAGTTTGAAAAGTTTGTAATTTTTTAAACTATTATATATTAATTGTATAGAGTGAATAATATATTGAAAAATTTTATTTAAGTTTTTCAATCTACCATTAACTCATTAAAAATGTATTAATTTATTTTTCAATGATTGAGATACATTTAATTTGATAGTTCTTTAGTGATATAAAAGCAGTTCGGGAATAAATTGTGTGAGAAGAAAAATATTTTATAATAATTTAAGAATAAATTAAAATGAAAATCAAGTCTTAATAAATTTTTTTCATATATAATAGAAAAAATAATATAATATTGTACTATTATAAATTAAGAAGACAGGACAATAACCATAAAAGAATGTCAAATTATTTGCAAACTTTTTTTTAATAAATGAAATGAAATGTAAGTGTAAATTTTAAATCTTAATTATTTATATCATATGTAAAAAAAGAAATTGAAATTATATATGAAGATATAGGTTTAAAAACCATATCCATTGTTTTTTTAACAAAAAAAATAACATAGGATTATATAATTAAAAAATATAATGTGATATTATGAGAGAAGATAGTGTGTAACAACCCGAAAAAATTCCCAAATACATTGAAACACATAATCACAGCGGAAGCAAATAAATATCAACATTTAATCCTCTTTATTGAAATCAAATTCAGAAATAGTTCATAACCGATCGGTTTTATTAAAATCAATAAAACATCAAAGAAAGGCAAACTCATCCATTGCCTAAGAATTCTCAAAATAAACATTAGCAGTTGTTATTATTAAAATCAAAACAAAACATGGACAAAACAATGTTTTCACCCCCAAAACAAACAAAGAATAAAGGATTCGCTAGCGAGCAAATCCGTGCCAACCGGTCACCACCTCGAACTGCATCAGCCACCAAGTTTCTTCTTTCCTTTACCTGAAAAATAAATAAATGTAGCATCATGAGGCTACGCCCAATGAGTAGAAAAATGTTAAATTAAAAATCACGCCATGAGAGATTTTTCTAAGACTTTAAGTCCTTTATCGGTATCACAACTTCCGAAAACACTCTTTCACCCAAAACTCTCTTAACTAATACATCCCTCCACAATATCTTTTAATCCTCAAATTAAAAGAATATAAACTTTCGAAACAGTTCTAAACTCCCGTCCTCAATTTAAAACTTTTCGATCATTAACTTTCCTAATACCTCTAATCTCCGTTTTGTCCGCAAACAAAAAGAGACTATACTCAACAAGGCATTTAAAAACTGTTTTCACATATTTAAATCCTTAAGAGTTTTAAAATATTCTTTCCATTGTACATATGGAATGAACCTACCCCGTTAAGTGCTATAAAGTCGTGCACAATCGTATAATCTCCCTTAACGGCAAATATTCTTCTTTAAGCAAGACCTTTGCTTAAAGCGAACCTGCTACCATATTACTCGAGGTATTTAAGTAATATGATCCTATACATCACTACTATGATGTTCATACGAGTCTAAACTCACACTTTTCGAAAATCACTCGTTCTAGGCCAGAAATTCCTTGAAATTAAATTCTGGAAAATCCCCCTTTAAACCACTCTAAAGCTTCCCAAAATCACCCAATATAACACTCTTGGGTCATCTCCATCAACTCCCAACCATTTACAAGTCTAGAAGCGAAACTAGCCTAAACTAGTGTAGTTTCGCTCCTTTTTCGGTCAATCTAAAGTTTCTAATGATCTAACTAAATTTCGGCAGCATAACGCCTATAATATGCCTCCCAAAACAGTACCTAAACATGGAGAAGAAAGATCCAAGTCCAGAACACAATAATTAAAAAGGTAATTAACCACCTAGGCTAAATTTCGACTTAAGGGCACTAATCTCCAAAAAAAGGCATTATCATGTCCAGCAATAAATTAACATCCTTAAACATCCAAAACATACATAATTGATCAATTTCAAGGTTAAAGATCACAAGGAAACAGTCTATACATAAACCTGTATCGATAGTCACTCAAGCATGCTTTGAATTCCAACTTTAAACATACTTCAACTTCAATATTTATATTCTTTAAAACAGCCCCTAAACCTCTTAATCAAACTTTAATTCACCCAAAAACATGCTTAACAATTAAGAGGTTTAACTTTTAAAGAATAGCAAAAATGCAAACATTCATAGTTTAAAACTTAACAAATTTCTACTCACCTTTTCAAGCTTAAGTTCCAACCCTTGAACTTTTTTTCCAAATTAATTTTAAGCACCTGAAAAGGCACTTGAACCACTTAGAAACTATCCTAAAAACCTAAAAATTACATAGGAAAGAAAAACCACGAAGCGACCACGAAGCACCGGGCCAAAACCGCGTAAAGCAGCCCCTTAATGGGGTTGCCTTGCCACGGCAGCAGCAACCTTTTGGCTGCTGCTGCCGCTGCTGCTATAGCAGCGGTACGGCGGCCCCGTGGCTCCCCGTTTTGCATCGTTTGGTGGTAAAGGCGCATGTAAAGGGACTTTTTTAAAAGATCAAGGTTAGGGTTTCTCTAGGGTTTGAAAAGAATGGAAAATTTTGAAGAAAAGAAGGATAATTTTGAGGACTTTGATGGGTTAAAACCATATTAAAACAAAATTCCAGAATTTTAAAAGAAAGAATTTCATTACCTTTAACTTCCAATCTTGCTGAGGGCTCTTTCAATCTCCACCCAATTTCTCCAAAAGAAATTCTCTATCACCAATCACACCTAAACCAAGAAGAAAGGCGAATCGATGAAACCGATAGCCTCTTGAATCGATAACAAAAAGGAAGAAGAAGAAGGAAGAACAAAAACCCTACCTTTTATTTCTCTGCCTTGGTTTTCACGTGAATGAGAAGAATGGCCAAAATCCTTTTTTTTTTTCTTTTTCTCCTTCCCTTCCACGTTTACACGCCTCCCTCTTTTCTTTTCTTTTTTTTTTTTTTAATTTTCTTTTCCTTTATCTCCAATAACTATTAAAGTAATTATTTTAAATTCCTATAAAATAAATTTAATCACAATTACTAAAGCTTATCTAGAATTTCAAATAAATATTAAAAGGGACAAAATAATATTTATTTAATTACTTACAGGAAATTCGGGACGTTACATAGTGAGATTACAATTAAATTTAATGAAAAAATTGATATGGAAGTCATTAAATTTAATACCATATATAGATAAAAAAAACTAAAATAAAGAGCATTTTATCTTCCCAATATAAAAAAACGTAGGAACAATTACGTGTATCCGTCCACCGTCCAAATGGTAGATCCGTCCACCGTCCTTGTGAGTTTTTATTAGCTGCTCAACCAACTACCATTATCAAAGCTTTAAGTTGGAAGATTCTTGGGAAAATAAATCTAACAACTAAAAATCAAAGAAGGGAGTTCTTTAATCCAAATCCACAAGGGAAGCTTGTGGTATGATCAAAACAAGAACGTGAGATTCTTGATTCAAACGTCACAAGAGAAGCTTGTGATTTAATCCACCATAGATGACGTCGTTGCAAAGAGTAACTAAAGACAAAAAACAAAGAAGAGAGTTCTTTTCATTTGTGCTTTTGGTTTAAATATATGTATTGAACGAGTAACGATTCTAGTAAATTTTTTTCCGGGCTAGGCCCTGTGAATTTTTACCAGTTGGAGGTTTATCACATTAATCACTTCGTTGTGTTTTTTTTATTTACATTCTGTCTTTTACAATTCATTCACACAATCACTGTTGCAACACCAATAACTATTATACTTTTCTTAGACTTAATTTTGATTGAATTAAACTTATTAAAATCAAAGAGTTTAGGGTCTAACATCTATATCACTATTTTTTATTGATTTAAAAAGTATATTTTTTTATTTAATAATTTATTAAACTCAAAACAATAAATTGTTGAACTAAGAAATTGATCATTAAAATTAAATTAACTATTAACTTATAATAAAATAATAGTTTTAATTCCTAAAATTTATTTAAATGACAATTATTCAACTCAAAACAAAAATTAAAACAATAAATATTAAAAGTTGTCAACCAGAACATAGCCCATTGGTTAAGGCATGCGGTTCCACCCTGAATACAGTAGTTCAATCCTCATCCCAATGTTTTGTATATATATAAAAAAAATATTAAAAGTCAATAGTTCAATAATTTATTAAATTAGAGGCAATGATTTATTAAACTACTATTTTGAGCAATAATTTATTAAATTGCTATTTCAAAAAAAAAATATTATGCTATATAAATAACTTTTAAATATACATACATACATACATATATATATACATACAAACATACACATATACATACATATATATATATACATACATACATATATATATACATACATATATACATACATACATATATACATACATATATATATATATACACACACATACATACCTACATACATATACATACATACATACATACATACATACATACATACCTACATATATACATACATACATATATATATATATATATATATATGTGTGTGTGTGTGTGTGTTTTCTGTTATTTTAATAATTCTCCTGGTTTTGACAGGGGTTGTGACCTATAAATATGAATATGACGCATTAATTTTGTAAAAAAGATACATTAGCCTACTCAAAATAACAAACCAATTGTGCCAGTATGATACTATTAAGAAAACATTAAAATTGGCATTTAAACTAATAGTTTAACTCATTCATTTCTTCGAATTGAATTATGTACTCCTATATATATATATATATTTTGTTTTTTTTTAAATAAGAGGTATTTTTTCTTAATTTATAGAAAAGGTGCATTGAGCCAATTTCTATTATCAAAAAGGATATATAGCCCTATTTCACAAAAAAACCAATAATTAAAAAAATAACATGTTAAACTATATATCAAAGTTTATATATTTCTGTTGGGAATTTGAAGGGTTGCAAATCTTAAATGCCTTAAATCCAAGAACGATAAAATAATGCAACAAAAGAATAAAGGGGATTTTGCAAAAATAGCAAAAATATGTCCAATATTTATAAAAATAGCAGTAAAAAAACATATTTGCAAAAATAGCAGAAAAATTAAATTCGTAACTAAAATATTACAAAATTGCCGCTAGTAATCAGTGATTAGTAATCACTGATTTACTGATATCCTGACATTTTGTGCAGGAATCACTGATAATCACTGATTATTTTATAAGTTATCACTGATATCTCTGATCACATGAATAGGGGTTTTTAAAAATCTACTATATTTGCAAATACTTTTTAAAAATGCTATATTTATAAATATTGCTAAAAATTCTGCTACCCGATGAAATTTCCCAAGAATAAAATGACAAAGATAAAACGACATCAAAATTTATATAGGTTCCTACTTGATATGTCATGTTTTCTACAAACTTTTAGATGAGCCTTTAATAAGACAAAAGGTTTGTTTGGCTTTGAGCTATAGTCTTTGATTTGGATCCATAAATCCTAACAAGTTCTTCAAATTGAATTGAATCAAACAACACCCAGGGCCGGAGTTAGTATTATTCATCCGGTGCGACGAAACAGGGTCTCCGAACATGGTGCCTCAAATATAGGATGAGCTTAAACAGTATTAAATATATAAAAATGAGAATTATATTGTCAGAAACTATTTCTATTTTCTAATGTGTTGGTTGGCGTGAAAATTTTAAGATCCCTACCACTCACCATCATCATATGGCTCGCGGCCTAAAGGCCGGCCCTGACTCGGCTCGGGCTCTGCCCGAGCTCGGCTCGGAAGTCAACGTTTGAAGGGCCGGCTCGACTCGTTAATTGTTTGGATTGGATATGAGGCTCCCTTTTTTTGAACGAGCCGGCTCGTTTGAGCCTCCATAGGGCCGATCCAACGAGCCGGCTCAAGCTCGGCCCAAATAAAGCTCGCAATATTTATTTCTTATTTAAATAAAATTTTATATTATTACCATTTTTTAAATTTAAGATAAAAAATTCTATTATAACTTAACAATAGAGTTAAAAAAAACAAAAAAAAACTATTATAACTTGATAGTAGAGTTTAAAAAAAAAATTTAATTTTTTTTAATTAAAATTAAGCGTCAGCTGCTCTAGCATGAAGAAGAAAATATTGAAAAGTCAACTGAAGAGTTTGAGACATTCATTTCACCAACGTCAGCTAAAGAATGTGATTCTCCCGAAGAATAATTTATTCATTTCATGTAATTTTTTTAAGTTGAGAAAAATGCATATGATTGACAAATAAGTGGATGCCAACCTAGTTGGGATGTACTTATATTGTAGTGATACACTTTATTCTCAAATATTCATGTATGAAATAATTAATAAAAATATATATTTTTAAAGTTGATACTTTTGTGTAATTACTAAATAAGATAAAATAAAATAGTTAAATTATTTAACAGATAAAATTGTTATTTAAAATAATAAGTTTAATATGTTAATTTTGTTAACACTTGATTTTAAAAAAAAGTGATTCGAAAGTTATACACTATTGGTTGTTGAGAAAATATAATACAAAAATGAACTTATATTGTAACGTCCCGTGTTCCGGTAAGTTTAATTAAATAAATTTTATCTTTTCCAATATTTATTTGGAGTTTTGATAAAAAAGGATGACTAATATTTGATTTTCTAATTTCAGGAATTAAATATTAGAACTTTATCTTTTATTGGAAAAAAAAAATTAAATAATAAAAAAAGGGGGGAGGGAGGTGTTAAAGACAAGAAAGGGAATAGAAGGAAAAAAATTCTTTTTCTCTTCTTTTCAAGTGAAACGCAGAGAGCCAAGACAGACAAGGTAGGGTTCATATTTTTTTCTTTCTTTCTTTTCTCTTCTTCTCTTTGATCATCAACCTCCCCTTTTTCCTTCATTGTTGATCAAAGTTCTCTTCCTCCAACTTTGTGATAGGTGATAGGTTGTGGTGGTAGTGTTGAAGAATTTCTAGATCGTTGGAAGAAGGTTCTTCGAATTCGAGAAAAGGTAAATTGAATTCTCTTTAGAGAATTTTAGATTCAATTCATTTTCGTATTAATGAGAAACCAAGTTTATTTAAACCCTTCACTTTTCTCTTCATGATTGAAACCCTTCCCTTGAATGTTCTTCAAACCCTAGAAATCCTAACCTTTGATTTATTGAAAAAATCTTTCACCTATCTTTCAAACCACCTAAAAAAAAAAACGAAAACGACTCGCCAATGGACCGCCGCCGCCGCGCCAAAACAGCAGTAGCAGGCTGCTGGCCGACGGCAATGAGCAGCCCATTGGTGGGCTGCTCTTGTTTGTTCGTGCCGTTTCGTTGTCCCGGTTCGATTCCTTTTATGTAGTGTGTATTTAGTTAATTTTCAGGAAGAGTTTTGAATCGTTTTAGGTACTTTTCAGGTGCTTGAAACCTTTGGAAAGGAAGGACAACTTTTGATTTAAATTTTAGCTTTAAGGTGAGTAGATGTGTTTAAATTAAATTAATTCTATGTTATGTTGTTCTTTCCTTTTATAAGTGATTACCTTAATTTTGTTTGACATTAAAGAGATCATTTTAGTATGATTTAAAGAGACTTTGGGCTGTTTTAGATGTTGCAGAATTTTGGCTTATAAAGTGTTGAAAAATTGGAATTAAAACTTGTTCATCATGTATCTTGCCTCTTTAATTGTTGCAATTGATTTTTGGAAGTAACATGGATTATTTTATGATGTTTAAGGTCTTATTATACAAGTTTTGAAGCCCTAAAGCATGCTGATTGTATATGAGAAAATTCCGTGTTTAGTGCCCACTAGGTTTCGAAATTAGTTTAAGACTTCGCCCAAATTTACAAGTTTGACTGTGTGATATTTTTGGGGGACTTTTAAGTGTGTTAGATTGATTTTGGAAGTGGATTTAGGACCTTTAAGCTGCTGGTTTAATTTAGAAAAATAGACCATCACCTAATGTCCGAAAATAGAGCAAAACTACATTAGTTTAGGCTAGTTTTGCTCTATTGGTTTGAAAATTGTTGGGAGCTATCCTTTTGAGTTGGAAATGTGTTTTTGAGTGATTTTATATCATCTTGAGGTTAGGAAAGAGCCTAATTTCCAGAAATTAAAAATTCCAAGTTAAGCCTCATTAAAAGTCGGTTTTGGGTAGAAACATTAATTCTAAGCTAGAAACCAGACTTAGGTTTGTCAAGCATTCTGGTAATGATGCTTGTAGTTAAATCATATTGTTTTGGTGCCTTAAAACAATATGGTTGGAGGTTCGCACTAAGTAGGGCCATACTTAGTGAAGAATATGCCATTAAGTGGATAGTTATAGTTGTGCACAACATAATGTCACTTAGTGGGGCAGGTTCATTCCATTTGATCAATGGGAAAGAATATACAATGTAGGTTCGCTTATGTGTTTGAGGATACATAAGAAGAATACCTCAAAAGATTGAATAGTAGAAATACGAATTCAATGCTTTTGGGGAGGAAACTCACTTTTGTTCATGAACATTAGTTGAGTTAAGGCATTGGGTAAAAAGTAATAACTTTTAAGTTGAGAGATCATGTTGGGTGATGTGAGATCGATATGGACTTAAGGTGGCGTTTGGTTTACTTGAAAGGAAAGGAAAGGAATGGAATCAGGAAATGAATTAGAAAGGGAAAGAGAATCAGAATCAATTACTTTGTTTGGTGCAGAAAATGGAATAGGTGATGGAATTCTCAAAGAATCAAATATTTTGTTTGATTTAAATAATGAATAGATGATTTATTCTTCAAAGAAATCAAATTTAACAATTAAAAAATATTTTAAATAATAAGTTTAAATATGTAATATTTATTTTATCAAATTAAATAATATTAATATTAATATTAATACAAATATTATTTTAGAATATTAATTATAATCATAAATATTCAATAATTATAATTTAATATTTTAAATTATTACTCAATTCTAATATTGTAAACTTTATCAATAATTTATTTAAGGGTAAAATGCAAATAACGCCCTTATAGTTTCGGTCAAAATCATGAAAAGTCCATGTAGTTTAAAAATGGCAAATCACACCCCCGTACTTCCAAATTATATCAATATGACCCTCCTTCAATGGTGTAAATTTTCTTTTAGCCATAACTTTTTCGTTTGAACTTGATTTTGATGATTCAAGATGTTTTGGAATCCTCATTCGGGCTCTACTTTATGGTCACTTGAAAACTTCTAAATCATCAGTAAACATCGGGGTTAATTACCGTAATCATACCAAATATTTTGACGATAATAAAACTCTGTTATTTATTGAAAATTTTGAATGTTTGAGATAACCATGACGTAGAGCCCGAAAAGAGGATTTCAAAACATCTTGAATCATCAAAATCGGAGTTCAAACGAAAAAATTATGGCTAAAAGAAAATTTACACCATTGAAGGGGAGAGGTCATATTGATATAATATGGAAGTACAGGGGTGTGATTTGCCATTTTTAAACTACAAGGACTTTTCATGAATTTGACCGAAACCACAGGGGTGTTATTTGCAGTTTACCCTTTATTTAATCATGAATTATTATTATAATATATGCTATTAATGTCATTGTAATATTAATAATTTATTAATAAAAAATATTTATTCAACATTTATTTTATTATAAATAAAAAAAAAAACAAAGTAATATTTTAAATTATAACTTTATTACATTATTGAAATATAATAGGAAAGATATTAATTAATATTTATATTTGATATATTTTATAAATAAATAGAGAGAGAGAAAGGAAAGGAATGAGCTCTCCCAAGTCTTGACTTGGGAAAGCAATTCCTTCAAAATAATGGAAAGAGAATGGGCAAAGGAATGGAATTCTTGAGAAAAATGGTAAACCAAACAATGGAATGGATTCCAAGGAAAGGATTCTCTTTCCATTCCACCAAACCAAACACCAAGGATTTAGAAAAGCATCTCAATGACATTACTTTTCTTTAAACATTTCTACTCATTGGGCATAGCCTCATGATGCTACAATAATTTTTTTTCAGGTAAAAAGAAGAAGAAAGCTGGCAACTAACGATGCTTCGTGACCAGTGGTTCAGTTGGGAAGGATTTACACCGCCGGCGAAATTGTTATTCCTTCTAGGAGTGTCTAGTTGGGTTGTTTATGCATTTATTTGAATTTTAAATATTTTATTGAGTTTCAATTGTTTTGAATTATGTTTTGAAACTATGCTTTGAGTTTTGGTATTTGAAATAAGTTCGATCGAACCAAGAACTATTTATTTATTAGTCGGAATAAATATGAGATTTCTTTGAATTTATTGCTTCCGCTGTTGTATGATTTAAATTCCATGATTTGGGATTTTGGGGTTGTTACATATATGATAGGCCGAGCTTGGCTCGCTCCAACGAGCCAGGCCCAAGCTCGGCTCGATGAACCTAACCCATGAGCCGAGCCGTTAGCCTTAACATTTTAGATTGGGCCGAGCCGGCTCAGCTCAACCAAAAGCAAAAGCTCGTTGGGCTCGAGCTTGAGCCTTCTAATGTTTGGGCCGAGCCGGCTCGGCTCTGCCCATTGATGATGGTGACCTGCCACACACATCATCCCAAAATCTATCCCAATTGAAGACAGGATACCTTCTTTTGCTATTTTTTTAAAAAATTTCTTATGATTAATTTTAGATTTAAAAATAGATAATTTTAAATATGATTAAAAAATTTACATCTCATTTTATCTATTCAAAACTTATCATATATATATATATATATATATTATGAGTAAAATTTAGAGAATAAATCATAATTTTTTTTAAGAGGGCCCAAAATTAAATCACTGAATCCATCGTTTCTTACACTACAAAAAAAAAGTCAATTTGCGACCAGAAATTTGCGACCAGAAGGTCGTTTTTCTGTTAGAATGCGACCAAATTAGCGACCAACATGGTGGTGGTAAAAAAGCTGGTCATTCCTGACTTTTGTGCGGCCGTTTAGTCACAAAAATACCACCAGAACAGTTTGGTCGCAATAAATTAAACATTTTCAAAAACGACCAAGTGGTCACTTAAAAAGGGACCATCTGATCGTAATTTAAATTAAAGATAAGTGACCAGGTGGTCCCACAATAAAGTGACCAAATGGTCACTTTTCAGTCAAGATATTTGCGACCAAGAGGTCGTTTTATTTATACCAAATTGCGACCAACAGGTAGTTTTATTTGTATCAAATGGCGACCAAGTGGTCGTTGTATGTATAATGAAATGCGACCTCTTGGTCGTTTTTTATTATATTTTTTTAATTATTTAATTATTTATTTAAATTAAATTATTTCATTTGTAAATAGTATTTTAATTTTATTTCATTTAAATTTATTTATTTATTTAATTAATTAAAAAATAAAGAAATGAAATTAAAATAAAACTATATATAAATAAATTTCCAAAATAATGTACTGTACAGAATAAAAGAAATGTAAACTACTGCGGAGGAGCAGGGGGTGGTGGAGGCGACCCGGGATCTCGGGGCCAGAAGATGCAGCTGCGACCTGGGCCGCAACCTGGGCCTGAACATCCGCCTGAATCGAAGAGCGCATATCCGCCATAGCAGTCTGAAGCTGCTGAACCTCCTCTTGCAACCGCTGCTCTGTCGGAGTAGGGCCGGAACTCGTGCTCGCTCCGCAGCGCTGAGGTCGAGGCACATCGGCGTACAGTCGTTTACCGTACGAGCCGAGGCCTGGAACTGATCCATCAGGCCTAACCCCTCCAGCAGCCTCCAAGAATGCCTCCTTACGGTCTTCCTGAGTTGGTTGCGAGTCAGGTGTGGGCAACCACTGACTCAATGACTCCGTGAAACGCTCCTAAATTTTTAAAATTCAAAAGATAAAATATTTAATATATAAGTTAGAAAGAATAGTAAAAAAAATTAAATAATTGAAAAACTAATTAAATACCTGAACTTCTCTCGCCTTATCGTCGACGATCGTCCCGTCGTTTTTTGTGTGCAGAATGAGATGCAGCTCATCAGGTGGGATAGGGCGATCGTGCTTCTCTTCCTAAAAATAGTAGAGAGATTAAAAAGGAAAAAAATATATTAATAATTAATAATTAATTAATCAAGAAAAGATAATAACAAAAAAGTACGTAAAAGAAGAAACAAAAAACATACCAATCTATGATGATGGTCGATGTGGGTCCGGGCCCCGGCTGTGTGTTTCCTGGGATTCTTCGCACGGTTGGCCTTATTCCTGCTTGACACTGCCTTGCCCTGGGGAGTGTTCAACTTGGCAATCAGCCGTGCGTGCTCCTCCTCGCTCATCCACACGGGTCGTTTGTCTGCTTGTTTTTTGCGCGCCTGGTACATGAGGTCCTGGACGTGATTGTCCCACAGGGGGAACAATCTACCGTCCGTGATATCGGAATCGATAGAATGAAACTTGCCCTGAAAAAATTCAAATAAAAATTAGTTAAAGTAATCAATTTATTTTGAAAAATTTAAAAATTAAGTGATTATAAAAACAATTGATGTTAATTACCTTCCAATTGTCGTACATCCGACGTTTCTCCGTCGTCGGAATCTTTCACGCGTGGCTCATTGGGTAGAGGCATGCTCTGGAGGACCTCGCGAAACCGTTTTGATAAGGTTGTATACGGCTCCAATCTGTAAAAAACATTAAACATATTGTGGTATTAGATTAAACAAAACTATTTATATTTATCTATTTATTTACAATTAGTAAAATGATTTAAAAAATAATTAATTAGAACAATAAACAAAACTTATGTATCCCCCTCAATCCGAAGGGTAGAGGCTGCAAGAAAGAAGAGGATGGGCCAGGTGCATCTGACTGGATGACAGTCCCTGAAGTCGTGGCCTGGGAGTCCTGCGCCAACCGTGGTGTCGCAAGCGTCGAATCCTGGACCGTTGAGGACTCTGAATGATCGGGAGTGAGATCATCTCCCGTCTCGTATTGTGCGAGGAGTATGGCCAACTCATCAGTCATCAACTCATCAGTAGTAGGGGGCCGAGGAGTCTCGTCCTCCGGCTCGTGTGACTGGGGAGGATGTCGTCCGGCCGTCATAATCCTAAATTAAAATAAAACAAAAAAAAAGCAAATTAAATCAAGTAACTAAATTATACTAATTAATTAATTTTAATTAGTTTAATTAATTAAAGTAAAATTAGACTAATTAAAATGAATTAATTAAATAATCTTAATTAAATTAATTAAATAATTTTCAATAAAGTTTAATACTTAAACAAAATTATTCTAATTAATTAATCTAATTGTAATTTACTTTAATCAAATTTAACTAAAATTAAGTAATTAAACAATTTTTATTTAATAATTACACTCATTGAAGTAGTTAAATTTAGTTTAATTTAATCCAAATTAAACTAAAATTAATTAATTAAATTAGTGTAATTAATTAATTTAAACTACTTAAGTATAATTGAAGTTAAACTATTTCAATTAATTACCCTACTTAAATTAATTGATTAAATTAGAGTAAACTAAATTACATTAATTAAACTAAAATTAAAATTTAAACAAGTGTAATTATAAATTAATTTAGTTTAATTTTATTAAATTAAAGTAAACTAGCTTAAATAAACTAAATACGTAATTAAACTAAATTAGATTAAGTAATTAAATTAATTACTAATTAAATTGAATTAAAGTAAACTAAGTTAGATTAATTAAACTAAAATTATTTAAAGTAACAAAATTAAACTAAACTAATTAATTAGTTAATGTAAACTAAAATGCTATGAATTAAACTAAAGTAAACTAAGTAATTGATTACACAAATTTAGATTCATTAAACTAAAATTAATTAAATTAACAAAACTAAACTAAACTAATTAATTGAAAACTAAAAACTAAAACTAAGTAAACTAAACTTAAATTTTATACGAAAACTAACCTCGTAATAGAAACCGGGATTGGAGGTTGAGGGTTTTAGGTTTAGAGTAAGAACGGGAACAGGAAAAAATAACGGGGAACGGGAGAGGGGAAAGAGAGAAAAGAACGAAAAGAGAGAAAGAAAAAGTGAAAGGAAGAAAAGAAGAAACGGGGGAAGAAAAGAAGAAACGGGGGAACGGAAAACTGATGGGATTTTAAATCAGATTTTGCGACCAACTGGTCGCAAATATGTAATCATGACTAAAAACGAAAGGTCGCGCGTGCTGGGGACATTACGACCATTTGGTCGCAATTTTCCACATATTTGCGACCACAAGGTCGCATTTATTCCAAAAGTGACCATATGGTCGCCAATTTGCTATTATCCACAACAGTTGTCATATCACGCGTCCCATCAAAAATTGCGACCATATGGTCGTAAATGTTAAATTCACCGCCAAGTTTTGCGACTGGATGGTCGTAATAGTTCAATTCACCGCCATAAATTTTATGAAAATTTAAATTCACCGCCAAAGATTTGCGACCAAATGGTCGCACTTATGAAATAAACCGCCAAAAAATTAATGAACATTTTATAATATTCCTTCATTTTTGCGACCAAATGGTCGTAATTTAACTTATATTTTTTGAAAAAACTTAATTCTATTTACACAAATGCGACCAAGTGGTCACATTTCACTTCTAAATTACTACCATCTGGTCGCAAATCTTAATATATATACATACATACATATATATATATATATATATATATATATATATATATATATATATATATATATATATTTTTACTTTTATTAAAGAAATAGTTTCAATAAAACATACAGTGCATCATAAAGTTACAAAATATCTTCTTCATCATCCTCAGTGTCTTCGGTCGTCGCTTCTTCTTCTTCTTCATCGGATTCATCGTCTCGAATAAATTCAGCATCTATGTCACGTGCGCGAGAAGTGGAAGCATTTGTATCATCATCATGCAATGTTATCATTCCATCGTTCAAAGGACGAACAGTACTTCCATTCTGACCATCGTCGATTACACGACATCTTATCTCATCTTCTTGAAAAGCACCAGCTTCCTCTGCATGGTTGTCTTGCTCGGATATGTTTTCCTCTACCTGGCGTGGTTTAACTTTACAAACAACTAACCAATCTGTCAGATCTCGTCTATTAATCGGATAGTTTAGATAATAAACTTGCAACGCCTGTGAAACCAGGACAAACCTATCAGCGGTGCTCATATGCTTAGACTTGTTTACCTCCACGATTTGTAAATGATCAATCTTACGGACTCCGCCTCTTCTGGTTGTCTCAAACCAAGTGCAGTTGAACAGAACAATGCGTTTCAGCGTCGGACTTGCGTATTGAATCTCAAGAATCTCATCGATTACTCCGAAGTAATCGTCTTTGTTCGTGCCAAACACCTGACCTTTTATGCAAACACCACTGTTGTTTGTTACCCGGTTAACTGAGTGCTCCTTCGTTTGAAATCTGTAACCGTTACCGACGTATCCAGTATACGACCTTGCAATCCGTCCAGGTTCCTTTACCAAAGAAATAATGCGAGGCGAGGATCATCTACCGGTATTGTAGGTGATAACTCTATAAAATAGAGTTATTTGGTCCTATTTTAATGTCTATGTGATAATTAATTGATTGATTGCTTATATTTTGTGCACTTTGAACTCATTTAGAATCATTCTTTATTAAAGCTTATTTTGGGAAAATTCGAGTTTTTAGCACTTTAAAGTATATTTAGGATTGTTCTTGGCTCTTGGTATTTAATTTTGTCAATTTGAATGAAAGAAAGTCCTAAAAGAATTGCAATTTTCATGCAGGAAATAGGAAAAAAGTGCAGATTTTTGAAAAGTGTTGTGGCGATCTTTGCGTGTGTCTTTGCAAGACACCTGGAGCGAATTAGGCAGCAACTTAGTCACGATTTTTAGCCCAGAAATATCAGTTTTTTTAGGCCCGCTTCAGCAGATTCTTCTCAAATAAAATAAGCCCATCATAGGGGTCCAACTTAGAAGCAAATTTGGAGAGATTAAGAAAAGGCCCAAGCCCAAAAACAAGTTTAGGAAATAAATTAACCTACATAGCGTGGAGATTAAAAAGTCAGCAGCTGGAGGGGAGAGACTAGAACGTGAAAAAGAAGAGGCAGCGTACGTGAGCAACAGAGGCAGATCGTGAGAGAAGGAGACTTCTTCTCCTTCATTGGGATTTTGTTTGGATCCCCTCTTTCATTTATTTATTTACTCTTACTTTTCATTATTCTTTCTTCTCCATTCTTAAGAACTCCATTGTTGAACTCAAGTTATGTTAGGTTTAGTTTTGATTTTGTTAAACTCTTTTGTTAATTTAGGTTTTGCTATGAACTAAATTTCTTAGGTTGGAATTGATTGATGAACCCTAAAGAGAATTAGTTTTTCACAAGCTTTAATAAATTCGATTTTTATGCTCAATCAATAGTTTGATATTTCTTGTCTATTTGCTTATGCTTGATCAACTTAGGTGAATTGTTTAGTTTAGTTTTAATTCTAAAAAGGTTAAAATTGAATGGAGGAATATTGATTGATAGGGGTTAACGATTCTTGAAATTGTTTTTGGTAATTGCATAGACATATGTAATTACACCTTAAGGCCTAAACCGGAACATTAAAACATATTTCTTAATCTAATTTTACCTAGACATAGGAGTTAAATTGGATTAGGAATTAGAATCATTTAGGCTTGACGAAGTCACTTGAACAAATGGGTTGGCCTGCATAAAAAGTGCATTTATTATTGCAGTTTGCTGCAGCACAGCCACAGCATTTGTGAATTCTAAGACTTTTTAGGGGGATTCTTGATTTTCCAACCATTCATCTCTACATAGTTTCATCACTTTATTATTCTTGCATCTTTTAGGAGTAATTTAAGCCACCTTAGACCATCGTATTTATTTTCCTTAATTAATTTAGAATTTATTTATTTAGTTTTGCATAATTTCACAATTTTAATTATTTAGTTTCATAAATCACATCATCCCAATTTATCATTGTCTTTATTTTCATTAAATTATTTGTTAAACACCTACTTAATCTACTAATCCTCGTGGGAACGATATCTTTCTTATCACTTTATTACTTGTTTGACTGCGTGCACTTGCGTATTACGATTTCTCACAACAGTAGGGGAGTCAACCTGTCATTGATCACATATAGTTACGTTAGAAGCTCTAAGAACAAATTGATATCGTTTTTTTTTCTTCAATTTACAATAATTAACTCACGTATGCACTGAACCATGAACGAAACTCTTTGTCGATTATGGACCCTTCCTCAGCGGCTGTAATACCAACTCGTGTCATTCTAACGTAGACGTTTAGAAATAATCTGTATGTTACATAAATAGTTAGGAGATATTTGAAATAGTTTGTAATAGTTTTTAGGTGATGAAATAATGTGAAGTTACGAACTCACTCTATGTAAGGCTCGATTTCTGCGCAGTTGCATAACACGTACGTCTGCATTATGTGATACTCAGAATCGGTCAACGGCCTACGCACTGATCTTCCAACTGTCATTCCAGGTTCTGTAAAAATTGGCAAGTCGTTTACGTCAACACCTTCGAGTAAATTTTCGATAATGTTTCGTTTAGCGGGTCGAAAGCTTCCGCAATGTGTTGATCAAAGTAGTACGAACAAAATGTGGTGGTCTCTTGCGTAAGGTACGCACTACGGATAGATCCTTCTACTCTTGCTTTATTTCCGATCGTCTTTTTCAACCGACGTAAGTACTGTGGATACAATGTAGAAAACAATTACATTCGCTCCTTTGTACTTTATACGTGTACATTTACAAGTTAAATGTGATTACCTTTCAAATGGGTACATCCAGGTAATGTACTAGGACCACCCAAGAATGCCTCGTATGGAAGATGCACGGGCGGATGCTCCATGGAGTCAAAAAATCCAGGTGGGAACATTCGCTCCAACTTACAAATAATAACGCGATCTTGAACTCAATGAAGCCACATTAGCTTCATTCATTCTGACATGTCAAGTCCCCTGAAAAAAACACTCAAGCGTGCAAGCGGCTCTCAATGTGCGTTCTCTAGGAACGGCTGAAGCGCGACAGGCATCAATCGTTGCATGAATACGTGGCGATCGTGGCTTTTCATCTCGAACATGATATGTTTTTGACTGTCTATACACCGACTCAAATTCGAAACGTATCCGTCCGGGAATTTGATAGATTTGATCCATTCAAATAATGTTTTCTTTTCCTCCGTCGTCAACATGTACTTTGCTTTTGCGTAATTATCATTGTCGTCAGGCTCCAACTCAGGACGGTTACATATCTCCCGTATATCATAATGTGCCTTCAGATTGTCCTTTGTTTTTCTCGGAACATTCAATATCGTATAGAAAATATTGTCGAAGAAATTCTTCTCGATATGCATGACATCCAGATTGTGTCTAATCAGTAGATCTTCCCAATACGGTAGATTCCAAAAAATACTCCGTTTCTTCCAACCCGTGTTTTTTCCGGTCGCATTGTTTGCACTATCTGCACCGGCCACTATTACCTTCTTCATCCCTAAAGCATCTATACCGTGTAGAATCTGCCTTCCACTATACATTGTCGAGGGGGATTATTTTCTTACTCGTTGACCCTTCTTCCAGTCACTACCGTTTGAACGGAACGTATGATTTAACGGCAAAAATCGACGGTGACAATCAAACCAACAAGTTTTCCGACCGTTTCTGAGATAAAATGCATCTGTGTCTAGCATGCAATGTGGACATGCGTATTTCCCTACCGTACTCCATCCTTTAAGAGGATGAGATCGAGGTCCACACAATTAACTACTGACTACGCAAAACAATAACGAAAACTAAACTAAATACTAAAAAACATATATGATTAAAGCAATTTAAATGTCAACATACCGACAACATTGAATACGCGGGAAGTCACCGATCGTCCAGATTAACGCGCGCGCATCAAGAAATTTTGTTTCTTGAAATATCATACGTCATAACACCATCACCCACAACCTTTTCAACTCGTAATAAGTGGTTGCAAATACACATCGAGTTTCGTTTTGGACTTTTCGCCCAGTACGATCATCGTTAGAAAAATCACAGGTTCTCTCATGCACATCGAGGGAGGCAAGTTATACGGGGTTACCATGGTCGCCAAACTGAATATTGTGCCTCGGATGCCCCGAACGGGTTAAAACCATCCTGGCATAAGCCCAATCGGCGTTTTCGGATCTTGTGCAAAATCAGGATGACAATTATTTAAATGCCTGCCATGCCATTGCATCGAGGGATGTCGCATAACACCTTCATCATGTGAATGCTCGTGATGCCATCTCATGTGCGAAGCCGTCACATCCGATGCACAACAAGAGCCGCAGGCGTGGGGTCGCAGTAAATAAAACATGCGGGCATTGGAATCAGTGCGTTTTCCTTGTTTATATCTTGGGAGAAAACAGAATTTGCGGTGATGCAGTCCTCATCCACGCCCCAAGAAATCATGCATCCGTTTCGACACGAATCTATTTTCTCCACGGGTAATCCTAGACACTCCACTCGCTTTTTCGTGGTCGTACAAACCGTGGGGCATATTATTTTCTTCTGGAGCGCATCGCCGAAACCACGATGCAATCGAATCAAATCCTCTACCGGGTATGTTGTACTGCGCCTTTATATTTAAAAGTTCTGTAGCAGCAGCAAGTTGACTTACCTCACACCCATCGTACAATGGTCGGCTAGCTGTCCTTAGCATCTCATGCATCTTACGTGCTTCCGGATTCATTTCCTCTTCAACAGCTCTTTCATCTTCGTCTACGTTTAAACTTTCACGGATATTTTCATTGCCCCCATACCCCGCACCTTCAAGTATCATTTGCTGCATTGGACCACAACGTTGTTCATCATTTCGTTCTTCGACATCAACCCCGACATTCGAGCTGCTACCCTCGTATTGTCTCGATTCCTGTAATGCAGCGTCGAACATTTCCTTTGTTTCCCCCGATACACCCAGGTGATAATAGTTTCGCACAAATCCCCGATGTAAAGATGAACCTTCACACATGAACAGGTATGATTCTCCTATTGTCGCATTTCCTGCAAGGGTAGCGTAGCTTTCCACCATACTTTTCATAATAGACAGTTGTCATTCAGAACTCAACAAATTGTTCAACCCCTGCGACGAACTCATCGTTCAAATACCCGTCTATCAACCGAACATACATCCACTCTCTCATTTTCTTTTTTCTCAATGCTAACAAACAATGGGTGGAGGGGTTTTTATAATGGACTCCTCTGCTCATTTACGACCAGATGGTAGTATTTTTGCTACCACCTGGTCGCAGTTTCCCTCCAAATTTTCCCGCCATTTTCCTCACTGCCCCGGGTCACATCAAGTCAGAATTTACGACCACATGGTCACTTTTTTGGTGACCACTTGGTAGCTTTTATCCCACCAAATTCTTTATCAATTATTGGTCCCATAAAATCACATAATTTGCGACCATCTGGTCACTTATAATTGTGACCATTTGGTAGCTTTCTTCCCTCCAATTATAAGCTACCACTGCTCACTTTTAGGTCACCAAAATTGTGACCATTTAGTTACTTTTAATTGTGACCATTTGGTAGCTTTCTTCCCTCCAATTATAAGCTACCACTTCTCACTTTTAGGTCACCAAAATTGCGACCAGTTAGTCACTTTTAATTGTGACCACTTGGTAGCTTTCTTCCCTCCAAAATTACGCGCCATTTTTTGCTACCAAGGCATATTTTAGTCACAAAAATGCGACCAGAGGGTCGTTTTTTTAGGTGACCATCTGGTCGCTTTTTTCGCGCCATAAATTCGCGCCATTTTTAAGACTACTTCTGCTTTTGGTCGCAAAAAAAGTGACCAGATGGTCACTTAGAGTCAACTTTCAAAGAAAGTGACCAGGTGGTCACCATAAAACTACCATTTTTTTTTTGTCGCAAATTTTTGGGGGCATTTTGACAGTTTTTTGTAGTGTTAAAACCGGCCCTCACAACACCCAAACCAAATTACAGCTGTCGCTACGTACCCGCGACGCAGAAAGAAGAGAATCACCACTAATCATTGGTTTTTTTAAGGATATGTGTGATTAGTCATCTAGTCATTTTATTAAGGATAGTCTACTAACTTTTGAAATGGGTTCGAAAGTTTATTCACACATAAGGAAGGTACTAACACCATATTATGTTCGTTTTGAAAACGATTACTGTTATTTATCTTTAATGTTTTATGTTAAAGCCTTTGGTTTTGAACACACAATATGTTTTTAAATTTTAATTTTAAATGTCTCATTATTTACTGATTAATACCCTAAACATTAGAAGGCTTAATCAAATTAGTATGAGTGCCGTAAAAAGCCATTAAGAAAAACTTATATTTGAGTTCAATTTTGGCATCCCTTAATTAAATTGTTATTCCTCAAGAAATAATAGGAAATCAGCATCCTAAAAGCTCCTAAAACTCTATCATCGGTATTTTTGAAAATCATCTTTAGAACATTTTAAATTTGAGAATTGTTTTGTGTTTTATGGAGAATATTACTAATATGTCTTTAGCAAATATTTTTACCAAAACTGGAAATGGAATTCTTACTAAGGCTAAAGGTTTTTCTTAAAATTTAATTTTTATTATTTATGGAAATGTTATTTAGTCAAATATAAAGTTTAAAATTTTTTGGTTAAAAGTAAGGATATGTTGATTGTTTTAAGAAAGGAATGTCTATTTTGAAATTTTTCGAAGATTGAAAAATTAGCATCCTAAAATTTTCAATCTCCTTTTAATTCCTCTTTAACTAAACATTTTTTTATGGGAAAATTAGTATCACCTAAAATTTCCCAACTTCTAGTTATTTTAAAATTTTTAAACAAAATTTTAGTATAATATTTTAGAGGATTGACTTAAGTTATGGTGTTGGTTTTAAGTATGAGAAACCTCAAAAAACGTAAATGTGACATAATAACTAAATTAAAATTGAACATAACTAAAAATCAAACTAAGCAAATTAGTTAAATTTAGGCCTAAACTAATTAAGATATAATAATATATTCTATCATTTTAAAAAAATATAAAAATAAAAAGAAGGAAAATTGATTTATTAAAAAAAATTGCATACTAATAATAATATATATCATATCATTAAAATACTGTTGTTGTGTAGGACTTTTATTAAAAAAAAAAAACCTAAAACTTAATACTAAGCTATTCCTATCCAGGGCTCTTTTGTTTTTACGACCAAGGTAAGGATATTTGGGAATTTGCAGAAAACAATTGGGCCAAGGCAAGGCATCATGCGGAAGACTACACAACCATTGCCAAAAATCATTATGTTAGAGCTTTGCAAATCTAAAAATAAGTATAATACTGGGCATGCGAATAAATGGATTTTAAACATTAGCTTCATATTCCCTTGTTTGTCTTTTGCAAATTAAAAATATAAATAATAGCTGGTGTAGAGGCAGAAAAATGATTTTCAAAGGTTTTTTGGGTCTTTTCTTCCCAACTTCTTTTACCAGAAAAGGACAACTAAAGAGGCTTTGAAATTTCCATGTTTTGTCGATAGGATGGCTTTTTTTTGTTGTGAAAGTAATTTAAAAAAACAGAGGATGATATTTTAGGAAGAAGCTGCTAAGATAACATGAGGCGGAGGATAAGATGTTGTTTTTTCAAATTTACTAAGCTGAAATTGAGGGAATGGGCAAAGAGAAGAGGATCACATCTTTATCATTAAAAGAAAATTAATAATAATTTTGAACAAGATATTATTTTTAATTTAAATACTCCTATTTCATTATTTAAAAAAAAAAAGAAAAAGAAAATTAAATAATTAATTTGTAGATAAACTCATAAACTAGACTAAAATTGCAATCAAACCAAATTTGTTCTAAAAAAAACTAATTTAAGGGAAAATGCCAAAATTCATACAAAATAAACATTTTTTTTAAAAAAAAATATATTCAAAACTTATTAATTTTAAATAATACAGGATAAAAATCGGTGTCTACAACATTAAAACTGCCACAACGCATAAACTAAGAATCAAAATGAAGGACACAAAGCGTATCGATGGCAATATTTGCATCCCGCCACTAGTTGTTTTAGACAATTCACTAAAAACTTCCATCGCATTGATCAATGGCGGTAAGCCAGTCGAGTTCACGGCGGTCAACGTCACATTTACCGTCGTGCTCGTAACAACGACCGGGTAAAGCGTAATCACCGTTGATCCGGTAACATTTGTTGTAACGGTGGACATTTTTTGACCGTTGATGAGGATGTCCATTATTCTATTAGTATCCGGAATTGGTTTCAGAGAAATAGAAGGTGAAATAAGCTGAATGTGATTGAGGAATTCTCTGGGGAAAATCGACATTCAGGATTATGGGAGAAGATGCGTTTTTGGATTCAATGGCGTTTGTTATTACGGATGATGGAGGGTCATTTTCGGGTGAGTTAAAATCAGACTGGGTGTTTACGTTGTTACAATTTGGTGGAGTTGATCCGAATGTCCATAATCTCTCATAGTCGTCGCCTAAATCATCAAACCTACTTTTCACACAATAATTATAAAAGCTTTGGTTAGCTTTAAAGTAATTATAATTCATCAATCGGGGTTTAACCTAAAGTTAACATACTCGTATTTTAAAAAAAAACGTTGACATACTGTATCTCTTTAAAGTTAGATGTTCGAATCCTTCCCACGTAATATTATATATAAAAAAAGAAGGTAAAATGCAATTAAGACCACTGTGTTTTTGGTCGAATGTAAACACACCTCTTTAGTCAAATTAAAGCAATTGAAAATGATATTAGTTAACTTTCTTTTTTTAGTCATAATTTTTTTCGTATGAACTCTGATTTAGATGATTTAAGATGTTTCAGAATCATTTTTTCTACCTTTACGTTGTGGTCACCTGAAAACTTCGATATCATCAATAAATAAAAGAATTATCATCATAAAAAAATAGATATCATTGAGGTTATATACCCTTTTATTCACTGATAATTTCGAAGTTTTGAAATAACCATAACATAGAACTCGGAGCGAGGATTCTAGAGCATCTTAAATCACCCAAATCAGAGTTCAAACAAAGAAATTATAGCTTAAAGAGAGCTAATAACATTAGTGAGAGCGATCAAATTGTATAATTTTAGATTCATGAGGGTATATTTTATCATTTAGGTTGGATTGAATTATAAACATTGAGAATTAATTTAAAAAATGGCATCGGTCGAGTGGTAAAATCACCTTTTTATGCGAGGCACCTTTATGAACTCCAAAATAAATTTGAAAAATAGAAAAAGTACAACTTACAAAAAAATGGGTTTTGTTTTTGAAATTCTAAGTTCTCAAAAGAGATTTTAAAAAGTGGGAAAAGAATATGAAAAAGTTGACTAAACGAATTTAATATTTTTTTTTAAAAAAAAAAAAAACATTTTAAACGGGCTTAAACAGATTTGCGTTGGTCCATACCTCTCAAAATTGGTTGAAATATCTGTTTCATTTCATGTGACTAAAGGTCTATTTTTCTAATTTTTTACTCTGATACTTTATAGTAATTAATCGATTCAAATCTTTAGAGTATATTATCTTTCATTAAAATAAAATATGATATTTAATTATTTTGATGTAAAAATCACGTGGTTGAGTTGAATTAGGTCTACCTAATTAGGATTATATTTGACAAATCTGTAACCTAAACCATGAAATTGTATTCAAACCACGTCTAAACTCAATTTAACTTAACTGAAGTCAATAATTTTCTTATTAGAAGAAAATATAATTCTAACAATAGAGATTATGCATAGTTTTTTTTTTTTTTTTTTTTTAGATATTATATCAAATTAGTTGGATGGAGATTCGAAACTTCAATCTTATAAGAGAGAATACTAATATCCAACTAATTAAGTAATGTTTAAGTTGACGGATAATGTACAAAGTTGAATGTATACTGAAATACTAAATTGAAGTTTAAAAGTTAAGAACCTAAGATGAAGAATAAATAAACAGAGACCAAATACTATATTTGTTATATATATATATAAAATTTAAGGTTGTTATCAACAAATTTTAACATTGAAGCGCATTTTTCGAACTAATATTCAAACCATCATTCTTGGCATTGAATTGAAAATCGATTTAGCAAGATTAATTACCAAGTGAATTATAAATTTATTAATCATTATAAATTTATGGACTAAATAAGTTATTATATAATTTTTTGGCAACATTGTATGGTAACTATTTCTTTGAAATTTTTAAGTTGGTCTAGTGACATTTTCGTTTCATATTTTATTATTGGCTTTTCATTTTTTTCAAACCATTATTACTTTTTAATTAAAATAAATATTTATTTGTAGTCATTGTTTTGTTTTCTGTTTTATTATTTGAAAAAAAAAAGATACGTTTAATAATGCCTTTGATTTTTATTTTAATTATTTATCACAACAACATTTTTTGTTTCATTGATTTTTGTCTTTTATAAATGTTAATCTCGAAATCTCAATCAAATTTAAAAAGCAAAAAGCCGGTTACTAAGAAATAATATAGTATTGAAGTCTTAATTTTTTTAATAATATTATAAGAAGTCATTTAGATTGTTGGTTTCAATCGGGAATAGTTAGTGAGTTACTACCTAATAATACATTATAGTGTTTTGAAAAACGAATCTTTATCTATTTAGAACACTAGTTTATTGAAAATATGTTCAAAATTGTTTTTTTAAAATTATTTTTCTTTCCCTCATCACAAACTTGCAAATAATGACTCAAATAAATAATAATCTAAACCTATTCAAATATTCTCTTAAAACAAAGGTAAAAAGATAGTCTTTGGAAATGATATTAAGATCTGAGTCAAACCAAGTTTTAACAATTTTCCTTAATATTTTCTTTTCACTTATTTAGGGGTGAGATTTCAGTTTGCGGTTTTGTCCAGATCAAACTGAACCGATAAGGGTTTGGACTAAAACCAAGCCGATAAGGATTCGGTTTCATTTTTTTTTTCTCTTGCAACAATTAGACATGTTCTATTAGATATACTAGACATTTTTTAAACTTGTTTTATTTTAAAAAATTATGAGATTTATATCAAATTTGATAATTAAATAACTCTATATTGAATTTTAGGCTTTGGTTTTCAAATAACTCTAATATTTAATTTATAATTGATTTATATCCATAAATAATAAAGGTACTATTCTATTTAAAATATTTTGATAAAAGAATTAATAAAGTAGGTGGTAGTTAACCAATATTATTAATAATATATATAACATTATAAAAAAAATATTGAATTAATTATGTTTTGAAACAAAAAAAATGACAGTGGGCTAAAATTAACAAAATGGAAGGGCAGGGCAGGGCTGATTGGGCAAGGGTAGTGGGCTGGGTGTCAACCTACTAGCACGCAATTATTCAAAAAAAAAGTTTTCAGTCTGGGGGTTTCATCACTCCCGGACCGTTTCTAATGGGTCCGAAAATTTTCAAACCAAACTGAACCGAAACCGCTAATTTCGGTTTGGTTTCGGTTTGAAAATTTTTCGAACCAATTAGAATCAGTTTAATTTTGGTTCGGTTTGATCGGTTTTACGGTTTCGATTCTCACCCCTACACTTATTCATGTCTTATCTCGTAAATTATGACTCAAAAAAAATAAAAACAATAAAATTTCATTCTAAGATTTTTGTTTTAGACTTTTTCAAAAATGACATTTTAAGAATTGATATTTTTAAAAATAGCAAAAATAAAAAACGACAGTTCTCATATTGAGATCCACCAATCATAGACTAAGATTGACGACTCCCTAACTTTATAAATTATTAAAATTAAATCCAAAAATGTTTTAATAAGATAAATTACCATCTTAAATTATTAAATTAGATCCTAAAAAATCACCTTAAAAACGACCTAATCCCTGGGATGGTGGTCCATAGGGACCTAATCCGTAGAAATCTTATTAATAATTAATAAATTAAAGTGGTAATTTTATCAAATTAAAAAAAAATAGGAACTCAATTACTCAAATTAAAAATTCGAGAACTCATATAATTCAGCTTTAGTTTATGCAATTTCCACAGTTTTATTATCCAACCGTAAAAGTGCATTTAAAAAAAACATACCCGTCATCATCTTGGCCATAGCTAATACGAGCAACAAGGCCAAAACTCTGATCCAATTCCATCTTCGAATACAAATCATTCTCTACCGGAACAGCCTGTAATGAAGAAACAAAAGGATCTCCACCATTTTTCGTCTCTTCCAAACAAAACCTTATATATCCAGATTCTCCAGAAGTATACACTATCTCATCATTTACAACCTCCGATATCGACGATATCGTAATCGTCGACATTTTCTTTCCGTCGATACGGATATCAAACGTCGGAGGACGATTAAGACTGTCATAATCACCGTAGAGAAACCCCGATCGTACGAGGTAACGTAGCTTCTGATTATTGATAGGTAAACTATAGCAACTTTGTCCATTTGAAGAAGGAAAAGCTCGAAGTGTTTCCATAAGTTGAAGTGGTTGATCAATTTGAACTCGTTTATTGATTCCTACGTTTGTGTATAAATCGTCTGTGTCCCATATTACTGCATTATCGTCTATAACGAAATCGAAGTCGCCGCTGCCGCAATCGATGCTCACCCAATCATCGGTATCTGAGACTAACAAGAAGAAGAAGATTATAGATTATTGAGAGTAGGTTTTTTTTAGGTTAAGATTCGAACTAAAAAAGATACCCGTTTTTTAACTAAGATCCTCGAACGGAGATTTTAAATACTCGTGTGATTCTTAAAATAGAAAATCACACTCGGTTTTTGTTATTAAAATCGGATATGTGTGCTTATTTTATATTTTTTTATATGTTTCAATTTCATTAAAAATTGTAGAATTTTTTAACATATGAGTTGAATTTATATAATATGTCATTATTAATAAAGTATAAAAATTAAAAATTTAATTTGCACATGTGTTAATCTTTTATTAATAAAATTGGGACATGTGACAATGTAAAATAAGTACTTGTGTCCTAAATAATTCCTTTAAACTAATTTATAGAATGATGTGTTTTGTAATTTTACTAACCAAAAAGGTGTTTAAAATTGGTTTTAAAGCAGAGTTGTAATGTTCAACCGCCATAGTGTTATTCACAAATATCTCAATATTTAATGGAATTTTCTTTTCCACTTCCGACATCAAAATTGTAAATTATAATATTAAATAATAAGAACTTATAAAAGTACTATATAAATTTTAATATTTTCTAAAAATGAAGTTTTGGTGCAATTTCTCCGTTTTTATCTCAAAATAATGGAGGATATAGATATAAAAAAATATATTATCATATGCATTTCAATTTTACTTTTTAATAAATTAAAATTGAATGATTACAAATCCAATAAATTATTTTTGTAATATTTATAAAAATATCATGACTTAGATATATTTGTAAATATGATTCACACTTTATTCATTGTTAATCGTTTATTAATGCAATAAAATTTGTTATATTTATAATACATTTTAAGTGATAATATTTTTAAATATTCCATCAAAAATATGTTACTAGTAATTTTTTTTAATTAAAATCATAACCGTGAAAAAAAATATCAAACATGTTCTTTTTTATGTTGAAAAATATTATAATAAAAACGACATGAAATAGAAGTTAATTTAAATTAACAGTATGCAAAAAATTGAAATGGAAGAAAAGAAAAATAAAAAAGAGAAATAGGTTACTTATGCCATGGACTGCTATGAAATGGAAAGCGACGAAGGCGATAATCAGGGACAAAATAAACTGTCCAGGCTTCTTCATGTGAATACCCCCAAATTTGATAGCTTTGTGAATGAAAGTTGGGTTTGGGTTTTGGGTTTGATGAGAAAATTTATAATGGTGGCAACTAATTAAAATTTAATACAACGAATAATAACTCAACCTTATTAGCTGCAAAATTGATGAAAACTAGAGTGCTAAAATTCAAATTGAAGCCGTGATTTCCAAGAGGTCTTTCACATAGGACATTTCATGTCATGACAACCTAGTCGTTTTTAAATTATTTGTCATAAATAACATAAATTTGTATACTGATTAATAAAATGTCATAACTTTTTAACAATTACACGAATAACATAATTATAGTTCAATAAATTTATTGAATTTTTTTCATGTGTATTTTTAATGAATTTGTTTGTTTTTTTGCTTTTTTAAGTCCAAATTCAAATGCTATTTGAATAATTTTCGTAAAATTCTAACATTTCAATAATGAGCGTCTAAAAATATATTATTTTAATAATTACCTCTAGTTTTTAGGATTAAATCTATTCTCTATCTCTATTAGTAGTAGAAGAATTTTTACATCCCTTTTATTTAATTTTGGAAAAAATCTAGCCCGGAGAATATGATTATCTATTTGATTTCATGTAGTGCTCATTGGAATTTGTGTCTATTTTTTGTTTGGTTTTTTCGAGGTTTTTGACAAAGATTTAAGTAGAGGAATGAGTTCTTGAAACGAGATTCATGCAGAAGAGAGAGGCGTTTGCCAAATCGTAAATTTAGTTTTCCATCCATTACACTAACAAATTGATGACGGTATATTTTTTATTTTATTTATAATATAATTTATGCTGATGTGGCTAAAAGAATATATTTTTTTTGCTTATGTGTCAAAACAATATTATTATTTTTTTTATATGGTTATTATACAAATTAAACTTAAATTAACCATTCATTTAAAATGGTAAAAAAACATTTACTCGTAATTCATTTTTTAACAGATTCAAAATTAAACACAAAATCTTTATTCTTTTATCAACTATTCATCTCCAACATCTTTAACCCATAAACATCTTAATCTTAAACCCAGAAAACAGTCCAAAAATTTTCTTTAAAGAATTATCCATTATCATCAATTATATCAATTTCATTAAAGATTTACACATTATCATCAATTTCATTAAAGATTTACAACATCATCAGCCCAGAAAACAGTTCAGATTGAGGGGGAGGAGAAGGAACTTTAAGATCTGAAGCCACAAATCCATGAACCCATGAATCCAAAAGAGAGCAAATCTGGAATAAAGATTTGTTCATTAAGAACTTTTAGATCTGAAGCCACAAACTCATGAACTTATGAATAAAGATTTGTCCATAAGAGAGCAGATCTGGATTAGATCTAGATCTAAATCTAGAATAGATCTAAAGTTCTCTATTTGAAAGGAATAAATCTGCTATTTTCGTGGGAGGGGGAGGAGAATGTAGAAAGATATCTCATCTCTTACTTCTTCTTCTACATGTAATCCTCTCTGTGCTTGCTCTCCAATTTCTTCTTTTTTTTTCCTTTAATACTAAGATCTGATTATGTGAGGTATCTACCAAATAGAGAGAGAGCAATGGTGAAATGAGTCTAACACCAATTCCATTTTCAAAGCTTCAAAGAAAAACACAAAAATGAGAAGATAAAAAATCCAAGAAGAGGCGTAAGAGAAGGGAGAAGGAAGGAGATAAGGAGGAAGAAACTCTAATTTAGCCATGTCAGCATCAATAAGATAATAAAATAAAATAAAAAATTATACAGTCATCAATCTGTTAGATTAATGGATGGAAAACTAACGGTAGGGACCAAATAAACCTATTTCTAATAACTCGGGGCCACTTGCATACCTAAATGAAAATTTAGGGGCCAAAAGTAACACCCAAAACTCGGGGACCAAAGAGTTTTTCTCCTTTTTGTTTGGTTTTTCGAGGTTTTTGACAAAGATTTAAGTAGAGGAATGAGTTCTTCAAATGAGATTCATGCAGAGGAGAGAGGCGTTTTCCAAATCGTAAATTTAGGTAGGAGAGAGAAAAGGAAGGGATGAGAGAGCAAGGGAAGAAGAGAGTCACAATTATATTTAGTTAAACTGCACAAAAATAGCCAAAGTTGGTGCTGCTGGAATGCTTGGAAAGATGCAAATTCATTACTGTCTGTCATCTTGGATAATAGCTGGAGCAAATGAGGAACTAAGGGATTTTCGGGTGGACTAATACGGGTTTTCAATAAAAAAAAAAAAAGTAGAATAGAAGTCTCTAGAAAGGTTTAAGTCAAACTGAAAATGTTGAACAATTTAACGTTTTTAATTGCCATGTCACCTAAAAACGTGATTTGGTATTGCGTTTTTTAAAATATGAAATCATTTCACGTCTTCACTGAAGACTAAAAAATAACATCATTGTCTTGATATGCTCGACTATCACATTTTAACATAGTGAGAATAATTTTGAGAACAAACAATGTTAGAAATGAACACAATTTGAAGTATAAAATGATAAATACGTCGTTAAAAATACACAAAATTAAGGGCAATTTGCCCAATTGACCTTGAAAATTGAGCCCGAATGAAACTTGACCCGACCTTTCAATTTTCATAAATAAAATCTTGTGTTGATGTCACTAAAGTGTGAAAAAAATCAAAAACTCTTTTTTTTATTGATAGAACTCTACTTGACCTCACTATATTTTTCTCTCTCTAAGCTTTAAACTCTAAATCTTTACCCAAAAAAATGCATGAATCTCTCTATAAATTCTAAACTTTCCATGAATATAGATTCGATAGATAGATGTAAAAAAAAATGAATGGAATCGATATTTTACTTGCGTGAAACAAAGTTCAGATGAAGAAGTTAACACCAAATTATTAAATTTTTGAAAAAATAAAAATCTAGATTTTTTTATCATCGCCTGGGATCTGACCGATCATAATCAATGATCTGTCAGATCATAGGCAATGATCGATCATATCATAGATAATGATCGGTCATATCATAGGCAATAATCGATCATATTATTAAGTAACAAAAGACCGAAAAGATTATTTTACTCGTAACTTTTTCTACAAAATTTAGATTGTCATGAATTTATATCCAATGGATAGATATAAAAAAAACGTATGAAATCAATATCTTATTTGCACGAAACGGAGCTCAAATGAAGAAGTTAACACCAAAATACTAAATTTTTTAAGAAAGAAAAATCTGGAAATTAAAAAAAAATTGATCAGTCTGATCTTGGTCTGGGATCGATTAGGTCTTAAACCACAATTCAGTTTGTTTTTTTTTTTCCAGAAATTTTTCCAAGCTTTTTTCTTATAAAAGTTAGTATTTTGACGTTAACTCTTCATCCGGACTCCGTTTTACACAAATAAGATATCGATTTTATACACGTTTTTCAATATCTATCCATTGAATCTAAATTCATGGCAATCCAAGTTTTGTAGAAAAAGTTGTGAGCAAAATACTTTTTCGGATCTTTTGTTATTCAATGATCTGACTGATCATTGCCAATGATAGGTCAAATCACAGGCAACAGTAAAAAAAGAAATCAGATTTTTATTACTTCAAAAATTTAGTACATTGGTGTTAACTTCTTCATCCGGACCTCGTTTCATGAAATTAAGATATCGATTTCATTCGATTTTTCGATATCTATTCATTGAATCTAAATTTGTGATAAGTTTAGAGTTTAGAGAGAGAATCGTGAGTTTTTGGGAAAAAAATTAGAGTTTAGAGAGAGAGAGAAAATATAGTAAAGTTAAGGAGATACAAAAAATGGGTTTTGGTTTTTTCATGACTTTATGACATCAGCATAAGGTCTTATTTATAAAATCTGAAAAATGAGGTCAAGTTTTATTATGGCCCTCATTTTGAGGTCATCTAGGCAAATTTCCCCAAAATTAAATATCCATAAAAAGTAGCTATAGAAAATTATGATTAAACTACTCATTAGATATGCAAAATAAATCATGTCTCATAAAATGGAGGATGCTTATAATCTTCAGTAAATGGGGTGGGGCGGGGTATAAACGGGGTACCCCGTTTACACCCCGCCTCGTTTATGGTTTTTTTTCCTGCCTCGGACCCCGCCCCATTTATTAAATGGGGGCGGGAGCTAAACGAGGTGGGGAAAATTGTTAAAGAATTCATGATTTTGTATATTTTTTTAGATTCAAAATTCAATTTTTCAATGATAATAGTGCATAACAGAGCATAAAAGTAAACAAATAAAACTCTCCATCCTAATCCATATCAAAATATACCTAGAATTCAAAATACCAAAAAAAAAATATAATAAAATAGATAAACGGGGTGGGGCGGGGTGTAAACGGGGGAAAAAAAATCCCCGCCCTCGCTTCATTTATTAAACGGGGGAGAAAAGTTTCCCCCACCCCGCCCCTGCATCGTTTATTATGCAGGTTTAGCAGGGCAAGGCGGGGAAGCGGGGTCGGGGTTTTTGCTTTCACCCCTAATCATCAGCCCTCAAACTCTCTAATTCCTTATTTCCTATTTATTATAACATAGAAAAGATAAATAAATAAATAAAGATTATATATATATAAACACATTCAGCCTCACAAACACATGTCAAAGGAAAGTTGAGGTATATATATATATATTTTTTTTTTTACATCTTTATTTACTTTTATTTATTTATATTTATGTATTTAAAATTAGAAATTTTAAATAATAATTTCTAATTAAATACATATTAGCCGAAAATTACATTATTAATTACTATTGGATCTAATCCAATTAATTATTTATTTTGGGCTAAAACCAATTTTTTCATAAAATCATTTGTGTTTAATTCTCTGTAATATTTATTATTAAATTAAATAAACTCATTATCATTAATTTCCATTTTAATAAACTCGTTATTTAAAAAATAAATAACATTAACATAAATTACCATTTTATTAAGCTATTTATTTAAACAAATAATTTTACCTTAAAATATTATAATTAATAATAGAGATTATTACTCATTAAATCAAATCGGAGACCCTAATTACAAAAATATCACGATGTATTGATTAATTACATTATTAGTCTATCTTCTCCATACACGGTGGAGAGAAGGATTTTTATTATCCAGATTTATCCTTCTTTCTTAAAATGATATTCATTAATTTAGGCAATCATTTATTCAAATCTCTCTCTAAAATCCTACGTATTCAATCCTCTCCCTTAATTAAAATTTGATTTGAACCTTTTTTAATTTTCATATTTCAAATCTCTCTCTCAAACCCTAATTTTATTCACCAATCACCATCAGATACACCATTGTCTACAACCACAGCTTCTTGAATCTTGACCAAACCATTCTATCACCATCAAATCCACCATTGATCAAAAACCACCTTGGTCAAGACAATGAGATGGAGAGAAATAATTGGTAAATAAATGAGGAAAGAAAAGAGAAATTAGTGAGGAGGGTTTGAAAAATTTGTGGGAGCCTTTCATTTTATGATGAATGCAAGGTAAAGAACAATGAGGAAAAGAAAGAGAGAGGAAGCGGTGATAGTAAGAGAAGATTTTTTTTTTAGAGAGAATGTGGTGATGAGATTTTAGTCTTGAAGAAGAAGATGAAGATGGAGAAATAGAACATGTTCTATGGAAGCTTTCCTAATTTCCATAGAATAGAGTAATTGGATCGGAGACGAATTTAAATTCTTCTAGGTTTAAGTTTCTTATTTGCAGATCAACTTGATGTTAATGTTTATGATGTTCAAGTTAGATTTGTTTTATAATGTTTTGTTGGATTTTACATATTTGAGAAGTGTAAAATTTAAATGGTGAAAGTAAGGGAAAAGGGTAAAGAAATGTGAAGAGTTCAAATTGTGGGAAAGTGAAAATGTGTTTGTCCCACATTGGAAAGAACTCATTTCTTCCAACACTATATATATCAATAGGTTGGATAATGGCCGAGCGCGCACTCAATGGGCCTTAGTCCACACGCGCGCGCCGCCGCCGCCGTTTGTTCGACCGACTCGACCTCGACCACGACCACGACCCAGCCCGGTTCAGTTCGGTTCGGTTTCTTTGATAGTAAAGTATATTCTTTTAATTAAAAGAATATTTATTTTTTTTATTTGAATTCGAAACCGAAACCGAAAGAAACAGTCGACGATTAATGCTACGGTTTATTACAAATAAACGTTCAGGCAACGACGAGCGGTTTCCGGCGAGTCTTAATTTTTCCGTTGGCGTTTCTGACCGTTTCCGGTGTCAGTTTCATATCTGCCATAATTCTAGAATTAATTTTCTAAATTAATTCCGGAATTGAGAGTTACAGAATTAGTTCTCTATAAATAGAAAACCATTCTACCTCTTTTCAATATCAATTAGAAATCTAATCTCTCATATTTCTCTTTCGTTTTTCCTTCACTGTATTTCGTTTTCTGAGTTGTTGGAGAGTTTGTTCTAGAGAGTTCTGCTAGGGTGAACGATTCAAGTTGTTGTTCGTTCATCACGTCGTCTTATCCTGCGACACATATCGCCACTGTTTGCAAGCAACCGGGTGCAGGCGACTATTGTCTTAAGGACAGTACAACTGTGCGATTCGACGTTCTTCGGGAAGTTTCTGTTTACTGTCCATTCAGTTTATTTCTTGTTTTACTAATTTGTGTTCTTTGGTGTAATTAGTATCGAATCAATACAATATTGTTCTTCTCCATCTCTTTTCTGTATACTCCGGAATTAACATGTTAAACAACAAATTTTCTTTAATAATGTTAAATTACAGAATTTTATTAACTAACCAAAGTTTTAATCATTTCTTGGATCAAGTTGCTCATGTTAGATTTTGTTTAATAATGTTAAATTATAGATTTTTTTCTTGGATCAAGATGTTGAGGTTAGATTTTGTTTAATAATGTTAAATTATAGATTTTATTTATGTTTAACAAATATAAACATGTTAAACTAACCGATATCATTTTCTGGATCAAGATACTCTGGTTAGATTTGTTTAATAATGTTAAACTATAGATTTTATTAGTTTTTAACAAATATAAATATTATGTTGAACTAACAATGTTTTAATCATTTTCTAGATCAAAATATCATTGTTAGATTTTGTTTAATAAAGTTAAACTAACCGACTTTTTGTTTATTTTCTGGCTTTTTAAAGTTTGTAGCTTAAAAAGTATCAATGACGGAGTTCTTGCATTTGGAAAAGAAAACTGATAAACACTGATTTTTGTAGCTGGAAAGAGAGTAATTAGTTAGATAGATTAGATTTTCCTTTTATTTAATATTTTTAGTTTTTAATTTATCTTAAATCATGCACAATTTAAGGGATTTGATAAATTCCTTAAATATTACATGATTTAGGGAAAATTAAATCAAGGGTTTTTTTCGTCATTTCAACTTTTTCAGTGGATGGTTTTTTCTAGTTTTGTAATTTTTTTGAAACATCTAATATAATTGTGATTTGTATGCTCTATTTGATTATTAATATTAATGGCCCTTAATAATATTATATTTATTTTCCATTTAAATAAACTATTTATTTAGACCATTAATATTGTCTTAATAATATTAATATTAATGCTCTATTTAAATAGTCTCATTATTCAAATAATTAATATTGCCCGATTTTAAGTAAATCGATTACTTAAGGCATATGTTCTTCAAAAGTTAATGAAGAAGAAGAGGGGTGATCAAATGAAAATGTAGATTTCTGGACTAAAAGCAACGAAGAATAAGAGAGATTGGATGAAAATGGAGGTTTTGAAAAAGTAGAGATGAAAACGTGATATCATATAATATTTTCTGAAAAGGTTATATTATACAACGTTTTCAATGAAAACGTTACATCGTATCACGTTTTCTAGAACCAAACGATGTAGCGTTTTCTCTTAAAAATGTTATATGGTTTAATGTTTCATTAAAAACGTGAAACTACATAACATTTCTGTGGTTGACGAGTCAACCACTTGACGCCACATCAACAAACTACCTTAGTTCGTCAACCACTTGATGTCACATCAGCTAACTACCCTAGTTTGCTAAAAATATTACTAACCTGGGTATTTTACTTATTTTTTAATATTTTTTACTTGGTTTTTTTTTTTCACAAATAGGCAAAGCCTTTTAAAAATATGAGTCAGTTAATGATGTGTGCGAATTGGCAATAGCTTCACTATTCTATCAGAAATTTGTCTCTAATAAAGTGACAGTCGATCTCGATATGTTTAGTATATTTATAAACAATTAGATGCAATTTGAATGGATGCTTGATTATCACAATATAAAGCCGTAGAATGACAAGTAACGAAGAAGCAAGTAATTATTGTAACTGTGAGTTCAACTAATAGTCGATGAAAGTGTTAGATACTCAGCTCCATGCAAGAAAGCGGGAAATGTTTTGTTTCTCTGCTTTCTATGATATCAATTAATTTTTCAAGAATATGAAAACCTTGTAATAAATTTGTGAGAGTCAAGGAGAGATCCCCAATGAAGATCTGAAAACGCTCTTAAATGTGAAGGGAAGGATTTCAAATATCATAGTAAATTATGAGCAACTTTTAAATGAGAAACACGAGGTTGTGACACAAATTAGCTCAACGTGTGTAGACGTCATACATGATATCTGGACGTGATACTGTCAACTATATTAATCTCTAAATTAGGCAACAATAAACAGAGGGATTAGACAATAAGTGTCCGTTTGTGATAGCTTTTGGAAGTTTTTAAAAGTGTTTTTGAGTTCTAAAAAAATGGAAGGAGAAGTATCTTTTTCGAGGGATCTCTCTTGTTCCTGTTTAGTCCCCTTCGTTTCAGAAGTGGTTCTATTTATACATCTGTTTCTTCCGTTTCTTTCAGTTTCTTAGTATTAATGGGTGACAATGACTGTAACGTCCCATTATTTTAAGGTAGAATTATTTTTTTTATCTATTATTATTCCTTTATTTATTTAATTTAAGTTTAATTCCGGTAATTTAGAATTTAGAAGTTTTAATCTTTATTTGGTAATTTTATATTTCAAGTAATTGTTTGAACTAGGTGCATTAATTATTATTAAAAGGCCAATTAATAATAATTAATTACCTTCTAGCCTAGATTAATTGTGTTGATTAAATTTAAGAGGTGGGTTATGTTTTAAGAGCATGTGATATTTTTTTAAAAGAAAAGGAAAAGGAAAAGGAAAAGGGTCTTTTTGCAAATTGAAAAGTACATCTTCATGTTTAGGTGTCTTCTTCCTCATCTTTCATTTGGAGCAAAAGAGAAAAAATTAGAAAACACTCTCTCCCAAACCCTCTCTTGCTATAAACCTCCCAAGGCTCGGGATTTTCCCATCCCTTCTCCGATTCGGGTGTTTTTGGGTGCGTTGGATAGATCGGCCCCCGATCTATCTTTTGAACTAACCTTGGAAGCATTCCTCCAACTTCCAAGAGGCCTAAGAGTAAGATTACTCGTTTTTCCTATTGGGTTTTTATTTCCTCTTTTAGCTTTTTGTAAATTTGAGTTGAAATCTTCAATTCCATTCCATAGAACTTGAAGATTTCTAATCAAGGTGTGTTTAAACTTGTTCTTGGGTAATTTTGGCTTAAACATCAAAGAGATTCACACAAACCCAAAGCCTTGAATGTAGATTTGGCCAAAATTCTTTTTCTTTTCTTTTCTTGGAGTGTAGTTAAATTTTCAAGTATTTTGGTCATAACTTCTTCGTCCAAACTCCGTTTTGAACCCGTAAGGTATTAAACTCTTCTTTTTTCTGAGATCTATCTTTTGAATCTAATTTCATAGCCATCCAAATTCTGTGGAAAAAGTTATCATCAAATTACCTATCGGCCTGTTGGGGGAAAAACCGGGCTTTTTCTTCATTCGTTTCGTTTTACGCATCATTTGTTGTTCGTTTGGTAATTAATGCAATTAGGATATATTTAATTGTAGGTAATTCTTGATTGCTCACTCGATTGTTCGCTTGGGATTTTGATTTCAAGTTAATTGCCAAATGTGAGGATAAATAGAATTTTACAGTAAATTTAGAAATCAAATTCTTGATCGATTTGTATGATTCGGGAGTTAGGTTAAAAATTGGAATTAAGTGATTAAGCATGCTAATTTTATGATTTTATAGGAATCAAGAGTATAGAATCGAAATTGGGAAATTATGGATTTTACATATTCTTGGAAGTTAAAGTATGAAATTATTGGGTTTAAGTATGTTTATGCTTAAAGTTTGCTTATCTTATGTTCTTGGAGATTTATTTACGATATAGAGATTATCTTATTACTTTGGACTTTTACTGAGACTAGGCCTTCCAGCATTTGGTCTTTAGTACATAAGTCATTCAATGATTTTAGGATTTTTTTGTGATCGATAGAGTATACGTTCTCATGTTCTTGATTATTATTTCTCTGATGAGATGTTCTAAAATTGGTTCTCTACTTATATTTGATTTTCGAATTTTTTATTCTTTATTATCACACTTGTTTGCTTGGTGATGAATAATGAGATAATGCATAGACTACGTGAGCTTGCATTGTCTGGTATTATTCATGGTTTGGTATATGTATCATGAGGAATGCATTGACTCCGTGAGCTGCATTAACGGAGGAGATGAATAATGAGATAATATTTAGTTGTGTGAGCTAGTATTATCTGGTATTATTCATAATTACTATGATACATATACATTCTAGACTGCTTAGACTACGTGAGCTTTGCATGTCATTGGTGAGATAACAGGATCGTGCATTGACTGTGTGTGCTTGCACCTCTGACGTTATTCACCCAGGAGGTTCTGTTCTATAATGCATAGACTACGTGAGCTAGCATTTGATCTGTTCTATAATGCATCGACTACGTGAGCGAGTATTTGTTCTTGATAAGAAAGTAAAGGCTTCGTGAACTTTACTTGATATTGGAGTGAGATAATGAGATCGTGCATAGACTACGTGAGCTTGCACCATCTGACATTATTCTCATGTTTTATTATCTATGTTCTTGGCTCTATGACCTTGATCTTATTTTTAGTTAAGACTACGTGAGCTTAACTCGTTCTAGATATTTTCCTGAAAGTTAAATGTATGATTACGTGTTCTGTTTACTAAGAGTTCAGGAGACTTGACTACTTGCATGATCTTCATTCTTGTTCTTTATTTTTTATGTTCTTGGGAGAATTGCATGACCTTATGTTCGGAAGTCTGTTTGGGTAGTCAAGAGACAATAGGATTCATTGGACACAAATCCGGATTGGATTTGGGATCTAAAGTTACTTTCTATTCAATTTATCTTCACTGGGTTTCCCGCCCATTATATTACATTTTCAGGTACGGGATGCTGTCGTGGTCGAGGAGTTGGTGCAGCGTGATTTTGAGATCGATGATGATGGATGGACTTGAGTCGGTGTAGTCCATGGACTTGGTTTTCTTTATTTCGCTTCATTCTTATGGATTTGTTGAGCTCTTTGAGCAACACTATTTATGCTCACTTGTCTTTATGGATTTCCGGATTTATGAGTTATCTTACTTTATGTTTGAAACATAGAAAGGGAAACGCTTCCCATCTTTAAATGTTAAGGATTTTGGATTTTAATTTGAAATGAAGGATGATATTCTTCGATTACAGGTTTTAAATTGTTATTTCAAGTCTTCCGCTTGCACTATTATTTAATTCTTTTTTTTAAGAGTCAGGTCGTTACAATGACAATATTGTGCCTAAATAGTAGACACATGGAATAAATAAGAGAACATTAAATATTTGAGCTATAGAATTTTCAATTCTTACACAAGGTACTTATGAGATCTAATGAGTACATTAGATCTGATAGAATTATTTTACTGTATCTAGACTAATATCAATCAAACCCATTTCATGAAAAGGAAAAGAGGGGAAAAGGAAAAAAAGAAAAGGAATTGGTCTTTTGTTCTCTTCACGTGAAAACTACAGATACTTCAAGGTAGGGTTTTCTTCCTTTTTCTCCTTCATCTTTCTTGCCACCAGTCCATGAGGTTTCGGGTTGATCGATTCACATTTTCTTTGAATTTAATTGTGAAGCATAGTAAGTTTTTCCTTTGGTGAAGATTTGGTGGAGTTTTGAAGAATTCTCATCAAATTTGAGATCAAGGTATTGGAATTTCTTTCTTTAAAATTCTGGAATTTGGTTTAATTTATGTTTAAAAACCCATCAATTCATTGAAACACCATTCTCTTCCTTCAAATTTCTATGTACTTTCTGATGTGGATCAAGATAGTATAATTAGTATATGTTTATTTATGAGTTGTTAGTAGGATATTAGTTGTATTTAATTAGTATAATTAAATAGTATTAGTTTCTATTTAGTTTAGTTAATTTTAGGGTTTTTATTGTAAGGCTATAAATAGCCATCTTAGGGTTCATTTGATATCATAACATATCATATCTTATCTTTTATCCATCCAATTTGAATATCAATCAAATAGAGAGAGTTTTCTCCTCTTTAGGGTGAGTTTTCCCTTTGTTCTTTGGGATGGATTTCCCAATCAAGCATGGATTTGCTTGTTAAGGCCGTGGACTCGGCCTCGCCCCACATCACTTTCAATCCCATTCAAAAACCTAAAAACCCTAATTCTTCAAACTTTCAAATGATCTTTTCCTTTCACCAATGGATAAAACGAACCCCAGAAACCACCGAAACGCCGCCGCTGCCACCATCGTCGAGACGAGGGGCCGACGTCATAGCCACAAAAAATGAGGGCTGTTTCGGATCCCCTTTGTGTCCCGTTTCGTCTCGTGTCATTTGTTGTCATTTTTGGTATTTGGTTTATTTTTTTAGATGGTTTTAAGTAGGTTAGATGTTATTTTAGGTGTTGGAAATTTTGAGAAAAAGAAGTTCAATCTTTGGGAATTTTTAGCTTGAAAAAGGTGAATAGAAATTCGTTAAGAACTAAGTTTTTCTATGTTTGAATTTTCTTTTTTCTTTATAAGTGTAACACCCCGTTACAAGGTAAGATTAATTTTTAATTAAATTAATCATTTCTTTAATTTAATTAACGGGTTTGGAATTATTGATAAATAATTTGTTTCTGTTCATTTAGGCTTCCGGGTGGTACTTTACGATAAGTGTCACTTTTGTAATTAGTGGTATGTTTTGGATTAAGAGATAGATGATGACGTGGCAAGTTAGCTCAAACCCTAAAATTTAATCAAGGAAAAGAAGAAGAGAATTTTCCTCCTCCTCTCCCACACCCTTGCCGCCGCCCCTTAGAGAAAGAAAGGAAGGTTTCCGCCGATTCGTTTCGTTCTTCGATTGATCGTGCATCGGGTTTTGGGTTCAAGCGTTTTTAGAATCGATTTTGGTCATGAAGGTAACGAAAATCCTCCTTTCTCTTTTCCTTTGTTGTCGTGGGGTCTAGGGTGGAAATTGATGAGTTTTTCGTCAATTGTTAATTAGGAGATCAGTGGAATTTGCACGGAATCGAAGAAGGAAAATCGGAAGCCCTTTTCTTGAAATTCAAGTGACGGGTTCGTGATTGATTATTCAATCATTTAAATTCTGGATTTTTTAATTAATTAATATTCTTATGAACACCAAGAACCCTAACCCTTGATCCAACCTCCATATTCGTCAATTTTCCAAACTATGGCCAAACACCCAATCGATCTTGATTACCGATACCTAGAATCATCAAGATCGATCACCCTATCTACGAAACCGCGACCGAACCATGTCCCGAGGACCATGGCCAGCCGCGGCCCACACACCCCCCCCACGCCTCCGATTTTAGCCAATTCCCTTCGTCGTTTGTTTTCCGTTCTTTGATCCACCGAACCCCAAACCTTTTGTATAAATTTGGTATATTTTAAATTGTATTTTAAGTTATTTAGGATTTCCATTTCAGGTCTGGTTCATCAAGGGAAGTAGCTTTGATATTGGATTTAAGCAATTTCAAGGTGAGTTAACGGTTTATTCGTTGGTGGAGTTTTAGAGAAATCTAAAGCTTCTACCATAGATTTTATGTTTCAGTATATTCAAATATATTATTCTGGAGCTTTAGGAAGTGAATTCATAATGGAAACATCGAAAAATCATTTGGTGAAAGAATTTTTCTGTTAGAACTAGTTTATTCGTTTTTCGGCAGTTTTTGATGTTTTTCGATTCTCTTTGTTTCTGATTAATTTGGGAGTCAATTCTGGAATATTGTGGAATATTTTATGATGTTTTGGCATGAGATTTGAGTTGTGAATGATTGAGAGCGAATAGTTAGTTTTGACGGTTTTTCGGCAGTTTTATCGAAAAATGTATTTTTGCATACTTTAATTAGAATCCTTGAGCTGCTGTATTTTAATTGTCTTTGCTGATTTTGAATGATTATTATCAAGAGGATAATGTAAAAAGATTGTGGAATGATGGCTTGACAGGTGTGTTAAACTAGTATGAGGCTACGAGCTCATACTTAGTGAAAATATAGTTATGAGAGTGAGCTCATAACGACTAATGGACGTTGCTCGTATGAACGATCCATTAGAGAACTAGTTATGGTTACGACTATAACTAAGTGCCTAAGAAAGGTTTGTAGTCCCGAGAGACCGCCTTCTTAGTGGATGGTTTGAATGACTGTTTGTTATGCTTGTTAAATTAGAGTTGGCTTGTGTTATGGTTTGGGATGTGTATTAGGAGGATGATTATGGATGTGGGTCTCGGATATGGAATTTTAGTTAATAATTGCCTATTTTTGTAAAGAGATTGAATGTGAGAATTAAGAGATGTTATGTGTGAAAGAGACATTAGAGAGTGTTGAGTGTTGGGACTCGGTTTAAGTTGTTAGAGACTATTTAAAACTTTACCTTCATTTAGATCGTTTTCTCACTGGCTTTAGCTTCACAGTGCTATTTGTGGTTCCTTTTCAGGTAACAATGGACCGAGAGGTGGCGATTGATGAAGTGGAAGAGATGAGGGTTCATGTCTTGGTGGCTAGCCAATGCATCTTTATTTTCTTTGAGATTGGGATTTAAGCTCTTGGATTTTAATTACTATGTTTTGTTTTTGTGAGATTTGAGACTCATGTTAGTTTTTGAAACACTTTGTTATTTGATTTAGTTCTTTGTTTCGTTTTTTTTGTTTTAAAGAATATAACTCCGGAGTTGTTGATTTTATTTAAATGATTATTTGGTTGAGGATTTTCATATTTTCCAATAAATATCGTTTATTGAGTTTTCCGTTGCATTTACTATGTTTGATTTAAACTCTGAAAAGTCGGTGTAACGACCCGTTACCAAGTAAGGGTATTTTGGTAATTTTCCAAACCTCAAAATTAAAACCACAAGTTTACTTTAATATTTTTACATGATTTTGATCGTATCGTTATTACGATTCCAACGCAACTGACGGATCATCTTTCGAAGTCCCGGTGAATGAGTTATGATCGTTTTAGTGTAGTGGCATTTTCGTAATTATCATAACTCGGGATTAAGCCCTAAAAATTCATCTTCTTCTTCCCTACTCTGAAACTAGCCTCCATTAATCTCTTTTTCTCCAATTTTCGATCAAATAAAATTCTCCAGAGTATTTTGGCCATAACTTCCTCATCCGGACTCTGATTTACGCAAGTAAGCTGTCTATTTCGATTGATTTTTCGTTCTCTTTCCATTGAGCTTAGTTTCGTAGTAATCAGACTTATGTAGAAAATATTATGAGCCAAAAACCAGTTCGGATTCATTAGGTTTTTATCTTATTTTGATCGATTTATTTTGTAAATTTTTCGTATAGATGTAGAAAGGCTTTTCCTTACAGTGAGGATGAGATTTGAGAAAGGTTTATTCAACTTACAAGAGAGGTTGTAAGTTTTCTTGGAAAGAAGATTTTTAATTCTTGAAAAATTCAAGAATCTAAGGTGAAAATTTAGTTAATCTTTGATCAAGGTCAAGTTTAATTTTCTTTTTCTTTATAAGCATGTATTGTTTCTGGTTCGTGTGTTTGGAGTAATTTGGATGTTGATTGTAAGCATGAATCAAATAACCGCATGTTTGTGAATTGGAGTTAAGGATATGAGAATTAAATGGCATGCATGCTTTTGGATGATATTATTTGTCGATACAATTGGATTTTCTTGTTGAATGATTTTAAGGTGATAATTATATGAATTTTTAGTCACTTTTTGGATGTTTTAAGACTTAGAAAAGCTGCTGGAATTTGATGTAATTGTAGAAGAATCAATAGTGCCTTAGGTGGAAATTAGTCCAGCCGAAGACCTTTTCTTGGGAATTTAGGTGGGGGGTTATTTTTGGATGATTCCTAAGTGAGTCTAGATGACTTAGGGGCTGTTCTTAAGTCCTTTAAGCTGCTGGAAATAAATTTCCTTATCAGTTGTCGTCGAAAAAGAAGCAAAACCGCACTAGTTAAGCTAGTTTAGCTTTTTAGAGTGGGTTTTCTTTTGGGAACCATCTCGTGAGTTAGGGATCTAATTTTAGGTATATCTAGACCCTTTAAATGTTGTAATTACATTGATTTTTCCAGAATTTTGGAATTTTTGAGATTTAGCCTATTTAAGGTCAGTTTTAGGAGGAAACGGGTATTCTAAGCTAGAAACTGGACCTAGGCTTTGTCAAGCATTTTGGTAGTGATGCTTTCTTAAAAATCACATTATTCGATGCCTTAGACAATGTGGTTGTAGATTCGCATTAAGTAGGGCCATAGTTAATGAAGAATAAACCGTTAAGGGGTGAATTAGAGTTGTGCACAACTTAATTACACTTAACGGGGTAGGTTCATTCCATTTGATCAATGGAAGAGAATAAACTTGTAGGTTCGCTTGTGAGTCTTGCAAACTCATAAGAAGAATAACTCAAAAGTTGAATCGTGGTGACACAGGTTCAATACTTTGAGTGTGCGGCTCACTTTAATTGCGAATAAAGTGGAGCTAAGGCATTGGGTGATAAAACTTAAAAGAATGAGATTTTCTCTAGAGTTGAGATTATACCTTGGAAGTTGAGAGTTATTGGAAGTTGTGAGGCCGAATATGGACTTAAGGAATTTAGAAAATTTCTCATGCCATTGCTCTTAAATTAACTTTATTCTCATTGGGCGTAGCCTCATGATGCTACAATGTTTTTTTTTCAGGTAATAAAAAGAAGAAATCTGGCAAATGACGGGGTTCGTGGACGGTGACTGGTTGGGCTCGGATTTACAAGCTGGCGTGTTTATATTTCGTTCTTGTTTACTGGACTATTGGAATTTTATTTCTATTATTTATGTTGATTTTCATGTTTTGCTTGTTCCAAACCTCTGAATAATTGATTTGAATTGTTCGTTTTAAACTGAGCTCAAATTAAATTTTATTGATGGATTTTGGAATTGTGGAGATTTCATTGTGAACGAAATAAAGCTTTGTTTAGTTTTGACACTAAATGAGGAGTATTTAAATTTGAGTTGCTATTACTTAAGTTTCCGCTGCATTTTAGTTAATTTCCATGTTTTGGGAATTTAGGGTTGTTATAGTCGGGTCTTTACAATAAGTAACCTCTGATTTTTAAGCATGTTATTGGATGTTTATGCATATTAAAGAGGTTTTGGGCTGTTTATAAGATTATTAAATTTGGAGTTTATGTATGTGTGAAATTGGATTAAAGCATGCGAACTTATAACTATTGGTATCGAATTGCAGTATAACTGAAACCATAAATTTTTCTATGATTTTTCTTGGATGTTTAAGTGTATTTCAGATGTTTTAAAGTGCTTAAACATTGCTGGTTGTGTATGCATTAGTTGACGGATTAGTGTTCAATAAGTCGATAAGTTAAGTCTAGGTGGTTAGAGATTCGTGAATCATTGGTGATTATTTTCTTATGTATAGGGGCTATTTTAGGAGTGAATTTATAGTCGTTATACTGCTGGAAATTAGTTAGAAATTTATAAATTTTAGAATGTCCGAAAAAGGAGCGAAACTACACTAGGTTAGACTAGTATCGCTTCTAGGTTTGAAACTTGTTGGGAGTTGTTGGGAGTGATCCCAAAGTGGTATTTGGGGTGATTTTGAGGCATTTTAGAGTGGTTTAAAGGTGAATTTTCCATAATTTAACTTAAGGAAAATTTGGCCTAAAAAGAGTGTTTTTGTGAAAATTAAGCTTAGGCTTTTTGAGCATCATGGGTAGTGATGTTGTAGAATCATATTACTTAAATATCTCGGGTAATATGGTAGTAGTTTCACATTAAGCAAGGTCTTACTTAATAAAAAATATTGTCGTTAAGGGGAATTATTTAGTTGTGCACAACTCTATAACACTTAACGGGGCAGGTTCATTACATCTGTACAATGGAAAATAATATTTTTCTCATAAGGATATAAATTGTGAAAAAGAGTGTTTAAATTCCTTATTGAGCGTAGTCTCTCTTTGTTTGCGGGCAAAGAGAAGATTAGAGGTATTAGTGAGAAATTCTAATCGAAAGGTTTTAAATTGAGAAAAGAGTGTTTAAAATTGTTTTGAGTGTTTATTCTTTTAATTTGCTGATTAAGAGATATTTTGGAAATGTTGTGATAGATTCCGAGTGTTTTGGTGTGGGCGAACTTTCGAAAGACGGTAAGGTCGTTAATTGACTTAAAGTCTTAGAAAAATCTCTCATAGCATGATTTTATTTTTAACATTTTTCTACTCATTGGGCATAACCTCATGATGCTACAATTTTTTTTCTTCAGGTAAATGAAAGAAGAAACTCGGTGGCTGATGATGTTCGAGGCGGGTGATAGGTTGGCATGGATTTGCATACCCGTGAAGTCCTTGTTCTTTATTATTTTGTTGGGAATAATTTCTTTGAGTTCATGTTTTGTTTTGCTTTCACATAAGTATATCGATTCCACTTTTATTTGAGAATTTCTAAACAATGGTTTGAGATTGTTTTGTTTTGATGTTTTAAGTTTTAAAGTAAAACCGATCGGATTATAATTGTTATTGAACTTGATTTTCGATAAAAAGACTTGATGTCATTTTTAATGATTCCGTTGTTGGTTAAATGTTTCTATGTATTCTTTTGGGATTTTCAGGATGTTACATATGGTAAGGGCCTAAATTTATATCTCGCATTGGGTCCTTAATTTTTTTGGAATGACAATGGTGATGAGTATGCACTCTCCCCAAAATGCTGAAAAAAGGAATATGATTTTCCAACATCAACCAATCTATATATAACTAGTAAATTATGAAGACGACATTTTGATCCCTAACTACAAAAAATATATTAACTTCTAAGAAGTATTATATTCCTGAGTTTATTCTCATCAACCAAATGAGATAATCTCCAAATGAAACTTGGTAGTACCAATGACAAGAAGTTTGTTTCTACTCCATAAATAGATTTTGTCAGTTTACAAACCATATATTCTTTGCGTCTCTCCGAACACAAAGTCCACAATTTAATAAATACAATATTACCAAGTTTATTCTCATAAGTTCCACAATTTTTCATGCTCATTTAAGAGGATTTGAGGGAGAGAATAGAACAAACAGTCTGAATAAAAGTAAGAATGAGAATAACAAAGGCAGCAATAACAGATAAAGTAGTCCATGGTGTATTGAAATAATTCTGCTTCAAGTTTTCCTTCCATAGATGCCACGATTTTCTGCAATACGTGTCCAAGTTTTCACAGACATCAGTGAAATAAAATTCATTCAAATCGATGGAAATCGCAGTGGATTGCTCGTGGATGAATGTCAACACCGCTTCAGGATCGTTCATAGTATGCGCAACAACTCCATATTTGATTAACAATTCTACATCCTTGGTTGTCTTCACGAGTAGTCCAAGTAGGAAAAAGTAATGAGATACATAAAGATCTTTATTGGAGGGAAGGCTTAGCTCATAATTGACAATGTTTACATTTAGAATCGCTGATCGGTTCCAGATAAATATCTTTGGGATTTCTAGAATTCCGTCATTGAATTTAATGTCAAGTAAATTCTTACTTGATCCTACCTGCAATCTTTAAAAAAAAAGTTCAAAATAGATTGAATTATTTTTTCTTTTGAGATATTGCATCAAATTGGGGAGGGTGTGTGTGAAGTATTTGAAGAAGTATTTCTCATTAAATTTATTATAAAATAATGTAAGTATTTATAGATAAATACATTACTTGTTGCCCACTCAACTAATTAAAATTTAACTATAATAGTAAGAATACTTATATTTAACATTCCCCCTCAAACTCATGGAACCTTATAAGAAATCATGAGTTTGTTACAATGATTATCAAATTAATCAACAAACAAAGAGTTGGTAAAAATATCAGCTAGTTGATCATGAGTAGGAATGTAGTTGAGTTGAAGATTCTTGCGAACAAATTTCTCCCGAACAAAATGAAAATCAATCTCTATGTGTTTAGTGTGAGCATGTAAAACAGGATTGCAGCAAGCTGAATAGCAAACTTGTTGTTAGGGATTACAAAATTCCCCGCGAGTTATGGGTCTCGACCCTATATGGCGGGGAATCTCCGCTTTATAGGGTTAGGGGGGAAAAATTTTCCAAATTTATTTCAGGGTTAGGGGATGGGAACACATTCCCTACCCCGACCCCGAATCCGATATTTTAATAACATCTTATGTATTTTGTTTACTTTTATCTTTATTTATTATATAAAATATGGTTATATTAACTTATAAATTATAATATGTTTAATATTATGTTTTCTTTTTATATTAAAAATGTATATTTTTATTTTATTTATTGTTTTAAATAAGAATTAGAAAATAAAAAAGGGAATTTTCCCCGCAGGAACCCGATCCCCGAACCCGCTTCGATTTTTTGATTAGGGGATAGGGTAGGGTAGGGTATGGGGATATAAAATCCCCTCGGGTTAAGAGATGGGAATGGCATCCCCGACCCCGCCCCGCCCCGTTGCCATCCGTACTTGTTGTCACATAGAAGAAGATGTGAAGTAGTAAGAAAGAGAGATAAGTATTTTAGTAATTGTTATCTTTACAAAATTGATTGATAAAGAGAAGATTCGTAGAAATATATCAGGTACTTGTAAAAGATTATTGAGAAAGAAAGGTTTTGAGGATCAAGGAAGAGAACCAGTACCTAGGTGAACTAGAAGTTGATGGCCATTATTAACCAATATATAGGAGAATGTGAGAATTCTCGTTCTAGCCTCGGAAATGCAGAAGAATTCAAATAAATTTAATTCTTAAATAACTTTTTTTTTAATTTAATTCGTAAATAATTTTTTTTAATTGTATTACTAGTCATGTAAATATTTATTTGACACAACTATCAAAATGAAACTGAATAGACACAATTAAGTACTTATGAATTATTTATTGTTAAACCTTTTAGTATTCTTGATTGAATAATAACAGTTAGGTAAATTGTTATAAATTAGGGAAAAGTGGTTGAAGATAGAATGAGAGAAGCAAGGATATGATGAAGGAAGTGTTAGGAACTTAGGAGAACCCTTTTGCAACAAGGCCTTCTTGGCACTCAAAATGAAGACCAAAATTGAATGGGAATGAACCTTATTTTCTTTATCCAACTATTATTGCCAGTATGTTTAGAGCTGTGACAATTGAAGAAACAGCCTATGCAAAATCTTAAGAGGTGTATATTAACGAAAAAAATTGTTTTGATGTTTGAATTGATTTAATTGTGACTTTAACAATCCACAGTCTGTTTCATTACCAGCTGATTAGTGTATGAAAATGAATTTAATTTGTGCTTGATTGTAAAATAGATTAATTTTTAATTTAATATTTTCATGGATTTAATTGAATATTTTAAAATATGAGAATATTAGGTTTTAATTTGATTAATTAATTTTTTGTAAGTAAAATATTGCTTTTGGTGGAAGATGGAATTAAATTGGAGAAGAAAATAAATTGAAAAACATGGAAAATTACTTTAAATATTAAATCCCCAGATTTTGACACTTGGCGTGCATTGATTAGTCTTCAGAAATGAGCTTACTGTAAGACTGCGACGCACCGGATCCGCATCGCTCCACCAAACCGCACGTTAACATGTGTCGAAGAAAAGGAATAAAATAAAATAAAAAAAGAAAGGAAAATGGAGTAGCACTCCAGCCACTCTGCACGTGCCACGTCGCCCCTGCGCATACGCTAGCCTAGTCCGCAGCCTCCACGTGTCAAGCCTTCAGCTTTGTGTTTTCCAGATTTGAAATCGTAGGTCCCACCGTCTTATCACCATCAGATTTAAAATTCCCATAACCTCCATTCTCTTTCCCCAAATTACTCGTATTTGCAATTAACTCCCAATTTATTTCCCTTTTAATTTTCAATTTTATTTTATTTAATTTAGGAATTACTTTTCGGTCCCCAAACTTGTATAAATAGGACCTCTAGCACTCCAAAAATCACACATCTCTTCCTCTCATTTTTCTTTACATTTTTTAGTTTTTCATCTATTTTTCTCTCTAGTTTTGCTAGTATTTTCATACTTTCTTTTTAGAATTTGTGAAAATGCTTAGCAAATTATGCTAAGTTTTATTTGGTTAAGTTTAAGATGAATTTTATGTAATGCAATTTTTATTTAGAATTTTGATTCAACTTTGTTTAAGTAATTTCAATTTCTCCATCTTTTTCTTAATTTTCTTTGTTAATATTATTGTAGTGTTTAACTCATATAAATCTAGTCATGCTCTTTTTATGTGGGATTTTAACAATATAATTTTATTGATAATTTATTTATTTTATAAAAATCCTTTACTGCATTATGACTTGTTATATTGTCAATTTTGGATTTTTATAAAATAAGTAACATGTTCTTAATTTGAGAAATTGATTTACTTAAATACATTTGAAAATAATTTTTGTTCTTTATTTCTAAATTTTCCAATTGATTATTTGGGATGTGAAATTTTCAATTGAGTTATATGAATCAAAATTCTATTTAAATTTGTAAAACATAAAAGGATTCTTACACTTAACCAATTCCATTATTCATTTTTTTTTATCATTAATTTACTCAAGTTCCAAAACCAAAATTCTCAATCCTTTTCTCTTTTTTTTCTAAATTTCTTCTACTTAAATTATTTCTTGATTGTCACCTCTCTGTGGACACGATTGCTCATCTACACTACAATCGACAGCTTTGCATCGACATATTTGGGCGTAATCATATTTTGGCGCTGTTGCCGAGGAGGTGCTTTGTTCCAAGTAAGATTTGAATTGTGGAATTTTAGCGATCGAGGTTGGTATCTCTAACTTTTAATCTAATTTTAATTTTTTTAATCTTTGTTAATTTTAGGATAATTAATTTAAAATTAATTTGTTAGAAAGCATATTTAGGTAAAAGTTAAGATTAAAAAAAGTTTGTTCAATTTAGATTGTTAACTTATTAACTCATTCTTTAATTTTAATTTTGTTAGAAATTTGTATGTTTAGTTTAGCTTTTAATTTAATTTGCATCTTTCAAAATTTTAGCTTTTTGATAAATTTTTAGGCTCTTAGTTTTTTTTTTGTTAAATTTGCATATTTAAAATTTCCTTGATTGTTACTTTTTAAATTAATTAGAATTGCATCTTTCAAATAAATTTAATCAAGTATCTTTCTAAATAGTACATTAGCTAGTCATTAATTTGCATCTTTCAAATTTAATTTTGTAACTCATTTTTAAAATTGTAGTTATATTTTGAATTTGCTAGATTTCAAATTTTAAATTAATTAGTAGTTATCATTCTACATTAATTGCCTCTTTATTTTAATTAGTTTCTTTCTTTCTTTATTTTTTCTTTTTAATTGTTTAGATTTTTTTTAAGACTAGTTAGTAGGATTTTACTTTTAGTTAGTAGGTTTTTCTTTTAAGATTAGATTTAATTAATTTCAATCTTTAAAAAAATCATAAAATTTTAAAAAAATCATAAAAAAAATCAAAAAATAAAAAATAAATAAAAATTCTCAAGGTGAATGAATCGTTCGTTTAGAGATGAATTAAGAAGATTTGTAAAAAGGCCTAAAACACCAAGCGATAATTCTTCTGATTCCTTTAGTTCTTCCTCATTTTTATCATCCAATTCTTCTTTTGGAGAAAACCCTTTTAGGATGGTAAATAACGAAGAAGTCCAACTAAAGTCTCTTCATGACTACCTTCATCCCACCCGAACTACCACTCCATCATGCATAATTCTAAATCCTAATGCACCAAATGTAGCTCTCAAGACGAGTATGGTCCAACTCTTGCCAAATTCCATGGTTTAGAGAATGAAGATCCATACGTGCATATTAGGGACTTTGAACAAGTGGTAGCCACTTTCAACAACCAAGCTAATGTCTTAGATCATGTTAAACTTAAGTTTTTCCCATTCTCTTTGAAGAGTAAAGCTAAAAGATGGTTGCATTCGTTAAGACCAAGGTCAATTGGAACATGGGAGGAGATGACCACTGCCTTTTTCAATAAATATTTCCCTCATCATAAGACCAATAGTCTTAAAAGACAAATCTCGATGTTTTCCCAAAAAGACAATGAAATATTGTACCAAGTCTGGGAACGTTTTAAAGATTTGTTAACATGTCCCCACAATGGCTATGAAAGTTGGAGAATCATTATTTATTTCTATGATGGACTAACTGTCCGAGAGCGTAAATTCGTTGAAATGATGTGCAATGGAGATTTCTTGCAAAAAGATCCTGATGAAGCTTTTGAATTTCTCGATGAGCTTGCTGAAAAAGCCCATACATGGACTGGACCAAGTGCATCTGAAAGCACTAATCGATCTAAACCCGCTGGAATCTATCAACTTAGAGAAGGAATAATCTTAAAGCCCAAGTTGAGTCTTTGACTAAGCAATTAGAATCCTTCCGTTCTAAAGAGTCTAGAAGTATCCATGTAGCTGTTAGGGCCGATTCTAGAGAACCATGCTTTGTTTGTGGAGGAATAGAACATCTAGCCAAGGACTGTCCTACCTATGGTGAAATTAGAGAAGTTTATGAAGAGCAATACAATGCTTTAGAAGCTTATGATAAATCTTTCTCTAACACTTATAATCCTGGCTGGAGACACAATCCTACTTTTAGTTTGAGAGATCCCAATCAAGCTCAAACTTCTGGTGGGCAATGAACAAATGATCAAGCCCAACAAACTCAAGCCCAAAGACCTTATTCTGCCCCTCAATATAATCAACTGTCAAGGAATTCTCTCGAGAATACCTTGCATTCTTTTATAGAGACCCAGGTTGACAAACCAAAATTTTGAATCCCCTTTCACTCAAATGATGGAAGAGAGCAAAGACATGAAAAGTCAATTTTCTAAATTGACTAATTCTTTGGCCATTAATGAAAGAGGAAAATTTCCTTCTCAAACTCAATCCAATCCAAAAGGGATCGGTTCAAACCTCTAATCCAAATATTTTCAATATTGAAGACGTAAATTTCATCACAATTCGAAGTGGAAAAGTATTGCAAAATCCTTCATCCAGTACTATCCCTTCGAATACTCCTGTTCTGAATCCTGTTGGAGATAATCTTGTTCCAACTAGTGTTCCTGTACCTCTTCCTTTTCCCCAAGGTTTACGCTCTACTGGAAAATTTTAGAAAAGCAACTGGCACTCCTTGAGCATCTGACTCAAGTGAAAATAAATATTCCCCTACTTCATGTGATCAAGCAAGTGTCGGATTATGCGAAGGTCATCAAAGACCTATGTACTATTAAAAAAAAGCATCATGTTAAAAAAAATGAAGCATCTGTGCGGTCATTGACCAAAAGATACCTCTGAAATACAAAGATCCTGGTTGTCCTACCATCTCTTGTCAAATATGCAACCATTCTTTCGGTCAAGCTTTTTTTGATCTTGGAGCAATCGTCAATTTATGCCTTATTCTATCTATTCTGTACTTGGTTTAGGCGAGATTAAGCCCACATTTGTGGTGTTGCAAATGGCTGATAGATCTATTAAGAAACCTATGGGTATAATTGAGGATGTGTTAGTTCAAGTTGAAAATTTTTATTACCCCGTTGATTTTCTTATTTTGGATACCCAGTCCGTGGTTAATATGGAGTTTAAAGTTCCTATTATCCTAGGTAGACCTTTCCTTGCTACTGCAAATGCCTTGATCAATTGGAGGAATGGTCTAATGAAGATATCTTTTGAAAATATTACTCTGGAGATAAATGTTTTTCACATTGATAAATAACCACGAGACGATAATGAATGTCATGAAACCTTCTCGATAGACACACTTGCATCAAAGGAGATTTCTTTCGATAGTCTTCTTTCTGATCCTAAAAGTTCTAGTGTTATTGATCCGGTTAGTGATTTTGTAGGGACTAGGTTTTGGCAACCTCTTTTTAAAGAACTACTCATTAAGAGAGACAAGCCTAAACCTTCTGTTGTAGAAGTCTCTATTCTCATGATTCCTTCTTCAGGTATCAAGATAAAACTCCTCATGTCTACATTTGAGGAGCTGAGAAACGATGACGGTGATAACTTGCGAATTTTAAAAGATCGGATAAAATTGGATCATGATAGACTGATTTTGAGATAGACTTTTGATCCTGGCGGATACTAAAGCGTTATGTTGAGCAAGTTGGTCAAGTAGGGGAGATACATTTGGAGTTTTTAATTTATTTGCTTTGATTTCTTTTTATTTTATTTTGTTTTATTTTATTTTCTTTGTGTGTTTTGATTTGTTTGTTATTTTTGTAAGTTTTTTAACTTAACTGTGGAATTCTTGTGGAGTTGCGCTATCTTCATCATCCAGGTCGTCTCTTTCCTTGTCTTGTTTTTCATTGTCATTTCAAATCTATAGACATTGAAGACACGGTTTGATTCAAGTCATTAAAGTATCATTTTTATAATATTGCCAACGAGAGCATAGCTCAATCGGTTAGGCACGTACTTCCTTCCCTTGAGGTCAAAGGTTCGAGTCCCCTTCCCCCCAATTTGATGTAATATCTCAAAAAAAAACTACTATTTTACATTAATGCATATAAGTAGGTAAGAGGATCGTAAAATTACTATTATATTTTAATTTTTAATATACAAAGTTTTATAATAAACAACTCAAATAACCTGAACCAACAAAACCCAAATTTTATAAGGTTGGGTTGGGTTCATTTCTTGACAATAGTCATTTAAGTTGTATGAAAATACAACTGGATAATTGGGTTGGGTTCAAAAAAGGTGCATCAACTCTTAAACCAACTCAACTCACGTACATACGAGAAATTATTCAAGGAGGCGGCCACAATGTGGCGGCCTCCCCAATGAGTGACACTTGTCACTATAGTAAATGTTGTTTTATTCATTCCGTTTAAGAAACGGAGAGAAGACGCTAGGCTCGCTCAAAGGATTTTTGTTTTCTTTTTTAATTTTCTTTTGCCCTACACAGTCAAATATTAAAAGTGGAAGAAGGTTGATTTTGTTTAAATTTAACCAATAGGAGTCGGAATGAATAACTATTTTGTGATGGTAATAATATTTAGGAGATGCAAACGTTATTTTTATTTTTTGGTGATCGAACAAAATGTCTTTCAAATTAAAAAGAGTAAAAAATAAAAAAAAATTATCATTTCAAATATTGAAAAGTAAATTTAAAACATGTATGTAATTTTTTTTTAACGATGATTTTTTTAATTTAAAAAAATATATATATGTTAAATACTTATTTTTTTTAATCAAAAGTTAAATACTATTTCAACCGATAAAATTTAGCTAATGATCTTTCATATGATGAGTTTGAGATACATTTTAAGAAAAATGTTTGTACCAAAAACCCTTTTTTATAACATTTTTTAGATAAATATTAATTTAAAACATTTTCAAGTATTTTTAGAAATTTCCAAAATATGTTTAGAAATTAAGAAGGATTTTTAGTGGATGAAAAAACACTTGAAAAACATTCCAAACTCACTTTTAATTCAAAATTCAGCTATTTTCAATTTAAAATTCATTTTCCTCAAATATAATTATCATACATAAAATAGTTTTTATTTTATTACAAAATATAAATAATCCCACCTGATGATTTTTTTTAAGAAATCTATCCACTTTTAGTGTTTGACGGTATAGGGAAAAAGAAAAGAAAAATCCTTCAAGCGAGCCTAGCGTCCTGTACGGACATCCCTAACATTAAGTCTGTTAAATATTTAGATGAATTTCTTAAAAAAAATACTTGTATTAAAAGTAAATAATTAATGGGTCCCACGTAAATAATAAAAATAATTTTTTATTATTTTTTAATCCATAGAAATAGAGAGCGGGAGGAGATCCTTCTAATTTATGAGGAGATTTCCTAATGATTTGAAAGGTAGGGTTTTGAGTGAACTGACCTTACTCCCGCTAGCCGTAACTTGGTGACGGTGGGAATATTATAAGTTCTTAGTCGTCTGCTGTGATGAAAGCTCAAATGCGATTGGATTAAATATTTCCTCATTAAATCCAGAATATGTTCGAAATCAGGTTCGTCGATATCCTCCGGCTCCGGCTCCGGCTCCGGCTCCGGCTCCGGCTCACCTATCTTTGAACAAATCGATTTGACGAATGACCGGCAAATCTTTTTTATGCAAAGAAAGGGCACATCTCTGTTTGGACTTTGACTTTTACTTTGAGCATGCTCATAAATATCCTGAACAATGAAAAAAGGAATCTGATTTTCCAACATCAACAGGTCTTCAAATAGCAAACTGTCAAAAGATGCTAATTGCTGGTAGCCGATCGTATCGACATAGCCTCGAAAATCTTGACCGCGAGTAAACTTCAACAGGAATTGAATAATGAAAACGGCATCCAAAAGAATGAGTTTAACAAATTCGTCGCTGGACCAGGGAATGAAATCTTCATAACGAACACGGAGTCTGTCTTCACTGCGTCGTACAATGTCGATGAAATCTTTCAAATCAACATGGATGTCCCGAAGAAAGTCATTTAAGTAGCTCCATTTGAACACTTCCATGGTTTTCAATTCTGATCTTCCGTGGTGCAAAGGGCCGATGGAAATCTCCTGAGGAGTGAAGGCCCTTTCGTTCCCAACCCGGATAGAAGAACGTACTTTGAAAATGCAGCGGCGGATGGAGAGTGGAGAAAAATATCGTAACTCTTCATTCCTTGAAAAATTCAATTGATCTCTTATTTGGGTTTCGACATCGCCCCCATGGAAACCAGTTTCCCATTCCATGGCTGGATCAAGATTAAGGAAAGAAAACAAAATTGATTTCAGAACAAAACTGTACCCAATAATGCCGAATGGTAGGTAAAAATATTTAATTAGGGCATTCAAGTTTCGTCCTTCTCACTATTGGATTTTTTTTTTTTAGGGAAATTCCCCTTCACTTAATAAGATGAATGAACGATAGAAGAAGAATTGAGGATAAAGAAAAGGATCTTCACCACTCCCACGCCTCGAATAAAATAAACATAATTATATTCTTTATTTACTTTGTGTTTTTTTATCATACATAATTTAAATTTTTTGTTATTTCATTCATTTTTAAAAATAAGGAGGATGTTATATCAATTTAATTAAAATATTGATAAATGCTTTTAGATTTCTCCATTTTAAATATGTCTTAAATTTCCAAGAAAAATGGCACAAATATATGTTTTTTTTTATTATATAAAGTGTCAAGAGTGAAGATTGAATTACACTCTTGAATGTGGAATAACATGTATTAACCAATGACTTATGACTAATGATAGTACGTTAATGGGGTGTCTTTTATCAAATGAATAATGATACAATGATGTTCAAAACACTCATAAAATTTAGAACTTTATATTTTTCTTTCTAAAGTATAAAATCCATTACAATCAATATTTACTTTCAAACTTTATGAAGAAATATACTCTTTAAACTTTTTTTCAATCATCACAAATTATTTACACGTGCAACACACGTAATTTTAGATTAGTCCATTTAAAAATTGAGATATTATTTTATTCTTTTTTATTACATTTTTTTTAACAATATTCATATTTATGAACCTTTCTAACTAATCTTAAGGTTAAAAAAATTATAACCAATACATTCTTTATATTAATAGTCAGGCTAGGTGAGAGGCAACATGATGAAGATTCTCCTTTGGCTGAATGCTAATTTTAAGAAGGTGGTTCCCAAATTTTTAACTCAAGATTAGTAAGAAGGGTTAATAAGTTTGAATATTCTACTAAAATCTATTTAAAAAAATATATCTCAATGTTAAAAAAAAAAATAGATAATGGTTTATTGATAAGTATATGAGTGTATTTTAATGCCATGTCACCTTTCTGTCAAGTATTTAATAGAATATTAACAACAGGGACTAAATGGTAAATAAAATGAAAACTCAGGGGTATAAATATCAGATTTGAAAACTGGGGGATCAAATTGTCAATAAACTCAAAAATGAAGGACCAAAAGTGTCTTTTTCCCTATTTCCTATATAGGTATGTAAATTGCTCATCACCTATGCAACACCCCATCAGTGTAACACACTAGCTCCGACTCACGTAATCTTTTAAGTTCGTTGCATACGTGGAAACCGACCATTTTTACACAACAATAGGTTAAGATATACTTTGATTTTAATTGGGTTTTGGGATAAGTGACCTAAAAAATTATTTTTCACCCCAACCTTATGTAGATGTCACATATATATGAAAGAACGAAAATATCCTTTACTTTCTTCTCTCATTTCTAAATCTAATGCTTTTTAAACTTATTTCTATGTAATGAATGAATTATATCTGACGAAAAATTCAAATTTTTGACGAAAACTCAATAAAAAAACTTAATAACAATGAAAAGCCTCAATTTTGAAGCTAAGGCTTCAATCAGATTGAAGTCTTCACTAGCTCCACTAATTGAAGTTGTTTTCAAATTGAAATGCTTCAATCTCTTGAAGTCTTCGCTTTATTCGGTGGAGATTGAAGGAAAATACTGCAAATTGAATGTTTCCTAAACCACTAGAAGGTAACCCTCGATATGATAAATAAAATTATTATAATTTATATTTTTTGAACTCTGAATATTAATACATAGTTACCATGTAACATGTAAATATTATATGATAGATTACAGGATACCCTCAAATGAAAGGGTTTATGGGATCATATAAAAGAGAAAGCAATTTCGTCGAGGTAGTCAACTAATGAACTATTAAAAAGTTTCTAACCAACCACATTCTTCTCTAATGAGCGTCATCGAATGAACTTTTAGAGCGTGGAAGAAAATATGAAAGATCCTAAAAAATATGTACAATTATCCTTTTCGAAGTAAGTGAATACAATTATTGTAGCTGTGACACATACATGCATGATTGATCTGACTACCTTTTTGAACAAAATTGGAACAATAACTAAAATTAATAGATGGAGAGTGATGTTAATATTCATTGATCAAACTATCATAACAATTATACTCATATATAAGAATTAGAGGCTTTGAGATATGATAATACTGCAAGTTTGATGAGAGCGAGAAGAAAAATATTTATGTAGTTTATTTATTAGAGGTTTCTCATATTGTTTTGAATTTGAAAAACATTTTTATGTTTTATTATTATGATAAATTTCTTTTATGATTGGGATTAAGTTGATATAAATTATAGCCTAAGGAATGAGAAGCTTTCTCTTGTTACATGAATACAATTTTAATTTATCCGGGAAGAGCTATCCTGACTATAATAAAATTTACAAACTTTTAGATAGTTTTTTTTATTAAAAAATACATATTATATTTACACTAAAATTTAGAAAATTTAAAGATCGTTGTAATAATCATGTTACTAAAAAAACCATTAAATCAATTTACCAAACACTATTTAACTAACTATATATCTCAAAGCAGTTTTAGGAGTTGAATTTATCAAACATGAAAATTTTGTATAAGGTGAATTTATTAAATACAAATTTGATTCATGATACAACTGATTTTTTTTTATCACAACCCTGACAATAATTATATCAAAAGCTACAAGAATACCAAACTAACACTTATATTTACAAAATGTAGGTGATTGAATTATGATGTAGATATGTTAAAAGTGGCGAAATACTTAATTATCTTTTTCCAACTGGTGTTGTTGGTTGGAATTGGGTCCGAGATTGAGCGAGTTCTATACAGGCCTAGGTGAGAACTTTTTTAACTATGCAAAATGACCAATATTTTAAAGTATCTAGGTATCTGTCCAAAAGTTTAAAGTAATTAGGGGAATATCCATTTTTGGTGAAGTTCGATTTTTAAAACTTGTGTTTGACTAGTCAAAGACACATTTTTTGACAAGCGAAAGAAGACACATTCTAAAAACTTGTCTTCTGTCACATATTCAGGAAATAGGTTTCTAAAACCCGTTTTGGGGTAAAAAAAAACAATATTTTTTTAAGATCTAGGAGAGAAAAATATTTTTTTCTATTTACCTCAATAAATTTTAGTATCTTAAAAGTAAGAATAAAATCAAACCATTTTTTCTTGCAAATTGATCAATTTTCATTAAAAAAAAACTATTTAACTTTTTTTCTGTATACCTCAATAAATTTTAGTATCTTAAAAGTAAGAACAAAATCAAACCATTTTTTCATGCAAATTGATCAATTTTCATTAATAACTTTTTTTTTTCTGTATACCTCAATAAATTTTAGTATCTTAAAAGTAAGAACAAAATCAAACCATTTCTTCATGCAAAATGATCAATTTCATTAAAAAAAACTATAACTTAATGAGAGAAATGATATACCCTTCAGTTCTTGGATGTGTATGCGTATGACAACGTTTTTTCTTATGGTTTTGCTGAACATTACTCTCTAGTTTTTTTTTAGTCTACATTACTCTCTAAGCTTAGTCCTTAATCTTTTTTCAACTAATTACTACTCTGTAGAAGATGGGTTTTGAGAACCTATTTTCTCCGACATGTTAAAAATAAAGAATTTGTCTTACATAACATAAATTTGCATACTAATTACTTTTTAAAAATTACTCAAATAACATAATTATAATTCAATAAATTATTTAACTACTTTTCATGGGTATTTAATGAATTTGTATGTTTTTTTAACCTTTTTAGGTTTAAATTCAATAATTTATCGAACTATTTGATTATCTTTCATTATTATATTTCCATGAATTTGTTAGTTTTTTTTTTACCTTTTTACTTCAATAAATTTATTGAATTATAATTATGTTATTTGAGTGATTTTTGAGAAGTTCTGACATTTGGGTAATTAATAAGTAAAAATATGCTTATTTAAGTAATTATTCTATATTATTGAAGAATAAAAGCAAAATTTATGTATAGATCGAACCAAACCGAACCAATCGAAGTGAGACTTACATATTAAGCCGAATTAATCTTAAAATTGTTGAGGTACACTGGACAAAACACATGCACACTCAAAATCGTTTTGTTTTGGTACAACAAGCAATTTAGGATTTAAATTATCCAGCTCATCGTAGAGATTTATCTCGATTGGTTACCTCTAGTTTTTATCGCTTTAGATGTGTACATTATGCCCGCTTTGAAAATGATTGGACCACATCATTTATACCACCAGATGGATCTTTTGATCTCGTGACTTATAGATTCAACACTCAGGTTGAATGTCATGTCTCCATGTCAATCAGGGGCGGATCTAGGGGGGCCATTTCTTTATATATATATATATATATATATATATATATATATATATATATATATATATATATATCATATTTTTATATTTAAATTTCTTTATATATATTATATTATAAATAATTAAAATTTTGTAATTTTTTTTTAATGAATTGAAAATTTTGTAATTTTTTTAATTATGTCCATATTAATTATTATATATATAAAAATATTTTATATCTCAAATAATTTTAAATAGTTAGTTAGTACACGTATAAAACAATATTAATAACAAATGAAATATTGACTACATTATAATTCATATAATTTTTAAGTTAAGATGTCGAAAGCTTAAATTAATAAAATTAATATATATATATATATTAGTTCAGCACCCACAAACATAACATCTTAGATCCGTCCCTTATGTCAATGCTTTTCTTAGCTTTACTGGTTTATTCCTTTACTTCATTGTATCATGTGTGTAATGAGCTGAGCTTCTTCATCCTTTATATGTTGGCAGGTAGAGCCTCTTGTTCAGGTAAAAGCTCGAGTTCAACTTGATAGATATTCAAAATGTTGTAAAATGATTATTATGGTAGAAGCAAGATGCCTGTTGAAGGAGTGTAGGTACTAAAATACATCTTTTTTTTGTCTAAATTCTTTCTTGTAATTGTTGCTCTCGTTTTGAGGATTTCCCATCCTCTCTTGTATTACTTTTTCTTTGATTAATGAAAGTTTTAACTTCCCCTATTTAAAAAAATTAGTATTAAAATAAGACCGATGGTGATAGATGACAGCATTCCTGATAAAAATAGTGAGAATTACGTTGCATTCCAGGAAGATGTTGATTATCTTTCATTATTATATTTCCATGAATTTGTTAGTTTTTTTTTTACCTTTTTACTTTAATAAATTTATTGAATTATAATTATCCTATTTGAGTGATTTTTGAGAAGTTCTGACATTTGGGTAATTAATATGTAAAAATATGCTTATTTCAGTAATTATTCTATATTATTGAAGAATAAAAGCAAGATTTTTGTATTGATCGAACCGAACCGAACCCACATCCCTTGGTGAGGCTAAGGCTCCCCTTAGGGTATTTTCGGGGGTTTTCATCGTTTTATGCTTTTAGTGAAAAGAGTGCTTTACTAAATTAGCGGAAAATCATTTAGTAAACTAATTAACGAAAGGATCTATTAATATCATGCAATTTGTGATAAAAGACATGTATATCCATGCTTGTTGTCGAAAATAAAAGGCATTTTACTTACATTGAGTAAAATAGGGAGAATTGGTTGGATGTTTCTTTACAGCATCAATCCTCAGCAACAACGGATCTTCTCCGTTATATCTCAATCGATCAAACGAAACTCGATTGTGGGATCGAACTTTATAATAAATTAGGAAGAAGAAAAAAGATTTTTCTTCCCAATTTTAAAACCAAAATCGGCAAAAGGGGGGGGGAGAGGAAGAGAGAATTTCAATTTTTATGAATTGAGTTGTGTGATTTATTAATGACCGAAACCCTCCTATTTATAGGCTTACGGAAAAAAATGTCTCCTTCCTTTATCTTGGTATTTCGAAAATACCATAGATAAATAGAAGAATATTTTCTTTCCTTTTATTTGATTTATCTTGGCTAAATAAATCTATATAATTGTAAAGGGTAAAAATAGCCCTCTTATAGGCTGCGCTCATATCAGGCCGAGTCACACGGGGACAGGCCCATTCGGATCACATCCTGAAGGAGCCAGCCCTCATACGGGTCGCGTTCACTATAAGCCAGCCCATATGGGGATAAACCCATCCGAACCAACACCATAAGGAGCTCGTCTTGCTGGACTGAGTGCAAGCCCATTAAGTCTAGCCTCATGCTAGCCCAGTCGATGAACCCACGATCAAGGGACTATAAAAGGCGCTTGACCTATCAAATCAGGTACGACGCTTTAACCTAAAAAACGAACAACCCGATTGTCTTTGACCTAACCCTTGCGGCGCAAGGCAAGTCTCACTTACCACCACCTAACTTGATCGTCGGAGGGTCGTCGGCCGGTACCACACCGGTGCCCTTCTGACTGTTGTTTGCCATAGTGTTTCAGGTTGCTCCGCCGCTAAGGGACAGCACGTAACACGACGTGCTCTATTGTGTGGAAAGAGGCTCCGACGAGAAATAGCCCACACAGTTTGGCGCCCACTGTGGGGCCGTTCATCTTTGATTTCTGGAAAAATCTAGATACTCACGCTGTTCCTACGAAGACGAATCAATGACTACTCGTTCGACCAGACAACGAGCTCTTAACGAAAACGCAAACAGAGAGAAGGGTGTAACTGACGATGCTCAAGACCCCAATGCTCAGAACCTCAACCAAGCGCCGGGAACCATCACCATCGCCTTGACAGAGCACCGAGAGATGGTAGAAGCTCACAAAGCTCTGAGAGAAGAAGTACGGGAAATGAGGGCCTTGTTAGGGAAAGGCTTGGCGGCGGTCCAAGCCAACAGCCAAAACATCCTGAACGTTGATGAGGGAGGCCCTTCCAAGCCGCGAACTGGCAAATCTCAGGCCAGGCGACGGCGTAGAAGGGCCACCACGTCCGAAAAGGCAAAGAATGTACCAGGAGACGACCTCCGTACCAGGCTGACGGCTCGTCGACGGGGGGAAAACGCAAGTTTAGAGATCTCCTCGTCGAAGGAAAAAGACGCACCAAGCAAAACAGGCCCCGCCCGGAAAACTCGAGATGGGGTGCCGTCGCAGAGAGGTGACGGAGGAAACCAAGACTCAAGCTATACCGGAAGAGATGAAGGAAGCTCGGTGTCTGCAGGTAAGAACGAACGCGGAGAAAAGCAGCAGAAGTACACCGATGCGAGACAGATCCTCGAAGAAAAGCTGGCAAAAAAGGCATCTGAGAAAGGAGCTAAACCCAATTCAGACGCCCGAGAACCGGGAGACTCTCCCTTTACTAGAAGAGTCATGTCCGTCCCACAGCCGAGGCACTTCATCCTCCCAAAGTTCGAAATGTACGACGGAACTGGAGACCCGATGGAGCACGTGGCTCATTTCGTAAATATGATGGAATCCTCATGCGTGATTGGGCCCGATCTGGATGCCTTGACCTACCGTTTCTTCCCCACAAGCCTGAAAGGGTCACCCCTGCTATGGTTCAACAGCCTCCCTAAAAGGTCCATCAAAACCTTTTCGGACCTGTCTTCTACCTTCCTCAGCGAATATAGCGTGAGTCGGAAGTTCGCTAAAACGAACCACGACCTCTATAATGTGCTGATGGGAGAAAAAGAAGCCCTCCGAGACTTCATTGTCAGGTTTCGACAGGTGAAGTTAGAGGTCAAAGACTGCAATGACCTAGAGGCGACTACCGCCTTCTCACGGGCAGTGCACCCAAACCATCCCCTCTGGAGGTCTTTCAACAAACGGAGGCCTACGACTATGAAAGAGGCATTGGATAGAGTAATGGCAAAGATATCATTGGATGAGTCCGAAAGAGTAGCCCGAGAGATGCGGAGAACGGGATCAAGGTCCGAAGGGGTATGGAAGAAAAGAGAACCTCATGTCGACGAAAGGAGAGGAAGGGAACGTGGACGCTCAGATAGGGGAAAGGAGGAAAAGAGAGACGAAAAGGAAAGAAAATCCGTGTGGGGAAGGATCAGAGATCCGAAGAAGCGTAGTCCGGAACGAATCCTCCATACGGAGACACCTCGTTCTTTCCGAAAAGAAGAGAGAGAAAAGAGGCCGCGGTACTCTCAAAAAAGTCTGGAAAGAAAGGAACCCTACTGCAGGTTCCATAAATCTAGAGGGCATGCCATGGAAGACTACAAGATCCTAGCCTGGGAAATAGATCGCTTGTGCGAGTAGGGTCCGACCCGAAGAATCGATAGGCAAGATCCGAGAGAAGCAGATGAAAAGCTCGCAGCACCCGCGGAAGTTCCGGGGGAAGGTCAAATCAATTCGATCCACTGCACCGGAGAATCTGTCAACGCTCATAAAAGATCTTATCGAGAAGCTGGACTCCCCGTCTATCGGGTCGAGCACGCTTCCGAGGATCTGATCAAGTATTCCCGAAAGGATCTGGAAGACGTGCATTTGCCCCACAATGACGCGTTAGTAATATCGATATCTATCGGATCTTATACAGTCAGCAGGGTTTTGATAGACCCAGGGTCTTCCATCAATATAATTTATATGTCAGCATTCCGAAGCATGAAACTAAGAGAATCAGACCTCACGATGAACTCATAGGACCTTGTGGGATTTAACGGGGCGGTGACGAGGTCTAACAGAACAATCGAGTTGCCAGTCAGAGTCGAGGGCACAAGCCCTATGGCGCTCTTCCATGTCATAGACTCCCGCTCAGGGTACAACGCCTTGCTCGGAAGGCCTTGGATTCATGATATGAAAGCACATCCCTCAACGCTTCACCAGAAGCTGAAATACCCTACCGAAAGGGGGGTCAGGGTTATAAAAGGGGACCAGCAGGTTGCAAGATCATGCCTGGTCGAAATCGTCAAGCTGAAATCTCGATGCCAGGCATAGCAATTACAGGATCGGGGCCCCGAAAGAGGCCCGCCCTTCGCTCGGCCAAGGATCGAAGCGCCTGAGGACGGATCAGTGAAAATACAGATCCATCCAGAAGATCAGGAGAAAACGACGAGCGTTGGGAAAGATCTGAAAAAAGATCTGAAAGACGAACTGGCAGACTTTTTGAGAAGAAGTTGGAAAACGTTCGCTTGGGACCACACGGACATGCCCGATATAAGTTCCGATATCATAACGCACAATCTCGAGGTTGATCCGAATCAACCTCCCGTCAAACAGAAAAGGCGCAAATTCACACCTGAGCGGAATGACATAATCAACGAGGAGGTGCGGAAGCTCCTGGAAGCAGGTTTCATCCGAGAGGTAAAGTACCCTAACTGGCTGGCCAACGTAGTAGTAGTGAAGAAGAAGAATGGAAAATGGAGAGCGTGTATTGACTTTACCGACCTCAACAAGGCTTGTCCAAAAGACTCCTTCCCATTACCAAAAATAGATCAACTGGTAGATGCCACAGCCGGGTACGAGCTGCTCAGCTTTATGGATGCCTTCTCCGGATATAACCAAATCAAGATGAACCCAAAAGATCAAGAAAAGACTTCATTCATAACCAACGTAGGCACATACTGCTACACTGTGATGCCTTTTGGCTTGAAAAACGCTGGAGCCACCTATCAGCGCCTGATGAACAGGATGTTCAAGGATCTTCTGGGGAAAACAATGGAGGTGTATATCGACGACATGCTAATCAAGTCACGAAAGGCTGAAGACCACCTGGCCCACGTGGAACAAGCTTTCGAAGTGCTGAACCGATACGGGATGAAGCTAAACCCTGATAAATGCACGTTCGGAGTCCCAGCAGGCAAGTTTCTGGGTCACCTGGTGACCAGCCGCGAGATCGAGGCGAATCCCGACCAGATCCAAGCGATAATAGATATGCAAGCGCCGACGAATCTGAAAGGTGTGCAGAAGTTGACCGGGTGTTTGGCAGCACTAAACAGGTTCATATCCCGGTCATCGAATAGATGCATACCGTTCTTCAAAGCGCTGAAAAGAAGCAAGGAGTTTGGCTGGGGAGTCGAGTGCCAGAAAGCGTTCGAAAAACTCAAAGCCGACTTGTCTTCACCCCCGCTGTTGGCCAAGCCCTCAGATAACGAAAAGCTATTCCTATACTTAGCGGTATCTGATGCGGCAGTCAGCTCGGCGCTGGTGCGCTAAGACGGTCAAGTTCAGCACCCAATCTACTACGTGAGTAAAGCGATGATTGATGTCGAAACACGGTACTCAAAGATGGAGAAGCTAGCACTAGCTTTGATAGTCGCGTCACGCAAGCTGAAGCACTATTTTCAGGGCCATCGGATAGTGGTAAGGACCACCTTCCCACTAAAAGTCGTTCTTCACAAACCAGACGTTTTGGGACGACTGACAAAATGGGCAATAGAATTGGGCGGATACGATATCACTTACGAGCCAAGAACAGCCATCAAAGGACAAGTTCTAGCAGATTTCGTTGCGGAAATGACTCCGGCAAATCCAAGCGAACCAAGCCAAACTCGCCACTCGCAGTGGACCCCGGAGTGGAAACCTGGACCCTAAGCGTTGATGGGTCCTCGAACTCAAGAGGATCCGCCGCAGGGCTAGTCCTGTCGACCCCGAAGGATACCTCCTAGAAACGATCAATCCGATTCGGATTCGCGCCTTCAAACAACGAGGCCGAATACGAAGCGTTGATAGTCAGGCTCAGAGAGCGAAGGAACTAGGAGTAGAGAACTTAAACATCGAAGTGATTCTCAAATGGTGGTGGTAAACCAGGTAAAGGGGTTATTTGAGGCAAAGGACCCCAGGATGGCGAAATATCTAGAGAAAGTCCTGTCCATCCTATCCCGGTTCACGAAATACGACATCGCCCAAGTATCCGAAGTGTGAAAATGGACATGCCGACGCCCGCTGGCCCGGTCTCGGATCCCTGATCCAAAAGGAAACACGAAGAATCATCCCCGTCGACCATTTGTCCGAACCAAGCATCACCCTCGATTCGAACATGGGGAGTGGAAACGATGGAACAGTCGGACAAGTAATGCCGATAGAACAAAATCTAGAGCTCGAGTCAGATTGGAGAAACCAAATCCTCGAATACCTACAATCAGGACGTTTACCCGAAGAAAAATTAGAAGCACGAAAAGTCCGATCAAGAGCAGCTAGGTACTCTATCATTCAAGGAGAGTTATACAGGAGATCCTTCAGCGGACCTTATCTGAAGTGTCTGGGAAAATCAGAAAGTTCTTACGTTCTGGCAGAGTTGCACCTTGGACACTGCGGAAATCACGCAGGACCAAGGTCCTTAAGTCATAGAGCGTTAACGCAAGGGTACTACTGGCCCACCATGGTGAAAGATTCGAAAGACTTCGTTTCCCGCTGCGATAAATGCCAAAGGTTCTCAAAGACCATCCACGCTCCGCCGACGGTGCTAATTACAATCTCAGCACCTTGGCCCTTCATGAAATGGGACCTAGACCTGGTGGGAAAATTGTCGTTAGCTCCAGGACAGAAATGTTATCTAATCGTTGCAACAGACTACTTCTCTAAGTGGATCGAGGCCGAGCCATTGGCAAAGATTACAGAGAGGAAAGTCGAGATGTTCCTCTGGAAGCACATCTTTACCAGCTTCGGAATTCCCAAAGTTATCGTCACCGATAATGGAACTCAGTTCACGGGAAGGTCTGTTTGGAAATACTGCGCGGATAGGAAGGTGGAACTTCGATACTCAACGCCCCGCTACCCGCAGGCGAATGGGCAAGCAGATGCTTCGAACAAAACCATCATGGACTCTCTGAAAAAGAGATTAGGACTAGCGAAAGGAAGATGGGTAGATGAACTTCCTGGAGTCCTTTGGGCGTACCAGACCACCCCTAGAATCCCAACTGGCGAAACTCCATTTGTCATGGCTTTCGGGGTAGAGGCCGTTGTTCCCACGGAAATGATCATCCCCACGACCAGAAGCTCGATCCCGGAGGCAGAAAATGACACCATGATGGCAGAAGCGCTAGAGTTGGCCGAAGAGAAAAGGGAGCAAGCGCTAGTCCAGATGGCGTGCTATCAGCAAAAACTGGCCAAATACTTCAAAAAGAGAGTAAGACAGCGCAGCTTCAAAGTGAACGATTTCGTCCTGAGGAAAGTATTCCAGAGCACACAAGAGCCCGGAGCAGGAAAATTGGGACCAAACTGGGAAGGTCCGTACAAGGTAATCAAGGAAGTTAAGCCGGGAACTTATCGTCTTGAAGATGGAAAGGGCGAACTGATTCCGAGGGCATGGAACGCCACGCACTTAAGAATTTATCATGTGTGAGTATGAGAGAAACATGTAAGTACTTAGCCGAAGAAGCCCATTTCAAATTAATATACAAGTATTACGTGTCTTTCCTCCCACATGATCGTTTGATGCTTTTTACGGCAAAAAGCCCTAATCCGATTAGGCAAATTACTAAGTCCCCCTCGGATCGAAATACCAAACTCGCTGAAATAGTTTCTAAGTCCCCCACGGACCAAAGAACCTAACACGCTCGAAATTATGGAAAGTAACTCACGCAAAAAGTAAGGCAAAGAAACAGAAGGTGAATAAAGTGCCAACTTTTATTTCACAACAAGCAAGAAAGGCTCGAATCCACATGTTGGGAACTCAACCGAAAGAAGTTACACGAGTTCTACAAAGTAAAATGGTGGAATTCGAAGTGTCGTCGTCTGGAACAGTGAGGACGTCCTCCTAGGAGAGGATGAGGGTTTTGCTCGAAAAGCGAATGGCCGGGGCCAGATCACCCGTCGGCTACTCCACCAACTCATCAATTCCGAGGTTCAGCGGAACCCGTCAGATGAAAGAAAGGGAGGTCTTCAACCCGCCACACCTAGCCCCCTGATGGATTTTGGAAAGTAGCCGAGCTCTCGCCCTAAAACTTTCAACCCGGGCGGGAGTACGCTTCTCTCGTCATATCAAGGAGGGCCCAGGGACGGGAACCGGAAGACCACCTCTTCCATCTGGCGTCGCTCCATGCTCAACGTGGTGGAAACACATTTCTCGCTTCCTTAAACACGGAACAAGCTGCCACCTCCTATGCTGAGGTCCCGGATGATGTGATGATGAAGAAGACCATCGACGGAATGGCAAGGGAGTTTTCCTCCCCTCGTTCGCCCCAGTTCCCGGAGGCTGCTGGAACAAACTCCGGAGCTGCGGTGAAAGGTGGTGGAGCGATTGGTCACCCCAGGCAGACAGTACCCTGGATTCGACACTCACAAACGTGGAGGATTACGACCACCAAGGCCAAGTCCTCCGGGACCAACCAAACAGGCGTAGAAGATCACGACCAAACTTTCTCAACACAGGACATGACCAAGGAGGGCCAGACATGGAAGAGAAACAGGAAGGAATGGGAAAACCCCATGTTAAGGAATTTCGAACTCTGTAAGAAGACTCGAAAATCTGGGAACGAAAGAGAGCGTTTCAGAAAACAGTGTCTAGAGAAGCGAATAGGAGAAAAATCGCAAAGGTCTATTTAAAGGATCTTGAGACCGTTGCGATCGTGACAACTGTTAAGCATCCAACGCCACTACGTGAGTCGCCAGGCATGCGAAACGACGTGTATGTTAACCCGTAGTTAATGCGGTTAATTTCCCTAGTTAACCGCATTTAAGGCGATTCGACGGAAATGACAGACGTTCGACACGACAATTCACTACCTGACGTCACGGCCTCGAGATATGAAACGGCCCGTTGCATCGAGTGCTATCCGAATTAATGACAAACCTTTTTGACTCCCAGACTAAACGCCTCCTTCTCGCTATAAAAGGGTAGGAATCAAGGGAATGCCCTACAGTTTGATCATTTAACCACCCGACATCTGACTGAAGATATGGACTACTCGACAACAACCTCGAAAGTGACTAAGCGAGTCCTAGAGTGGGAAAACCGCGAATTGCGTGCGGAGAATGCCAGACTCGAGGCGACCCTTCTAAAGGAGAAGAAGAGAGAAAGAGACACTAAGACCCTGACACAGGAAATCCAGAGTGTCCGAGAGGCCCTCGATGCTGCTAATAATCGGATAGAGCACCTCGAACAAAAGAACCTCTCTCTCCGAGAATGCCTAGAAGTCGCAGGGACGGACGAGGACAGCGACCTAGGTGAACCCCACCACGTACTAGAGGATCGCCTTCAGTCGGCAAATAATCTCAACGATTATTACGAACAAGAGATCCAATCCCTGAAGGAAGAACTGGCCTCTTTGAAGCAACGAAAGAGACTGACTCCGACGGTCATCATCGACAGCGATGAAGACTAGAAGGGTGGCACCTTTCCTTTTTTACTTTGTTATTTATTTTTATGTATAATCGACAATGTACAAGAAATAAAGAAAGAAAAGAAGTTTCATCTTTTCTGCTTCACATGGTCTGCCTACACTCTCCGTCCGAGCAATTGAAAAGCCTTCTCCGGAAGCAAAAGCCTCGGTCCGCCCGAGCAATTAAAAAAGCCTTCTCAGGAAGCAAAAGCCTCGGTCCGCCCGAGCAATTAAAAAGCCTTCTCTCGAAGCAAAAGCCTCGGTCCGCCCGAGCAATTGAAAAGCCTTCTCCGGAAGCAAAAGCCTCGGTCCGTCCGAGCAATCAAAAGCTTCTCCGGAAGCAAAAGTCTTGGTCCGTCCGAGCATTAAGCACTACCTATTCCGAAAAATAGAAGACGTTGGAGTATTGAAACATAACAAAACCTCGGTCCGTCCGAGTATCCATAAGCCTTCTCCGGAAGCACAAAACCGCGGTCCGTCCGAGTATCCATAAGCCTTCTCCTGAAGCACAAAACCTCGGTCCGTCCAAGTATTCAAAAGCCTTCTCCGGAAGTAAAAAAAAAAAATCTCGGTCCGTCCAAGCAATTGAAAGCCTTCTCCGGAAGCAAAAAACTTCGGTCCATCCGAGTACTCGAAAAATTTCCTTGTAAACAGGAAGTCTCGGTCCACCCGAGCGATCAAAGATATTTATAAGGACATTTACAAGTCAAAACATTTCCGCGGGGAGACACGGCAAGCAGGCATAAAGAAGAAGCATATGCTTAACAAAAATGTGTATGTTTGAACATCAAAAGAGAAAACGAAAAGGAGTTCAAAGCAACAAATAACATAAGGGCTCCACAATTCGGAGTTTACCCTAGAAAAAAGGTGAAAGTCAGTCCGAAACATAAACGGTATAGCTGGTAGGATCTTCAGTAGGAGCCTCTTCAATAATCGCTTCATCTCCATCATCGGCAGGGACAACAACCTCCTCACTTCTGGAAGCCTTCAGACTTGTAGCCCGCTCAAACAACTCTCTTCGGCAGTCCACAGCGTCATCGTAACCGACCGGACTGATCGGATGATATGAATCATGGAGGCACTCCAAAAGATCCTAAGCAAATAAGGTTCAACAAGCATTTATTTCACATGTGCAAGGATGGCTAGGCTCGGTTCAAGCTTTATTTCGAAGTGAGCAGCCCAATTCGGATGAAGACTTGACTTATGACACTTTGAAGATCAATGTATGCAACTTGCAAATCCATAAGGAAAATATCTACAAAGATAACCTTGTGCAAGTGTCAACTATGCCTTGAATGGAAGAATGCAACAACTAAGCAAATCAGATTCACTTTTATTTGCATTTTAGTCAAACTTTCCTTATTTGTAACAGTGGGCATTAAGAGCTCTAGTTTCCTTTTCTGTTTTTGCCAATTGTAACCGAATGCTTTAATGGTTTGTTTCCTTTTATGTTTTTCTTTTCTTTTGCTGATTGTAGGCTTATAAAGCCATGAGAAACACAGTGTAAAACTCAGATTATTGTTGAATGAAAATCATTTCTCTTTGAGAGTTCTTTTGAAAACTTGTTCATAGTTTTCATTCCTTGCAATTCTTGTGTTTAGGGTTGCTGTCGAGTCATTCAATTAGGGATTGATCAACTTAATTGTGGAGTGATTCAATCTAGAACAAGAAAACTCATTCTTGTCTCTAGATCATCGATCTAAGAGGTAATCACATCTAACCTTAATCTCTTGGTTGAATCCGATTAGTTAGGGAGGGTTTGAGATCTTGCTTCAAAGGTTCATGCTAAATCTAATAGCATAGGGTCTTTGGACTTGCATCTTGGGTTTGCCTTATCATCGGATCATTCTCATCCTCAGATTGATCCATCTGCAACTTGACCGAATCCCGTCCGACGGCTAACCCGATGAGGATGGAGTCCACCGACGCAGCAGTCGCCACAGCCAACTTTCGCTGAAGGTCGCTAATACTGTTACGAAGGATTGGGAGCTCGGACATCTGATTCCTCATCGAATCATTCTCCAACGCGAGGAGATCCATCTCCTCTTTGGCCTTCCTGAGGGACTCAGCTTCCCGGTTGAAAGCATCCACAGCTTTGGACCCCTCCTCGCGAGCGGCGCCCAGATCCTCCAACGCCTTGTTCTGAGCGACAATAGTCTCATCATGCAGCTTCTTGTTGTCCTCATTGAGGGATCGAAAATCCTCGCATTCCTTCCGAACACGCTTAAGATCTACGGAAAGCTGCAGCCCATTAACCTCCAGTGAAGCAATTTTCTTCTCGGACTCATCCAAATCGGCTCTCAATTGAAGACCCTCGTTCAGCACCGAGTCAAAGGCGTGGGACTGCCGGCCGCTGGCCCTCGCCTCCGCTAACTCCTACTTAAGCTCTCGATGCTTGGCAAGCAGACTCTCCAAATTGAGGAGCATCTGCGTCGAGGCTTGGGTCCCCTGGCAGATCGAACATTTTAAGATGTAAGAAACCAGCCGAAGATAACAGAGGAAAGGTAAACAATGAGGTAAACGACTAACCAGCCAGCTTTTATAGCACATGCGACTGAAGGTCACGACCTCGCTATCATGGTCGACTAGAGGTTCCAGCTGCACAGCCCCTAAGTCACGAGCAAAACCGACTGCATCCATAGCCCGTCGAAGGCAAAAATCATTAGAGAGGGACCCTTGGTCAAAGTTGGAACCAGGTGAAGCGAACAGGCGAAGGAAAGAAGATCCACCGCCTGCAGCGCCCAATCCGCTTGGCATCGACGGACCTGCACCCGATGGAGAGAGTATAGCTGGAATGGTCTGAGTGGGTAGGGTTGGAACTTCACCATGAAGAGACCCCCTGACTTCTTGGTCGTTCTCCTGTTCAAAGTCCGTATCAGAAGATAAAATATGGGCATGATCAGAGGGAGAGGGCGAATCCGCCTCGGAAGGAAATGACCGATAAACCATCTCAGGATGCTTCAAGAGATACGCATCAACACCCCTTTGAAGGGATGATTTACTAAATTAGCGGAAATTTATTTAGTAAACTTATTAACATTTAATAACGGATCTATTAACATCATGCAATTTGTGATAAAAACATGTAGATTCATGCTTAATTTCGAAAATTAAAACCGTTACTTACATTGAGTAATTAATGGAGAATCGGTTGGAGGTTTCTTTACAACATCATATCCTCAGAAACAGGATCTTCTATGCTATATCCCGATCGAAAGCAAAACCGACTTGTGGGAATCGAACGGAAGAACAATAGAAGAAGAAATTTCTTCTAAATTTTTCCCTAAGGAAAATCGGCAATTGGGCAAAAAACTTGAGAGAGAATTTTCACTTTTCTAATTAAAGTGAGAAGTATATGAAATATGAATCCCAATGGTCATATTTATAGGAAAATATGATATCTAATCTCTATAGATATGCTTATCTCCTAATTATAAAAATAATAGAAAAGATAAATAAAATAAAATAAAAATATATATAATTCTTTACTTAAGGCACGCCTGGACGAAATAATATATATAATTATACATATATATTTGCATCAGGACGCCACTATGACCATTTGCACGCCAAATCCAAGATTTATATATATAATTTTTTTTATATTAACTTTTCTTATATAATTATATATTTAAAATTAGAAAAATTCAAATAATAATTTCTAATTTAAATACATTTAGTCAAAACTAATATAATTAATTACTATTGAATCTTATCCAATTAATTAATTATTTTGGGTCAATATCAATTTGTTTCTTAAACCAATTGAATTTAATTCTCTCTACTATTTATTATTAAATTAAATAAACTCATTATTTAATTAATAATATTAATTTTTATTTAAATAAACTCATTATTTAAATAATTAATAATATTAACATTAATTCCCGTTTAAATAATTTATTTATTTAAACAATTAATTTTGCCTTATAATATTATAATTGATATGTTATATTAATTTCCATTTAAATAAACTCTTTATTTAAACAATTAATTTTGTATCAATATTAATAATATTAATATTAATTTTCATTTAAATAATCTCATTATTCAAATAATTAATATTGCCTAATTTTAAGTAAAATCAATTACTTAAATTATTTATTCTTCCTAAGTTAAATTAATAACTTAGTTTTGCTACAACGATATTTGGGCTAGCATAGGGACCCGATGGACCTATAGATCATGGGCTTAATAATTAGTCAATTAAGTGATTAACTCATAATCAGTTAATTACTTATTATTTAACTATGAATAATTCCACTATAGATTCATAGCTGAACTCCCCTCACTATAGATGAGTTATGTCCATTTAGTTTATCTTTTATTTATATCTGTGATATATCCTTCACATGGAACCCTCATAATTACAGGCGGATAAATTTACCGTTTTGCCCCTGTAATTACCGCTCTATCCTTGTGTTCCCGCTGATTCTCCAATGAACTTTATCTTTAGTCGAACTAGAGATAATGTACTTCTGTGATCAATAGAAGTCGTGGCGCCACTTGTTCGTGTCTCGAATCAGACATCAAGGAGTTTCCTAAAGTTCCTAAAATGTTTAGGTATCGCACCGATACCGTTAATTTATAGGAAAGTTATGAATTCCATCTTGTGAAAATGAGTTCCCGGCTACTTATCTAGTCATGTTCCCCAAAAAGAAGTGTATTGAGCGTTCTTACAGATCGCTCTCAACCATGTGAATCAAAGAACATAACTCCACAAATAGGAGTCCGCATTTCACTCAGGATTGAGATCTATCACGGTTGATAAACTTAGTTTGATATTCGATTATTTCTCGTAAACTGGTACTAAGGAGAAATTTGATCGAACATCGTGGTCCTGTCTTATACAATCAACATTGCATATGATACTTCCATTTCATGTCTCCCACATGAATGATCGGGATTCGATCATTTGTCTATAAACAAAATGCGAAGCTATCAACGGTGTTACCAGGATAAGGTTCCCAAACGTTATCCGTTTATCGTAGACACGTTTAAGTTACTCATCTCGACTTTAATCCTCTTGTATGACTCACATACTAAGTCGTGATTTCATAAGAGTAACTTAGGGTTTACTATTTGAATGTTTGATATTTATATATTTCCATATATTCCTAATATCATTAATTGAATCAATCTAGATAATATAAAGAACTTATGTTTATTTATTTGATTTATTCTTAATAAATTATTATTATTAAATAATTACAAGTTCTAGGACACCATTCCTAACACCCTTACCGCGCGGTCGAGTGCCCCGATGATTCCGCCCCTCCTTCGCTTCGGGGCGGGAGAATCAGTAGAAGGATTTACAGGAGAATCCGAAGGATGGCCCGCAGGAGGATCCGTGGGAAGGTCCGATGCGCCCTCTGTAGAGAGTTCCGTGCTCGCAATCTTCACGGATTTCCCACTTCTGGATTTACGGGGATGCTTGGGGGCAGCCACCTTTTTTCCTTTCTGATCGGATGAGGATGCCGCCTCATCTCTTTTCTTTCCCATACCCTGAAGAAGGGTAAGGAAGGCCTCGGGGTCATTGGAGTTGGAGACGGGGGTCAGCGTGACGCCAGACAGTCTTCCGCTGAAACCTGCATCATAATCTGTCCAAATCAGCCACGTGCCAAGATAAACACGTAGAAATGAAACAGAAAAGGAGAAACAAACACTTACGGGGTGGAACGGGCGCAAAACCTAGAGGTGGAGCCCAAAGTTTGGCAAAGACTAGCCAAGGATGCTGGTTGAACTCCTCCCAGTTGAAAGGACCCTTCCGAGCGATAATCCGGTACTGACCAAGAGTTTCCTGAGAGGCACCCTTCGGAAGCGGGTTCTTCACTGAAACGAGACAAACTGAAAACGGTTAGCGCGGCTATAAATAAACGAGACACAAAGTAATACGAAACTCATGTTCTCACCCTCGTCTTCCCACGAGGCAGGAAGAGACCCGCCCCCAGGAAGAAAGGGGCCGCGGATGAAGAGCCACTCATCTTTCCAGTGCTTGTCACAGGAGTTTTCATCCACCAGAGCCGGTTTATGATTATTATGAAAGATGAAACGCATACTATCCTGGACATTCAAGCGAAGGGACCAGAAGTGGGAAACCATGCTCAGGGTAGGCCGAAAGCCCAACCCATAACACACCACCGAAAAGGTGATCAAAGATCTCATAGCGTTCGGCATCAACTGACCCAATGCGAGGCCGGCATTCTGAAGCAACTCGGCCATCAAGGGGGAAAGGGGAAGTCGAAAGCCCCATTGGAAGAACCGCTGATAAAAGGCAGTCCAACCCTCCCCTGGGGATAGATAAACTCTCTCTGACGCCTCTGGGAGTCTCATTTCAAAATCCGAAGAGATCCCATAGTTGGCCCTCAACCTATCGAGTTTGGCCTGCGTTAGTTTCGAGGCGAAATGAAAGGGGCCCTTATCCTCCTTGATACCTTTCGGCTAAGGCTCCTTTTTCTTCTTCTCCTTCTTCTGCTTGTTCACTGTCTCCACCTCGTCCATATCAGCAGAAGGAGATCCAAGAGGATCAGAAACGATAACCTCGCCAACCAAAGAGGAATCTACTTCCCCCGACGGCGTAGGAACGGATGGACCAACCTGGGATACTGCCTCACTACCCCTAGAGCGGCTTTTCCTTTTCTTCTTCTGGGCCGCCTCCTTGGCAGGAACAGGAGGAGGAGGATGAGAAAGGTCGAGAAAAGTAGTCGGGCCCATCGAAACAGAATCTGACTCCCCCAAAGGGTGAGAAGTAGGAGAAGGGATGGGGTCTAAACCTGCCTGAATCTCAGAAACCGATCCAAGTTCGCTCACAGAAGGGAGGGACTCATCACCAATCGACGAACGAAGATCAGTTGCAGGCTCATTCCCCTCAGGTTCACCTCGAGATGAGGGAATGGCATCAGCCCCACCGGCACGGGTAGAGGAAGGGGAAGCCCTAGACTCAACTCTCTCAAAGACCAGACCGTCGTAATCATCATGCCCCACGGCTAACCTAGGGGTCCTATGACCTCTAACCACGGAATTTCCCTCAAAATTATCCATTACAGCAAGAAGGGGAATCAAAAGATAGAGCGGAGAAGACTAACCTTCGAAGAAGAACAGGGAGAGCTTCGAAAAAACAGAGCAAAGACGACGAGGAATCTCTTGGAAGCGGACGGCTCACAGACTACTTCGAGAGTTCAAAAGGCAAATGAGCCTTAAAGTCTGGGAAAAACCCTATTTAAAGAAGAGAGCACGCGTCCAATCATCGCGACACGTGGGGAGGCTCGCGACGATCCGGATCACCCAAAACCCATTGGAGTTCGCGCCCATCCGAAAATCCAACGGATCAGTCTCGCAAAGAGCCGCGTCTCTTGGAACGGACACATCCACAAGAGAACGTGACAACTCCGGAGACGAGATCAATAGCACCTGAGTCACGACAAGGCCGAAGCGGTCTATTTTCCGAAGGGTCGTGGTCCCTGACCGCTCCACAGTAGCACGAAGGTTGGGGCAAGCACCACGCCCCTGATCCAATTGATCTACTATCCCCTGCATCGGACTTTCCGACCCAGGAAATAGGGGAAAACTGTAAAGGGTAAAAATAGCCCTCTTATAGGCTGCGCTCATATCGGGCCGAGTCACACGGGGATAGGCCCATTCGGATCACGTCCTGAAGGAGCCAGCCCTCATACGGGCCGCGTTCACTATAAGCCGGCCCATATGGGGATAAACCCATCCGAACCAACACTATAAGGAGCTTGTCTTGCTGGGCCGAGTGCAAGCCCATTAAGCCTAGCCTCATGCTAGCCCAGTCGATGAACCCACGATCAAGGGACTATAAAAGGCGCTTGACCTATCAAATCAGGTACGACGCTTTAACCTAGAAAACGAACAACCCGATTGTCTTTGACCTAATCCTTGCGGCGCAAGGCAAGTCTCACCTACCACCACCTAACTTGATCGTCGGAGGGTCGTCGGCCGGTACCACACCGGTGCCCTTCTGACTGTTGTTTGCCATAGTGTTTCAGGTTGCTCCGCCGCTAAGGGACAGCACGTAACGCGACGTGCTCTATTGTGTGGAAAGAGGCTCCGACGAGAAATAGCCCACACAATAATTATTTTAGGATATAATTCAAATAATTATTTTCCTACAAATTATATATGATGGCTGAATTTTATATAATAAATCAAATTTATTTAGTTAATTATTTTGGGCCAATTTCAGTTGGATTAATTAATCCAATTGGACTATCGCTTAAATTAATAAGTCCAACTTAATTAATTTATTTATTAATTACCAAATAAATAAAATACTTTATTTAAATAATTAATATTAATATTTTCTCCCGACTAAATATTATCAAATGATATTTATTTATTAATTTCCATTTAAATAATTTTCATTATTTAAAAAATTAATAATAAATATTTTAATTATTAATTTCCATCAAATAGACTCATTATTTAATTAAATAACAATTCTAATTGACAATATTTTATTATTAATTAATTTTATTTTAATTATTAATTTCATTCAAATAAAATTAATTATTTGAACAATTAATTAATTATTAATTAATTTTAAATTATTAATTACCATATAAATATACTCAATGTTTAAATAATTAATAATGTCTAATTAATAATATTTCATTATTAATTTCTTATTTAATAAACTCATTATTTAAACAATTAATAATGTTTATATTAACTACCCTTTAAATATAGGGGCATGGACTCAAATGACATATTTTTATAAAGCTAATTCCCCATATAACACCATATTTTCATAATTCTCGAAATGCCATTTTTTCTAGTACGACAAAAATAATTATTTTCGTTAAAATTACAAAAATAATTATTTTCGTTAAATTTACAAAAATGCCACTTATTTATTAATTCACTATATTTTTTTTGTAAGAATTTAATTCACTATATTTGTTCCCTTATTCAATAATCTATTGTATTAAAATCTGAACTTTATTAATTCATTAAAATTTTCGCTTTCGTCAATAATATATTGAATTAAAATTTTGAGATTTATTAATTTAATAAAATTTCCCCTTCATCAGTAATTTATTGAATAAAATCGATCTATATAATTGAGGTACCTCATATTGATTTTAATTCAATAAATTATTGAGTTGAAATAATATTTTCATGTAGTTGTAAGATAGTATCAATATTTTAATTTAATGATTTATTGAACTCAAACCAATAAATTATTGAATTGTAAATATCGACACTAAGATCCATTTACACCTCTATACAACATCAACAATCCATTAAAATTTGTAACAAACACAAAAAAAAAAAAAAAAAATTAAAAATAGCATCTTCAGGTATCGACTCTCATTAGGCTCATCTTCACATTTTTTTTTCTTCCCTATCTTTTTCTCCAATTCACATATAGCTTAGCACTTATAAAAGCAACAGTGCAAAATAAAAAACTCAATGAACCATGCTGCAAAATGAAACGAAGAAATTTAATTCAATAACTTAGTGAATAACCCGATATAAATTATTAAATTGTACAATTAAAAACTAAATTGATACAAAGAGAGGGATCACTAAAATGACAGAGTTTACAAACTTTAAAGAAAATTTATTCAATAACATAGAGAACAACACGCTATAAATTATTGAATAGTATAACATAAACTAATTCAATAAATTAATCCATTTTATTCAATAACCTATTGAATTAAAAACACAACTAAAAAGACAAGATATTAAATAAGAGGATTAACAACATATTATATGTAGACACCGTATTTGGTCCGGCCTATTTAATCAAATTATTTATTTTAACAAATTGTTTAATTTTATTTGTAATCATAATAAAATCTAAAAAACTTATACAGTAAACTAAGTTTAAATGAATTGTTACAATTTGCTAGAATTAAAACCCATAGAATTGTGGTGTATAAAAAGTCACCCTTAAATTAATTGTGGTTTTCAAAACCACCTTAATAAATTTGATATTTTTCTTTAATGCATAATAATTAATAATAAGGGGGTATTTTAATTATTTTGAAACTTTTAATAATAAGAGGGTACTTTACCCTAAAAAAGTTAATTTGATATTTTTCTTTAGTTTATAATGATTATCATTTTTTAATTAATCATAATAAAAAACTCAAATGTTAAAATTTATGGTTAAGTCCAAATTAAAGTATAATTTATGCTTTACTATTAACCTATTATTTATTTTGTTGAAATAATAATAATAAAAATGATAAATCTATTAAAAATAATTATAATATTTTATTTCTCAATTTAAACAAAAACAAACAATAATTACAAATAATTATTTATAAATCAATTTTAATGTTTCTCAATTTCTATCAAAATGAGTGATTATTTTACTACCGTAATTATTTTACTTACATGATTATACCATAAATAAAAATCCAAATTTATATTTTATAAACTCAATAATTTTAAAAAAACAATAATTTTATAATTAATCAATAAAAAGCTAATAATCATAATTTTACTTTTCTTCCCAAATTTTAAAATTGCAACAATGCTTTCTACCTCTCGTGGGATCAAATATAATTTACATAATAACAAAATTAACTCTCCAAAAATCGAAAGGATACTTAAATTAAAGAAAATTAAAAAAATACAATAAAAGAAAAGGGAAAATCGGTTGCTTGTGTGTTTGTTAAAACCACCTCCACCCCTTTGCTTTTATCTAGAGTCTTATATTTCTCTGGACATGAAGGACGATTAAAATGGAATTAATTAAAAGATTGGGAGGAAAGAAATATCTTAGCAAATCTAAACAAGATTTTATCTTAAAAAAATGATTTAATTCATCTATAAATATGGAGGAAGGAGGACGATTTTTGAAGAGAACCAACAGCCATAAAAAAAAAAAAAAAAAAAAAAAGAAAAAGGAGAAAACGAGAGAAAAACAGAGAACTAAGAAGGAACAACCAAAAAAAGGAAAAACAAATATCAGTGGCTGGAAGCTAATCCTCTCTGTCTAGGCCATGGATCAAATCTTGGTAATGACTGTTGTTGCCTAAAAATGGATAGCTTCCACGTAAGCAACGAACTGAAAGTATGGGACGAGTCGGATGTAGTGCGCTGCACTGGAGGTGCTGCGTAGGTGATATCTTGAGTAGTTGACGAGCCTTGTATGTACCTGCCTGGAAATAAAGAGAGCACCAGGTGTGGTGCCTGCTAACACCCTCCGATGCTTAAGTCGGTGCAAGCGAGCTAGTGTGCCAGAGAGAATTGTAGTAGAAATTAGTTACCTAATGAATGAATTTCTTCTCCTATTTATATGAGAGGAGTTTGATGACATCATCGTGCCACGTGTCGCATTTGGATTGGGCCACGTGTTGCTTCCTGACGACGTGTCACTTGTTGGTCATGCCACGTGTCATCGTTTGATTGGATATCAATATAATGTAGTTTCTTGGTCTTTGATACGTAGTCTTATTAGATGGCGTGAGCGTAGACTCTCGGGACTATGTAGCGTACCTTCCTAGGCGACGTGAGCGTAGCCTCCCCAGGCGACATAGGCGTAGCCTCATAGGTGACGTAGTTTTTTCTGTCCAGGTGACGTAGACATGTCGATTGTGCATTCTTTTAGAAATTCCACATGTACTGATATAATTTCACCCACAACAATGACAAATGCAAGCATTTTTTTTCTTTTCAAATTTGGGATTTATTGGTGGAGCCTGCTATGAAGTAAATATATATTATTAGCTTATTATGAACTAAATTATACATCTTTGTTCCTCTCTTTTAAATTAGAAGAGGTTATGAGTTTATTCCAATTATTCTTTTAATATTTTTATAATTATTTATTTATTATTATTACCATTTAATATTTCTCTAAGAAGAGGTAAAGCAAAATAGTTAATATTCTTTTCATAAGTTGGAACAAATTGAGAGAATTTTCCATTTCTTCTAAATTTATTCATTTAATAAAATGATTTGTTTTGATAAAGTCAATTTATAAAAAAATATGTGGGACAACTAGTCTAATAATAAATCATGAAAAACTCTCATTTTTAGATAAATAATAATATATATAAATAAAATATTAACTACAAAACCGTGGGCTAAAACTTAAATTTGTTGTTATTTTCTCTTCATTCTATGATTTAAGTTATAATAATTAAAATTTAATATTATTATTTTTGGTTTTTAGTTTTTATTTTATTAAAAAAAATAATAATAGGGGATCACAAGTGGGTTCTTTTTCCCTAATATATTACACTCACATAATTATTTATACGAATATTTAATTTATTTATTTTTTCCCTTTATATTACTGTTATTGCCATACTTTTATTTAAAAAGATTATTGCATAAATCCTTTAATAAAAATATTAATAAACATAAGAATTTCTTTTAAACCATTATTTAAGAAGAAATATATGAATAAATTAGGAAAGTTTATCCGTTACATTAAATCTTATTATAAGCTTTTTCTAAATTAGATAAAGCGCATTTGTGGAACTTGGTTCCCTCACTAACCACCAAAATCTCTTCCTTACCATAAAATATGTTTTTAAAATAAATAAATAATAACTATTTAATAATTATCCTATGACGGATTTGAGAACGTCAAACTTCTCAATTTCTTGAGGAATAAGAATTTTTTTTTTCAAATAAAATATTATTATTATTATTATTATTATTATTATTATTATTATCATTATCATTTTTTATCTTTATTATTATTATTATCGTCATTATTATTGTTTTTATTGTTATTTATTCAATTAATGGATAATAGCTCCACTCATTTTACTCTTTAAACTTGCTCTATTTTTAGAGTCAAGAGAAGGTTGAATGAGAAATTTTATTTAAAAAAATAATTAAATCAATATTAAAAATAAATAAATTAGAGGACCAATTTTTTAAAAATAGTTAAGATAACATGAAATAAACTTGGCAACCGTTTTTACGGGTGTTGTTAGGTCTCATCATATGGATAAAGCCCGTGGGCCGGCCCAAGCCCAGCCCGGGCCCGGCCCGTAAGTCAACGGTTGACGGGCCAGGCCCGGCCCGGCCTATAAATCAATGGGCTGGATATGGATCATGCATTTGAGCCCAAGCCCGACCCGCGGGCTTTATCCATAGGGCCCCCATCAGGCCCGGCCCTAAGCCCGGTTCAAAGCCCGTTCAAAAATTATTTTATATATATATATATATATATATATTTTAAAAATTATAAAAAATATATATATTTTTAAAAATTATAAAATATATATAAATATATGTTATATTTGAGAAAAATGCACATGATTTATGCATATAAGTAGGTGCCAACCTAGTTGGGATGTATTTACATTGCAATGATGCAAATTATTTCTCGAAAAAACAATTATGTAAATCTTATTTCTTGGTGAAATCAGTATACTTCATTATTATTATTTATCCATTTTAGTTTGTCTCTTTTTAAGTTAAATTAAAAAAATATATATATAGTCAAATTAAGTTAAAAGAATGATAAATAAATTTAATTTAAAAAGTTTAATTCCATATAAAATAAAGTATAAATAAAAAAAATATATAATAACAAAATAATAAATTAACTTCATCACTTTATAGTTAAATTTAAGTTTAATTAACACATAGGAACAAATATAAATAAATAATTTAATAGTAAAAATTTAAATTAACTTTTTTTTCATCATTTTAGAGTTAAGTTTAAGTTTAAAAAGTTAAAAATAATTTTTTAAAAATACAACTAATAATTTAATGGAAATTTAATTAAATGCATAAAAATTTGAACGGGCTGGGCCAAGCCCGCAAAAACTGGCCAGGCCCGGCCCGACCCGTATTTTATCTCATGGGTTCAAGCCCGTGGACTTACCTTTTTAAGTTAGGCCCGACCCATTTATAGAGCAGGCCTGCCAGGCCCGGCCTGGGCCCGGCCCAAGCCCATTTATAGAGCAGGCCTGCCAGGCCCGGCCCAGCCCATTGATGAGGCTTAGGTGTTGTAGGGTGCTAATACCTTCCCTACACACAACCGACCTCCGAACCCGAATTATATATATTATCGCATACCATTTTAATTACTAATTTAGGTGACAAATTACACCTTTATTATGGTTGGTGGCGACTCTCAAACATATTCCTAAAAGACCCTCGTAAACTGATGTGGTCACTCCGCGTCGCGAAAATCTGGTTGCGACATTACAAGCTAAAGAGGAAACGAAGAGAAGCAATCTTTGATGAAACCGACGAACAATTTTTAAAGGTAAAAAAGGACAAAGAAAGACTTACAGAATATGAAAATGTTAACGCTAACAATCACATCTAAAACACACAAAAAGCATAAATAACAAAATTTAAAAAAACAAACAAACCTTACACAGTATCAACATACGAAGTTTAATAAGTTATTGGCTAATAGTTTTAATTAAAAAAATAGACATATATCAAATTATATCCCACCAAATGAATCATTTTCTTTGACATAAATTTGATTTTCAATCATATACCACATCTTTTTTTATTTGCTAGGTGAAAAACATCACCTCATCTCTTCTGGACTCTAAAGATCAGAAACCCAAAACACAAAAACAAAAATAAAGAGTGAAGATCAATATCAAATATCTCAATTATATATAGTAATTTAATTCAATAAATTATTCCGTTCAATTCAATAATTTATTGAATTAAAATCAATATCAGGTATCTCAAATGTACATTATAATTTAATTCACTAAATTATTCCCTTTAATTCAATAACTTATTGAATTAAAATCAATACTAGGTATCACAAATGTACATTATAATTTAATTCACTAAATTATTCACTTTAATTCAATAACTTATCGAATTAAAATCAATTTTAGGTATCCCAAATATACATTATAAATTAATTCACTAAATTATTCCCTTTCATTCACTAAATTATTCCATTTAATATGTTAATTATATGAACTTATTCTATTCAATAATTTATTGAATTAAAATCGAAATTAAAATGGCGTTTTATGACTATTTTCAAAAAGATATTGCAGTTATAGCCGTAACGCTCAATTAAATCTAGCTCAACAATAGTCATTGCAAACCTATGGTCGTAACGCTCTCCAAAGAGCTTCCTTATCAGTTGTAGCTCAGGAAGATCCCCGCATCTTGTTGAGGCATATATAAAGCTTGAAACCGTTTCATTAACATCATTGAGCAGTCCCTAAAACAACCTAACCTTTTGTATAAAATATGTTTCAACTTGTGACAATTAATGAATAAATATTGAGGTAAAACAAATTTCATTATAGAAGCAAATGTATCTAAGTTTTTTTTTTTTCAGAGCAACCTATTAATAATTCTATAGACTGTTTTGTTCCTCTCGACTCCGATTGAATCATAAACTGAGTCAATCAAGATTTATACTATAAGGTGGAATAGATGAAACATAATCAAGAATTGAAAAAATCATTTATTTATAGATATCTAGGGTTTTTAATACAATAGTTTTGTTATGCTCAAGCAGAGCTCCATCAATTGTGGTGGACGTGTCGCTAATCGTCGTAGACGTTTAGTTTAAGAATCAAAAGATGAAATAAAAAAAACAACAGATCCATATATAGTCATCGATATTGCGAGGAATCAACAGAAAACTTAAGCATAATCAAAGTTTATATATTTATCAAGCTTTAATTGTTCATAAATGTGACGACCCGACCCTTTTTATTTAAAATCGACTAAAGCAGCGGAAGTCAATAGAAATATAAATAAAAATTCTCAAAACAACTTCGTTTTCAAATGTGAGTTCCGGAACTCAAGTTCAAATAAAATATTTAAAATCAAAAGTAACTCAAACTTCATAATGTAAATTTACAAATCCAAAATCAAACCAAATGAAAAATTATGAGTTCAATATACTCAAAAGACTCTAATACATGTACGAACTCCTAAGCCATCAGTGCCAAAATCGTCACACGCCAAGAGCACCTCCAAAGTACCTGAAATGTTTGGTGTAGCACCATTAGCAACACATGGCTAGTGAGCAATAAACTAGAATCTGAATGATTCCTTGAATACTAGCCAAAGAACCATTTGATCCCAACCCACCCATTACTAACAAAAGTTAGCTATATTCTTTAATTAACAAGATATTATTACTTTCTCAGATATCAAATTCTCAGTTTTAAACATAACACATCATATCACAATTACACATAAGCATATCATTACCACAACCGTAACATCAGCATCATCATAATATTACTATATCCATGACGATACTATAATCATAGCTTTACTATAATTATCAGATAGCCATAATAATAATAATTTCATATCTCTTAACATTCTCAATCCCACACTTCACAATATAAATATCTCATATCATATTATCAAACAACTAGCACGTATCAGGGTGTGATGCTCATCCATCTCTCAAGGATCAATCATTCGGGGTTTGCTGTCCCCTTAGATTGTCCGTGGGTTCGCTGTCCCACATATATCACAAGGTTCGCTGTCCTTGGATCTCTCAAGCATCTCCGGGGTTCGCTGTCCCCTTCGATTTCATCAACCTCACTTGGTACTCTTACAACACACCCCATCAGACAATTCACTTAATGCAAACAAGGTTCATTACATCATACAATCAATTTCAACATATTTAAATTTAATAACAATATCACATTGAAGCATATAATTTCTTACTAATTCACATATCATAATTAAAAAGCATCTAACAATTCTAAATTTATCAATCACACTTCGATCCCGGGAAATACATTAAAATTATGCAAATCTATATTCACCATTCACATCCCAATTTCAGAACATATATTGAAATCATGCAAATCCATTAAACATACTCTAACATGTAAATTAAGCAAATAATAATTATCTCATTATTAACCAATCAAATGACTCTTTGGGTTTCCCCAAAGAATCATTCAAATCCTAATTTACCACTCACCTCTAATTTCGTAAAACGCTAAATCCACAATATCCGTCAACTTTCAATTAAGCCAAGACGTTCAATTGGATCCACCACCTACACCAATTAAGTTAAAACTAAATGCTTTTAAATACTCCACTAATTAGCCTAAGAAACAATTAAATTATTAGATTACTAAAATAAAATAAATAAATAATAGAACCAAGGGCTTTAAGCAATGAAATTGGGTGGTAGTCGGCTGGGCAGGGAAACTTGATGTATAAATTACAAATAAAAGTATTGGAAGTATTTAATAATAATAATAATAAGAAGAAGAAGAAAAAGGACAAAATCCATTTTTAGTCTTTGGTGGTGTCTGTTCAAGGGGGTAACATTAAAATAATAATAATAAGTAAATTAAATATAACAAAAGCTAACAGCCACTCAAAGAGTTGATTTAAATGAAAAATATATCCAATGCCAAAAAGAAAGCTCCTAGGCCGAGAGTAAGAAAAATCTAAGGGAAAATTTGTTCGATTTGTTTTTCGTTCAAAAGTGGAATAAAGAATGGTGTTAGAACTCTCCTCCATTAATGGAAGACAAGAAAATCAATCTAGGAAGCAAATGAAGATGAAACTTTACCTCTTGATATTGAAAATGACTTTCTTCTCCTCCCAAACTTCTATAATAATTTTTCCTCCACAGTAATTTGACCCAATGATTCTTTAAGTAAGAAAATGAAGAAATGAAAAATAAAATAAAAGGGCACCACCTACGAAAGCCACGCCGGCGGCAGAGAGGAGGCGAGAGGAGAAATTTTCCTTTCTTTTCTTTCTTATCTCTTCCTCAATGGTTAAAACCCTATCCTCATTTTGGAGACAATGCTCATGGGCCAAGAGTTTGAATTAAGGGCCCATCAATTAACTTCTCAACCATTTAAAACTTAATCACTTAATCCCACTTAAAATAATTGCTCCTTCTTTACCAAATAAGACAACACTTAATAGCAAATTAATTTTAAACTTCCCTATCCATAATGTATGGAAACAAAATAATTTTAAATACCTAGAGCTTTAACTATGAATTAAATTTCCAAACCTTTTAAATAAATAATTTATTACTATTCAAAGTAAAATTCTATCTTTTCAATTTTACTCTTCTTAAATAAGAACTCTAACAATAGAATTTACATTAATTAATCACCTCCATAATTAATGTATCGAATTACATAATTTAGAATGTCCAAATTTCATCTATTCAAAAATAAAATTTAAAACTTCAAATCGATAAATAAGTAATCTACTACCCGAGGAACCGGGATGTTACAATAAAGGTTCAGAAATATTGAACTTAAGAGTTTCTTTGTTCTGCATAATAATAATAATATACCATTTTGCAAAAAATTCCCCAAGGCGAATCCATCAAACATTCAACCAAAACTCAAAAAGCGACATCGTTTCAAAGCCCATTACATCGCTGACTTTTACCAATTGACTCTCACCTCTCCGACGAAGAAACAGTAGCTAGCGCCATTTTTCTGCCAGAGAAGAAAACAAAACATACCCCCAAAAGCAAAGCTGTTTCCCATGCGGGATCTTCATCTTCCTCCATAGCTTCTTCCCCTCTTTCCGCTTTTTCTTTTCATTTCTCTCATTTTTCTTTCAAAACTTTTCTCGATTAAGATTAATAAAAATGTCGTGGCTAAGATCTGCAGTGAACAAAGCTGTTGAAGTAGGAAACAAGAACAACCTCACTCGCGCCGTCAAAAATTACGCCGATTCCGTTGTTCATCATGCCGGTCAAGCCGTTGCTGAAGGCGCCAAAATTCTTCAAGATCGCATTGTAATTTTTCTTTCCTTTTTTTGAATTGCCATTGTTTTGATTTACATTGCAATATGGTGAGTTTTGGAAGATTTTCACAATTTTCATTGAGTTTTGTTTTCATACTGTGTTGTTTTATGCATTCGTTAGCTGAATTTTGAAGAATCTCTCTTAGGTTTTATATGAATTCCGTTGTTCATATTGATTATTGGTGAAAGTTTTGTGTTTTCTATTAATGTGATTGATTTGATTTTTTTTCGGATTTTTGTTAATTGATGATTCAGGGGGCAAGGAATTTTAGAAGTATTAGACAGACTATACAGAGATTGGAAGAAGCTGCTGTATCAGCTAGAGGGCTTGAAAGAGTTCAGTTGTTGAAAAGATGGTTGGTTGTGCTTAAAGAGGTTGAAAAATTATCTGATGATTCTTTGGACGTGAAAGTGACGACTTTGGAGCAACATCTTGCTTCTGAAGAAGCAAAGGGAAGCCCAAGAAAACCTGCTATTGTGAGTTACTCTTTTTAAATGGTATTATATGTTGTGATGTGGTGAATCATTAATTCCCTTTTGTTCTTGTAGTTTGTCTTCTCTTTCTTTGATTAATTTTGATGATATTTATTAGTCTTTCCATAATCTGTTGATCAAAGTTTGATATGAACGGAAAATGCTTAGAGTCTCTTCTCTGTAGTGTACTCGTGTCGTTTGTAATTGACTATTATTTAAGCTAGTATTTCAAAATCCTAGGTCTTTTTTTATTTGGGCAAAGGAGACTCTTTTCAATGAAAAAGTTAAGAGTACAAAAACCATCCAAAGACTTCAAAGAGCAAACAAAAGAGAAAAAAGCAAAAGCTTTACAAAAAAGATCTCCAATTCTCATGAATGAGAAAGGGAGAGTAATTACAAAAGGCTTTGGATAAATAAGACCAATGAGCCGCATGATATAAAGCTAAATCTAACCGTCTTTCCCTCGAGCTTTCCACATTATCGAAGATTCTTTGGTTTCTCTTCAACTATAAACCCCAAATTACAGCTCTAGAAGCATTACTCCACAACACTTTAGCCTTAATCTTATGCATATGCCTACAATCCTAGATCATTTTTTTTTTGTTCTTGAGTCGAATTTTCTTCGATAGTATAGCAAAAGGTTGAACAACCGCTATTTTGCACGAGCCAGTGTAATCCATCCGACAAATGACTGACATCTTCACTAAACGAAGATCCAGAGTAGATAATAAGATCAATGTTCGACGAAGAAATAACAGACAAAATCCTATTTTTCGGCCACGAAGGATCTAACGGCATAAAAGCCTCCCCACAACTCAGTATAGATAGGACAGCAATTATATATTCAACTGAAGGAGGCATATAAATTCCCAATATTTTCGGTGTATAACTACTCTTAAGCTCAGTTGAAGCTGCAGAAAATTCTCCAGTCATTTGAACAATCTTTTCCGGCTCACCATTCCTAACATTTTCTGTAATAACGTAACGAGTTCAAATTCAATAGCCCAATTCATGAAAATCCTCATAAATCTCTACATCTACATGAACATGAGGTTTTTAGCTTCAAATTTGCAATTGATTAAGAAAATGTTAAGAACAAAAATCAGTAGAATTGAAGCAATAACCTCGGAGGATGGAAAAGAGGCGTGAGCTGAGAGAATCAACGGCAGCCAATAACTGTGAGTAAGTGAAACACTGATCACCTTCGTATATGGTAGGGGAAGGGGTTATAGCTCGTTCCTTGAAGAAATTATCAGCAGCTCTATAGCCAAAAATAACGTTGCTGGCGGCGGCGGTGCCGCGAAACTGTCTGACTCCGCCGGAGGCGTGAATTACTGCGATTTTGTGAGGATGAGTGGATGCGATTCTCAGAAACTCGTGAGAAATGCAGCAGTGTTGCTTCTTCATGTTTTTATTGCTTACTGATTTTAATTCCATTGTAGTATAGCAGCTAAGAACGTTGCTTCAGTTCTGCCATTGCTGCTTCCAGTTTGCTTCTCGGTGACCGTCGTTGGGAAAGGCAGTGAGATTAACAAATAAAAACCAGAAAAATGCTTCACTGTTTAATTAATCCTAGATCATTTTGATGAACCACCATTCGACTTTATTGTTTTATGGCCATTGTTTTGAAAATTTTATGGGGAGCAAGTAGGTCATAATGACTGTATCTATGTTATTCTTTTGTGGTGCAAGTGCAATGCAACAATTAGTACTTTGTCGATGTAAATTGAATCAGGATTTTTATTATTTTATGTAGTTTCTGTTTTGTTGGCTTGTAATTTCCAGCAAGGCTCTCTATTTTATTGATATCATTAGATAGCATCTTGAACTGTTCATTTTTTTTACAATGTATGCAGGTTTCACCTAATTGTTTTTTCAAAATCTTAATTAATTGCTGAAAATAGTTGATCTGTAGAGTTTAATATTTTTTGTTTTTGTTTTCTTTCCTTTCTGTGTTTATTTCATGTCTGACCTTTACCATCTTGGATAGGTTCTGTACTATGACCCTGATGTTGGAGGGGAACCAATGAATTTTCGTGATGTTTTTCTTCAAAGTCAAGCTCTGGAGGGGGTTACATTATCTATGGTATATTAATTGATGTATCCTTTGTCTAGATTTGTGACTTATTCCCAGAAAAATCTGGAGTCAAACATACTTTTGAAGAAAAAACACCTCAAAAGGCCATTTCATTGATATAATGAAAGTCAAACATACTTTAGTTCCACCTTAGTACTTTACCTCAGAATTTGAATCACCAGGGTGAACAATATGCTATCACGTTCATTATTAGGAGGATTCCATATTTAGGTTTTGATGAAATGAAGCACTTATTGGGCCAAAATTGAAGGGATGGTTTTAGCTTTTGAGTAGGATTGAACACTCACTTCAAAAAGACTATTATCAATATGCTATCATGTTCATTATTAGGAATTAAGCATGTTATTTTTTTTTCCCGATAAGAATGTTATGAAGATTTTATGCAAATGGTGAGGCAACCATCATTCTTGTGTAAGATTTAGATGTTAGAGGTTGTATATTGGTTAGATGATGGAGAGTAAAGTTTTGATAGCTAAATGTTAGATGTGGCAGTGACCGACGAACCAGTAAGATCTATCAAATATGTTTTAATGCAAGTGAGATATCATATTTTTAAACAGTTCACTGATCTCTAATTTTATCATCTCTCACAGATGTTTTCACTGTGTTCAGATCGTGGGTCTGAATTTTTGTTGCCAGCTTTTCTGTTTTCTCTTTGGTCCTTAAGGAGATACCTACAGGTTAACTCTTTTCTGTGCCACAGATTCTTGAAGCACCAAATGAGGAGGAAGTGTCTCTTCTTCTGGATATGTTTGGGTGTGTCCCTCACTTAAGCTAATAGTGTCAGTTCATGATTGCTGTCTGGAGGTGCCAATTATTAAGAATCTAAAGATACACGGCCTTTTCAATTTATCAGAATGTTTATATTTATGAATTCACAAGGGATTATTTTGTTTTATTTTTCATATTTTTACTGGTAGGAGATGCTTAGGTGTTTATATTCGCTAATTATTTAAAAGTCCTCTGTTTACTATAATAAAAAATATATTTGCTAGCTGTAGTTAGATGAGGGACCTTGACTGACTTTACTTCGCGCTGCCCTTGTTAAATTACCCATTGACCCAAAAGCTTAAGCTTATAGGCTAAGGAAAATTTAATCTTTTAAAGGTATTCTCTACACTCCCTTTCACATGGTGGCTTGGTTTTTAACAAAGGCCTAACATGTGAACAAATAATACGAAAAGGGAGCAAATTACACAATGAAGGTTTGAACTCAGGATCTCCTACTCTGATAGCATGTTAAATCACCAATAGACCCAAAAGCTAGGCTAAGATAAATTTAATCTAGGTATTCCCAACAGTCCTATAGTGTGGTCTTTCAACCTAACTATTAGAAGCAAGTCTTGAGTCTATGCTGAGCCCTTCCATTCTGTTATTTAATTTAATCTTCTGTAGTGCCTTATAGAAATATAAAATAATATGCCAATCTTTGTATATTTTTTGAATGCCTACGACAATCTTTGTTGGGAAACCAATTTTTTTTATGAGGTTATTCTAATGATACTCTGTGCAGATTGTGTCTTATTGGGGGAAAAGAAGTTCATAATGCAATAGTTAGCAGCATACAAGATCTGGCGAAATCCTTTTCTAGCTATGAGGATGAAGTATTGGTAAAGTCTTGAAGGATTTAAATTTATCTACTCAGCATTTAAGTTTTCAAATCCACAAGGATTCCATTATTCTACAATTACTCTATGTTCAAAGGCTAATTTGGTATTGTTTCTTAGAGGATTTATTCAAGTGTAAAAGAGTACTTGTAGTTATTTTTAACACTAACAGGAACGATGAATTTCATATACTGTGGAGATGTCCCTTTATGAAAATCCAATAATCATATTTGGAAGCCGCTAATTGCTTTATAGCTTCTTTTTCGTTCCTTATTAATAGTGTCATCGTTGATATTATGTTCTTTCCTTCTAAAACATGACGGATGGTAATAGCTATAACCTAATGAAATGGACGAGTGCTTTTCAAGTTGAGGAGGCGCCTGTTTTTTTTATATTTCTTTAATGTCATTTCTTCTTCTTTTTAGTTATCAAAAGTGCTTTTTTATTTATCTCATTATTATCAATTAGTATATTGTTTCTTCTATCAATGAGAAGTCTTGTTTCTTATAAAAAAAATCAATTAGTATATTGTTTTTTTTTTAATTATAAACACGTGCTATTTCATTGATGTATGAAAAAGCCAAAAAAGGCCGAAAAAATTACAAAAAAAGCCTTCCAATTAGAGGCTATATAGTTGTGGGAGCATAATTACAAAAAACATTACAACTTGCACTCCAAATGGAGGCATTAAGCTGCTAGAACTATTACATTGCATTATCCCATTCCATTTCTTTTTTTGTACGTGCTTTTATGGGAGATCTTAAATGCAGGTGAAGCGGGAGGAATTACTCCAATTTGCACAAGGTGCAATTTCAGGGTTGAAGATTAATGCTGATCTTGGGAGGTGGGTAAGAATTGAGTTATCTTATTCTTATTTACTTTATGATTTCCATTTCTTCAGTTTTTGTACGAGTGCCATGTTTTATTATTCACTATCTTTGCTATACAACATTATACTTGTTTATTAGGTTTGACAGCTTCATTTTCGTATAAGCAAGTGATTATTATAATTTATCTCATATCCATTAGATTAAAAATAGTTTAGCTGAAATCTTAGTATTATCTTTGTCAATCTCTCTCATGTGAAAAGATTGCACTGCATTCATGATAGAAAAGAGCCACAAACAATGTGTTAGTACCAAGTACCATGTAAAATAGAACTTGTAAGATTTAATAGTAGTCACATTTCCAAAAATAGTTTTTCTTTTTCACGTCATTTTATTTGCTCGGTTTGGTGGTCCCTATTTAGTTTGTTCAGAAGAAGTTGGTGCAGACGTTTTCTATTCAGCACTGTATTTCCCAACTCTTATCCAGACTATGGACACCCTTTTTTGGATATAGCCAGTTTTCTTTGGACTACCACAGTGAAGGCAGTTAGTTGAAAATTGTGGCTTTGGCGGGATTAGAGAGTTTTTGTTGGCAACAACAAAGAGCCTCAAAATATATTTATTTCCGTTTCTTAAGCCTTGTTTGGCAGCAACTTTAAAAATTGTTTTCAGATTTTCAGCATTGTAATGTAGTGAAAGTATGCTAAAAAAATTATGTGTTTCAAGGTTTTTCCTTCCAAAATCATAAATTCGTGAATAACGTTAAGTGTCCAGTAATTCTCATCATTTTCAAACCACTCAAAAGTTGTTTTTAAAATTTGTATTTCAAATAAAAGCTGAAAACAACATTTAGAAGATGTTGCCAAACAAAGCCCAGGTTTCTAGATGGAGTTCTTTAGCTAGATAGCTTTGTAATCGTTCTCCTTTTCTGAGTATTGTCAATTACAGAGTTTTTTTGCAAAATTTTAATCTTCTCAATTTTTTTTGAAAAAGACGGCTCGAAAGTCCATTTCATTGATATAACGAAAGAAGATACTAAGAGTCTAAGACAAATAAAACATAAGGACAGTAAAAGCCAAAAACCCAGGACAAAACAAAAACGAACTGTATAGCCCGTATACCCACCATAAAGAGACCTAGGCCGCCACCTACTTACAAGTATGCGGGCCATATAATCTTCTTCTCAATTCATTTTTTCATACACAGTTTTTGGTTTAATGATACGTTTCTTATCTCTCCTCCCCCCTCCCAGCTCCCACAAAAATAACAAAATCATGCAGATTCATTTTCATTTAACGTGTAGATTATTCCTATGATCCTATCAAACATATAAATAGTAAGCAATTGGAAGGAAAATGCATAACAACCAGGAGTAATTGTTCTAGTTCAAGCCTTGGTCTTGTTCAATTGATTCCCATCTTCAAAGATAACGTGATGTGGTTTTATTTTATTTTGCTTGCCTCATCTTTTCTTGATTCTTTACTACGGCATGCCAGATATCCACTCAATACTTTTTAAAAATTGGAGATGCATAGTTATTTCTGTGTGCTTCCATATGCAGTGAAGAGGATAAAGAATGCCCTAGGGCTGGGCAGCATGGTAATAGAATGATTTTGGCCATTGCATGCTGTATTATTTTTGAACTGCATCCTCTGCTCTTCACCTCATAACATACAAGGGGAAAAAGGGAACTAGAAGTTTAATGGTCATTGACTAATGTACTATTCTTTCTTTGTTTATTTTTCCTGCTCTCTGGTCACAGAGTAGATACTGAATTGTCCAATTTGAAGCAAAAACTTGAAGGAATGTCAGCTTCTCAGAAGCCTTCAAATGCAGGTCAGGACGAGACAACAGGAGAAACCACATTGGAAACGATTGAGGTGAGCCTGTTGGTAGAAGTAATAATGAAGTTGTTCATCTAATGACATACCTTAACAACTTTATCAGGCTACCGGTATATTAATTGTCTCTAGTATGTATCTACTATTTTGTTTCTCCTTCCAAGTCAGATGGAAGAGTTCACTTTACTAGATAAATGTTCACTTGAAAGTGATGTCTTTACATTTTTACTTTGTAATTCTGCACGTGAGTTATTACCTTTCAATATGAATTGTTGAGCAATATTCATTTATGATGTTGGAGTAGAAAGAAAATTTGGGGACTTCACCTTGCCATGTATGTGGCAGGCACTAAAAGCAGCACTTTCGCACATACGAATTTGTTCTAGAGTGGAGGGACTTCTGCTGAAGAAGAAATCATTAGACAATGGAGACTCTCCTGAAATCCATGCTCAGAAGGTGTGGTTGTCCGTTGTCGGGATGCCTTGATTTCAGTCGGTCTAAATTTTATTTTTTGAGTACAAAACATGTTTGTTTGTTATTTTCCTTAAAAAATGACTCTTTTATTTGTTTAATTGGAAAAAAATGATTTTTTTTCTTTTTTTTAAATTGATTTGCAAAATTCTGAATATGGTTCTTATAATTTTTAGTGAAATGTGTTATCACCGTATTTTTACCTATGAACTTGTCTTAAAGTAAGCTTATGGGCGGTAATAAATGGGATGTGAATGTCTATTGTCTACTTGAACAGATTGATAAAATGAAGGTCTTGTCAGAATCTCTTTCAAACTCCTCTGTGAAAGCTGAAAAGCGCATTGTAGATCATAGGTAAAGATCCCAGCATCCTTAATGATATGAAATAGAATTCAGACATATGGATGTTTTCTTGTGGTGGATTATGTTGATATTGTCTGTATTATCTGTTTAGGACTTCAACACGTAAAAAAATATCACTTTTAACTCCTCTTTTTCACTTGGGATTCTTCTTGGTGACGACTGCATTTTAATTAAGTCCTTGAGCCTTCAGTCACTGGCTGAAAAGGTGTCTTGGGGTTGGTCCACCAACTAGCCAGGACCACGTTCAGATCTTATGGAAATTCAATTGCTACTATTTTGAGGGAAGACTGGAAATAAATATTTTTTGGGATAGACAAGGAGGTGGTGTAGACCTAGGCTTGAATACCTCTCTGGGAGCTCTCAATTCTGAGACATTTTATAATTTTCTCTGTTTTCTTATTTTTGCTAGTTAGAACTAGAAGGTTTTCCATCCTGTAATCCACTAATCCTTAGCAGCTTGACTCACAGTTACTCTTTGAATATTTTCTTTAGTTTTCCTAGCTTGGTAGAGATATCCTTTTTTTGAGAATGAGTTACCATAAAAAAAAAAGAAAAAAGAATGAGGAACTCATAGTTGTCATTTCACATTCTTTGTCGAACATTTTTTTTAACTTCAAATTTGCAGACTGCAAAAAGAGGAGGCGCTAAATGTTCGTATGACCAAAGCAAGTGAAGTTGGTGAAAAAGAGAAGGTTAGATATTAGCATGTGTGATGAGACCGTTTCATTTTCTTTTAATTATGTGTTGAAATGGAAATGGAAAAGAAGATAGTAGTGTTTTTTTTGGATAAGAGGATAGATAGTAGCATTTTGGATTCATTACATAGAAGAAATTAAATCAATTTTATGTCTTTCGGCAATCATGTCTTGAGAGTTGAGCTGTTTGATCATGTTTCGGGTGTTTAGGACTGAAAGTTTTATCAGTTTTTTTCCTGTAGTAGTCCCAAACATTATAAGGAATTTGATATTTTTTTTTTATGAGAAACAAAGATATCATTGAAAAAAAAGAGCCGAGAAGGCTCAAGAAGCTACAAAAGGCCGTCTAATTGGCGGCAATAGTCGAGGGAGAATAATTACAATTTGCACTCCAAAAGGAGATGTTAAAAACCTTTGGAGACATTAAAAACCACTAAATCCCAGATTTTTTGTTTTTGATAACAAACACACTATTTTATTGATATATGAAAGAGCCAAAGAAGAGGCAAAAGAAAATTACAAAAAAGCCTTCCAATTGGAGGCAATAAGAGAGGGGATATAATTACTAAAAGAATTACAATTTGCACTCCACAAGGAGGCACTAAGAACACCCGCTCCTCAACCCAAGAGCTAGCCTTACCCTAAAAAATCCTTCTATTTCGTTCAAGCCATATATTCCAAAGAAGAGTTCTCACCCCATTATCCCAAAGACTTCTTCATTGTTTTTTTGTGAAAAAGACTCGATCCTCCTCTTTTATCAAGTTCGAGCAGAAAACACTTTAATGGTGGCTATCATATATTCAGATGCTAGAAAATTGTGTTACAATCATCATCTTTGAGTTGTGACAATATCTTGAATTGGCAGAATGAGTGTTTTTTAGGCTCTTCTTAACACGCAAATAAAGAAGTGCTGTTTTTTTTTTTGTTTTTCTTGGGGTGGGGGGGAGTTAATTTCTCACGAGCCGTGTTTGTTTTTAGTGGTGATTTAACATGGATTTGGTATAGGAGGTCTCGACTTTGAGTTCAAACCCATGCATTATCATTTCCTCCCCATTTATTATTGTTCCACGTGATGGACCTCTTGCAAACATCCAAGCCTACACATCAGGAGGCGTGTTGTATACCTAAAGATTGAAGTTGTCCTTACCCAACAACTTAAGCTTTTGGGTCTAGTGCGGATTCAACGGTTATTAAATAACGTGAATTTCCTTTCCAATTTAACTGTCATTTATGAATTTACATGAAAATACTTATATTTTTGAATGTGAAGGTGCATATATTTCAGTAGTTTGCGCATTTTTTTTTCATGCGGGGAGGGGGGAGGGGGACAACCTTCACCCAGGAGAAAGGGAATATACGAAGTATGTGTAAGAAATCACTCAACTAACACCAAGGGGCTTACGAAAAGTTACTCCAAGTGGTATAAATAACGGAAATGGTGTAATTACAAAATAAAAAATAAAATAAAAGAAAGAAAGAGAAAAGGGTACACCAAGTAAAGCCCGGCACTGCATCTCCCTGAATATCCTCCCAAGTATTGTTCTTTTTTTTAAAGATGAATTCACAAAATTTCTTTTCCAAAATCTATCTATCTATATATATATTGTTACTTTCCAACAAAATCTTCCAAGGGATAGACTTAACCATAATTAACCAAACATTTGGTTTCCTCTTGAGAAGATGGCCACAAGGAAGCTGTCCAACCCTTTAGCTACATTGGATGGGAAGCACCACCTCGAGCAAAACTTCTTTAAGATTTCAGACCAATAATTAGAGGTATTCGAATATATGCGAAGAAAGAAGCTGTGCTCATCATCTTCACGGTTCTTGTTGCAAAGGGTACACAAGTTAGGAGGAAAATGTCAATTAGCATGCCTCATCTGCTGTCGTGTCTAAACCTTTGAGAATCAGTGTCAAACAACATTTTAATTCTCTTGGGGTACTTTGTTATCAGATAGCCCTCAGATAGGGGGTTAGACAAAGCAGCCTCGTAGGGATCCAATCTAGAGAAGAGAAACCTAGAGGGGTTTAGTATAAACAGCCTCCTTGGATTCAAAACAACATTAAAGTTTTTAGAGAGTCATTCTTATTAGAATTAAGATGAATTAGCTTGCTATTTCTTTTTTGTAAACGGAAAGGCTAATGAAATATTGTATTAGGTTAAATTGTATGGAGGTTACATCGACTTATATAGAAAAGTAAACCTAGCTAGACTAGGAAACTAACTTAAACAAGGAAACTAAAGGATAAGGAAAATATCCCTAATCTAAATAAGGAATATCATAAATATATATTCTAACATCCCCTTCAAACTCAAGATGGCATAACAGAGACCAACTTGAGTTTGCTAAACACATGACCCAAATATGATTTCGTGAATCAATGTCTTTGATGTGCGGAAGCGGTGAGAGATGCTCGGAGAAAGCGTCATCGAACACCGAGTGGAAGCAAACAAAATTGATGTTGAACAAAGATGTCTGGCAGAACCGACATCGAAAGTAGAGCGAACCATCAGACAAAATTGACGTGATTATTGATTTTTGGACAAACGGTATCACCGGCGGTTTCTCTTCCCTCCTATGTGGAGGGGTGTCAACAAATAACCATAACATAATGTTAACCCAAAATCCAAACCCTAGAATTAATTTAGGTATAATGGAGGAAGAAACCCTAACGGCACACCAAGGTCCACAAAATCCAAACAAACGACTAGAGATGACATCCAACTCGAGCTATCAAAACCCAACAAACGACTAACAAAGAGTCCCAAATTAGCCAACAAATGGGTAAATCGAATACAAAACTTGATCTGGAGAGCAAACAAACAAAAAAACTCTAAAAATCAAATTTGGAAAACAAGCTAAATAAGCAAATTTGGACAGCAATAAAAACAGCTTTTTTCTTCACACTCGAGCACTATTCACACCCCAAAATACCAAGTAGGCGATGGGTGACGGCAACTTGAACCTGATGGTGGCGGCGCTCCTTTGTGTAGGGTGGTGCCGACAAATGGCCACTCAAAGATTGATGACCTAACGTCAAACCCTAACCCTAATTAGGAGAGAATACCAAACAGCCCCATTAAACCCTAATTGCAACGTAACTGATCGGGAGGAGAAGGCTGAATCTGGGCATTTGATGATGAGGGTTTCTTGATGAATGTCACAATTAAGAAAATTTAGAAGGTTTCTTAGAAGGTCAGATGAGGCGGAAAAGCTTACATCGGCGAGGGAACAAAACGGGATCAAAATAGAGACGGGAAGAAAGTTTAAAAATAAGGCTCTATACCATGTAAATGGAAAGACTAATGAAATATTGTATTACTATTAGGTTAAATTGTCTGGAGGTTACATCGACTTATATAGAAAAGTAAACCTAGCTAGACTTGGAAACTAACTTAAACAAGGAAACTAAAGGATAAGGAAAATACCCCTAATCTAAATAAGGAATATCATAAATATATATTCTAACATTTTTTAAGAATTGTTATGTAAAGAATTACTTTTAAACATTGTTGTGTTGTGTAATTCTCAGTCATATTGCTTTATATTTATTTAAACTATGTGTTACGTGTGTGGTAGATAGTTCATAGTTGACACTTGGTTGCAATCATACATATTATTTTCAACTTTGTAGGTGGAAAACTCTTGAGTTTATATTTTCAATTACTTACAGGAACTAGCTACAGAAATTGCTGAACTTGAAAGGCAGAGAGATGATATTGAAGCGCAACTAAAAAAGGTTATTTTCGTCTATTCCTAATATTTTGGTTTATAACTACAAGGAAGAAAATCTTTTTCTTGGGGTGTGTTTCAAATTCTCGTGTTGCGCATTCACTCTACCTCATATAGATAACCAACCATGGGTTGGCCTAGTGGTTGATGGGCTTCCTTTAAGCCTTGAGGTCATGTGTTCAAATTCATGAGTCGCAACCTACCTGGGAATCTGGGATATTATCCTACTAGTTTTTTGACGGGAAGTGGTTAAAGGGCTTCCTTTAAGCCTTGAGGTCATGTATTCAAATCAATGAGTGGCCACCTAGGATATTATCCTACAAGTTTTCCGATGCCAAGTGTTGTAGGGTCGTGTGGTTGTCCATGAGATTAGTTGAGGTGTGCGCAAGCTGGCCCAAACACTCCTGGATTAAAAAAAAAAAAATACTCACTCCATCTAGCATTTGCATACTATGGCCTATTAGTCTGAAAATATCTGCTGCTATACTTTTGATGTTCACATGATTTCATTGATCATGAGAATGAAGTTACATTTGTCTTTTTATTTATAGTTGATCTCTAATAGTCTCAGGCTTCTTATATGATATCGTATTTTCATTGGTCATGTTAGTTATTCTTGTACCCGAGAATTTTCACTTGAACTTGAAAATGGTATAAAATGTAATGTTCACTTTATTCTCTGTATATCTTCTAATAAGTACAGCTCTAGGTTTTTAAACACTATTCTCACTATTTACAAATGGTATGTATACTTCAACAAATGGTATGCATATTGTACTAAAGGAATTTTTTTTTTGATAATAAACAATGCTTTTTCATTGACGTATGAAATAGCCAAAAAGAGGCCAACCAAATTACAAAAAAGCCTTCCAATTGAGGCAATAGTGGAGAGTATTATTACAAAAGGAAATAAATTAAAATACACAAAAAAGAAGGATTGTAGCTACACCAACAGTTATGTTAAGCAATGGTGACATTCAGGAATTTCATGGGCTTAATTGGGTGTTAGTAACAAAAGCCATTTTTATCTTCATCAAATCTAGTGAATATCGTACTCGTAAATTTTTTTTTGTTCTTTTTTGTTTTAATTTATAGTTTCCATTGAGGAATTAAAAAGTTTATTATTCCACAGAATATATGTTTTTTTTTTTTACATTTGACATATTTTTTTTTTTACATTGACATAATTGTATTTAGTTTGCATAAAAGTTGTCACCGTATGGTGTAGGTTAACATCTCCTTGGCTGCTGCCAATGCACGCCTTCGCAATATAGTGGAAGAGAAAGATCAGTTTGAGGAAGCCAACAATAAGATTGTTGCGCATTTGAAGACGAGGGTGCATTTTGTTTTCTACTTCTTTTGTAACTTTTGGTTTATTGTTATGTTGTTGAAAATTCTCATACTTCTTCGTGCTGTGTCTATGAATGTTTCAGGAAGATGAGTTGTTGAAATCTGTTGCTTCATGTAAGGTAGAATCAGATGTTTTGAATATGTGGGTTAATTTTCTTGAAGATACGTGGAATATACAAAGCCTACATAGAGAAAATAAGGAGAAGGAGATCAAGTAAGTATTTTATTGCCATGCTTGGTATTTTTCATCATTATTAGAACTTTTTCCTAGGAATTTCTTTGTAGTCCTCTTATAAGGAAATATGGAAAGAAGTGTTGAACAATATTCCTTCCATATCAAGCTTCGTGACATCTTAGATTCTTCTTTGCTTTCTGAAGTGACGAGTTGGAAAGGCATGAAGGGTACTTTGTCAACTTGGCTGTTGATCTTCTTTCTGCTTATAAGGTATTTGTAATCTTATTCTCTCTGAAGAATATACACGACTCTAAATCATATCATCAAATATGGACTTAAATATTAATAAACTCTTGACTTCTGTTGGTTCGGAAACTTGTATCTTTGATTTAATATAGAAAGAGTTGGAGCCTTCAGTCAGCCGTATTGATAAATATGTAGAGAACTTGAAGAATTTGAGGCAGAGGTAATCTCCTCCCTTTTCTTAAGATGATCCCGATCTATTTAAATCTATGGCTTCTCAAGTTCTCATCTATCTGATCGCTCTGGACAGGTCAGCGGTTGCATCCACACTGGAAAGTGATGAGTCAAAAGTTCTAAGCCCTAGAAATAATCTTGAAGAGGAATATCTAGGTTATGAAGCCAAGGTATACACGTTCTATTACTCATCCAATTTTATTTTAATTTCAACGTATGTTGATACTGTTAATTTATAGGTTTTGATTTCAACTTTTAATTTATTGTGAATATACCTTATAAAAAAATATATTGTAAATATACAACTTGTAAAAGAAGCTGATTAATGATAATTGTTTCCTCCTATCATTTTTTAGGAACGCAGATTTAAGCATTTATGATGCTCTTATTAAATTTTCCCTTCCCAAGTTCAGCATACTTGAGAGCGATCTCAAAAAGTTCTGGAGCATGAGCTCCTTGAGGAAGTTACAAAAGAAATATTCTTCAAATTTGTAGAAGAATCTTTGGTCAAATTTTAAAAAATTCTACTTTTTTTTTTCCATGCACATTTCCCTTTAAAGTTTAAATGAATTTGGTGGCATTTAACCAAAGACCTTTAGATTGAATCCACAGATACGAGTCTGTAAGCAATCCTTAGCTGAATTTAGCATGATGAATTTATCCCCAAAAATTCTGATAAGTTTCCACCTAAGTTCCACGGAAAAAGGACAAGAGAAGGAATTATAATTTATATCTTGCATTCTCAGCTTTCTTTCTCAAAGAATGCGTCAGCTGGGGGTTAACATATAGTCAGGGTTCCTCATCTGAATTTACTAATTTTTGCTCAGGACTGCAAGAAAAGTGGACCTAATATACACTTTCACCATTTTAGGTCAATTACACTTCCAAATAGCCTTGTATTGGTCGCTCGAAATCAGTGGTTGAGTTAGTAAAGTTTTGGAATAGGGACTTGCGCAAGAAAATACCAGCAGGATCATAATTCTGCATGCTCATATCCTCATATTCCGCAGGGGAGACACTCCCAGAATGCCGACCTGTGGATGTAGCCAATCTTTCAGCTGATTCTCATCAAGGTTCCTCCTCAAATCAAGCACCCAGGACATGAGAGTTTAGATATTTCAGAAGTGGTTAACCAAGAATATATTACTCTCAGCAACAGAGTATTGATGAGGACAAAGGTTAGACAGATCTTTGAACCACAAGTCTATCCAGACATACATAGATTTATATTCCTCACCTAGCTTAATTGTTTTCCACCACGCCTTTAAGTTTTGAAATTTGAAACCAAGGGCTGCGATTACTGGCAGTGGCATATCTTCTACTTCTGTAAACCACCCAGCCTCCTTTCTGCATCTACTAGTACTAACTATCACTTTGTGTTAAAGGGCCTTTGTTTCCACCTTATCAAAATGGAAATCCTCCATCAAGATATGCACCATCCCTAAATTAGTCCTACAAAATGTTATCTAAAGTTTTTGGAGACATACAGGAGCCTTAAAGATGGAGAGAAAGTTAGTTGACATCAAGAATTGCTTGAGTTGATGCAGCCTTCCACCTCTGGTTTTCTTCTACTTTTGTTATTTCTTTTGTATCCTTTCCAGCATGAGCAACTAGAAATCTATTATTTTGGGGTTGCTTACTAAAGGAAGCCCGTTATATTTTAAAGGAGTTCATTGACTTTTGAATCTTGCTGTGAGTTAATTTAGCATCTAACCACATGGACAAACCTTTGCAACCAGATAGGAGATGGAAGGAAAAGATGTTATGTTATTATGGCCATTCTTTGGGGCATTGGCCAGAAAGAAAATAGAGATTCTGAGTATAGTTCAAATGTCCTTAATGCTCGGAGTGGGTTAGGTTTATGGCTGTTATTGGACATTAAGGGCCCGTTTGGTAACCTTTCTCATTTTTATTTCTTGTTTCTATTTCTCATTTTTTAAGAAATAGAGTTGTTTGGTAACTCTTGTTTCTTGTTTCTCTATTTTTTAGAAACACTTCCCAAAATTGTATAGAAATTTTAGAAACAACAAATTCTAGTTTCTTATTTCTTTTTATTGTTTCCAAAATTTTCAACACATTGATAAATTATTACGATGTCCCGTTTTGACTTATAAAATATATTATAAATATCCAAAAATTATATTGATATAATATTTTTAAAAATGTCATTTAAAATTGTAATATTTTCAAAATATTTACATTTTTTTTAAATGAGAAATAGAAACAAAAAATAGTTACCAAACACATTTCTGTTTCTTTTTTCTTCTAGAAACAAGAAATAAGAAACAGTTACCAAACATGTTTCTGTTTCTCTTTTTAAAAAAATCAGGAACAAGAAAACAAGAAATAGAAATAAGAAACAAAAAATGGAAACGAGCAAGGTTACCAAACGGGGCCTAATTGACTAATCCTCCTTCCTGTTATTTTGATTTTTGAAAGCAAAGGGAAATTTCATTTAAATCTTTGTATCATCTCATTCAAGGTCCCACATCTTTTTTTTGCATGGTGGGGCTTCACGCTTCAGTTGGGTTCCTCGTTTAATCTTTTTTGTTATTTTTATTTCCAGTAAAATGCTTCCTGACGTAGAAGGAACAATGTGATGATCAACAATTTTTTCTGCCTCATTAATTGATGTAATTAATTTCAATCGACAATCCTTTATCTCCCTTTTGACCCTCGCATCTAATTTCTTCCTTTGGGAGTGTCTTAGTTATGAATTTGGAGTCCTTTGTTAACCCCCATCAAAGCCCCTGACAGTTTTTTAGGCTTTTTGGATCTTACCATTGATGGAGTAAAATGTTTTATTCCACAAGTTCAGTTGGTAGTCAGACGTCCAGCTTCCCTTGTGTGCTACCTTGGTATCCCTAATCCCATTTGGGCATTAAGCTGAGGTCTAGGCATTTTTGTACCCTATCATGGAAAAGGTTCAAAGGAGACTCTCCAGTTGGTAAAAGTAGTTTTATTTTTTGGAAGTAGACTCATCCTTATTCAGTCATTCCTCAAAAAAAAAAAAAAGTATTATCAATTTTTATTTTTTTGATAAAGCATTCCTTTCTATTGTCTTTTCCTGTTCAAAATTTTGGCTAGGTGGCTATTTTGGAAGGCTGAACAAGAGAGCTTCATTATTATAAAAAAAAAACAAGCTTCATTGGGTGAGGGGCTGATAAGGGAAATGGTTCTCACTTGATCTGTTGGGATGGTGTGCCTTATCTTATTCGCATGTGGCTAGGGATTGAGAACCCATGGGGCAAGAATATTGCGTTTCTTTGCAAATTGTTCTAAGCAGCACCGACACGGATACAGGATACGGATACGGCGATACGTCATTTTCTAAAAAAACTAAGATACGGATATGGCAAGGAAACGTTGATTACAATATACGATCTTTAGGTTATAGATTATTTTTATACATTACAATGATTTTCACATTAAATTTGTTGATTTAGTTTTTGATATTTATATTAGAAAGATAATAAGAAAGAAATAATCAAAATAAATATAGATTTTGATGTTTTTCAATCTCTACTCTTATTAATTTTCTCTGAGATGTATCCAAGAAATATCCGATACGTATCGGATACGGATACGTCACCCAAGTTGAAGTATCCGTGCTTCGTAGGTGTGGGCTTCCCTGGACAGACCTCTTGCAATGGCTCTCCCTCATGTTTTTAGACTCTCCAACTACCCTAATGCCTCAGTCTTTGATCTTTGGGATGATGCTTTTAATTCCTGGAATGTTACTTTCAGAAGAAACCTGATGATGAGATTGAGGAGTATATTTCCCTTATGAATGTTATTAATGGCTTCAAACCAGCAAATACGCAAGACATCAGACTCTGGAATGGGGGTGGAGGTGCTCACTTCTCTTCTCGTGTAAGAATGCCTTTAGCTCTCTCTCTCCCAGGTTGCCTCCCCCTTTTGCACTGACATTATTAAGGTGATTTGGAAGGATAGCTATCCAAAAAAAATCAAAGTCCTTTTATGGTCTCATTTGGCTTATTTGGTGGGGAGAGGAATAACAGGGTTTTTTTTAATGAGGAGTATTCAGAGAGCCCATTCCTCTGGGAGTTGCTGATTAGATATACTTCTATGTGGTCTGCTAATTTTAAAGCTTTTTGTAACTATTCTCCTTCGCTTATCACCCCCAATTGGAGGAAGTTTTTGTAATCATTGGGTGCTTTTTGTGTATACCTTTTTTCATGTCTCTTATACCAAAAAAAAAAAAAAAACTTTGAAAATTCATATTTCAGAGTTTGTCCTGTTTTTCTCGTCTATTCAAAATTTCTGCTGGGAATGGGTCGTATATTCACTTTTGGGATGACCATTGGATTTTGGAGGCTCTTCTACCAGTATCCCACCCCTCTTCCCTCCTTAATCAAAATTGTGATTCCCCTGACTCTTCTATTGCCCGTATTTTCTCTTATCACATCCCCCTTCTTTTAATTTCAACCTTTGTAGTAACTTTAGGACATCATATATCTGCTGACTAACGTTTTCCTGCCCAGTATCTCGTAAACTTCCCATTGAATGTAGAACATGAACAATTACACCTTGATGTGTTTTCTCGTTCCAGATCATTACCATCTTCAGTGTTGTGGATAACATGAAAGAGCACTTTTCTGCTCAGCGAGCTGAAGTTTACAGGTATGTAAGTTTGGATTGTTGATTATCTGACTTGACTTTAATTCTGTTCCACTCTTGTATGTCGCATTTCACTATTCCCTAAAATAATTCTTCTTTTCATCTCTAAACAGGAAAGATGATTCTAGGGTTCAAGAATTATTTGATGACATTGAAAAGTTAAGAAACAAATTTGAATCTATTGAGAGACCTGATCTAGAAATTGAAACTCCTCCAAAAGCCAAAGATGAATCGAGACAGGAGGTGCAGAGTAGTGTTCTGCAACCTGTTGTGGAAGACGTCAAGATCTCAAAAGGTGAAACTCCCAGGCAAGCTGAAGCACGCGCTGTCAAGGTAGCGGAGACATTAGATACTGAAGCAGAGCTAGCGAAGCTGGAATCAGAATTTGGAAAAGTCAGTCAAGATTACTCCACAGAAGACATTGGTGAATGGGAATTCGATGAACTTGAAAGGGAACTGAGATCTGGTGATCCAAAGAATTAGCACTGTTATATTAAGTATTCATAAAGAAACCAACATAATTTATTTGATATTTTCTTTGTAATCGTTCTGTAAATTTTGTGGTATTTCAATAATTTGTTCATTTCTGTAAATTCTGGAACCTTGTGTTGTAATGTAAAGACCATGATTCAGTTAAATTGAAAACTCTTGGGTTCAAATCCATGTGTATCCTACGAGTTTCTGACACGAAGTATTCTAGGGTTATGTGATTGTTCCAAAAGATTAATCGAGGAGCGCGTAAGCTGGTTCAGATACTCGGATATCAAAAGATTTTTTTTTTTTTTTGAAACGTCATATGCAAGTTCAATCTTTGACCATATTCTGGGTAAGTTTTTTTTGTGTTTCAATATTCAATTGATTGTCCAGTTGTGGATGACCCCAATGTTTCCTCACCCATTAGTGAGTGTGGGGTTGAGATATTTTTGTTAATGTTGATGGTTTCCTGATATGGGAGTTGGAATTTGTCTTATCTTTGATGAACACAATGATGGTGAATGGGCCTACCCTGGCTTGAAGGAAAGGGCACAAAAAATAGTGGGCTGAAAACATGCTAAGCCCAAATCTTTTTGAAAGGTTAGTTTTTGAAAATTGACAACTCAAGAAATTTTTTCTTTTTGGAAGCAACTATTAGTTTCATACTTTTGGTATGGCTGTTGCTGATAAAATAGCAGGCAATGGGAAAACAGAAGGTTTCTTCTGTCTAGTTGTCAATATTGGAACCAATAATATTATCCTGATTTTCTGGGTGGTGGGTCATTGAGATGAATCTCTTTCGTGGCTCTTATTTGCGGCCATGTTCTTTCTCTCTCTCTCTGTGTCTGTAGGATTTCTATTATCATGATTGATTGATTAAATATCTGGATTACTTTTGTTGGAAATGTTAGTGGTGCAGCAGGCCTATCAAAATAATGTTTTTTTTTTTGGGTTATAGAAATGGAATTGACATATTTTAGAGGTTAAATTATTTGTTTAGTTGATGCACTAATATCAATTTAATCTCTAGTATGTATAAAAGTTCTATTTTAGTTAAATCTATAGTTTCAACATAAATAAATTATATTAATTTTGACGGAAATGATGAGAATTCTCTATAAAATTTAACTGGAATATATGGATTAAAAAAAAAGAAGAAAAACAAGAATTGAATTAATATTAGTGACAATATAATGATCAAATAAAATTTAACCCTGTTTTTAAAATGTTATAAAACTATCATTGCTCAGTTTTAAAGAATGTGATATATTTTGAAAGGAAGTTTCAAATTTTTATTTACGACATTCCAAACTTAATTGGACTTGTGAAAAAGCATTGAGGGGTATTTGAATTACAACTTTAAGAAGTTTGAGTCACATTTTGAGGTCATAAATTTAAGTTTGTTTAACATGTATTTAATATGTATTTGTACAGAGTACAAGAATGTGACATTTATACACGAGCAATTCTATGATTTCTGTGGAGGTCATGTGATGCATGGTTTTACCTAATGACTTAAACTTTCAAAACAATCACCTCTAAAAGAAAAAGTATCACGGTAGTTTAAATCTCTGGTCCGTTTGAACCAATTTATAGGAGGTTCTAAAAATGTTTTTCGGTTAAAAAAGCTATGATTTTTTTGGTCCAAATGTATTTTTGAGTCTTTCTTAAAAATTATTCACATTAAACATGTCAAAGGCCGACTCTATTAAATGCCTTCTTAGAGTTAGCATACTAATTTCTTATTTACTTGATGGATCATAATTTTTTTAATACTTTTTATCAAAATGCTCTGGTGCAAATTGTATCAAAAGATTTGAATTTTGAAAAAAAAAAAAAAAGGAGGAATTATCAAGTAGGTTTCTTTTGGTTAAAGAATTAGAGAGAAAGAGAAGTAAAATGTGGAAAATGTATTAAAAGGAGAGGACAAGAGCAAAAGTCTCGAGCAATGCAGACCAAATTGATCCCGGAATTCCCTTCCCCACTATTTCATGTCGGGCCATTTCTTAATTCTCTTTCACTTCATTACCCTTTCTTTTCTATCTTTTCAAGTTGAAAGTTATAAGCCAGTTTAAGTAAGCATTTGATATAAAATAGAACGTTTATCTCGATTTTAATCACTCCTTTTAACTTTCAAAAGTTTTATTTTAATCGTCAACCGTATTAAAATATTTCAAACACTTGACAAAATCTATTTTTTTTTCCAGATATTACATCAAATTGGTAGAGAGGAGACTCGGACCTTCGATCTCGAAGGAAGGAAGTAAGTGCCTAACTAGTTGAACTATGCTCATGTTGACGGCAAAATCTAAATTAATTACTAACAAAAAAAATGACATGATTCTTTAATTAAGGGAGAGGAAACTCGAAGTTTCGATTTTAAAGAGGGAGACACCAGTGTCTAATCAAATTATCTATATTCAGGCCGACTTTTAATTATTGATTATAAAACATTACGTCCATATCTATTAGTAATGATTATATTAGAACTAATCAAAACATGGGGAAAAAAATTCTTAAAGGTTAAGAGTGCAAAATTATATTTTAAAATAAAAAATATATAAAACAAAAAGAGAGATGCTCTGCACACGTATCAATCAAATATTAGATGGATTGGTAAGATTGTCAAAGTTAAAAAGACATCCAGGAATCCAGTAGAAATAATTAAAATCAGACAAAAGTGATTCTTTATCCCCAAGTGAATATTTCAGTTGAAATAGGAGCTGTCTTCAATCTTGTTTTTTGTTTTTTAAAATCAAGGACCACAGATGGAAATATGAGGTAGAATGCTATGGGAGAGAAGAAAAAAAGCCTGGTTTTGAGGTATGGGGTTGTTTCTTAAAATTGATCTTTGTCTGGAAAGATAGACAGCTGTTGATATTGAAAAAGATGGCTTTACTATAATACCTATTTGTTTATTCTTCAGGTGCCTAATCTAGGATTGTAATGTTAGATTATAGCATTTAGAATGTGATTTTTTTTCGGGTTATCCCTTTTAACTCTATGCAAGAGGATGCGGGTATTTTATTGTTAGTAATAACTTACACTTCTCTTCGCCAACTTAAGCATAGTTTAACTAGTTAGACACTGAGGTAGAGAATGTAAATGTCTTTTTTGTTTGTATTTACACTTCTCTTCACCAACTTGAGTTGGTACTCTGAGCTAGAGAATGCAAATGTCTTTTTTATTTGTATTTGCACTTTTCTTTGCCAACTTGAACATAATTTAATTGATTAGACACCCGAAACTTTCTTCTAGAATGTTGAAAATTTGTGTCTTCCCATCTAACATCTAAAAAAAAAAGGGATAAAACAAACTAACTAACTTCCAAGTAAAATTTCATTGCTCACTTGATTCTTCGTGTATTTAGTTCAATGTCTTCTATATGAAGTTTTGTTGAACTGATTCTTCAATAATGGTTAACAATTGTTTTACCAAGGATGGCAAAATCCAACAAGGATTACCCGAAACGCGCTCCCGATTCTCTAATTCGAGTAGTAGGATGGGACAGGAAGTGCATCCTGCTTTGTTGTTACTCCTAATTTTACCTACTTTAGTGATTGGCAAGGAAAGTAAAGCTATTTTAAAAAAAATGCTGCTACCATATCTCAGTTTCACTATTTTGAATAATATAATGGTTCTCACATCATTGAAAAGAAGAAGAATAAGGAAAGAGACTGGACCATTGTAGGGCATTTATTTGTTGTAGGCATAGTGAAAAGCAATAAGAAATGAGCCACAAAAATAAAAAAAATAATAAAAAACAAGTTCATTAAGAATTAATAAAATTGTGATATGGGTCAATGCAGGATTTCATATTTGGAAGCATTAAAAGATCCTTTATAAAAATCACCTAAATTTTAGTTTAAAGTTAAGAATCCTCAGTTTTTAATGGCTACTCCTCCCCTTAGAACCACCTGATATAGTATAGCTATAAGTTCCTCATAAGCCATTCCACAGAGAGAAAAAGAGAGACTAGAAATGGCTTTTGATATCCCGTCTTATGATCATGCAGACGATGATTACATCGACATGGAAGTCAGTTCGTTCTCGAACTTTCTCTGCCACTCGAAAAGCTCTCTCTCTCCCCCACACCCCAGAGAGTTTGAGTTTCAAATGTCAATCAATTCTAGAGGAAGACAGCCTACAACTTCTCCAGCTGATGAGCTATTTTACAATGGGAAGCTTCTTCCCCTCCACCTTCCACCGCGCTTTCAAATGGTCGAAAAATTCTTGCAGAAGTCGAATTCGGATTACGATTATGCCAACAACACTTTTGAAGAATTTTACAGCACTCCATTGAACACGTCTTTGAATACACCGACCGCTACAAGCACCCCTTTTGAATCTTGCAACATTTCTCCTTCTGAATCTTTTAGGATCAGTAGGGAACTATATCCAGACGAATATCTTATTGAGTATTCATCAGAAATTAGCAACTTTAATGACGATCGAAACTCAAAGAAGTCGTGGACTAAAAAGCTTAAGCATTCTTCCCTCGGTCTCAAGCTGAAAGCTTCCAGAGCTTACCTCAAATCTTTGTTTACAAAATCTGGCTGCTCAGACGAGTCTTGTGCAGCAGCTACAAATATTGCAGATGAAGAAGGAACGGCTTCAAAAGCCGTTGAAAGTTCAAAGAAATATCTTAAAGCGGAAAAGAAAAGACCTCCATTTGGACAAATTCCCAGCTCAAAAAACAGCAGAAGATCATTCTCAATGGCCATTAAGAGACAATCGAATATCAAACCGTCATCGTCTGCATCATTATATGGCTCTTCCTCTTCATATCCAAACAATTCAAGTGGATATTTTCTGAAAAGATGTGGCAGTATGAATTCAGAGATTGAGAACTCAATTCAAGGAGCAATTGCACATTGCAAGCAGTCTCACTCTCACTCTCAGCAACCGTTTCGTTCGAGGAAGACAGCAAGTGAAGTCGGGTTTTACTTATTGTCATCTTCCAGCTTTGCAGTTTCTGATGATCAAGAAAGACAAGAACTTTGCAGGGGTTGAAAGGGACTGTTAGAAATATTAGAAGAAATTAATGACATCTTTCTTACAAGATTCCTATCTTAGGTATCCTATGAATTTAACGTTAGATGTTATTCATATGACTTGTTTTGTAATATTGTGGGACTTTATGAATAGCATAACATGTCTTTGCTCAACTTATTTTCAGCTAACTGTTACCAATGTTTTTTATTTTATCATATGACTGAGCACAAATCTCTAACAAATAGTTATCAACCAACTCAAATAGGTGTGTGTCATGGGATCCTCGATCGATCGGACTCGTTGTTCGATGTAAGAGATCCCGAATTGAATTGGAAATTGATCAGAATCATTCTATACCATGTCACGAGTCTCGGAAGAGATATTGCTTACATAATTTTTTTTTTTTTTTTTTACTAATTATTCAGTCACATAATTCAAATGGGTTGATTTGTTACTATTACACTCGTTTTCTTTTAGACAGAATAGCCTTCTTTAAAGCCGAAAAACTTTACTCCTACTCTCTTTCCCCTACTTAAGATTCAAAAATCCTTTTTGCCATCAATTACTAACTTGATGTTAGAGTGAGTTCGACAAAGTACGACATCATTAGTGAACAGAAGGCGATCACGATGATCTTCACCTCCCGTGCCTTTATTTTTTATCTACTATTTTCATGGATGATACTTATTAGAAACAAAAGAAAATCACTGCTCATGGCACTGAAAAGAAAGGTAAAAAAATTTCATTATATGGGAATACATCATTGCTTTAAAAGCTCTACCAATTATTCTCCACATAATGACCACTAAAAAGTAATTTCATACAATTAAAAGCAAAAATCAAAGATTATGATCCCCTAATTGTCCTTAAGGCATTCACTTTTCTATGACTCCTTAGAGTTACGATGAGACGCCTGTCTCTTCTAAATGATCATTTTGGAAAGTGATAATTTCTTTATCGAATATGGGAAAAGGAAAAGGAATAGTAATGTGTTCTAAAAGAATTTCCTTGGTGCATAATTTATAAAGTAGTTAGCCTTTCATAAACTTATTTAGATGCTGTTAAACCATATTTTCTATTTTAGATATTTTTTAGCACTGTTGTATGGAGCTATATTAAAAAAAAAAAAAAATTCTATCGATGTGCTCCTTGGATAATAATTTTAATTTTTCAAAATTAGTTTATTGAATACGCTAAAATATAAATAACACTCATATGGTTTAAATATTATACAAACACATCATATATCGTTTAAAAATACATATTTATAATCCTATAGTTCCAAAATTACACAATTAGACATGCCCCACCTGACACTAATAATTTTCAACGAGGTAAAATGTAATTTATACTCGTGGTTTAGGTATTTTGCAAACACCCCCCCTATTATTTAAAAATACATATTTATATCATTGTAGTTTTGAAATTATACAATTAGACCTCTTCCCTTCTATCATAATTAATTCTTTAATGTGTGATCTACTTTTACTTCTCATTCTTCTCCTCTCACTTTTCTTCCTCTAGCCCCCTTTTTTTTCCTTCTCATTCTCTCCTTCCCTCTCTCCTCCACTCTCACTCTCGTATTTGAAAGGTGATGATTTCCATCCGACGTTTTGCGTTGGTAAGATCAGTTGAGTTTAAGGGGAAATCACATTTGGCGTGGAGGAGAGAGATGAGAAAGGAAGAAAAATAAAAGAAAAGAGAAGAAAAAGAGGATGAGATGGGAAAAAAAAAAGGAGAGGAGAGGAAAGTGAAGGAGAAAAAAAAGTGAGGCCATGAAAAATTAACACTGATCTAATTATATAATTTAAGAACCACCATGGAATAGATACGTATTTTTACACGATATGTATTTTATTTTTAAAATACAATATGTATTTGAATACTACTTAAACCACATGGTTGCTATATACATTTTACATAGTTAAAAAAATTAAGCGAAAACCATATAAACCATCCATGAAATATAGGGGTTGTAAAATTTGCACTCTTAAACTTTCAATTTGAACAAATGACCCCCTAAACTTAAAAAGTGTTAAAATTAGACTAAAAAAAATTAATTTGACAAGTTACCCCCTTAAATTATTAATTTACTAATTATTTTTATAAAATCTTTATGAGAGCAAGGCTCTGAGGGCCCTATCGCCCAACCCCATCATTGCCCCAAAACCCTCGTGGTGGCAGAGATGAGAATTTCTTCTCTGATGTCATTCCTCACTTCCCTATAAATATTTCATGTGTTACTCAACTTTAAAAATGATTATTTACACTCTTATGATTTTACAAAATTTGCAAATCACTCATGTTTAGGGGAACGAAAACTAAACCAAATTGATCTGGTTTTCAATAAAAGAAAATTTTCGGTTTAGACCGGTTTTAGGTTTAAAAAACTGAAAAAAAAAAACAGTATCTAGTCCAACCCAAGCCCCAGCTCCAAAACCAAAACCCCTCTCTTCTACGTTAGACCAAGAGACTTGAGACTGTTCACTGTAAATATGGAATGCCCAATACCATAATCCAATGAAAGACGTAATATTTTCAGCCGCAAAGTCTCGTTCAACATTGCTGTCTGACACCAAAATTCTTTTGAGCTCTATGATGGAAGAAGACCCAAACCAATATAACTTTTGAGGTCCAAATCGAACCGACCGATTCAGTTGAAACAGATTTAACAATTGATTACTGGATCCGTTTTCAGTTTGGTAAAAACTCTAACCACACCAAACCAATGTACACCCCTACTAGTTGTGTTATCTTGTTTGTACACATGGTAAAAACTTTTGATATGTTATGATACAAAATTTCAGTTAACCATGATGTTCAAGTCTTCTCTACGTACTAACATCTAAAATCCTATCCTCTTTACCACATTATATGGAAGGCGAAAATCTTCATATTAGAACAAAGATTTAGATTAAATTAAAACAGGGCTGTCTGATTTGGGTACAGACTATCTTCATACACCTTGCACCCATGAGTCTGAATATTTATGTTCTTCTTATCCATCACCAATGTTCAACTAGGCGGTTTGATGATTGGCTGCAGTTTGAGAATAATCTGATGGGAAATTAGAGCGATTGGAAGGATACCATAAGAAAACAAATGATTAAGTTGAACATGACTCAATTGGTTAGGTAACTGTACTCCCTTCTACAAGGTCGAAACTTCGAGTCTCCCTCCCCCAATATGATGAACATCTCAAAAACAACAAAAATGATTAAACAATCTAATGGTGAAATACCTTAGTCTTCTCATTTCTTCCAATATAATCACAGAGTTGCTTCTCCCTCATAAGCCCTTTTCCTGCTAATTGTAGCTGAGTTGTATCCTCTTGAAGAAGCTCCAAATCTGAACATTGAAACAATAGACAATTGACACTAATTACTGCGTGAATTTTAAGAATTGACTAAAGCAAAGTAATTTGTTTCCTAAAGCAGCAATTTTAGATAATTCAACACATTCATTTGCAAATGTGATAAAAGAGAAATGGAAAGGATAATCGAGAGAAGTAATTTCATTTCCAGTAAACAAATATGGTTCTTCGAGTAATTTGGGTGTATCAGACGTTCTTCAGATAAACTCTGCTCGAAAATTCGTATTATAAAAGCATATGAACAAAGAAGTATTCGAAACAAGCAGCAGCAAAATACCATTACATGATGACTCACGTTTTTAAGTAGATAGCAGTCTTGTGCAAAAGAACTTAACTATTATGTTAACACCATGTAACTTTCAGCTAAGCAATGGGAAATCAACAATAAAAAAGTAAATAAACTCCATAAATCCCAAAACTAAACTCCACACAACATCACGATTAATTTATAACTTCAACACTACAAATTATTAAATGAAAAAAGAAAATTGATTAATATGTTAGAACAATTTTTTTTTTTAATATCTGTGAGTGTCCGGACCAGCTTATGCGCACCTCGACTAATCTCACATGACAACCACGCGAGCCTACAATACTTGACATCGAGAAACTCCAAAGATAATATCTTACGTAAGTAACCATACACGGATTTGAACTCATGATCTCGAAATTAAAAGAAAGCCACTTTACCACTAGGCCAATATAAAGCAATAGTATTATTCGTACATTTAGAAGAGGCAAAATAAAAGAGAGGGATAAAAGCTAAAATACCAGATAAAAGTTGCTGGTAGTGAGTTGAATCAGAGAATCCCAACAAATCAAACTTAGCAATGAATTCCCTTTCAATGGTTTGCAAATGGTCTCTTAACACTAAGTATGATAAAGGCCTATCATGGACAACCTGGTCCTGTAGCATTGGAATACACCTATATCAGATAAACTTCTTCTTCCCAATGAGAAGATGCAAAACTGCAAGAGTTCTGATTCAAATAATGTGAAAATTTCAACATTAATTATTAGCTCAGCTTCAAGAAACAATATCTTATAATCAAAATCATATTGATCAGCCTTACATTGGATCCACAATCACAAAAATAGGTTGTTGCTGTAACACTTATTTAATACACAGCTAATTCAATAGCATTCAGTCATCCCTCTCTATTCTTAAACACTAAATTGAAATTAACCACAATTATTTTTCTTACTATGATTCAATTGCTCTACTTAAACTTCAAAGTATAGAGAAGAGTACCAAATAAATAAATAAAAACCAGTTAAACTATACATATACATTCGAACCTAATGTTTGTCCAAATTTCTAATTCAGTACTTTCAACTTTTAAAAAGTTCTAATTTAATCATTCAAATATGCTTCTTCTTATTGTTAAATTCTCTAACGAACAAATTGATATGACACCCTTTTTTTTTATGTGGATGCTTATTGAATACTTCTCTTTTTCTTTTTTTAATTCACAATGCCTTTATTTTTATTATAAAAAAAAGTTCTTTAGGGGCAGGTTTCGTTTGCGGGTTTGGAATGGGTTAGTAAGCCAGGGTAGACCGTGTTTGGATTGTGCAAAATAGTGAGTTTATTAAGTAGAGTTAACGTACAACCTACCCGAACTCATGAACCAAACATACCCGTATTCAATGTTTATCTCAAAAACATGTCACGTTAATTTTTGTCAGAAACAAAATTGAACTAAATCATAACATGAAAACTAAATTCGAACTTTTCACATTCTATAATTTTCTGATATTCGAAATAAGGCAAAAAAGAAGATAGAGAGAGACCTTGGATGAGTAGGACTTTGCTTCTGATAAAGCTCTAGAAAGAGACGTAGCTTCACATCACAGCCATACGCAACGAGAGAGAGGGAAATAGATTCAAAATTAGATTAAAGGAAGAAACAGAATCCAGTGAAGGAAAACAAAAATTTAATGAAAAAAACCTTTGGAATCACCGGAAAGAGGAATCAGACGGGGTTCGAGTTCTAAAAGAAGATGGTTGATTTTCGATTGAAGATTGAAAATTCGAATGATTTCGAAAGCGATTTCTGCAATCAACGAATTGCTCGCACAGTCGTAAAGAAACTCCTTCTCGCCGGAACCGTAGTCGTGCTTGACGTGAATTCTCACCATTCTTCCGATCCGATCAGCCTCAGGCGATGAGGTTTTCTTCCTTTTCCATTTCCAGCAGAGAACGAAAACAAACGCAGCGTTTCGGAATTTTTTAGAGAAGTCCGGTTCGGTTCGGTTCGGTTTTGGTCTAAATTGATTAACCCGACCGTGCATTTCGGTTCACAGTTTCGATGAATTGAATGGTTATATTTATTTCTCAAATTACAAATACAATCTTTAAAAAAAAAAATTGAAATTCTAAGACAAGTAGGGCGGCGAGCCAGAAATTATTAAGAAATAAAGAGATAAATTATACTAAAATTTCAATTTTTTACTTGAAAATTTTCAATTTTGATATAGATTTTTCCATGTTTTGAAATATTGCTCGGTAAAAATTATTAGAGAATGAAATTAGCAATAAAATATTTCCTTTCCTATTTTCTGTTATTAGCTTTTCCATTCAAGGAATGACATGTGTAGTGTATTTAGCTATAAATATAATTCTCCTCCCACTCTAGCATTTATGCTGAGTGTTTCTCTCACATCAATCAATTCTATTTACTTTATGGTATCAGAGCACTAAATGCTCTAATGGCTACAGTTGGGACCTCAAATGTGGAAAACACCACTTTTTTATCACCTACCTCGCCGCCTGTCCAAATTACTGCGTCAGTGGGCCCCCTAGTACCACCCACCAGTCCAGGCGTTGATCGACGACAGAAAGCTCCTTTGCAAGCTCCTTCTTCCTCATCCCCAAATCATACACCAGATCCTTCCTCTCGTTTCTTTCGACCGGCTACTTTCAATCTGCCGCTTACTCCTCCTCCTCCGGGACCCTTTTATCCCCACCCTTTTCAGGGATTGTTTCCACCACCATATCCAAACTATTATCCCCATCCTTATCACCCTTTTTCCCACCAACCTCCTCCATCTCCCACTGGTTTTCCTTCTACACAGATCCCCTTTTCTCCGGGTGTACCAACTCATCCTATTCCTCATTTTCAACCCCAGATCTCGTTGTCCTACCAGTCTGGGTCTCCATCCCCTGGATCTACAGGTCCCTCTCTCTCTCAATCCCTTACTGTCAAACTTAATGACTCCAACTTCCTGCTATGGAAGAATCAACTTCTAAATATCATCATTGCTAATGGATTAGAAGGCTACATTGATGGATCTGTTCGTCCTCCCCATCCTTTTCTAGATCCAACTAATACTCAACCCAATCCTGACTTTCTATCATGGAAGAAATATAACAGACTCGTCATGAGTTGGATTTATGCTTCTCTTACTGAAGAGAAGCTCGGTGAAATAGTCAATTTCTCTATGGCTCTTGAGATCTGGGACTCCCTTCGTACTGTCTATGAGTCTACATCTACAACTGGAATTATGAATCTCCGCTCTCAACTCCAACGTATTAAAAAAAGATGGTGTTACTGTCACTCAGTATCTAACCCAACTCAAATCCATAGCTGATAAATTATCTTCCATTGGTGAACCTTTGTCTTATCGGGATCACGTTTGTTATTTACTCGATGGTTTGGGTTCTGATTATAATGCTTTCGTGACCTCAATCCAAAATAGGACTGATCGACCTTCGCTTGAGGATATACGAAGCCTTCTTCTCAGCTATGAGCTTCGTTTGGAAAGACAGCAATCTGTTGATCAAATCAACCTGCTACAAGCCAACTTTGCTAGACTGAACTTTCGCAACCATCCTTCTACCCTTTCATCCTCTCGATCTGATTCCCACCGTTCCCAACGGTCTTCATATACTTCCGGCACCCAAACACATCGCTCCCCTAATACTTCCAGATCCATCCCTACCTCACGCCCTGTTTCATCTACCACTTCAAGGTGGCCTCCTCGTTCCCGTCCACAATGCCAAATTTGCACCAAACTTGGACACTCTGCCCTTACCTGTTTTCAACGGGAAAATATGTCATACCAACCACCTACCGCCCCTTCCCATCCTCAAGCTCACATTGCTAATTCTCAACCTCCCCTTCTCGATACTCCACCTCCTTCATCTACTGAGTCCCCTTCCCCTGCTCATTTTGAAACACCACATCCTGATGAAGAATGGTTTATGGATTCTGGGGCCACTCATCATATGTCTTCCAACCTCAACAACATTGCTTCTCCTTCCTCTTACTTTGGTGAAGAAAATGTCATGATAGGGAATGGTAAATATCTTCCTATTAAACATATTGGACTGGGGTCTAACACTACTTCTCCGTCTCCTTTACGTTTAAATTACGTATTACATGTTCCTCATATTGCAAAAAATCTTGTTAGTATTACTAAGTTGTGCCATGATAACAAGGCTTTTGTTGAATTCCATTCTTCCTTTTTTGTTGTGAAGGACCTTTTGACCAAACAGGTGCTTCTTCGGGGCAACCTCATTAATGGACTTTACACTGTCAAGCCAAGTCGTTCCACCTCTTCCGCTGCTGCCCTTTTAGCCCCTCTGTCCTCTCCACATCTTTGGCATCTAAGATTGGGTCATCCGGCTCCACAAATTGTCCAACGTGTTCTGTCTAGTTGTAACTTGTCTTGTCCATCTTTATCTTCTTTTAATTTTTGTAATCCTTGTCAAATGGCCAAGAGCCATCGTCTTCCTTTTCCATTGTCAAACTCAAAAAGTGTATCTCCTTTTGCTTTAGTACATTCCGATGTATGGGGTCCTTCCCCTATCTTATCAATCAATGGAGCTCGTTATTTCTTGCTGTTTATTGATGCTTACACAGGCTTTTCTTGGCTTTATCTTCTGAAATGTAAATCTGATGCTCTTCACTGTTTTATTCATTTTAGAAAAATGGTAAAAACCCAATTTCAAAGCACTATACAGTGTTTGCAATCAGACTGGGGGGGTGAATATCAATCCATTTCCACTTATCTTCGTAATCATGGCATACATCATAACATCTCTTGTCCTTACACACCACAACAAAATGGTCGTGTCGAGAGAAAGAATCGTCACGTAGTTGAAGTTGGTCTTTCTTTGCTCTCCCACTCTAGCATTCCTCAAAAATTCTGGTCTTATGCTTTCCAGGCTGCCGTTCACTTAATTAATCGTCTCCTTCTGCAACTTTGGGTTTTGTCTCTCCATATGAACATCTCTATCACTCCATACCTGATTACAAGCTTCTCAAAGTCTTTGGTTGCTCATGTTTTCCCTTCTTACGCCCATATAACAGCCATAAACTCCAATTTCGATCCACAGAATGTGTTTTCATTGGGTATAGCTGCAACCATAAGGGCTACTTATGCTTGGATCCTATCACTGGCAGAATTTACCTTTCTCGTCATGTCATTTTTAATGAATCTACCTATCCTTACAAAACATTAACAACCCCTGCTTCCAGTGTCACTTCTTTTCACCACGATATCTCCTTTTCACCACCTATATCATCCTCATCTCATAACCCAACAACCCCTCCCTCACATCCTTTCCCTACCTTCCAAAATCAACAATCTCCAACTTATTCTCCACATCTTGATCTCTCATCTTCTCCAGATCCTATTCCACCATCCACCTCTCCCCTTCTCACAGCCTCATCATCTACCTTGCTTCCTACTTTGCCTACCCCACTTTCTTCCAGTACAAATCATAGCTCATCCCCTTCAAATCATTGCTCAAAGACACCTCCTTCTATCCTTCCCCAAATTTCTCTTCCGGATTCCATTCCAAGTCCATTACCTATACACCAACCTGTTCCTATAAATCAACATCCAATGATCAACCGTGCGAAGGCAGGAATCTTCAAGCCCAAAGCCTGGTTAACTACTGCTCCTATTGAACCTGCAAATTTTAAAATGGCTTCAACTTCTCCTGAATGGTCTCACGCTATGCAATCCGAATATAAAGCACTCTTGGATAATCAAACATGGGATCTTGTCTCCCCTCCCCCACATGCAAAGGTTATTGGCTGCAAGTGGGTCTACAAGCTAAAGTTGAAACCTTCCGGTGAGATAGAAAGATATAAAGCTCGGTTGGTCGCTCAAGGTTTTAATCAGGCTTATGGTGTGGATTTTTTTGATACTTTTAGCCCTGTCATTAAGCCCTCCACCATTCGCATTATTCTTAGTTTGGCTGTTTCCAATGGATGGTCCATACGGCAACTTGATGTCCATAATGCGTTCTTGAATGGAGATTTACATGAGAATGTCTATATGATTCAACCACCGGGATTTATTGATACTACTTCACCACATTCAGTCTGTAAGCTAAAGAAGGCCCTCTACGGACTCAAACAGAGTCCACAGGCATGGTTCCTCAAACTCAGCTCTTGTTTATGCTCATGGGGATTTTCTTCTTCAAAGTCTGACTGTTCCTTATTTTACCTACGAACAGCCACTGATTTTATTGCTTTCCTCATATACGTAGATGACATAATTGTCACAGGTTCAAATGCAACTTTAATACAGCATTACATTTGTTCTCTGAACAAACTGTTCAAACTGAAGGATCTTGGGAATTTGTCATATTTTTTGGGCATCCATGTCTCAAGGCAGTCTGGCTCCTTACATCTCTCACAGACCAAGTACATCAATGACTTGCTTAAACGGGCTGGAATGACAGATTGTAAACCAACAAATACACCCATGGCCACTGGCCCAACTCTGTCCTTACACGATGGAGAGTTGTTGTCTGATCCAAAGGAATACCGAAGCTTGGTTGGTGCATTGCAATACTGCACTCTCACTCGTCCAGACCTCAATTATGCTGTGAATAAGGTATGTCAGTTTCTACATGCTCCTCGCACTGCTCATTGGCAAGCCGTGAAGCGTATTCTCCGGTATTTGAAGTTAACTAATACTCATGGCATTTTAATATCTCCATCACTCTCCTTCTTCTTTATCTATTACTGGATACACTGATGCTGACTGGGCAAGTTGCCCTGACGATAGAAGAAGCACGAGTGGGTATTGTATTTTTTTGGGATCAAATCTGATATCATGGGCTTCTTCTAAGCAAAAGGTAGTGTCGAGATCGAGTGCCGAATCCGAATATAGAGGTTTATCAAACACGGCCGCAGAAATCACTTGGCTTTCTTCGCTGTTAAAGGAAATTGGATTCAGTTTATCCTCTCATCCTTTGCTGCTGTGTGATAATATTAGTGCAACATTCTTGGCTGCCAATCCCGTAATGCATCAACGGAGCAAACACGTTGAGATTGACCTTCATTTCATTCGTGAAAAAGTTCTCTCCAAGCAGTTGCTAGTTAGATATGTTCCTTCTGCTGATCAATTGGCTGATATTATGACCAAGGGTCTCTCTTCTCTTCGCTTTGCTGATCTACGAAACAAGCTCACAATACTTCCTAGCCATGCTCGCTTGCGGGGGGATATTAGAGAATGAAATTAGCAATAGAATATTTCCTTTCCTATTTTCTGTTATTAGCTTTTCCATTCAAGGAATGACATGTGTACTGTATTTAGCTATAAATATAATTCTCCTCCCACTCTAGCATTTATGCTGAGTGTTTCTCTCACATCAATCAATTCTATTTACTTTAAAAATTATATAAGACTAATATTAGGATATAAATGGGGCAAAATAGATTGGCTTTAGGGTTTACGAGAATATATATATTTTTTTATTTCAATATAATTATAATTAATATTATAAAATTAATAACTAAATGCTCCATTGGTTATTTGCTGTTGTAGCTATGAAAAACTTTTTTTTCTCCATAGATGTCAACTTCGGTAAAGGTTATAAGGTCAGTTTTTGAAATTTAGGAATCAAATCATTAATATATAAAAGGAGATATGTTTTAGAATCATATTTGGACTATTTTATCCTTATATAAATATTGAAAATTATTAAAAAAAAATTCATTATTTGCTTTGTTTTTACTCTTCATCAAACCTTAAATTTATAAAATATATCATTACTGTTTTAATTACTATTTTTGTATTAATTATCTAGGTCTTATTTTTTTTTTTAGATGATCTAGGTCTTAATTTATGTTCTCAAATTAATGATTAATTTATTAAAATTAATACAATAAGTTTTAGCTTCATTATCTTATACTATATTTTATATCTATATTTCATTTTAATGAAGGTAGAATTACAAAATTGTGTTTTACATTTCAAATAAAGTTTTCTTTAATTACCTAATCATAGCCAACAAGAGCTTAACTCAAATGGTTAGGCACGTGTTCCCTTCCCAAGAGGTTAAAGTTTCAAGTCTTCCCTCTTTCAATTTGTTGTAATATCTAAAAAAAATAAAAAGATAATAATCACAATATAAATTATTTTTAATTTCAATCATTTCTAAATTTTTTTAATAAAAAAAATAAAATAAGAAACAATACACTAACAATTAAGTTATTAAATTTTCAAATATTTGAAAAAATAATACGTGCAACACACATGTAGTAAAAACTAGTAGATATAAGGGACGCTTACATATGTTAAAAAATAGGCTAATAATTGTTGACTTTTATAGTCAATTAATCTTAATTAACCTTGTTTTGATGATAACAAATATATTTTAATTACTGATCAATTTTTGTGTTTAAGTATCTTATTTTGTAGAGCATAATTTTACGAATCTGACACAATTTGATTCGCTCAAATCGGACGTCAAACGATCAAGATATTAGTTTTAGAAGATTGAAATTAATTTAATTTAATTTCGTTTGGATCGTATGCGGCGTATTTATTATTTCCTTCCATAAGCTCACTTTGTGGATCGTCAGATCAGATTTCATTTGAAAGCAACAGCTCAGATTAATTCAAGGATTTAAATAAAATAAAATAAAAAGGGTTGCCATCGATTCTTACAATTGGAATCAGAGCGAGGTTTGCTCTTATTTTTAATCGAAAAATTATTTTTCAAAAACTATTTTCTTTGTGATTAAAAAGTTTCTAATTTTTGAAAAATTATTTTTAAAAGCTTAATTGCTAGAGCTATTGGCAACCATGAATTTTTGTGATAGTCAAAGTATTGATATACCTCCTTTATTTGAAGGTAAAGATTTTGATCATTGGAAAATTAGAATGAAAATTTTCATACTATCTATTGATTATAAATTATGGGATATTATTGATGTAGGATTTAAAATCCCCACTAAAATTGTTAATGGTGTTAGTTGTGCTAAACTCAAGAAAGAATGGTCTTTAAATGAAAAAGAATCATATTCTTTTAATATAAAAGCAATTCAACTTCTTTATAGAGCTTTAGATAGAAAAATACTTGATAAAATCTCACATTTCTTATATGCTTATGAGATTTGGAATTTTCTTGACTATGCTTATGGTTTAGAATATAATCCTCCTTGTATTACTAATGATTTAATTGATGTGAAGGAGAGTTATAAGTCTCAAAAGCAAGAAGATTTCTATGCGAAAGAGAAGGAGAAAAGTGTTGAATCCTCAATGTGTTTAATGGCTCATTCCGATGACGAGAGTGATGGTGATAGTTATGAAGCTAGTGATGATGAGGTAATTAATAAACCCTCATATGATGAATTATTAAATGAGCTTGAATGTATGCAACAAAACTTTGAAAAATTTAGCTCGAAATATCTTTTACTTTCAAAGAAATATAAAGCCTTGAAAATCGAGAATGAATCCTTGATAGATGAGAATAATTCTTTGAAAAATGGAATAAATGATGAATCATTGCACGATGATTGTTGTGGTGAGAAAAATGTCTTGATTGATAGGATTAAATCTCTTGAAAATGAGTTAAATGCCTTGAAAAACAAAAAATAAGAGATTGAGTCATTTTCATTAGAACTAAAGAATGAAAATGCTTGTTTGAAAGAAAAATATGTTCAATTGAAAAATGATAATATGATCTTAGAAAAAGAGAAATTGGCTTCTCTTGATAAAATCAAATTTATTGAACATGATGCTTGTGAGAAGAATGATCTTTTGCATGTGTTTAAAGAAAAAGAATTACTTGCTATTAAAGAGCTTGATATTGCAAAAGAGTCAATTAAGAATTTGTCAATTGGTGCTAAAAAGTTAGATAAAATTATTGAACTTGACAAATCTATTAATGATAAAAGGGATTTAGAATATGTGGATAAGTTTTCTAAACCATCTACTTCTAAAACCACATTTGTTGAAGCATCCTCTTGTGTAATTAATGATGACATGCCTATTATGCATAATCTTGATAAAGCTAAATCTTTTGTGCATAATTTCAAAAAGATTAAGATTAATCTTGGTAAATCTAAATTTGAACCTAAGTATGAAAAGGCTAGAGTTATGCATGTAAAATCTAAATTTGTACCTACATGTCATCATTGTGGAGTTAAAGGTCATACTAGGCCAAATTGCTTTAAATTGAATAATACTCCAAAAAGGAAGGATTTCTTTAAGAGAAATAATTTGCATAATCATTTTGTGAAAAAGAAATTCGTGCCAAATGTTGTTTGTTATCATTGTGGCATAATTGGTCATAAAGCTAATACTTGGAATGTGCCAAAATTAAATGGAAGAATAGTTGGAACAAGATTGAAATGGGTTCCGAAATTTATGTCTACTAACCATGAAGGACCCAAGAAATGGGTACCAAAATCCTTTGATTGAATATTTTGTAGGTGTGCTTGAAGCCTAGTTGCTTGGACTTCAAAATGGAAAATTAATTGAAAATGGAGCAACTATCGTTGGCTTGCTTGGATTCTCCAAGGAAAAAGAAAAATAGCTTGTTCGGTAATTTTGTCATTTTATGGATATTGCTTTATGGAAATTATATTTGATTTTTATCCACCTTAATTGATACTTGAGTATCTAGTTTTTATTAAGATAAATGCACTTGAGAAATTTGAGAATATACTTTTGACATTTATCAATTTTGCTTTGAATTTTTTTTAAAAAAAATTAAAAAAATTAAAAATCCTTGAGATACATATGATTATTCTTTTTGATCTATCCTTGATGCTTGATGATTAATTGAAATTTGAGCTTTATTTGTTAAATTTTTATGGAGACTAAAGTTTTGATTAATTGAGATTATGGCTCCAAGATGGAGTTTGGAGATTTGATAGTTTTGAAATTGAATTATTAATTTTGATAATCCTTTATAACTTTTACTTATCTTATTTGATTTGAGGATTATCATTGTTGTTTAGGATGATTGAGTTTTGATGCTTATGTTTTTAAAGAAAGAAAATTATATTGGTATTATAAAATGAAACCTTTTGGACAAAAATAAATTGAGTTTATCCAAATGTCTTTTAGGCTTTGATTATGTCCATTTGATTTTTTTTAAAACCCCTTTGAGATGAATTTGGTTAAGTTTTCTTAAATATCTTTTGACTTGTTTTGATGATATCTTATTTAAAGATTTACGCTTCTAAAAGAAAATTGTTCCATATTTTTTAATTAATTTTATTTGTTTTCATGGAACAAAATGTATTTGTTGTTGAAAATAATTTGTTTTTAAAAATATCATTGGAAAAGAATTGTTAATTTCTTCTTCATAGGGGGAGTTATTATGGAACTTAATGATTTATATTATTGAGCCCCTTTAATTGATTTATCCTAAATTGGCATCTTTCAATTTTTGATATTTATTGGAATCGCATTTTTATAAAGTTGATATTTATAAAATTTGGTTTCATTTGGTGTAAAGTTCTAAATTATTGAAATTAAATTATTTTGATGAGATAAAGAAGTTTAATATTGCACCATTTTGGTCTAACAAATTTGAACTTATTTGATTTGATTTGCTTATAAATTCTTATATTGTATGCCTTAGACTTTTATTGATTGATTTTTTGAGTGACATCAATTGAGATTTTATTCATGAAAAACTACAAATGGTATGAGCTTAATTGTTATAAATGCTTCTTTAAATTGAGAAGTTAAGTACCTTAAATTGATAATTTATTCTCTCTTGGACTTATTTGCTTTGCCATATCCTATTGGTTAAAAAGAGTTAATAAAAAAAAAAAATAAAAAATAAAAAATAAATAATTAATTAAGAAAATTAATGATTATTTTCAAAAGTAGAATATTGAAATACTTTTTGGGCTTGTTGATTATATCTTTTGTTTTGATGAGAGATTTTGAAAGAAAATGTTGAACTTTTACAACATGAAAAATAGGTGTTAAATTCTCTTTTGTTAGGGGGAGTATCAACACTTTGTTTTGATTTTTACTTCTGGAATCCCTATTTGATTAAAATTTAAAATTGATTTCAAAAGAAGATTTGAAATTTGAAATTTGAAATTTGAAATTTGGAATTTAAAGTTTTAAATGTTTTTTTTTTTTTTTTTGTAATTGGTATAATTCTTTCCATCCCAACAATTGGGTTGATTATTTAAAAATTGGTATTTCATGTTATATGCCATATTATTTTGAGTAATTGAAATGATTAAAAGTTTATTGAGATAATTTGTTTTGATGGCTCCATGGTATTCTTGATATATGGAAAATATATATACAAAAAGGTTTTCAGCCTCATCTTTCTTCTTGTAATATTTTTCTCACTGAATGCATGTTTTTAGGGGGAGTAATGTCTTTTTGAAAATATGACTTATATTTTGAAGCCATTATATTTAGCATCAACTTATTGAAACATAAATTGAAAATTGATTGTTTGTTTTGATGCTTTTGCTATTGAGTTGAAATTATTGGCATAATTGTTTCTTTTTTAAAAAAATAAAAGGGGGAAGAAATTTTTAAAGCTTAATATGTCCCTTATTAAGGGGGAGTTTTAAAATTAGAGGAGATTTATTATTTTGATTATGCTTAAATTGAAAATTCCATTTTTTGTATCTTATTGATTGAATATCTTTTTAAAAAAAGATTGTTATAAAAAGGGAGAGAATTTCTTTTTCTATTGTGCAAATTTGATGGAATTACCTATTGGAATCCTTTATGCTAATTTTTTTTAATATTACACTTTTTGATTGATTCCAAAAGAGGGAGAAAAATTGAGGAAAAATGAACATATCATATTGAGTTGAATTGATTTACATGGTTTGATATATGATATATGTAATTTATATTGAACATACACACACTTGATTTCATTTTTCTTAAGTGGTTTGTCATCATAAAAAAGGGGGAGATTGTTGGCTTTTTGGGCCTACTTAATCTCGCTTAATTATGTTTTGATGATAACAAACACTTAGTACTAATCAATTTCAGTATTTTAGTGTTGTGTTTTGTAGAGCGTAAAATAACGAGCACGGTGGTTTTTGAATCGTCCAATTCCGAGCTAAAACGGAGAAGTTATCAAGAAAAGAAAATTGGAATTTAAATAAATATATATATATATATTTCGAAAATTAGAATAAATAGAAAAAGAAAAATCAGAAGCGTTGCAACCGTTCGATCTCGTCCTGAAGGTCATCCAACGGATTATATTTGTCAACCATTATATTATATATATATATTCGGATTTAAATAAAGAAAAATAAAAAGCTGAACATCAGCCGTTCGATCGCCAGCTGCCATGCATCCAACCGTTCTCAACCGTCCACGTTTCGCGCGTGACTACACGCGCTGACGCGCCCTTCGCAACGCCAGCTGCCGTCTGCACCGCGGGGCCCACTGGGTGACGCTTCTCCATCCAGCGATCGACACGCGTCCTCGCCTGTTCCCAATACCAGCTGCCTTAATTTTCCAGCGCATGAAATGATTCTTCAGCCCTTATCTTTTTTATTAATACCGCTAGTGTCCTGACCCTTACTTATTAATCAGCTTGACCGAATTTTTAGAGCCTCTCACAATGTCTCTCCTGCCCCAATTGCCCCTGCTGACCGAGCTTATTCAATTAATTTTTAATTCAAAATTAAAGTAATTATGAATTTTTGGGATTATTTTTTATCCGAAATTCAAAGGAAAAGCAACCTCTCTCCACGCGACACGTGGCCCAACGGCTAGTAGCCTCTCCTCCCTCTCTAAATGGCCGAAAATGGACAGAAAAATTTAAGAAAAATATTGGGAAAATTATCATCTTCTTGCTCTCGGGTCTAGCAAATTGTCCACCATTTAGCAATTTTTGTGAGATTTAAAGTGTAATTTATTAAACCATTGTAAGGGTTTTATTGGGGAGTGACTTCTACATCTTGTTGTGAGATTTAAACTTGTAAATCTACTTATTTGGGAGAGTTTGTAATTTGTGTGAAATTCTATAATTCACATTTTGGGGTCGGTTTCCTAGCCCGTAAAAATAGGAACGATTGTGGGGTTGTTCTTGAGCCCAGAAAAAGGATCGGATTGTTGGGGTTTGATCTTGATCCCGCAAAAGGATTGAGTTTGCACTTGCTCCCGGAAAAGGTGTTAATACAAATTCCCAAGAGGCGCTCAGGGAGTGGACTAGGCCGTGTTTTTGGCCGAACCACTATAAATTTCGATGTCAATTTCTCCAACCCTTTCTCTTTTAATTATCGCACTAATTATTATTGATAGTGTTTATTGAAATTCTATATTGCTTTACATATTTATCATATGAATTAAATTAAAGGAATTTAGGTTGTTAAAAATTGATCTTGATTTAATTCTTCCCAATCTTAACAAAATAGAAGTTATTTTGTTAAAGGGAATTTTAATTTAAAATTCACATAATTCTCTTGAGTATAAAAAGACAAATTAAATTGCTAATTAAACAACACATTATTAAAAAGATTTACTAAATTTTAATTAACACTATTCACCCCCCCCCCCTCTAGGGTTGCCACCGATTCCTACAATTAAGCGAGATTAAGTAGGCCCAAAAAGCCAACAATAATATTTACCAATTTATTAACCTAAAAAACTATTTGATTTACCCTACCATGCAAGTATATATTATCAGTGATAATCAATCACTGGTTTCCGGCCAATGATACTATCATTGATAGGATTATCAATGGTTTACAATGATATACTACCAGTGATTGATTATTATTGATTTATCATAATATACTATCAATAATTGACTATCACCGATTTTTCATGATATGTTATTGTCCAGCGAATTTGTGAGAAGCATTTTCCTCCGTCAATTTTGAACAACCCTCGAGCATAAATTTGACCCAGCTTAGTGTCTTAAAATAAAACATCTTCTTCTACCAGCATTTGAATTTACTTTTATTAAACCTTTAGGTTTCTTAAAACTGCAAGGCAGAAGGTAAGTTTTAATTAATATTTGAAAATTCAATTCAATTATGTAAATAATATAATATAGATTAGTTTGGTTTGGTTTAGATTGAATCACTATAAAAATCTATAAAATCAAACCATAATGTTATTAATTGATTTTGATTGGTTTGGTTCCGTTTTGAATATTTAGATTGGTATGGATTTGTTGAACCATAATTTCTACCAATTTCCATGTGAAAATCTCTATTTGTTTTGTACCCGATTTTGTAAGGGAGATCTCAATAGTGACAAAAATAATTATAAGCTAAAAAAAACTATTCATCATAGCTGGAAAGTGATTGATTTTTGTGGTATAATATATTTTGAGGTTGGGAGAGAGGTAAATCATGTCTATGCGATCTGTTTGATTTGTTAATCATATTTTTTTTAAGTATAAAAATGATTTTACACTATAATGATGTGTGAAATTGTAAATAAACGTGTAATGCATGTTTATTAAACATCTATCACTTATGTTCCAATTTCAAAAATATAATTAAAAAAAATGAATTGAAGATTTTAAACTTGGTTAACTAGGATATATTATATAAATTGTATGTGTTAAATTTTTTAAAATTATTTTTATTATAATTGAAACCCGTGATTAAAAGTAGAATAAACATGTCTCGAATACGTTAAAATTAACCGGTGGAGGGATATGGTTAATAATTTTTATAAACTACAAAATGTTTAAAATCATTTTTAATTCATATGAGTGTTTTGTAATTATCTTTTTAAGAAATTGATATGAATAATTTTTTTAGTGATTAAGAATGTGAAGTCTTATGAGTTCTTCTATTTAAATCAATTAGTGTTTTTACCAACATATATATAGATTTCAATTAAATATTAAATATTCTTTTTTTTTCTTAAGAATTAAATAATAAATACTTTAACATGAATTATATCTCTCATTAGATTATTTCTTAATCAATTTCAATAATACAATCTAAAAAAAAGATAATTGCTAAAATAACATATTTTTACATACTAATTACTCAAATATCCGAACTTTTTAAAAATTACTCAAATAACATAATTTATTGAATTAAAAAAAGATAAAAACGAATAAATTTATTGAAAAATAATAAAATATTTCAATAAATTATTGATAATAGTTTATTGAGATAAAAACCAAAAAAATCATTAAAAATAATAAAAAAATAAAAATAAAATAGTAGTTCAATAATACTATTTAAGTAACTTATAAAATTTTTTGATACTTCAATAATTACTATGCAGAAAATATCATATTTGAGACCATTTCATTTAAAATATCTCTTATGTCTATATAGTGAATTAATATAATGATACCGTTATTAATAGTTTCAACAACCCTCTGTCAAATAACATTTACATTTGTGCTGACAAAAAAATAAAATTGACATTTATTTTTGTCCTTCCAAAAAAAACATTTACATTTTTCACACGATTATAAATGTCCTGTCGGAAAAAGTGCCAAACTGTTTTAAATGCTTTATTGGACTCAAACTCTACCGATTTATCAAGCATTCAATTCATATTTCTCTCTATAAATTAATTAATAGATGTGATGGTACTAATGTAAGTCAAATCAATCAAGTTAAAGTTTTGTTCAGAACGAAAAAGAAAATTATAGTTATTGTTAAATAGAAGTTTGAATCAGTTTTTGACTCACATACGTAAATTTGAAAAAAAGTTATAATTTAATTTTGAGATAATTATAAATTACACACATGTGGTTTATTTGTTCTTCGAATCGTACATTCGTGGTTTTAAAAATATTTATAAATGTGTATGTGGTTTGATAAATTGCAAAATACACCCCTCAATTAAATAGTTTATCTAAATTTCGGACCTATACTAATTCTACATATGTCACGTGTTTTAAATTTCATTCAAATAATCAAAAAAATTTAATAGATTTGTGAGAATTTTAGATTTTATACTTTATTGATAATGATATTCAACAAATTACTCTCATTTGTTAAAAAAAAATCAATTATGTTTAATGAAATTGAAACATGTAACCCTCATAAAATAAACAAGTATCTAGAATTTTGATATATTAACCAAATGACGGGTATAATTTATAATTTACCAAATCACATAGATATTTACGAGCATTTTTAAGCCACGTAAATGTAATTTATAAGTAAAAACTTACAAGACATGTTAAATATTGTCGTGATGTTGCTTGTGAAACTTTGTTAAACTGGTTTTTAATATTACTTTTATTTTTAATTATGGTTCAAAAGCAAAATAAGATAAAAGTAAAGTTAAAACAAGTTAGGAGGTGCTCCTACTGATGTGTTTTATTTCTATTGGTTAAAAAATAATAAGAGATAATAGATATATTTTTTTATTAATTACATGAGACCTATTGATTTGCTTTTAACCAATAGAAATAAAACACATAGAGATCAAGAGGAGTGCCTCTTGACTTGTCAGGAGATAAATATTCTCCTTATTTTAATAAGGTTTAAATATAATATTGGTTTCTATCACTACAAAAAAACTGCCGATTTGCTACCAAAAATTTGGACCATGGTTGTGAGAAAGTCGTTTTACGACCACACGAGTCGTAATACAAAGCGTTGACCTTGAGCTACGAGGTGGTCGCAATGTTGCGACCTAAACTAACAAAGTGTCATAAAAAAAGGCGCTAAATGATGGTGCGAAGATTGTGACGCTAGGGTCGCAAATTATTTGCGACCCTTGGTCGTATTAGAGTGACTGTATTGCTAACAAGTCACTAAAAAAGGCGCGAAAGTCTGGTAGGAAACGGGCGACGCAAATTTTAGTGACCGTAGAGTCGCAAATTTATGACTTAATTTGAGAGTGCGTCACAAAAAATGGCGGGACAGGGGCGACTAGGTAGTAGCAAATTTGGCAGGAACTTTTATAATCTTCTCGTCAATTTTTGCGACAACCTGGTCACAAATAGTTAGATTCACCCCTTATAAAACTGCCCTCCAACCATTGTTTGTCACATAAAGGAAAAAAAAAAAGAGAGAGTGGATGTATGTTCGTTTAATAGAAGGTTTTTTGAACGATGAATTCGTTGCCGGGGTTCAACAATTTGTTGAGTTTTGCAAGACAACTGTGTATTATGAAAAGTATGGGCAACAACTACGATGTCCATGCAGAAAATGCGACAATAGAAAAATCATATCAGTTCCTGATATGAAGAAGCATCTTTACAGTAAGATTTTGTGTCAAATTATTATCACTGGGTGTATCAGGGTGAAACGAAGGAGATGTTCGAGGTTGCATTACAGGAATCTTGACAGTATGAAGGAAACAACTCGAATGTTGATGTTGCAGTCCATAATGAAGAACAACATTTTGGTCAAATGCAGCAGATGATACTGGATGGTGCAGAGTATAGTAATGAAATTAATCGCGAAAGAGAAGATGATGAACAAACATTCGTTGAAGAGAAAATGAATCCAGAAGCACGTAAGATGCACGAGATGCTCATGACAGCTAGTCGACCATCGTATGAAGGTTGTGAGGTGAGTCACTTACTGTGGCTACAGAACTTCTAAATACAAAATCGCATTACCACATCCCGGTTAGAGGATTTGATTCAATTGTATCATGGTTTCGTCGATGCGCTCCACCAGAAAACACGATGCCAGAGAGTTTGTACGACACGAAAAAGCTAGTGGAGGGTCTCGGATTACCCGTGGAGAAAATATATTCTTATCGAAACAGATGAATGATATACTGGGATGTGGATAAGAGCCTGCATCACTGCAAATTTTGCTTTCATCCAAGATATAAACAAGGGAAACGCAGCCTGATTCCACACACCCGCATATTCTATTTACCGCTTACCCCACGTCTGCAACGACTGTATGCATCAGATGTGACAGCTTCTCACATGAGATGACATCACGAGCATTATCAGGATGATGGAGTTATGAGACATTCTTCAGATGCTGCGTGGTGGAAGCATTTAAATAATTGTCATCCTGAATTTACCCAAGATCCTAGAAATGTATGATTGGGATTATGTACGGACGACTTTAACCTGTTTAGAGCATCAAGAGCACAATATTCACTATGGTCGGTGATTGTGACCCCGTATAACTTGCCACTCTCGATGTGTATGAAAGACCCAGTGATTTTTTTAACAGTGATCGTACCTGGCCCGAAAAGTCCAAAATAAAAACTGGATGTGTATTTGCAACCACTTATCGTAGAGATGAAAAAGTTGTGGACTGATGGTGTTATGATGTACAATATATCAAGGAAACAAAATTTCTTGATGAGAGCTACATTAATTTGGATGATCAGTGACTTCCCAGCGTATTCAATGTTATCAGGTATGTTCAATATAATTTTAATACTTTTATGTGTTTAGTTTTTGTAATTGTTTGCTTAGTCATACATGTAGTTAATTTATACATCTTATCCTCTTAAAGGATGGAGTATGGCGGGAAAATACGCATGTCCACATTACATGCTTTACACAGAGACATTTTCTCTAAGACACGGTCAAAAAACTTGTTGGTTCAATTGCCATAGACGATTTCTACCTTTGAATCATTCATTCCGTTCTAAAAAGAAATACCCCCTACAATGTTTAGTGGACGGTAAATTCTTCACGGTATAGATGCTCTAGGCATGCAGAAGATTACAAGGGAAGGTGCAGAGAATGCAAACAAGGTGGCTAGGAAAAACATAGGTTGGAAGAAACGGAGTATTTTTTGGGATCTATCGTATTAGGAAGATCTACTAATCAGACATAACTTCGTTGTAATGCATTGAGAAGAATTTCTTCGACAATGTTTTCAATACTATTCTGAACGTTCCGGGTAAAACAAAGGATAATCTGAAAGCACGTTATGAAATCCGGGAGATATGTCATCGCCCTGAGTTGGAGCCTGACGATGATGATCATTACGCAAAAGCGAAGTACATGTTGACGATAGATGAAAAAAAGCATTATTTGAGTGGATCAAATCAATCAAATTCCCTGACAGATACGATTCTAATCTTAGTCGGTGTATAGACAGCCAAAAACATATAATATTCGGGATGAAAAGTCACGATTGTCATGTATTCATGCAACGATTGATGTCTGTCGCGTTCAGACCATTTCTAGAGTATAGACATTAGGAGCCACTAGCGTAGTTGAGTGTTTGTTTAGGGACTTGACTTGTACAGAGTTGACCGACGCTACTGTCGCATCTATGAGTTCAGAGATTGTTGTTATTATTTGTAATTTGGATTGAATGTTCCCATCTGCCTTTTTTTGACTCAATGGAGCATCTTTTAGTGCATCTTCCATACGAGACATTCTTAGGAGGTCCGGTGCATTACCGTTGGATGTACCCATTTGACAGGTAACACTCATTTTCAATTTAATGTACGCATTCATTGACAACTTATCGACATTGCGCATTCAATATGTATTATGTTGTATCGACAGGTACTTACACCGGTTGAAGAAGACGGTCATAAATAAAGCACGAGTAGAAGGATCTATCTGTAATGTGTACCTTACGCCAAAGACTACCACATTTTGTTCATACTATTTTGATCAGCACATTGCAGAACAGTTTCGACCTGCGAAGCGAAACGTTATTGATAATTTACTAGAAGATGTTGATGTAAATGATTTGTCCATATCTACAGAAGCTGGCATGACTGTTGGCAAATGTGTTTGGAGGTCGTTGATCGATGCTGAGTATCACGTTATCCAAACATATGTGTTATGCAACTGCACCGAAGTGGAGCCTTACCTGTAGTAAGTTAATTTTTATCATTTCATCGCTTAAACAATTAGAACGTTCCAAATATTACCAATTTGTTTAACTTATGTTACATCGTACAGATTATTTCTAAACCTATACGATCGAATGTAACGGCCTGATATTACAGCCGCTGATGAGGGATCAATGATCGACAAAGAGTTTCGTTCTTGGTTCTGTGCATATGTGAGTTTTTTTAATTATTGCCAATATGGTCAAATATATATGTAATTTGTAATATATTGATTTTGACATTACTTTTATATATGTGATGACAGGTTGACTCACCTACATTGCTAGTAGCTGATCCTCGCATTATTTGTTTGTCAAAAGGACCTTCACGGATTATAAGATCTTATACTGGCTACGTTGGCAATGGGTACAGATTTTAGACCAAGGTACAATCAGTTAACAGAGCAATGAATAATAGTGGGGTTTGCATAAATGGTCAAATTTTCGGCACCAATGAAGACGATTACTTTGGAGTAATAGATGAGATTATTGAGATTCAATACGCAAGTCCGACTCTTAAATGCATTGTTATGTTCAACTACACGTGGTTCGAGATAACCAGACTAGGCGAAATACGTAAGATCGATCATTTGCAAACCGTGGAGGTTAATAAGTCTAAACGTATGCACACAGAAGATAGGTTTGTCATGGCTTCACAGACGATTCAAGTCTATTATCTGAACTATCCAATTAATAGACGAGACCTGACAAATTGGTTAGTTGTTTGTAAAGTTAAACCATGCCACGTAGAAGAAGGTATTCCCGAAAAGGACAATGCAGAGCACAGTGCTTTCTAAGAAGATGAGATTAGATTTCGTGCGATCGACAATGGTCAGAACGCAATTACTGCTCGTCCTTTGAATGATGGAACGATGACATTGCAAGACAATACAAATGTTCCCACTGATCGTGCACGTGAGAATGAAATATCGCAAGATGAATCAGATGATGAAGAAACTGAAGAAGAATCTAAAGCAGGGATCGAAGAAAGAGAGGATGATGACTGAGACGTATTTAATTTGTTATTTCTTAACAGTTTTTAAAATATGTGTTTATTCTACCTAAAAAAAAGAATAAATACAATTGCGACCCTGACGTAGAAAATGTAAAGCAATATGCGACCACCTGGTCGTAAAAAAACATTGGGAAAGATAAAAATATGTCTGATCATTTTCCAAAATATCTAATCTTTCTGCAAAATGCTACCACCTGGTCGCAAATCTACATTTGGAAAGTAAAAAATATCTAATCATTTTTTGTTTTCGTGACCACCTGGTCGCAAATCAACATTGGGAAAGTAAAAAAATATCTAATCATTTTGGCTGGTGTTGACTAAAAGGTGACGAGGGGGTTGCAAATTGAAGAAATTGACGACCCCCACGTCACCATTTTAAGCGGATTTATCAAATTCCATGAAAATATTGGCGGTGAATTTCAGATTTTGCGACTCTAGTGTCATTAATTACTAGGACGGTGATTTTGATATTTGCGACCCCAGCGTCGCAAATTTGAGCACACGCGACTTTCCGTATTTTGTAATAATTACATATTTGCGACCAAGGGTCGCAAAATTGAAATAAGACCCAACATAATGGATTTCTCCCCCATTCCGTTTTTTCTTTCTCTTTTCTTTTCTTTTTCCCTCCCCCGTTTTCTCAACTTCCTTTTTTTTTTCCTTTTTTCCTTTTTCTTACGTCCACATTAGGAGAATTCCCGGGACTTTATTCGATCGACAAAAGAGGTTAGTTATCTACATTGTTCCTTTCAAAGTTCATTAGTTGTTAAATTTGTTCAATTAGGCTTGGTTAAGTTAGAATTTTAGGTTAGTTTATGTAATTAGTTTTACTTAATTAGTTTAATTAGGATTAGTTAAGTTAGGATTAATATAATTAGAGTTTAGTTAGAATTTAGTTATTATAGTTTAATTTATATTAATATAGTTAGATCTAGATTTAATTAGATTAGTTTACTTTAATTTAGTTATATTAGTTTAGTTTAATTTTAATTAGATTAGTTTAAATTAGTTTACATTATTTAAGTTAATTTAAATTAATTAGTTTAAATTAGTTTTAGATTATTTAAGTTAGAATTTAATTAGATTAGTTTAGCTACTTATTTTAATTAATTTGAATTAGTTTAGATTTATTAGATTAAATTAATTATTTTTCCACAATTATTTTAATTTAGGTAAATTAGTCCCGGAATTTTATAGGCTCGGTTAAGTTAGAATATTAGGTTAGTTTTAGTTTATGTTAATTAGGTTAGTTAATTAGTTTAATTAGATTATTCAAATTAGAGTTTAGTTAGATTTTGATAAGTATAATTTAATTTAGTTTATTTTAATTAGATTTAGTTTAGTTATATTTTAATTAGTGTATTTTAATTTAATTAGATTAGATTAGTTATTTATTTTAATTAGATTAATATAAATTAATTAGTTTAGATTAATTAGATTAAATTAATTCTTTTTCCATAATTATTTTAATTTAGGTAAATTAGTTAAATTTGATTATTTTCTTTTATCTATTTTTTAGTTTTAGATTAATGAATTATAGCATTTATTTTATAATTGTAGATAAAAAATGACTGGCACACGACATCCTCCGCGATCACACGATGATGATGAGGCTGAGGATTTCACAAGCCAGTCATTAAGTACGGCGGAGTTGGACGCACTACTCGAAGGGTACGAGACAGTTGTGGGCGAGACTCCAAACCCCACTGTCCCTACTCCTACAGTAGTACCTGAGTCACAGCTAGGTAAAAGTACCGTATCCGTAATGAAGCGCTATAAACTCGAGAACAAAAAAACCCATTGGCTTACTCCGACGGTATTTGTATCGGGAGCTTTCACAAAGGCCAATAGCCGATAGCTGATGTCACTAGCCTGAACTTCTTTTTGGAACGTTCAGTTCAATCGCTGCTCACGGACCGTTCTTGCCTTTGGTAATATCTGGTTGCCGGTCTGCTTCACATGGTGCTTTAGTGTGTTCTGATCCAGATCCAACCATCCGCTCCCTATTGGGGCAGGATCTAAAAGCTCTCCAACGTGTTGCGGATCCTTCGTGGATAGCTACTGAGAGGGTGTATGGCACGACGATCCTCGTTTTCACAGGGTCATCCCTATACACTTGGTAGGAATGGGCGCCACTATCCCAGCCCGAATCCAGCCAGGTTCTATTTATCATGTCCCCTTCCCAACAATTGTACCTTGTCTTGGGGCGTCTTTGGCTTATTCCACATGATACACCTGAGACATCTCAAGCTGCTTCCGATTCTGGTTCCGGTTCAACAGTTCCACCTCCCGTCCCTCCTTACTATCCATCCATTCTTCTGATTGAAGGAAATGAGTATGTAACGCGTATTTTCAATCTTAAATTTTTTTATTATTCTAATTATTCCCATTATTAAATAAATAATCATATTTTTTTTAATGAACATCAAATTGCAGCAGCATAAAACCGTTTCAAAACGGTTTCGAGAGGTACTTCAGAGTGGTCATCTTCCTAGTGAGTTTCGTTGGACGAAGATCCCTTCTACTAAAAAGAAGAGGATGTTCGACAACTGGAAGGTACAATAAATTACTTTGACTTTGGTATTTTATACTAAATTTCTTTTCACTACTTAATAAATTTAATTCTTTAATTTTTGATTTTTGCAGGGTAAATTTACTATTGGTTCCGATATCACAGACGATAGGTTGTTTCCCCTTTGGGATAAACACGTGATGAATCGATATAAAGACCTACTCTACCGTGCACGAAATAAGCACACAGCAAACTGCCCTGTCTGGATGAGTGAGGAAGAACACGCCCGACTTTTCGCGAGCATACAGACTACTGAAGCCATCAGGCTATCTGCAAGGAATCAGGCTAACCGTTTGGCCAAACCTTCTCTACACACGGGTGGGGCCCACCCTCATGACGAGCACCATTGTCTTTTGGTAAGTTGTTTATCTTTATTTTGTTTTCATATTGCAATAATTAATAAATTTATTTCTATATTTTCAAATAATATAAATTTTGTTTGTTTTTCCTTAGGAACAAAAGCACGGACGTCCTGTCCCGCCTGATGAGTTGCACTTATTCTTGCACACGAAGAAGGACGGGACTCTTATAAACGACAGGTTCCGAAAGGTTCAGGTAATGTTTTGTCTACCTTTCATTGTAATATATGTTTTTAAATACAATATTCTGACTTAAGTGTTCATTTTTTTTATGTAATGTATCAGGGTTTTTTAACGACGCTTTATCTCAACGATTGCCAACTCAAGACTCCAAATCGACTTAGGAGGACCGATAAAAAGCTTTCTTGACAGCGGCAGGTGGCGTTCGGCTAGATGGATCTGTACCTGGGCTTGGATCTTATGGGAGACGTCTTTACGCAGACGTGCCTCGACCTGAGAGCAGCTCTACGTGTAGAAACACTTCTGTTGAGACACATCTGCATGAGAAGGTTCATTAGCTCCAGTCAGAGGTGCAGAAGATGCGTACTTCCTTCGATGCCCGAGTCGCTGCACTTGTCCAGGAGCAGGTCCAAGCTCAGGTTGCAGTTGCGTTGGCTGCATTCTTCGATCCTCGTGGCCCGAATGACCCCGACCCTTCATCTTCAGTACCCCCTCCCCCACCCCTACAATAGTTTTTGGATTAAAATATTTTGGGATGTATATGAATCATTTTGGTATTATATATATATATATTTATTCCAATTTTTTAATATTAATAATAATAAATTAATTAAAATAATAAAATATCAATTATTATATTAATTTATTAAAATAATATTCAATTTTAAATTATTTATTAAAAAAAAATTAATAATAATACTTGCGACTCCAACGTAGCAAATAATTCTTTAAAAAAAATAAATAATAATGTTTGCGACTCCAGCGTAGCAAATTTGGCTTTGCTAGGGTCGCAATTCTATGGAACACAAATGACCCCAGCGTAGCAAATTAAATGCTACCCTAGGGTCGCAAATGTTAGTGACTAATCAGTCGCCCAAATAACTGTTACATTTGCGACTCCGCAGTAGCCCAGTTTGTGACTCCGGAGTCGTAATATTTATAGTTGACTTTTTTACGACCAAACTAAGCCACGTAGCAATTTTGTGACACTATGGCCGCAAAGTTTCCCTGGCTACACATCTTTTGGTCGCATTTATGGTCGCAAACAGTTAAAAGCTACCCTTCCGGTCGCAAATTTCTGGTCACAATTTGGCAGTTTTTTGGTAGTGTATGGTTTAACTTTTATTTTATTTGTTTCTCTATAGTTTAAAAGTTTTAAATTGGTCCCTATAGTTTAATTAAAATGTTATTAATAGTCCCTGTCGTTAATAGATTTAACAGAAAAATTATGTGACTCGTTAGATGATGATGTTGCCCTACACTTGATAGTTCAAGAAACGATTTAACTATTATTAAGTTTACATCAAATCTAGGCCTAAAAATCTTTAGCTATTATGAAACATAAATAATATCTAATCTGACTCGACCAACCAATTTTTTAATTTTTAATTTGATTCATCGCTTAAGTGTCTAAGTTTTCATCCACCCTCTCTGCCACGTGTACGCCACAACATCATCTAACGAGCTACACAAATTTTCTGTCAAACCCATTAGCGAAAAGGACTATTAATAAGCTTTTATCAAACCATATAGGGACCAATTTGAAACTTTTTAAACCATAGGAACCCAAATGAAATAATGGCTAAACTATAGAGACTAAAATTATGTTTAAACCTTTTAATAAAAGTTTTAAAAGCATAAAATCTAATCAAATTAAAAAAATTATAGATTTATTAATTTAAATCCTAATTTAAATAAAAAAAATACAATAATAAATTTTAATAATTCAATAATAATATAAAAGAAAAATTAAAAAAAAAAAAGAACCTTCATTAATTTAATAAAAGAATTCATTAAATTAATGAAAAAAGTGGGGTGCCATTTTAAAAATATTTCGAAACTTTTACAATTTAAAAAATATAAATTCCGAAAATGCTATTAGAGGAAATTTCTCATAAAAAAAAATCATGTAAGCAACATTACATCAACATGTTAACATGCTTGTGAGCTTTCGGTTTTTTACGTAATAAAAAAAAAAAAAAGATAAAGATAACATTGTTTGAACTATTTTAAACAGGATAAATTGTTGTTTATTCAAATCTTAGTAAAATCGGAAGACAGAAATGCAGGGGCGGATCCAGACTTCATACTTTGGAGGGGCCAACCCAATATTTAATTATAATCCAACAAAAAATATATATATATATATATATAATTATAAGCAAGTTCAAGTTCAATAACAATAACAATTAAAGTTGTGCCCGTCGTTTCTTCATGGATTAAAAATCATCTATAATTGAATCAGAGCTAAAAGTTTCAGAAATTTCTCTTTCAATTGTAGATAGTCAAATAACTCGCAAGGAACTCATCTTCCATTTTGTTGCGTAATCTTGTTTTAACTATTTTCATAGCAGAAAAAGCTCGTTCTGTAGTAGTACCGGAAGTGTTAGTACAAAACAAATGAGTCGATCAATCAAGTACAAGTAATGCACCCTTGGATGGAGGCTAATCAAACTTCTTATGATATCTGTGTTATTATTAGGTTAAAATACTAAAGAATTTAATTGGCCCAAAATAATTTTAAAAAGAAGCCCATGAAAAAGAAAAAAAAACTTTAGTTTTTTCATTGCACAACCTTGAGACGTCAGTACAATAGTAGAAATAATTGGGGAAAAAAAAGCTAAATTGGAGGCGTGTAGCAGAGATAATTGAAAATGAAAAAAAAATCTAAATTGGAGGGGCCACCTTTATTATGCATAGACCATACATTGATTTTCTAAAAAAAATTTGGGGGGCATTGGCCCCTCCTAGTCCCTTAATACATCCGCCCTTGCAGAAATGCATAATTTTTTCTATAAAAGAAAGGAAAGTTCCTCCCCTCCCTGAACATGAAGGTTTTATAATATTTGATTTCTTACAAACCAAATTACCATTTTTTTTTTTTTTATTTTCTTTTAAGAATTGTCTCAAATAGCATAAATCTGCATACTAATTATTAAAATGTCAGAAAATTACTCAAATAGCAAAATTATAGTTCAATAAATTATTGAACTATAATTCAATAAATTATTGAACTGTTTTCATAGGTATTTTTAATGAATTTGTTTGTTTTTTTGGTTTTTTAAGATTAAGTTCAATAATTTATTGAAATATTTGATCATTTTTTATTATTATTTTCAATGAATTTGTTAATTTTTTTAATTTTTTTAGTTCAATAAATTATTGAACTATAAATATGCTATTTGAGTAATTTTTGAAAAGTTTTGAAATTTCAGTAATTTAATATATAAAAATATGCTATTTCAGTGACTACTTTTTTTTTTTTTTTTTTTTTTAAGGGTAGGGTAGATCCAAATAAAAAATTTTAAGGAGAAAAAAATTATATAAAACTCATTTTAAAAAATAAAAGGCGCAAAGTAAATAAAATATACTAAAAATTTAAACTTTTATGTAGAAAATTTAATTTTTTACATAATATTTTTTTTTTTTGAAAAAATTGAATTCCCTTAAAGGATGGTCCCTTTGCATTGAATGAAGAGCCAAAGAATGCGCCAACGGATAACTTTGGCGATTGAATCCAAATCTCAAATATCTTCAATGATATGTTGGGATTTTTTAATGTCTCCCTCAATGAAATTTAATGCAATGCATATCAGAAGAGTTAATAATAAATATACTCAAATTTTACTTTGGCTGAATTTTTCAATTTTACATTAAGTAAGATCCCCCGGTAATTATTTATTTAAAGAAAAACATCCTTTTCCTTTCTTACAATATATTATTACTTTATAAACTACACCCATATTAAATGAAACATCTTTTTCATTTCTGTTATTCATAATATGTGACATGTGCTTGCGACTTTATGGTTCACATCTTCTCTTGATCTTCATATACTCACAAATCATATATATTGAGAAATTTTAACGGCTTGCAGAATTTTATGCAACAATTTATAAATATATCATGATTTTAAATTAGAAATAATATCATCAATCGGGTTAATTTCATGTATATTCAAATTCTCTACACTAATTACATAAAAATATGATTGTAAAATTTATTTACAATTTTGGACAACCTCCACCAATAATAATAAATGTTTACGAAATTAGCCTCGCATGACTGACAATAAACGAGCCGTTCGAATAACCTTGCGGATGACGTCATGACAGGTAATGATAAACATTAGGCGTGAAAACAGAGATTTGATTTTCGAAATTTTTGAAATTTAAGCGGTTAATTTAATTGTTAATTCAAATCTGTATCTAAAAAATTACAAACCAAATTTCACCAAAAGCACCAGAAAATATCCGTGTTAAAAAACGAAACCCAGAATACGCATGAACCAAATTTGAAGAAATCTAATAAGGAGAAGTAAGAATGTTTACAAAAAAGCAAATTTTGGAGAAACGGAAGCAGTACCTAGAAGCAATTAGTACAGACCAAGCTTCTTCAAAGGAATCTCATGAAAGACTCGATAAACAAGCCGAAGTTGGGACAAATGATGAAGTATTGTATCCTCTTGTATTTTTAACATTCCAGATTTTAAAAAAAATTTGATTCTTGATTTTTTTTTAATGTTTCTGTTTATAACACAATTTGTATGTATATATTTTTTATATTTAAGATTCAAAGATATGAAACAAGCAATAAAGTTGTAAGTAAATCAAATATCGTTGAAGAAGAAGAAGAGGAACAAAAGTTTAAAGAGGTTGAAGACGAAAGCATTGAGAATTCCGACACGGATGATGAAACATTTGTTGGAAAACAGAGTAATGACGAGGAAGAAGAAGATGACGTGGAGGTATTAAATATTTTATATCTGGAAATAAATATTTATTTTAAGATAAACATTGTTAAACAGTAGATTTGATGCATTGTAATGTACTTGAACATTCTTGTTAATTTTGTTTATATGTGTGTTAAACAGGATTGTTCTGATAAACAAGAAGGTAGTTTACAAGGAAGAAATGCTGGAAAACAAATGATAAAGGAAAAGGAAAAAATTTCAACACATGAGGTCGAGGAATACGATGAATCGTATAAAGATGATGAAGAAGTTGTAATGGAGGTATAGATGCTAATGTTAAGTTCATATATATATATATATATATTGTATGAATGTGTAAATAAGTTAAACAATGGTTACAATGCTACACTATTTTATTTCTGTTTAATTTAATCAACATTTAATTATCTTTATATTTCTTAAACACTAGTATTTAATACAATTTGAATATGTTTATTGATAATTTTTATAACAGGATTTGGTTGATGAAAAATCAACTGGTTTGAAAAAAAAAATGATAAGAAGGTGACAAAGGCAAAGGGTAAAGGGAAGAAAAATATTACAAAAAGGAGTGAACATAAAGTAATTTTACTTTAATAAATTTAAATTAACTGATTAGTTGTATAAATATGAATTGTCATATGTTTCTTCTGTTTATATAACATATACAGGGACCACCATATATTGTGCAATTGGAAAATTGGTATCGTGACAAGAAAACCCAGCCTTGAAACAGAGTGTAATTCCGAAGATGTTGACCAAGCTGAAGGAGGAAGCAAGACAAATTGTGAAGGATGGTTGTTTCAAACACATTATGGAAATGCAGATTATCAATTTTCCTCCAAAATTATTCCAACAGCTTGTGGGTCGGATGGTTGCTAATCCGAAATCGAATGAGTTAAGCTTCAACTTTGATGGTAATATTGAAACATTTACACTTAAAGATTTTTGCTTAATTACTGGCTTAAATTGTGCTGAGCCGATGTACGTAGATGTTAATCGTTTAAAAGAGAGCAGTATACTGGCTGAGTTTTTCCCAATAACTGGTACAATGGACAGGGAAGAGTTGGAAACTCTTTATTACAAGTATAACTTTTCTGATATTAACTTGGCAAAAATTCATTTTCTAGAGTCTATATTACTTCCTATACAACCAAAGACAAGTATAGAAAATTTGCATTTGAGGTTGGTGGAGCATGATAAACTGTTTGAGAATTATGGGTGGGGTAGTTTGTGCTATAATATAACTTTGGATGGCATTAAAAAGGTTAAGGATAAGCCTCAAACAAGTTACCACCGTCTGAATGGTTTCCCACATGCACTGATTGTATGGGCATATGAGATTTTGCTGGCTTTATCCATAGATGGGAGGTTTGCAAGACGTGTAGCTAATACACACCTTAGGATTCTTAATTGGTATTCTGAGAAACAGGGGACCTGGAATGACTACTCATCGAACGTTTTTACAAATCAGGTGCTTACACTAAACTATACCTATTTTATCTACTGTTTAATTATGTTCATAAGTTATAGTCTGTATATGAAATTAAACATTTAATTTATATAAACATTTAACAAAACACCTGCAATATGTTTTGAACAGATGGTTGTCAATAGATTCAAGATTTCTAAGTATGAGGAAGAGACAGATTATTACAAGAAGTTCATGGAAGATGCTATGAAAAAAGAACAGCTAAATAAACATTATGATGTAGGTGAAGGAAGTGGCCTTGGATTGGAATCTAAGAAGCTGAAAAGAATGAATGAAGACATTTCTATCTTGCTTCAGGAAAACCATATGTTGCGGATAAGTGTTATGTCACTTCATAGGAAAGTGGATAAAATGTACAAATTAATTGAACTTTCTATGGGTGATAAAAAAGTGAAGGGCGAGGTAGAAGTTGATGGATCAAAGGTACGACATCGTTACTTGTGTATTTATTTGTTGAAAGTATTGTTTAATTATTGTCAATGTAATATGGTACCCCGTTTTATCTGCAACTCCAGGATGAAGGTATACATGATGATGAATATATTACAAAGAGAATGAAAAACTTTCGGAGCATATGGGTATGGATATTGTGAATACTGATTGGGATACGTTGGAAGACACTTTGAATTATCATTATGGAAAAGATAAGGTTATGTAAATACGTATATCCTTATTAATAATTATATTTAGTTTCAAATAAAGAATGCAAAACTTTTATCAATATATTATATGCTTCAGTATGATGATATGAATGTGGACAAAAGTGTGAAAGTTGTTGCTGCAGTAGATTTGAAGGAAGAAGGAAATAAAAAAGTGGGTAAACAAGAAGATGAAGAGGTATTATATTAATTTTAAATAAATGTTTCTGTTTATTATAACGCAGAGGAATATATTGAAAAGTTTGCATGTAATTGGTACAAAATTTATTTACAGAATGAAGAGAATGTAGTTGCAAATACTTCTAAGAGAACAACAGTGGATGAAGAACATGTTACAGCAGCAGAAGAAATGAAACTAAGCAATGATGTAGTGGACGCGACAGAAGAGGTAAAGTGTTTATTTCATATACATATTGATAAATATTTATATTTTTGAAACATTGTTAAACTATTTTTTTTTTCATAAAAGGATAATATTCCACTTGTCCGAAAGAATTCTAAGAAAGTTCGTAAGACAGCAGCTTTGGTTGAAGAGAAAGAAGAATTACCTGGCAAAGAAACAACATTGGAATATAATATAAAGAAAAGACCCGATAAGCTTCAACCTCTGAGACCAAGATCACTTAGAATTCGAAACAGAGATAATGCAACTATACAACCATCTAAAGCAAGATTCAGACCTGGATTAACAACTATTGAAGGAGGGAGCTCACAACCTGATCACTCACAACCACGTTTCAAATTTAGTTTAAGTCAACCTGGGGTCCTGGAAAGATGAAAGTCTCTTACTGTTTTTTATGTTAAGAATTAATGTTTTGGTTTGAATATTTTTTGTAACATGGGTTATTACTGTTTGGTTTATATGTTTTAATGACAATACATTTGCAAATAACCTCTGTGAAACACGGGTTATTAATTTTAAATTCATGTTTCAAAGCATTGAAGTAAAATACATGTTTATTAATATTTAATTAACATAAATTGTGCCTCATGCAATATAAATCGTAATCAGATTAAGAAATAAGCTTTTTTGTTTTCACTGTTTATTAATGTTTATTTTTAAAAAATAGTTTCATAAACAAAATTTGAAATACGAATACAATGTGTTTGTAGTATAATTAAACAAGATTAAACATTTATAAAAATTTAATATATTAAATTATAAAATTAAAACAACAGATCTTACAAGTTTAATTTTAGGGACAACATTGACTGAGTACAAATTTATGTTTAAACATGAACCTTTAACATTTCAAAGTTATATAAAATTAAAATAGTTTGAAAGCAACAAGTCATAATTAAAGTAGACAGAAATGTAAAAATTACATAGGTAACTAACAAATAATACTACGTAGTTGATTGCTATCCACCAAAAGATGAAGAAGAAACGAATTGACTGAGAGCATTACGACAAGCTTTTCTATTATGACCCAAAACACCACAACGAGAACACTTTTTACGACGAGTAACAACTGATTCAATAGAAGAAACATGACGTTTCGTTCTTAGTCTTCCAGCAGGTCGCTTGACATCAGGCGGAAGCACAAGTATGTTATCAATTTCAAAATTTGATCTCCACTGTCTTATACTTCCAATAGGGTTCACACTACCAACATAAGTACTTCGCAATGCTTCAACAGTGTAAAACCTATTTACATAATTTGAAGGTGGAAGATTCTTGTACACAATTACAGCACATGCATGGTTGCATGGTATTTTAATCATATTCCACCTTCTACATTCACACATCTGCTTTGCAAGATGAACCTTGTAAATCATATCAAAATCTAGAACTTCAAAGTCAATCTCATTAATTTGACGTACCTATTATAAAATAAAACTGTTAGATAAACGTTATTAAACAGAATTCAATATTTATTGTATTTAAACATACAGTTAATTTGCGACCCGAACTCATATTCCTGCGTAATATACGTTCCACCCAAGGAGTTATCTTTGATTGTAGTTGTGATGCAGCATATCGTCGATCATTGAACCATTCTTGTAGCTTAAAACGAATTTAATCTAACACAACTACAACTGGCAATTCTCTAGCACAAAGTAGAGCAGCATTATAACTTTCGCAAATGTTAGTAGTCATTATATTATATCTCATTCCATGAAAATGCGCACGAGACCACATCCTTGGACTTATATCATTCAAATACGGGATTATATTCGGTTCCGACATTGCCAAATTTGTCATGTACATTTCATATTCATCTTTCGTATAAGCTTCTGCACACCGCTTGAATAATTCATGAAGTCCTTTTTTCTTGAAATGAACCTTTATATTAGCAGAAATATGTTGCATGTAATACCTGTAATGACAACCAGGAAATTGTTTCTCAATAGCTTTTCGTATGCTGGGATGACGATCAAATATAATGGCTAAATTCTGTATATGTCCATATACAACGTGCAAATGAAGGAAGAACCACTCCCACGATGTATCATTTTCAGAATCAACAACGGCAGAAGCTAAAGGAAAGATTTGATTGTTGCCATCAAGATTGCATGCTGTTAACAAAACACCTGCATATTTAGATTTCATAAAAGTACCATCAACTGAGATTACTGGTCTACATGCAGAAAATCCTTTTATGCTAGCAGCAATGCTCATGAACAGAAATTTGAAACGGCCGTTAGCATCCAGTTGATATTTCACATAAGATCTTGAATAAACGTAGTAAAACAATCATTAATGTAAAATTTGTGAACTAAATGTATTCTTTATCATAAAATGTTTTACAATATTAAACAGTATTAAATATGTATATTAAAATTCAATGATAATAAATGTTTATGAAAACATACCACAATTGTTTTCAACGACAGCGTTACAGAACCTAAGGACTAGACGATATGATTCTTCTGGATCACCTCTAATTTCATTCAACACTATTTCACGTGAACGCCATGCCTTCATGTAATTAATATGGATTCCATGTCTAGATTGCATGAAATTTTTAACATCTATAGGATTCATGAACGATCCATGTCCAACACGAAAGAAATCCTTAATAAATTCTGCTATCACAGATGCACTTGCCTGAGGATGTCGCCCAGTTATCAAATCAATATCACACGTATGTTTGAAACAATGATCACAAATAACCCATGCTTGGGTACTTAGATATCTTTTAGCCCTCACAAAAAACGTGCAAGACTCACCCTTGCAGCATACATACATACGCTCAGTATCAGACTTTTTGGTGATCATTTTGAAATTATGCTTCAAAGAATAAATATTCAGTGCTTTTGAAAGAACAGATTTAGAAGAATACAATGCACTCTCAACCTTCAAATGGTAACTATCCCTAGGACAGTCTACATTCAGAAAACGGACGTACTCTAAACCATCTAAATCTTCATAATACATATCATCATCCTCAGTTCCATGAATAACGTAGTCGAATGAGAACGGAATGTAAGAAGCAGTATTTGATTCAAGATTAATTTCATTCTGTATGATTACATCCATTACCAATGAAATGGACTCATATGACGTATCCCCAATCGAGTAACAAAAAAACGACACCATGTCGTCTGAATCTATCTCAACATACTTCTTTTCCCCTGAAATGAAACATTCTTCCATCAAAATTTTGTGAGTTTTACTATAGAATCCATTCTCCCTCGTCAATTTTCTATGAAGCATTTCCAGATTGCTGTTCTTTGCGCAACGAAACATTGACGACTGATATTCAACGTAATGTTTAGATTCATTAAATCTTCCTCCATGCAACAATTTGCATTCAATTGTACGACCCATGATGATAGAGATTGGTTTACGTTTGACAAATAATACAATCTGAATAAACCTACACGGACAAAACTGCATACGAACAAAAAGACTTGGTAGTATTATTAATTTTGGAAATTAAATAAAAACATAATAAACACAACCGCACGAACGTGGAATCAGGGACGCAAATCGTGGCATGATATTCGTAATATATATTAATTAATGAATACAAAACAATTTAATAACTGACAAGGAAATAAACGTTTAAAAATAAAAAGGGCAAAGATGTCATCAGAAAAATTCCAAACCACCTCATACGGCCTGATTTGTCTATTTATGTAAATTAAAGGGAATCAGAAATATCTTTGTAATTATGATGTCCGATTTGAATATTGGTGTAAATTCCTGTCATCAATAACCATTTTAAACCTCCTTATTTCATTATTAATGACTTTTTATGACTATTATCACATTTACCCTAAAATAACCGGTTTTGGTGACATGTAAGGTGGTTCCCGTGATAAATGATTACTGTTTTACCCTCGACGACTTCTCAGCAATTTTGATCTTCCATTATCTACATTTATTACCTTTTCTGTTTTGAGTTTTAATGTATCCCTTAATTTATAGGATTTTTTTACATTAATTTTCTGATTATTATTATTATTTTTATTTTTTTTGGTTTTCATTTATTTTTCATGTCTTTTGTTTTTATGTTTTACATCTACTTCTCAACCCTATTTCGGTTTGAGCTTTCATCCAGTTTATTCTCATCTTTTTTATTCTTTTTTTTTCACATAACCAAATTAATTCACCGTGTGTTTTATATTAATCTACAATTTATATGATGGATCCTGGGATGCTGCTCACAATTACGAACATCATGAAATCAAATCTATGATGTTCTTTCAGAACACGAAAAAATAAACTTTTAACTTTATTCATGTCCATAAAACTTACATATGTATCTTTATCTTCCTCGTCTTCTTCTTCCTCTTGTTCATAGTTGGAAGAATTGATTATCTTCGGTTCGGAATAAAAGTGTATTATACGATTTTTGATAAATTTTTTTAAAAAAAAATGTATAGTTATGATTATTTAACCACGTTTCTCGATGGAAGCTTCTCTTATCTAACGGCTTTTCATAATTTCTTGGGACTTTCAAAGGATTTTGACTGTTGTTTTCTATGGAGGGCAGCATAGGTCTTTTCAATCATAAAATAACTGTCGCGCGGATGAAAGTGAGTATTATATTTATATGTGTATATATATATATATATATATATATATATATATATATATATATATATATATATGAAAATCAATGTTTTTATGATAAAAAAACGCTTTTTATTTGGCTACTAATGAAATTAACATATAAAATTATACAGATATAACAATTTTTTTGTGTGTTAATTAGTAATTAGTATTGAATACTGTGTGAATCGGTTAATTAACTTATTATTTAAATATGTAATTCAATGTTAATTACTGATTGACACACATAAATTTTTTATATTTACATATATTTTAAGAACATATCATTTTTATAAATACTATAGAAAAAATTTCTACAATCAATCATTGAAAATTTTGAATTCACATAAACACACACACACACACACATATTTAAAAATAGGAAATAAAATAATACCTCTTTTTGTTGCGTTAAAATGGAGAGCTTCCACGTAAGCAACGAATTGAGAAAATAGGACGAGTCAGAGGCAATAAGCTGCACTGGAGTTGCTGCGGAGGCGTATGTGATGAGTAATTGACGAGCACTGTATGTACCTGCACATGAAAGGAACAGAGCACCAGTATGGTGTCGACCTAACACCTTCATGCTTAAATCAGAACTAGTGTGCCAGAGAGAATCATAGTAAAATTAGTTACCTTTATGATTGAGTTTCTTCTCTTATTTAAAGAAGAGGAAGTTGATGACATCATCGTGCCACGTATTGCATCGGGATTGAGCCAAGTGTTTCTTCCGAATGACATGTCACGTGTTGGTTATGCCATATGTCGTCTCTTAATTTGACACTTGATCAATAATGTAACTTCTTAGTCTTAGGTGTGTAGTCTTACTAGATGACGTAGATGTAGCTTCTCGCGATGACGTAAACGTACCTTTCAGGGCGACGTAGACGTACCCTTTCAAGTAACATAGTCTTAACTTACCATATGACATAGACATACCAGTTGTGCATTCTTTGATCAGTTCAGAAATTCCACGTGTAATCATGTAATTTTACCCACAACACCTCTTGACTTCCATATCATCGATTTCATGATAAGTCTCATGTATTTTTTAAAAGGCATAACTAAGAAAACTTATAACCACATATATTTATTATAAGTGCATTTTAGTTATGTAATTTTTTCTCCTATGATTTAATAAATTGTTAATTTCATAAATACTTTTTAGGGTAAAATACCATTTTGGTCCCTAAACTTTCACTCAGGTTTTATTTTCGTCCCTAAACTTTCAAAAGTTACATTTTTCATATCTTTGAACTTTACAATTCGTTCAATTTTAGTACTTCAGTCTGCATTTTTCTATATAGGTATTATTGGAGGACTTATGTGGCATATAATTGATGATGTGACATTATATAAATATAAATGACTTGAAAAAACGAATATACAGTGAGATTTAAAACTAGAATTATGGATATTCGTTTTTCTATGGTATTTAACCTCACGGTATATTTCTATAATGTTACATAATCAATTACATGCCACATAAACCCTCCATTAATGTCCTAGAAGGAAAAAAAAAATATGAAGGACCAAAACGAAACGAATCAGAAAGTTTAGGGACGAAAAATGTAACTTTTGAAAGTTTAGAGACGAAAATGAAACTTGAGTGAAAGTTCAAGGACCAAAATGATATTTTACCCTACTTTTTAGGTTACCAATCAAATAATTTATTAATAATAAGATTGGAAAACCTAATATAAGAAAACTAGAATTAACACAAAAGGTTTAATGAAGGTTTCCGTTTAAGTTCATTTTATATAAATATTGAGTTAAAAAAAAATCGTATATCATAATTTTTTTAATTAATTTTTGAAAATTGCACGTGGAGAGAGGGTTTGGCAAATGTTAATATTTTTTTTAATATTAAATTAAAAGATATGGTTGGTAATATTAACTTCCAAATTTAATATGAAACATGTTGGTGTGGCTTTGTCAGAATAAAAACTTGCAGACAGAAAAGTTAATGAGTTATTAAAAGGATTGGTAACTGGTAAGTCAGTTTTTCTTTGACCATTTTCACCCATCCCATACGTTATCTCAGTTGCATGGCTGTATGGTCTCGAATCGAATGAATAATACTGACATCTTCGTCGGCGAATATGAGTTAATATTCATACGTATTATGTTTTTATTAGACCAAATATGACATATATAATAAATATATATGTTTTATAAATAAATACGTGGAACCTACTGTCCTATTGATTCAATAAAAATATGACATGTATGAAGATGAGTATAAACTCATATTTACTAGTTAGTATGTAAGTATTATCTGAATTGAATACAGTTTTCTTAAATTACTACTATTACTATTATTAGACAGTGAAAATACCTATTTTTTATATAATAAATATTAAATATGGTGAATTCAATTTATTAATGAAAATAGATTAAAACAAATTGGTAAATAAATTTCTCTGACATTATTTAATTTTCAACTATTATTATATATAATTGATTTCTTCTTAAAAAAAGGGAGAGACTCCTTAGAGACAACTAAACTAAAAAAATACCGTTAGTTTGGAGTATTTTATTCATTTAAACATCCTTTAGAGTGATAAAAAAAATTTAATTATAAATTTTATATTAAATTCATGATGAGAAACTCGAACCTTTAACTTAAGTAAAAAACGGGATGATGGTAAAAATATTTTTATCATAGTAAACCTTCTTAAGTGTTTGGTAAATGCCATATGATAACTATTTAGTATACCCAAGTTTCACCACAACTCTTCTCCCTCTTTGATAATGTGAATGATAATTTTGGTCATCATACTAAGATAATTAACAAGTTAAAAAAAAAAAAGCAATTTCATAAAAAATAATTATGATAGTTGTGAAAAAAATGCAAGGCCAATAAAATTTGACAATGGAATCATTAATATCAATGATATAAATCATTTCAACATAACCTTGATTTAAGAGAATAAAATATTCATAGAACCATCAACTTATAATTAATCAAATATATTATTCAAATCCATAAACCAAATCAAACATGATATTGAAAGAAAGAGAGGGGCAATAACAAGACTCAAAAAGAAATTAAAAAAAATAACATAATAAAAATTATAGAAAACCCAATTTAGGGTTTTGAAAAGCTTAATCCAACCGAACGAAATTAAGAATCTCATCATTGATCCAACTATACTTCTCCATGAAAGGGTTGAGCAAGCTCTTTGGAGGGTAACCATCAATACTATCCTTCCATACATTAACATCTTCCAAATCTCTAATCACTTCCCAAACACAATTATTACACTTAAATCCAGCTCCAAAACTTATCATCATTATTCTATCTCTTTTCTTTAATCTCTTCTTTGCTTCCATATATCCAAAAACATACCAAAATCCAGCTGAGGAAGTATTCCCGAACCGATGAAGCGCCATTCGAGCCGGTTCGAGGTCATAAGCGTTTAGCCCTAAGCTTTTTCCAACTCCATCAATCACAGCTCTGCCACCTGGATGAATACAAAAATGCTCAATTCCTGTCTTGAGATTTATATCTACCTTATTTGATTTGTTTCCGTTACGAGAGGCTATCACGTAACGAAGAAGTTCGGTTATCGGAAGGATTTTCGGTACCAAAATCCTCAGATTCATTGTGAATATTTGAGATGCGGCGTTCGGGAGTTTTTTCGAGAGACGAAAACCTCGATGCCCGCGTTCATCTTCTACTTGAAAACAACATTGATAAGCTTCATCGCTTGCTCCGAGATGAGTTCGGACCAAACACTTTAATTTCAACATTGATTGTTTCTTTAAATCTCTCTTGTTCGTAAAAAGCATCGAACACCCGCCGGAACGAAACAAACAATTCGAAAGAATCATTTGCTTTTCTTTCCCACTATACCAATGTGGTCCCATTGATTCAGTAGCAACAACAATAGCATATGAATCCTTGTAACTTTTAAACAAGTTCTTAACCAAATCAATCGCTACGATACTCGCGCTACACCCCATTCCGGAGAGATTGAACGCTTTGATATCGTTTTTCATTTTGTAACGGTTGATGATTCTTGAAGTAAGAGAAGGAGAAGGAGAAGTAAGAGAGACACTGACGACTAAAATGTTGATTTCTAAAGGAGAAATATTTGTTTTCATGAAGAGATTATCGAGTGTTTGGAAGATTATATCATCCATTTCATATAATGTATCTTTAAGAGTTGGAGTTTCTTCCCTTCCTTCAATTACATTTCTTGGACAATAAGTTGCTTCTCCGATTCCTGAACTAACAATGGTTTTGAGAAGAAATCTGTATTCTTCGAGACCAAGATTCTTGTTTCGTCGAATGATTTGAATGCAAGTGCCTGTGTCTAGCTCTCTGTCTTGTTCTATTGGTTTATAGCATTGATAAGCTAGCATATAACAACATTGATCTCTCCATTTTAGAACCATCTTGAAGAGGAAGAAGAAAGCATAGAGTAAAGATAGTAGACACAAAACCATGATAATTTCCATTGCTTTAGAGAGAAAGAGAGGAGAAATGAGAGAAAGAGAGAAGAAATTAGGGTTTCCTTTTTCTTTCACCTTTTCCTCCTGGGGGAATAGATTTGTGTCTATATAGAAAATCTCACGCATAGACAATTTTACCTCTAATTGGTTTTGAAAGTGGTTTTTTTAAAATGACATTCAGATCTACTAATCATAGAGTGAGATGGGTAGAATATCAGCAATATAAAAAATATTTTAAATTTTTTGCTATTTTTAGAACTACTCAAATAAAAAATGTCAAAATTTTCATTTTAAAATTTCACAATATAATGTAACACTACAAAAAAGAACTCCATTTGCGACCAACAAATTGCGGCCTTCAGAAGGTCGTTTTTCAGTGAAATGCGACTATACAAGCGACCAACATGTTGGTGGCAAAAAAAGCTGGTCGTTCTGGAATTATGTGCGGCCAGCTAGTCACAAAAATACGACTAGACATGTTTGGTCTCAAAAAAGTCAACATTTTTAAATACGACCAGATGGTCACTTGAAAAAGTGACCATCTAGTCGTAATTTAAGTTGAAGATAAGTGGCCAGTTGTCACATACAACGGCAACCTCGGAGGCGTTCCTAGACGGAAAATTACGACCATCTAGTCGTTTATAGAATGTGACCATCTAGTCGTATTTTGCTATTTTTTTTGATTTATTTAGTTAATTATTTATTAAATTTTAATAATAAAAATTTGGAAATAAAATAAAATATATATAATTCAAAAAATGTTTTATACAAATGAAATCAGCCTATCCTGGAACTACTGCGGAGGGCGGGGGGTGGCGGAGGCGGCGTCGATGATGAAGGGCCCTCGTCTCGGGATCGGAAGAAAGCGGCCAAAGCTGCTGCGACCTGGGCCTCGACCCGTGCCTGCATACCAGCCTCAATCGTAGCTACGCGAGTAACGAAGTCGTTGCGCATAACGTCCATATCAGAGTGGAGCTGCTGAACCTCCTCGCGCAGATGCTGCTCAATCGGAGAAGGGCCAGAGCTACTGCTCGCGCCGCTATGCTGAGGGCGAGACACATCCGCATAAAGGCGTCTCCCATACGAGCCGAGCCCAGGAACGGATCCATCTGGACGAACGCCTCCAGCAGCCTCCAAGAAAGCTTGTCAACGGTCTTCCTCAGTCGGTTGCGAGTCGGGTGTGGGCAACCTCTGACTCAAAGACTCCTTGAAACGGTCCTAAATATGTAAAATTCAGTAATTATATTTAAAAGTTAGAAAATGATGAACAAATTGTAATTAATAATTGAAAAAACATATTAAATACCTGAGTTTGCTGCGCATTTTGGTCGACGATCGTCCCATCCTTCTTCGTGTGAAGGACCAGGTGCAGCTCATCAGGCGGAACAGGACGATCATACTTTTCTTCCTAAAAATATTAGAAAAAGAGAAAGAAATTAAATTAAAAAGTAATTGAAAAAAAAATAATGACGTGAAAGAAAAAGACAATTACTTACCAATAGACGATGGTGCTCGTCATGAGGCTTCGCGCCACCGCTGTGTTTCCTCGGGTTCTTGGCCCGGTTGGCCTTATTCTTCGTCGACATTTTTTTTCCTTCCGCAGACTGCATGCTTGCGAGGAGCCAGACATGCTCCTCCTCGCTCATCCACACAGGCCGGTTTTCAGCTTGCTTCTACCGCGCCCGGTATATGAGGTCCTTGAATCGATCCTGCACGTGTCTGTCCCATAGGGGGAACACACGACCGTCCGTGACATCGGGATCGATCATAGGAAACTTGCCCTGACAAAATGTAAAATAAGAAAACGTTAAAGTAATAAATTGATTGTTAAAAATTTAATAATTAATTAATTATAAAAAGAATTGCAGTTATTTACCTTCCAATTGTCGTCGGAATCTTCGTCCAGCAAAGCTCGCTGGGTAGCGGCATACTCTGGAGGACCTGGCGAAACCGCTTTGAAGCGGTTTGATGTGGCTGTATTCTGCAAAAAGAAAAAAACAATATAAAAATATTAGTGATATTAGGTTATAAATAACATGCATATTTAATTACATTAAATAGTTGTCTAATTACGTATCCCCTTCTATCCGAAGGGTCGGGTTGACGGTGGCTCGAGGACGCCTGGTGCTAGAAGTGGATGCTCCCGCTGGATCGGGCTGGGTGGCTGAAGGTGATGCTCCCGCTACAGTCGTGACTGGAGCTGGTGAGTCCTCCCCTAAACGCGGTGTCGCAATGTGCGAATCCGGTACTGCCGAGAGCTGTGCAGGGCCGGGACTGTCGTCCAACCCTAAGATAGCGTCTAGGTCAGCATGAGTCCAATCCTCCAGGAGAACTACACAACTCCTATGCATCATCCTCTGGTGGCGGAGTGCGGTCCTGCGCATCATCGCCGGACATCGGAGGACGACGTTGGCTTGCCATTTTTCTATAATTAATACTAAATTAAAATAATTAATTAATTCAACAAAACTAAATTAAATTAATGAATTAAGTAAACTAAAGTAAATTAAATTAATGAATTAAGTAAACTAAAGTAAATTAAATTAATGAATTAAGTAAACTAAAGTAAATTAAATTAATGAATTAAGTAAACTAAAGTAAATTAAATTAATGAATTAAGTAAACTAAAGTAAATTAAATTAATGAATTAAGTAAACTAAATTAAATTAAATTAATTAAATTAATTAAATAATTAAACTAAGTAAAGTACATTAATTATTTAACTAAATTAAGTAAATTAATTAATTAAATTAAAGTAAAATAGTTAAGTAATTAATTAAAGTAATCTAATCTAATTAATTTACTAAATTAAACTAATTTAAATTAATTAATTAATCAAACTACTTAAATTAAATTAATTAAAAAATGTAAACTAAGCTAATAATGTGACTAAATTAAAACAATAATTTATTAAACTAAATTTAATTAAGTAATTAAACAAAAATTAATTTAACTAAATTAAATTAATTAACTAAACAAATTAAAGTAAGTAAACTTAAAACTAATTAATTAACTAAACGTAATTAACTTAGTAATTAATTACACGAATTTAAATCTAAACTAAATTATTCAATTAACTTAAAAGAAACTAAAACAATTTCTAATAACTAAATAGAAAACGAAAACGAAAACTAACCTTGAATACGCTACCAAGTTTTGGAGGTTTTTTAAACGGGAATGGGTGAAAGAAAGGGAACGGGGACAGAGTAATTAATAATGAACGGGTGACGGAAACGGGTAAAAAACAAAGGGGAATTGGGAACGGGGGAAAGAGAGGAAAGGAAAAAGGAGAAGAAAAGAGAAAGAGAGGGGAATTGGTGGGGGGGGGGAAAGGAATTGTAACGCCCCGTCACTTTCAAAAAGGGTATTATGGTAATCTTTCCCGAAAAACCTCGAAATTTGAAACTTATGATTTGATTAATGTTTTGACATAAAATAGATCGTCTCGATGTCACGATTCCAACGCAACTGACGGTCTGTCATTCTGAGACCCGGTGATCAAGTTATGGACGTTTTAAGGTGAGTGGCATTTTCGTAATTACGTGAACTCGGGATTGTTAACCTAAGATCACCTCTCATTCATCATTTTCCTTTCTCTCTTCTCTCCTTCACACCCTTGCCGCCGCCCCTCATAGTGGAAGAGAAGAAGAAGATTCGTCGTTCGCTCGTGTGTTTGTTTGATCGCGAATCGGGTTTTTGGTTTAGGCGTTTTGGAATCAATTTTGGTCACGAAGGTAACGAAACTTCTCTTTTCTCTTTTTCTTCTTGATGCCGTGGGGTTAGGGTGGATAATGATGGGATTCTTTCGTCAATTGTTAATTAGGGGATCGGTGGAAATTGCCCGGAATCGAAGAAGGAAGATCGGGAGCCTTTTTCTTGCATTTCATTGAACGGGTAAGCTTTTGGGATGGATTTAACAATCTTTTTAATTCTGGAATTTTGGTTTTACATTCACTTTATGAACGCCAAGAACCCTAACCTTTGTTTCGATCTCCATATTTGTCATTTTCCCAAACCGTGGCCAAATACCCAATCGATCTTGATTACCAACACCTAGAATCATCAAGATCGATCACCCTAACTACGAAACCGCGACCGAACCATGTCCCGATGACCATGGCCAGCCGCGGCACACACACCCCCCACGCCCCAACCTTAGCCATTTTCTTTCGCCGTTTGATTTCCGTTCTTTGCTACACCGAACCCCAAACCTTTTGTATTAATTTAGTATATTTTTAAATTGTATTTTAAGCTATTTAGGATCTCCGTTTCAGGTCTGGTTCGTCAAGGGAAGTAGCTTTGTTTTCGGATTTAAGCATTTTCGAGGTGAGTTAACGGGTTATTCAACGGTAAGGTTTTGGAGAAATCTAAAGCCCTTACCGTAGCTTATTCTTTCACATTTAATTAAATATGTAATTCTGGAAATTTAGGAAGAGAAATAATATTGGAAACACCGAAAAACAATTGGGAGAAAATAATGTTTTCGGTTAGAACTTGTGAAGGCCGTTTTCGCCAAAAGTGATGTTTTTAGTTTCGTTTTGCCTCTGGATGATAATGAGTATAAATCTGGAATTATTTGATGATTTTTAGTGCCAATAGCCTTAAGTTTTGAGTTAGGATTCATAAAAGTTCCTATTTTGATTTTCGGCAGTTTTCGGCAGTTTTCTTGTTTTTCGGCAGTTTTGTGAAGTGTATGTAAAACTGAGTGGGCTGCTGTGTTTTTATATTATAAATTGATTTTGAATGATTATTATCATGAGGATAATGTGGTTGTGATGATGTTTGAGATTGATTAAAGCATGCTTACTAGTGTTGAGGCTACGAGCTCAACATTTAGTCATTTTAGTTATGGAAAGGTCCATAACTGGGTACTAATGATCATTGCTCGTACGAATGATTCATTAGGTGAATAATAGTTATAGTTGAGGCTATAACCAAGTACTAAGAAGTGGTAGTAGTTCCGAGGAACCGCCTTCTTAGTGGTGTTGTGAAAAGGGGATGTTTGTATAATTAATTAAACTTGTAGTTCGAAGTGATTGTAATAAGTGTGTTTTGATGTTGTGACTTGGGTAATATATTTGGTAAAATATTTGAGTGAGGTGGTTTCCATGAAAGAGTTAAGTGTTGATAATGGGTGTAGAATGATAGTGAATGTTTATTGAATAAAGAATGAGTTGAGGATTAAGTGACGGTTGGAGTGTAAGAGTCTTTGGAAGAGTGTTGAGAGCTTGGGACTCGGTTTTGGTTGTTAGAGACTACCTAAGACTTTATCGTTGTTTAATTCGTTTTCTCACTGGCTTTAGCCTCACAGTGCTATCTGTGGTTATTTTTCAGGTAACAATGGACCGAGAGGTGGCGGTTGATGAAGTGGAAGAGATGAGCGTTCATGTCGTGGAGGCGCCTCGAATTTGTTCTTTTTGAATGATGAATAAAGTTTTTAAACTTTTATTTGAATTATTGAGTCATTGTAAGTTGTAGTTGATTTTAGACTCTTTAGTCTTTACATTTATATTTGAACGTTATTGTTTTGTTTAAAAGTTGAACTCCGGAGTTTCTTTTTGGTTTTAAATTCACAATGATTATGAAGTTTGTTTTTATTTTAAATAAAGGGATTTTATTGAGTCTTCCGCTGTTGAAAATAAGTTTATTTGCTACTCTGAAAAGTCGGGTCTTTACAGGAATAGTTCGGGGGGTTAAAAAGGAAAATTGTGACCACTTGGTCGCAATTTTTTAATTATAACGTAAAACGAAAGGTCACTCACGTACAACCAGTTGGTCGCCTTTTGTTGCACAAATACGACCACGTAGTCGCATTTTATACAAATACGACCACCTGGTCGTAATTCTCTCATTATGACCAACAGTTGGCACATCACGCTTCCCATCACAAATTACGACTTGTTTGTCACATTTGTTGCAGAAATATGACCAGGTAGTCGTATTTTATACAAATACGACCACCTGGTCGTAATTTTCTCATTATGACCAACAGTTGTCACAACACTCTTCCCATAAAAAATTACGACCAAATGGTTGTAATTATCTAAGTCATCGAAAAAAAAATTCATGAAGATTTAAGTTTGGCGCTCAATAAAGCGATTATAGAGTAACAAATTTACGATCAAATGGTCGTAAATATAAAATTCACCGTGAAAAAATTCATCAAAATTTTAGTTTACCACTTAAAAAAACGACCAGAGAGTCACACAATTACGACCAGATGGTCGTATATTGGTCAATTTGCGACCTTATGGTCGTAAATATTAATATATATATATATATATATATTAATGCACCCTAAAAAAATATATTAATAGAGACTAAAATATATATATATATATATATATATATATATATATATTGTTTAATGTCTCATTCATCATACACTGAATCATAAAGTTACAAAATGTCTCATTCATCATCCTCAGTGTCTTCGGTCGTCGCTTCTTCTTCTTCTTCTTCTTCTTCTTCTTCCTCTGTTTCTTCTTCTTCGTCGTCTTCTCCTTCATCGGATTCATCGTCTTGAATAAATTCAGCATCAATGTCACGTGTGAGAAGAGGAAGCATTTGTATCGTCATCATGCAATGTTATCGTTCCATCATTCAAAAGACGTGCAGTACCTGCATTCTGGCCATCGTTGATTGCACGACATATTATCAGATCTTCTTGGAAAGCACCAACTTTTTCTGTATGTTCGTCTTTCTCGGACAAGGTTTCTTCTACCTGACGTGGTTTAACTTTACAAACAACTAACCAATCTGTCAAATTTCGTCTATTAATCAGATAGTTCAAGTAATAACCTTGCATCGCCTGTGAAGCCAGGACAAACCTATCAGCGGTACGCATATGCTTAGACTTGTTTACCTCAACGATTTGTAAATGATCAATCTTATGAACGCTGCCTCGTCTGGTTGTCTCGAACCAAGTGTAGTTGAACAGAGCAATGCGTTTCAGCGTCGAACTTGCGTATTGAATCTCAAGAATCTCATCGATTACTCCAAAGTAATCGTCCTCGGTGCCGAACACTTGATCTTTTATGCAAACACCACTGTTGTTTGTTGCTTTGTTAACAGAATGCGCCTTCGTTTGAAACCAGAATCCGTTACCGACGTATCTTGTATATGACCTTGCAATCCGTGCAGGTCCCTTTGCCAAAGAAATCATGCGAGGATCATCTACCGGTAACGTAGGGGAGTTCACCTGTCAGTCAATACACATAGAGTATAATTAGATAGAATGATATAGTTTTTTTTCAACAAATAACTTGACATGACATTTTTGACAATTTCAAACAACTCACGTATGCGCTGAACCAGGAACGAAACTCCTTGTCGATTATTGACCCCTCCTTCGCGGCTGTAAGACCGACTCGTGTCATTCGAACGTATACATTCAGGAATAGTCTGTATGTTACGAAAATAATAATAAAATATTTTCAACAGTTGTGATTGTTAAGTCAATGGAATAGTGTAACGTTACGATAACTCACTCGATGTTTACGTGATACTCTGCATAACACGTAGCTCTGCATTACGTGATACTCTGCATCGGTCAACGACCTACGCACTGATCTTCCAACCGTCATGCCAGGTTCAGTAAATATGGGCAGGTTGTTTATGTCAACACCTTCAAGTAAATTTTTGACAACGTTTCGTTTCACTGGCCAAAACTACTCAGCAATGTGTTGATCAAAGTAGTATGAACAGAACGTGGTAGTCTCTTACGTCATGTACGCACTACATATAGATCCTTCCACTCTTCCTTTATTTTCTATCGTCTTTTTCAACCGACGTAAGTACCTGTGGATACAAACCCATTAAGTAAACCTCTGTTAAGTTTAACAATAAAAAACTTGAACTATATACAAAGTAACTGTGCTAATAACCTTTCAAATGGGTACATCCAACGATAATGGAGCGGACCCCCTAAGAATGCCACTACAGAAGATGCACTGCAAGATGCTCCATTGAGTCAAAAACTCCAGGTGGGAACATTCGCTCCAACCTACAGATAATAACAACGATCTCTGAACTCATTGAAGCGACAGTAGCTTCAGTCAGCTCTACACAAGTTAAGTCCCTGAAAAAAAAACTCAACTGGGCAAGCGGCTCCCAATGTCTGTTCTCTAGGAACGGTCTGAACGTGACAGGCATCAATCATTGCATGAATACATGATAGTCGTAGCTTTTCATCCCGAACATGACATGTTTTTTTCTGTCTATAAACTGACTCAGATTCGAAACGTATCCGTCAGGGAATTTGATGGATTTGATCCACTCAAATAGAGTTTTCATTTCATCCGTATGTACTTTTCTTTTGCGTAATTGTCATTATCATAAGGCTTTAACTCAGGACGGTTACATATCCCTTGTATATCGTAACGTGCCTTCAGATTGTCCTTTGTTTTGCCAGGAACGTTCAAAACCGTATTAAAAATGTTGTCAAATAAGTTCTTCTCAATATGCATTACATCCAGGTTGTGTCTGATAAGTAGATCTTCCCAATACGGTAGATCCCAAAAAATACTCCGTTTCTTCCAACCAGTGTTTTTTCCGGCCGCATTATTTGCAATCGCTGCACCTTCCACTATAATCTTCCTCATCCCTATAGCATCTATACCGTGTAGAATCTGCCTTCCACTGTACATTGTCGGGGGGGTTTCCTTTCTCACTCTTCCACCCTTCTTCCATTCACTACCGTTTGAACGAAACGCGTGATTCAACGGCAGAAATCGACGATGGCAATCAAACCAACAGGTTTTCCTACCTTTCCTGAGGTAAAACGCATATGTGTCTAGCATGCAATGTGGACATACGTATTTACCGGCCGTACTCCATCCTTTAATAGAGGATGAAGATCGATATTCACAATTATTAACTAATGAACTAAGGAAAACAATAACAAAACTCATACTCAAGAAATAATGAACGTGAACGCAACACACCTGACAACATTGAATACGCAGGGAAGTCACTGATCGTCCATATTAACGCCGCGCATAACAAGAAATTTTGTTTCTTCGAGATGTCGTATGTCATGACACCATCTGTCCACAACCTCTTCAACTTTGCGATAAGTGGTTGCAAATACACATCCAGTCTCTGTTTTAGATTTTTCGGGCCAGGTACAATCACTGTGAGAAAAATCACTGGGTCTCTCATACACATCGATGGTGGCAAGTTATATGGGGTTACCATCACCGGCCAAACTGAATATTGAACCCCGAATGCCCCGAACGGGTTAAAGCCATCTGTGCATAAGCCCAATCTCACGTTTCTCGGATCGTGTGGAAAATCAGGATGGCAATTATTTAAATGCTTCCATGTAGCAGCGTCTGAGGGATGTCTCATAATACCTTCATCCTGTGCATGCTCGTGATGCCATCTCATGTGGGAAGCTGTGACATCCGATGCATACAACCGTTGCAGACGTGGGGTTAGTGGTAAATAGAACATGCGGGCGTACGAAATCATCCCGCGTTTCCCCTGTTTATATCTTGGAAGAAAATAGAATTTGCAGTGATGCAGATCGCATCCACATCCCAGTAGATCATGCATCCGTTTCGACACGAATCTATCTTCTCTATGGGTAACCCGAGTCCCTCCACTAGCTTTTTCATGTCATACAAACTGTGCGGCATCAGGTTTTCTTGTGGAGCGCATCGACGAAATCACGATGCAACCGAATCAAATCCTCTAGCAAGTAAGTTATATTGCGCTTTTATATTTAAAAGTTCTATAGCAGCAACAAGTTGACTAACCTGACAACCTTTGTACAATGGTCGGCTCGCTGTCTTCAGCAGCTCGTTCATCTTACGTGCTTCCGGATTCATTTCTTCTTCAACAACCCCTTCTCTTTCGCCGTCTACGTTCAAACTTTCACGATAACTTTCAGTACCACCACCATATCCCGCACTATCAAGTATCATTTGCTGCATCTGACTATACTGATATACTTCATTGAGTTCTTCACCGACAACGTCCGCATTCCAGCTGCTACCCTCGTATTCTCTCGCTTCCTGTACTGCAGCATCGTACATTTCCCTCGTCTCCCCATGATACACCCAGTGATAATAATTCTCCACAAATCCCCGACTATAAAGATGAACCTTCAAATCTGGAATAGGTATGATTCTCCTATTGTCGCATTTTCTGCACAGACATCGTAACTTTTCCCCATAATTCGCGTAAGAGACAGTAGTCTTGCAAAACTCAACAAACTGTTCAACCCCGGCCACGAACTCATCTTTCAAATACCCGTCTATCAAACGAATATACATCCACTCTCTCATTTTTCTTTTTTCTTATCTTTACAAACAATGGGAGGAGGAGATTTTATAATGCACTTTCTGCTTAATTGCTGGTCGTATTTCTCCCGCCAAAATTTCCCGCCTTTTTTTACTACTAAGTGGTCACCTTTAGTCACAAATTGGTAACCACATTGTAGCCAAAATACTACCACTTGGTCGTCCTTTTCCCGTCATCGTTTGCTACCAAGGGTCAGTTAAAGTCACAAATTGGCGACCACATAGTAGCTTTCTTCCTGCCAAAATTATGCGCCTCTTTTATCTACCAGTGGTCACTTTGGTCACAATAAATGCGACTACATGGTCACTTAAAAATGCGACTAGTTGGTAGTTTCCTTCCCGCCATAATTACGCCCCTTTTTTCCTACCAAGGTATAACTTTAGTCACACAAATGCGACTACGTGGTCGTATTTTATATAGTCGCTTTCTTTGCGCCATAATTTCGCGCCGTTTTTTATGACTACTTCTCATGTTGGTCGCAAAAAAGTCAACCTTACAAAAAAAGAGACCCAATGGTCACAAAAAACCACCAAGTTTTTTTGGTCGCAAATGTCTGGTCGTATTTTGCCTTTTTTTGTAGTGTAAGAGAAAGAAAGAAGAAATCAATCCCAAACCACGAATAATAAGTTTTTGGGAGAAGGATATACAAATGTATGATAGGGTTAGTTAATATTTTAAAAGATAAATATGAGTGGATCCCCCTTCATATTTAAAACGAGTTATGATAGATATGTGAGAACATGAAGAAGATTTATTTAGGGATGACTGTTATAATACGACACTCCTAATTTTAACTAATGGTATGAGTGGTTTTAACAGAATAATTATTATAGAAATTTAATAATTATAAGTAAGGGAGTCATATTGAGGCGAGAATACATAATAATTCTTCAAACATGTGAGATCAATAAAAAAAATGGAGCAATCACGTATTAAAATTGTGTTGAGGTGAAAGAGAACTATAAAATTTGAAAATAGAAGCTAAAAAAAGTGTTGCACATTGAAAATGTAAGAGAGTGGATATATATGATAATTAGTATCTTTATATTACATTAGTTAAATTTTACAAAATATCGAAGCTATGGAGTTTATTTCAGTATTACCATTATATTTTAAAGTTTTAATTATGCCCTAAATTTTTTTAATATGTTTAAAAAATACACTATATTGGGAAATTATTCTTTGAAAATTACCCTTTGTGTGCAATTCACATTAAGTTTAAAGAAAATTAAAAGATTGTGGTATTTTTGGAAGACTATTTTTTTAAACAAAATGGTAATTTCTCGAACAAAACATATTTTTGAAGGGGTAATTTTCTTAACAGATGATATTTTAAAAATAAATAAAAGATTGATGATATGACTAGAACTTTTAAACTATTAGGAACAAAACTAAAAATTACCTTATAAATTAGGAGTGTTTTGTATAGTTTAACCTATTGCATTAAATAATAAAGTAAAACTTTTTTTTTCAAACTCAACCCATTGAAAATTCAGATTGATTAAGAACATAGATAGCAACTAAGAATATAGTTCCACCCAATCATTTTTTGACACATGCTAAAAGCAGTATAATCATTTAGTTATTTGCAATTTGATTTAGTAGCATATATTGATGCGATATTTGTTAATATATCATTGTTTTTAAAATTATTTATAAATATAATAATTTTTACTGTGTTAATTAATGATTAACAATATAAATATGTGATTCAATTATTGTTTTATATTTTTTTTTAAAATTATCAAATATTTAACTTTTTTTTTTATAAATAGTAAAAGAAGAAAAATGGTCTATATATTATAGTAGTATTATACATTACACGCTATATACATAATAATACTTAATAAACACATACGAGGAAAAATATTTCTTTTTGTAAATTGTAAGAACTAATTAAGTAATTGTTATTTTACCAACAATTCATGCATATTCAAACACGAAATTAGAGGCTCACAGCAATGTGAATTGTAGCCAACCGGCCATTAGCAATGTCCTGTTACATATCTTCCTCATTAAATTATATTCTAAAAAACAATCCTTTAAATATATATTAAACAGTATGTAGTCCCGTCCATCATTTTGGGCCCTCGATATATTTGGGGGCCTTGTTTCATCGCACCAGTTGAACTGAGCCCCCGGATGAACAGTTTATCAGCTTAATGTTCCCTTATTTTTAGCCACAAATAGGTGAAACCTACTCATTAATTAGTTAGTTAATTGTATTCAATTGCATAGATAATCAAATTGATATGATGTATTACTATTTGACATGACACATTATTAATAATATTGTATCGATCCGTTATCAAGTAAGATTGTAATTTAATTAGTTTTGAGATGGATGTCCACATTAGTAATTTGGTATCAGAATCCAATAAAGCTCAAACGACCATCCGGTCTAAAAAATGGGATTCTGTCCAATATTGGTGAGCCTAAAAGAGGCACCATCTTGAAGGGGTATGTTAAGGATCCCACATCGGAAAGATGAAGAGGCCTAACTGTTAGGAATTGTGTCCTAGAACTTGTAATTATTAATAAAGATAATTTATTTCAAGTAAATTAAATAAATAAACAAAAATTCTTTATATTATCTAGATTGATTCAATTAACGATATTAGGAATATATGTAAATATATTAATATCAAACATTCAAATAGTAAAACGCTAAGTTACTCTTATGAAATCACGACTTAGTATGTGAGTCATACGAGAGGATTAAAGTCGAGATGATTAACTTAAAAGTGTCTACAGTAAACGGATAACGTTTGAGAACCTTATCTTGGTAACACTATTGATAGTTTCGCATTTTGTTTATAGAAAAATGATCTAATCCTGATCATTCATGTTGGAGACATGAAATGGAAGTATCATATGCAATGTTGATTGTATAAGACAGGACCACGATGTTCGATCAAATTTCTCATTAGTACCGTTTGCAATAAATGATCGAATATCAAACTAAGTTTATCAACTGTGATAGATCTCAATCCTGAGTGAAGTGTGGACTCCTATTTGTGGAGTTATGTTATTTGATTCACATGATTGAGAGCGATCTGTAAGTACACTCAATACACTTCTGTTTTGGGAACATAGCTAGATAAGTAGCTGAGAACGCATCTTCACGAGATGAAATTCATAACTTTCGTATAAATTAATGGTATCAGTGCGATAACTAACCATTTTAAGAACTTTAGGAAACTCCTTTGATGTACTGATTCGAGACATGAACAAGTGACACCACGACTTTTATTGATCACAGAAATATATTATCTCTAGTTTAACTAAAGATAAAGTTCATTGGAGAATCAACGAGAACACAAGGATAAAGCGGTAATTACAGGGGTAAAACGGTAAATTTATCCGCCTGTGGGTTTCACGTGAAAGATTATATCACATATATAAATAAAGATAAACTAAATGAACATAACTCATCTATAGTGAGGGGAGTTCAGCTATGAATCTATAGTGGAATTATTCATAGATAATAAGTAATTAACTGATTATGAGTTAATCACTTAATTGACTAATTATTAAGCCCATGATCTATAGGTCCATCAAGTCCCTATGCTAGCCCAAATATCGTAGTCGCGAAATCAAGTAGAAGAAATAGAAATTTTAAATAAAGTGAATTACTTAAAATAGATAATATTAATTGTTTAAATATTGAGTATATTTAAATGGTAATTAATCTAAACATTATTAATTGTTTAAATAATGAGTTTATTTAAATAGAAAATTAATAATGAAATATTATTAATTAGACATTCTTAATTATTTAAATATCGAGTATATTTAAATGACAATTAATAATTTGAAATTAATTGATAATTATTAATTGTTTAAATAATTAATTTTATTTAAATGGAAATTAATAATTAAAATTAATTAATTAATAATAAAATATTATCAATAAAATTATTAATTAAATAATGAGTTTATTTAATGGAAATTAATAATTAAAATATTTATTATTAATTATTTAAATAATGAAAATTATTTAAATAGAAATTAATAATTAAATATAATTTGATAATATTTAGTTGAAAGAAAATATTAATACTATTAATTGTTTAAATAAAATATTTTATTTAAATGGTAATTGTAAAGGGTAAAATATCCCTAATATGGCCCATGGGCATACTGGGCCGATTCGACATGGGGACAAGCCCATCTGAACTGCTCTCCAAGGGGACCACTCTTCTTGGAACAAGGGAAAGCCCACTAAGCCTAGTTTCACACTAGCCCCATTGACGAGCCCACGATCAAGGAACTATAAAAGGCCACTTGACCTATCAAATCAGGTATGCACTTATATGTACCTTGAAAAGAAACCTCATCTTCCTGGCGGCGCAAGGCTTATCTCACCTACCACTATCTAAATTGATCGTCAGAGGTTCTCGACCGGTACCACACCAGTGCCTTTCTGACCATCTTCTTCAAAGTGTTTCAGATATCCTCACCTGTAAAGGAACCACACGTCACGCGACGTGTTCGACCGTGTGGAAGAGACTATCAACGAGAAATATCCCACACAGTTTGGCGCCCACCGTGGGGCCGTATATCTTCGATTTTCGGTTAAATCTAAGTACTCGCGTGGCACCCACAAGAAGAGACAATGACTACCAGGTCGACTAGACAAAGAACCCTGAAGTATATTATCTCTAGTTCGACTAAAAATATTGTTCATTGGAGAATCAGCGGGAACACAAGGATAAAGCGATAATTATGAGGGTTCCACGTGAAGGATATATCACTGATATAAATAAAGATAAACTAAATGGACATAACTCATCTATAGTGAGGGGAGTTCAGCTATGAATCTATAGTGGAATTATTCATAGTTAGATAATAAGTAATTAACTGATTAAGAGTTAATCACTTAATTGACTAATTATTAAGCCCATGATCTATAGGTCCATCGGGTCCCTATGCTAGCCTAAATATCGTAGTCGCGAAATCAAGTAGAAGAAATGGAAATTTTAATAGGCAATATTAATTGTTTAAATATTGAGTATATTTAAAAGGTAATTAATGTAAACATTATTAATTGTTTAAATAATGAGTTTATTTAAACAGAAAATTAATAATGAAATATTATTAATTAGACATTATTAATTATTTAAATATTGAGTATATTTAAATGGTAATTAATAATTTGAAATTAATTGACAATTATTAATTGTTTAAATAAATAATTTTATTTGAACGGAAATTAATAATTAAAATTAATTAATTAATAATAAAATATTATCAATAAAGTTATTAATTAAATAATGAGTTTATTTAATGGAAATTAATAATTAAAATATTTATTATAAATTATTTAAATAATGAAAATTATTTAAATGGAAATTAATAATTAAATATAATTTGATAATATTTAGTCGGGAGAAAATATTAATATTATTAATTGTTTAAATAAAATATTTTATTCAAATGGTAACTAATAAATAAATTAATTAAGTTGGACTTATTAATTTAAGAGAGAGTTTCAAGCCAAATTGGATTAATGAACCCAATTGAAATTGACCCAAAATAATTAGTTAAATAAATTTGATTTATTAATTATTTATTATTAATTTTGGCCATCATAGATAATTTGTAGGAGTTAATTATTTGAATTATATCCTATAATAATTATATAGATTTATTTACCCAAGATAAATAAAATAAAGAAAAGAAAATATTCACTTGTCAAGCAGAAGATGCGCAAGTTCGCCCTCGAACGAAATGAGATAATTAATGAAGAGGTCGGAAACTTCTCGACGCTGGTTTCATCCGAGAAGTCAAGTATCCTGAATGGCTGGCCAACGTGGTAATTGTGAAGAAAAAGAATGGGAAGTGGAGAGCATGCATCGACTTCACAGACCTAAACAAAGCAAGCCTCAAAGATTCATTCCCACTGCCCAAGATTGATCAGTTGGCGACGCCACGACCGGTTATGAACTGCTCAGCTTCATGGACGCCTTCTCCGGATACAACCAGATCAAAATGAACCCGAAAGATCAAGAAAAGACCTCGTTCATAACTAATATGGGTACGTACTGCTACACCGTGATGCCTTTTGGTTTGAAAAATACAGGGGCTACGTACCAGCGCTTGATGAATAGAATATTCAAAGATCTTTTTGGAAAGACAATGGAAGTGTACATCGACAATATGTTGATCAAGTCGCGCAGAGCGGAGGATCACTTAGAGCACATGGAACAAGCATTCAAAGTGTTGAATCAGTACGGAATGAAACTGAACCCCGAAAAATGTACGTTCGGCGTTCCGGTAGGTAAATTCCTAGGTCACTTGGTAACGAATCGAGGGATCGAAGAGAACCCCGACCAAATCCAAGCGGTGATAGATATGCAGGATCCGACAAATCTGAAAGCAGTACAGAAGTTAACCGGATGCCTAGCTGCCTTGAACAGATTTATATCCCGATCGTTGAACAAGTGCTTGCCGTTTTTCAGGGCCTTAAAGAAAAGCAAAGAGTTTGGTTGGGGAGTTGAGTGTCAAGAGGCTTTCGAAGGACTCAAAGCCTATTTGTCTTCGCCCCCTCTGTTGGCCAAGCCCTCAGACAATGAAAAGTTATTCTTATATTTAGCGGTGTCTGATGCGGCAGTCAGCTCAGCGTTGGTGCTCGAAGAAGGAAAAATACAACACCCAATCTATTATATGAGCAAGGCGATGGTCGACGCTCAAACAAGGTACTCCAAAATGGAAAAGTTGGCATCAGCCTTAATAGTTGCCTCACGCAAATTGAAGCACTACTTCCAAGGTCATCAGATAGCCGTGAGAACGACTTTCCCGTTGAAGGCTGTCCTTCATAAGCCATATGTCTCCGGACGCCTAACGAAATGGGCAATAGAGTTGGGTAGCTATGACATCATTTACGAGCCATGTACAGTCATCAAAAGACAAGTTCTCGCAGATTTCGTCGCGGAGATGACCCCCACAACTTTGAGCGGAGCAGGTGAAAGCCTGCAGTTCCTAGCAGGCCCAGGGATGGAAATATGGACACTAAGCGTTGATGGGTCCTCGAACTCAAGAGGATCCGCCGCAGGGTTCGTCCTATCGACCCCCGAGGGATACCTCCTAGAATAGTCAATCCGTTTCGGATTTGCAGCTTCAAATAATGAAGCCGAATACGAAGCGTTGATAGCCGGACTGCAAAGTGCGAAAGAGTTAGGGATAGAGAGCCTCGACATAAAGAGTGACTCCCAACTTATAGTGAACCAAGTGAAAGGTTTGTTCGAAGTGAATGATCCAAGGATGGCAAAATATGTGGAGAAAGTCCTGTCTATCCTCTCCCAGTTCGCCAACTACAGCATCACGCAAGTGCCAAGGGCCGAGAACGGACACGCCGATGCTCTGGCCAACCTTGGATCCACAGTCTGCACCAAAACAAAAAGAGTAATCCCCATCGACTTCATGTCCGAACCCAACATCACACTCGATTCGGACATGGGGGGAACAATGGTGAAATCGGACAAGTAATGCCCGTAGAACAAAGTGTAGAGATGAGACAGACTGGAGGAAACAAATACTTGAGTACCTACAATCCGGACACCTACTCGAAGAAAAGTTAGAAGCACAAAAAGTCCGATCAAAAGTAGCCAGGTACTCAATTATTCAAGGAGAGTTTTATAAAAGGTCCTTCAGCGAACCCTACCTAAAGTGCCTTGGAAAATCAGAAAGTCAGTACATACTGAAAGAGCTGCATCTCAGACACTGCGGGAACCACATAGGACCGAGATCCTTGAGTCACAGAACCCTGACGCAAGGATACTACTAGCCCACCTTAATCAAAGATTCCAAGGACTTCGTCTCTCGATGCGAAAAATGCCAAAGGTTTGCCAAAACGATTCATGCGCCACCCACATGCCTTACTACAGTATCGGCACCTTGTCCATTCATGCAGTGGGGCCTGGACTTAGTGGGAAAGCTTCTTTTGGCCCCCAGCCAAAAATGTTATCTGGTGATGACGACGGATTATTTTTCCAAGTGGATTAAAGCCGAACCATTGGCGACGATTACGGAACGAAAGATTGAAATGTTCCTCTGGAAAAACATATTTACTCGCTTCGGAATCCCCAAGGTTATAGTCACCGATAATAGAACGCAGTTCATAGGAAGGTGACTATATTCGATACCCCACTACCTGCAGGCGAACGGGAAGGTAGAAGCGTCGAATAAAACCATCATGGATTCTCTGAAGAAGAGATTGGAACGAACAAAAGGAAAATAGGTCGAAGAGCTTCCAGGAGTCCTTTGGGCATATCGGACCACCCCTAGAATCCCAACAGGCGAAACCCCTTTCGCCATGGCTTTCAGGGCAGAGGTCGTCATTACCACAGAAATGATCATCCCCACGACCCGGAGTTCGATTGTGGAAGCGGAAAACGACACCATGATGGCGGAAGCACTGGATCTGGCAGAAGAAAAGAGAGAACAGGCACTGATCTGACTTGCCGGATACCAACAAAATTTGGCCAAGTATTTTGAAAAGAAAGTGAAGCAGCGCAGCTTCAAAGTAAATGATTTTGTCCTGAGAAAAGTCTTCTAGAACATGTAAGAGCCCGGAGCTGGAAAATTGGGACCAAACTGGGAAGGTCCGTATAAGGTGATCGAAGAAGTCAAGCCAGGAACTTATCGCCTCGAAGGATAGGGAGGCGAACGGATCCCGAGGGCTTGGAATGCTATACATTTAAGAATTTACCGCATGTGAGGATGAGAGAATTATGTAAATGCTTGGCCGAAGAGGCTCATTTTCAAGATCAATATACAAGTATTACATTTCTATCATTCCACACGGTCAATCTACTTCTAAGTCCTAATTTGTTAAGAAAGTCGATGGATCCCTCTCACGGACTAGAAGGTGCTGATCATCACTCAGTCCCCTTCGAACGCGGAAACCATCACTTAGGTCGCAGGGGAATCGAAAATAAAGAAAAAGAATAAGGCACATAGATTTCAAGCGAACAAAGCAAAAGTTTTATTTCACAGCAAACAAGTAAGGCTCGGAGCCACATGTCAGGAACTCGGCCAAAAAAGCTACATGTTTCATACAAAATAAGTTAAGTCTGACATCTTTTCGGCAACTCCAAGATGAAGCCTCCGAAAAGAAGGGGCCGGAAGGACTGGGACGAACGCCGAGGAAAAAATGATGCTTCTGTCCAAATATAAACAGGTAGCCTCCTCAACCAGCGCAACTCTTCCCCCCACAGAAGCCGAGAAGTAGCTATGCTTCCACCTGAAGGAGAAAAGGCAGGTACGGTAACACTCAGGGGCCACCCGGTAGGCCCGGAGAGACAACTTTCTCACCACTTCCTGGCCGAATGGGACACTACCACTCCTACCGAATCAGGATGGGTTCGAAGGTCAGAGAACTACCATTTACATCCAGACGACCCCCCATGTTTCGTGTCCGAAGGAAGAAGCAGATTTCTCCCTTTCTTAAACACCAAACACGCCTACCACCTTCAATGTTGAGACCCCCGATGATGCCACTCTGATAAGAGCCATCAAGGGCCGCGGTCTGCTCTAGTTCTAAATATTACTTAAACGAACTCGGGAGCCACGATGGAGGGTGGGGGAATGACTTGTCGACCTAAGCAACTCAAAATCGAAGGTCCATCCTCACATGCACGGAGGATTACGACCATCGGATTCAAATCTGCCTAGGCTGACTAAACTGGCGCAGAAGATTACGGCTAAACACCTTCAACGCAGGCCAAAATTAAGAAAGGCCAAAAGTGGAATAGAAACACGAAGGAACAGGGAAAACCCATGGGACAAGGCCTGGATCTCGCTTTGAGGATTCAAGAAGGTGAAATCAAAATTAAAAAAAGAAGAAAGGATCTCAGGAAAAGTGGTTTGAAGATGCAAACGAAAGACCACAAAAGGCCTATTTGAGGGATCAGGGGACCGCCACGATTGTGACACCTGTCAAGAATCGAGCGTTGCTAAGCGAATAAAAAGGTACGCGGAGCGATGTGAGCACTAACCCATAGTTAATGCAGTTAACTCCTCTAATTAACCGCATTTAAGAAGATTTTAAGGGAATGACAGACGTTTGACACGATTGGCTGTAGTGCAACGTCATCGCCTCGAGAACCCAAAACGGCGCGATACATTGAGCGACCAGGCATTAATGGTCTGTCACTTCGAATTTTGGATGAGACTTCACTTATCCCACTATAAAAGGATAAGGATCACAGGAATATCCTGCAATCTACTTTATCAATCACCATCTGACACCCGACTGAAAATATGGATAGCTCCACCGCAACGTCAAAGGTGACAAAGCAAGTCTTGAAGTGGGAAAACCGGGAGTTGCGTGCAGAAAACGCAAGGTTAGAGCTGGCCTTTCTAAAGAAGGAAGAGAAAGAAAGAGACTTGGAAACCTTGAGGCAGGAGCTCCGCAGTGTCCGAGAGGCCCTAGAAATGAGGAACGAACAGGTGGAACGACTCAGACAAGAGAACCACTCTCTTCGAGAAAGCTTGAAGTTGGATGAGATGGTGGAGGGCTATGAGCTTACTGAGCGCTATTACGTGCTCAAGGATCGCCTCCAATCGGCGAAAAACCTCACGGAGTACTACGAGAGGGAGAACGACTCTTTGAAAGAAGAACTGGCCTCCCTGAAGCGGCGAAGGAGACTGACTCCAATGGTCATCATCGACAGCGATGAGGATTAAAGGAGCTGTGCAAGGGGGTAGTGACTCGTAATTAAGATGTTTTCTTTTTTCATTTTTTAAATGTACAAGAGCAAAGAAAAAAGAAATCATATATTTTTGCTTTGAGAACATAAGTGTCACTCTCCTTTAATACCCTATGTATTCTCCACAAAAAACCTTGGTCCGTCCAAGCACAAGAGCCTTGGTCTGTCCAAGCACAAAAGTCTTGGTCCGTCCAAACACAAGAGCCTTGGTCCGTCCAAGCATCAAAAGCCTTGGTCCGTCCAAGCATCAAAAGTACAGATCGGTCTAAGCGTCTAAAATCTTCTTCGGAAGAAAAGTTTTAATCCGACAAGTTGGAGTATTGAGACGTAAAAACAAGTTGGAGTATTGAAACGTGAGAAGCCTTCTCCGGAAGCGAAAAACCTCGGTCCGTCCGAGTATTCTAAGCCTTCTCCGGAAGAGAAAAACCTCGGTCCGTCCGAGTATTCTAAGCATTCTCCGGAAGAGAAAAACCTCGGTCCTTCCAAGTATTCTAAGCCTTCTCTAGAAGTGAAAAGCCTCGATCCGTCCGAGTAAATCTAAGCCTTCTTCGGAAGCTGAAAATCTCGGTCCATCCGAGGTATCTAAGCTTTCTCCGAAGCCAGAAAACCACGGTCTGTCCGAGTATTTTGAGCCTTCAAAGTACTTGAAATCTCGCTCAAATGCTAGATCGTAGGACAAGCGAAGCCAACAAAGGATTTAGACAGTTTCACGACTGAGTAAGAAGTATTTCATAAAGAAAGTTAAGAAAAAATCCAAGCATACATGAAGGACAACATATATATAAGTCTTCACAGGCAAACAAAGATATATGTTTAAATGCGGAAAAGAAAATGAAAGAGTTCATAACGACACACAATACAGGGGCTCCACATCTCGGAGTTTACCTTAGGAGAAATCAGTCAGAGACGTAAACAGTCTCGTGAAGGGATGATTTACTAAATTAGCGGAATTCATTTAGTAACATAAATTAACACTTAATTTAGGATCTATTAATATCATGCAATTTGTGATAAAAAAACACGAAGAACATGTAGATTCATGCTTTATTTTCGAAAATTAAAACCGGAACTTACATTGGCGATTAATGGAGAATCGGTTGGAGGTTTCTTTACGCCCCTTCAAATCCTCGCAACACCGGATCTTCTACGCTATATCCCGATCGATCAAACGAAACCCGATTGTGGGATCGAACTTTAGAAGAAATTGGGAAGAAGAACAAATATTTTCTTCCCAAATGGACTAGGGAAAATCGGCTAAGGGGAAGGGAGAAGGAAGAGAGAATTCCAAATTTCTAAGGAATTTAATTGTGTGATTTATGAATGACCCAACCCTCCTATTTATAGAAAAATAGGAATCCTAATCCCATTAGGATTAATCTATAGAGATAAATACAAAAAGAAAAAGATTATCTCTTTCCTTTATCTTGCAATTTCGAAAAATGCCATAGATAAATAGGAGATTATTTTCTTTTCTTTTATTTTATTTATCTTGGGTAAATAAATCTATATAATTATTATAGGATATAATTCAAATAATTATCTCCTACAAATTATCTATGAAGGCCAAGATTAATAATAAATAATTAATAAATCAAATTTATTTAATTAATTATTTTGGGCCAATTTCAATTGGGTTCATTAATCCAATGGGCTAGAAACTCTCTCTTAAATTAATAAGTCCAACTTAATTAATTTATTTATTAATTACCATTTAAATAAAATATTTTATTTAAACAATTAATAATATTAATATTTTCTCCCGACTAAATATTATCCAATTTAATTATTAATTTCCATTTAAATAATTTTCATTATTTAAATAATTAATAATAAATATTATAATTATTAATTTCCATAAATTAATAATTTTATTGACAATATTTTATTATTAATTTAATTAATTTCAATTATTAATTTCCGTTTAAATATAATTAATTATTTAAACAATTAATAATTGTTAATTAATTTCAAATTATTAATTACCATTTAAATATACTCAATATTTAAATAATTAATAATGTATAATTAATAATATTTCATTATTAATTTCATGTTTAAATAAACTCATTATTTAAACAATTAATAATGTTTATATTAATTACCGTTTAAATATACTCAATATTTAAACAATTAATATTGCCTATTTTAAGTAATTCACTTTACTTAAAATTTCCATTTCTTCTACTTGATTTCGCGACTACGATATTTGGGCAGCATAGGGACCCGATGGACCTATAGATCAGGGCTTAATAATTAGTCAATTAAGTGATTAACACATATCGTTAATTACATATTATCTAACTATGAATGATTCCACTATAGATTCATAGTGAACTCCCCTCACTATAGATGAGTTATGTCCATTTAGTTTATCATTATTTATATCTCGTGATATATCCTTCACGTGGAACCCTCATAATTACAGCGGATATATTTACCGTTTTGCCCCTGTAATTACCGCTTTATCCTTGTGTTCCCCCCGATTCTCCAATGAACTTTTATCTTTAGTCGAACTAGAGATAAGGTACTTCGTGATCAATAGAAGTCGTGGCGCCACTTGTTCATGTCTCGAATCAGCACATCAGGGAGTTTCCTAAAGTTCCTAAAATGTTTAGGTATCGCACCGATACCGTTAATTTATAGGAAAGTTATGAATTCCATCTCGTGAAAATGAGTTCCCCGCCTACTTATCTAGTCATGTTCCCAAAAACAGGAGTGTATTGAGCGTTCTTACAGATCGCTCTCAACTATGTGAATCAAAGAACATAACTCCACAAATAGGAGTCCGCATTTCACTCAGGATCGAGATCTATCACGGTTGATAAACTTAGTTTGATATTCGATTATTTCTCGTAAACGGTCTAAGGAGAAATTTGATCGAACATCGTGGTCCTGTCTTATACAATCAACATTGCATATGATACTTCCATTTCATGTCTCCCACATGAATGATCGGGATTAGATCATTTGTCTATAAACAAAATGCGGCTATCAACAAGTGTTACCAGGATAAGGTTCCCAAACGTATCTCATTTCTGTGAGACACGTTTAAGTTACTCATCTCGACTTTAATCCTCTCGTATGACTCACATACTAAGTCGTGATTTCATAAGAGTAACTTAGGGTTTACTATTTGAATGTTTGATATTAATATATTTCCATATATTCCTAATATCGTCAATTGAATCAATCTAGATAATATAAAGAACTTATGTTTATTTATTTAATTTATTCGAAATAAATTATTATAATTAAATAAGTACAAGTTCTAGGACACCATTCCTAACATCTCGGTTGGGGGGAATTCGGAGGAAGCGTCTTCAACATTAGCGCCGCCACTTTCATCGGCCCGGATACCTGCCTCCTCGACCGCAGCGCCCTCGTCCTCGTTAGGGTGGTCAACGCTAGGCCCACCCGCTGCGGAGGCTCCGACTTTAAAAGCCTTCAAATTGGAGGCCCTCTGAAATAATTCCAATCGGCGGTCTATGGCGTCGTCATAGGTAACCAGACTTCCCCCCTCCTCGGACAGATCCATCTGCAGCTTGACTGAGTCCGGCTCGACAGCAAGACCGATGAGAATGGAGTCTACTGAAGCCTCGATTGCCATGGCCAATTTTCGACGGACCATCGCTTACGGCTTCCCAGAGGGTTAGAAGTTCGGACACCTGGCCTTTCAGCGATTCATTCACCAGAGCAACCACTGAAGGGATGATTTACTAAATTAGCGGAATTTATTTAGTAACACAAATTAACACTTAATTTAGGATCTATTAATATCATGCAATTTGTGATAAAAACACGAAGAACATGTAGATTCATGCTTTATTTTCGAAATTTAAAACCGGAACTTACATTGACTGATTAATGGAGAATCAGTTGAAGGTTTCTTTACAGCGTCAAATCCTCAGCAACACCGGATCTTCTACGCTATATCCCGATCGATCAAACGAAATCCGATTGTGGGATCGAACTTAAGAAGAAATTGGGAAGAAGAAAAAATATTTTCTTCCCAATGGACTAAGAGAATTTCGGCCAAAGGAGCGAGAAAAGAGGAAGAGATAATTCCGAATTTCTAAGGAATTGAAATGTATGATTTATGAATGACCCAACCCTCCTATTTATAAGAAAATAGGAATCCTAATCCCATTAGGATTAATCTATAGAGATAAATACAAAAAGAAAAAAGATTATCTCTTTTCTTTATCCTGCAATTTCGAAAATGCCATAGATAAATAGGAGATTATTTTATTTTCTTTATTTTTATTTATCTTGGGTAAATAAATCTATGTAATTATTTTAGGATATAATTCAAACAATTATCTCTTCCTAAAATACATGTCATGGCCGAAAATTGGCTTAATAATTAATAAATAATTCTAATTTATTTAATTAATTATTTTGGGCCAATTTCAATTGGGTTCATTAATCCAATTGGGCTTGTGATTTTCTCTTAAATTAATAAGTCCAACTTAATTAATTTATTTATTAATTACCATTTAAATAAAATATTTTATTTAAACAATTAATAATATTAATATTTTCTCCCGACTAAATATTATCCAATTTATATTTAATTATTAATTTCCATTTAAATAATTTTCATTATTTAAATAATTAATAATAAATATTATAATTATTAATTTCCATAAACTCATTATTTAATTAATAATTTTATTGACAATATTTTATTATTAATTTAATTAATTTTAATTATTAATTTCCGTTTAAGTAAAATTTATTATTTAAACAATTAATAATTGTTAATTAATTTCAAATTATTAATTACCATTTAAATATACTCAATATTTAAATAATTAATAATATCTAATTAATAATATTTCATTATTAATTTCCTGTTTAAATAAACTCATTATTTAAACAATATATTAATTACCGTTTAAATATACTCAATATTTAAACATTAATATTGCCTATTTTAAGTAATTCACTTTACTTGAAATTTCCATTTCTTCTACTTGATTTCGCGACTACGATATTTGGGCTAGCATAGGGACCCGATGGACCTATAGATCATGGGCTTAATAATTAGTCAATTAAGTGATTAACACATAATCAGTTAATTACTTATTATCTAACTATGAATAATTCCACTATAGATTCATAGCTGAACTCCCCTCACTATAGATGAGTTATGTCCATTTAGTTTATCTTTTATTTATATCTGTGATATATCCTTCACGTGGAACCCTCATAATTACAGGTGGATAAATTTACCGTTTTGCCCCTGTAATTACCGCTTTATCCTTGTGTTCCCGTTGATTCTCCAATGAACTTTATCTTTAGTCGAACTAGAGATAAGGTACTTCTGTGATCAATAGAAGTCGTGACGTCACTTGTTCATGTCTCGAATCAGTACATCAAGGGAGTTTCCTAAAGTTCCTAAAATGTTTAGGTATCGTCATCGATACCGTTAATTCATAGGAAAGTTATGAATTCCATCTCGTGAAAATGACTTCCCGCCTACTTATCTAGTCATGTTCCCAAAACAGGAGTGTATTGAGCGTTCTTACGACGCTCTCAACTATGTGAATCAAAGAACATAACTCCACAAATAGGAGTCCGCATTTCACCTGGGATTGAGATCTATCACGGTTGATAAACTTAGTTTGATATTCGATTATTTCTCGTAAAGCGGTACTAATGAGAAATTTGATCGAACATCGTGGTCCTGTCTTATACAATCAACATTGCATATGATACTTCCATTTCATGTCTCCCACATGAATGATCAGGATTCGATCATTTGTCTATAAACAAAATGCGAAGCTATCAACAGTGTTACCAGGATAAGGTTCCCAAACGTTATCCGTTTACTGTAGACACGTTTAAGTTACTCATCTCGACTTTAATCCTCTCGTATGACTCACATACTAAGTCGTGATTTCATAAGAGTGACTTAGGGTTTTACTATTTGAATGTTTGATATTTATATATTTCCATATATTCCTAATATCATTAATTGAATCAATCTAGATAATATAAAGGACTTATGTTTATTTATTTAATTTATTCTTAATAAATTATTATTATTAAATAATTACAATTTCTTGGACACCATTCCTAACAACCACGTCCAATTCATCCTTGGCCCTCTTAAGAGCTTCGGCCCCTTGATTAAAAGCGTCCACGGCTTTGGACTCTTCCTTGCGAGCGGCCTCCAAGTGTTTCAGCGTCTTGTTCCGAGGCTGTCACGGCCTCGTCCCTAATTTTCTCAAGACTGGCGTAATCATTTTTTATACGCCTAAGTTCGGTGGACTGCTGCAGCTTTTCGGCCTCTAAAGAGGAGATTTTCTTATTGACTTCCATTAGCTCCCCCTTCAGTCGAAGACCTCAGCCAACGCCGAATTGGAAGCACGGGTTCGCCGTTCGCTGGCTGTAACATCAGCCAACTTTTGTTCAAGCTCCTGATGCTTCACCAACAGACTCTCCATATTCAGGGTCATTTGTGCCGAAGCCTGGATTCCCTGGAAGACCAAACATACTTAGAGAAAAACCAGTGGGAGAACAGCAAGGAGGAAAAGAGCGAGAAAAGAGAAAACTAACCAGCCAGTTGCGATAGCACATATGGCGGAAGGTCTCGTCATCACTCTCATAATCAAAGAGAAGGCCTAGCTGCACGCCACCCAGGTCATGAGAAAATCCGACCGAATCCATCGTCTGTCGGAGGAAGTAAGGCTTATCAAGGGACCCCTTGTCTAAATCTGAGCAGGGCGGGGCGAACAATCGAAGAAAAGAAGATCCAGCACTCGTGGCACCAGATCCGCTCGCCTCGGATGGAGCCGCTCCCGTTGGAGGGGGAATCATAGACACGCTGAGAGGCTCCAGTGATAACTGTTCATCCTCCTATACAAGTTCTGAGTCAGAAAAAAGAGGGGAACGGTCAGGAGAAGGTGAATCCGCCTCAGTAGGGTATGACTGATAAGCCAGCTGAGGGTTCTTCAAAATCAGTGCTTCGCACCCCTTACCGTGCGTTCAAACGCCCAGAAAATCCCGTCGCCGCCTCTCTGTCGCCTGGAATTAAGAGAGTCCGAGGGATGATCCACAGGAGAGTCCGAGGGATGATCCGTAGGATAATCCAAGGGATGACCTGCACGAGAGGCCGAGGGAAGACTCGTAGGAGGACTCAACCGGTAGCGTCTGCACCCCAATCTGGAGCTCCCAAGGCGTCGGTTACAGCGGACTTCAAGCGGGCCGAAGGACGAAAACGCCTGGGAACAACTTTTTCTTTTCCCTTCTGGGTAGAAGGAGCTCTCTCTTAGGGCGTTTTCCTTTTCTTCCCCATATTCTGGAGAAGGGCAAAGAAAGCCCTAGGATCACTAGAATTCAGAACCGGGGTGGGGGTAACACCAGACATCTTCTGTGAGAAACCTGCGAAGTAAAGAAACGAGGATTAGTTCAAAACCACATCATGCTCAAAGCCAGCCAAAGTAGAATGCTTACGAGGAGCGATCGGCACAAAATGGGGAGGGGCAGTCCAAAGACGCGAAAAGGTTAACCAGGGGTGTTGAGTGAACTCTTCCCAATTAAAAGGTCTCAACTCCCAAAGAGTCCTGCAATGACTAAGAGACTCCGCAGACAGACTATTCGGAAGAGGATTCAACACTAAAGCACAAAAGGAAAACAATCAGCCGAGGTCATAACCAAATGATGCATAAAAAGAAAGTAGAAATGAAGAACCCGTGTTGTTTCTTTCTCACCCTCATCTTTCCAGGAAGGAGTGAGAGTCCGACTTCCGTGTAAGATGGGACCACGGATAAAAAACCAGAATTCTTTCCACCTCTTATCACCCGAAGTCTCGTTTACCAAGGGCGGCGTGGTGCGACTGTGGAGGAGGAAACACATTCTATTTTGGACATTTGTCCGAAGGGACCAGAAATGGGAGACCATACCCAAAGTGGGTTGGACACCTAAACCCGAACTCACAACTTCGAACGTGAGCAAAGATCTCAGAGTGTTCGACATGAGCTGGCCCAAGGCAATGCCACAACTCACAAGGAAGTCAGACAAGAAAAGGGAAAGGGGAAGTCGGATTCCCCACTGAAAAAATTTAGGATGGAGGGAAGTCCAACCATCCCCAGAAGAGAGGTATACTCGTTCCAAAGGCGTGAGGAGTCTCATCTCAAACTCCTCGAGACTTTCTAGAGTCATTTCCGACACGAAGTGGATCTGCCCCACACTCTCATCTACACCCTTCTGTTAGGTGCTCTTTTTCTTCATCTTCACGACCTCTCCTCCGTCCGAAGGAGACCCAAGAGGGCTAGAAACGGCAATCTCACCGGACGTAGAGGAGACAGGAACAGGGGGGAAGACAACCAGAGACTTGGAAGTGCTGCCCTTGGAACGACTTTTCCTTTTCGTCTTCTTCTTCATTTGAGTCGCCTCAACGACAGGGACAGGGGAAGAAGGGCTAGGAAGATCTGGATTCGTGGTTGGGCCAGCCAAAACAAAATTTCCCCCCCCCCTAATGGATGAGAGGTGGGAGAAAGGGTAGAATCTGCATTAAGCCCGCCTGGATCTTAGAAACGGACCCGAATCCACTCACGGAGGGGAGAAAATCTTCACCATCGGGTAAACGAGGTGGGATTATAGGCTCATTCCCCCCATGTTCATTTCGAGATGAAGGGGCAGTGTTAGCCCCACCAATGCAAGCGGAAGAAGGAGAAGCCTCAATTCCGGCCCTCTCAAAGACTAAACCATCATAATCATCGTCTTGAACTATAGCCCTAAGAGTCCTAAAGCCCCTAACTATGGAATCCTCCCCAAAGTTATCCATGGAAAAAAAAAGGGAAGAACAGAGATGGAAAAGGAGAGACTAACCTTCAAAGGGAGCAGGAGAAACATCAAGGAAACAGAGTAAAAGCGGCGAAAGGACGTTTGAGAGCAGAGGGAGTTCAGATGGCTTCAAAAATCCCAAAAACAAACGAGCTTTAAAGTCTGAAGAGAAACCCTATTTAAAGCAAATGGGAAAACGCGTCCAATCATAGCGACACGTGTAGAAGGACACGACGATCCGGTTTCCTTGAAACCCCTCTAAAGTCATGACCGTCCGGAGATCTAACGCGTCGGTTTTTCAAATAGCCACGTCTTTTGAAACGGACATATCAACAGAAGACCATGCGATCTATTACCTAAGGAGTCGCGTCCCCCGACTACCCCAAGCAAACACAATGATTGAGACGGCCATCACACCTCAGGTCCGAATGCTTATTGTTCCCTACGTCGGACTTTCCGACCCAGAGAACAGGGGAAAACTGTAAAGGGTAAAATATCCCTAATATGGCCCATGGGCATACTGGGCCGGTTCGACATGGGGACAAGCCCATCTGAACTGCTCTTCAAGGGGACCACTCTTCTTGGAACAAGGGAAAGCCCATTAAGCCTAGTTTCACACTAGCCCCATTGACGAGCCCACGATCAAGAAACTATAAAAGGCCACTTGACCTATCAAATCAGGTATGCACTTACATGTACCTTGAAAAGAAACCTAATTTTCCTGGCGGCGCAAGACTTATCTCACCTACCACTGTCTAACTTGATAGTCAGAGGGTTCTCAGCCGATACCACACTGGTGCCCTTCTGACCATGTTCTTCAAAGTGTTTCAGGTATCCTCGCCGTAAAGGAACCACACGTCACGCGACGTGTTCGACCGTGTGGAAGAGACTCTCAACGAGAAATATCCCACACAGTAATTAATAAATAAATTAATTAAGTTGGACTTATTAATTTAAGAGAGAGTTTTTCAAGCCCAATTGAATTAATGAACCTAATAGAATTTGGCCTAAAATAATTAATTAAATAATTTGGAATTATTTATTAATTATTATTAAAATTTTCGGCCATATATATATTTTTAGAGAGATAATTGTTTGAATTATATCCTAAAATAATTACATAGATTTATTTATCCAAGATAAATTAAAAGAAAAGAAAATAATATCTTATTTATCTATGTATTTTTCGAAAATAACAAGATAATGGAAAGATAATATCTTTTTTCTTTTTGTATTTATCTCTATGGAATATTTTAATTATATTAAAATTTCCATTAGCCTATAAATAGGAGGCTTTGGTCATTCATAAATCACATAATTAAATTCCAAAGAAATTTAGAATCCTCTCTTCTTCCTTCACCCCTCTTAGTGCCGATTCCCGTAGAAGATCCAATGTTACTGATGATTTGATGTTGTAAAGAAACCTCCAACCAATTCTCAATATTTTACTCAATGTAAGTTTCGGTTTTAATTTTTTGAAAAACGAGGATGAATCTACATGTTTTTATCACAAATTTATATGATATTTATAGATCCGTGTAATTAAATGTTAATTAGTTTACTAAATAAAATTTCACTAGTTTAGTAAATCATCCCTTCACTAACAATATTTATAAAATCTAAGGGTCACTCCTCTCATTACCAATTGGTTTTAAGATGAATGCCCACTTTATTAATATTTCGTAAGGGTATTTTGATAATTTCTCAAACCTCAAAATCAAAATCATAAGTTTAATTTAATATTTTAATATGATGTTGATCTTCTCGTCATTAAGATTCCAACGCAAGTGACAGATCCTCGTTCTGAGTCTCGAAAAAATAAGTTATGACCGCGTTTGTCCAATGGCATTTTTGTAAATATCAGAAATTAGAATTTAGGCATAAACCATACTTAGGACCAGTTTGGCATAACTGCTCCTAAAAACGTTTTGAGTTAGAGATTTTAAAAGAAATACTAATTAAGTGTTTCATCTAATAAACACCACATCATCTAATGAACTGTCAGCCTCCGTTTTGAGTTAGAGATTTTAAAAGAAATACTAATTAAGTGTTTCATCTAATAAACACCACATCATCTAATGAACTGTCAGCCTCCGTTACTGTCTCAGACAGAAAAATGGACGGAAAGATTAAAATGAAACGATTTGGAAAGTTCACGAATGAAAAATGTCATTTTTAAAAGTTCAGGAATGAAAACAAAACTTGAGGGAACAAAATGATATTTTACCCAAATTTTTTTAAACACACCCTCACCCTTTTAGTAAATCCTTAAAAAACTATTAATCTTTAATTTCAATATTAAACATTAAATATCAATTATGATTAATAAACATGATATATTGCTCACATAAAAAATTATTTTACATAATCCAAAAATGAAAATAGAACAAACTAGATAATTCATAAATGAAGTATTAAAATTAAATTTATCTAAAGTATTAAAGGTGTGATCATTTAAAAAAAAAAATATTTGCTGCGAAAGAGATTTAAGGAGAGGTGTGAGACGATTTTTTTTTTTTCATTGTCAAGCTATGTCTTTTGGATAGAACAACTTTTATTCATAATGATGGATAATAGACATTTGAAACTATAATTATTTATTGAGATAGATTCAAAGAAAGATGTGGCGTAGATTTGTTTAAGAGAGAAGATAAGGTATGAGTTAAAGCAATTAGAAAGTATGAAAATATATGGAGATGGATGTAATGGAGGATATCAACTTGTAACTATAAAAATAAGAAAACATTAGTACAAGGATAAAAAAAAAATCATAATGAGGAATTATCATAACTTTAATCGAACTACATATAATGCACGACTTCAAAAAAGGAATGTTGGGAAATATTTACAAATTTGCTAGATTTTTTTCTTCTAGCAATTATCATTTTTTTTCTAATAAAATGGGGCATTTTCAAATATATTAGAACTTTTTATAATATTTACAAATTTGTTAAGAAAAAAAATATTTACAAAAATATTGAAATTTCAAAGATTCTGAGTATATCACAGTATTAATATATCAATGATAATTTATTAATCGATCATTAATAGTATCACTGATATACTATTAAATATCACTGATATAAAATAGTAATTGACTGATATATTAGACTTTTGAAATTTTTATATTTTTGTAAATTTTTTTTTTCTACAAATTTATAAATATTTTACCCAATTATAATATTCATGTAATTTTTTTTTAAATAGATGAATTTTGTGGTAGGTATAGTTAACTTTATAATAATATAATATTATGCCTTTGTGATTTTAGGTCGTTCATTTTTAAAATATTTATTTTTTAATAAAATTAAGGCAATGAAACTTGAGTAAAATATTTGAATAACCACACATGAAAAGATTTAGTTATCCCGATATCTAAAAAAAGATTTGAATATCATTTCCAACCTAAGTTAAAAAACTAATAGTACAGACAACACACATGGTAAAGTCTAATATATAAAATGAGAGATGCTTAAGAAATATTTTTAGACTATTTTATCCCTTTTTGATTTTTTAAAAATTACAAAATATGTCATTATTTATTTAACTCAACTAATTTTAATCAAACCGTCAATTTATAAAATATGACATTACCACTCATGTATTAATTATGTTGATTTTAATTTTTTTTAATATAAAATGAGTATGAGTTTGACCATTTCGTCCCATTCTATACGATATCCCAGTTGCATGGCTGTAGAGTCTCGAACCGATTGAATAATACTTACATACTTATCAATAAATATAAAATTTTACTGATATTTATGTGTGTCATATTGATCTAATAAAAAAATAACGTGATTATAAACTCATACTCACTATTGAATAAGTAAGTATTACTCGAATCGAATACCGTTCCTTTAAATTACTACTATTATTATAATTATTTAGATAGTGAATAGACCTATCTATTATATAAAAAATGTTAAATATGGTGAATTCAATTTATCAGGTAAAATAGAGTAAAACAAACCGGTAAATAAATTTCTACGTCATTATTTACTTTTCAACCATTATTATATATAATTAATTTTTTTCTTAAATGAAAGAGAGACTAGAACAAATAACTAAAAAGGGAGAGATATTAATATTAGATCAATTAAATTATATTGAGATCGATGTTATGTAATGATTCATTAATTAATTCATACTAAAATATTCAAGACAATAGATAAACTAAAATTTCTCTACAGACAACTAAACTACAAAAATACCGTTAGTTTGGAGTATTTTATTCATTTAGAGTGGTAAAAGTTTTTTTTTTAATATAAATATTATATATTAAATTGATGAGAAATTCGAACCTTTGTAAAAATATTTTTATGATCATAGTAAACCTTCTTAAATGTTTCGTAAATGTCATAAGATAACTACTTAGTATAACCCAAGTTTCACCACACTCCTCTCCCTCTTTGATAATGCGAATGGTCATTTTGGTCATCATACTAAGATAATTAACAAGTTTAAAAAAAACAGAGATTTCATAAAAAAAATTATGTTAGTTGAGAAAAAAAAATGCAAGGCCTATAAAATTTGACAGTGGAATCATTATTTTTATACCAAAATCAACACTATTCATCAATGATATAAATAATATCAACATAACCTTGATTAAGAGAATAAAACATTCATAGAATCATCAACTTATAATTAATCAAATATGTTATTCGAATCCATAAACCAAATCAAACATAATATTGAAAGAAAGAGAGAAACAATAACAAGACTCAAAAGAAGAAATTAAAAAAAAATAATGAAAATTAAAATAGAAAACCCAATTTAGGGTTTTAAAAAGCTTAATCCAACCTAACGAAATTAAGAATCTCATCATTGATCCAACTATACTTCTCCATGAAAGGGTTGAGCAAGCTCTTTGGAGGGTAACGTTCAATACTATCCTTCCATACATTAACATCTTCCAAATCTCTAATCACTTCCCAAACACAATTATTACACTTAAATCCAGCTCCAAAACTTATCATCATTATTCTATCTCTTTTCTTCAATCTCTTCTTTGCTTCCATATAACCAAAAACATACCAAAATCCAGCTGATGAAGTATTCCCGAACCGATGAAGCGCCATTCGTGCCGGTTCGAGGTCATAAGCGTTTAGCCCTAAGCTTTTTCCAACTCCATCAATCACAGCTCTTCCACCTGGATGAATACAAAAATGCTCAATTCCTGTCTTGAGATTTATATCTACCTTATTCGATTTGTTTCCGTTACGAGAGGCTATCATGTAACGAAGAAGTTCGGTTATCGGGAGGATTTTCGGTACCAAAATCCTTAGATTCATTGTGAATATTTGAGCTGCAGCGTTCGGGAGATTTTTCGTGAGACGAAAACCTCGATGCCCGCATTCATCTTCTACTTGAATACAACATTGATAAGCTTCATCGCTTGCTCCGAGATGAGTTCGGACCAAACACTTTAATTTCAACATTGCTTGTTTCTTTAAATCTTTCTTGTTTGTAAAAAGCATCGAACACCCGCCGGAACGAAACAAACAATTCGAAAGAATCATTTGCTTTTCTTTCCCACTATACCAATGTGGTCCCATTGATTCAGTAGCAACAACAATAGCATATGAATCCTTGTAACTTTTAAACAAGTTCTTAACCAAATCAATCGCTATGATACTCGCGCTACACCCCATTCCGGAGAGATTGAACGCTTTGATATCGTTTTTCATTTTGTAACGGTTGATGATTCTTGAAGTAAGAGAAGGAGAAGGAGAAGTAAGAGAGACACTGACGACTAAAATGTTGATTTCCTGAGGAGAAATGTTTGTTTTCATGAAGAGATTATCGAGTGTATTGTTGGGTTTGGGTGGAGTCCAAATCAACTAAATAAAATTAAGCCCAATATATGTAAAAGCCCAAATTGTCATCTTTTGTTTTTTGGCTTCTACGAGGGTTGGGAAATCAATTGGTTGTGGCGGTGGCTTTACATGGGAGGCGTCAGAATGGTTCTTTGAACATATATATATATATATATATATATATATATGTTACGTAGAACCAATATTAACCTAGAGTGCGAGAGGAAAACAAAGAAGCCGGCGGCCGTTTTTTGTTTCTTCTTCATCGAGGGAATTGTGGTGTCAATTCTATGAGAGTCGATTCGACGACTTTCAATTGGGTTAATTAGGGTTTGTTCATATTGAGAGAAAATAGAGAGGGGGCAACCGTTTGAGTGATTCTCGGGTTATGTATAATTGTGAGCATTACCCCTCTTTATTTTTGTCTCATTGATGTAATCTTAACTTTTTATGAAACCCCCCCCCCACAAAAAAAACCCCCCCCCCCAAAAAAACCTCATCTTCAACCCCATAAAGACCCCCCCGCCCCCCGCGCGGCCCCCCCCCCCCCCCCCCCCCCCCCCATAAATTTTTGGTGTCGTTTTCTCTCCCCCTTCCTTTTTTATATTCTTTGTTGCATCAATAATATTCATCGTTCTTGTATTAGTGGGAGTTTAGGGATTTAACAATCCCTTCAAATTTCCCAACAACTGGTATCAGAGCTTCAGGTTTCGGGGACTTGTATTAGAGATCGATGGATAGCAAAAAGAGTATTGGGATCGAAAAATTTGACCGCTCATATTTTTCATTCGGGATGATGCACAGAAAATTGCTTTATCGTTGGGAGAGATGCCGGAGGATATGAGCATGAAGATTGGAACAACCGGTGAGGTCGTTGACCTTGTTATTATTGTTGTCAATTATATAAGTTCTACACAAAGTGCAAAATTGGAGAGTTGTTGATGTTCCTGGACGGAGGGGTGAGCCAACAAGCGAGACGATTAGCTCCTAATCCAGTAAAAATAAAAAAAAACCAAGAAAAAGTAGCCTCATCGCAGAAGAGCGAACGGTGAAGTTGCTCGAGGGCAATAGTGCACTTTTGACTAGGTTCGAGTCAAGGGGTGTAGATGTTGGAGATGAAGCTCTGTTTTGACAACGGCTTGAATACACACATGTCAAGTCATTGATGGTCAAATGATAGATCCCGCCACATATTGGAGTGGGAGTTGGTGGAGTATCTTTTATGCCCGGAAGATAGCTCACATCGGAAACCTTGCGGGGTTATGTTAGTGGATTCTAACATGTGTTGTTTTGCAAATCGATTTGAGTTTGCAAGTTGAAGCCTTGGTGTTCCAAGCAATTGATGAACTGTTGTTGCAGTGGGAGTTGAAGATGTTTGATTTGTCTCCAAGTGGGAGATTGTTGGGTTTGGGTGGAGTCCAAATCAACTAAATAAAATTAAGCCCAATATATGTAAAAGCCCAAATTGTCATCTTTTGTTTTTGCCCTCTACGAGGGTTGGGAAATCAATTGGTTGTGGCGGGGCTTTACATGGAGCCCCGGATGGTTCTTTGAACTATATATATATATATATATATATATATATATATATGTACGTAGAACCAAATTAACTAGAGTGCGAGAGGAACAAAGAAGCCTGGGGCCTTTTTTTTTTTTTTCCCCATCGGGAATTGGGTGTCAATTCTAGAGACCGACGACTTTCAATTGGGTTAATTAGGGTTTGTTCATATTGAGAGAAAATAGAGAGGGGCACCGTTTGAGTGATTCGGGGTTAGTATAATTGGGAGCAATTAACGCTCTTTTTTTGTCCATGATGTATCTTCAACTTCATAGTACCCGGAGGAACGACGATTGGACCTCGTATAAATTTTTGGTGTCGTTTCTCTCTCGCTTTTATTTATATTCTTGTGCATCAATAATATTCACTCGCTCTTGTATTAGTGGGGTTTAGAACAACCCTCAAACCAACATGTTTGGAAGATTATATCATCCATTTCATATAATGTATCTTTAAGAGTTGGAGATTCTTCTCTTCCTTCAATTACATTTCTTGGACAATACGTTTCTTCTCCGATTCCGGAACTAACAATGGTTTTGAGAAGAAATCTGTATTCTTCGAGACCGAGATTCTTGTTTCGTTGAATGATTCGAATGCAAGTGTCTGTGTCTAGCTTTCTGTCTTGTTCTATTGGTTTATAGCATTGATAAGCTAGCATATAACAACATTGATCTCTCCATTTAAGAACCATCTTGAAGAGGAAGAACAAAGCATAGAGTAAAGATAGTCGACACAAAACCATGATAATTTCCATTGCTTTAGAGAGAAGAGGAAATGAGAGAAAGAGAGTAGAAATTAGGGTTTATTTTTCTTTCTTCCTCTCCTCTTTAACTATATTTTATTTTTAAGGGGGAATAGATTTGTATATATATAGAAAATTTCACGCATAGACAATTTTACCTCTAATTGGTTTTAAAATGGGTTTTTTAAAAATGACATTCAGATCTACCAATCTTAGATTGAGATTGGTAGAATATCAGCAATATAAAAAATATTATTTTAGAAATTTAAAATTTTATACTATTTTTAGAAAAAAAATGTGAAATTTCTCATTTTAAAATTTCACAATATAATGCAAGAGAAAGAAAGAAGAAATCAATCCCAAACCACCAATAATAAGTTTTTGTGAGAAGGATATACAAATGTATGATAGGGTTAGTTAATATTTTAAGAGCTAAATATGAGTGGATCCCACTTCATATTTAAAACGAGTTATGATAGATATGTGAGAACATGAAGAGATTTATTTAGGGAAAACTTAATAATTATTCAAGCATATGAGATAAATCGAAAAAAAAGGAGCAATTTCGTATTAAAATTGTGTTGAGGTGAAAGAGAACTATAAAATTTGAAAATAGAAGCTAAAAAGAAATGTTTCACATTGAAAATGTAAGAGAGTGGATATATATGATAATTAGTATCTGTATATTACATTAGTTAAATTTTACAAAATACCCTAAGTAATGGAGTTTATTTCAATTTTACCATTATATTTAAAATGTTTTAATCATGCCCTCAATTTTTTAATATGTTTACTTTGAAAATTATCCTTTGTATGTAATTCGTATTAAGTTTAAAGAAAATTAAAAGATTATAGTATTTTTGTAAGACTATTTTTTAAACAAAATGGTAATTTCTCGAACAAAACATATTTTTGAAGGGGTTAATTTCTTTAACAAAGGATATTTTGAAAATAAATAAAAGATTGAGATATAACTGAAACTTTTAAAATATTAGAGACAAAACTAAAATTTACCTTATAAATTACGGGTGTTTTGTATAATTTAACCTATTGCATTAAATAATAAAGTTTTTTTTTTTTTTTTTTTTGCAAACTCGACCATAGAAAATTCAGGTTGATTAAGAACATAGATAGCAACTAAGAATATACTTCCACCCAATCATTTTTTGACACATGCTAAAAGCAGTATAATCATTTAGTTATTTGCAATTTGATTCAGTAGCATATATTGATGCGATATTTATAAATATATCATCGTTTTTAAAATTATTTATAAATATAATAATTTTTACTGTGTTAATTAGTGATTAACAATGAATACTATGTGAATGTGTGATTCAATTATTATTTTATAAATTCTTAAAAAATTATCAAATATTTAATTTTTTGTTTTTTTTGTTTTTTTATAAATAGTAAAAGGAGAAAAATGGTATATATATTATAGTAATATTATACATAATACATGCAATATACATAATCATACTTAATAAATACACACGAGGATTTTTTTTTTTTTTAAATTGTGAGAACTAATTAAGTAATTGTTATTTTACCAACAATTCATGCATATTGGAACACGAAATTAGAGGCTCACAGTAATTTGAAATGTAGCCAACCGGCCATTAGCAATGTCCTGTTATATATCTTCCTCATTAAATTATATTTAAAAAAAATCCTTTAAATATATATATATTAAACACTATGTAGTCCCCTCCCTCATCTTCGGCCCTCAATATATTTGGAATTGAATTGAGCCCCCGATGAACAGTCTATTGGCTTAATATTCCTTTATTGTCAGCCAAAATAGGTGAAACCTACTCATTAATTACTTAGTTAATTGTATTCATTTGCGTAGATAATCAAATTGATGTGATGTTTTGGGGTCTTGTTTCATCGCATCAATTGAACTGAGCCCCCGATGAAAAGTCTATTGGCTTAATATTTCCTTATTTTTAGCCACAATAGGTGAAACCTACTCATTAATTAGTTAGTTAATTGTTGCGTAGATAATCAAATTGATGTGATGTTTTGGTGTCTTGTTTCATCGCATCAATTGAACTAAGCCCCCGATGAAAAGTCTATTGGCTTAATATTCCCTAATTTTTAGCCACAATAGGTGAAACCTACTCATTAATTAGTTAGTTAAATTGTTGCGTAGATAATCAAATTAATGTGATGTTTTGGGGTCTTGTTTCATCGCATCAATTAAACTGAGCCCTCGATGAACAGTCTATTGGCTTAATATTCCCTTATTTTTAGCCACAATAGGTGAAACCTACTCATTAATTAGTTAGTTAATTGTTGCGTAGATAATCAAATTGATGCGATGTTTTGGGGTCTTGTTTCATTGCATCAATTGAACTGAGCCACCGATGAAAAGTCTATTGGCTTAATATTCCCTTATTTTTAGCCACAATAGGTGAAACCTACTCATTAATTAGTTAGTTAATTGTTGCATGGGGTCTTGTTTTATCTCATCAATTGAACTGAGCCCCCGATGAAAAGTCTATTGGCTTAATATTCCCTTATTTTTAGCCACAATAGGTGAAACCTACTCATTAATTAGTTAGTTAATTATATTCATTTGCGTAGATAATCAAATTGATGTGATGTATTACTGTTTAACATGACACACATTATTAATAATACTGTAACGATCCTTTATCAAGTAAGACTGTAATTTAATTAGTTTTGAGATGTCAACATTATTAATTTAGTATCAATGCCCAATAAAGCTCAAACGAACACCTGGTCCAAAAAATGGGATTCGGTCCAATATTGGTGAGCACAAAAGAGGCACCATCTTGATGGAATATGTTAAGGATCCCACATCGAAAAGATTAACTATTTATAAAGCCTAAGGGTCACTCTTCTCATTACCAATATGTTTTGAGATGAATGCCCACATTATTAATATCTTGTAAGGGTACTTTAATAATTTCTCAAACCTCAAGATCAAAACCATAAGTTTAATTTAATATTTTAAGATGATGTTGATTTTCTCGTTATTAAGATTCCAACGTAAGTGACAAATCATCGTTCTGAGTCCCGGTAAATGAGTTATGATCGATTTTGTCCAGTGGCATTTTCATAAATATGAGAAATTAGAATTTAGGCATAAACCATATTTAGGGCCAGTTTGACATAACTTTTTCTAAAGACATTGTGAGGGATTTTAAAAGAAATACTAATTAAGTGTTTCATCTAAAAACATGATATATTGCTCACATTGTTAAACATTAAATACCAATTATGATTAATAAACATGATATATTGCTCACATAAAAAATTATCATACATAATCCAAAAATGAAAATAGAATAAACTAGATAATTCATAAATTAAGTATTAAAATTAAATTTATCTAAAGTATTAAAATTAAATTTATCTAAAGTATTAAAAGGTGTGATCATTTAAAAAAATATTATTTGCTGCGAAAGAGATTTAGGGAGAGAGGTGAAACGATTTTTTTTTTCATTGTCAAGCTATGTCTTTTGGATAGAACAACTTTTGTTCATAATGATGGATAATAGACATTAATTAAAACTATAATTATTTATTGAGATAGATTCAAAGAAAGATGTGGCGTAGATTTGTTTAAGAGAGAAGATATGGTATGAGTTAAGGCAATTAGAAAGTATGAAAAGATATGGAGATGGATGTAATGGAGGATATTGTGGGTATCAACTTGTAACTATAAAAATAAGAAAACATTAGTACAAGGATAAAAAAATATTCATAACGAGAAATTATCATAATTTTAATTTAACTACATATAATGCATGACTTCAAAAAAGAAATGTTGGGAAATATTTACAAATTTGCTAGATTTTTTTCTTCTAGCAATTATCATTTTTTTTCCCTAATAAAATGGGGCATTTTCAAATATATTAGAATTTTTTATAATATTTACAAATTTGTTAGAAAAAAAATATTTACAAAAATGTTAAAATTTCAAAGATTCTGAGTAGTTAATCACTAGTAGTATATGAGTGACTATTTGTATATCAATGATAATTTACTAGTCAATCATTAATAGATATACAATGGTAATTGGTTGATATATTTGACTTTTGAAATTTTAATATTTTTGTAAATATTTTTTTTAATAAATTTATAAATATTTTACTTAAATATAACATTCATGTAAATTTCTTTTTTTTAAATAGATGAATTTTGTGGTAGGTATAGTTAGCCTTAATATTATGCATTTGTGATTTTAGGTCGTTCATTTTTAAAATATTTATTTTTTAATAAAATTAAGGAAATTAAACTTGAGTAAAATATTTGAATAACCACACAAGAAAAAGATTTAGTTATCGTGATATTTAAAAAAGGATTTGAATATCATTTCCAACCTAAGTTAAAAAAACTAATAATATGGGCAACACACGTGGTAAAGTCTAGTATATAAAACAGGGCCGGTCCTAAGAAAACGGGGGCCCAGTGCGAAAGTATATTTTTCGGCCCACTATCATATAATATTTTACTATAAAAATCACAAAAATATTTATTAAAAAAAATGTCTAAAAAATATAATTTAACCTTATTTTTTATTTTTTTAAAATATTAGTTTAGATTTGAAATTTTATAAGTGGAAAAATTAAAAAGAAAGAAATGTTTTAAGCATGTTTAAAATTTAAATGTACTAAGTTGATTATTATAATCGAAACAAATTAGAGTTAAAATTTTATTTTAAAAAAAAAATCTTTAATAAAAAAATAGAATTAGAAATTGATAGATTTTAAATAATAATAATAAAAAACAAAGGTAAAACTTATAAATCTTTTTAATTGAAAAAAATAAATTATTGCATCTACCAGAATTTGAAATTTAAAAGAAAAATATGTTTTAAACATGTTTAAAATTTAAATGTACTAAGTTGATTATTATAATCGAAATAAATTAGAGTTAAAAATTTATTTATTTTTTAAAATCTTAGAATAAAAAAAACAGAATTAGAAATTAGATTTTAAATAATAATTTAAAAAAAACAAAGGTAAAACTTATAAATCATTTTAATTGAAAAATAAAATAAAAATTATAGCTCTAATATCTCCACTACGCTACTTATGCCTTTGTTTACTTTTTGAATAATTAAATATAGGGTAAAATACACTTTTGGTCCCTGTATTTTCAGTTTGCGTTTGATTTGGTCCCTATGTTTTCAAACTCAACAAAAAAAACCCTATGTTTTAGTTAAGCGTTCTAATTAGTCTCTACCGTCCAGTTTCTCTTAAATACTTAATAGATATCTTATGTGGCATTTATTTATTACTTTTATATTTAATATATACTTATGTGGCATATATTTATTATTTCTTTTTTCTTAGGTGGCTTTTTATCTTTCTCTCCCATCTCTCTCTTTCTCTCTCCTATCTTCATTCTCTTCTTATTAAAATTAAAAAAAAAAAGTTCATCTTCCCAGATTCATTTTCTTCTCTTTCAAATAAAAACCCAGAAAAGTTAATCTTCAGATTTAGCTATCTCATCTCAAATCTTAAGCATGTCTTCAAGTCTGGTCAATCTCATCTTAGATCTCACTTGAATCCCTCTCAGAAAACGAAAAATCTCTTCTTCTTCTTAAAACAAATGCCCAGGAAATTTGTTAATCAAATGAAAAATCTCTTTTTCTTTCTCATCTCTCCATCTCTTTTCTAGATCGTATTCCCCTTCCCACAGCAAACAAAAATGCGTGGTAGTCGAAGAAACGATCGAATCTAGATCTGGAATATAAATTAGATATGGAATAGAGATATGAGATCTCCTCCCCCAATGATCCATCTTATTTTTCTTCTTCGTAAATCGTCTTCCAACGGACCCAACTCGTATTGCTTTTCGATGGGATTCGAGAGATCTGAGATGAGAGAGACTTGATCTGATTAATAAATTTCATGGATCTTTGATTCAAGAAGAAGAAGAGAATTTTCGCTTTAAGAGAGGGATTTGAGAAAGATCTGAGATGTGAGAGACTAGATCTGGTTAACAAATTTCCTGGGCCTTTGTTTTAAGAAGAAGTAGAGATTTTTCGTTTTCTGAGAGGGATTCGAGTGAGATCTGAGATGAGATTGACCAGATTTGATAAACAACTTTTCTGGGTTTTTTTCGTTTGAAGGAGAAGAAGATGGAAGCTGGTTTTTTTTTCTGTTGAATAAGATGTTTTTTCTTGATTTTTTTAATGTTTTAGGAAGAAGATAGAAAAATAAAAGAAAAAAGAACTGTTTAATAAAATTAATTAATATTTAATTTATAAACAAAATAGTTTAAATTTAATTTTTACCACATAAGCAATATATAAATATAATATTAATAAATTAATGCCACGTCATGTTTCAAATTTATAAAATAATATACAATCATCATCAAAATTAATTAAATATTGACACATAAGCTTTCTGTTAAATAATTAACAGAAGTTGGACGAAAAGGACCAAGTAGACAGTTAAATGAAAACTTAAAGACCAAAATTGTCGAGTTTGAAAACATAGGGACCAAATCGACGAATCAAAACACAGGCCAAAGGATTTTTCCCTTAAATATTTTTAGTGATTTTAAAATTTATCCCCCAACATTCCTCATAAAATGAGAGATGCTTAAGAAATATTTTTAAACTATTTTATCGCTATATGATTTTTTAAAAATTACAAAATATGTCATTATTTATCTAACTCAACCGGCTTTAATCAAACCTTCAATTTACAAAATATGACATTACTACTCTTGTATTAATTATGTTGATTTTAATTATTATTTTTTATAATTATTGATCAATTTATCAATAATGCATTAAAATTAATGTTGTAAATTATTAAAATTCAAAAAAAAATTACATAAAATAAATATACGTTGTTGATATTAATTTAATTTATCATATTTAATGAAGGTGGAAAAATTAAAAACTTGTTCTAACTTTACAAATATTAAAAACTCTATTTGTATATAGTTATTTACCAAATTTTTATAAACATTTTAATTTTTTATGTTAGTCATTTAACATGTTAAAAATATTTGAATTATTAGTATTATTTTTTTCTTTTACTTCTATTAAATAAATATTTTATTTCAGTTGAAAATAAGAGAAATTTCATTAGCTAACATAATTTTCATCCATATTTATAAATTTAGCAGCTTTAAAAAGTATTTATAAATATAACAGTTTTTAAAAAATCTTCATTTCAGTGAATTAAAGAAATCACTGATAACTTATCGGTAATCAGTGATAACTGATCAGGTAATCAGTGATTACATGCACGAAATAAGTGAATCAATGATTACCTCTATGAGATATCAATGATTACTTATGCAGAAATTAGTGATTACTTATGTGAATAAGTAGTAATTTTGTAAAATTTTAGACATGAATTTGAGTTTTTTACTATTTTTGTAAATAACTTTTTGGGCTGCTATTTTTATAAATATTAAACTTTTTTCAGTTATATATACAAAGTGTAACATCCCAAATTCCCAAAAACATGGAAATGGACTAAAATGCAGCGGAAACATAAATAACAGCAACTCTCAAATTAAATACATCTCATTTAAAGTCAAAACTAAACAAACTTTATTTCGTTCACAATAAAATCTCCACAAATCTAAAATCCATCAATAAAATTTTATTTGAGCTTAGTTTAAAACAGAAACAATTCAAATCAACTAATTAGAGTTTTGGAACAAACAAAACATGAAAAACAATATCAATAGTGAAAATAAAATCCCAATAGTCCACTAAACAAGAACGAAATAAAAACACACCGGCTTGTAAATCCAACCCCAACCAGTCACCATCCACGATCCCGTCATTTACCAGGTTTCTTCTTTTTATTACCTGAAAAAAAAACATTTGTAGCATCATGAGGCTATGCCCAGTGAGAATAATGTTAATTTAATAGCAATGCCATGAGAAATTTTCTAAATTCCTTAAGTCCATAATCGGCCTCACAACTTCCAAATAACTCTCAACTTCCAAATAACTCTCAACTTCCAAGGCATAATCTCAACTCTAGAGAAAATCCCATTCTTTTATTCTTGTTACCCAATGTCTTAGCTCCACTTTATTCACAATTAAAATGAGTTGCACACTCAAAGCATTGAACCCGTGTCACCACGATTCGACTTTTGAGTTATTCTTCTTATGAGTTTGCAAAGACTCACAAGCGAACCTACAAGTTTATTCTCTACCATTGATCAAATGGAATGAACCTACCCCGCTAAGTGTAATTAAGTTGTGCACAACTCTAATTCACCCCTTAACGGTTTATTCTTCATTAAGTATGGCCCTACTTAATGCGAACCTACAACCACATTATTTAAGGCATCGAATAATGTGATTTTAAAGAAAGCATCACTACCAGAATGCTTGACAAAGCCTAGGTCCAGTTTCTAGCCCAGAAAACACGTTTCCTCCTAAAACTGATGACCTTAAATAGGCTAAAACTCAAAAATTCCAAAATCTGGAAATTTAGTGTATTTTCAGCGTTAAAAGGTCTAAAAATACCTAAAATTAGATCTCTAACTTATGAGACGGTTCCCCAAAGAAAACCCACTCCAAAAAGCCAAACTAGCCTAACTAGTGCGGTTTTACTTCTTTTTCGGCGCAAACCGATAGGTAAATTTTAATAAAATTTTCCAGCAGTTTTAAAGACTTAAGAACCGCCCCTAAGTCATCTAGACACACTTAAGAATCATCCAAAATTAATCCCCCACCTAAACTCCCAAGAAAATGGGTTTGACTGGACTAATTTCCACATAAGGTTCTATCGTTCCTGCTTTTCAACATAGAAATCCAGCAGCTTAAACACTCTTTAAAACACCCAAAACGAAGTTAAAACTTAATCCAAACATCAAAATAATCCATCCAGTCTGAAATCCAAAATTTAATATCAAAAGAATAATTCCAGGCATGCATGCATCTTAATCTTTATAATCCTTAACTCCCAAAAACAATTATTATCAACCATCACAAAACATGCTTATAAAATTCACCCACTTTAAATCATTCAAATCACACAAACCAGATTTTAATTATACTTATAAAGAAGCAGAAAAAGAAACATGAAATTGATCAAAGATTAACAAAACTCTCACCTTAATTCCAATTAATGCAAAAGCAAAACAATTCAAAAAAAGTGTTTCCTTCCTCAATTCCACAACCTGAAATCAAGGTCTAAGGTTCTTAAAACCTACACAAAAGTATCTAAAATTATAGGTCAACACGGAACGATCAACGAGACGGAAAAACGTGAAGGCAACCCTGAAGGGTTGCCTTCTTGTGTCGGCCAGCAGCCGCTGTTGCCGTGGCTTGTTCTTTTGTCGACGGTGGCGGTCCCAACAGTGTTTTTGAAGCCTAATTTGGTGATTGGTTTGATCGGTAAAGGCCTTTTTTTCAAGATTTAGGATTCTAGGGTTTCTAAGGTTTGAATCAAAATTCAATCAACAAAGGGTTTGAGAAATTGGTTTCAAGAAAACAACTAATCCAAGATCAAAAATCTACAATTTAAAAGAAATTGTTGAAAGAAGAACCAATTTACCTTTCTTGATTGAAGATGAAGTTTTTCCAATTCCTCCAAACTACTCTGAATTGAACCCAACGATGGTCACCAAAAACTATAAAGAAGAGAAGGAGAAATTAATGGAGAAAATCCGGCCTAAACCCCTCCTTGGGCGGCGCAATGGGAAGAAGGAGAAGAGAAATATGGAACCCTACCTTTCCTTTCTGTCTCTGTACGTTCTGTTCTCTGTGTCAAGCCTTCACCCCTTTTTTTGCTTTTCTTCCCCTCTCCCATGCCACTTCACCTCCTTTTTTTTTTAATAAAGATAATGTCCTTTATTTAATTTTTGTAAAAAGAATTAAAATTAAAAACACTACTTCCTCCTTAAACAAAAGAAAAAACAAACCCACATATTTAAATAAATAAATTATTTATTTAAATATTACTTACAGGAAATTCGGGTCTTCACACAAAGCCCCTAAAAATAATATAAGATTATTTTTTATTATTATAAAAAATATGAAAAAGTTAAATAATTGAAAAGCTTATGAATTAAACTTAAAATTAAAGTATATGAAATTTAAATAATAATATATACTAATTTTCAAATATTAGATAAAATATCACATATGATACACGTAAAAAGATTAGTGTATTTAAATACTTATAAAACTGATATTCTCTGAATGTACTGTTCAAAAAGACTATGAATTACAGATTCTCTTAAAAATAATTTTTTCATTTATAATTCTATGATGGACTTAAATTAGCTAGTACACATCCAAAAGAGGTTAGGCCATGACCATTAATTGAACAGTCCTAGAGGCACTATTACCCCTAATCTGTTAAGGCATGAAATTACGCATCATGGGCTTGCATTCAAGTTTCAAGTTGTTGTTTAGTTATTTATTACACCTAATTAAATTATAGGGAAATTCACATGTCTGTCAAAATCAAGGGAAACATTTATAAATTTACGAGAAAAAAATATTTATGAAAATGTTAGAATATCAAAGGTGGCTGCTTCTTATAAGAAGATATCATAAATACCCTTATTTTCATATAAGTATATTAGTCAATTAACGATAATATATCAATGATAAATGTCGGTTTTGAAATTGTCGGTTCTGAAAATTTAGGGATTCAATAAACGCAAAATTGAAGGGCCAAAAATATCTTTTTCCCTTAAATATCATAGAACTAACCGAAGATAAACGTATGAAATGCTTTAAATATAAATGGGTAAAACCTTGAGACATTTGCTATCAAAAAAAAAAAAAAAAAAACCTTGAGACATTCAATATGATCTGGGTATACCTTCGTTAGGATCTCACCTGCTTTGGAGGGAAAGTGAAAAGGGATTGCTTGGAGAGATATTAAAAAGTAAAAATATTTTCTTTTTAATTGTTGTGGCAATTAATAGATTTAAAAATATTCATTTACCGTAGGTTGATTTTCACATCTTCAAACCCTTAGTCAAACTAGGACCATTTGTGTTTAAAAAAAAAAAAAAAAAAAAAAAAAAAAAAACCTAAGACCATTTAAAACTATTTTATTAAATATAAAATAATTAGAAGAAGATATTCCCAAAGGAGTACTATTTTCTAATACATAAAAAGCTTTTAACAAAAATAAAATTGAAATACTATACTAGTTAATATTTAGGTGCGTTCTATGTGATTTTATATTTTTTTTATACTAGTTAATATTTAGGTGTGTTGCACGTGATTTTAAAATATAAAAAGTTAACCGTCTAAAAAGTAGTAAGTTAAATCTTCGGAATTATAGCCTATAGAACCAATACATAATATTGTTTGTATTTTATAATCTAGGACTTCTCACATGATATAATAAGTTAAATGAAATTGATTAAAAAAGATAATAATAGGTGAAATGAAATAAGAATATCATACATTGCTTCTTCATCCAATAAGATAACTTTTTAACATTTATCATTTTTGCTACTACACTTCTCTAATGTCTCAATTTTCTTAATTTTGAAAGCTATTATTTTTAATAAAAAAATATTACATCAAATTAGGGGAGAGAATATTCGAACTTTCGAGACCTCATAAAAAGGGAGGAAACTCGAACCTTTGAATGATCTAAAAGAATTGGAAAGTTTTCTTATAAAAACATTATGCAAAGTCTAATTATGATATAGAAGAATGGATTTCAATGAAGATAAGGTAAAAGGTATATTAATATTAGTGCAGCACTTTAAATTAGTTTAGATAATAATACATTTTTTAATTTTCATATTAATCAAATAGTTTGATAGGTTTGCCTTTTAATTTAGTTGCCTAAAATTTGTTGTGTTTGTGTAAGACAAACAAAAAAGGCCTAAAGTCTAATTCCATTTATATGGCCCAAATACTTTAATTGTTAAAAGCCCATCAACACATGTTGAACCCAATTATTTGCTTCAGCAATTTTTGTGCATCACGTGGATTGAAATTGATTTTGACCGAGAGATTAAAAGGAGAGAGGCGGCGTTCTCTTGCGCTTCGTCTAAGGGTGTGATTTTTCTCTTTGAAAAATTGTGAGTGGCTTCATCTGTGCGAGATTGAGTGAGGATTGTTCTCTATTGTAATCTCTATGATTCAACATAGTGAAATCTGTAACGATAAATAATAGGACGTAACCTACAATTAAAATGAATTAGACTAAATTTTGGTGTTGTATTTCTTCCCTTTTATTTTAGTTTATTATTCCGTTTTATAGTTAAATTTAGGTTTCGTGAACCTATCATTCCCTAATAAATTTTCAATGCATTCATTGTAACATATTTGAAATAAATCATTCAGTAAAAAAAATAATTTAATTTAAAATATACAAAATATAATATGAACTTATCAAAATCATGATTAATGGCAACGAACTAAAATATCAAAATTATGAGACAATCAATACAAAAAATAGGTTTTGCAAGCGAAAATTTTCTCTAGTAAAGCTCTAAAAATCGCCGGTAAAGGCTATGCGGTAAAATTCCGCCGGTCATATTCGCCGTAAAGCATTGAGAAAGCCTAAATTTGCTGGTATAGCCTAATTTTATAATTTGGCTTACATAAGGCTATACCGACGAATTTCACCGGCATTTCTTCGAGAAGCATTTTTTTTTTTTTAAAAATTCAATTTTGCCAACGAATTTTGTTGGCAATGCTACCTTTGCCAGTGAATTTAGCTGCCAATGCCCAATTTTTTTTTTTTTGAAACAATTCCATTTACTTTGTACTAATAGATTCAGGTGGACTCGAACCACCAATCTCTCAAAATTTCATTGAATTTTGAGCGCTCTTCCAGTTTTTGAGCTTACGAATCTTCATTTGTAAAATAAAAAAAGGTTTAAGATGCTCTAAACATGATAAACTTAGATAATATCCTAAACTCTGACATTCAAGTTTAAGGTACATGAAAATAGCCTTAAAAAGTTAATTCTACATGTCATTCAAGTTCTTCTACATAATTCTTCTGTACATTTGATAGAATTTTCATCTTCTCCATAATTACTTATAAAAGGCATGTAATATACGTGTCATTTAATCTGCATTTAAAAAAAAGTGTTAACAAACTCAAAAATCAATATATAATTTCAATACTTAATGTACAAAATATACTTCATATGAAAACATTAAAGCAAACTAAGATATAGAAAAGTGACTACCTAGCATAACATACATAATGTACATGATATACTTAATCTAGACACATCACAGTAAAATAAATAACAGAAAGGCGAACATTTAGCTAACGTATATAATTTACATAATATACTTAATTTGGTCACATAGCAACACATGAAAAATCAGAAAGATAACTGTTTATTCTAACGTAGATAATATACAAAATATACCCAATCTGAACACATAGCACAATAAAAAAAATTAAAATATACATAATATGCGTAGTATACATGTTTTTTTTTAACCTGCATTTGAAAATAAAAATATTAGTAGAATATATAAACATGCTAAATGTACAACATATGGTAAAAAAGACCTAGTAAAAATAGAACATAATGTACCTAATAAATTTTAGCGAACATAATGTACAAATTATACGTAAACAGCATGCATCAAAGTACATTAAAACCCAGAAAAACTTATGAGAAAATGAATAAAAACAAAAAAAAAAAAATGGAGGAAAATAAGTTTAAAAAAAAAAAAGAAAAAAGTCAAACATTTCATTTGATCTATGCTTTTCCTCGTTTAGATATTCAAGATTGGTGTGAGATCTAAGATTTCATGAAAAAGAAGGAATAAGTATGAAAGAAGAAAAATGATAATTTTTTTGCAAGATCTCTCTCAAATTCATGTATTTTCAGCAAGAATTCTTCAATATATAACATTTTCAAAGCTTTTTGATGAAAAAATGGTGGTTTTTCTATGAAATATGGTGGGTTTTCTATGAAAAATAGTGAGTTTTCTATGGAAAATGGTGGTTTTTAGAAAGAGAAAAAAATGGAGAGAGCGAGAAATGGGTGGTGCGGTGGAGGGGGAGGTTTTGAAAAAGAATAAGGGTTTTTTTTTAAAAAAAAAATTGATGTGATGTGTGTGATGTGATGGGAATGGTTTTTTTTTTTTTTTTCCTCTCCACATGGTTAATTAGCATTATTTTGTAAAGTGGCTACCCATATTATGTCATGTAATTCAATGGTTAATTAGCATTAATTTACTTATTCTTTTGGTTTTTATTTTTTTTGAAAAATTATTCTTTTGGTTTTAGTTGAGAAAATTCAAGTATTCCATCCTAGTCACTTGACACTTGATACCCCTCCATTCACCGCTTGCCATGTGGCTTAAAGGGACCCAAGTGAATTAATTATTATTTTTTGTCTCATTTCTCTCGATTCTCCTTGGTTTCACATCATTCTTTAAAAAAAAATTACAATTTTTTTAGCATAGTATTTTCAAAAACTTTTTTTGCTGTTTTTTGTTAATATATATAAAATAAATAATGTCAACATGAGTATATCTCAACTGGTTTGGCATATACTCCTTTCCCTTTGAGGTCGAAGGTTCGAGTCCTCCACCTCACTTTAATGTAATCTAAAAAATAAATAAAAGAAAAATACTTGTGTACAATAAACTGATTAATTTACTGTCAATTTAAAATTGTTTTAAAATATATGATAAAAATATTTGTTAACTTTATCTATTGAATTAAATATAAAAGTATTTTTTTTAAATTGATTTCCATTTCTTTTTACCTTATCAAAATAAATATTAAAAGAAAAAAAAGTTTGTAAACAATAAATAATGTAAAATGAAGAAGAATAAATTTTGAAAAAAATAAATCAAATCAAATCAAATTAGCTGCCTCCTCGGTCAGGAGATTTTGCACACCCAATTGATGAAAAGAGCAAAAATATAGGGTTTCAAAGCACTTAGTTTTAAAACTTATTAATGAGCTTGGTTATGGATTGGGCCGAATTCATTGAATTGATTTTAGCTCTTATTTATTGATTTATTAAGCTGATAATTATATATATATATTTTTTAAGATAATACATCAAATTAGGGGAGAATAGCTTTAAACTTTCAACTAAAAAAAACAGAATTCATGTTTTTACTAATTGAGCTATGCTCATTCAAAACAGATAGCCATATTTAGATGTTCATAAGCAGTAGCCACATTTAAATATTGATAATCAAAATAGTCAATTTAAAAAAATCAGCTTTTGGTCTGCAGTCAACTCAAAGTACCTGCCTCCTTCATCAAAGAGCAAAAACATAGGGCTTCAAGTCATTGGGCTTAAAACTTTATTACTGGGCTTGGTTTTCAATTAGGCCAGGTACATTTAATTTGATTTGCACTTTTATTAATAAATTAATAAAGTAAACGATCAATTTTTAAGAGTCTATATAATATTTAGCCATTCAATTTATAATTTTTTTCCGCTATTCTGAGATTCTCTATTTTTTAATTTACAAACTACACCATTTGACTATATCCAATATTCCATTTAAGTATTTGTTTTATCTTTATGTTGGAAAAAAATATTAAGAGGCTTACTTTGAGGCATAATAAATTGTGAGTCTCATTTGAATTAATGTAATTAATTAACTGAGAATTAATATTTAATGCAAAGTTATTAAATATGAATATGTTTGAGTTGAATGAAATAAAACTCTAAAGTACCCATGTTGAAATACCATTAATGTGGTTTTTGATAGTTATCCCACATTGATAAAAACCAAAAAGTTCCTTTTATATATAAGGAAGGAGCTTCCTTACTTCTTTAATACTGTAGCAATCACTTGTTAATCTGTTTGTTTGGATTTTGAATATCTATTGTTTCTTTATGCAATTTTGTTTTCATTTATTTGTTTAGCATCGTTTTTAGAATTTCCAACAACTTAAGATAATATTTTATTCTGTTTTATAAACTATTACTAAAATCTAGATTGTAAGTTTGAATGTTTTAAATTAAGTAAATTTTGAAAATCCCTAATATTTATTATTCGATTTTGAAATTGTTATATACATTTTGTATATAATTTTTATGTTTGGAGTTATAATTTCTCTTTATCTCTTCATCAAAATCGGTATTCAATTATAGAATAATATGGATTCGAGTATTGAATAAACACAAGTGACCAATGGTTCTATACCATTTGTGGCGATTGCACCTGTTGTGTCTACTATACCCGTTGTGCCTATTGTGCCAACACCAGTAATGCCTCATCCTTCTCAATTTGAAAAGTTAGAAAAATTCAACGACACTGAGTTTAAATATTCGTAGAAGAAGATGGTGTTTTATTTGACCACTTGGAACTTGGTCAAATTTCTGTTTGATGACTTTCCAAAATTAATAGAAGGAAATGATTATGATCAACCCACACTCTTGGCTAGGGATGAAAATTAAAACCGGAAACCAAAAAAATCAAAAAACCAAATCGAACCGAAACGTAAAAATAGAACAGTTTTAGTTTTCTCATATAAGAAACTAAAAGTCGAACCAAACCAAAAAAAGATTTCGGTTTTCGATTTTAAAATTAATGGCTCGGTTTAAACCAGAAACCAGGTATATATAAAATATACCGTAAGTTGTCAAATACATCACATGTTGACGAGTTGACACATTCCTTTAGAATCCCCATTTCAGACCTTGGTTCGATTGGTTCGATTCCAACCTGAGGTATTTTGTGATATTTTGATTTTTAACTTGTTAATTTGAAAATGGGCCAAGCCCAATGTGGTTCAGTCCGCCCAGTCTAAGCCCCTCCCACTAATTTCAAAAAATCGAAAATTGAACCGGGATTCACCAGACTGAATCGGTCCAGTTAGCCTCTCTAACCGGTTCGGTTATCATTTCTTTAAAATCAAACCGGTCCGGTTTCATCAGTTTGGTTAAAAAACCGCACCTGTTTCACCCATACTTCTAGCCAAGAGGTATGGAAACATGCTACGTTTTATTTTCTGCTTTGAGTTGTTTTACTCTATTCGTTTGGATTTAAAATTCAAAATATTCCGTTTGACAGTCAAGGTTGGTTAAGTGTTTTACTAATTTGTGGTAAAAAAATGTTGTATCTTGAGAGACTATCGTTCAATCACCATAGCCCTTTGCATTGGACGAAATGTTATCTTAAGGAAATTTGCATATTTTGCATGTCTCGTTTTGTTTATTTTTCTTCATTTATTTGAATCCATTAACCCTTTTGGTTACTGATAATTTATAAGTTTTCAAGTGACCATAACGTAGATATTCAAATGAGGATTCCAAAATATCTTGAATAATCTCGATCGAAGTTCAAACGAAGAAATTAGACTAAAATAAAGTTAAGGACGTTGGGGTGAAGTGGTATAATTGAAAATTTTTGAACTACAAGGATCTGTTGCCATTTTCAAAACAAAAGAGATGATTATGCATTTGAGAAAAACCATTGAGTTGTTATTTGAATTTTACCTATAAAAATTGAAAAATATCATACTTCCACATCATTATTAAAGTGCCACTTCACATTTTTGTTAAAAATTAACAATAATTTGACAATTTGGACTGAATAGTTAAATCAAAACCAAGGGGTTAAAATGTTGCGTTTTAAAACTTAGGGACCAAATAGAAAACAAAATAAAAATTCAGGGACAAAAATGTCTTTTTCTCCAAAGAAAAATGATTTGGCTGATTTCATAATTTTCTTGTTTGACTGACAGCTTTCAAAAAGCTTTTAAATCCCTTTTAATTCTCTATGTTTTCCTATAATACATTTTTCATTCATTCACTACCTCTTCATATTGGAAATTTATAATTTCTTTGTCACCAAATTTTGCCGTCACAAGGAATTTTTTTTTTCCTTTGATATTTGAATTGTAACAGCTGGTTGATTGAATTTTATTTATGTAATTTATGAGATGCTTTCCTTTTTGTCAAGTTGTCTCTTTCATCATTTTCCTTGTATTGTGTGCTTGCTTTTTCTTAGGAGGATGAGTTTTGTTTGGGGCTAGAAAACAAATGATATCTCTTGCTCTACTTTTTAAACATTTTTATTAAGATTTTTACTTCTGTTTGTTTAAGATTAGTGTGGGAAATATTGTGTACGACTAAGTATTTATCAGGCACTCAATCATCAACCTTTTATCAAACTTAAAGTAGGAGGATTCTTGAGAAAAGAAGTGTAACAACTAAACGAACGAAGAAAAGAGCTTCTCGTAGAAACTCTTTGCGAGGGGAGCTTGTATTGAATGTTCATAAATCAATTTTATCACAAGGAGATATTGTGATAAAATAAGACGTCATTACAAGTAGAAAAAAAACCGAAGAAAAAAGAGATTTTTTCATTTGTACTTTTACATTACTTTAAATTCTTGTATTGAATAACTAACCACTTAAGTAGATTTTTGCTGAGCTAGGTCCTGTGAGTTCTTACCAGTTTGAGATTTTTCACATTTAATCATTTAATTGTATCATCTCTTTTTACATTCTGCCATTTACCTTTCTGTCAATGCAATCACCGTTGCAAAACGGAAACTCGATGCTTAAACTCTGCATAATTGAAACTTGTATATTAATTTGTTTGACTTAAATGAAATTAATTGGAACTCAATTGAGAATAAGGTCTAATAGTTTGGTTCGACCTATTTTTTCCATAATTATTTAACCAAACCAAACACATCGTTTTTGCTTGAAAAGAAACAGCATTATCCAATGAAATATACCAAACCGATCCTTGAAGTGAACCAATGGTTTGGTATAATTGGTTCGATTTGTTGGTTTTGGGCAACAAAGTTTAAACCAAAAACTTTAGAGGAAATATATGAAAATATTAATTTTTTTTTAATTTGAGTGCACTAAAATCAAGGTTAAAGAAACAGAAGGGAAGAAAGTTGCAAGATTGAGAGGTAGAATTACAAAGGGAGACGAGAGATTAATATTTTTTTTGTTCAATTATTTAATAAGGTTGCATAGTGACCAAGTAAAAATAGGTAAAAAAAAGCTCATATACTTGGGGGGTCTTTTTTTATCATTACTTATATATACGGTTCAGTTCGATTTTATATGATTTTTTAATATAAAAAACGGACCAAAACCGGTTCACATGACTTTTAAATAATACAAACTAAAAGAACCATTGGTTATATTAGTTTACAAATCGGTCGGTTTTTTCTGGTTTGATTGGGTTTATTGTTCTTTCAGACTTTTTAAACATCCCTAATAATCACAAAATCAACTAATAAATGATTAAAAAAAAAACCAAATCATCCAAATAAAGCAATTCGGCTGGCCAAGCTCAAATCACAACTAAAATTGAAAATTTAGTAAATCAAAATCCATAAATAAATAATTTGAACAAATAGAACCTTTAACAATATGAAAAGTGTTTTTGCCTAAATTAATATGTCAACAACAAGCTATGAAAAGAAGTTCAAAACAAATACTAAAATAATAAATTATTTATAATTTAATGATAGAAACGTTAAATCTCAACTATAAAAAATTCAATCTCCATCATAAAATCAAGGAGTGAAAAGAAGTTGAAACCAATACTAAAATACTTCAATCTAACCATAATTTGAATGCTATTCATTTTACAAATTTTGTTCCGTTGCCCAAATAATTTTGAAAGAAGAAGAAAAATAACGAAAACGGTTAATTATTTATAGGGTTGGTCTTAAGATAACAGGGGTTCGGTACGAAATGAGATTTTGGACCCCCTATTATATAATTTTAAATATAAAAAATACACAAACAAATATAACACTATTGACTTCAATCAAATAATGAATAAACTAATACAATTCAAAATTTCATTTAAAAAGTAACATTCTTATTGAATATTTAGATGCAAAATCATCTACTACATTTTCAACATCAATGTCTTCTAAAGTTTCACTCTCAATTGATATCAAAGCTAATCCAATGAGCCTCTCTTGTGACATGGTGGACCGTAAATAAAATTTCAACAACTTCTACTTTGAAAAACTTCTTTTCACGCGACGAACTGTAATAGGAATCGTCAATAATATTTTGTATGCAATGGAAGCATTTGGAAAAAAAAAACCATTTTCTTTCAAACAATTCAATATGCTTGTTGCTCCAATATTTTCATTTGGTAAAAGTTCTCTAAACAATTTTAGTTCACTATATAAATCATTCCCATCAATATCACCATATTGCCCATCTTTCAAAAGAGTTGTTTCTAAATGAGTGCAACAAGATTTCAAATCATTATCACCTAAAGATTTTAGTTTCTCAGAACTAAACAAAAATCCAAAAATACTTTCATATTGCTCAAATCTCCGAGTCAATGAGACAATAAATTGATCAACCATGTAAAGAAAATAATGCACCCTAAAAGATTCTTCTGGTGATAAAAGAGCTTCATCAACACTCTTATTAAATTATCTTTTTCTACGAGTTACATGTTTTTTAGGAAATACAGAATCAATTTCCAAATCAATAGCTATTTTCTTGGCATCATCCATAGCATTGGAAAACCCATTTTCTCTGTACTTATAAAAGAAATAAATCAACCCTTCAACTTCAACAATTACAACATTAAGAAACATATTTTTGCTTGTAACTTTTACTCACCAAATTAATTGCATGTAAAATTTCACACCAAATAGCTTTAGCAAGTAAAAACTCAAAATTACAAAGTTCATTTGTAGCTAAAGATCTAGCTTCACTTTGTATTTTAGAATCGTTGTCTTTATCCGTCACTTCAAGAAAAACTTCTGGAATATCACTAATTTGAAATTTTATTGCTTTAACACTTTCCACACGACTTTCCCATTGAGTATTTGACAACGATTTAAGCGCCAATCCTTTTATATTATTTTTCAAAATGTGCCAACTCTTTGTAGAATTAGAAAATATTGTATAAATTCGTTGGACTACTCCAAAAAAATCTCTTGATCTACCATAACTATTTTCAATGTCACACAAAGTCAAGTTAAGACTATGAATACCACATGGAGTATAAAATACTCTAGGATTCACATCTAAAAATCTTTTCTGCACCTTGGTATTTCCCTTTCATATTTGATCCATTGTCATAACCTTGTCCTCTTACATTGTCTATGTCAAGATAAAGAGATTTCAACACATTTTTTAATACTTCAAAAAAACTTTGGCCCGTCATGTCATCCACAACTAAAAATTCTAAGAAAAATTCTTCTATTTTAACTAAATATGTCGAGACATTCACACATCTTAATATCGTTCTTGGTGACTAATATCAAGAGTACAATATAATATGACTGAAAAATATTTTGCCTCTTTTATTTTCTCAATGATCTTTGTTTTAATCTCAAAAGCAAGCATTTGTATCAATTCATTTTGGACTTATGACCAAGATAATGATGATGAAGATCATTGTTACTAACTCGTCGAACATGTTCTTGAATGATATGATCAAACTATAAAAGAAGTTTTCTTATTAGTTAAAATATATGTTGTAATTCACTATTCAGATGAGATTGAGTTGGGTTAGTGCCTTAGTGAGGATGGAGAACCCCAACATGTCCAATATGGGACCAGTGAATAACACAGACTTCAAAGTTTCTACATTTTTGCAATTTGATATGATCTTTATATTCTAATAATCTATCTATATATATAATTATTTGAATTATCACCACATAATTACTTAAGATTTCATACAAATAAATTCTTTTAATCAACTTCTTCAATTATATTTTTCGAAATTAAAATATGTAATAGATATAAAAACCTACAAGAATAAACTATTATACATAAAAGTTTATTCTCATCAACGTACAAGAATGAACTATTATATATAAAAGTAACTAAAATTAATAAGTAAAAAAATATAGATTAAAAAATAGTTAAAGACAAGAATTAGAAAAGTTAACAAACTGGTAATGAGTTGAATTGAATCGAATTGTATTATTTTTTAAGTATTAAAATGCATTGTTTAAGAAAAAAATTGAAAAATAAACTTAAAATTTTAGAGAGATTGAACAATGAACTCATGAGGATGATTAAATAATTTTACTTTTGAATTTAAATAAGAGATTGTTAAAAAAAATAACCACCGAAAAAGAGTTATGAGGGTTCGTGTTTCAAGAATAAGAATTCAAAGAAAAATTGCAGGGGAAAAGATAAAATCATGTACTAAGGGGAGTAAAAAAAAAATTGTCTGACAACACATATTTCAAAGTAAAACTTAAACTTTAAAAAAATATTATTTTTTTTTTTTTTTTTTAAAAGTATGGCCCCAAAAGAAAATAAGTAAAACGAAAACAGTCTAACCTAAAGAATAGATAAAGATTTTTTTTAAAGTGGGGCCTCAATTGGGGCCCTGTACAAGGGTCCTGGAATTGGATAGACATGTTCAAGGCCGACCCTGATTATTCACTCTTATCTCTTATGTCTGTTTTGGCATTTTTATTGGAGGGTTTTGTTTGTTTTCATTTTCAGAACTTCACACAAGTCACACCTTATTATGAAGATGGCCAAACACATAAAAACCACGGTGTTTGTTAGATGTACAAAAAAAAAAAATACCCAGTCATTTTTTTAAAAATAAAGGTCTTTTCACTAATTTTACTTTAAATAAACGTCTTTCACTGATTTTATTGATTCACAATAGAGGTAATCACTTATTTATACTAATTCACATATTAATTGATATTTCGTACATGTTATCACTGATTCATTTTATAAAATTAACACTTATTTAATGGATACACATGAATGAGGTTATTTTAAAAATTACTACTTAAAAATACTTTACTTACAAATATTACAATAAATTATGCTTCCCATTGAAATTTCCCTTAAAAAAACCTGCAACCAGTAAAAAAAAGACTTTTTATGCAACCCACTTTTACTTTATTATAAAAAATAACAATCATCTAACTGAAATTTCAAAAATAAGATCTTTACTTTATTATAATAACCTTTTCTTAATAGAATTATTTCAAAATTTAACCAAAATAGATATTTAAAGACTAGATATATAGGGACGATCCCCATAGGAAAGTCCCTCCAAAAATAGTCGTATGCCGCAAAAGAGCGGCGAGCATAGGAGTGTTCACGGGCGGGCGGGGACAGGAACATTCCCTCCCCGTCCCCGCTCTCATTCCCCGTCCCCATCCCTGGTAAATTCCCCGTTCAAAGAGGTCGGGGACGGGGATGGAGATTCCCCACGGGAAAATCACGGGGAACAGGAAATTTTCCCCGTTTTCACCTAAAACAAAATAAATTATAATAATTACAATAAAAAACAACACATTAATTAAAAAAAAAAACAAAAAAACAGTGTGAAAAACAGTGAAAATGACATTTTTAAAAAAAGTTTTATATCAAGCCTATCAAAACAGTTTTAAGAAAAAAAATTATAAAACAGTATTTTAAAAAACTATTAAAAAACAGTTTTATAAATAAAAAATGAAAACAATGTTTTAAAAAACAGTATAAAAAATATTTTAAAACAGTTTAAATATATATATATTTTTAAATAATTTATATATATATATTATATTCGGAGATTTAATAGGGGATTCAACGGGTTTGGAGACGGCATTCCCTATCCCCAAAACTCAAACGGGGATTTTTCATCTCCATCCCCTGCCCCATCCCCATTAAGAACGGGGATTCCCCACTACTTTCAAGGCAAGACCCCCCGGGATAATGAACACCCCTAGTCGAGCACAAAGTATTCTTTAGTAAAAGGCAAAAGAATAGTTCGCTCTGTGCTCACCGCACGGCTCCGTGCCATATGATAGAATAACTGCTTACTTTATATAGTTGATGGACGGTCTATAAAAGATGAGTTTCTACGATGTGGGAAAATTCAGCTTCCATATATATTATGCTCCTCTACCAACTAGGATGGGATCTCTAATTCAATCATTTTATCAATCTATTCATTAAAAAATAAATATCATTTAGAAATATTGAATAGAGGTCTAAAAAAAACAAATCAAATTCATCGTTGAATTTAACGAACCAAACTGATTTGGTTCAATTTTACACGTTTGGTTAGATTCATGTTTATAAAAGCTAGTTCGTCGGTTTTATATCCCAGACATAATATGATCTGCTTTTGAGTATAGTGAGTGATTTAACTTCATATTCAATATGGGCAGCCTTGGATAAAAAAAAAATATTCAATATGGTATCAGAGCAGGAGGTCCTGAGTTCAAACATCTGTTATGTCATTTTCTCTTATTTCCTCCTCATTTAAATTTCATATGTTTGGGTCTTGTGCAAATATTCAAGCCCACGTGTAAGGTGGTTGTTGAGATATATGTGATTAAATTTATCTTTATCCATTAACTTAAACTTTTAGATCAATTGGTGATTTAATATATTTAATAGATCTCATGTTTATAATATAAATGTAGGAATATTGAGAAATGTAATACATGTAATTGAATTGCTTATAGATTGTATTGACTATTATAAATACAAAAGATAAATGAAATCAAAAGATAAATAGATAACATACCAAATATATACTATGGTTTCAAGTTTTTAAGTGTCTATGTTGTGAGCTCGAAACAAGGATTTTAAATAAATTTATTTCAAACAGTCCAATCGAAGCTGTTATGTCAAGAAAGTTTGGAATCAAAATACACATGTTTGACATCATCAAGTGACATGGACAAAAACGCGAATGATTTGACACTGGCAAAATGGATTTTGCAAAGTCAAGGTCAAATATTGATGACGTGGCACTTCAAGGTCATATTTTTGGATGACGTGGAGTTCAAACGATGACGTGGCAATGGAAAACGAATCAACATGATGACACGTGGAAGGAAACGGCCAGGGCTAAGAAAAGAATCCTGAAGCTCGATTTGGAGCTAAATACAAACGACAGTGGCTGCATTTAAATTTTGAATCTTAAAGTTCATCAAAATAAAGACAGTAAACTTTTAAATTAAAAAAAAAAAAGTCCATCTGGTGGTCGATCCTCGACAGACGTGCGACGATGTGCAAGACCGCGTGAGCTACGAAACCCCAGGGAGCATCCGGATTACCGGGATTCGCGATTGACCGCAGCGCTCCTCCGAGACCGGGCTGACCGAGGTTTCAGCTTTTTCTCGGTTTTTGATTAATATTTTTGACCGATTTTTCATCAAAATTTTCAACCTTTGGATCAACCATAAAGCCCATCAACCTGGAAATATAAGCTAAAACACATTTTGGCTATTCTTTAACCTTTTTTTGTTTAATATTAATAAATCGCTTCATCATCTTCAAATATCTCCCAAGTGCTCCATCATTCAATTTTCTCTTTCAATCCTAATTTTGCTTATTATTTTATTGGTCTATTGTGTGAAAATCGTGATAATTTTAACTGTACAAAATTTGTGTATCTCCTATTTGAGAGGATTTGTGAGGTTCTTTTTAATTCAAATTCATTGGGATTTGTATTAAGGTTGGAACACCTTGGGGTGTGAAAAGAAATTGGTTGATCCTGAACCAGTGAAAGGATCGGGGTTTTCTCTTTCCTGTCAAAATTAAGGGGATTCATCTTGTTCTGTTTCTCACCTGCAAGATTTTTCAAGTCATATTGAAATTGTCAAGGAGCCTGGGGGTGTAGTGGTTTTAAACCACTATAAAAATCTTGGTGTCTTCTTTCCCTAAACTTTTTTAATTTTCGCTTGTTTTGTTTTTATTGTTTTGCTTCACTGCTCATGCTAATAAATTGCTTGATCAATCTTGATTAGAAATATCATTTGTTCAATTAATTCATAAGTTTGTAACTTGAGCCCTTTAATTGGTAATTTATTTAATGATTGAAAAACTTTATTGGTTCAAAAGTCGATTTATAAATTCATAAATTTTTTAAAGCAACCCTATTCACCCCCCCCTCTAGTGTTGCCATTCGATCCTACAAATACATCTCTGTACTTTGGGTGTGACAACTTACACTTTTAAATAAATTTATCTTTGTAAAACAATTGAAGTCTTTTATTTTATAGAAAATTTGCGTGGTTATGTTTGAAAATTGGCATGCCAAAAAACCGTTTAATCTTAATTTTCAAATCTAATAAATCCACAAGGAACATCAAGTCCCATTTCAGGAGTTCAAAGATGTATATCATAAAAACATCAACATTAAGCTCTTATGAGCTAAATACAAAGTACAAATCATTAAAGTTCTTAAAGTTCATCAAAATAAAGACATAAACTTTACAACAAAAGAGTCCATCTCGAAGTCAGCATCCCTCGATCACGCAGCACCACCTCCTCTCCCTCGACCTCTTACAAGGCATTACCTGAAATTTTGTAATATCATGAGCTAACAAACTAAGCCCAGTGAGAATAAACTAAAAAGGTAATTAAAAGAACTTAAACCGAAATAAACTACTAAATTCTAATTTACCGATAAATAAATAAACTTTAATTACTTAAATTAAAATAAAATAAATAAAAGTTTTTTTTTATCACAAAATAATGGGACGTTACATTGGGTTATTATCAAATCATACCCATGCACTATTTTTTTGTCATAAAATACACTTGCACTTTAGTAAAATTGCAAATCACACCCTTCAATCGATTATTTTTAACGAAATTTAGACTTATTTATATTATACACATACTACATATTCCAAAACCATTAAAAATTGCTAAAAATTTAAACATTTGAGTGTGATTTATAGGTTTTACATGTTATTAGCATAAGAGTTTATTTTAAAATTCTACACATGTGTCAAACTTTTTTTTTGTTATTTATCATGAAATCATAATACATGACATATGTAGAATATAAATATATTTCAATTTCGTTAAACCTAATCGATTGAATGGTGTGATTTACAATTTCATCAAAATGCAGAGCTATTTTATGACAAAAAATAGTGCAACGTATGATTTAACTATAACCAAAAGTCCTGGAAGTATTTTGCATTTATCCCAAAGATAAATTCTAAAATCAAAAGATAATTAAATTTTAAAATCATAATGAAGCCAATGTACCTATGAATTATAAACAGAACGGCTAGGCTATGAAGAGAATTGAAATCGATTTGAAATTTGAAATTGTCCACTGGTTTTTCCACTCATTAATTGGTTTGTTTTTATTGAACTTTTTTCGTTTAAACATGGTTTTATTTTATTTTATTTTATTATTTTTTTTAATTTCTTATTTAATTCATTTTCGTCTTTATGTTTCAAAATGTTTTACTTTGGATCCTTGAATTATACATATAAAGGGAAAACTGGAAATATAACCTAAATTCAAAAAACCTAAAACATAATAATCCGAAAGAAAAAAAAATATACAGTATAATATAATATATTTATGTACAATACGAAAAAGTGTAATAAACTAATATAATATACTGTACATAATATTATATATTTAAGTAAAGTACAAAGAAGATGCAATAAAGTAATAATATATAATGTACATAATAGTACGAAAAAAGTGTAATAAAATGATATAATTTTACATAATATATATTATGCACAGTACAAAAAAGATGTAATAAAGTAATATAATATAATGTATACAATATTATATTATATACAGTACACGAAAATACTAAAGTGAACGCAGAAAAAAAAACAAAAAGAAGAAGAACCATATTCATGAACAGTATAATAAAAAAAAACTTGTACTGTACAATGAACGCTTGAAAAAACCAAAAGAAGAAAAAGAACCATATTCATGCACAGTATAATAAAAAAAAACTTGAACTGTACAGTGTAAAAAAAACTTGAACTGTATAGTGAACCCAAAAAAAAATCATATTCATATACAGTATAATAAATAAAATACATATTGTACAACGAACTCAAAAAAAAAAAAGAGAAGAAGAAGAAGAAAGACCGTCGACCTTGGCTATCAGAAAATTGCAGATCTAAGGAATCGTGATTAAAAAAAATTATCGCAAACTCTAACTCAACAAATGAAAAACATCCCAAAAATAATTTTTTTTAAAAAAGCCATCCAAAAAAGAAGACGAAGAAGAAAGGAAATGAGAAGGTGAAAGAGGAGGAGGAGAAGAAGAAGGAGAGCCAAATCATATATGAATTTAAAAAACAAGAGAGAAAGACATTTGATTAAATGAGGGTAAATCAGGTATATTTTGATACTCTAAAAAGGCTATAAAAACATAAGAAATTTTGAAAGCTATAAAAACATAGGATGTAGCTAAATTAGGCTATTTACTAGATTATCTCACATATAAACTCATTTTCCCACTCAATTAAAATTTTGGATATATTTTAAAAAACAATACCTTTTAAGAATAGATTTAAAAAATAGCAAAACAATTCAGATTTTTATTCACTACTTAAATGAAGGGAAAAAAATTAAATTAATGAATTTATCAAAATAAAAACTAACAAAAACTTAAAAACTTTAGTAAACTCTAATTCAAAATATCTCAATAGCCACTTTAAAAAAATGATGAGAATCTTCATTCTAGGATATATGAGAAAAAAAATTATAAAAACAAATTGATTAATTCAATAAAAGAAAAAAAAAAGGAAAAAGACACTTTAGGTCCCCCAGTTTTGAGTTTATTGACAATTTGGTCCCTGAGTTTTCAAAACCGACCTTTTTGGTCCCTGAGTTTTCGTTTTGTTTACCATTTGGTCCCTGCTGTTAAAATTCTGTTAAATACTTGACTGAAAAGTGACGTGGCATTAAAATACTTATTTTATATATTTTTAATTGCTGACATGACACATTTTAAATGAGGTGACACTTTTTATTCATTATTTTTTAATGTATTTTAAAGTATTAATCTCTCCTCTCTCTCTTTCCACTTCTCTTCATCCCCTCTGTAAGCATCTTCATCAAGTCAACATCACCATGACCGGAAAACTCACTTTTGCCCAGAAAACTCGAACCCCTTCTCACTCCCATTCTCTCTCTCCTCTCTCTCATCACTTCGTCTTTTCATCGCTTAATCTCTGTTTTTCCAGATCGGACTCATTCTTTCTACTAATTATAATTTTCTTTCAATTTCTGTCTCGAATTCACCGCAGATCAAACAGGAAATTGTAAGTTTTAATTTTAATTACCATATCGAACCAGGACTCAAATAATCTAAAAGATGCTTTGAAGTATTATGCTCAGATGTTGTCTGAGTTACGGACTTCGAAGCTTGCCCCTCATAAATACTATGATTTATGTGAGTTTGTGTGTGTAATAGTGGGTTAAGGATTTCAATTCTGTTTTGCCTTTTGTATTGAAGAGAAGGGGAGAACTTTGGATGTTTTGATTTATTATTATTATTATTATTATTATCATGTGATTCCGTTTTGCCTTTTTTATAGAGGAGACTAGGCGGGGTTGCTCGATCATCGGATCTGAGGTGAACCTACTCTTTCGGATCTGAGAAAATAAACTGTAAATCCTTCAACATCAACGCCGAAGAACCTGTTCTTTCAGATCTGAGGTGAGTCACCGATGAATACGATGGGGTTCATGGTGAGATGAGTTCATCGGTGATGGGTTTGTAGTGGTCCAGATTTGGGTTCGTCGGTGATGAGTTTTGTGGTGGTGGTTATGAAAATAAAGATGAAAATGAGAAGAGGAAGGAGATGACTAAAGGAGAGAGGAAAGCCAGAGTTAAAAAGAAACAAAAAAAAAAGCCACATCATCATTTTAATTCCACATCAGCCATTAGTTAAATATTTAACAGAGTTTTGACGGCAGGGATCAAATTGAAAGCTAAACGAAAACTTAGGGATAAAAAAAGTCGGTTTTGAAAACTCAGGGACCAAATTGTCAATAAACTCAAAACTGAAGGACCAAAAATGTCTTTTTCCAAAAAAAAAATATTGTTGTTTAAGTAAATCGAAATTAAATAGGATTTAAATCAAAATTTGTCACTTAGATTTGATATTTGTAATATTTTTTTTTTTAATATATATATATATACCATGCAACCAGCTGAATCTCTTAGCATTCAAACCTCTAATTTAATAAAGAAATTATGAATATTATAAATATGTTATTGTTTTACTAAACTCGACAGCAAAACTAATATAAATTTGAGCTGCATTAATATTTTTAGGTCAAAATATTATTTCGGTCTCAACATTCCAATATAGCTTTCTCTACATTGAAAACTAAAGTTATTAAAATTTGCACATCTATCCTAAATGATGGTTGACGAAGGAAAAAAAACCTCATAGAACTTAGAATTTTGTAATAGCAGTGAGTAAGGTTGATTTTCACGTAGAATGAGTAATTAAATTAAAGTAAATAAAAGTGAGTTTTGTGGTTGGTGTAGACCCCTAATTTTGTCCGGTATCATTTAAAAATTAGAATTTTCCTTTTATTAAAAAAATAATAATAAAAATAGAATTAAAATTGCCAATTTATTTTAACACATCTTTTTTAATTATGCTAATCCAAAGTTTTTTCTAATAAAATTGTGTGTTTTTTAAAAGATTAGATCATAGTGGAAAAGTGGGGAAGATAGGAAAGTGAGGTGAAAATTTAAGGAAAATAATTTTGTTAAATAAAAGAGGATAGTTTTGAAAAACTAGATGAAAAGTGAACAATGAAAGAATTGGAAAAGATTGTAAAATTAGTCTTGCCAAAATAGGAAAAATTATGGATAAAATTTTGGTTAAGCTAAAAGAAATGGAAGAGTGTAAAATTAGTTTTTGCTAAAATAGGGAAATTTATGGATACAAATTTGGTTAAGCTAAAAAAAGATTTAAAAATTAAAATGAAAATGGATATTAAATTTTAATTTTATTTTAGGCAAAAAGAGGGGGAGATGATATATTTTGAATTCATAGACAAAAGAGGTAGGAAAAAAAGAGGGGGAAGAGGATAGGAAAATATTTTCAAAAAAATGGCTAAAAATGGAAAAATACAAAAAATTCAAAATTAATAAAAATTAAAATTAAAAGAAAACCTAAACCCTAATTTACCTCTATAAATTCATCTCATTCTCACATTTTTAAAGGAGAGGGAGGAGGCCCCCAATTTTATTTAAAAAAAAAAACCATTCACCTAATCTCCCACCTCCAATTCCTCCATCTTTTTCCAACCACCATTCATTCACTCTCTTGCCCCCCCAAATTTATTTAAAAAAACCACTCACCCAATCTCCCACCTCCAATTCTCCATCATTTACCAATCCATGATTTAACCATCATTCACAAAAGAACCTTATGTTTTCAAAAACTTCTATCTCTTCCACCATTCTCATCTCATCCAATTTTACCCACAATTCATAAAAATCAAATCCCAAAACTCTATCCTCTCATTTTCACACACAAAGGGGACTCCAAGATGTAATAGGGATGTTCTTAGTAGTTTTTATTTTTACATGAGTGTGCTTATTTATTTCTCTAGTTACATGATTGGTGTTGAGTTATTTCCATCTTCAAACAAAATAAGCTTCATCTTTCAAAAACTGTTTTTTTTTAGGTTGAGTCTTTTATGTTCAAATACATTCTGAGATTTATATATATTTATTTGATTTATGTGATAATTTTTTCATGAAAATAGACTCGAATATGAACACATGGGAAAAAGAATCAACTAATTCCGATTAGTGGTTTGAAAGTTATGATATTTTGAAGTTTGATGTTCAAATATATTTATATGCTACGGGAATTTCTGACCATCTTCAATTATGTGCATCTCCAGTGCTTGTTTTTTTAGATTTATTATTTATGGTTATTTTTTCTGTAAACTAGACTCGTAAATAAAAATTTAGAAACAAGAATCACTCCGTTTCGTTAAGTATAAAAAAAGATATGATTTTTCAAAGTTAGTATAAAATTCTGCATAATTTTTTGTTGTAAAACGAGAATGAGGTACTTTTTTTTCATGAAAAATTGTTTGTTTTTTTAATTAAAGATATGAATATTTTTGGGGGTGATAGTTTTATTCGATTGTCATATTTTGTATGTCATATTTATGTTTATGATTTATTTTCTTATCTTACACTAATTAACATTTATTATTTGTTAAGTTTATTGTTTTGTTTTTACTTAATGTTAAAAACTATTTCTTTTAAATATTTTTTTCTTTTTTTCTTCAAAAACTCATACCAAAAAATTTCTACTATTAAAATTTGGGAGTACAAAAATACTTTGATCCCAAAGTTTATGAATTAAGAAATTTTATGGTATGATTTTAAAACCAATTTGAAATAATTTTTTCAAAACCTTTTTCATCCTAAAAAGTTTCCTATGAATTAAAATTTGGGAGTACAAGAATACTTTGATCCCAAATTTCATGAATTAAGAAATTTAATGGTATGATTTTAAAACTAAGTTCAAATAACCTTTCCAAAACTTTTCATTCCAAAAAACTTCTTAGGAATTGAAATTAGGGAGTACAAGGATACTTTGATCCAAAATTTCATGAATTTAGAAGTTTTATGGCATGATTTTAAAACCAATTTAAATGATTTCTTCAAAAAATTTCATCCCAAAAAACTTCCCACGATTTAAAATTTGGGAGTACAAGGATACTTTGATCCCAAATTTTATGAATCAAGAAGTTTTATGGCATGACATATAAATCAATTTAAAGGACTTTTCTTCAAAACTTTCATTCCAAAGAACTCTCTATAATTTGAAATTTGGGATTACAAGAATACTTTGATCTCATATTTCATAAAATAGAAAGTTTTATGGTTTGATAATTTTCTCATTGATTTTCAAAAAATGTTTTCTAATGGCGTAATGCCACTCATAGTAATTTAATGATATCATTATAATGATTAATGATATGATCAAATTAACATGGGACATTTCAAAATAATCTAAAAAAAGAATTTGTTTTTCTAATGGCTTAATGCCACTCACAATTATTAACAATATCATTAAAATAATTAGTGATATTGACTAATAAATGTGGGACATTCCAAAATAATAAAAAAACATTTTGTTTTAGTAAAGGGCATTTAATGACATATTTGAGGTAAACCAAAACAGTCGTTTTTAAACGAATGTTTTAGGGTGCTAATACCTTCCCTAAACATGAATAAACTCCCAAACCCATTTTTTTAAAATCGCGACCATTTTCATTTTCGTCTTTCTCGGGTGACCAATCCACCCTTTTAAAACCAATGATTGGTGGCGACTCTTGTTTTCTCTCTCCCCCTCTCTTTGTTGTTCTTTTCTTTAACCTTTTTTCGGGATGGAAAGGGTTGTTTGTGTTTTTTAGAGGGTCGGCCGCTCGCGTCGTTCGGGTGTTGGAAAATAAAAAGAAAATACATTAAAAAGAATAAGAAATCAAATGAAAAAAGCTTCCAACTAAAGCTTTAAACTTGATTATGATTAATTAATTTTATCATCGATTCATAAATATGCATCCCTAAATTCTTCTCTAAATTGATTAAAAGTCATCATACTCAATCAATAAGTATCATTCCTTAATTATTATTTAGTCAAGATACGATCGTTGACTATTTCCTTAATCAATAAACAACCCTAGAATATGATAATATAATTTAATTTATCAAATGCATTAAGAAGAGAAGAATCCAATGCTAATAAGCAAACACGATACAATTGGATTTTTTAAATTAGAGCATAAAATCTTATAACATGAATAGAAAAATATCCCTAATCATTTTAGGCTAATTTGCTACTTAGATTACATCAATTAAACAATTATAAATTTAACGTTCTAATTAACGATATGATAAATTAATCAATGAACAAAAGGCCTTTTTTCAATTAATCAACAATAAAATATGCAAAGAGAAAGTATGAATAGAGAGTTAATAGAAATTAAATTCATAATAAAACTTCACAAATTCATGAACCAAATCTCGACATTTATATAGTTGGAATAAAAAAATTAGTTAGAAAATATATTTTTTATATACATAGAAAACATATTAAACTACCTAAAAAGTGCTAAAAAAAACAGGGGTTTCTCCACAAATATTGTGAAAAATAGAAGTAATTCCTGATAAATTGCAAAAGGAAAAGTATTGACAAAAATATTGTTTCTCGTCTGTTGAACAGGCGATTTATGCCATCTAAGCCTAAAACGTTTGTTCAACAGACGTTTTTCATCTTTTGACAAAAAATGACTAACTTGTGAACTCAAGATTTACCTTCAATATTCAAGCAATCATCGATGAAACCTACCGAAAATTGAAGCCTTTCTGTCGAATAGAGAGGTTTTGTAAATCTTGCGATTTGATGATTTTGGTAAAAAAAAATGGAGATTGAGTAGGCGAGAGGGGAGTTTTATGAAGATTTGGCAGGAAATCAGTGATAATAACGTTTGGAGATGGAGGGGGTGAGAAAAACCTTGCGATTTGATGAAGATTTGGCCGGAAATCAGTGATAATAACGTTTGGAGATGGAGGGGGCGAGAAAAACTTTGCGATTTGATGAAGATTTGGCCGGAAATCACTGATAATATTGCTTGGAGATGGATGGGGCGAGAGGGATTATAGTTCAAATGGAAAAAAAGAACAATGGGGAAGAAGAAATTGGATTGGTTTTCGTCTGTCGTAAATCGTCTGTTGTACAGACGATTTACACTTTTATAAAAAACGTCTGTTGTACAAACGATTTATCACTTCCCTTCACCGCCAGGTCATCAATCTGCGCCCAGTCATCAAAAACTGCAATATTTTTGGAAATACTTTTACTTTTACAATATCAATGTCATTAATTTAAAATAAAACAATATTCCTAAAAAAAAATCAAAAAAACAAGGGTATAAGGGATTACCAAATTCAGATCAAATGTGGCTTTAAATTAGCAAATATTTTCGTGTAAAATCTGTTCCTGATTCTGCTCCAGCCGCCAGCACTGTCTGGCTTTTTTCTATACAGCTATCTGTGCGCCGTGCCATAATCCAAGCCGAGCCAAACGCCTTATCTCCTTTGCTGACACCGCTACAGCCTAAGCGATGTGTCAGCCTCTCACATTTAGTGACATGTCACTCAGGCTATGTTCCAGCCCATAGTGTGCTGACGTCAGCGTCATTTTGCTCTCTCTTATTTGTTTAGTTGACTCATCATGACAACAGATCATTACTTTGTTTTATCTCTTCGCCGCAGCCATGAACCTTCACCTCTAGATAAGCCTCATCAATTTCCGGCCCAACCCTTAAATGAATGGGCCGGGGCCGGGCCTGTCAGGCCTACTTTAAAAATGGGTCGGGTCTGGCCCGGGCCTGACTTAAAATGGTAAGCCCAAGCCCAGTCCACGGGGTTGGACCTATGAGATAAAATACGGGCCTGGTCGAGCTTGACCCGTTTTTACGGGCTTGGCCCAACCTGTTTTAATTTTTATGAATTTAATTAATTTTACATTAAATTATTAATTGTATTTTTAAAAAATTATTTTTAACTTTTTAAATTTAAACTTAACTCTAAAGTGATGAAAAAAAAAGTTAATTTAAATTTTTACTATTTCATTATTAATTTAAACTTAACTCTATATATTAATTAAACTTAAATTTAACTATAAAGTGATGAAGTTAATTTATTATTGTGTTACTATATTTTTTTTAATACTTTATTTTATATGAAATTAAACTTTTTAAATTAAATTTATTTATCATTCTTTTAACTTAATTATTTAAAAAGAGACAAACTAAAATGGATAAAATAATAATAATGAAGTATATTGATTTCACCAATAAATAAGATTTACATAATTGTTTTTTCGAGAAATAATTTGCATCATTACAATGTAAATACATCTAACCTAGGTTGACACCTATTTATATGCATAAATCATGTGCATTTTTCTCAAATATAAAAAAATGACGAGAAATAAAATTACATGAATTTATTTAAAAAATATATATATATATATATATATATATATATATATATATTTTAAATAATTTTTGAACGGGCTTTGATCCGGGCTTCGGGCCGGGCCTGATGGGGGCCCTATGGATAAAGCCCGCGGGTCGGGCTTGGGCTCAAAAGCATGATTCATATCCAGCCCATTGATTTATAGTCGTCGGCCTTGCGGCCTCCATCGGTTGACTTATGGGTCCAGGCCTCACCGCCTTTATCCATATGATGAGGCTTACCTTACCTCTAGAGCATTCACTCTCGGCCCACGAGCTTTATCCATATGATGAGGCCTACCTCTAGAGCACTCACTTGCTGCCATGGTGCTGCCTTGCCACCGCTGCGACACCCACTCATGGGTTTTTGGCCCGTGATCCGTATTTTCTGCACGCCACGACCGCGAAACGTCAAGAATACGAAAACATACATAACTTCCTCGTTTTAAGTCCGATTTGAGCATCGTTTCCACTTATGTTCATAAAATTTAATGATTAACAATATTATAGACATTTGAATCATATTGATAATATATTTTAATAATTTTGGAGATATTAACACTAATAAATATGCAGTAATTACGAGTTATCACTAAAATTTAAAAAATGGTAAAATACAAATGATATTCATGTAGTTTTGATCAAATGCATGAACACCCATATGGTTTAAAAATAGAAAATCACATCTTTATAGTTTTAAATTTTGCTGATGAGACTCGATTCACCCCTTCAACATTGTTCCTCATTTCGAGCTATAAATTACGGTCAATTCTAAACTTCAAAATTGTCAATAAATGAAAGAGTTTATTATAATCAAAATATCATGTATGATTGAAGCCATTAACTCTTTTGTTTGCTAATTATTTAGAAGCTTTGAAGTAACCATAACGTAGACCTCAAATTAATGATTCTAAAACATCTTGAATTATCTAAATCGAAATTCAAACAAAGAATAACATATGTCTAAAAGAAAGTTAACGGTGTTGGAGGCGATGAGTTTCATTAGCATAATTGAAAACTAAATAAGTATAATTTACCAATTTTAAATTATAGGGAGTATTCATGCATTTGACTAAAACATAAAAGTCTTAGTAGGAGTGTTCGTGGGGCGGGGCGGGGATAAAGAATGCATTCCACGTTCTCGTCCCCACATCCTAAACCATTCACCATCCCGCTAAAATCCCTGCTTAAAAATTCGGGGATTCTCCATGGGGAATTTATGAGGATCGGGTTCCACACAAGGAATTTTTCCCGTTTACAAAGTACTTTTTTAATATTATTTAAATTTATAAATATCTTTAATTATATTATAATTAGTACTTGTAGATATATTATATATATTTTAGATATTATCATTAAGTTTTGGGTCAAATACCATTATGGTCCATGAACTTTCACTTCAGTTTCATTTTCGTCCCTAAACTTTCAAAAGTTGCATTTTTCATCTCTGAACTTTACAATTTGTTTCGTTTTGGTCCTTCCATCTTTGTTTTTCCGTCTTTGGACACTACCGGAGGGCTTATGTGGCATGTAATTGATAATGTGATGTTATATAAATATATCTTGAGGTTAAATAGCATGAAAAAATAAATATATAGTGAGGTTAATCTCATATTTTTCTCGTTAATTTTAGTCTTAAATCTCACTGTATATTCATTTTCCACATCCTTATGTAATAATATGACTCAGAGAGAGAAAATTGTTTCTCATTAAATTGAATAATAAGGATTACATCAGTATTTATAATAGAGAAAAGAATATTCTAGAGAGTAAACTAATCCTCAGTAAAACCTAGATCCCAACAAAAAATATAACGATTTTTGCTAATTACAAGACTTGCCACTAGCTTCCTAATTACACATTTATCATCCCCTTCAAACTCGGGAGGCGTCAAAAGCAAACATGAGTTTGGAACAAAGCCGAGTAAATGAATCACAATCAAGGATTTAGTAAAAACATCACCCAACCGATCTAAGGTAGGAACTATTGAAGAACTAAATCCTTTTCGAACAACCCTTTTTCTCGTACAAAATGATAATCAATCTCGATGTGTTTTGTACGGGCATGAAATCTTGGATTAGAAGCTAGCATAATTGTGGATTTGTTATCACACCATAGTATAGGAGGAGTGGGCGGAAAAATTTGCAAGTCTTTAAGTAAATTAACCAAGAAATTTCAAAAAGCTGGATGCCAAGGCTCTATACTCGCCTCGGTGGAAGATCGTGAAACGGTTGATTGTTTCTTAGCGACCAAGAAATAGCATTTGAGCCCAAAAATACAACAAAACCAGATGTGGATTTTTCGTCAATAGGATCACCAGCCCGATCCCATTCAATAAGCTTGTAATGTCAAGGATCCCCCGATGTATAAAGCAAGCCACGAGAGGGAGACCCCTTAACATAACGAAGGATGCGTTTACGAAGAAAAATGTTCCCGTGTTGGATTATGCATATATTGACGGCACCACGGTTGACAGCATAACTAATGTCAGGCCTCGTGAATGTTAAATATTGCAAGGATCCAACCATTTGTCTGTAAACCCGAGCCTCAGAGAGAGTCAGGCGAGGAAGAATTTGAGTTGAAATTCTTTGAGAGCACAAGGTGTGTGACATGGTTTCCCGAAGCCATACCAAATTTACTTAACATATCATTTGCATATTTGGTTTGGGTAATCAAAAGACCCCCATTTGTATGTGATATTTCCAGCCCCAAAAAATACTTCAAAGGCCCCAAATCAGTCAGTTCAAAAGTAGATTGGAGTTGACATATAAATGTTTCAATGTATGCGGAATCATTGCCAGTAAGTATGATATCATCAACATACAAAAGGAGATATGTGATAGAAGAATCAGCCACACGAATGAACAAAGAAGAATCAAGATAAGATCGTTGAAAATCAAAAGCGGCATAATATGGGAGGTAAGCGGTCAAACCATGCACGGGGGCTTGTTTAAGGCCATAAAGTGATTTCTTGAGCTTACGGACATAATCGGGATGAGTCTTATCAATGTACCCTTGTGGTTGAGTCATATAAACCTCTTCAAGAAGTGTGCCATGAAGAAAGGCATTTTTAACATCTAACTGTCGTAAGGGCCAACTAAAATGTGTAGCAATGGCTAAGACAAGACGAACAGTGGGTTTTTTTACAACTGGGCTAAATGTTTCTTCAAAATCCACACCATATTCCTGATGAAACCCCTTGGCAACAAGTCGAGCTTTGTATCGAGCAATAGAACCATCAGAATTTCGCAATGCGATACACCCATTTACACCCTACTACTTTTTGCCGGAAGGGAGGACGGATCCCAAGTTTGTTGTCTTACCAGGGCTTGTATTCATCCACCATTCATTGCCCTCCAATCATGGGATTTGTTTGCCAAGGTAAAAGAAGAGGGTTCTATTATCTCATGCAAGTTACAAAAGATAAACTTTCTTCTTGAAAATTCCCCATTTGCTTCGTGTTTGCATTGGATGAGAAACAGTGCAATTACTAATTCGGACCGGGAACAAGATCAGAGAAGAAGAGGAAAGAATTGGAGAATGGGAGGAAGTAAACAGGGATGGAACTAATGTATCGTTTGAGGATAAAGGAGCAGAGATAGCAGTCGACTGTGGCAGTATTGGAGAAGGTGTATTAGAACTAAAAAGATGAGGAAGTATGGAAGTAGGTAATATAGGATGTGGAGAAGAGGAAAGTGGTTGAGGAGATGATGTAAATTGAGTTGCAAAAGGAAAGAGGGTTTCATCAAATACGACATGTCGAGAAACAATAATCTTCTCAATTTTAGGATCAAAACATATATAGCCCTTTATATTCAAGAGGGTAGCCAAGAAAAACACTTGAGTTGTTTTAGATTGAAGTTTGTTGGTATTGTAAGGCTTTAATAAGAGATAACAGCACACCCAAACACTCGTAGATGATGATAGTCGGGTGTGGAGAACAATTTTTCAAATGGTGAAACATTGTTTATAGTTACGAGGGCATTCTATTTATGAGAAAGATCGGTAGCAAAAGCATGAAACCAAAATTTCATTGGAGCGGACTTTAAAAAAAAACAGAAGAATTTTACCACAATATGTTTGTGTTTCCTCTCGCCTATTCCGTTTTGCTTAGGGGTATGAGGACATGATTTTTGATGAATAATGCCAGATGAAGATAGTAAGGATGATAATGAGTGATTAACAAACTCACCCCCACCATCACTACGAAAGATTTTAAGTTTAGCATTGAGTAAATTTTCAGCAAATGGTTTGAATTTAGCAAAAACAGAGTAAACATCATATTTGAGTTTTAAAGGAAAGATCCATGTATATCGAGACCAATCATCAATGAAAGAAACATAATAGCGATAACCATGAAAAGAAATGGATGGGGAAGGACCCCACAAACACTATGAACAATTTCCATTGTATTATGGTAGTTGTTCTAGACAAATTGAAAGGTAACTTGGACATCTTGCCATTGAGGCAGTGAGTACAAACATGTTTCTCACAATTATTTGAAACAGAAAGACAAAGAGAATGTAAAATAGAATGAACAATGGAATTGCTAGGATGTCCTAACCGGTCATGTCATATCAAGTTAGAAACTTTTTCACCAAGATAAGCACTTGGTTCAGCAGAAGATGAAATGGTAGCAGGAATTGAAGAAGTAGAGGAGATGGGATACAGACCATTGCGACTTGGACCTTTGTACAGAACTAATCCAGTGGTTCTGTCATGAATGGAAAAGAAATCAGAAGCAAAGATGAACAAGCAATTGTTATCCTTACAAAACCGGTTGGACGATAATAAATTGGTAGAGATATCCGGAACACGAAGAAGATTGTTAAGAAGAAAGGATTTTGAGGAAATTGAAATTGTTCCAGAACCTCGTATGAGTAATTGGTAGATTCTGTCCATTGCCAACGACCAATTGTTCCTCTCCATTATAAGCATTAGTAAGACTCATATTAGCAAGATCATTTGTCATATGTGCTTTACACCACTATCGAGAAGCCATATGGAGCGATCCCGATTTGCATTTGAGCGACCATCGCAGCAGGCGGCGGTGGATGGCGTCCTTGAAAGGCATAATTCATTCGATTGTAACAATCAAGACCACCGTGTCCAAACTTATCACAAATTTGACAAAACTCGATTAGAATGAGTATTTCCATAGAAGGACCAGGCGTATTTCCATGAGAATTTCCAGTTGAAGAGCTTCCAGGTGTAGTCACGCTATTATGAAAAGGTGTAGCGAAGAGCCACGCCTCCATTACCATTACCACGATTCCCAAAATTTCCACCATTACTATGACCAGAGCGACCACCATTTCTACTAGTATTATTACCAAAACGTCCGCCATTGTTATTACCACCTCGATTGTAACCTCCATTGGCACGATTATTCCCAGAACAATTATTAGCATACATAGCCAAGGATAATGCAGGATCTATTGGTATTCTTTAGGCACTGCGATTCTTCGACTTTTAGTAAAACATGTAATTCTTCACGACCAACAGGTGATGAACGAGTGCGTAGAGATGTGCGAAAGGCATTGTAATCAGAAGGAAGACCATTGATAGTGCAAATAAGAATGTCTTCATCATCCACAATAAAGAAAAAGACAAATTTATCCGATTGCTTTAATTACCAATATAACAATCAATGGATTCGGCTTTCTTCGTTATTTTCCCACTCCCCATTTAAGATCCATGATATTTGTTCCGGTAAGAGATGAGAATCGCCTTTCAAAGAGTGCTCCATACGCCCTTTGAGGTTTTGCAACCAACAACAAGAGAAAGAGCGTTGCGATAGCGTCGCATTCAGAAGGTCTGAGAGCTGATCTTGTGCCTTCAGGCCGAAACTTAGGGTTAGAAGTTGATACTCCATTAACATCAGAAATTCACGGACGGATGAATGATCCATCGACGTAACCAAAAAGATAATGAGCCTCAAGAATCAACTCGATTTGATAACGCGAGAGAATGAAATTAGGCGAATCAAGTCGCACGAACGAGAGTGCGATTTGGATAAGAGAAAAATTGGAGAATAGGAAAATTCACGTTCAAGGCGTGAAAAGGAACGAACAGAACTAAGGTATTCGGCATTTGTAGCAGGAGATTGAGACGAGGTTTGTTTTCCGCCATGGAAGAGAAATTTGAGAAAGATCAAGAAAGGGAAAAAAAAGCGATGAGAAAAAAAGGTCGATAGACGCGTGTCTTAGAGAGAATCGATACCTGTATAATATGACTCGAGAGAGAAAACTTTTCTCATTAAATTGAATAATAAGGTTACATCGTTTTTAATAGAGAAAGAATATTCTAGAGAGTAAACTAATTCAGTTTAGATCCACATAAGAAAATATACGTTTTTGCTAATTACAAGACTTGCCACTAGCTTCCTAATTACACATTTATCACCTTAAACATTATTATATATCTATATAATGTCACATAATCAATTACATACCTCATAAACCCTCCGGTAGTATCCTAGACGAAAAACTTAGGAGGGACCAAAACGAAATAAATCATAAAATTCAGAGACGAAAAATATAACTTTTGAAATTTTAGGGATGAAAATGAAACCTGAGTGAAAGTTAAGGGACTAAAATGATATTTTGCCCTTAAATTTTTAATATTATATAATTAAAAGATTGATTATAGTATAATATTAGTAAAAAAAATATTAATTAATTAAATTATTTTGGGATTGGGACGGGGCGATGAATGCATTCCCCATCCCTATCTCTAAAATTAACACGAGAAAAAAATATTCCCCGTCCACATCCTTGTTCAAAACGGCGGAGATTTTGAACACCCCTAAGTCTTATTTACATAATACCATTTAAAAAATAGAGTCAAATTTGATCGTTATGACAGAGACAAATGTCCTATTTATTAAAATTGGTTAAACGATAACTGAGGTTTGGAAAAAAAAAATCGAGTAGAAAAAGTAAGTGGTGAGATATAGAGATTAACATGTTATCTATTATTTTATTTTAGCATATTATATTATTATGGGGTGCTTTCAAAAAAATTAAATTTTAAAATTTAAAATAGGAAAAATTTTCAATTTTATTAGAAATAGCATTTGCATTGAAATAAAGACCAATTACTTAAATAGCATATAATATATACAAAATTACTTAATATAGCATTTCCAGGAATTCTTCCACCAACCATCTGATGAGCCAGATATAATAAGCACTTTTCACAGTAAATTGGCCATTATTCGTTAAATTCCAAATAATAATATCTAGAATTAGTTTATTCTCACAGGAATACTGAGAATTTTCTCTGAATTCATCCACAAAGAAAGATCGATTTATTAATTATTCATCCTAATTGTCATCCATTATCATTAGCGTGGTAAAAAAATCTCGTGTTAGTGATTGCGATCTGAATCATAAATTCATGGATCAAAGTCAATAAAAGTAGCGAAACCGTTTCCAATCTTCCAACAATATCCCTTTGCAAAGAGATTTCTACTCCTCCAAATTAAGGAAGGATTGTTTCCGAGTTTTGCCTGAAGGAAATTACCAGATTTGGGGTTGGATGGAATTCTCCAACTCTGTTTACTCTTGACTTAGTTGAGTAATATCTATAAAGTAACTATATGAAATTAAATATGATCTATTAATATGCCATTTAAGAATTTCTTTTAAAATAATGAGAATTTTCATTATTTTAATAAAAGTTTTAAAATAACTAAATTATTTAAATTATCATATATATATATATATACACGAACGATTTTTAATTTAAAGCATCCCTATAGAAACATAAACTACAATCATAATATTGATCATTAAATTAAAATAAAAGAGAAAAAATAAATAAAAATGAACTTTCAATCATTATAAAAACTCTTTATTAATTAATGAAACTATTTAATAAATTTAACGAAAGAAAAAAAATATCATTTAAAAAAAAAATCTAAATTTTTTCTATTTTTAAAAATGTCAATTCAAAAAGTGCCACATTATTATTCACTGCCTTTGACTTGTAACTTTTTATTTGTAATTTTATATTCCTCTACATCTTTGATTATCTCTTTATTTTATATAATACTTTATTTTTAAGATAATGTATTTTTTTTTATCTCTGAGTTTTGAGATTTGTGTCTATTTAGTTCTTAAGTTTTCAACTTTCATCTATTTAATCCATGAGTTTTAAGAAATAGGTAAATTTAGTCTATGCCGCTTCTATTAATGTAAAGAAATTTGTTTACTGATGGTTAAAAAATTAAATTCATGGACTAAATAGACTTTATTTCTAAAAATTCAGGGATAAGAATTAAAAATTCAAGAACAAATTAAAATTATTTATCAAAATTTAGAAAAGAAATAAATTGAAACTCAAGACCTAAATAGACACCAAACTCAAAATTCAAAGACAATAAAGGTACTTTTACTTTTACTTTTTTTTTATAATTATTTTTCTTTTACTTTTCTGGATGTAATTGTTTTTTTTTAATCAGCTTTCTCCTTTGAAACATTCCATTTTTAAAATAAAATTTAGTTGATTGAATGGTTATGTGACGACCCGACACTTTTAAATAGATTTATTTCAGAAAACATAGCGGAAGTCTTTTATTTTAAGAAAAATTTGCGTGGTTATGTTTGAAAATTGGCATGCCAAAACCTATTTACATCCTAACTTTCAAATCTAATAAATCACATGGAACATTAAATCCCAAATCAGGAGTTCAAGATGTAATATCATAAAAACATCGATAAAGAGCTCTTATGAGCTAAATACAAGGTATAATTCACAAATTCTTCAAAGTTTTCAAAAGTAAAACACATAAACTTTACAACAAAAGAGTCCATCTCGAGGTCAGCATCCCTCGATCACGCAGCACCATCTCCCCTTCCACGGCCTCTAGCCAGGGCATTACCTGAAATTTTTGTAATATCATGAGCTAACAAACTAAGCCCAGTGAGAATAATAAGCATAAAAAGTAAAGATAGACCTCAAACTCACATTTCGATTTGTGTCCAAGAACATACTTACTCTTTGCTATCCATCCATTCAAAGAGTTTATAACGAAGTGTTCTACTTTTACTTACCAATTCTTCAATATAATTGTGGAACTACATTCCAATATTTCTGATATGGTTTCATAAATGCATATAGCATTTATATCTCATTTTCCATATATACCTTATACTATATACAGGGTTTACTTTAAATTCTTATCCTCCCAAAGGATGATATTAATTAGCACACTTAATCTAATTATTCATCCATAAACTTGTTATAACATAAATGAGAAAAATAAATAAACTTTGCATAATTATAACATCTCGATTCTCTTTCTCATCTATCATATGCATAAAAGTAATGAGTACATCTCGTAGGATACGCATTCGCCATTTATGCATGAAATGAAGGTAACGTGGGTATTCAACTCATCCACCATTCCTTATGCATGAAGGTAACGTGGGTATTCAACTCATCCACCATTCCTTATGCATGATGAAGATAACGTGGGTATTCAACTCATCCACCATTCCTTATGCATGAAGGTAACGTGAGTATTCAACTCATCCACCATTCCTTTCATTCTTTTCTTTTTCTCTTTTCAATGATGCGAGATGTTATGGTACAATAAATAATGGTGCAAAATGTTATGCATATGCTTGCATGTACTTGCATAAGTAAATAAAGTAAAGTGCGAATATTAAAGAAATCACAACCAACATAAAGTAAAGGGGCAATAAGTAAATGACATAAGATAAAGAAATAGTTAAGAATCTTGGACGAACGATTTATAAATCGAACTCCGGTAATAATAAAAGTAAAGATCATAACTTAAACGATTAACTTATACCTTCCAGGATTCTAAACTTCCAATGATCCATTCTAACTCCGAAACTAATCTAACTTAGAATCTTCTGAGATTCGAGGCTTTCATTGAGAAATCCTAAGTTTCTCGCTTAAAGGATTAACTTCAAATCCTAAGGCACTATTTCACTCCCTCTAACCTTAGATTGAATTATAATCTTAGTTTCCGATTCTACAAATCATCGTACTTATTCGCTTTCTATAGTTACTTTAAATCCTAACTATTCTCACCTTTGCCAAATAAGATTTTCTCCAAATCTCCGATTTCCCACAAATCAACAATCGAGCAATCGCACCTACAATTCATCAATTGCACAACATATTACAACTCATATCTAATATGAGAACAAGTTTGCATTTTCGGATGAATAGTGATTTCGGATGAATAGTGTTTTCGGGTGAATAGTGTTTTTCGAAAATCCGGGTTCAAAATCGTCAAATTCCATGATAGAAATTCATGATTTTAACTTCAAAACTCATTTACAATAAAAAACAAACAAAACTACCTAAAAAGTTTTGAAAACTTACTTTTTGGGGCTTCCCTTAGAGAACGGGAAACTTCGAAAAGCTAGGTTGGATAGGTAGCCCTCGTCCCTACCAATCCAACGCAACCGAAAACACGACGATCCGTCGAGAAACGAATGAGAAACGAAGAAAAGAAATTCTCATCCATGGTGGATGTGGCTCACGACCAAGAGGAAGAGAAGAAGAAGAGAAAATGTATTTTTTTGTCAAATTTGAGATATTTAAAGAATAAATGAATAGTAATTTTAGATATTTTAAGAAATTGGAAATGACGGTTGCGTCCTTTTATGACTTTTGACTTATAAAACGAAACCCGATGCTCTTAAATAAATCTAAAAGTGATTAATAATTATTAATTGGCCTATTAATAATTATTAATGTCACCAAAACGAATGTAAAGTATTAAAACGATTAAAAAGAAGTTCGGGCGAAATTAACTACTAAAATCGAAATTACAAAAATAATAATTAAACTAAGTACTTAAATTGAAATAAATAAATAAATAAACAAACAATATTAAAAAAAAAAAAAAATATTCACTTCAAAAATAACGGGACGTTACAGGTTATGCCTGTCAAAGGGTCAGAAGGTTAAGAACCTGTAGACTTCTATAGTGATATCCTTTTTCTCATAATAAAGAAGATTATAAAAATCCAAACTGCATTTTGAGGGTACTTTTAAAAATAGTGTTATTAAATATCTAGCATTTTTTTTACTAACCCTTTATAATAAAAAAAATACTACTGAAATGCCTTTTTTTATAAGTACTTTAATGTATTTTTAAGAAATTTTTTAATTTAAAAAAATAATAATATGTTTTTTAAGATATTAAATTAAATTGGGGAAGCAAAAGAAAAAAATAGATGTCTAACCGATTGAGCTATGCTCATGTTGGCATTAGTAGTTAAACACTATAAAAATTTGAAACTGTACATTAAATTAATTTTAAAAAGTTAATTAAGATATCTAGAAAGTGAAATTTACATGGGTGTCCAAATGTGTATTATTATCATTATTATTTAAATTTATCATTTGTGGTTACGAATGTGTGTCATTTTTTTAAAAAGAATTCAAACACTAATTATATATGATAAGTGACTGATCTATTGTGATACAAATATGACAATCAGTTACTGTAATATTGATCGACGTTCTCAATAAATTTAACATATCGATAAATATTATAGAAAATTTTACTGAATTCATAAAAATACTGTTTTTTAATATGATTTTTTTTTTACTAAATTTGAAATTAAAAAAAAAACCCTCCCAAACACAGTCATAACTATAACATGTGAGACAAAATAAATTGAGTGAGAGGCTATATTCAAATAATAATTATGGAAAGAAAATCTTCTGGTTGAGATAGAAAGATTTTTTTTTTTTTTTTGAAATGATAGAAAGATGTGAGTTGAGAAGGAAGTGGCATATAAAAAAAAATATAAGATGGGGGCAGTAATAGAGAGATTTTGGGTGGTTTTCTTAATGAGGATTTATTGTTTGCATCAGAAAGGAAAAATAAGGCAGCCCTCCAATGTGTTTAATGCATTGGGATGGAGGTTGGTGAAATTGTAAAGAATGAGCTTTTTGGACTGTCCCCTCAAAACAACATAATAATTGTATTTAGGGTTTGAGAGTGACTTTACATTATCTTTATATTTCTCAATCACATTAATCTTTTCCAAATTGCCAAGATTCTAGCTCTTTTTATTGTGTTATTTATTTGAGGTAGGATAATGGGTCCTTTAAATTAAAACCTTCATAATGATGTTGTTTATATTTGTATGATTTTATTGGATATGACTTTAATACCATTTATTAGGATAATGGGCCGTTTAGAGTTTCCATCCATTAGTATAAAATTATTTATTTTGAACTGAAGTCTACATGACGTTTTGTTTTTCAAGAGGCTTCATACCAATAAAGATGTTTTCATTTTTAATAAACTAATGATCGTTTCTAATTTTTAATTTCAACTGATGTGATTGATGTGACATTTTGTTTGCACCCAACCAGTTCTTTTAGGACATAAGAATAGTTCATTTTTTCTAATGTTTATTACACCCTACAGATATGTAACAATCACACCCTCAAACTTTTAATTTAAATAATAGCCCATGAAATTTTAATTTAATAAATTATTCCCTTAAATTATTAACTTTTACTAATAATTATTATAAAAAATATATAGGGTTGTGTCCTCGAGGGTTACCTTCCTTGACCCCAACCCCGATCTCAAAACCTTGATGAGAGTCGGGACTAAGAGGTTTTTCTCTAATCTCACTCTTTCTTACCTAGTTGACACTATTGATGTATTTCTTATCTTTAGGATGATTTTCACACACCTAATTTCAAAATTTAAGAAGATAGTTTATAAAATTAAATTTTTGTGTATTTAATTTTAATATTTTGTAAAGTTTCTAGAGCCTATTATTCAAATATAATCCCTACAGTTTAGGAGTATTTATGTAACTTTCCATTAGTTTTATTATAATGACCTAGACAAATGATAGCCTATATTTATGAGGTCCTCCAAGTCCCTCTCAAAGTTAATCTATTATCCCTCTCATCTTTATTTTACCCAAAAGATGGAAAATTAAAAGAAAAATAATTTATTGATCATTTTAATCATCCAAATCCCTTTCTGCCCCAATCTTCATCCAACTGTCAATTAAACCACTATTGATTTTCCTTCAAACTACCAAAAAAAAAAGTTAATTTAACGGATTTATATTATATAAACCAATTAAATCTAAAATTTTACATCATTTTATAAACTAATAAAATTTATAAAATGGTCAATTTTAATTGAAGACTATGATTAATTTATCAGGTTTATATTAATAAATCAATAAAATTTAAAAAATAATAGAATTTAAAAAAACTTAAAACGAAGATTATATTTAGTTTAACAAGTTTATATTATATAAACTAATAAAATTAAAAAATAATTGAGGTTATAAAATTGTAAATGAAGACCAATTTCTATTTAACAGGTTTATATTATATTAACAAAATGAAAATTTTAAAAAAAACAAAAATCACGGTTAGATCAATAAGTTTTCTATTATATAAATGAATAAAATTTATACAATAATGAAAGACGAAAAAAAAAACCTTAAAATGAATATTATTCTTATTTTAACAAGTTTCTATTATATAAACCAATAAAATCTAGGTGGTTGGAGAAAAAAAAATTGTAAATAAAACCAGTTTAACAAGCTTAAAAAAAACAAACAAACGTGTAATTTTGGGAAAATTAAATAAATAAATATAAATAAAGGCATGAAAGTAAAAGAAATTAAATAAATAAACAAATAAATAAATTAGAACTTACATATGGGCAGGATTAAAAAAAGACCTCTAAAAAACAGCCAATTAAGAAAGAGATTCAAGAAGATAAAGATTATGAGAGTGCAGTAATGGATTAAAAGCTTTGAGCCATTTTCTTTTATAGTTGTTTTTCGCAGAGAAGCTCTTCATTAAAAAAAAAAAAGGTACAATATTATTTTAGTCTCTACACTTTCACTCAAGTTTCATTTTCATCCTTGAATTTTTAAAATTTTATTTTTAATCCCTCGACTTTAAAAATTTACATTTTTAGTCCTTCCGTTAAGTTTTCCGTTAGTTAACCGTCAGACAGCTTCTGATGTGGTAAATTTTAAGTTTGGTGACATTTAAAATTTGTCACGTCAATCTGTCACGTTATCATCAAGTAAAATTTTTCATATTAATCTGTCATGTCATCAATAATGTCACATCAACGACTGATAGAAAGACTAAAAGCGTAGGTTTTTGAAAGTCGGAGAGACAAAAAACGTCACTTTTGAAAGTTGAGGGACGAAAATGAGACCCGTGTAAAAGTTTCCAAAAATGTAATTTACTTATTTTAGGTGCCAATGTTAATTATACATTATCTTATGTGCCAAAGTTATCATATATTCTCTAACATTGACTCTTTCATATAATTTACAACTAATTCCACTAGCAATTTTGAAAATCATCATAGTATAAATTAATGATATGTTGAGGTACTATTTTGAAAGTAATTTTTTGTAACGTCCCGTATTTTCGGTAATTGTTAAATTAAATAAATATTATTTAATTTATTATTAATATTTATTGGAAGGGATAGTAATTATTATTTAAATTCTTTTCAGGAATTTAATATAATTATTTTCATTATTTGGAGATAAAGGAAAAGGAAATTAAAAAAAAAACGTGTAAAGGCATGAAAAGGGAAGGAAGGAAGGAAGGAAATTTTTTTTTTTTATCTTTCTTTTCTTTCTTTCACGTAAAGAAGAGTACAGAGACAAGGAGGTAGGTTTTTCTCTTCTCTTCTTCTTCTTCTTCCTTATTGCCATCAATCCAAGGGGTTTCGGGTTACTCGATTCACCTTTTTCTTGGTTTTTAGGTGTGGTTCTTGTTGGGGTTTCCTTTGGTGAAGGAGTAGTGAAGATTAGGAAGAGTTCTCTTTCTGATTGAGATCAAGGTAAGGGAATTTTCCCTTCTGGATTTTATCTAATTATGAGTAAAACCTAACAAAACCTTGGATCATCATCCTTTTCCTTCAAGTTTTTCAATTCTCCTTCAAACCCTAGAAAACCCTAACATTGTTCTTTTGAAAAAGCCCTAATACAATGTATTTATACCGCCAAACGACACATACCGGGAAGCCATGGGGCCGCCATGCCTCTGCCGAAGCAGCAACAGCCATAAAGGCTGCTGCATTGCCGCAGCAAGGGTAGCCCATTATGGGTTGCCCGAGCCTTTGTCCAGTTCCGGTTTTTCAAGCCGTTCGTTGTATATTTTTTTCCTTTATTTTAAGTTGTGTTTTAGGATAGATTTTAAGTGGGTTAAGTTCCGTCTCAGGTTCTTAATTATCGTGCTAAGGAAGTTCAAGGTTGAGGAATTTTTTTATCAATTAAAAGGTGAGTAGAACTTGTAAAAATTAGAAGAATTCCATGTTTGCTTTCCTTTTTCTTTATTAGTTAAACCTCTAATTTATATCATGTTATTTGGGTGTTAATAAGTATATTAAGAGGTTTAAGGGGCTGTTCTTAAAGGAATTAAAGAATGGATTAAAAAAAGTGGAAAATTGGGATTATTTGTATGTTTAAATGACTACCGATATTAGGTTTTGCCCAAACTGATTTCTTATGATATTTGGGTTGTTCATGGATGTTTACTTATAAATTGTGGATGTTTAAAGTATATTAATGTTGTTGGATGTGTTTAGCAAATTGAAGGTTTAGTGCCTATTAAGTCGGAAGTTTAAGCCTAGGTGGTTAGAACCTTGTAGCTTTTGACTGTGAATTGCTTGTGATTATTTTCTTATGTTTAGGGGCTGCTTTGGAAGCGATTTTATAGGCGTTATGCCACTGGAATTTAGTTAGAATTTTAGTAAATTTAGAATGTCCGAAAAAGGAGCGAAACTTCAATAGTTTAGGCTAATTTCGCTTCTAGATTTGAAAATCGTCGGAAGTTATCGGAAGTGACCCGAAAGTGTTTATTTGGGTGTTTGGGTGTGTTTTTGAGTGATTTAAAGATGATTTTTTTTCCAGAAACTAAGTTTAGAGAATTTCGGTCTAAAAAGTGTATTGTTTTGAGAATATTGGGTTTAGACTCAATTTGAACATCATGGTAGTGATGAGTGAAATCATATTACTTAAATACCTCGGGTAATATGGTAGTAAGTTCGCTTTAAGCAAAGACCTTGATTAAAGAAGAATATTGCCGTTAAGGGAGATTATACGGTTGTGAACAACTCTATAGCACTTAACGGGGTAGGTTCATTCTATATGTACAATGGAAAATAATATTTATCTCTTAAGGATTTAAAATGTGAAAACAGTGTTTAAATGCCTTATTGAGCATAGTCTCTTTTTGTTTGCGGACAAAGAGGAGATTAGAGGTATTAGTGAAGGTTTAAATCGAAATGCTTTAAAATGAGAGAGAGAGCTTAAAACTGTTTCGAATGTTTATTTCTTTTAATTTGCGGATTAAGAGATAGTGTGGAAGAATATGTTAAACTTTGAGAGTTTTGGGTGAAAGTAAATTTCGGAAGTCGGTGCGGCCGATTATGGACTTAAAGTTTTAGGAAACCTCTCATGACATTGTTCTTTTTTGCACATTATTCTACTCATTGGACGTAGCCTCATGATGCTACAACTTTTTTTTTCTCAGGTAAAGGAAAGAAGAAACTCGGTGGCTGATGTGGTTCGAGGTGGTGATCGGTTGGCATTGATTTGCATGCCGACAAACTTATCATTTTATTTTTTTATTGGGATTTTCCATGTTTTGTTTTGTTGAACTAACTATGGTAGTTCAGTTTTGTTTTGAGTATGTTACTCGCCTAATACTTTGAGATTGTTTAGTTTAAATATTTTATGGTTTTGAAATAAATTGATTGATCAAGATGGTTTTGATGTTTTGTTTCAAATGAGGAAAAACTTTGATTTGGTTAATAAATGCTTCCGCTTTTGTTCTTTTACATGTATAAAGTTTAATTTTTTTTTAGATAGCTTTTTGTTTAATATTTAGAGTCATTAATCCATTTTAAGAAAAATAACTAAATAATTTTAAAACTAGATCACCAATAAAACTATCTAAAAGAAAATAACTTTCAAAAAACAGTAATCAAATATATATACTATCAAAGTAACAAATGATTGAATATTTAAAAATATTATCAAATGGCAATTTTATATTTAAAAGTATCATACATATATCAAAATATTTATGGTAGCTATGCACTTCTATCAAATTTTAAATGTCACATAACTTAAAATTTTAAGTGATGATGACGTGTTAACCTGCCACATCAACGACTGACTGACGGTCAACTAATGGAAAACTTAACGAAAAGACTAAAACTGTAACTTTTTGAAAATCGAGAGACTAAAAATGCCAAATTTAAAAGTCCAGTGACAAAAAAATAAAATTTGAGTGAAATTATGGGGATCAAAATTGTATTTTACCCACACAAAAAACTTGGTGGAAGCGGTTCAACGACATTAATGGTCGCGTAGGAAAGCAAGACGATGAGAGCGAGAAAAAAAGGACAATACTTCCATACTCACTAGTGACTATGGAAATATACTCACCAATGAGTTGGTTGAATAAGGCTTTGCTATGTGTCACATTAACATCTCTCTTCCTTATTAATTTTTTTATCTTTTTTTTTTATAGGTATTAATTTTTTATATTAATTTCTCTTCAAAATCTCTCCATTTTTTTTCTTATTCATGATTCTCACTTTTTCCCTGTATCTTCAAGATTCTATAAGAAATGTTAGGATTCTAAAAATTCTTAAATTCTCAAAAAAAAAAAAAAAAAAAAAACCTCTCAAAATTTTCAAGATTCTCAAATTTTATTATGAAACATCTATTGTATTTTTTTTGGTTTCATTTTTATTAAATATTTATTTTTTTTACTAATTTATCTGAATATGGATTCAAGACCAGTACAGGAAGGAGCTTGAGTTGTTTTTTTTATTCTACATTTTTAAGGTACGCTCTCAACAGACAAATAATATATTTCATATATATTAATTTTCTTATTTTGTATTTATGAAATGACATTTTTTTTTGCAAAAGAGAAATTCTAGACATTATGTGATGTTATTTAATCAATTTTATCTTGGAAAATTTCATTGTGTGGCAAATTTTTATACAATATTTGTAAAAATATCAACTTAAAAAGTATTTATAAATATAGTAATTTTTATCATGTTTATCAGTGATTAACAATGATTTATGTGTTTTTCAGTGATAAACACAATGTAAAAATATGTAATTCAATGTTTATCAGTGATAAATCCGATTAAAATTTTCTATATTTACAAATATTTTTTTGGGTTTTTATTTTTACAAATATTACTAAAAAATTTGCCAGATTTGCAAATGCCCCTTTTATCTTTTGTTAGATTTGTTTATCTGCAAATGATTTCATCACCAATAAAAAAAGTAGAAAAATTAAAACCAATAGCAAATATAAAAGTAGTAGATGTTTTAAACTATAATTTGATAATCGTGAAAAATTAAACAATTTAAAGGGAGATTAAGATTCTTAAAATTTCTTGTAGAATATTGATTGTGTAGGACGGTATGGCAACCCTAGAGGGGGGTGAATAGGGTTTTAAGTTAATTTAAAAACTTTTTCGATTAATGACTTCTAATTAATAAATTAATTAGACTTTTTAAGCTCATACAATCAATATGCAATTTCCCTTAAAATTTTCTTAAACAAAGTGAGCTAATTTTAATCAAGATATAAAATATTAAATCACAATTAATTTCTAACAACCAATATTAACTCAATTTAATTCAAACAATAAATATGTCAAGTTTCAATTTAATTCTCAACGATTTATATTCAATGATCCCTGATAAAATACACAATAAATATATAACAATTAATAAGTGTGCAATAAATTAAAGAGGATAGGGTTAGAAATTGACACCAAGATGTATAGTGGTTCGGCCAAAATCCGGTCTAGTCCACTCCCCGAGCGTCTCTCAGGAATTTATTACCTTTTCCGGGAGGAAGTACAACCCAATCCTTTTGCGAGCTCAAGATTAAACCCGACTCTTTTACACGTGATCAAAGTCAAACCCAAACCGTTCTTTTTTCGGGATCAAGAACGAACTCACACATTCCTATTTTCACGGGCTAGGAAACCGACACAATGTGTGAATTATAAATTTTCACACAATTACAAATCTCTCAAAAAGATTGAATATGAAAGTTTAACTCACAATATTACAAGGCTCTTAAATAGCCAAATAAACCACTCAAAATAATCCCAAAATAATATGAAAAATAGCTTCAACAATGGATGCTCAAAATCAAATTTTTTCTTCCATTTTTCCACTGATTTTCGGACTAATAAGGAGAAGAAGGAAGCCAATAAAGCCGTTGGTCCACGTGTCGCAATCTCAGAGGTCCATCAAATCTGATTTTGAATTAATAAAATATTAATTGAATAAACTCGGTCAGCAGGGGCAAAACGGGCAGAGACAGCTGTGATAGATGCCTTCTATTCGGTCAGCATAAGAGACAAAAAGCTGGTCAGGACGTGAAAGGTATTAAACAAAAGACTAGGGGCAAAAGAGACAAATCACGCATATCTGAAAAAGCAAAAAACTAGCATTGGGACCATGCTCGACACTTGTCGCACAGGGAGAGGAGGAACGTCAGCTCGTGGGGCCCAGCATCAGCGCATACGCAGGGGCGCGTCAGGCGGTGGTCTTCACGCTAGGAGACGTGGACAAGTGATAGGCGTTGGATGTGAGCAAAAGCGAGATCGAACGGCTGGAATTTGATTCTGAATTTAATTTTTCTTTTTCCTTTATTTTCAATCCGAAATTATATATATATTTATATATATATATATATATATAATAAATCAATCGTACGGCTGAGGACGCTGAAGTGCGATCGAACGGCAGAAATCGTTTCTGATTTATTTTTCCTTTATTAATATATATATATATATATATATATTTAAAATCCAATTTTCTTTAATCCATATCTTTTTCGTTTTAACTCGGAATTGAACGATTCAAAATGCGCCGTGTTCGTTATTTTCCGCTCTACAAAACAAAACACTAAAATACTAAAATTGATTAGTACTAAATGTTTGTTATCATCAAAACATAATTAAGCAAGATTAGTAAGCCCAAAAAGCCAACAGATTGTACAATTAAAAGTGAAATATTATAAACAAGAAAAAAAATAGTAACATTTTTCTTAATAATAAAAATGTAAACTCTTCACTATAAAAAAAAGATTTAACTTAATATTTAAAATTGAGAGAAAAAAAATGTTAGAGATATTGTTAAATATGTAGAGTGGAGAGAGAAAGGAATATCAAAATATTTTCTTGTTTTACGTATTGGTGTAGATGAAAAAATGGAAAAATTTTAAAGATAAATGAAGATGAAAAAATAAATAAAGAATATAGATGTTAATGTGACATATGACAAAACTTTATTCAACCAACTCATTGGTTAGTATATTTTCATACTCATAAGTATGGAAGTATTGTCCAGAAAAAAAAGTGTTTCACATAAGAATTGGATTCTCCATATTAGTTCCAATAAATAAGGATATTTTAATTTAATTCTCCATTTAATGTTTTTTATTATAAGATTTGTAATCTTCATAAATATATGAGCTAACAAGGGAACAATTGACTTTTACAAACACCAAATCCACCTTATCTCCACCCCCAATTGATTACTTCTGGCCAAAATACATAAGATTTACTTTTGTGAAACTAGGCCTAAAAACCTAAAAACTGGCCATAATTGTAAATATTTCTATCAAAAGTAATATTCTAGTTAATTGAAAATAATGAACTCAATTAAGAAAAAGCACTTTTAAGATATTAAAAATATCCCTAAGCACATTATTAAAGATTTGAGTGAATATTAGCTTAGACTGAAAATAATGGTTAGTGTCTCCAAAAGTTTTTCTTTTGCAACCATTATTCTTCCAAAAGTTTTCAGTACACAGTACATTTTTGTCTCTATATTTCTAAATTAGGTCCCTTTGCCCATCATTAATGTCTCAGAAATTTCAGGTACAATTAGTTGTGCACTCCAACTTGAAACCACCTGTGCAATGGCCAGGATCCTATTTACTGCATATGTTATAATAGTACTTTTTTTTAAGGAATACCTTAAGGCCGTGTTTGGTATGCAGGAATGAGAAGAGAATGTTTAATCTGAGAATAAATTGAGTCGAAATAACATAGATTGAAAAATGATTTACTTTTTTGTACTGTATAAGAATGAGAATGAATAGATTGTTTAAGATAACTTTTGAAAGTATGTTTATAAGTATTTTTTAGTAAAGAAAATGCTTTTGATAACTATTAAATTTTAAAAACTCTCTCAAAGTGGGTTCTTAATCTAATAACATAAGTTTCCGGATCTAATAATGATATAACATGGTATAGAATAGGCGGTTGTGATTTTAAATTTTTGTTTCGTCACTTGCTCCAATTTCGTACCATTTGTTCATGTGTGTGGCCTTTAATTTAATTAGTCACAAAAACCATTAGGTTAGAGAGTGGGTTAGGAATACCTCATAAATAAAATTTTGTCTCAATCTAATAATTTGAACTTTTTGGTTTGATTTAAAACTGGTCCCAATATTAAAGGGAGATCATGTATTTTTATAGTACTCATTACGTAAATCAGCAATTAAAACTTTAATACATTCACCTAAACAATTAAACAAGATAGAAAGTTTATTCCAAAATGACATTGACATTGTCATAATTCATAGTTAGCTAATGATCTGTTTGAGATAATTTTTTGAAGTGTTTAAAAGTGTTTTTTATAATCTTTAAAAAACACTTCTAAAAGCTATCATAGACAGGTCGTAAGTTTAATACTGAAGAAAAAGGATGTGATTGCAGAAGAAATCAACAATTAATCTTTTACAAGCAAACATGTGTTGTTAGCTAAGTTTAATATTGCAGAAAAAGGATCTGTGATTGCCATTGCTGGCATTCTATAAAACTGAAGAAAATAAACAATCAAAATAAACAACCAACTAATCTTTTACAATCAAAATAAACAACCAGAGACTTCAGCTCACTACTTAAATATCATTTTTCAGGTGGGGAATTTGCAAAGAAAGAAAATGAAAAGCACAAAGAACATAGAAACTTTTCAAAGAATATGAAGTTGAACATTTCGTTTTATGTCATCGAATTTAACGAACGCCAGACGTTCATCGTTGATCCAACCGTACTTTTGTATAAGAGAATTGGTGTTGAATCTTTCATGGTACCTGTGAATGCAGTCTTTCCAAATATTAGCATCCTTTATACCAGTTCGGTCCAAACAATATAGGTACAAACAATGTAGGTACTATACAGACGTGTCAGAATGTCAGGACGTGTCAGACTATACCTACTATACGAAAAGGGTAGTTTTGGTACTTTAAAAAATTGAATAGTAAAAAGTGGCTACCCATTACATATCTCAAAAGGTGGCCATTTGCTAACTTTGATCTCAAAAAATTGCTATTTTGATTTTTCACCCAAAAAAATATATAATATTTCTAATTAATGTGTACATGAGCTAGCATAAAAGAATAAAATTCAATATTTTCAATTGGGGTTGTTTCAATTAAGCAGGAAGAAAGGAGAGCCAAAAAAAGGGGAAAAAAAGTAGTGCAATGCAGTTCGTAGAAAAGAGAGGGGAAATCTCCCAACCCCACCCCGATTACTAAACAGGACCAAAAATCCAATTCCAACCCCGCCCCAATCCCGACTCTGTTTAATAATCGGGTTTAGCAGGGTCGGGGAGGGGTGGCAATTTCAGTTTACATCTTTACACTTGTACTTTATAAATTTAACTCTTTAAATAGACACGGAAAAAATGTATATAGCTAAAATATTTATGGTTTTTTTTTTCCTGAAATATCTTATTTCCATTGCACAGGGGCCAAAATTTCAGGGGTACCTTATGTTAAAAAAAATAAAATTACATATATTAAAAAAAAAAAAAACAACGATGGTTTTAGTTTTAAGTGGGGAAAATCCCAGTACTTCTTGGTTTCACATTGTTCTTTTTAAAAGATTTTGCACTCTTTTTTTAGTATAGTATTTTCAAAAACTATATATATATATATATATATAATAAACACTTACGTACACTAAATTGATTAATTTACTTCTTTTTTTAAATTATTTAAAACACATGTTAAAATATTTTTTAACTTTATTTATTGAATTAAAATTATATATAAAACGATATTTTTAAAAGAGATTTCTATTTCATTTTTTCCTTACCAAAATAATATTTAAAAAAAATTGTAATCAATAAATAAGGTAAAATGAAGAAGAATAAATTTTGAAAAAAGGCACACAAAAAAATCAAATTAACTGCCTCCTTGGCCTTGGCCGAGTAACTTTACACACCCAATTGATGAAAAAGAGCAAAAATATAGGGCTTCAAATAATTGGGCTTAAAACTTATCAATGAGCTTGGCTTTCGATTGGGCCAAATTCATTTAATTGATTTTAGCTCATATTAATGAGTTATTAAAGCAAATAGATAAAAAAAATTATAATAAAGATAATACATCAAATTAGGGGAGAGTAGATTCAAACCTTCGACCTCAAGAAACGGAGTATGTGTTTAACCAATCGAGCTTTGCACATTCCGCATAGATAGCCATATTAAATTGTTCATAATAAAAAAAGGCCAGCTCAAATTAGCCACATTTAGATGTTCATAAGCAGATAGCCACATTTAAACAACTATAATATATATATATCAGCTCTTGTTCTGTCGTCAACTCAAATTACCTGCCACCTCATCAAGTAGCTGCCTCCTTCATCAATGAGGAAAAACATAGGGCTTCAAGTCATTGGGCTTAAAACCTATTAATGGGCTTGGTTTTCAATTAGGCCATGTACATTTAATTGATTTGCACTTCTATTAATGAATTAATTTAGTAAATAGCCCATTTTCAAGAGTCTATTTAATATTTAGCCACTTAAGTTATAATTTCGTTTTTTAGCAATTTCAAGATTCTCTATTTTTCAATATACCAACTATACCCTTTGACTATATTCAATATTTCATTTAAATATTTGTTTTATCTTTATTATAGATTTTTTAAAAAAAAAAATCAGTTATGAAGAATATATTTTCAATAGAATATTATAAAAAAAAAACTTAAGAAATTTACCTTCATCATCATCTTCTTCTTCTTCATCTATTCTTACTAGTAGCCACCATCGTCCACCTTCATAATTTTCTTCTTCCTCACATCTTTCCACCATCTTCTCTCACCTTATTCTTCATCTCTTCGCCGCTCGTAGTCAGTTGTCGCGCTCCGATTAGGCCAAGTCCATCGTCTTTCCAATCGTGAAACTCACAATTTGAAGCATTTCCAATAAAGTTTCTTATTATAAGAGTTTCGACAATAAATAAATAAGAATGCACTTTTTCAAATTTATTGCATCTATGTAGAGTCAAATCATTCTGAGAACCCTTAGACTCGAGCTAGACTTCAAGACATAAAGATCTACTCGAGTGGGGGCCAACTACGTGAACCTACTACAACGTAATGAAAATGTTCTAAGTACACTAAACTGGAAAAGCTATACATAAAAAGTTAAAATTCTAAGTCCACCAATGTGGAAGAACTCAAAAAGTAAAAAAATTCTAAGTCTACTTGGGAATGCAGGGCTCTCACAAGCAACATCTTGTAGAAAAATTTACAACGTGAATTTTTTTAATTCTACTAGGGAGTGTAGGCCTCTCACGAGCTGCACGTACCTTGTAGAAGAATTTACAACGTAAAAAATTCTAAGTTTACTAAGGAGAGTAAGGCTCGCATGAGCCGCACCTCGTAGAAGAATTTAAAAAGTGAAAAATTCTAAGTCTACTAGGAAGTAGAAGAATTTAAAACATGAAAAGTTCTAAGTCTACCAAAAGTGCAAGGCTCGTAGGAGAATTAAGAGGAAAAAAAAACCTAAGTCTATCAAAAGTGCATGGCTCTCACAAGCCATAACTACAATGTAACACTAAGAGAAAATTTGAAGTCAAACCATCAAGTTCGTGTCAAGACACAACGAGAAATCGACCTTCGAGAACCAATTTAAATTTGGTTGAAAAAAAATCAACCATGGTCAACGGTCAACTCACCACCCAATCAAGCCGAGTTAGTCAAAAACTCGCAGACAAATGGAGAGAAGGTAAATAAAAAAGAGAGAAAAAATGGGTCAAGTATGACCCGTGAGGGCGGTGACAGGCAAAAGTTAGACCGCGTTTGGGAGAAAAAAAGGGTGCTACAGGTGACGCTGTTTATCAAAAAAAAAAAAAAAAAAAACTAGCTCTGCAGCCTTAGGAGGAATACGTCGGTTTGTGATATAGAATTAAATAAAAAAGTATAAAGACATGCAAAAAAATGATAAGCCTTAATTATTTATCTATTTTTTAATTTTTGTTTTCCTTTTATTTTTTCTCTCTTCTTTCAGGCAACAACCATGTAAACAGTGCAAAGCTTTTTTTTTTTTTTTTTTAATTTTATAATTCTTTTCTATTCTATTCCTCAAATTATTTCTTTAATAAATAGTTGAAAATATAAATAAAAAAGAACTCCTTCTAAGGATGAAATCCGACGATTTTAGATTTACACTATGATTTCAAGAGAACTTCTAATGTTAAAATCAAAGGGGGTGAAGTAACTGATAATTGAAATATTGGACATACAACTTAACTCCAAAACAACTAGGACTATAAATTCAAGGTACGAAGCTCTAGCAGTATTTTTCTCAAAATTTTGACGAGTGTTAAAGAAGAAAATACAAGCTACAAACTTCTACACTTAAAATATTTTCAAAAAATTAACTGAAGCAAAATTCCACAGAATACTCCCAACCAGCATTAACCTCGCATCCCAACTTAGCTCAGGAGTAGGGGTCATTGTTGTGGTGAAATTTCATGACACGTGAAATTTTACAACTTGGCCAAAATGTCTACGCACCTCGTGAAGATGCCTATGCACCCGGTGAAAATACCAGTGCACCTCGCACCTGGCAAGACATGTCTATGCAGTCTTTAGAAGACCTACATACTTGAGACCAAATGCAAGTATACAATCGGGAGATGACATGTGACGTAACCCACAAATGACACGTAGTTGAGAAGCAACACATAGACTAATCTCAACACGACACGTGGCATCATGATCTCATCAACTTTTTCTCCTATAAATAGAAGAAAAAACTCAACCATAAGGGAATTGATTCTACTATAATTCTCTCTGGCACACTAACTCTGTTTGCTTTGACTTTAGCATCAGAGGGTGGTTAGACCGACACTACACCAGTACTTTGTTTCTTTCTTGTGCAGGTACCTACGTAGCATGTTATCATGGCAATGCACTACCTCCGATTCGTCCTATATTCTAAATTTGTTACTTACGTGGAAGGAAACTATTTCCACGCAACAACACAAACATTAATGTAAATAAATTCATTCTCTAATGGTTGAAAAAATTAATTTCATGGATCAAATGGATTTTATTTTTCAAAACTCAAAATTTAATAGACACAAATTGAAAACTCAACGACCAAATAATCGTATTTCTCAAAATTTAAAGATAAAATCAGGGACCAAATATACACAAACCTTAAAACTTTCAAAAACCAAAAAATACTCTCTCTTTTTAATTAATTTATTTTCTTCTACTTCTCTGGATGCATTTTTTTTTCATCCTTATTCCCCTTTGAAACATTACTTTTTGAAGATAAAGTTTAGTTAGTGAAATGGATATGCCTGAGAACTTGTAGGCTTCTATAGAGGATATTTGGATAAAATACTATTTTAGTCCCAGAACTTTCACTCAGCTTTCCTTTTTGTCCATAAACTTTTAAAAGTTACATTTTTCGTCCCCGAACTTTACAATTTGCTCCGTTTTAGTCCTTCTGTCTGTGTTTTTTTGTCTAGTACACTAACGAAGGGCTTATAAGGCGTGTAATTGATGATGTGACATTATATAAATATACAGTGAGGTTAAATGACGTGGAAAAATGAATATACAATAAAGTTTAAGAGTGCAATTAAGGAGAAAATGATGAGTTTAACCTCATTATATATTCTTTTTTTCATGTCATTTAATCTCATTACATATTTTTATAATGTCACATCATCAATTAAATGTCACATAAGCCCTCTATAGGTGTCCCATCTGAAAGGATTAAAATGGAACGAATCGTAAAGTTCAGGGACGAAAAATGTTACTTTTGAAAGTTTAGGGATGAAAATGAAACTTGCGTGAAAGTTTAGGGACCAAAATGATATTTTATCCTGGATATTATTTTCTAAGGAGGATGATAAAAATCCAAACTGTATTTTTAGGGAACTTTTAAAAATAGTGTTTATAAATAAAACGTTTTTTTTTTACCAACCATTTAAAAAAAACCTAATGATATGATTTTTTTATATAAGTATTTTAAAGTATGTCTAAGTAATTTTTTTTATTTTTTTAAAATAATTAATAGTTAAACACTATAAAAATGTTAAAAATATACATTAAACTAGTAAAAAAAATCTGATTAAGATATCCAAAAAGGGGAAATTTTGTGTATCATTAAAAAAAATCTATCACTAATTAATTATGATAAATGGCTGATTGACTATATATATATATATATAATCACTTACTATAATAATTATTGATGAACTATAACAATGATATATCACTTATTAAAGTGTTCAATAAAATTGACATATCATTAGCTATTATAGAAATTTTTGCTAAATTCATAGATATTTTAAAGAAAAAAAGCCATACTACATTTATACATGATAACAAAATTTGAGTAAAAAAGAAAGAAAGAAAGAAAAAAATTAAACATTGTCTGGATATCATTTAAACTGTGAGACAAAATAAATTGAGTGAGGGGCTATATTCCAGTAATAATTATGGAAAGAAAATCTTCCTGTTGAGAGAGAAAGATGTTAGTTGAGGAAAAAAAATGGCATATAAAAAAATTGTAAGATGGGGCAATAAGAGAGAGATTTAGGTGGTTTCCTTAATGAGGATTTATTGTCTGTGTGCATCAGAAGGGAAAAAATGACAGCCCTCCAATGTGTTTAATGCATTGAGATGGAGGTTGATGAAATTGTAAAGAATAAGCTTTTTGTACTGTCCCCTCAAAACAACATAATTGTATATTTAGCATTTGAGAGTGACTTTACATTATATTTATATTTGGGTGATAATGCAATCACATTAATCTTTTCCAAGTTGGCATTATTTTTGCTATTTTAATTGTGTTATTTATTTGAGGTAGGATAACAAGTTCTCTAAAATCTTCATAATGATGTTATTTATTTGGTTTAGTGATAGGGAGATGATAAACTTTCCTGCGGGTTATAGGCACTGTCTCGATTGGGGTGGGGAATCCCCGTTTTAAACTAGGTAGAGGTCGGGGATGGAGAAAAATTCCCTAAATACGGTGAACCCAATTTTTTAATAATATATTTTTATATTTTTTACTATTTTTATTTATTAAAAAATTATATAAAATATTGTTATAAAATTAATTATTTAAAATAATAAAGTTTAGCATTTTATTTTTTTATCTTAAAAATGTATACTTTAAATATATAATTCATTTTTTTACAATAAAATATATTATAAACCCCCTCCCCATGATTTCTTGATTAGGGGATAGGGGTTAAAAATCCTCGTGGATAGGAGATGAGGAGTGCATCACTGACCTCGTCTCACCTTGTTGCCATTCCTATATAGTGGTGTGTGCCCCCCTTTACTGAAATGATCTATTGACTTGTACTTGACATTGATTCTAATGATTTTCACTATTTTATATTATGAAAAAGAAAATAAGTGAAAAAAAATTAATAAAAGAAAAAAAAATCTCTTTTTATTTTTTTTAATTAAATTTCAAATTAAAGTAGAAAAATTTGATTTTGAGTGTAGTTTCTCAAATATAAATAAAATAGTTGAATGTATTTATAATGTGCATTTTTATGATTTTTAAACATAATATAATCAAACTTAAAATTTAGTTTTATTTGAGATTTTTTTAAAACTTTTTATCTATCGTTTTTAATAGTTGTTTTTTCATTATTTATTATATTTCTTATATATAATTATTAAAATGAATTAAATATTTTTCAATATAAACATGAAATAGATTACATTTTATTAGTATTTAGTTAAATTAATTTAAAATAAATTAAGTAATACTTTTTAATTTATAAAAATTAAATTTGTATGGTTATTATTATATTTAAAAAGTATATTCATACTTGTGTAAAAAAAATATTATATGTATACAAACTACCATTTAAGTCTTGGATTTGCTACTCTTTTGAAACTATAGATGTTTTAATAATCATACCCTCAAACTTTTAATTTGGACAATAACCCCATGAAATTTCAATTTGACAAGTTATCCCTTAAAATTATTAATTTACTAATAATTATTATAAAATGTTTATAGGGTTGTGTTCCTGAGGGCACCGTCCTTTGACCCAACCCCAAAATCTTGGCAAGGGTCAGGACTAAATAATTTTTCTTTGATCTCATTTTTTCCACCTCATTGATATAACTACATATGTATTTCTCTTATCTACGATGATTATCAAGGGTCTAATTTCAAAATTTAAGGAGATAATTTATATAGTTAAACTATGTGTCTAATTTTAACATTTTATAAACTTTAAGGTTCCAATTATTCAAATTAAAAATTGAAGGATGTGATTATTACAATAGTATAGTTTTGTGGTGGTTTGTGTAAATTTTCATTAATTTTATATTACGAAGGACCTTGACAAATGATAGCCTATAATTATTAGATTCTTTAAGTCACTCTCAAATTTAATCTATTATCCCTCTATCTTTATATTTTCCCAAAAGAAGGACCATTTCTTTTAAGTTGCATTAAAAAATTCCAATCCCTTTATTTAGACGATCTTGTAAAGTTTGATCAAACTGTCTAATTGAAAATAATCCAAGACTTCTTTCAGTACCTTTTGTTTATGTGAGCTTGTTTATAATTGAAGTATAAAGAAAGAGGTTGAGATAGAAAGTAAAATGATCGTTTGTGTGGGGTGAGATCTTACAAAAATTTAAATTGAAAACCTTTAAAAGTTGAGATCAAATATATCATTTCTATATGAATTAAGTTAAAAACCTTTCATGTGTGTAAGTCACAATTTTATTTATTTTTACATATTTTATTCTTTCTCAAGAAAAAAAAATTAATAAAAGAGAATCATTTTGTAGTTATGTGAAAACACTGATTAAGTTTAACCTATATTTTTTTTAGTGTTCTAAAAACTAAAAAAAACACGTGCATAGCTCTGATAGCTAAGTATCAATGCTCTCTTCCATAAGATTAAAGATTTGAACTTCTCCTTCCCTAATTTGATGTAATATCTAAAATAATATTATTTAAAAAATAAATAAATCAATCAATTAAGAAAAAGCACTTTTAAGATATTAAAAATACCCCTAAGCACATTATTAAAGATTTTAGTGAATATTAGCTTAGACTGAAAATAATGCTTCCTAATTTGCATTCCCCAGTGTCTCCAAAAGTTTTTCTTTTGCAACCATTATTCTTCCAAAAGTTCACAGTACTATACATTTTTGTCTCCATGTTTCTAAATTAGGTCCCTGTGCCCTTCATTAATGTCTCAGAAACTTCAGGTACAAGTGGTTGTGTCACTCCACTTGAAACTACCTGTGTAATGGCCTTGCTCCTATCCTATTCCCTGCATTATGTGTTATATAATATTACTTTTTGTTAGCAATATCTTGGGGTGTTTGTTTCCGGGTTTACATGAGATTGAGATGCTTGGGGATGAGATGCATAGGGACAAGATGCCCGGAGACGAAATCACTGTGTTTGGTTTTGGAGGGGATGAAAATAATAAAATTATATTATAAAATAATTTCTCTCCCTCTCTCTTCTCTTCCTTTCTCTCTCATCTATTCCATAGGGTTATAAGAATCCCATGTGTTTTGAAGGTATTCTAAACCCTATGAAGGAGGGGTATGGGATCCCCATAGGGTTTAGATCCCCTTCCCTATGAGCTAAACAAACATGGAGATGGGGATGAAAATACCATGGGTTTAGATCCCCATCCCCAAACACTTGAAACAAACATCCAGAGTGTGGTTGGTGCACAAGAATGAGAAGAGAATGTGTAGCCTAGAAACAAACTGGGTCGGAATAACATAGATGTAAAAATGATATATTTGTTTATATTGAATGAGAATGAATACCTTGTTTGGAATAACTTTTGGAAATGTTTACAAGTGTTTTTTATAACTATTAAAAACACTTTTAAAACTATCTCAAATGAATCCTTAATTTAATAATATAAACATTTGGGTCTAGTAGTGATTTAACATGGTATCAGAACAAAAGGTTGTGATTTTAAATATATATTGCATCATTTGCTCCAATTTCTTACCATTGGTTCACATGTGTGGTCTCTATTAATAACAAAACCATCACGTAAGGAGAAATTATTGGAGGGGCAGCCTCATTGTGGTGTCCCTCCCATACGTGATAAGTGTCCATCTCTTATTCCGTGACTTCTGTCTGAAGGTTGAAGAAACGGAATTCATTCCCACGTTTATTTTTATTTTATTTTTGTTGGTGTTTGTAAAATCTATTTGTAATTTATGTGGAAGAAACGGAAGTATTCCATGTTTATTTTTATTTTATTTTATTTTTGTGATGATAAATTATGTTAAATGATGAGGTTATTTTTGTATCATACTATTGAGGACATTATTGTAATATATTGTACTTAGTTAGCTTATTGTTACTTAGTTACCTAAGTTAGTTACAAGGTTTAATTGTATATATGTTACATTTTACTTTTGTAATAATCATTTTCTGGATTTAATACCATTCTTACATTCAATATGGTATTAGCTTGATAACACGCGTCTTCCGCTTCAATAACCTCGAATTCTTAGCCATTTCAACACCATTTCTCACTGATTCTTTCGTTCTTTTTCCTCTTTTCTTCGCGATTTCTCCTTTTTCTCAGATTCCTTCCCAAATCCGCCATTTTCAATCCACAAAATCATCAATTCCGGTTTTCAATTCTCAAAATTTCTTCAAATTCTATTCAATTTTCATATATTAGCTTCACAGATTCAAGAAATTCATCATGTCTAACTCTGAAGCTTCTGATCCAACTCCAAATTCAACTCCTTCGCATCATGATTCCTATTCAAATCATCAATCCAGTCCTTATTATAATTATCTTCATCATTCTGATGGATCATCCACAGTCCTTGTTTCCCCTCCTTTGAATGGTGATAATTACCATTCCTGGTTTCGTTCCATAAGGGTTGCTCTTTCAGTCAAAAACAAACTAGGTTTTGTGGATGGGAGTTTGCTTTGCTCTACTGAAGGTCCAACTGTTCAATGATGGATTATCAACAACGATATTGTTGTTTCTTGGATTCTTAATTCCACTATGAAAGAAATCTCGGCTAGCTTACTCTACACAGATTTGGCTTCGGAAATTTGGCAAGAATTGAAGGATAAATTTGAGCAAGGTAATGCTCCTCGGATTTTATTATTTAAAATATTTATTATTATTTAAAATATTTATGTTCGCGCCCTTCTTTATCTTTAAAAACAGGGTGTCCTAACCACCCAACAGCTATTCCATCATGCCGATCTATTCAATGCTGGAATCAGACCCGCTATTAATGTGGGTATTTCCGTCTCCAGAGTAGGATCCGCAGCTCAAATTAAAGCCATGAAACAAGTAGCTGGCAAATCAAAATTGGAATTGGCTCAATTTGCCGAATTAGAAGCCTTTGCGCAATTCGCTTCTGATCTTGATAAAGCTACTCAGAATCAATTGGCAAGAGGTCAACGATTACGTGAGTTGCTCAAACAATCCCAATCAGCCCCCAAGTTAGCTTCCGCTATTTCAAGAGTTTGCTGAGCTTCTTGTGGATCAATGTCACTACCCTTCTTCGCATCATTTACTAAAACAGTGAGAAAGCAACGTGCGACTTGAAGGTTACGATCAAACTGTGGATACCAAGACAAACCCATGGAAATACCCCTTTATCAACGATATTTTAAGGTTAAATACTATTTTTAGTTCCTAAACTGTCACTCAAGTTTTATTTTGGTCCTTAAACTTTTAAAAGTTACATTTTTCGTCCCTGAACTTTACAATTGTTTTGTTTTGGTCTTTCAGTTTATGTTTTTTTTGTCTAGGACACTAATGGAGGGCTTATATGATATGTAATTGTTGATGTGACATTATACAAATACACTATGAGGTTAAATACTATGGAAAAACGAATATATAGTGAAGACAATCTCATATTTTTCTCTATAATTCCAACTTAAATCTCAATATATATTCATTTTTCCACATCATTTAGCCTCATTGTATATTTATATTGTTAGGAATGGTGTCCTAGAACTTGTAATTATTTAATTATAATAATTTATTTGAATAAATTAAATAAATAAACATAAGTTCTTTATATTATCTAGATTGATTCAATTGGCGATATTAGGAATATATGGAAATATATTAATATCAAACATTCAAATAGTAAACCCTAAGTTATTCTTATGAAATCACGACTTAGTATGTGAGTCATACGAGAGGATTAAAGTCGAGATGAGTAACTTAAAAGTGTCTACAGTAAATGGATAACGTTTGGAAACTTTATCCTGGTAACACTGTTGATAGCTTCGCATTTTGTTTATAGACAAATGATCTAATCCTAATCATTCATGTGGGAGACATAAAATGGAAATATCATATGCAATGCTGATTGTATAAGACAGGACCACGATGTTCGATCAAATTTCTCATTAGTACCGTTTACGAGAAATGATCGAATATCAAACTAAGTTTATCAACCGTGATAGATCTCAATCCTAAGTGAAATGCGGACTCCTATTTGTGGAGTTATGTTCTTTGATTCACATGGTTGAGAGCGATCTGTAAGAACGCTCAATACACTGTTTTGGGAACATGGCTAGATAAGTAGTGGGAACTCATTTTCACGAGATGGAATTCATAACTTTCCTATAAATTAACGGTATCGGTGCGATACCTAAACATTTTAGGAATTTTAGGAAACTCCCTTGATGTCTCGATTCGAGACATGAACAAGTGGCGCCACGACTTCTATTGATCACGAAGTACCTTATCTCTAGTTCGACTAAAGATAAAGTTCATTGGAGAATCAGCGGGAACACAAGGATAAAGCGGTAATTACAGGGGCAAAAATGGTAAATTTATCCTTTGTAATTATTAGGGTTCCACGTGAAGGATTATATCACAGATATAAATAAAAGATAAACTAAATGGACATAACTCATCTATAGTGAGGGGAGTTCAGCTATGAATCTATAGTGGAATTATTCATAGTTAAATAATAAGTAATTAACTGATTATGAGTTAATCACTTAATTGACTAATTATTAAGCCCATGATCTATAGGTCCATCAGGTCCCTATGCTAGCCCAAATATCGTTGTAGCAAAACTAAGTTATTAATTTAACTTAGGAAGAACAAACAATTTAAGTAATTGATTTTACTTAAAATTAGGCAATATTAATTATTTGAATAATGAGATTATTTAAATGAATATTAATATTAATATTATTAATATTGATACAATATTAATTGTTTAAATAAAGAGTTTATTTGAATGGAAATTAATATAACATTATCAATTATAATAATGTAAGGCAAAATTAATTGCTTAAATAAATAAATTATTTAAACAGGAATTAATGTTAATATTATTAATTGTTTAAATAATGAGTTTATTTAAATGAAATTAATAATTAATATTATTAATTAAATAATGAGTTTATTTAATTTAATAATAAATATTAGAGAAAATTAAATACAATTAGTTTAAGAAACAAATTGGTTTTGGCCCAAACTAATTAATTAATTGAATAAGATTCAATAGTAATTAATATATTAATTTTTGGCTAAATGTATTTAATTAGAAATTATTATTTGAATTTTTTCTAATATTAAATACATAATAAAGAAAG